>CM049382.1:7234137-8611637 GCA_026937815.1 Etheostoma perlongum | reverse complement strand
TACGACTTCAGTGTCCTGTAGGCTAAAGCTGACCGCCTACATCTGATTGTGAAAATAATTAAATAAAAATAAAAGACTCATGAAATAATTCTTCATTTCAATGTTCACAGTTGTTGGTCAGTTATCGTTTTGTATTCCCCTGGTCAGCCATGAAACCTAAGGGATCTGACATAGCATTGTTCAGTGTATATAATTACATTGTTAACAAGGCTATATGACAGCCATTTAGACTTTAAGGTGCTTGCGCACACAGTCATTACCAATAGGCCTGGAGCCTAAATGCAGTCATGGATACAAGCACCTTGTGGTGGTGGTGCTGCATGGCTCATATAAACTAATAAATATATGATTCACATTAACTTACCTCTGAAAGGGAAAATATCAAAAAAATCTAAATAGGGAAAATAAATCTAAAATCAATGGCAGTGCTGCTTAACAGCGAGAGGATATATCTGTTTTAAGTTTCAGCACCGCGGAGAGCTCCTCCAGTCTGACTTCAAAAAACCCCACCATGTCTGCAATTGAAACGTGGTGTTGAGTTGTAGGCACAGCAGACCCTGTGTGATATATAAAACCCAAGGGACAGTGTGAGCGTTGTCGTTTTTAACAGCTTGAAACAGCCCGTGTTAGGATCCCCCCAGGCGACGCTTGCTTTAATAAGTCGAGGGGAAAGAAAAGTAGGATGTCAAGTAAATTACCAGGGGGACAATAAATAAGGCATTCGTCGTAATAGGCCATACACTATCTGGCAAACAGCTTCTTGTATAATGGTTTGTGTTGTATTCACCAATTTACATAACAGTTATAAAATTGACATGTTTTTTTAAAAATATGTCATAAAATTATTGTAAAATTCTAGTATTATATTTTTCTTTGTACAATGACGTACAGTATATGACTATATGTTACTCTGCAGATAAAAACACCATTTTTGAATTGACAGAGTGGAAGTTAATTGCTTTTTATATTCACACATTCAGTGTCCTTTTGCTATTATCCCCCCCCTTTTTCCCCTCATAGCTCATAGCTCAACCTTGAAGGTGTCCTATAGCCTACCTGTCCGGACGCCATATTTGAGCGTGTCCCTGCAGTCCACCAGGATCTGCTCCAGGGATTCAGGTTGGTCGGACAGCTCCAGGTTAAAGCCCTCCATCCCCTCGAGGAGCTGGTGGGGGTGGTGGAAGTCCAGCACCTTAGTGGAGCGGTCGAAAGTCTTCTTGACATAGTTGGTGAGAATGTCCACAATCTCCAACAAAAACTGAATGGTAGGTTCCTCTCCATTTTTGGCTGGCAGCAAGTCTAAGAGGTGAGGAGAAAGGTGGTGGGAATTTAGCCTCAGGGCTTTATACTTGTGTCCCTTTTAGACTGAGCATGTTTACCACAGACATTTAATTGAGTAGCCTTTAGAAAGCTTTGGGCACATAGCTATTATTTTAAGTCCAAATTTGATTGTGTATTTATTACACTTTATTACACACCAGTGTCAAATAATGTAATAGGCCTACAGGCTAATAACATCACTAACTACTCCATGTATGGTCATATATTTTGTCGAGCGGGATTTAAGATGAGAAGTGCAGTGATTCCAGGTCTCAACAGGTAGACTATATACTTGCTGTGGTGATACAAAAAGAACATTGGAATATTGCGGTTGCCAACCACCAGGTTCTTTTTCTTGATATTTTCCTAATTATTAATGTACCTCTAACTTCAGTCGTAATCCTCTAGAAAGCTGACTTCCATTGGGTGTAAGAAGACAATATTGTAGCAAAAGAGAACAACAAAGTTAACAACAAAGATGTGCTTTTCTCCGACACAGCCGCCAAAAGTCACTTTAGTTTGAAGTAATGGGCCTATGACTAATGTGACCATAGCGTACAGCTCAAATGAAGCACACATAATATGTGTTTAGATACGTCAAGCTGAAATAGCGCGTATGTAGTGCTCACCTCTGGCGAACAGATTGGAGAAGTCGGTCTCGGTGAGGCGGAAGCGCGCGTCCCTGTCACTGTTATCGCACGAGAGCAAGTTCTTCTGGCCCGCGAGCCTCCCCTTCTCGTCCAGGCTGTTCTTCTGCAGGAACCCTAGGGTGTTACACGGCGGAGAGCAGGAGTTATCACCAAACACCTCCATTCCACACAAATAAATTATTTTTTATTTTAAATGCAAGAAAGACGAATAATGAATGTTCAAATATTCCGAGTTATTTAGTCTGTAAATATTTATGAGGAAGGGCAGCTTTTGGAAAAAAAAAATCTTTGTTGTCTAAAGTGAGCTCCTAATGCCCTGAAATCTTTAATGATCAACATTTCTGGTGGAGGCCAAACCTATATAGGCCATATATGTACACACACCACCCCTGTCTGTGTGTGAGAGTGCACGCCCCACCCTGTGACTTCACAACCACACCCTGGTGAGGAAACACCCAGTCCACAGACTGATCGGCTCAGAGGGCAGGACAGGACAGCCCGCGGTAATGACCCATACAGCCAATAAACGCACATCCTATAAAGAGGGGTTAATGAAGGATGCGCAGACCCCTAAGCATGTTCTGAACTCTAGGATTGATCCTTTCTCTGCATTTAGGGCCTTTATATCGGCAGGATAATGTGGTTATGGTTGGGACTAATTGTGCACAAAACACATGGAAGTCACCGTTGTTATCTATAAGCCTATATAATTGATATTTTTCAATGGTAACTCAATGACACCTTGCTCATTAAATCCTATATGACATTTTTGAAATCAATATTTGAGACTTTCTAATTGTTTAAGCCTCCACATAGAAATATCCTTATTCAATTTCCATTTCACTCCATTATCATGTCATTTAGACCAATTAAAAGATATTGGTCGTTTTCTCATTCTCAGAAATACCAAACGTTGGCAATACATAACTTATTCGATCTTTTGGTCTTAATTGATTTCTGCCATGACAAAAAGGCCAATTACATCCTGTTTCCTGTTCCATATATAAATAATATTCATTCGCCCTTTGAAAAGCTGCCAGAAAAACATATCCATATATTTTTTAGAAACAAATTCCTTCAAATGATGGAGAAATAAACAAACATTCCCTTATCGTCACATTCTCCACTGTATAAGCCATCATCATGTGATTGTCAGTAGTTTTTTAAATAAAACAAATTGTGGTATTTGTTGCAAGAAAAGATATGAAAGGAAAATGAAAATACTTTAGGTTATTCTGATGGTCTTTCTGGGCTTTATTACATAGGCTATATTTCCAGGCCTGTCTAAGCGAGTTTTGTCTTGGTGGTGAAATGGAAAAGACATGGGGGGGGTTCAGGGGCAGTCGGTGGGTGATCTGGGGCTCTCATCATAAGACCTACAGGCTAATGTCCACTGACCTTTAGAAGATGGAAACACACTGTGACAGTCGTGGATGGCCCTGCTGTAACAGCCTTTATCATGGCCTATTTCAGGCCTCCAAACGTGTTTATTTATTTTTAAAAAGAATAACAGCCACCCTATGATGACACCTTGAACAGATGCAAATTCTAATGCGATAGTATGGAGACATATCACCAAACATTCATATTTAAAAAAAAATCTGGTCCTTCCAAAATTGCATTTTTCTAAGATGTCAGAAATGTGAATGACATATGAAAGGAGTTAACGTGGAACGGTTTATGTGCCCAAAAAACTTACCACAAATCTTCATCCCAAGTTTCCGTGTACATCCGTGCATCCACGCATATTCGTAGGCTAAAACAGAATGAACGTTTGAGTTTCTGGTGTGCAGGCCGCGGGGACAACGTGGATGGGCGGATTATGGATATAAAGCTGGTGGAGCACAGTGAGCACAGTGGAAGCTGCGTGATGCGCACGGCTCTTGGCCAGGTGTGTGACCCTGAACACTCAGGGTGGTTTGGTATTTTCATTCGGGGTTTTAAAGCATCAAACAATTTGTTTCTGAGACATTTGGCTCAAAGTGGTCTGTTTGGCCAATGATTTATCCACCTTGTTATTTACCACAGCACCCACTGATCATCGGGGGATGAGTATTATAACATTTCCGATTTAGGTTCAATCAATAGGCACCGACAGTGGCCCGCACGGCACATCCACGCCGGCTCACACACCCAGCCAAGGGGCGGACTGGAATTAACGCCCGTGAAATGAGCTAACGGAGGAGGGCAGGGATTAATTGAGTGAAACACAGTTGGAGCAAGCTGGTTATGTCTGTGGCCGGAAAGTCTATAGCCGACTTGATGCAGAAACTTATATACTATAGTGCGTCTCATGCATACATAATCACAGCTACACACAAAACCCGAGCGTGGACATGCGTGAGCAGAGATGGAGCAGAAGCCAGACGGAATAAAATGCAGAGCGAGAGAGCAAAGCTATACACAGCGAGGCGGCGAATACACCTGATGGAAAACTTTCATAACAAAAGCAAGTATTTCAATTCACTGAAGCAATTTCATTCTGAGAGAACCTAGAGAGCAGTTCGAGGTGCTGAGGCCAAGGCATACACACAGCAGACACGCGCGCGCACAAGCACGCTCAGACACTAGGCCTACATGCCGCCAGGCGTGAGATGGAGCGTGGAAGAGAGATAATGGCAACATCCAACAGCAGTGTGCGAGCAAGTCAGACAAAACAAACCTTTTCACAAAACAAACATCTTTTTAAAAGGGATTTTCTTGGGACTAACTCCCATCGTAGACATGTTTATTGACACCAAGGGCCACAAATAAAAGATTCAAAAATATTGTATTCGATAAAGAGATAAAAGGAGAAAATATGGAAATTAATTGTACACTGGTCCTCAGGAATTGCAGCCTATTCATTTTACATTTGGCCAAAGACAAAAAGCATTCATTCTTTCCCCGCGTTGACTGCAGATGGCTGCTCAAGTGCACTAGACTCGATTTGGGCATGCGACAAAGGCTTAAAACAATTAGCCTAATTAACCCATAGGTTAATGTGTAGGCCTACATAAATGTGTTCAGCTATTAATAAAAAAAAATAACCGCAAAATAGCCTATTTCTCCATGCGCAACTAATGCATGCAGCTTACAGCCCCGAGGGCCTACATAAACGAGATAAGATGAATTAAGTCAAAAATAAATAATAGGCCTAAGTAATAAAAAAGGTATTTTTTTTGTGTTGAAAACGTTTTCAAAACGCACAATTAAACCCCAGACAACGAAGGCGTTAATGCAAGAATGCATAGGGAAAATATTTAAACCAGGAATATATTCGATCGGAACATGCGTTTTTATTCAAAAATGCTAGATCATTAAAAATGCCAATGCTTTAATGGTGCATTATTTCAGCACGAGGTCCACTGGTCGGCGCGCACCGCTGATCCGCCAGATAGCGACAGGCAGCTGTGATGGCTCTGTTTTTAACCGGAATGATTAACGACGGAGCCCACACAGCAAATGGCCCGGGCGAGACTCGCTTTTATCAGACAGAGGAGGAGGGGAGAGAGGGACAGGGAGGCAGACAGAGGCAGAGAGAGGTGTGTGTGGGGGGGGAGGGGGGGAGGGGGGTGTTGAGCCTTCGTGTTGGCAATAGATCGCACTGGATGAAAAGTGTCTTTGAGCAAGGCACCAAGTCCCGGTGAGCTCCAGTGGGCTGTTTCTGTAAGCACAGTCTGAACGCTCCGGAGATGGACAGCCTTGACTTGAATTTACCCTCGGGGATTGATACTGGATTATGATATTGTTAACAGGGAGAGGAGTGTGAGGATGACGTACTTGTGGACGGAGGTCTTAAATTGTCGGAGTTGGGGTCCTGGTCCCCGCCAGTGGCTCTCGGTTCAGACGTGGCCATCAGTCCTCTGTTATCTGATCTCCAGCTGGGAAATAATTCAACTGCAAACAAAACGGTCCAGGGTTAGGAGTGACTAGGTCATCTTCTACAACTCACATTTGAAATATATATTATGAAAAACTAGGCTACAATCCATTTAATTGGTAGATCAGGATATTATCAGAGGAATCACGTTATCCATGGTGCGTCGCCAGGAACGAGTTCATTTCCGAAGGATATTGGGCTATGAACCAAGCCGCGCAATTTGGAGAGAATTGCGCACGAGACGCAAGCAATACGCACATCCGGACGAATGTTAAAGATAACATTGATTTATCAGGGAGCTCCACATGTAAGAAATATATTCCTAGTTATTATACGTTCTAATGGCCCGTTGGAGCAAAATTATAATTTTCCTTAGATATCAGTCTTTGGCAGAGCGAGACCATTAAAATGTATGATCTGTATGTCTGTATGTGATTATCCACTGCACTCATATTAAGGCATAAAACATATGCATTCAGTCTGCCATAGTTAGATGACATGTGCTATTCTAAAAAATATAAAGTAATACATGAAAGGACATATTGATAAAATCACAGCTGTTTTTTTTAAACAGACTGATTTATTAAGCAAATATTGATAAGATGCAACTATAAATAACCAACGTCAGTTACGTATAGCCTGAGAAATCGACATTTCAATTAAGTTGTGCTTCGAACAAGCACATCCCATCTCGTCATCAGTCAATGTCATCAGACCGACTGGACAACTAATGAATTCCTTCTGTCACTCATCTGGGACTCATTTCTTTTAAACGACACGGTGAAATAGAACATATTTTTTGTTAGTCCAAAAAAAACTCCGACGTTTCAATCACCTGTGTCTAAGAAAAAATATGAAGCCTATATATCAATGTATCAAGAGAGCCGCTGAAATGAACGGAGGAGGCACCTTACCGACTCACGGGCGCACAGGTTGTCGAGTCCAGAGAAACTATAACTAGATGTAAAAATTGCCACCCAAAGGCACGTCAAAAACAGTCCAGTGATGGCGGAATACCAACAGAGCGCACTAATAAAATCCCATCCAGCGGCGCGCAAGTGACCCTTTCTCCCTCAAGAATATTTTTTATTCGTTATTTATATCTCAGACTCTGGCTGCCCATTGGTCTCTTCACACAAGCATGACTCACAGGCTTGCCTCCCTCTGACGACTAATGAAGCTTCCCTGAGTCCTACTGACAGCCACAATCCACTTTAAGAAGCCTAAAAAGCAAAAGGAAAATCACCAGTGACGTATACCCACCCCTCAGTGTGTGTGTGTCACAGGATGGAGACGTGAATGTGGGATGCATTCTGAGTGGGTTACATAGCAATTGACCTTGTGATGACAAAGTTGGTTTATGGGTTTTAGTAACAACAGATATACTGTACATACATAATGTATACATCTCCTTTTCAATAAACTTGTGGGGGCTTCTCACAAAAGCACCAAGTGATAGAGAGAGCACCATGCACATTCCATGGCTGAGATATTCACCTTCATGAGATGACAACACTGCATGCATCATCATTTTTGACCTGAACCCCTTTTATAACATTGACATGGACAATAACACTGAGACATCAAAGTGAATCCAGCCTGGAGGGCGTTGACTTATTGTCATCCTCATGCCTGTGTCCTGGTCCACTGAATGGACAGAGAGCAGCCATTATGTTCATTCAATCACTGCAAATTACAAACAGCCTTTATCAGATGGCGCTCATACTTTCTCTTTTCACAAGTCACGTAGAGACGACTCATAAAGATAAGCTCTGCCATGTGATAATAACTCTGTGGCTGATAGCTGAGTGTGTGGGAAAAGCTGTGTAACCTTTAAAGTAACGATTAAGTGTGCACACAGAGCACAGTAGGGCCAAAAAAACATGATTGATTGTCAGCATCATCATCCATAGAAACTGCCTATATTAAAAAATGAAGATTTCTTCAAATAAATGAATTATACTTGTTCATTAGAATTTCCCCACTGGGGAAAAATAAAAAAAAGTATAAATTAAGTATAAGTATAAAAATAATTGTGTTTATTTACAGCTCTGATCACGGCGGTATGGGCATGAAGTGCTTGCCCACATGAACATGCACAGATTTTGCTCTGCTTTATGAAACCAGCTTTTGATTCAGCATCAATTTGCATTTTCAAAATTATTTTTATGATTTCAGTGGTGTTAAGTCTCTAGCCTAGCCTGGTATAGCCAGACTAATTCACAAATGTAAATTAATCTTTCAGTTAATTTTTGCAATTTCCACTGATCAAAATGACTCTGGATGCAATTAAATAGACATACAACCAAAGTGGCCCTGATCGACACTTGCACTTATGGGTGGTGCTAAGCAGGAAAAAAATGGCGGCCGGGTCACAAACTGTCTTAACGTTTAGAAACTATACATATGTACTATATATACTAACTAACACTCCAGTAAAACAATCTTTATCTCTACAAAGTGCTTTTTGTTTTTCATTTGTTTACTAAAGAAATGACCTGCGAATATTTCAGATGGGGGCCCAAGAAAAGTAAAGCCTTTTCCGTTATTTTCAGTATGATACTCTAGTCAACATTAGGGCTGCAAATGATTATTTTCATTGTTAATTAATCTGACGGAAAACGTCTCAATTGTTTGGTCTATAAAATGTCAGAAAACAGAAGAAAATGCTTTTGTTTATGCAACAAAAACAGAGAAAGGCAGCAAATCTTTACATTAGAGAAGCTTTAACCAATGTTTGGCATCATGGCTTGAAAAATGGCCTAAGCAAATAATCATTTATTAAAATAGTTGCACATTGATTCTCTCTCTCTTCTGTCGATTGACTAATCTATTAATCAACTAATCGTTTCAGTTTTAGTGCAGATCTCACAGCAGACATCTTGCTTGTCATAGCAGGTAAAGCACAGCTGTAGTTATAAATGATGAGGGCTTAGAATTAGAAAACTGCAATCAAACACAGCTGTTATTAATGGCATGTTAAGTTTACGTTTTCAGCAAACAAGGGCCTCAGCTTTGCCGACAATACATATTTTATTTGCAGGTGTAATGTAAAAAACATGCATCATTGTCACAACATCTCATCTACAAAATGCACATAGACTGTTCAAAGTAGCTTTGTATATTAAAACAGATAAAATATTCCAAGAAGCTATTAGCAGAGATATCTGGTGACAGTGCCTAACATTGCCTCTGTTGTATTGGTACAATAGATTTAGTGAGAAAAGTGAGAAGTAGGGCACGGCTTGTGTCTGTCTACTTGCTTTTCTTCATCATCATCATCATCTGATGGTGAGGAGGAGTAAGCTGAAGAGGAGCAGTTTGAGCTCTGAGATGACTCCTCATCACTCCCAGAGTTATCTGAGTCATCATTATCCTCATCTACTTCTTCGTCTTCTTCTTCTTCCTCCTCCTCCGTGTTCTGCTCTGCCTCTTGCTCTAATGAAAAAGGCATGACACAAACTCATGGTGTGTTCTAGAATATGGAGCATAAGTGTTTGTATAAATAGGAGAAGTCTCACCCTCCAACAGCTTCTTCTGGATCAGCGGGAGAAACTCTGAGGCCTCAGAATTATCCGGTTCATAGATGAGAACTGGACAGAGGAGAGAAGAGGCATCATTGGCTGGCTTCACCGTTGGCAGATTTATTGACTGACAGACATAGACTTGATGGATGCAGGATACATACTCATCTGACACAGTTTGCTGGCCAGCTGGAAGTCTCTGTCCATCACAGCTCTGAGGAACTGAAACCACACATTTTAAATTGGATTTCAATTTAATTTTCTCTCAACGGAGTATATCCAAGTTTAGTAAACATATATATATATGACTTAAACCAAGGACTAAAATGATTTTTGGCATCTGAAATAAATAAAAAAAGGTTTAGCCCATCCTCTCAGCAGAGCATACAGTGTAGAATCATTGATGGTGATCAGTCACTTCACCTCCATCATCAGCTCCACTGGTGCCGTTCGTTCCTCATCCCCAACATCCTCTTCTTCAGTCTGTTCTTCCTCTCCATTTGGCCCATGTGTGGGGAGAGGCTCAGCTGGTGGAGGAGAATGTGTTGTTCCTCCTGACAACCATTAACATTATCATCAGTTTCTTTCTTGCTACATTTCTTATTTAGCATTTTGTTCTACAATAAACGTACCTCTACGCATTGAGTCTGGGGGCTTCCTCAGGTCTTTCATTTTCAGCTCTTCATCAGGCACTGCAGGCGACTGTGTGTGTTTATCAACCCTGAAATCGCATTTAGGATTTAAAACTGTGTGTTGGTGATATTTCATTAGTCTCATCACTTACTATGTTAGTACAGACCTTGGTGTTATCTTGATGGATTCCTTTGGTGAGCACTCTACAGGAGAACCACAGACATCCAAGACATTCAAATTAGCCAGTTAACTGTGCATGGATGTGACGTATTGTTTTGGGCACAATAGATAGCACTTAATGTGGATTGTGTGACCATAACAAGCTGAAACTGTTAATTGATAGTATGTTGTCAACATAACATTAAACTTACTGTAACAATCTGATGAAAATGGATGAGGAACAATTACACAGACAGCAAAGTTTACTTTTGGTGTATGCAGCCTGTCTCTTCTTATTCTGTCATAGTTAGTTGCTTTGTTTGTGACTTACATTTCCCAGAACGACTTTTGACATAATTAGCATGCATGTACACATTTATCCATATGCTCGTGCAGAGTGATCAACATCAATTGCAATGAAAAATAACAAATTACATTTTTCATTCACTTAACATATCTGGGAGTTGCCTTGTAGCCTCGTCTTTTTATGCTATCTTTGATTGCATGTTCAGGAACAGACCTCTCTTTGCATAATTGTTAAACATCATGTGAAAGTACTGATAAGATGAATTTTCCTTCAATCTCAGAAAGTCCAACACCACATACCGTCTGCATCCAGCACATTCCCACTTGGAAACCCACATTTTTGAGTCTCCTGGGAAGAAACCTTAATAATGAAAAAAAATGGAATTACAGTAGTGAAGCAAAAAATGTTTTGGTCAATCCAGTATTTGTGTAGTCTATCTCAGAATACCCACCGTCACAGAATGAGGCTGTGCCCGGGCAGGAAGACTCCTGTGGGATACAAAAGTAAATAAAAAATAAAAATACTGGATGAGCATGGTGGGTTATGACAGACATGTATACTCGCTAAGATGGGACTTTTCTTACCGAGCTTTAATGTCCCTGATGACTGTCTTTTCCCAAACTTGGTCTAGAAAATAATAAGAATGTAAGCTTGCCATAAAAGGCTGGTGAGCAACATAAGTGCAAGTGGAACTCACGTAAAATATTATGTCTCATTTCAGCATTTGCAAAAAAAGAAAGTGATGTTTGAAAGTGATGCTTGTACACTGATGTGAAACGGTAATTACTTCTTACCACTGCGTTTGTGTATCTCAGCATTAGCAGAGGGGACTTCTGCTGTCAACTACATCCAGGTAGAGAGGTCAAGATGATTGTAATAGTCATACAATGTTTATTGGGACATGCAGAGTAGCAATGCACAAGCTTGAACATCAACATCGGCAATGTAATCCATAATTAAAGCGTATGATAGATCGAAAACTAGAGTGTAATAAAAAGAACACAGTTGACTTTATTCAGTGCTCACCTGTTTCTGTGAATTGGTGGAGGATTTCCCCAAACACTCTAAACTGGACATCAAATTGCAGCAGTTAAATCATAATATTGTTTGAGAATTAAATAGCATGGATTATAAAATCCGAACGTTTCTACGTGGCTTAAAGGTTTATATATGGCACTCGTATTGTGACCTTACATTGTAGAGTAACGGTCTGCTTCAGTCATTTTTAAGGCGTTTACCTAGTTCTACTTTTTTGTATTTGTATTTAATTTAGTCAAGACAGCTGCTGCTGAAGCAACATTCAAAGTACTGAAATAAATTACTACGTCGTTAACTAGCTATCATATTGTTCATTTAGCAAGGGTAGCTAGTTTATCAGATAACGTTAGCTAACGTTGCATATTACTATATTGTAATCATTCATTATCTTTAACTAGGTAGCTATGTTTTGTGAACTAACATTAGCGTAGTATGTTGGTAACGTTAAGTCACCAGTTGCTCACCTGCTCATTGATGAAGATAAAGCGACTACAACTTAAAATATTAATTATTCTAAAACTGTCGTGCAATGTCTAGGTTTTCTCGTTTTAATGTTAATCTAGCTATCTAGCTACTTTTCTATCAGTGGGACAGCTCGTTGCACCGCAACAGTTAAGTAAACATAGTAACCAAGCTACTCCGAGTCAATGATGCCTTCAAGTGCTGCCGGACATTTTGCGATTGATTGGAAACACAATGCACGCCAGAGATAGATTCATTTTGTGCCATCAATTTTGGAGTATGGAGAAGCAGTGATGTAGTAGCCTACTGTACGTAGTTGTCTTTCATTTTAAATAGGACTTATGCGTTTCTGTTCATCGTATGGGATGTTCTTCGAATTAGTCTACAGGTGTTACAAAACGTTTTGTCATAAAAAAGCCACCACAATGCACTGAATGCACTACAAGTCATATTTATAAGTTCGGAAATAAGATATTTTGAAGACTTTTCTCCCAGGCCCCTTTTACACAGAGCCTATCGTTTCCGTCCACCCTCCATGTCAGCCATATTTCATCCAATAAGTAGCTGTTACTGCTACATTAGCTGTGCATACGTTGAAAGCGCTGTTCTCAGTCTTGAGTGAGTGAGAATGTGATGATGGAGATATTGTGTGTGTGGTTAATAGGTTCAGGTCCCCTCAGCACTTGGCTGTATAGTTTCATGGTTGTCTTGTAATTTCAGGAAGACTGACAGGCTGAAGACTCAGAGTTCCCACAGATTAGCACATGACTGACAGGTTTGTTCATTTTCTGCCAGAATGTGAAGTACTGTTTAGAGAAGATTAGTTTGGGCTGTTAAATGCAAGTGAGTTAAATGTGTATGTCTGCACACACACACACACACACACACACACACACACACACACACACACACACACACAGACACACACACACACAAACACCAATTAAACTGTGCCATGAAGTTGCTCGGACTGTGCTCTCCCTAGAGATCCCACTCATGCACAGCGACATGCCACTGAACCGTGTGTATGCTTCTGTGTAGACTGTGAGTGTAAAAAGTGGTAAGGAGGCAATCAGTCTTATACAAAGTTGCCTTGAAGAAGAAATGGACAAGAACACAGCCACTAGACACAACTAAAGTCATTTTCTCATCGAATGTCAAAGATTGACCCCTGAAGTTAGGCAATTTGTTGTCAACATGTTGCATTCAATAAATGCTACTAAAGTTGTTGTGCTTTCCCCGGCCAAATTAAATGCCCATTCATTGTCTTGCAGCATCAGGTGCAAAATTTAAAGAGCTATAAAATATAGAGGTACATAGAGGAATGAGCCCACAGAGTTTGAGCTTTAATATCTATGATATATTTTCCATTCAACAGGGATTGGTTCATTTTTACCCTGCAAGTCTTACTGAGCCACAATTCGTGCTGTGCGGCAAGACATTTTTTTATTTTAACCCACAGAACTTTATTTTAAATGCTAGTGGAGATCCCAGTTTCTAAAAACACCATATATGTTGAAGGAAATGTGTGAATAAAAACTGATGCACATGAAGTCTAGAATGCAAATAATAAACGTCATTTAGCTTCAATGAACAGTTGGAAAAAGCTCAGACAACAAGGAACAAGATGAGTTTTTCAAATTGAGAAGGGGGAAAAATGTAATTTTTGTTATTGTGTTATTACAACAATGCAACAATTAGTTGCATACTAGTTGAGTTATAGTTTTAGGGGGGAAGTTAAAAAAACCATACATTTTCCTTCATCAGGACTGTGTCAGTATGGTTCAATCAGATTTGATTGAGAAAGCTGGCAACATGAGCAAACAACTAACAGCTATGATCATATCTTGAAAAGCATTTAACTAAACTCTGATTGGTGCATGGAAATACTGTGCACAACATCACAAGTTCACAAATAAATCCCCCAAATGTCTCATGTAAAATAACCCAAACTGTTCACGTAGAACCCCGGTATTCATAGTATGAAACTTTTTTTCCGAGGCTTTTTGGAGCCTGTCTAGAGTTCTTTAATATGAAAAATTGATGTAATGAGTAGATGAGATAACTTATGCCTTCATCTAAACCTTGTTTCCAGACTCAACCAGTCATGTGAGATAAGATTTTACAGCAATATATCAAATGTCAAATGCCAAACATCAAGGTGGAACGTGAAAAAGCTGCTCTGACACTCTCACCTTGTTTTTTATGGAGACCCCCCGCCCCACCAAGTGCTCTTCCCCAATAATAGACTATACACAGAAGGAGAGAGCCACAAAATGCACACGCACACACACACACACACACACACACACACACACACACACAGCACCAGCAGCCCATATGGTACACCTGCCATAGACGGTTGATGGGAAAATATATTCCACACAGACAACATGATAACAGAATCATTTCACACTTCAGTGATCCTCTGCACATTCTCTTTGTGTGCATGTGTGTTTGTGTGTGTGTGTGTGTGTGTGTGTGTGTTTGTGAGCACCAGCCATAGACTGGCAACAGCATGCACATCTATTAGTGTGCTGGTGGGTACTGTATGTGCCTTGAGAGACTGTGCTTCTCACAAATTTCCATATGATGAGCCCTGAGGCCGCCTTGACTGCAAAAGAGAACACAGAGGGGGAAAAGGGACAGGAAGACTCATGACAGTCCTGTAGGACATCACAATGTGGAATGTGAAGCATGTATTTCTTTGATGGAATGCCACTGAACATACTGTTCCCATCATTAACAGGGATCAGCATAACCAAAATGAAGCAACATCATGCTGTCATAATGACTTCATCTGTGGTGCATGTATGTGAGTGTGCGGATCCCATTCACCATAACTTTGTGCGTGTCATGTTAGTGTGTCCTCGGGCACAAGTGTTTATAAGGCATCTGTTCAGGTCTATCAGTGTGATATGGTGTATGACGATCCATCCTCACGCCTCACAGCCTCTGGCAGGCTGAAAGCTAATAATAAATGCAAATTACAATCAGAGGAGCAGATCGGAGCTGGAGAGGATAATTGCTCCATTATGGTTACTTGTGTGTGTGTGTGTACCTTGTATAACAGAAAGAGAGGGTTACCAAATGCTAGGGGCTGACGTCACAAAGACTACATAACAGGACAAGTGAGGTGTTACAAGTATTGATTTATTTGTTGGATAAAATTCAACTTTCCCAGTATGAGGGCCAAATAAAGCTAATTAAAGTGTGTCACGTAACTGCATGTCACAAATCAAAATTACACAGATCTAGGTTACAAGAGGTATATAATGAATACCACTGTTTAAAATCTGTATTTGAAATACAAAACTGTGTGACTATTGTGTGAATCCAATGTAATTTACAGATAAAGCCTGTCATATGTCTTTCTCAGAATCACACATTGTAATCTAAACTCCAACACTAATTTTCAAAATACAATAATACACTAACACAATACACTATGTCTACCAAAACTTTGCAAACATGTCTCAAAATCACATAATTCTTCCAAAACACATGTCCTCTCGCTACAGAAACATTTAGTCAGTCATAGCCCAATGTCATAAAAACACTAATATCAGGTGGAATTACAGAAACTGCATTATTTTACAGGTCAGAATAAATAATAATATACTGCATTGACCATAGATTGTGTTTTACACTGCAGTTTATCTTGAAGCCTCTGTACATTTTTTAGTTGGGTTTAGTAAATGCATGCATTTTGTTTCTTTTGCTGCAGAAATTCAATACAAAAATGAACGAGCCATCTATTTAGCTTTATGGAATATGTCACTGCCCGATGTGAGTCGAGTGCAGATGTGAGTTGCGCATGCTACTTGTCACTTTGCGTCAAGTAGCATACAAGATGCTAACGAGAGACTTCTGTAATGTCAATACAGTAAAAATGGACCTACTTAACCAAGTTCGTTCACTACAAGTTAGCATCAAACACAACAAAGGCTGTCAGCAGAATGGCGTTTTGAGCTAACGTTAGCAATCAAACAATCATAGATAGCTAAAACGTTTTTGAAATGATTTCCATCTTCTGTTATTGTTAGTATGAGAAAAGTTTTTTATATGTCATGGATTTCACAAATTTCAGTTTCAGACACGTTATGCCGTAAACGTTTTAATCTGAGCATGCGCAACTCACGTCTGCACTCGACTTTCATCGGGCAGAGACAGAATGTACGGTTTATTAAAAAAGGGAAACAGAGAAAGAATTGTCCTGGTACTCATCTTCCTCTCCGTCGTGCAGACATTTTTATTTGTGTTCATCTTTACTGTATTGTTTCTTTTTCATACAAAATTAGCCCAAATACGTCCTCTTTCACTGTATGTACCACTGTAATATATCAGAATTAGCTTTGGCCAGGTTTGTGTAAACAAACAAGGAATGTGACTTTGGTTGCTGTAATCTTTGCTGTCAAAGTACAACACTCACTTACTGTGACATTAAAAGAATACTGTAAAAGAAAAACTGTATGTATTTTGTGTCAAAGCAACAAGAAATGTGTTAATTGTATAGCCTACACAGACAGATGTTGTGCTAATTGTGTTCAGAGTTTAGGAAAGTTGTTAAAAGAACTGAAAAAATTGTCATGGCAATCGTAAAAAACTGTATGAAAAAAGGGAAACAGAGACAGAATTATCCTGGTACCCGTCTTCCTCTCCCTCGAACTTCAGAAGCTTGATGGACTGGTGACTGGAGGTGCAGCTGATGGTGTAAGGGTTTAGGTATAGGTACAGGTATAAGAGCAGAGGAGAAAGAATATGCTGCTTCCAGGAAGTCAGCCCTGGGGGAATCTGGTGCTGATGGTCTTTCAGCTTCATATGATCCAGGATCCAGGCGTAGGTTCCAGCGGAGTCCAGGTGCTGGAGGATGTAGTGGAGGGCCAAGTTGAGACAGCATCCGGTCCAGCAGCTTTCCGGGGGTTCTGTCTTCTGAAGAGTTTATTAACGTCTCTCATGGATGGAAAACTGCTGGCCACTGCTGAGGTGGGGTAGGTGGAGGTGGAGCTATGGGGAGGTGTTTTAAGACTGTCCCTTTGTCTTTCAAAGCTGCAGTAGAACTTATTCAGGTTGTTGGCTAGGCGTCGGTCATAAATGGAGTGGTGGGCTTTAAGGCCCTGACACACCAACCCGACGGCTGACCATTGGCAGAAAAGGCAGTCGGACCGACCAGTCTCCTTAAGTTGGCCAAATAAAGGCTTTGGGAAATCTAATGACTCTATTCTTTGGGAACTTTATATATGTGTGTGTGTGTGTGTGTGTGTGTGTGTGTGTGTGTGTGTGTGTGTGTGTGTGTGTGTGTGTGTCATCATCCCAATCATCATCATCTTTTGTAAGCACTGACCCATCTGTCTCACTTCCAGCCCATTCATCATTTCCTCACTCATCAACTCTGTCTTTCTTCATATTTTTACCTCACTTCATCTCTGTCTCTCCCTCACTCATCACCCATTTCAGGGGTTTTGCGTTCCACCCCTTCCTTCCGCACCATCCATCTGCCTCCCACTTTTCACAGTATCCAACTTTTTTCCACGCTTCATTTTCTGCCTCTGTCGTTTCTGCTGGCCGTCCATCCATAGAAGAAGCTATTTCTATGAAAGAGCATACACAGGCTCCAAAAATTACATCTTATGATCAGATGATGGGGACAAATATCTAATATTATGTAACGATGATTGTGCTAAAAGCATAAAACTCCTGCAACAAGAGGCAAACCAATGTCCAGACCAAGATGCTCTGTACTGTACAGTTACACAGTATAGCAGCATTAAAAACGATCACAATAAAAAACTATTAACCATAAAAAGACACACACATATTCATACAATCTGAAAGTGCTAGAGAGCCCAAGGGTGTATGCTTCATTAACCAGATCTAACAGAGATTTACAAGGCTGATTGATATGTTTAAAGAGATTTCTGAGAGAAAAATGTGAGAATGTTTTCTCCTCCACTGTACCTCTATGTGTGTCTCTCTCCCACACACACCCTTAAAGGCCTTAAAACCCTTTTTTCCTTACATGAACACATTAATATCTGCCTAAAAGAATACTGGTTATTTCCAAGCATCAACCTCTGGGACTGAATAATGAAGCCAACACGGAAATGCCAAAAACTGCAGTTTATCGAGTGGCCTTTTGATGTTGACTCCAAAAGCGAGTCAACATCAAATGCCCTTTACAGCAGAATTAATCATGTTTACAGCCTGCAACAAAATTGGGTTTGGTCTCTGTTGCTAATTGTACGAGGGATCAATTCTTTTATTACTCACCCTATTTATTCATCATGGGTTTAAAACAAGCAAAGCATGGCAGTTGGTCAAGGCCACACCCCCACCCTCCACCTTGCCCCCTCTCTCCTCCTCAATAGCATTTAAAGCTACAGACACAGAAATCGCACATGTGGGACTAGCTCTAGTGGCTGCAATTCTGCACCGAGGCTGAATTTTGGGAAAGAGACTTCAGATATGGTATTAGGGGACCACTAAGGCCTAGGTAAAAGCATCCAAAAAGCAGCATGTCATAGTACCTTTAAGGATTAAAGTTCTGCATAAATAAGGGCATTCTGCTTTGAGTGACAGGTGCCATCACAGGAGGCGAGCATAGACTTCATTCGGCCCGTCTCAGCTCCATCCTCGCTCCACCTCTTTGCCCATTTTTTGATTGTTTTAGCCATTAGGATTTAGGACTGAGCTTCATTTTGCACTGTTGCACCTGTAACCATGCCCAGCAGTGCACCCAACGCCCTCGACTACACTTGCTGCAGCAAGATGAAAAGTTAAACAACTAGAGGTCAGTGAAAAATAAGATATAAGAATCTTGTTTGTTTACATTGTCATGGAGACACCACAACCACACACGGCCCAATGAAGCAGACTGTAATTAGTGTAGAGATAGGATGTTTTATGTCACGTGGGGGCAACAGAACAGGTTGAAAACATTGACAAATTATGACTTTATAAAGTTGTTAATTGTGTTAGCAAACACTTGCCTATTTACATAGTCAGCAGATACGGAGGAACATTAGCATTAGTTTAGAGACTGTTAAGATTTGAAACCATTGATTACTTGCTTATAGGTGAGATGGCAAAATGACACCTGAAGTGGAAGACATTTTTCATCCTTTCTCTCTGTCCATGATGCAGCTGAGACAGCTTGAAGGTGATAGAGAGGCCCAAGCAGCAGCATCCAGCCCAGCCGCACCTCTTTTTGAGCGGAGGCGGGGTGGGTGGGGGGTTATAAAGATTTATTCCTCGGGTGCTCCAGCGTTACTGGCATGATTATGATACCATAACACAAGGTGCCATAAAGATAATGCTGTCAGCTAAATGAAGAGCAGAGCGCTGAAATCTGCTCACTATTATGTGATCAATCAGACCTGTCAAGCTCGTACCGTAGCCATTGATCAAGAAGGCTGTCACTGTCATCTGTTGTCTGTTTCTCCCTTTTTGTTTGTTTTCTGGTCATCTGTATGTGTATGTGTGTGAGTGTGTTTCTGGGTCATTTTCCCAGGCGACCACAAGTCTCCCATCTACAATACCTCATGTGAGCGCTGATAAGAGTTGAGGAATTACCAAACATATTGGCCACATGCTGGCTGAGATCACACACAGGGCCCGCTGTAATATTTCACAGCGAGGAAGAAAGGGATGCATACATCATTCTAACAGAGCCAGAATAGAGAGAGACATCCCTCTGTTATCTCCACACACACACGCACTGTCAGAGATTTATAGTACAAGGCTTTAATGGTGCCCTCACACACCATTTTCTCCCTGTATACCTCTCTCCCTGCTCACATGAACACACAGACACACATCCATCCATCATTCACCTCCTTCTTCCTCTGTTTTTCTCCATCTTCCCTCTATCTGCTGTCCATCTCATATCTTCCTTCACTTCTCATTTCTTTCCCCCATTTTCCCTTTTCTTCTTCTTCATGACGGACAATTTCTGTTTTTTAGCGCAGTTAATTGAAAAACTGTAAAAAAGTAAAGATGTCCAAGTCTTTTCAGTTCAAAGGTAGAAATGATATTACCATCAGTCAGGAGTCAAGATGCTGCCAGGTGCAGAGGGTATACAGACTCACACTGTAACAGCAATGTGTTTTTTTTTTTTTATAAATAGCTTAATGTTCCTAATAAACACCACGCTGACAGCCATACATGACTCTCTAATGGGGAGTGGTTAAATCTTAAACACAGACCATTTACCCTTGTGATTTATAGAGCATGCTTGCAGCCACTAGGCAGGGCTGATCTCCTGTTTATTCCTTGTATAAAAAAGCGCTTGTTGTGATGTTCATATCATGCATACATATGATCGTAGGTTTGCAGGTATACCACAGAAATTGCTTTCAATTGTTTTCCTCTTTGTAGGATTTAAGATGCAATCTTTCCACTTAGAAAACTGTGATCTCAAGTATGTTTTAAAACATAGTTCAATTAGGGCAGACACCACAAGTGAACAGAAAAGCAGACACAACAAAAGATACTTTAGGTAAAAATAGAATATTTCATTACGCTGCTTTCAGTGCCAAATACTGTACTTTTTACTTCACTACGTGTATCTGACTCTAGTCTTCATTTTACACAGATCTATATATTAATCTTATAAATACAAGTAATTGTAAGGGATTAAACAACCCCACTTTATATAAATAAGTTAAATAAGATACCATAACCAGCTATATTAATATTAAATACTCTAAAGTGTCAGTCTGCATGATGAGTGCAGAATGGATGCTATATTTGGTTTCCCACACACTCACACAGGGTGTTTTAGTTAGGTGGAGCTATGCTGAGAATTGTGTTGCCATAAATAATAATAATAATAATGATAACAATAATCTTCATTTAAATAGCACCTTTAAGGTGACAAAGTTACAGGGTGCACAGGAAAATCCAGTTAGTCCAGTTAATCCATTTAGTGCTACAATTTACTAAAAGCAGGCATATGATGGTATGATGATGAGTAGAGATGGGTGAATAGAATAAATATTATACCACAATAAAATAAGAAAACAACTAGAGAAATAAAACAGATAGCTATTAGAAACGTAGTGCTAAATAAAGGTGTAAATTGACATGTGGAAGAGGAGAGTGAGGAAGGTGTCTGTACGCCCACACAGTCCTGAGACAAGGCCTAATTAGGCGGTAAGTGAAACACCTGTGAGGGTGGACTGTCGATCTGTAGGGCCTTAAAGTGACAATTTGGATGCAAGACTTCTTCTTGTAATGGGAGATACGTAATAATCTCTATAGCAGGTGTGCCTTATGGGCTTTGTGTGTGTGTGTCTGTCTGTGTGTGTGTACTGGCATGTACCCTGTTGTATTATAATTATGATTGAGCCCATTGCTCAGTGTTGCATGCTGCTTAAAATAATGGAAGGGAACAATCAGTTCCTCTTGCCCTTTAACAGAGTTTAAATGAGAAGAGGAGGAGAATCCCTGTGACCCCCAACATCTCCACATGGGGATTGGATGTTCTGAACCTCAATGCTTTCTCTCTCTCTCTGAATACTTCATCAGTGATGGAAACATTATTGCGAGGATACTGGAGGAAACATCTTCCTGTCTTCTGTCTCCATTCATTCGTCCCCAACAAAGTCATAAAACACCAGTATGAGGACAGCGTCTCAACACTCTTAGAGTTTTAGAGTCTGACAACTGGTTTTAATGATGCAGGTTGTGTTTGTTTCTTTGTCTGGTGTATGTGTGTGTTCTGTCTGTCTGACATTGATTGGCTGCAAAAATCGTAATCAATCATCCATTTCTTCTTTTCATTTTTACCTAACATCAGCTTTGGTATGCAGGAGAAGTTCGCACTAGCCTACAATCACACACACGCACACAGCAAAACACACTACACTCTCACGTGTACACACACACACTCTCTCACCCTTCAACACAACCCTATAATTTGCCAGATGCGGTGAATCGCTTGTTACTATGGCAACTACAGCAGGGAGAGTTTCTCAATTTTGGCAACAGGGCTGCACACACACACACACACACACACACACACACACACACACACACACACACACATCTCACTATCTTTGTGGGGACCCGCCATTGACATAATGCTTTCCCTAGCCCATACCCTAACCTTAAATTGAATGGAGGAAGGAATCAAAAAGCAGCTCTGCATCTGCAGCCAATGGATGTAAACCCCATTATGAAGTGAAGGCTGTTTATTTTCACATGCAGGTAGACTGTGATTTTGCTCAGTAAACACACACACACACACACACACACACACATTCTCTAATCAAGTCAGTGGATGCAAATACAAACTGACTGACCAAGAGTTAACAGTTTATAATGAATTTTCGGAAATGCCACTCTAAGATGTTTCACGTTGTAATAACTGTTGTGCCATTTAAAAGACAACCTTTAAACTGCTAAATGAAATACAGCTCTTTCTAAAATAAACCCCAAGTCATCAGCTACTCCAAAAAAAGGTTAGTGCTGAGCCAATGAAAGCAAGGCAGGGGATTATCCTCTTTCTTACACACACACACACACACACACACACACACAGTGCTGCATCTGGTTGTGGCTGATAAGAGGAATCTTCCTCCCCTTGGGGAATCGGAAAACACGAAGGAGGAAGTTGTGGAGTGGGAGGTCGGCACAAGTGGGAGGAGGAGGGGGCTGGTGGATGGGTGACGGTTGAAAGTTGAAGCGTCCCTATCATTGATTACAGTAACACTAGTTTAAACATGTCCATGTCGCACACACACACACACACACACACACATTGCTGCCTGCATCACACTGGTCATTTATTGAGGAGCCACAGCTATCTACAATGACCTGGGTTAAGAAAAACACTTTTTCCAAAGCAGTGGGTCTTATTTTGAAAGGCCTGAGTGGGGGTAGAATTTAGTAAAATGTACAGAAACTTGTATTGTGTTTAAGTGAGAACCAAAATAACATTGCCAATAGGTATTTGGGTAACTTGTTTTAAAGGCTTTATATCTAATTTCACATTTCAGACATTTTTCAGAAAGAATTCAGGAAGCTTCGGGGTTGTCCTTGATTTGCCCTTCAGAAGCCATGGAAGCTTGTGCTGCCCTTTCATGTTTTTGTCTGAATGATACGTGGGTGTCTTACGTATGTCTGACGACTGCCAACCTGGCGACGTCAGCTGACAAAAAGATGCTCCTTTCTGCCTCCCCCTTTGCTTCCTGTCAAGCTATGCAAATTTTGGATTTTTTTTGGGATTTGGAAAGCTCCGAGGCTGCTTTGCAGGGGCTTAAAGCCCTAGCCAATCAGAAGCAAGACACTGTGGCAGGAATTTACATAAATCTACATGGCTAATGTACTGTGCAAATGGAAGGAGTGACACTGTGACTTCATCTTTTTTCAACGGTAATATAGTACAACAACTGACCTTAAACTAAAAATGTAATTGCCTTCTAAATCCATTCATTTGCCTTCCAGTCGGACTGAGAGGAAAACAAACTGCATTTTGTTTGTGTAATTGCCCATGAGCCGAGAGAGAGATGTAGAGAAAAAGACAATGAGAGAAAGTGCATATGTGAGGGGGAAACGAGTGAATAAACAGAGGAGATTGATGAGTCTATTAAAGCAAAGGCTAATCCAGGCTATTAGGGAGCAGAGTGAAGAATGTGGGATAAAAGGATACATACATTGGGTTAATGGTGCTAAATACAGGCCTAAACGGAGTAGAGGAGTGTTGGAGATTATTATAAACATACCCAAGGGTGTCACTAGGAATTAGGAGTGGACTCTCAACTGATCCTCTTTGTCATGGTCTTCCATATATGACAAACATTTATGTCTGACAGTTCATACACACCTTAACACATTCGTTAATGATAAATTATCACACACACTTAATTGTGTGTTTACCCTCTGTCCAAATCAGTTCATGTAAGCGCCTGTGTCTTTAAGTCTCCCCGCCTCCCAAAGAGCCCAGCATGTTCTAAATGGCTTCCGAGAAAAATATCGTGCCCAATTGCAAAGGTAATTGTCACGCCATGGATGGAGATTCTTACATGGTGGGTGGTATATTCTTTACTTTTATACTCTATATGAGCTGCATTGAAGCCAAATCTGAATAGTTGTCCTAGGGTTGTCCTGTTCCAAAGTCTGTAGGTTGGTAGGGACTCCAGATACCCAAATATATGTACACAAGCACTGGAAAAGGAAGTTCACAGCATCCATCCATCCATCCGTCTATCTTCATCCACTTATCGGGTCGTAGGGGGAGCAGCTCAAGCTGGAGACCCCAAACTTCCCTTTTCCGAGCCACATCAACCAGCTCCGACTGGGGGATCTCGAGGCGTTCCCAGGCCAGGTTGGAGATATAATCCCTCCACCTAGTCCTGGGTCTTCCCCAAGGCCTCGTCCTAGCTGGATGTGCCCTGGATGTCCCCTTTAAATTTAACAATTGTAATTGATAGTTTGTCCAGCATGTTAGGGTTAGTCCTTCTCCACAGGTTACAGCTTGTTCTGCTTGTTTTCAGCTGTTTCCCACTGATTATTCTGCACACATTTAGTCAATCGTGCCCATTTACAATTCTTCATTTCTCAGATCTCTATCTAAAATTCAACTGAATTAAATTACTGGATATTTGTCAGTCAGTCAGAGTTTTTTCAGGGTCAAGATTTTCTGATGTGCATGAACCTTACAGTGATGATAGTTTCTCAGTAATAACATTAAAATGATAAATCTTCTGTATGTTTTTTTAATCCAGAAAATGTTGTTATTCATATTTCTGAACTTTCCAAGGTTTTTCAAGTGACTTGCTTGTTTGCATCTCAACAGTGTTTTTAGTCTCTTTCCACATTTTAATTTCAGTCTACAGAATCATGCTGCTGACCTTTTACTGTCTCAAGCCCCAAAGTTGGGGGCAGATTAGGTGCAGTAAGGTGTCAGCTGTTCTTACTAGTTATTAGCTGAGGGTTAAGGTCAACATCAAGGGCCTTGGCAAAGTTAAGTTTTCATTCTAGTTTTTAACAATTTGAGCAATAGAAAATGTTCAGTGAGCAACCTTCAGCTCTTTGGAGGCCTTGATAAGGGAATCCTGCTGACGGGGCAGTAACCCCGCAGAGGCTGGATGCTTAGTGGACAACCAAGCTCAAACCAAGGTAATCACACCCACAAACGTCTGCCAATGCTCACGTGTTATGATGAATAAGGGTTACATATTATACAAGTCTTCTCACAGAAGGAAGATTTACAAAAGTCTTACTGAATCGTGGGGATTTGTGATGACGTCTCATAAGAATTCCTTATATGGTGTCAGAATACAAATTAAAAGCATGGATTTGTGCAAATAAATACAACTGTAAATATAGGTCTGGAAAAACACTTTGGTTTTTGCGTCACTGTGATGTTTGGATTTTGTATAACTGACGTGCACCTCTTTCACATCCAGTCTGGATGCAGATTGGAGGAGCTTGCAGGTCACAGCTCACCTCTGGCCAATCAGAAAGCAGCATGTCGCATTCATCGTCGTAGCGATGACTTCACGCTGTCAGAGCTGGAGGGTGTGAGGAGCAGAGTGAGACAGGGCATGGTAAACAACTAGGACACACACACACACACACACACACACTTACACTCACTCACACCCACACACACACACACACACACACACACAAACACACACTCTAACCATAGTGGACAAGCTTTCGCTTCCCATTAAGTTCAGTGCTGCCCTGAGGATGGGGTAAAAATACTTCACCACAAAGAAAAGACAACCACTGTGTGTGTGTGTGTGTGTGTGTGTGTGTGTGTGTGTGTGTGTGTGTGTGTGTGTGTGTGCATAAGGCATTAAAACTCACTTTGCACTAATTATCCTCTTTAAATAATTATTTTAATTGAGGAAGCATAATTACTATAATGTTGATGGTTCCAATTTAATGCTGTATTTAAAAAAAAAGAAAAGGCATATTCAATTCTACACAAAATTAAAAATGCATCCGTATAAACTGAGATAAAACTGTAACCAGTATGGAAAGTGGCGTAAAGCATTTGAAAGCACACTGGTTTAGTCATGTAATCTCCTTACAGTATATCAAAAATTATTGGGTGCATAGAATTTCCAGCCATCTTTGAATCATTCTCCCCAAGATGGAGTTAAGTGTATGTATTTCCTGGAGGAAAAAGAGGAAAAAGAATGAGCGTTCCTCTATCTAGGACATGTGTGGGTGTTTTAAACCCTTCAGCATGAAAAGGCACCTAGTGCATCAGCATCACACTGTCAATGTATTCCTGTGACACGAGCGTAAAAGAATAGTTTGAAATTTGGGGAAATATGCTTATAAATCTTCATGCCGAAAGTAACACGAGAAGGTTGATACCACTGTCATTTCATAGAGGGGTATCAATATTCTCTTCTATTTCTCGACAAGTAAGGAATAAACCAAATTGTCAAACCACTCATTTATTGTAGTTCAGACTGGTCCAATTTTGCATGTAGGCCATAGTATTGGCTATAGGGGTGTTTTGTACACTAAGCACAGAGTTATCTAACATCACACGTTCTAATCCATAAACATCCTGTCACACATTGTACTGGATTGTCTTTTGACCGCAAGTCACTTGAACTTACTGTCACATCTTACAGTAATACACACACGTGCACATGTGTGTGTGATGCCGTGAATAGCTGACTTTGGCCGCAGTCATACACATTTTGTTTGAAGAACATGTGTTTCTTGGCCTATGCATCTCTAGAGTGACTGTGTGTAGGTCTACAGGTGAAACGAATGGCTGTATGTGCTCTCACTTCATTCTCCTAAATAACACAACTGTGTTGTCCTTCCTTATTTTGAACACCACCAAACACAGTTATATCCCCTCCTCTTCTATCCCATGTCTGTTCTGAGGCTCCTTTTGACAAATCACCACATTAAATGTGGCCATTTTTAGGGGCACCACACTTCCCTCTGCTTATTAGTTTCAGATAAAACTGCAATATTTTCCATTTATCTATTTCCGTTTGTCGATGCTGTGCGTATTATTCGTCCGTGCACATGCCACACACACACACTCACTCACACAGAAACATGCACAATTATACACACACTCCTCTCTCTCCTTGGTCGTTAATAACTTACTGATGGCCATACTGTGGTCCGTGACCCATAGCCAACCCATTAATCAAACAATACAACTAGCATATAATTATAATAAATATGCTCTAGATGAATGTCTTGCAGTCAGGAGAATAGACCCAATAGACTAGAAGGACAAATGTGATTGAAAACAGATAAGATGAAGCTGAGGTATTTACACAAGCAAAATATTCTTCCTGTGGAAATCTATTTTGATAAGCAGAGCACACTTGCACTCAGACAAGCATGTCATCCATACAAAATGGAATCCTATATGTTGTTGGTCGCTATCCATTGTCCATGCATGTTGTCATTCAAATATATCTGTGTTTCCTAATTAGCTGTACATATAGTGTCCACTCATTTACTAGGGATTGATTGGCCTACATTTGATGTAGTGCTTGTGTCACCATCACAATCTACTGAGCTGCGAGTTAGTGCTGTCAGTAATCCGTGCAATGGGCCTTGGCAATGCAGAAATATTATAATGATGTTATTCTGACATCTAGTGGCAGGAAGATAAAACTACAGGAGAACACAGTAGAACTAGATGTCTCCTTTGATGTAAAATCAATACCATGTTGACATGTACATTTCAGAATATCAAGGTTTTTAAAAACGTTTTTAGATCTGACTACAGGTTCATACCTCGCCATGTTTAAACATGCTTTTTATTTCTGTGGTAGCTCTGGAACTGCTACCAATGTTGATGTCTTAATGGTGACTTCTTCACATATTAGCTGTCTCATATTTGTGAGTGTTCTTAGTTTTATGTCATGTGTTTCAGTATTGCATTTTGGTGTCACACACTTTGATTTGTTGTATGTCTCTCCTATGTGGTTTATTTGTCTGTTTTCTTGGTATTTACTTTGTGATTGGTAATTAGTTTGTGGCCAAGTGTTCAAGAATATAAGCACCAAAAGGTTTGGATGTTTGAGAATTTATTTCACAGAGGTGCTCTTTGCCAAGTTTGGGGCAAGTTGAGATTCATTTAGTGTTGTTTACCGAAATGTTCCAAGATGACAGTTGCCTTGGTGTCTTAACACGACACAAGTATTTATGGTGGTGTTGTGGACCAAGCAGGTATAGAAACGTTTGGTGATGTCTGGACATACTGTCTTGCATTTCCAGACCTTGGCATGCTTTGTGGAAGTGTTGTTCTTGTAAATCTGAACATTTTAAGTATATACTGGTACAGTAACTGTCTTCCAAAGTGGTGATTGGCTAGTGTTGATGTATGACCTCAATGTTTCTTTCAGGTGTCAATTTATGTTTAACGGTATCACAAAGTCCATGTGTTTTTATCATTTTAATGCTCTTTAAAGCTACATTTCTATTTCTATTCCTATATTTTCTGGTAATATTGTCTATTTTTGAGGGGTTATGAGATGTTTTTTTTTTCATTTCCATGTAAGCACTTTGTTTTGCACTCTTTAGGAAAACATGCTATTTCAATTTGTAGCAACTTCTTTGCAACTTCCATAAGCCGCTGAGAGGCTGAGTCAGGGAACAATCACCTGAAGGATGCACCGTTTGAATAATTCAGTTCCATTCTGTGATTTGCGTTCAAAGATTTATTGTCCATTTGAAAATAGAAAAAAAAACAAAAGAAAAAAAATCCAGTTGCATGAAAATACTGCCTAAAGGTGAATGTGGTACGGTTTGATTGTGCAGTGATACTTGCCATCAACAGAAAATGTAAAAACCTAAATTCAACTCAACCCCTCTCTAGCCTCCACCATACAGGTGCACAAATAGACAATAATTTTCAGACCAACACCTGTGACCTCCTACATCACGTCATAGGTAGAAAAACTCTAAATCACAAATAAACATAATATACATGGCTCCTATGAAATTAAATTACTGTAGATCTGATTTTGAAAGACAGATACAGGCTAGAGATGGACATTAACAAGAAACATGAGATGTGATTAACAACATAAGAACATTATGATGAAAAATCTATGATAAAAAAAAACATACACACATTAAATAAAAAGTAACATGTATTGATATTTTTTGTTTTGCATGAGTACACAGTGACATATTGGTAAACTGGCACATTGACATGATGGCTGTTTGGTACAAATGTGTATTTGTATGATGTAACATAAAGAACTATTGGCATATGGTATTGCTATTTAGACACAATTACATATTGATTAATTGATGAAGTAAAAAGGTGTATTGGTGGACTGAAGAAATAAGCGCTTGTTGACTTAACAACTTAATGTAATTTGTGTAAATAAAAGGGACATTCAAAAAGCCTGTAATCTTTGTAACAATGATATAAGGGCAACTGATCAAAATAAAAGGTATAAGGGAAATCTTTTTTTTCAAAGAAGACATTCAAAATCATGTCTCTGTAATCTTAACCCTTAACCCTTTAAATTTTAAAACTAAAACTAAAATGAACATATGAATACTTTCAAGGGAGAAACAAACAGTTAAGAACAAAATCTGAATGCCCATCTTATACATATAGTTACAGGTTATTTATTTATGTAAGATAACCCCTATCTCAACTGTGTATAAGGGAAATCTTTAAGATGCTTTTCAAAGAGCTTCATGACCTCCAGTGAGTCCAGATTCATATCATGTCTCAATGACGCACTGGAGTCATCCTTAACATAACCCTTAATCCTTTAAATTTTAAAACTAAAACTAAAATGAACATATGAATACTTTCAAGTTGGAGAAACAAACAGTTAAGAACAGTGATCATCTAAGTGGGTTTAGAGGCACCAAGGACAGGTTATTTATTTATGTAAGATAACCCCTATCTCAACTCATGTCCAATATAATCAAAATAAAAAATCAAAGGAAAGGAAGCAACTTTGTCACTTATTTTATGATCTCGTGGCTCCTTTCTACTGTGTGGGGAGGTTGCTTAGCAACATGCAGTGGGCGGGGACAGTGAAGACAGCGTCCAATGGAGGAGCGGCGGGCGGAGCTTTGTACTGTGAGAGGTTAAACGGGGCTGGACTTCTCAAATGCCGGCGGGGATTGAAACGCAGCTGCTGCAAACGTTCTTCAGCTACAATTTTCTCCTGCCTTCCGGTCCACCGGTTGATTTTCACTGCAAATCGTTACACTGTTGGAGAAAATGTCGAACGTCAACTGGAAGCCCTTTGTTTTCGGCGGTCTAGCTTCCGTGACGGCGGAATGCGGTGAGTGATGAGTGGAGCGGCGGGGAGGCCGAGCTGCGTAGATTACTATTAATTATTATAAACCTCTGTTGTGATTTACAATCTCATAAGGTAGTATCCATGTTTTCTGTTGCAGGGACCTTCCCCATCGACCTAGCCAAGACTCGTCTTCAAGTTCAAGGCCAAGTAGGCGACATAAAATACCGAGAGATTCGGTACAGAGGCATGCTCCATGCTTTAGTGAGGATAGGAAAAGAGGAGGGGCTCCGATCACTCTATTCAGGGTCAGTATGCTGGATTTATGTTTTGTAGTCTAGACATATTTGTCTTTTATATAAGTACTTGACCTATGATTTGTTTATACTTCTATTGTTAGTAGCCTATTTCTTACACCTCCTCCTTTTTGTGCACTTCCTATTTTTATCCCCGACCCTTTTGCACCCCCATCTACCCAAAGAGGGGGATCTGGCTTAGTTTTGCCTGTCTACGTGTTTTATTGTTGTTGCCATGTACTCCCCACAGTTGTGGGTTCATAAAGATATATTGTGGTACCGGGTAATTGCAATAAACTAAACTTTACCTTTACAGAATAGCTCCTGCTATGCTTCGCCAGGCCTCCTATGGGACCATAAAAATTGGCACATACCAGAGCTTTAAGCGACTGCTGGTTGATAGACCAGAGGGTGAGTCCCAGTTTCTCTCTATTTCTGACACACGTACACACTTCCGCACACATTTTGTGTGGGGTTACCTGCCCCCATCGACACATGCACATTCCTCTTGAAGGTCGCAGGGTGTGACCTATTAATGTGTTTCCGAATAACTTAGAGCTACGTGTACCTGTTTGTGCCTCCTGTAAAAAAAAAAAACTGTAAAGACTAACTGCAACTGACTGCCTAATGCATTGTTTCAAGTGCTGCTTGTTCAGTTACAGTCTGCCTCCCATTCTTCTCCTCTTTCAGATGAGACCTTGCTGACTAATGTGATATGTGGTGTTCTATCTGGAGTCATCTCCTCCTCCATTGCCAACCCCACTGATGTGCTGAAGGTAACTATTTGCACGCAATAACAGTGTGTTGGTTATACTTGTTTTTGCACTTTGTCAATATTTTCCCAAAGCTGTAGAGCCGGTTTATTTTTCAGAACTGCAGCAAGACATGTTGTAATTCTTTAACTGAAAAACACAGCAATCTTGTTTTTGGATTGTTTTATAGACATAAGTGTAAATACTCATGCAGCCTTGGGTAGGATTTTACTTTTAAACTTTTTTTCCAAAAAACTGAAGGATTAAAATGCCCTTTCTCGATAAGTCAGTCAGTGCGTTTTTTAAATGCAGTTTAGAAAACGATTCTATTCGTGTTAAGGCAATATGCCACTTTCTCAAGCGCCATGTAAACCCCTTACCCTGGTTAAAATTGGAGGGACCAAGCAGCCCCCTCTGCGGCTGCTGGCTAACAGGGGACACTTTACAGATAGGTTTTGTTTTAGATGAGCGTTAAAAGATATATATATTCTGATCAAAATAACTCCTAGATTTCTGACAGTAGTGCTGGAGGCCAAGGCAATACCATCCCTTTCCCAGGGAGAAAAGGAAGGTTAGATATAGGTTTATAGTTGGCTAAGACCTCAGGGTCTTAGGTGATTTTTTTCAAAAGAAGTTTTAACACAGCTAATTTAAATGACTGCGGTACATAACCTGTTAATAGAGACATATTGATCATATCTAATAATGGAGTGTTAACCACTGGGATGGGTTCTAAGAGACAAATAGCTTAGCTGAAGAGACCTTTAACATGAATTGTTGAAGGTCTATAGGATAAAAGCAGTCTAAGTATATGTCAGGTCTTATCGTTCTTTCTATTAGTCCTGCGTTTAAAGGCTGCAGATGTCGTCTTTTGCTTGCATGCTGAGTAGAGTGAAGGGCTTCTTAGTGCTATCAAGCATCCACCTGTAGATTATTTATAGACTAAAGTGTCTGAGTCTTTATATATAGTGTTCTGTAAACGATATGGCTGCATGAATATAATATAGGTCTGCGCATGCTTATCTGTACTCTAAATTTTTAGCATGGCTTCCTATCATCATGCCATGTTAGGTGTATGGCCTCCCACCCACATGCTATGTTTATTTGGGGTTAACAGACAAATGGCAGTTGTTACAGGTTTGGAACATTGCGTTTTCATCACAAGGTGTTCTAGTTGCATGTGCCAAGTCTTCATGGAGCCAGACAAACCAAAACTGATCTGCACACAGCAGCCAATATAAATGAAAACACGTTAAGCAGGGGCTGGGGATTTCTTGGAAATGACGATAGAGGAAATACTTTACAACATTGTGCTTGCCAAACATCCCCTCTAACTTTTTTTTGCTTTCGCATTCTGGTGCTGGCCAGATAATACACCCCCGTACTTGGCTTGGTGAACCCACAGCATTCCACACTTGTTGTGTATCCTTTTAATGAATTAAATGAATCAAGTTGATAGACATTACCTCTGTTTGTTCTTCCAGATCCGCATGCAGGCTCAGGGAAATGTGATCCAGGGCAGTATGATGGGCAACTTCATTAACATTTACCAGCAGGAGGGAACAAGAGGACTGTGGAAGGTACAAAAAAAAGCTTCATTTGCATTGCTAAATGACCTAAGGCCCTGTTCAGAGCTTGTGGTCAAATCTCACTTTCCCCCTCTGCTGTATATGAAAATAAATTGGGTACATTCACTTGGGTACATTCACACCTGTATTAAGAGCTGCCCAGGCACGTTAATGCCAGGTCTGAACAGGGGTTCCGTTTCCATGTGTTACAAGTTGACACTGTTCTTTTAATTCTCGAATCATCAACACGTCCTTTCTTTCTGCTTTAGGGTGTCTCTCTCTTACGGCTCAGCGGGCGGCCATTGTGGTCGGAGTCGAGCTACCGGTTTATGACATCACCAAGAAGCATCTGATCTTGTCGGGTCACATGGGGGACAACGTGTACACACATTTTGTGTAAGTTTGCAGATCCTGTCTCCTATGTGATGTTATCACTTGGAATATTTTTTTTATTTTTGTCAGTACTTTATGCAGTACAGTAGATGCTAGATTGTACCCGCCTTGAGGTTCTGGGAGATGAAAGCACTCCACAGTGTTGGCTGGGAAGTCAGCCAGGGTTATTTGGGCAGGTGGGGCTGCATTTTTCTGGAAATTATGTTGATTGGGTCATCTACATACCTGTTGGCTCTGTAGGCGAACTGCAGGGGGTCCAGGAGTGGGTCAATAAGGGTTTTGAGGTGTGACAGAACAATTCGCTCAAAGGACTTCATAATCACAGCAGTCAGTGAGGTGTGAAACGATGTCTGTGAAAATAAGAGACAGCTGATCAGCACAATGCTTCGGGGTGGAGGGAGAGACAGTCTAGTCCAGTTCCCCTGCTGGGATTCAGAATTTTAACCAGCCTGTTATCATCTCTTTTGTAGATGGAGAGGGTCGTTGTTGTGGAGGAGGCTAGGGGGGGGCTCTGAGGTAGACTGTAATGAAATGGCCCCTGCTGACGGGTGGCTGGTGGAGGACTGTCCCACCTTCTTTCAAAACGACAGTAGAACTCCTTCAGGTTGTCTGCCTTGGTTGTTGATGGAGTGGGGGGGCTTATCGCTTGTAGTTTGTGATCTGTCTGAGGCCTCTCCAGACAGAAGCGGAGTCATAAGCATATTTCACCACATTGCTAAACCTGTAATCTGAGGGGATATTGATTGTTTATTTGTGATTTTGAAGTCGGTGGGCCAGATTGGTGGGATGTAAAAAAACACTCCTTAAGATATCTGACACCACAGGAGAATTTAGCAAGAAAACCTTTAGAACAATCAAAAAATCAGGGCTTTGCTGACCATTGTCAGGAGGAGGGAGTGGGCCCAAATCTACTTGATTCTTGTGTAGTGTGCCTGGCATAAGAAATGATACAAAGCCCTATACAATATGTATGTGTTGACTATTGTCATTAGATTGCCCTACTGAGCAGATTTATTACAAGGCACTACTACACACTTGGTGTACACCAGGGTAAATCCTCAGCCGTGCAGGAAATAATGTCTGTTACATTTGTGGCAGCAGCACACAAACACACACACACACAAAACAGCAGCAATGATGCCAAATATTTAATTAAGGGACAAAATGAAGGAATCTACAGATTGTCATTTGAACCTGTGTCTTGTCGTCCCCCAGGTCCAGCTTTGCGTGTGGTCTGGCGGGGGCTTTGGCCTCCAACCCAGTGGACGTAGTCCGGACACGCATGATGAACCAGAGAGGAGTAGCTCTGTATCAGGGAACACTGGACTGTATGCTGCAGGTCAGTCACGTTACCCTTGTTTCTGTTTCAGAAGGAGCACTCTACAGAATTCACAAATGAAGATCTGTTTACTCGTTATAGGCACTACTGTTCAGCTCATTGTATAATGTCTTGGAGGGAGCTTTTAAAGTCTGAAAGAATAAATCTCAAAAAAGATATGTGCTAGGCAGGGTGGGACAAACAAAAATATGTTAGTTTGTTGCATTCTGGGAAATGTAGGATCCAATGTTTGGAAGTTTGATCTTCATGACTTTCTAAGTTGATTGTTTTTTTGCCATTAAAAGTAGCCTACAGTGTCAAATTGCTATGAAGAAGTGCCCATGAGTGTACGTTTGAATTTGGCCTCCTGAATGAATATTTAATATAATGTAATGTTAAATATCAAGATCAGACCTTAATGTCACAGATTTACTAACCCCAGTTTAAATAAAAAAACTAAAAAACGCACAGAGTACTTTAGAACGATCATCAGAGGATAATAAGACAAAATGGGTTTTTAACATGTTTGTTTTATTTTTTCAGACATGGCGCTCAGAGGGCTTCATGGCCCTTTACAAGGGTTTCTTTCCCAACTGGCTCCGCCTGGGACCGTGGAACATCATTGTATCCTTTAACTGTCTTGTTAGTGCACCACTCTGTTTACATATGTCCTCTGTGATGCAATATTCATTAAGCTGGAGGAATTTGCAGGGGGAACAATTTGGACAATTCTGTTATGCATTCAGTGAGAAAAGATTAGCCTAATGCTAGCTAACACTCTTATGTAACTTTGTGAAAATACTGTCTCTGTACCCCACTGCCCCTGGTTAGAGAAGATGGAGGGAAGGAGGGAAGGGTGGGGAGAGAAAAGGAAGGAGTGGAAAGTGAACTCTATGAAAGTCTTTCTGGAAAGACCAAACCGTTACGGGGGGGCGAGAAGTTCTGTCAGGTCGTCATTGTGCGCCCAACCATGCCGGAAAAATATAATGAGATTATTGACTTGTTACAGCTGAGTAGTCTGAGGTAACAAGGCTTTGAGCTGCAGTACAGAAAGAGCCAAAATTCCTGTGTGCCTCCCATGCTCAACAAAAAAAAAATCACATTTCTTGCCTATACGTTCCTTTACTCTGTATCCAGTTCTTCCTCACTTATGAACAGCTGAAGAAGATCAATGTGTGACTGAGAGAACGAGCCGGGGAAGAAGAGAGTATGTGCTCACGCTCCGAGACGAGCTAAGAGGACCAAATGGCTGGATGGCGATGGATCCACTGAATGTGGGAAGGGGGTTGATGTAGACTCTTGTATAAGGGGTGGCGTGAGAATTTGCCTAATTCCTGTTTGGGCTACACGTCTCCTAAAGCCTGTGGCAAGTGTGAAGGACACTTATTTTTTAGCTCATCCACCTCATTTAAATCTGATAATGACCCCTTAGGTTCATGTCACCTAATTTATGGGTCTGTAAATTGTAAAGACTAACAGTCCAAGACTCTTGTTTTATTACATCTTTTTTTCAGCCAGAAACTGCTTTTAAGCTCTAAATTCACAAGGGGTTTCAATCTTCTACACTTGAAGGTGGTCCCTAAATTGAGTGCCTTAGTTTGTGATACAGGTAGTCTGCAGTAGGTCCCAGAATGTGGGACACAAGCTGACAATCGCAGTGATGGTTCCCTGGGTGGGTGTGTATAGGTGAAATTACGTATTAGTTTCCCTTGACTATTGACTGTTTAGAGCCAAAAATACATCAATGTGCTGTAATAAATCAGTTATATAAACAGTCAGCCTACACATGAGAATATATGGTAAGACTAGTGGTCCCTCATGCCAGCAACAGCGGACAGAAAAAAAATAAGCTGGAGGTCCACTCCATACGTTCTTATTTATTATTATAGACCATTGAGACTGATTAGGGTATCCAAAGGCTCTTGCTCAAAGGCACTGGAATGATGTTCCACAGTTATACACAGCTATTGTCATATGCTACATTTGCACGCTGTTTGCTTATCTGTGAGCTTTTGTTGTAAAGACTGAATAGGTTGTTGTGTGTGTGAGAGGTGCCATTGCTGCCAAAGTGTACTTTTTGATGTTTGTGTAAAAGGCTGCTGTCGGCCTGTATATTTGAAATAAAAGACAAAAACCCAATATGTCAGTGTTATGGTCAGTGGGTGGTGATGGTGCAGTAGATATGACACATGCCTTTGGTGTGGGAGACCTGGGTTTAATTCCCACTGCAATATATCAACCAGTGTGTCCCTGAGAGGCGTGCACCCTCTGACTTACAGTTGTGTTCAGAATGATAGCAGTGTTTAAATAAATAAATAAAAGTGAATAATGCTCAAAATCCTTAGAATAGCTTTTAATTCTGTAATATCAATGCATTCGAACACTGCACATTCAATTCCAAATCAAAACATGACCAACATTGATCAAGTTTGTGTTATACCTTTACAGAAAGTGAAGAAAAGTAATATTAGGCTGTTCAAAAAAAATAGCATTTTTCTTTACAAACTCAAACATTTACTGTATAAACTGAAACATGTGTCAAGGGTTTGCTTTACTTTGAATCACTGCACTAATACTTAGTTACATAACCCTTATTTCTGAGAACTGCTTCCCATCTGTGGAGCCAACCAACTCCTGGTACCTGTGAACAGGTATTCCAGCCAAAGACAATTGAACTACATTGCAAAATTCTTATGCATTATTGGGTTTTGCCTCAGAAACTGCATTTTTGATGTCACTCTACACGTTTTCTATGGGATTGAGGTCCGGGGATTAGTCTGGCCATTTCATAACATCAATCTGGTTCATCTGGAACCAAGACTTTGCTCGCTTACTGGTGTGTTTTGGGTCATTGTTTTGTTGAAAGACCCATTTTAAAGGCATTTCTTCTTCAGCATAAGGCAACATGAGTATTCTGATGTATTGTCTTCACAGTGTACTGTGGCTTGAATTCAGTGCATGGGGGGCGTCGGACAAACAGTCTGCGGCCTCTGGACCCAAAAAGAACAATTCTGCTCTCATCAATCCACAGAATGTTGCGCCATTTCTCCTTTGGCCAATCAATGTGTCCTTTGGAAAATTTCAACCTATTCAGTACATGTCTTTTTTTCAGCAATGGGACTTTGCGGGGGCTTTTGGCTGATAGGTTTGCTTCACAGTCTTCTTCTGATCGTAACAGTACTCACGGGTAACTTTCAGTCTTCTTTGATTTTCCTGGAGCTAATCATTGGTTGAGCCTTTGCAATTTTGGCTATTCTTCGATCCATTCGCATGGATGTCATTTCAAGACATTTGAAATCATTTTGGCTAAGCAGCCTATAATTTTCTGCACTTCTTTATAGGTTTTCCTCTCTCCTATCAACTTTTTTAATCAAAGTACGCTGTTCCTCAGAACAATGTCTGGATTGACCCACTTTGCTTTCAGTGTGAAATGCACTATAATCAACATGCACAACATTTGCTTCTTTCCTTCTTAAATATGGGCCATAACGTGGCCATAACATTTGAACATGCCCCTTTAAATTACAAATTAAAATACACAGATTGAGCAGCATGCATGTCATGACTGTTGTGTCTGTTGGTTTTCTATGACTTTCTAACACTTACTAGTAGATTATTTGCCATGTAGAAATATCTCTTCTACCAAAAAAATTGATTAATGAGGTTAGTGATGTTGGACTGCTATTATTTTGAACACAACTGTATATATCAATTGTAAGTTGCTTTGGATAAAAGCGTGAGCTAAATGACATGTAATGTACTGTTAAGCTTTTTCTTTACCACAGTGTGACACTGTGGAGCTTTACTCTGGCCCACCACAACCATACCTAGTTGAAACTAATGTTTATGAGTCTTCGTAAATTCCCAACCCTCAACTTTGAGGCCACAAATCTAGCACAGTTGTGTTTCTGAGGGATTTCCAAGTTTCTTTCAAACACCCATGTACTTGCAACATCCCACAAACAATGGCTCTTGTATTATTCAGAGGAATTGAAGATGTAATTATTCTCTTGGTTGTGTGTGTGAGAGAGAGAGAGAGAGAGTGAGAGAGATTTAGGGAGTATCACCATGGGACTTATTACTTGTGTGAGAACTGTTATTGTTGGATCTGCCTCATCTAAGCCCCCATCAGTTGCACTGCCCTGTTTTTGTTGGTGTGACAGGCATGGTTGCGTTAAATAACTCAATTTTTAACAAAGCCACAGAGCCTGATGGAGGAGACGAAGGTCTGTATGCTGGTTTAAACACTTTTGTATCAAGGCCCAAACCCCCCCCTCACTGTCCAAAAGGCTAGTTGAATGATAGAATAAGAATAATGTGGGGTGTGTGCCTGGATTTGGCATCTATACATTGGCATTATAGGCTGCTGCCTGGCATCACGGCTCTGGCATAGTCCTCTACAAGCTGGACAAGTATGGCCACGGGGGATTCCGGCAGTCACAGACATGCTGCATTATGGGTATTATTTGCTGCCTGGCGCAAGGGTGCAGGGGGCTGGATCTGTTGTGTTCCATAGATCAGAGAGGGAGCTTTTGTGTCAGAGGAATAAGGCTCTGCTCTGCTCCAAACACCCTGCCCTTTTTTCTTCTTTTTTGTCCTTTAGATGTTTCTCAGATGAGAACGCTGCTCACTGCAACACACGGATAAATAAATGAATGGATAAATGGGCGAGCAGATGGAAATCATAGTCCGTTGATCCATCTGTAACAAGAAGCATGCTGCTTCTGGACTGTACATTACTGACAAAGAAAAACAAAGCACAGGTCTATTGCTATTTCTTTTTGCTAAATATTGCAGTTGAGATATGGGCTGAAATAACAGAATAGTTTTTTTTCTCAACATTTGAAAGATGCTCAGAAAATGCCCGGTGCTTAGTTTGAATAAAATGAATGGTTCTCCCTTCCTGACAATACATCATATGCACAGATTTTGCATTACATCAAAATACCTTGCTTAGGAAGCTGTCTGAAACATCTTTAAAAAATAAATGCAGCCTTCTGCCATTTGAAATTGTGCCTGTAGTGAACATTGTGATCAATTGTAGGCTACAGCTACGTCTGTGAACAACAAGCTGACAAAGTGAGAATTTCAAACAAGGGGTGGCATTAGATCCTGCAAAAATCAAATGCTTTAGGAATGTCTTTCCCTGAAAAACATCACAGGTAATTCTATAGTAATTGCTTTAAGCTTTCTAGAAATACAGCAAAAAAAAAAGCTATTTATAGCATTTTCGAGTTTACTGAAACTTACACTTTCAATTTCTGTCGCTAGGGGTCTTCATAGGGGTCTCTCAATTGAAACACAGACTCTTCTTATGACCTTGTGAAGTTGATGAACAATACACCACCTTTTATAACTCCAACAAGCCTAAAAAGTTTGTTTGTTATATTTTATCTATGTTTTTGAATTTCCAATGTTCACAAACTAAAAACGTGCAGAAAAACTGTTGGATGGAAGTGCGCCTAATGAGTCTCCACTATTACACTGTAGCATCTTTACACTGAATTTTGTCAGCTGGCTGTCTATCATCATTAATGAGAGACAGATTGGAGAAAGGTGCCTTCAGTTCTCGTCTGTTACCTTCATAAACATGCACAGATGCGTGAGTTGACGGTTCTTCTCGACTAAAACTCCTGATCCAAACAAACAACATGCTTGCTAAATCACAGCTCGGCCGACCTACATTTACACTGCACCACTGGAAGGGGACCGGGACCCCAGGGAGACAGGATCACAAGGATGAGCCGCTGGTAATGCTGCTGCATTGTTCCATTAAGACGCCGGGAACAGGCCAACAGAGTGAATGTTAAAGGAGATAAAGGGACGGGAGATTTATTCAATGTGTTGGCTTGTTTGACTCTGTGACTCCCAAGAGTTAAGGAAAAGTTACATTGTATCACTAATGAAGACACTTTTAATGTTATTGTACATCTGTATGGTTTAAGTGAAATTTTTGGTTCTTTTTAAGAAATGTTTCAAGACTGTTCAATAACTGCTGGGTAGAAAACTCCTGCGTCCCGTACATACAACCAACGGCGCTGAGCAAACACTCTTATCTCACTTGTTTAACATGTTTGATGTTTTTATATTTCAACACTTTTCACAGAAATAAACAAGTGTGCCAATTTCAAATATCTCTCAAATCAACGGGCATTTGTCTACCTAGAAGTTATTTTTGTTTACGGCGTCACAGTGATTCGGTCTACAGCCTACTTGACAGATTTGCTAACACAGCCAAACATCAAGCAAGTGCAACAACACCAGCCATCTAATATTACTTACTAGCCCAACAGCAAGATGCAAGCCTGCCATCTGTCATGCAGCCTTATATTTTGTTGAGCTCTTGCTAACGACTAAAAGCCAGTCCGAGATTTACTGTTGCTCTGTCACTCTCTCCTTAGCTTTTTTTTCTTTTTCATAGCTTCTTCCGTCAACGTCCTCTTCGGTTTCTTTTCCTCTGCTACAGTTAGCAGGAGTTAGCGTGAGCACAAACCACTTCAGCAAACGTTTTAGCACTGTAGCGGTAATTTCTACCTATGTATAGCATAGTTGTGACGTCACAACCTTACGGAAGTCCTGACAGCTCTTAAGGTTAAAGGCACCGTTTCGGAATACAGGCTGTGTGCTTTTCTTTGTGAATTAAGCATTTTAAAGTTTTCACAGTATGTATAGCACCTCAAACTGCTTTATAATAAATAAATAAAAGACATGGAAATCTCACGTTTTACAATATGAGACCTTTAAGGTAATATAGTTACATTATGTTGCTTTAACTAAAATACACTTATACTCTCAGACATTAGAGTGGTGTCAATCTTCTCATTGAACTCTGCAAGAAAGTGTATAGGTGTGTTTCCAAAATACCCCTACACACCTACAGGGATTCATTGTTCATTACATTCATGTCTCTGGTGGTAAGGCAGTGACTTTACAGTAACTTCATTGTATTTTATGGAGTTTTTATCTCTGTAACACAACTTTTTTCATAGCTCTTTCTAAACAATTGTTATAGGAATGTACAGCATGTTTTTTCCTTCTTGGACTTGAGTTATCCTCTGCATGCAAAAACAATAACTGCAGATGAGCAGGGAATACTGCTATCACCACGTCCTTGTTAGACATGTCCAGTCTTATGTAATTCTAGAGGATAAACACTAGGCAGAGCTCATGTGCTGTCTTCCAGCGAAACATGAAAAGAGAGGAGTAAACACACCATCTGCCTGTCCCCAACCACTAGTCTCTCTCTCTGCATAACCTGCTCAGTCACAGCTACCCTCATGTATATCCCAGCTTCTGATAAGGAATAAATATGCAAATATTCAATGGTATCAGTTTCCTTGGACGCCTGATTTAAAATTCCCTGCCCTCAGGCATAGCATGCACAATCCACACACACACACACACACACACACAGAGACAAACAAACAAAAACACACACAGGGGCCTCTGATGTGTGTTGGTGGTGATTGCTCACTGACATCGCAGCCCTTCCACATTTCACAAAATTTCACAAAACTGAAATAAAATATTGAATATACAGATATTATTTAAGAGTGTTCGAGTGTTTGTTTTACTAGAATTAATTTTGTAATGGTATCAGTTTTTGATCCATATATTCAATATTATATTTCAGTTTTGGGAAATTTCCACAGTAGCAGCAACGTATTCAAGGTGTTTACATTACTAAGGTAACGCACAGAGGGAGTGATATCTACGTTGGTGACGTTGCAAGTTGGTCCTAATGGAGGAATTTTGTCAAGGGAAGTTCCCTTAACTGACTTTCTCAGTTGGAGTAGGGAGTACTGTTTATGTACCCTACACTGTGAACAGAATGCAGCTTGTGATAGACTTGTCTCACCCTGATGACATCATTGGGGTTATTGTCTCAGACTAAACAAAGCTCCACCGGAGCAGTTTTCAAATGTTTTAACAGCTTCATGGATAAATAAACTGACCTTCATGAGGGAAATTTGTTGACATCCCCTTTCACTCTTTACCTTATTTTTTCTATACATTATCAACCTGCATAATAAATAACGTATTGTTAGTTTTGAGCCTAATGTGTCATCATAAAAGTCAACTCACCATCTTGTTGTACAAACATATTTGCATTCACTGTTAGGATCTTCTTGAGAGTCAGATTCTGGTTTAAGTTTGAAGGACTAAGAGTAAATATTGCACTAGCTAATATTTGCTGGTATCACAAAAAAAAGAAACACTTGAAAGCATATATTCACAAAAAATATTTAAAATTAGGAGTATATTTCTGTTACTTTAACAATTTCCTTGCAGTCAAGAAGACATTTTCGCACTGAGTGGCTTCATAGGTTTGACTATGAGTTGATCATGGTAAATTAGCCAAATAGGCCAAACACTGTAGAGTTTCACAGTTCAAAAATACACACACGCTCTCTCTGAAGGAGAAAGAGAGACATACACAGTATAACTCTTCTCCGAACTCAACCAAAGAAGAGTCACATGTCTTGTGAATGCATGAGGCTTCATATCATGCAGTAATCTGCTGAGGGAACAATCACACCACTGTTGCTGTAGACTGTCAGAGGTGAGAAGCCTATCACAACTCTCTTCCTCTCTCTCCTTCTCATAAAAGACACACTCCACGTCACAGGTGCAATCTGACACAATTATTGCCTGTGTGGCAGGAAGCTCAGAAGACGAAATGTGATCATAAACAAACTGTCTTCTGATCACACCCCAGATAAGTTACTTATTCCATTTAGACTGTGTGTTATGTAAACTGTGTGTTATTTAGCAGTTGTGTGAACTAAAAAACTACTAATAATGTGACAATAGAATTCCTCAAATCAAATCAGACACACAGAAACTCATACAAATGCATCTTAACATAAGTCACACAATTATGTCCTTATTGAGCTTTTTTGACATCGGCTAATACAGAGGGGCCAGTGTACTTTTTTTAAAGAGGTTACTCTTTCATGGTTGAGACACTAACACACACACACACACACACACACACAAAGATCAATTTTTCATGCCCACTATGTGTAATACGTTTAGTAGATTTGGAGGGGTGGGGGTGACATCCCAATCAAACAGTTCGTTAAAAAATAATAAATCGCCTACTGGATAGGTGTAAACGTTTCTGCTAAAGCCAAATTAAGGTCTGTTTCTGTCATGTTCACAGAAAAACACTGTGTGTGTGCGTGCATGTGCGTGTGTGTTTGACAGGTTTTTACTACAAATTCTCAAATTTCAAAATTGAAATTGCTTGATTTGGTCTCTTGATAAGTTGATGCTTTCTGTACAACATACTTAATGATTCACGATCAGAATGACTTAACAGCCTTGTCTCTTATATAAGAAAAGCACAATTAAATGCTTTAGAGGTGCTAATCTAGAACCATGATAGAAGATTTAAGGCACAGCTGTGCATTGGCATGCTAACATGCTCACAAAGACCAATGCTGAAGTTTTTGCAGGCATAATGTTGACCATGTTCACCATCTTGCCTGTTAGCATGCAAACATTGGCTAATTAGCACAAAATACAATGTTGAGCTAAGATGTTGTTTTACAGTTTTACAAATATTTGGTGTGGAACAAACAGACATTACAACCTCATAATGACACTATGAAATGTTAAAGTGTCACCGTAGTTATTACAATTCATCTTGAGGGGGACATGATTGCGTATCCAAAACTTCATCGCAACTATCTACTCTTTACTCTTACGGAATTATTTATCACATTAGGGATCAATTTATCTTTTCATTGTATGAGCATATTTAAATTAGCATAAGGATTTCTTCTATTTTGTGTCTTAATGGTTTGTGAGTTTGATGTTCAATGAAAACCTGTTTGTCTTGGATTGACATGTGCTGACTCTGGCCATGATGGCAAAACAAACTCTGTTTATTGCCTTCTCATAGTACATTTGTCGTCATCTCCATGGATATTCAGGGACACACACTGTACTAATGTTTCCACTTTCAATTTAAACAATCCCCAAGGAGGAGATGAAGAAAAAGAAAACCACACTGGTCAAATATTTTTAAGAGATGCAGATGCTTTTGCACAAGCAAATCAGTATCAGAAGGATAGTACTGACACTTTTTGCATTCAATATAATAAACTCCACCAAAAGGAATGCAGAAAGCACACTTACATTTGGTTTGTATTTCTTTATGATCACGTGATAACCATCTGTGGACTTGTTTTCAATATCTCTGCTCTTCACCCAGGCTTGAAGTTGAAACCAGAACAGTGCACGTTTTTTGATCATTTACAACAAAACAACTTCCAAATACCATGGATATAGGGCCACGCCAAAACAGTTATTTATGAACTTGAATATTCAGTGGAAAATAATCTCGGAGAGCGGAGTTCATTTTTGCGACAAAAACAAAATACTTTCATCCAGGAAATGCTTCTTTGCTTCTCTGGAGTGTTTTAATCCAAACCACGATCTTTTCCCTAAACTTAACTAGTCATTTTGGTGCCTAAACCTAACTGTCATCATTGCATGACGCTCAACTTTCTGGCTAAACTCAACTACCATGGTAGTCCCACCATCTGGCAGTGCATGCACCCAGCTCACAGTCACCTATTGGCAGCTAAACAATTTGTACACACAATTGGTAGCCAGCGCCCTGGAGCTCTGTAGCGGCTAAATACAACCAGCAACTGTCGCTCCGATTTTATCATTCTGTCTAGCGAGCACTGGAGAGCGAGCTGTACCCAGCATGCCATTTGGTGGTGTAACAGTTAAAGGTGCAATAGGTAAGACTTTCTGTCAAATTTGCTGAAACTGACCCTATGCTCAAGTAGAAATACACGAAGGAAGAGGTAATTTAAAAAAAAAAGGGGCGGCCTCTAGCTCACCCAGTAAGAGCATGCGCCCCATGATGGCTGAGTCCTGTAGCGGCCCGGGTTCGAATCCTTTGCTGCTTGTCATCCCCCATATCTCTCTTCTTTCATGTCTATCCACTGTCCCAGCCTGTAGTACAATTAGCAAATATCCACAGCTCCATGTTCAGATGCACCAATCAAGGCAAGGGGGGTTGTCAAACTGCGTGTAAATCACTGTTCATGAACACACAATTCTCCTTTGTGGGGGGAGGGGCTTAGGAGACCAGTTTGGGCTTTAGCAAAAAGGGACGATGGACTGAGAAGTCTAGGATCTTCACAATCCTACCTACAGCACCTGTAATAGATGTCCCATCTCAGTACATTACACAGTATGTACATACTGTAAAGCGCCACTAATAAATATGTACCCTAGATATCAAGAGCTCATACTGGACTCTGCATTTCCTTGGGTCTACAGCTATACACAAGCCAAGTGTAAAGTCAATCACATGTATGGTTGTTGAGAAAATCGAAGGACAGACAGACAGACAGACAGACAGACAGACAGACAGACACTGCTTCCATTTTAGGTAGATAACACACTTAGAATATCCATTTCTAGCACATCCATTATTAAATTGATGTGCTCATTGTTGCTTTGGGTTGGTTTAATTTGAGAATAAAAGAAAATAATGGACTAATGATTTGTTGTTGTTTTTTTACCATTTTCAAAACATCATATATACAGTATTTGAAAGATAAGATGAATGGGTCAGTCATGAGATAGAGAGAAAGCTGTGCTGTTTGTGTGAAAAACCAGCAAGGTGATAGCCTGATGTGTGAGAAACCGATGTGACAGACCAGAGAGAAAGACAGCCACCTTTGTGGCATATTACATGCAGTAAGCTGCTCTACACCACGTGAAGACTATTATGCGTTAAGTTCCACTGCTTGGGGAATGAATAGTGTAACAATTCTTTTTGAACCGATTTAATTACTGTGAAGGTTTTACTAAAGGACAAGAGACAGAGGGAGATACAGTAGAGGGAGAAACTGATTGCCCCATAATGAATCCTTTATAACTCTCACAGTCTCAAGTCCAAAAGACATTGACACTGAAGCAAAATTGCTGTTCCACTGTTTTCTCCCACCGGGTGAGACTAAATGATGTCTTTTGCAAAGATAAGCACGGCTTCAGTGGTGATCCCAAACATGTCCAAGGTGAAAGTGTGTCTTTAATTGATTCATACGCTGCTGCTGCTGCTGCTGGTGGTTGTTGTTGCTATTTGTGTGTGTGTGTGTGTGTGTGTGTGTGTGTGTGTGTGTGTGTGTGTGTGTGTGTGTGTGTGTGTGTGTGTGTAGCCACATGTCAAATGAACACAGCAGCTATTGGGGGGAGGAGGACGCAGAGCAACAGAGACAGGAAAGATTAATCTTGTGAAAAAGAAAAAGAGAAAAGAGGGGCCGGCGGTGTGATATCTTTATGGTGAGACAGTTCAAAGGATGGTTGGATTCTAAAAAGTGTACTCACAGCAGCTGTGGATGCCAACTAACTGCATCCTTATGTGCAATATGTGGAATATTTCAAGAGCCCTAAAAAATACACGTATCCAAGCAACAGCAGAGATACATGGCATTCTCTTTAGATAAACTTCTCTTTGTCTTTTCTTCTCTCTGTCTGGTGATTCTGAAACATCAGCAGGTTTTGTGTGTTCTGTACTCATGAATATTTGCTCTTTTGAAACATTGGGGAAGTCCTTTAGACAGAAGACACACACATAAGAGTGTATTGTGTTGATGTCAAGAAGGGCTCAGTGTTAATGGGCTATTATCACAGTAGGACAACCACACAGAGGGAAGGAGAGAAAAGAAGATGGCCTAAGGGGGAATAAACATGCACAATGACACGCACACATACACACACACACACAGAGTGTTGCATCTTGGGAGCAGGGGTAGCCCCAGGGCTGCAGTTCAGTCATTTCATTGGCGCCTAATGTTGATGTGAAGGGTAAAACGTCTTTTTTCGACTCTCAACAGAGGAGAAAGTCAAGCTCTGGAAATGGTTAAAGGGGGTAAAGGACACAGACGGGACACATTTTACTACAGGTTCCTACCTGTGTAACAAGGCCATTATAACAGCACGTCTCATTGTGAAACAGCCTTGTAATTACAATATGTCATATACAATATGCTTGCCTTTTAGTCATTTGGAGCAGGGGTTGTCAACTTTTTCGAGTTATGACCCCCCAGAATAATCACGTTGGTGTTCGCGACTCTTCAACCAGCATCAACATCGACGACAGAGAGACAGAGAGAGAGAGACAGAGAGAGAGAGAAAGAGAGAGAGAGATGCAAACTCTGATTTATAAAATGTAAATAAATGATTCAGTGTTGTTAGCAATTTAGTTTAGTTCTAACGACTAGCATCTATTGTCGGATTTGCTCCAGGCACTGTGGATTTTAGATGCATTCCGTGACTTTTTCTCTCACCGTGACCTGCCGGAACAGCACCTTGTCTATGTTCCAGGACCTCCTGATTTACAAATTAATAATAATTTAATTTTTGTGTAGCACTTTTCAAGCCGAGAGCACGATAGGGTTTTACATAGACAACATAAAAAGCTGTCCCAAATACAAAGAGTAAAATCCTCAAGAACAGAAAAATAAAAGCACACAAAAAATCTTAATAATAATTAATTTACAAATAAATCCTCCAAAGGTAGAACCAGTCAGACTATTAAAGCTACAACAGAGAGCTCAACACACAGGGTGAAAAGAGGAGCTGCAGCAATGTGCAGTATGGCAAAAATATAGTGTTTTTTTTTAAATTAAACCACATAATCCTATTCTGGTACAACCTCTAAATACAATTATGAACCTAAAAATGAGCATAATATGAGCAATTCAAGACAGGATTTAAAAGTAAAAAATAACTGGAAGACTGAGGTGCCAGTTCAGGAAACATTTGATCACCCTTTGACCCTAACCTGGCCTCCGGAACACCTAGCGGGCCTAACCCTGCAGATCTGAATCCCCTGATTTATACCAACTGCGGAACGGCTGCGGATCCACTCCGGAACAGCGGCAGAGTCATTAGGTTTCCATTAAAGTCAATGTGTGTTCCATTAAAGTCAATGTGTGTATTTCCACTGACTGCGGAATGGCTGCTTCCTGACTCCGTCCCAGCTTCGGCGATCCACAGCCCTCCGGAGCGGATACGCAAAGCTTCTATTTTTGCCAGATACCAGAGAGCTCCGCAGCAATTTAGCACAGGGCAAAGAAAAAATAAAACAAACACACACAGCGGAGCCGATTCGCAGCCGTTTTGCAGTTGGTGGAAATCCAGAGTGAGAGGTCTTTTTGGACAGTTAGGGGTTAAGAGTTGACTGGTATAGAGAGTAAGATCTTAAATTGGATTCTAAAAGAAATTGGGAACCAGTCCAAGGGGTCTAAAACTTGGGTGATGAGACGAGAGCCAAGCACATGGCACAAAGGACTGATAGAGTTAGGATAGGACTCAAGTAGGAAATGCTTCTTTTATAGGTCTAATAAGACAACAGCTAAAGCTAATTACCCTATTAACCCACCATCCAGATCACAAGGCAAAGGTCAGCCTGTTCTACCTCTTGGGGACAAGGACACAGGATTTACACACACAAGATTTATGCACACACACCGGCAGGCATAATTCAGCTGTAAAATTAGTATGTCCTGCTTCTAACAGAGTAAGCTCAGAGGGTGTATTGTGTGTTAGGTAAGGTTCCTTCTTGTTGACACTGAGGGCAATGAATCACTACTTGTTCAAAACAAGTTAGCCCTTTGTCCTTGTTGGATTTGGTGTATTGGAAGATGATTTTCTGCTGGGGTGGGGGCGGCTGGGGGCACATGAAAAACATAGACAATGCTAAAAAAGAAACGCAGCTTTGTGCTTTGCTTTTGTATATCTGTTCATTGGGACATCAGTCACTGTCAGACAAACCCAGTCCCATCCCTCACCCTTTAATTGTGAAGTATACCAGGTGATTCCAAAATGTTGCGTTATCCGTGTGTAATGTTAGCGAGCCAGCTAAGAGAAAACGCCTAAGGCAACTTTGGAGCTACCAGGAAGTGCATTTCTGTTCTTTCAGTGGTTTTTCACACTTCTAGCCCCTGTAGTGTACCAAGCTAGCAGATATCTACCGAACAAATCTGTCTTATGTCCACTGAACGCACTGAGACAAATTGTCGAAGCAAGAGAGCATCACTGGGATTAGTAACTGTAATATAAAAATTCCTTTTATGTGAAATTTCATGTTTTTTCCATTTAAATTAAGCAAGAACACTTCAAGAGACCAAAGTTATGGAGTCATTTAGGGTTTCAGTATTGATGCTAGTTGCCACTGGGACTTGAACCTGAGCCAGAGGAGGGTCTCCCTATTCTCACCTACTCCTCACATCTTAGCCATGATATTGGGATAACTTTGCCATCACGTGGTATCATTTTTTCCCTCCACATTTTCAAGCATAGGTGCAAGCAGTGGCAAATGAGAAAAGAAGCAACAAACCAAAAGTGATAATGTTGTTAAAGGGCGAAAGGGCATATGAGGTGACGTTTGTGATTAGCTGTGGGAGTTAGATAGTCTTCAAATCTTAAAAACTGGAGGGATAAATGGACATATGATATAATTAGATATAATTTAGAATATGTTTTTAAAAAATGCACTTTTGAATGTAATTTACACAATGCTTACTTGGCACAAACAATGCTCAAGTGACAAAGTGATGAGGCAAACAACTCAGTCATCATCATTTGTCTGTTACCAAACTCAGCTCTTTAGAGGAGGAAGAGCCTTGATGAACTCAGTTCAGCTCTTTGGAAAAGTTTAATATTTTTGCATCCAAACTAATGCCTAAACAAATGCTCAATATTGACCTTGGAAGTAGTAGTTTAAAAAAATATTTTTTTAGCAGAAATTCCACTCAGTTAACCTTTTTTGGAGCTTTCAGCCACATCTCAGGGCTTCATCAGTGTATTGAGTTTGCCAAGCAGTCATTGTGATGAACAGTGTCAGATGAAGGCCCTTCTGATAAAAACAATACACACACACACACCGGCAATGTATCAAAATGAACATACAGCCCAGCTCTGTAAGTGTTAAATTATATAGTATTTTATATATAAATTTACTGATGCATTAATGCTGAAGTACTGTAGTATTTTAATGTTGCAGTCGTTCTAAGGGAGGCTACATTTGACTAGTTTACATACTGTTGGGTAATTTAATCTATAACTATACTCAGTACATGCATAGTATTTTATAACGTTATTATATGTATATAATGCCGTAATGTATGCTAAATCTAAATTTGTAAAGTAACTAGTAAAGCAAAGTATAACATTTCCCTCTGACTTATAATGGAGTACAAGGACAAGGTATCATAAAATGGTATCATATACGTTCTTTAGTATTTCTTTAGTGTATTTGGTTACATTGTGCCACTGGCCCACATCACATGCAAGGCTGCATTATACAATCTATAAAGGCTTATACTGTACAATCACTCTACATGGTGCATTGTGAAGATAGCTTCTAGGAAGGTTATCTACTGAAAATTGGTTAACAATTTTTTATTATCCACATTGTTGGAATTTATAATTGCTTTGCTTAATATTGTATGAATTATAATCATCATTTGAGGGTGTTGTGTTCAGTTAGGGGAGTAAATGATGCAGTTGAAAAGAACACCAGACAAATGTAGCTGTTGAAAAGAACACCAGACAAAGGAGTAGTCTATAATTCTTGTAATAAATGATGTGCTTGCATGACCTTGTGATGTATCTGCCAAAACCAAATGTCTCCTGTTGAAGTTGTTGAGCTTTCTGTTTTGAATGTCTGAAATGTGTGTATAAGGATAGAGCCAAAAAAGAGGGAGTGAGACAATTGGGTGAACTGCTGCAAGAGACTTGTCTCTCTGCACTTACCCTGTATCTTGTCTCCAGAACGTTCTGTAATAAAGTACACTCCATACTCCAACTGCAATTGAGAATCTCTTCCTTCCAAAAAAGAACCTTGGGGCACAATTCTTAGCTCCACAACATCCGCACATCTTTATGGTTTACAATTCAGCTGTATGAATGAAGTAAAGATTTGCAAATAAAACTGGCATTTTTTGTTTTTGCTGGAGATTAGTCATCTTTCCCTGAACATAGTGAATATACATTATCAATATTACAATACCCTTCCTTATTTCCCCTAATAATTTTCAGTGCCTAAATTTACCACTTTAGCTAAAGAGGAAAAAAAGTAGATTCCACTTACTAGCAATGCTTTTGTGCAGTGCTAGTAAGTGGAACACTACCTAAACAAGGATAAGCATCTCTTTTTTGAACTCTATTGCTGAAGTGCATAGCAGTAGTCAAAAAGTAGAAAAACACAGTCTATCTAATAGTCCTTAAAGCTCCTCTGAGATGGTAATCTATCATCAGAGTAACACAGTAAGACTCTTCTCAGAAAATCTGAGCCTCACAGGGAGGATCAACACAGGGCCAATACAGGTGTGGTCTAGACCAGAGATTCTCAAAGTTTTTAATTTAAATTATGCAGACTGTTCTTATTCACTTTTCATAGTTATTATTACTTTCTTATGTACTTAACTTACACAACAGACCTACTTATTTTAACCCAAACCACAATCGTGTTCTCAACCTAACCGAGTAGTTTTGTTGCCTAAACAGGTTCTTCACTGCAGAGGCTTCCAGGCACAGTGATTGCTCACATTGCTGGAAATTTGGCCCGGACAATTGTGCATACTTTTCATAGGATATCATACAGAAAGCCTTCATAGTTCAACAAATTATATTCTCTTTATTTTTAAATCTATAATAGTTCATAGATTACTTTTTAACCTATCAAATCTATTAATCTTAGAATCTTCAAATATGTTTCATGAATGTCTAATACATTTCTCTTGTGTTGTCCTTTCACATAAGTGAGACTAAACATACATAACTGAAAGAAAAGAGGAGATTAACTAAGACTGTTAGCATTACTTTAATGTTAACTGCATTTCACAGTGTGTTACTGACCAGAAAATTGCTTTATGATGGGTGACAGAAAAATCATATCCAACTTGTCAACGTCAACGAGAGAAAAAAGTCAAGGAGAGAAAAACAAACACATGGAGTGACACAATTAATTAAACACAGGTACATGAAGATATCTTTGTATGGTTTTAGCCATGCTAACAAGTCTAGAGATGGAAATGTCGGTCCACCCACCACTATGGCCCAGATTGAAATATCTCAAATAATATTGGTTGGATTACAGGCATGCATAATCCTCAGAGGATGTATCCTACTGACGTTGGGGATCCCCTGACTTTAACTCTAGTGACACAAGAAAGTTGATGTTTGGTTTTTATAAAGCGTTTCAACTACTGGATGAATTGCTATGCAATTTCATAAAAACATTCATGTCCACCTTAGAATGAATTTTAATCCTTTTGGTGATATGGCATCATTGTCAGGTCAAAATTTTCCATGACATGAATTCATTTTACTAAATGAAACATAAATAAAACTTTAATACCTTGTTCATAAACAGATACATTTTGATTGCAAGGGTGGTTAACATTGAAGACAACAACTCCCATGATCCCACGCAACTTCACAACATCATCAAAAAGTCCTTGTTTTGATTGAGAGATCCCTATGGTGACCCCGTAGCGGCATAAAATTACAAATTGTAAGTTACGTTGTGTGAATTCCATTCCAGGTTACCAGGTTAAATCCATTAACAGCAAAAATACAGAGGAAAAGTTCTAATGTGAAGACTTGTGTGTCCTCTGCATCCTTCATCATGTAATTTCTCATTACTATGAGAAACCGCTTGGCGAATATGGTGCAGTTATTTACAATGTGACTGCACATTGACAGCCTGATAAAACCCAAGTGATAGGATTGTTGTGGATGTAGATTAAATGAAATGGCAAATAAATAAATATCAAATACTGTTTTTGTTTCACAGTATGTCTTACAAAAAAGAACAATGACCATGCCAAACTGAATACACTTTAATATGACATTTAAAATAGCAATGATCAATTCCTGTCAGAATATTAATAGTTAATGCCAGAAAGGTAGCATAAAAATAAAGCAAGACACTAAAAACCCAGCACTGAGTACCAACCACACTTTAAATCTTCAGTAAGTGATTTATGATTTAACCCTGTTTCTTGCATTAAAACGAGGGGACTTTGATGAACACAATAACTTATGAACATCCTGCCTGCCTTCTTCTGTCTTCCTACACCCAGTCCTCTTCATAGGAGGAGGGGTTGTTATGGCAGGGATCAACTCACTACACTGAGACTCAGCAGCCAGTACTGGAGAAGAAGGAACTACCAGAGGACTGGAGCACAAAGTTTGAGCTTTTTCCAATTTGATGCCAGTGACAGAGAGAGAAGTTGCTGTTGGAGATGACTGGACTATCACTTCAGGAACAACATCCCTCCAATTTGGGAACTTTTCTCTGTCCTGAGAGCTTGAGAGTTACTAGAACAGTTTGATCTAAGAGGCACAAATACTGGAGGATTTCTACCTCAGCTGGGAGTTAGGTAAGTAAGAGCTTAAACAGCAGTGACTGGAGAACATTAATTGACTGATTTAAGGGCTGTGTAAAAAGTATTGGGGCGGTAAGGGGGGTTTTACTTTGTAAATGAAAGTATAATTATATTAGTTGGTTCAACTTGTTTAATCATTTACCTAATTTAAACCTTATTATCTTTATAGAATATCTAATGAGCACCACCAATGTACATTCGTAAAAACCCTGATACTGAGAGATGTGTTGTCCCCTGCTTATGGAAAAGTGCACATTCATGAACCACGTGAAAGTGCAAGTTGTCATTTGATGTTAATATTTGTGGAACTATTAATATTGCAAAAGAAAGATTTGAATAATGATAATCAACCCCTGCTCTCCCAAAGGTCAGACTACCCTCTTTCCCCTAATCATGTCTGTACAGTCCCTAAACTAAAAACGCAGTGTTTCTGTAGGGTGTGTCTGCTTATTTTAGTTGTGAGTTTTATTAAGTTTGTATAGAGATGGCAGTGAGCTAAAGTCACATAACAAACCCTGGAGCCTAATATACCTAGTAGACAGTGAGGTAATCTTTTCATAAAGTATAATAATATTCCTGTTGTTAGATAACAGGGCGGAATACATTACTTGCTTGCCATTTTGTTTCCAGGCACACTCAAAGAGGATCAGTTGCAACCTTGTTGTATAAAAGTCATAGCTGCAACCAAACTCCAGGATGAAGATTCATCTCCTCTGCTTGGAGTTATTCCTCTTGGCGGGTCACACCCTTGTGGCCAGGGGGCAGTTGGAGCCAAAGAAACAAGCGCCCCAGGATGTTCTCACTGTTACCCAGAGACTTGGACTCGTAGAGAGAGATGTGCAGGGTCCCGTGAGGCCCAACATCACCATGCCCCGCCGCTGGCAACCCCCCATGTGCACTGGACCCACAGAAATCCGAGACACCTTCAAGTACATCAATACGGTGGTGTCCTGCCTGGTGTTTGTTGTGGGTATTATTGGTAATTCCACTCTGCTTAGAATCATCTATAAGAACAAGTGCATGCGTAATGGGCCGAACATCCTAATCGGCAGCTTGGCACTTGGAGACTTGCTGCACATCATCATCGCCATTCCCATTAATGTTTACAAGGTGAGCTATACCCTATAGGTTTACAGTGGAACTTTTTTTGGCCTTAACAGTATTATTTTTTTTTTCTCAGTCAATTCAAAACTCCCCTAGATATTAAATGATTTTTGTTGCACTCTAGTTAAAGGTCATACACAAATATTTTGCTGCATATTGGATTTTAAATCCTTTACACAAACGCACATGCGAGCAGACACATACACACTCTTGAAAGGGGGCTTTTCCCATGTTATTACCGGTACTTTACTAGATGCTGAGCCCCTCTATATCCCTATGCATGTTATTGTCTGTTGGGCTCATTTTGCGTGTGCATGTGTGTGTGTGTGTGTGTGTGTGTGTGTGTGTGTGTGTAAAGTGTCTGTATATTTGGGTAAGGGGGGAGAGCATGTTAAAACAACTGGCTGCTGTTGCATACCAGAGCAAGGACAGAAGAGACAGGGTGGTATGTGGAGATACAGGGCTACATATAATTCCAATTCATCTACACTTACATTCCAGTCACTTATAAGTCTTAATATTGTTAAGGTTTAGCCAGGTTTTGTTGTTCTCCAAGAGCTACCATACCTGTCTGGGTTACGGTGCCTTGAGGCCAAACACAGGTGTTTTCAAGAAAAAAACACAACATTTTTGACTTGTAAAGGAGAGAAAAAAGCTTCACAGAAATTGTGGTTCAGGTTTATGCATCTGGTCAACACTGGATGCCTGAGGCTGGGGAGAACAACTTGGAGCCAGACGATTTGCTTCACTCCCTCTCATGGTTTAACTCTGTCATCAACTCTTTCTGTCTCTTTCTCCAGCTCCTGGCAGAGTACTGGCCTTTTGGAGTGACTCTGTGCAAGCTGGTGCCGTTTGTCCAGAAAGCCTCTGTGGGTATCACAGTGCTGAGTCTGTGCGCTTTGAGTATCGACAGGTAATTATGGCCACAACCAATGGGTAACACAAACTTACCTTTCCTTTCACGTTAGATACTGTTTTCATTTCCTAATGCAACAGGGATTACTTACTGCTCTTAACGTTTTTAGCGTACATGAGAGTGGTATCATTCTTTTCAGCTAACCCTCAGAAAGAAAGTAAATGTGTATTTCCCAAAATTTCTCAAACTATTCCTTTCACTAATGTTAGTTTGTTGGTTGACTGACTGCACATGTTTGATTTTCCAGGTATCGTGCCGTGGCATCCTGGAGCCGTATCAAAGGGATTGGAGTTCCAAAGTGGATGGCTATCGAGATAGCGCTCATTTGGATAGTATCCATTGTCTTGGCTGTGCCAGAGGCAATAGCTTTCGACATGATCACCATGGACTACAAAGGAGAACACTTAAGGATCTGTTTGCTTCACCCAATGCAGAAAACCGACTTTATGAGGGTAAGCCCAGGGATACAGACTTTGAGACACATAATTCAGTGTGGAGAAAAATAGTGTGTTGACACAGCTGTGCTGCTAACCTGCACATGCACATATAATACATACTGACACGTATAGACACACAAGGAGACCCAAATGTGCATGTCGGCATGCACGCTGACTACCATACAGTGAAAGAGTTCCTGGCTCGAATTGGGGGTTAAAGAGAGTTTACTGACGGTGAAACATCGTCAAGTAGAAAAAATGGTATGTCCCAGGAGTTATTGCTCTCTTGGCTGCAGACAAAAATGCAGCTCCTCCGTGGTGTGTGTGTGTGTGTCTTTTATTAATCATAATATAACAGCATTGAACAGTCGTTTTTCCACTGAGGTGCTTTGATAAAATGATTTCCAACACAAGTCAACAAGTGAATTTTAGACACACCCTTGAGTTCGATCACTCCTGCCCAGAGTGGGGATTCACTCCATTAAATTTACTTGTGACATGTTTCATTTCACAACTTTAAGCTCTCTCATGCAGATGCTTATACGTAATTCAGTGCTGTTTTCCCATTTTTCTCTGGTAGTTTTATAAATCAGTGAAGGACTGGTGGCTCTTCAGTGCATATTTCTGCCTGCCATTGGTCTGCACTGCTATTTTCTACACCCTGATGACCTGTGAGATGCTGAGGAAGAAGAATGGAGTCCAAATTGCTCTCAGTGACCACCTCAAGCAGGTTTGCTGATGGCTGACACAAGACTTAATCATACATTTACATAATTGTGTCCAATTAAAGCTATTAAAAATACAGTTTTGTCTTTTTACCTCAAACAATACTCCAACCTAATTTCAGTGTTTCAATGTAACTTCTGCGTTCTACTTAATTTGTTTTGATTTATGACAACTGTTATACAAAAAGTGTGTCCACTAGAAATTTCTACTTTTTGTATTAAAGCTTTCTTTGTATCCAGATTTTACCATGTCTCTATCTGAGCCAAACCTGTCAGCATAAACTATACAGTGATTTATGTGTTTGTGTGTTCAGCGAAGGGAGGTGGCTAAGACTGTGTTCTGTCTGGTTCTGGTCTTCGCTTTGTGTTGGCTGCCTCTCCACCTCAGCCGTATCCTGAAGCTCACCATTTACGATGAGAAAGATCCAAACCGCTGCGAACTGCTCAGGTATGGAAGAAAATACATGTAACACAGTCCACAAACGAAATAAAGGACAAAGGAGACTAGATAATTTAATACAATAATAAATCACCCTCCAGGAAGTGAGAAGTTGACGACTAATGTGTCTCTGTAACCTTTTTAGTTTCTTTTTGGTGTTGGACTACATTGGCATCAACATGGCATCTATCAACTCCTGCATCAACCCAATCGCCCTCTACATGGTCAGCAAGCGCTTCAAGAAGTGCTTCAGGGTAAGGTGCAACTTAGTCACATATGCCACATGCAGAGTGAAAACAGCTTTAAGAACAGTTGACATATTGGGGAGCACATTTATTCGCTTTCTTGCCAAGAGTTAAATGAGAAGATTGATACCACTCTCATTTTCATACGATTAATATGTAGCCGCCAGTTAGCATAGCTTGGCATAGAAACTGAAAACAGAGGAAAACTGCTAGCCTGGCTCTGTTTGACAGAAATAAATCCACCTACCAGCACCTATAAAGCTCACTAATTATGATCTTAAATTTCAATTGTACAATCTGTATAAAAAGCTAAAGACAACATTGTGGTTGTGCCTGGCGCATTAACTCCCTGTGCTACGCTAAGCTAACCGGCTGCTGGCTCCAGCATCATTTGAATGGAAAAACATGAGAGGGGTATTGATCTTTTTATCTAACTCTAGGCCAGAAAGCAAATAATATTTCAAACTATTTCAAACTACCTTCAAGGCAATCTCTGAACCCATCGGCTCACGGCCTAATCACAATTTAGCCTCTGGGAGCAACAGCGATATTTTGGGTGTTCCTGTGGAGCCAGCAGATATCCAGATAACAAATATCTGTGCCAAAACCTCCTCTTCCATTCCCTGGTCATTGTTTATAGTTCAAGTTGACACTTTTTGTAGGCCTTTGTATTTTAACTCTTTTATCAGATATCTGAATATGAATGCAGATAAATAAATAAATAAAAAGCTAAATCGTCTTCAGATGATAACCAATAGGTTCGGAGATTGCATTTTGACCAAAACGTTCTGCCTCTTTTAAATGGATTGTTTACCTGCATGCAACAAAAACCTTCTCAAACATGATTGGTCAATACTACTCAGACTACTAACAAAAACCAGATACTAAAATCTTCTCCTGTCCTGTTTCTCTAGTCCTGCCTGTGCTGCTGGTGCCTACCGGCTGAGATGTTGATGGATGAGAAGCAGTCATGCATGAAGCTGAAAGTCACAGAACGAGCCTCCGACCAGAGCAACTCCCGCACGACCAACAAGTCCACTACAGCCTGAAGAGGCGCACAGAGGTGAGAAAGGAGGAAAGATGATGGCAAACACCCCCCCTCCCCAAAATATTCAAGTATGTCTGACTGAATGAGGATAAGTGTTCATTCTGACCGATCTACAATATCATATGAAGTCTCCTTCAACTTCAACAGACGTGTATTTGGAAATTAAAGAGATGAAACGCTTCTATCTTAAAACTGTGAACACTTGCCATAATGGATCGCTGCACACTCAGCCTGTCCAAAAAGAAATAAGCATCAGTGCATTCCAAAAACTGTATTCCTGCATGACAAGTTCGAGATTTCTGTGAAGCAGGCAAACACCAAATATTGAGAACTAAGCACAAGTGTTATGTAAAATTGAGGGTCAAGGGTCGATAATCAAAGACAGCCCATCAGGCTTGCAGCCTGGATAGTGAATGTTTGACGCTAGGAATCTTGCAATCATTTCTGCATTGTACAGACTACATTTGAGTGTACCGTTGCGTTGCATGTTGTTACCTAACACTAAAGCAACTTGGAAGAATTTTAACAGTGAATGTAATGCTCTTGTTTGAGATTTGTTTACGTTATTTTGCTATATATTTCCTTTTTAATATAGGTATGTATTGAGCATTTTGCATTCTTCATGGCTTGTTACATTAGTGCCTCTAAATGTATCATCTTGGTGTCATTTTCCCACTAGTTATTCGACTACTGATGTGTGATTTATGCTATGTGACCATTCAGCTTTTGTATTATACGGTTCAACATTGGGCCTGTTCTTAAGGCTTCATGTGTTTCGTGACTGTATTTGGTCACAATCGCTTATCTTAATCTTTTTATTAGAAAAAGTAAATAAATATATTAAAGAAGGAGTTACTTGTGTATTTGTTTGTTAAGAAAAGCATACATTTTCAAGCAATTATCTGTTCGGACACATGGTCAAAATCATTTATGTAAATTCTAGATTGTGTGGCCTGACTGTGTGTGTGTGTGTGTGTGTGTGTGTTTGATTTAAGCGTGACGGCAGGCACCATCATGTGATGGTGTATGCCAACAGAACATTACTGTAATCTCTCTAATTTTCTTCCCACTTTTTCACTCTAAACACGCACACACACACATACACACAGATACACTCACACTCACACTCACACACACAAAGCTCTGACCTGGGAATGTTCCTTCAGGCTAAACCCGTGTCACGCATGTCATGTTAGCTGTCAAAGAAGCTCTCTGTCCTGTGATCTCACACCACCCGTCCTCGACTCATCTCTTCATCCGCTCTCCTTGCCTTCACTCACATTTTCTTTTTCTGTCTATATTTCCTTATTTTTACCTCTTCTCAATCCTCCACCCTAATTTTTTTCTCTGCATTCCTGTCTCCACTTCTCCAAATAACCCCTCTCACTCTGTTCTTCCATTATGCTTTGAAACAGTTCAGTGTAGTTTGACATTAAATCTAACCAGTGCTATAAGCAGCTGTAAGTGAAAGAAATCCCATTAGGACATTCCTCCCTAAATTATCTAATTTTCTATTCTCAGCAGAGTAAAACTGATATGTCTGCTTGTGAATACTGGCATCCGCCCTGATGTGATTGTCCTCCAAGATCACATTTTGTGCAGTGAGCTACTTACTAAACCGTTTATAAATCAAAGTGTAATTAGCTCAGGGTCAATTTAGAACATTGTATCTTGCTCTATAAAACTTGTTTCAAAGTAAAAATATTTATCGGCCCATACAGTTGTAAAATATCCCAGAGATTATGCTAAGTAAGTCAACTTGCATTAAAGAAATAGTTTGACACTTTGGGAAATAAACTTATCTGCGTTCCAGATGAAAATTACATGAGAAGATAGATACCAATGTATGTATGATGAATGTGCTACCGCAAGAAGCCGGTTAGCCTAGCTTAGCCTAAATACACTCTTTTGTTACTCAACGTAACTAAATCTGCCCATCAGCATCTATTTAATCTGGTTTACCCTTGTTTAATCTGTACAAAAGACAACAGGTTGTGGTTTTACAAGGGGTTATTGGGCCATTTCTTGGACGGGCACAGTAACTTTCTATGCTAAGCTAAGCTAACTGGCTGCTGGGCCTGCCTTTTAACCAATCACATAAATACTAAAAAACAGCTAGCCTGCTCTATCCAAAATCTGCCTCCCGGCACCTATAAAGCTTCCTGATTAACACAATATATCTAGTTTATTTAACCCTACAAATCAGTAAACAAATAAGATATAGTGGCAATTGTGCTAGTAGGTAGTTTTTTTAACCTCTGGACAGAGCCTGGCTAGCTGTTTCCCTACTTCCAGTCTATATGCTAATATTGGGTTCCATTTACCTCAGAACTCGGAAGCCGAAGCTGGTAATGACGTCACAACCGAGTTGAATGCGTTCCATTTATAGTCGGATTTTCATTGTTTTCATTAGCTCTAGCCAGGTTAGCCATGGTTAGTAATGCCAGTTTATAATAACGCATTACGCTGTTTTTGTGCATACAAACAGCGTGACAACATTGTCCACAGATAAAAGATGGACAGCATATGTATAACTGATTTAGTGAGACACAAATAACACAGAAGTACTTATAACTGTATGTTACTACAGCTTTCACAAGTGTTGATGCATAGAGCAGCCATGTTGAAGTTTTAGCTCGGGATACTCGGTGGTTGCCCGAGTTCCAAGCTCAGAAAAATCCGTGTTCCGAGTACAAATGGAACGCACTATAACCTATAAGTGTCTTCTGGCTGCAGCTTCATTAGCATACAAAAATGAGAGTGGTATCAATCTTTACATTTAATTCTTGACAAGAAAGAACTGTTTTTTTCCAAAAGGTCAAAACATTGCTTTAAATGAATATTTCTGCATTTTTTAAGTTTAGTCCGATTTTACTCTCAATGCTCCTGTGTATAGATAAGATTCAGTTTTACAGTCTCTCATCTCTTCCTTCTTACAAGCAGCTGTAACTTTCTATTTAGACTTCCGCAAAGTTAACAGGGAAAAACACTCCATCGATCTGCCAATTACTGACATAACGCTACAGCAGTCTGCTGTAGTGAGTTCATTTCTCTTTTTTTGCTTATAGGAGCTGGAAAATAGAGATGAAAACCTGAAGCAGATTGATGCCAAAAGGTTAATGAGAGATAGCACCTCATTTAGCAATAAAAAGAGAACAGAAAAAAAAAGAACTTTTTATATATTCAAACAACTTTGTGGACGTTTCCTTTATTAACTGCATGGAACTCTTGGTGGAAGATTGAGATAATATGTCCTTCTCAGTACATACACACACACTGTCTCTCCATACACAAACACACACATGCAGTAAATTTGACACCACATATGCACAAACAGACCACATACCAGTACACACAGTTTGTTTTCTCCTTCCCACAAATTTAGAAGCCAGCATGAAGTGCCAGAACATGGCAGGATTGAAAGGTTGATAGCTTGGGGTTATGGGTCTCAGGGGTTGGGGTGTGAAAAGACCTGTTTTTGCCCCTCTCTGCTCTCTCTTTCTCTAAACATTCTTTCATGTTTTTCTACCCCAACAATCTATCATTTGCATATTTACACAGCATGTTCTGCAGACTTGCCAGTGAACTGCATTCAAAATCAATTTTCAGCAGTCATATGAACATAATAATTGACAGGCAGAACTTGCTCCTTTGTGTGTGTGTGTGTGTGTGTGTGTGTGTGTGTGTGTGTGTGTGTGTGTGTGTGTGTGTGTGTGTGTGTGTGTGTGTGTGTGTGTGTGTGTGTGTGTATAGATTAAAATGCTTTCTGCATATTTGTCTAATTTGATGTGCTGTTTTGGTAACATTCCATTGATTTCACACTTCAAGGAATGGTTGATAAATGACCCAAATACGAGTCATCACTCACTTTCACAGATGTATAAATGTCACACACTTGAACACACACCAAACACACACACGCACGCACACACACACACACGCGGTGCAGCAGAAGCAGCAGAAGGTGAGCAGACGTGGCCAGCAGAAGGAATTCATCAGACTCATGTACCATGGCATTTCTTTCATCTATTTCCCACTCAGTTCTACTCAATTCTACTTCACTCAGTTCTCAAATACTGTGCCACAGTCCTGCCTCCCCTTTATTAACCTGTCATTGTCTGAGACACAGTCACAAAGCTATGTGCAGGCTGGTCAGAGACAAATGCTGCAAGCATAATAATTGTCAAAATGTAGCTTACATCAAGTAAATGTGTAGATATTTGCAGTTTGTCAGTAAGGTCAAAAGCCATCTTGTATAATAAACACATGCCTACAAATACTGCCAATTGTTTTCACGATTCATTGTTGATTCTATAAAATGTATTAAAAAGTGAAAAAAGCTTGTCATAATTTCACAACATTATCAAATTGCTTGTTTCATCAGGCCCAAACCCAAATATATACTGTATATCAAAGAAGACAACCAAATATTAATTTGATAAGCTGTACCCAGATACATTTTAACATTTTGTTCATACAAAATGACAATTCATTTTTTATCAAACTTATTTATGATCAACTAATCAATTAATTGAATAAGAGACTGAATTAAAACTGTTTGGATGTTAAGGGAGGCTGAAATTTGTTTCACTTTTTAAAAAAGCAACATCTTTTTGATGTAACAATTGTGTAACTAAAAAGGGACGGAAACAAAATATAAACTCAAGATGAGAAAAAATAAAAGACCCTCACTGGCTAAAGTCAGAATAGCCACCTTCAGCCAAAAGAAAATGATTATACCCTCCCACCTTTCTGACTCCTTCTCCCCTGTAACAATTTTCATACAGTGCTTTGTAATTTCAACTTTTCATACTGCATGTGAATTTCAAGCGCTGAATAAAAACCAACATATCAGAATTGTGTTTGTATACCATAAACTGAAAGTAGTGGCTGTAATTTGGGGTACTTGAATTCCACATGTGTTCATTCGTAGTTTTGATGACTTCAGTGAGAATGTATAATGTAAATAGTCATGAAAATAAAGGAAACACATTGAATGAGAAGGTGTGTCCAAACTTTTGGCCTGCCCTATATGTATTTGTGATTATATAACGGTTATGCACGGCAAGCTAGTTTCTCTTATATGACGTTCACAGACAGGGTAGTTATGAAACCGTTACAACAGTGACTATACAGAGACAGCATGGCTGGCTGAAGAGGGCCTTCTTCTCATGAGAGAGCTGATGATTTCCAAGAAACAGTGGTGACAGTGATCACACAGCCTGCACCAGACCCCTGAGGATCACTGTGCTACACTCTGTTCATATAAGCTTTTCCATTTCTTGTTTATAAAAAAAAAGGAAGTAGAGGACATGTAAAGATTGCTTATGCAAATCCCTTGCTGTCAAGGGTGTTGGAACAGAGTTTTGCCACTAGGGAGCACAAGGAACTGAAAAAAGACAGATGTATTTTTTACTTTATGCATCTATCTTCCTTTTTAGTCTTTTTGTCCATATTTTTTGTCTCTATTTTTCAGCCTATACTAATATTTTCCATATAAGTTACATTAACTGTAAAGGTCATCAAAAAGCATGTTATAATATTGTAAATGATTTTATTTGATATGTAGTGAGATCAACACACACATCCGCTGGCTGTCCACCATCATATAAACCACTGGGCTGTTTGGAGATCAGTTGCTTGTCTCTCTGCTGCTTTACATTGCAAATACGCCCGTGTTTACATTTGCTCCACAGTGACAATGGTCACTATGGGTTACCTTGACTCACAACACAGGTAACCAATCAGACCTCACAGGGGGGGAGTTCACTGGAAAAAAGAGGAAGCAATAACTGGCAAGGACTAAAGGAAAGAAGAAGAAAAAAATTAACTTCTACACTGATCTAAAGCCTGTATGGCACTCTCCTTTGTGACTGGAAATTCACAAGAGGAATCTGATCCCAGGTCTGTAAGCAGATTGTTCTCTGTTTGCCAAAAGGGATAAGAACAATTTCCGTTCCTCTTCTGGATTCTCCAGGCAGCTGCTGCTCTGCCATATAAAGACACAAGCTATAAACACAAGGTAAGCCCACTGCTTCTTATTCAATATAACAGACCCACAACTCTGACAAATACTCAAAACAGCAAAAGAAAGTGCTAATAGCTCTTCCGGTGACTGTACGTGCATGACATGTGCTGAAGGGAAAGTGAAAGTATATTTCAGAGAGTTTGTATGAGTTTCTGAGCATGGCTGTTTGACACAGTTTAAACACCCTGCCAGAAATGTTCAGTAAAAAATATATATATAATACATCACTATAAATGACAGGTGAAGCACAACCACATGTGGACGCGAAGGTTGCCACCTCCACCATTCCCCGATTCCAATCTTTCCACACATGCACACAAACACACACACAAACACACACACACACACACACACACACACAAACACACACACACACACACACCATATTTCACTGCGTTCATTCAAGAAGGCCTGGTTACTGCAAGCAACATGAGGGGCTTATCAGCTGCTCCCTCACTTGCAATACTGTTATCAGCCTGGCCTAGTTCACACATACTACACACACACACACACACACACACTCTCTCCCCTTTCTGTCAAACACAGTCGCACTCTTTTCTATATCTGACTCGCTCTTACACACACAGACGCAAACTGGGGAATGAATGTTATGGGGGCTTATCAGTGTCCTTAGGGGCCTGGTAACCACTTCACAGGCTCATATCCCAGTGCCGAGGCCACAGAGACAAACCTATGTGACCAGAGTACTGATGAACAAAGGCTCTGTACTGTGACTCCTCTATAGAAGCAGCAGGCTGCAGGGCACGCTGACAATGAACATAGGCCTAAATACACATGCCAAAATGGCAGGCAGTGGTGGCTACCACTCAAAGAAAAAAAAAACAGCACAAAACACAAAATGCTAGCAGCATTCTTTATGTCTTGTTCTACATTTATTGATACTAAAAAAAAAACATGGCAGCTTACCATTCTGTACTGTATCTGTACTGCCAGATTTTCAGGTAAGGTAGTAGAGAGTAGCTGATATTTGATGATGATTTAACCTGCATTACAACTAAACACAAAAAGAAGAATAAGTATAAGTTCATTTTTCATATACAGAACATTATCAAGGACTCCTCACTAACTATAAAACAATGCTCAGAAAAGTAAACTATCCTCCATTGTACTTGTGTCCTAAAATGTTGTGCAGCAAACAACTGCACACATCAGAGGAAGTCAAAAATGAGAAGGCCATTGCTGGCAGATGATGTTGGCAGCGGTTTGGCACTGGAACTCAGGAAACGGTGCCTCCTAACTGAGCTGTGCTTCCTGTGTGATAACTGACCCAAACATGTTGTGCCTCTATCACACACATACACATCAGGACAAAGAAGCGTGCTCAGGAACTGTGATACTACCAAGACTTTTCAAACAAACTGAGGATCAATGGGATTAAAATGTAGGAGCTCAATGATTATACTGTATATATTTCCTTGGAAGCAATTCGTTCACAGTGGGAGATCTATTGTACACAAAACGTAAAGGCTGGCGTCATCTTCAACAGAGGAGGGCTGACGGTAAGTGCAGGGGTGCCAACAGTGTTGACAACTTAAACTTGACAGTTGGGAGGGGGAGGCCGCTGTAAAGCAGCAACAGAAGAGACTACATTTCCTCAATTGTTTGCTTTAACCTCAGTAGAACGGACAGAGGAGGATGGAGGGTCAAGGCTCAGGGACTGCGTGATTAAAAGAAATGAATATGGCCAGAGAACAGGAGAGGAAGCAGAGAAATACAAGTGACAAGGAGAGAATAACGGAGTGTAGAGAAGAGAAGATCTGAATGTCCTTTACAGCATGTTGTAAGGAATGTGCACGCAATGCCCCTGAAACCTTGAACATTGTGCAAAGACATGATGATTTAAGTCAACATCAGTCAGCCCCCCTACTCATAACACACACACACACACACACACACACACTCAGCTAGGGCACACATTGCAGTGCAACTGCTTCCTTCCTGTTGCTGGTTTAGCCTCGTTTAGAAACAAGATAAGAGCAATAACATGAGACATATGAAAGAGGGAAGCAAACTGCTGTTTTTTCTGCCTCTCAGATTAGAGTGACCACATTTCTTAATTTGGACATTTTATTTAAAAAGTCTGACTGCTTACTACCTTATATTCACTGCAGGTGTGGTACTATCACTTTGTGTTTCAGCCTACCTCCAACGGCTTACACATTTGCTCTTGTTTCTCTCTGTTCTTATCTGGTAGATTAGGTCAGACCACAGGACAGTTTAGCAGCCTCCACTTCCTCATCGAAAGTCGAAACATCGAAGCAGAGCAAGTGAACACGAGTTTCCTGTGACGCCTATTTGTCTCTGGTCAATACTTTTACTCCACTCTTCCACTGTTTAATTGTGCTGTTTGGAAAGAGGCTGGCCTCGTCATATCCTGGTGGCAGCTTTCCGGTAGATCTACACTGACAGTCAATTGCTGTTCATCTGAAGATTCTCTCCAAAAACTGGATCTGTCAGGACGCAAAAAAACACATCAGACCTGTCAGTTATTCATAGTCTTCGGAGGAAAGCTGTGATGCTATTTTCAAGCAAGTAAAGGTCGTGTGTGGGTTTGGGATATTCAGCCATGCAGTCAGAGCTCATCTTTGACTTTGCCAGTGACCATGTCAACGTGTCACAGGTAAGTACATTTAGGATGATTTTCTTTGTGTGTTGAAACAGGGCTGGCATGTGATGCAGCACATATTTCTATCTGACAAATTGTAATCTGATTAATCTCATCTAATTGTTGTTGTATTGCAGTTAGGGGGTTACTCAGATTACCCTGCAGTGATTGTGGAGCAGGTTCCCCATCCCCACCTGTTCTCATATACAGGTCTAACGTGTGAACAGTCACAGACACAGCATCACCAGCAGCTGCTCAAAGGTCAGCACACACGCACACGCGCGCGCACACACACACACACACACACGCAGGCCTTTCTTTACCTCACATTCATATAGTTGAAGCTCACCTGTCGTCCAATAGTTATTAAACAGTCTAAGCTTTGTTCTGTGAAAGTTCTATTCAAGTCCTACTAAATCAAAAGTCCCACCAGAGTCATACAAAAGAAAGCCTAGGACTGCACATGCGCAGTCTCAACCCTCGCACATGGACCACCCTTCACAAAAATTCAGGAAGTGAAACAAAACATTCCTGGCTTGTGCCTGGAAAGACCGTTAATGAATCATATTAGGATGTAGACGTGGTCAGTTTGGGCTACAGCACACATACTATGGCTTGTTCCTCACCAGTGCTGGGAATTAAAAGTAAGTTATATCGGTGTATCGGGTTGTTTTCTCGACTTTATTCTGGTTAGAGCGAGCAGTTGAAGTTGGGCATGGCGAGGCTCGGTTAACCTAGCTAACGGTAACGTTAACTGACAACGCTGGCGGACAGTCATGGCCAATTTACTTTACAGTTACAGAAGTTTTGGGACAGCAACTTAGCTGCCGTGTTTCGTTAAACGTGGATATCTGCTTTGACAGGTCGCTTTCTGTTTTTCTCGGCGGGAGAAAGTATTAGAGCCATATGAGTCCAACCAGCTGTTAGCTACAGTAGCAGATGAATTCTGGCTCACTGCTTCATAGCGTGCCCACGTCACATACATAAATGCGCACAAAACAACTCCCTGTTGATAATATTTGGCCTCAACGACATAAATGTGCTAAGATGTATGTTAATGGGTGTGATAATTACAGAAGCCCATAGCTGCCCATGTTGTTTGTGTGGAAGTAAAAGCACCGAACAGTGAAATATCAGACTTGGATATTAGTTGGTATTACTTACACAACTGTGCACTGTAGGAAAGTTTAGTGGGCAAAATAACAAGTAGGTCCATCTGTGCCGTTTGGTGCATACTGTACCAGCCAAAATTTGGAAACGAAATGAGAAAACGTGTCCAAACGATTTATTGGTACTGTTTATACGGTTTCATATGTGTAGCCACAGATCCATCTCAGCCACAGTTTTCTCACTGGTGACTTATAAAGGAAGCCCAACCCATCTATTTGGTATAATGAAGGGGTACTGGAACCCATCTGATAGGGCTCTGGGGGCACGTCAGACAAAGTTTGTCAACCACTGCCCCTTAAAAGAGAATAACAAACAAGTAGCTCTCTTGTTTGACAGTAATCCAAATTTACAAACAACAGAGCTACGTGTTGGAATTGAGTGGAATTCTCCTTTAAATATCTACCATTTCAGAGGCAGCTGATTTGATTTTCATTTGTGATGGTCACAACTAGGGGTGGGGCAACATGGATCACATCCTCTTATCAAGGCATCTATATCAACAACATTTTATTTATGGGATTGTCCCTCATTTTCTGCCAGATGTCCCTCCCCTTCTGCTTTTTTTGTGTTGGCAATCTAAACTCCGATTGATTTGGGAAACATCCTCAGAGCTTGAACAGACAGTCAGATTATATTTCCCTTTCTTTTGCGTAAAACTCTCACCACATACCCAGCTTTTTTACTTCCAGAGCTCGCCTCCCTATGTGGAGGAGCCCACCAAACGAGTTCCTTCCCGAGGCACAGGCACCGTACGTGCGCCTGGCGCAAAGCATTGCCCGAGACAATTGTGATTGGTTTAAAGAAATGCCAATAAACCAGAGCGCGTTTTTCTCCTATTGGGAATGTTGTGTGGACTAGCCAGACCTTCAAAGGAAATACCTGACATATTAAGGTGATTCATCACATTGATGTTGTTGTCAGATTTTTAAGTTCCTTTCACCCCAATTGTACTGGAATGGCAGCAGAAAGTTCAGAGGCACATATCTTCCAAACTTAAATAAAAACACCTGCATGGTAGTGTTGGGGGAAAAATGTATACATTATAGTATTGCAATATTTTCTGTGGCAATACTGTATCGATACACAGGTGCCAAGTATCAATCTATTAGTGTTGGTCAGTTTGTCTGCTTGACAATCCCATTTCGCAGCAATAAGTGAGAAGTGAGATTACCAAACAGAGATCAAATCCCCTTCTGCATGGCTAGATATCGCCAGCAGTGAGAGAATGTTTTTGGTAACTTGGCTCAACCCTCAGGCTTTTGATTCTCATGTTTAGTTTTTCCTCTTACTAAATCCACCTGTTAAAAATGTTTTGTATGTTACTTCCTTTTCTGTGGTCTGCAGTGGAGCAATGTGAAAGTGGAGAAGAAGAGACCATGGAGACTCTTGTTGCTGCTGATTCCCTTCTCAACATGGACTACACTGACACCCTCTCTCTGGAACACTACTGTAAGGACACAAACAAATAGACACACACCTGAGTTGACACTAACAGAGTGCAGATGCCCTAATAAACCTCACCGCTGCTTTTTGATGTAGGACATGTCTGACTGCAAGATGTTATTTTTAGACATGGTGGTCACAGTGCTGTTCTCTTTCATTAAATCTGTTTATGCCCTCCTGCAGCCCAGACCTTCTTACCATCGCTGGGTGATGTCATCACTACTCCTGTTACCCAGGTGACTGTGTCAGCAGAGGGGATTGTGGGAGCTTTTGACCAGCCACAATGGCATACGTTGCTCACAAAGAAGCCTGCAGCACAGCTGCAGTCCAAAAAGAGAGGTCAGTCATTTCTGGGTTATCAGCTTATCTGAATCTAAATAACAGTATATAATTAATTAAATAGTAAATAATTGTGTGATTATATTAAATAGCTTGTAAATTAACCTTGTTTTATTCTGCAAATGCTCAGGAAGAAAACCTCGACATAGAAGGGCAGAGTCTCCCACACCAGACATTATAGTGAAGAAGGACAAATACAACAAAGGTATTGTCACACAGAACAAAATTAGTTTCCATGACACTTTTAGTCTGAATTAAAGTCAGAGTAATGTAAAAGGCTGGAGCGGTACATGCACAGAAAGATCAGAGAGACCAATGTGGATCACAGGGGATCAGTCACTTGCAAGACAGCTTTCCCAACAGTCATTTCCTATGTTGATTCTTTGTCTTTTCCATCATATTTTTTGTGTTTGTGCTTCAGGAGGAAACACACTGTACTTGTGGCAGTTCCTGATGGAGTTGCTGCAGGACCGACAGGTCTGCCCCCGCTACATTAAATGGACTAATCCCCAAGCAGGAATCTTCAAGTTGGTCAACTCAAAAGCAGTGGCCAGACTCTGGGGCAAACACAAGAACAAGCCAGATATGAATTATGAGACAATGGGCAGAGCACTCAGGTACACTACCAAATGAGGGCTAAGGCTAATTAGAATAGGTCACTATTAAAGTAATCGGGTTGAGTAATGTTTTATAAAAAAAAAAAAAAGTGTCTCTAATTCCAGCTCCTTAAATGTGGCCTTAGATGTGGGGTTTGTTTTGTTAATGCTGAATCTCTGTCTTCATGTAGGTACTACTACCAGAGAGGCATACTGAATAAGGTTGAAGGCCAGCGTCTGGTCTACCAGTTCACCTCTCTGCCCAAAGATATGATTTATATCACAGATGGAGATGGCATCAAAGAGGAAGAAGAAAACGAAAATAGTGGCAATGATGAGGGTGTGAGTGATGACTCCGATGACAGCACTGTACCTTCTAGTGACCAATCAGTGGATGAGGAAGATTCACACCCACCACAGAAGAAAATGTCATTCAGCTCTGTTCGATCCCCAGCTACCCAGCGGACCAGGCCAGCTCCCAGGCCCTCAGGTCAGCGTGACACAGTGCTGCGGTCTGCCAGCACCAGCCTGATCCAGGAGCAGCATTTGCCTATTGTGTCTGCTGAGATGCTGCGGACCCTCCAGAACCTGCAGAAGGTCCAGTCCCTGCAGCCTGCGGGTCACGCATCAGTCTTCAAAACCGCTCAGCTGCTGGGAAGTCTGTGTGAGCGACAGGCTGCTGCTGAGGTGGCTGTGGACAGTGATGAAAGGTCTCAACCAAGACTCAAAACTTCACAAGTGGAGACGCCACAGCTGGTGCCCCTAACTAGCTCTGACCAATAGAAAAGACCAATAACCCCTAAACACACACACACACACATATATGCACACACATGCATATACACTCCACTGACTCAGAATGTGTTACAGAGCTGCATTTTGTTGCAGCAATGTCTGTGCATCAGGGCCTATATTTCTTAAGTGTGAAAGAGTGACTCTACTGATCTGGGCTTATTTGTGTATTTTAGATTATATTATTAGTTGGTAACAAAAGTAATTCTAAATCACTGCTTCCTCCCTGACACCTAATTTGGCAGGAAACTGCCAGGAACCAAAATCTCACAACAAAGCAGTTCACTTTCTAACATGTGCTTTATCTCAGCCTTGTGTCATTCTCTGATGCCGTTAACCTTACAAGATACCAAAGACAGACATGCACTGGAATCTACAGCCTCTCTGCACCTTCTGCAGACACACCCTCTGCTTGCACTTCACTTCTAGCATCATGGATCAAATGATCTGATCAGCACACTGTACCCTCTTTTTCTGCCTTTACTCACACTCTTTCCCACTCTTTTTTACCATCACATGAATTGCTGAATCATTCCTTTGCCTTAAAAATGGCTTTGCACTAGTGTTTACCCCTGCTGTATATTTCTTCTTTAATAGTGCCTGGCCACCTCAGTCCATTCTGTCCCTGCTTCCTGTGTGCCCGGTAATCATGAGGTTATTAAGGGAAAACATTCCATGTTATTATTGTGGTTTTTTTTTAAGATTACTGAATTATGTTTGTATTGTGAAATGTTGAAAATAAGGGATCACTGTTTCTAGAATAATAATTTAGCACTGCTGCTGTTTGTAATTAATGTGTCTACACAGTGGACCTTCTTTTTGTTGACAATCACCAGTGAAATTACATTTTATTGAGCTCTATTGCCTCTAGAGTCCTACTGCTACTATTTAGCCTGTCTGCTATGTACACATTCTGTTTAGTTATTACACGTATGCATATATGGACCTCTAAAGCCTTGATATCTTTATGTATTGTGTGTTATATACTGTATGTATGTGAACATGCTTGACTTTGTGCCTTGTTGCCATTTTCTCCCTCAGGTCCGTACAAAATTAGTTTTACTTCACAGACTGTATATACTCTTATGCACAGAGTAAAATGCCTGGCCTTTTTTATAATGGAATTAAGTTCAATGTTTTCACTTTAATTGATCTTAGTTTAGCTTCACAAGCCACACTCCAATGAATATTTAGCCTGGCTTCTGTGAGGTAACATAGCAATTATTATTATTATTAAGATGCTTGTAACTGTGCCTTTACCCCCAGGGAACCCTATGCAAAACTGTTTTCACTGTATTAAAGTAAACCATTTATTTGGAATTGCCTCGCTTTATCTGGAGGTCTCTTGATACTGTAAATTTTACTGATATTGATATGTAAGCTTGTAGCACAGGGAGAGGTGGAGTTTCTGTTGCCTTATTTTGGTGTATTTGCTTTTGTGTAGGATGGCAGTGTTGAAAAGAGAATATTCTATTATATGAAATAAACTTAATTTTGTCATTGTCTGTAAATTAATTTTCACTCAATTATTCACCTGCATATAGTTTACCAGCATCAGTGGTACTTCAGGACAATTTTGAGGTACTTGTACTTTACTCGAGTTTTTCTGTTTTCTGCTACTTTATACTGCAACTCCACTACAATTCACAGTGATATTGTACTTTTTATGATTTTGCGCCAGCTGTGGCCGAAGGCATTCAGTTTCTGTGTTCTCCGTACGTCCCATTCTTGTGAACGCGATATCTCAGGACCCCCCCCCCCCCGAAGGGAATTTCTTGAAATTTAGCTTAGACGTAAAACATTTACCCTGTGGAATTGATACTTAGACTTAGTGGAATGATCTGAGTGTTTATTCCAGCACTGCATATACCCCACTAAATTTAAGGTTAAAATGTTATACAACGTAGGTCACATTATCCCATCTCTCTTCCCCAAGCTACATTAAAATGCTCAATTAGTTTAATAGTCCAATAATATAATATATATAATGGTATATATATATATATATATATATATATATATATATAATGGGCTCATAACGGTATATAATCATTATTGTAATATGTTATAAGAAATACAGTATTTAAGGAACGGTAGCCCTGTTGTCGTGTCATGTCATGACTCCTCCAGGACGTGAGGAGGTGGTGTGAGCGGTGTGCCGTTCGATGCCTGCTCCTGGGGCTCGTTCGAGCGTAGGACTTGAGCTGTGGCTTCTGCCTACCGCTATCACGTTTCCTCAAGTCTCTCTACATTTTACTAGAACTTTCCTGTCACTCCTGAAACACTGTCCACATTCTAAGCAATTCCATGGCAACCGAACGGCAAGTGAAACTTAGCATAATGAATTAGCTTTTGTTTCATTTACATTCATTTATTTCTCTTCAGTCGGTTAACTAAATAGTCTTTCCTTTCGATTTAGCAGCTTCCCCGATAGCTTCATTGACGAAGATCCACAGAAAGCTCTGGAGGTAAATATCAACGTTAGCTAGCTAGCGTTAGTTATCCATAAATATCAGGTGGCTCTTTCTAATAATATTAACCTTAACTTCCTCTGACTAACGTAATTTGTTTTACAAAAGAGATTTGGTGTGGCGTCGGTGATAATAATGTCTCTGGTGTTAGCACAGATTTTGACTCTAACTAGCTAGCTAGCTAGCTAAGTTAGGTAACGTTTCTTGTTAGTATCACTTTGCAATCATCATTAACGTGACAACTTTACATAACGATAACAGTGCCAGTTCGACGTTGGCACGACACCTAATTTGTTGTACTTTACCACAATTGCAAATGCAATATATCTTAGCTAGTCATAAAGCGTTATTACTAGAAAACGTTTGAAGGAGCCTTTTTAGATATGTCAGGCTATCAGCATAACAAGCATGCATTGTAATCGTCAAGTCAGTAACTAATTCTATTCAGTAGTTTTATTAAAATGTTAATATGTAAAAAATATCATTTTTAGTTATTTCATAGTTCATTAACTATGTGAATAATTGAGACTGCTCTATGATGATGTAGCATTATTGTTACTCAAAACCATCACTTCCAGGGAGTGATGGTTGGGTCTTTTAATTGATAGGATAGCTTGAAAACAGGAAAGGGGAGTGGGTGGGACGACATGCAGCAAAGAGCCACTGGTAGGATTTGAACCTGGGCCACTGCCAAGGACTTGGCCTACATGGGGCACACACTCTACTGGGTGAGCTCAAGGTAGCTAGAGCCCCAACACAGCCTTTGCATTTAACCTATCCTAACTGAGTAGGAGCAGTGGGTAGCCATAGTCCAGACCAACTCCAGTTGTAATGCCAGTACCCACAACAGGGGCAATGGCAAGAGTTCTTTTCATGCACGTTTATGGTATGGGGGACCATAACCACTTAAATTGAATCTCTTTTCTTGTAGGAACTTAATGAGGCCTTGCAAGGAGACTCTAACAACGCTGACTGGTGTTGCCAGCGTGCCTATGCCCACATACTTCTCAAAAACTACAGCTGTAAGTCTGTAAACGTGTTGACAGACATATTCGTTATCACAATCATCTATTTTATGATTAACATTTTTGATTTTTTTTTAAAAAACAACACACAACATGAACTCCCCCTCATCCCCACACACTTGTCATCACTACCTACCCAAACAAAGACAAGATGAAATAACCATAATATGCAAGACAATACAATAAAATAACAAAATAGGCAACTGTATACCAAATAAACGTGTATATGTGATGAAACTATAAGCACATAGTATACGCTTCTCCACAGTAGATGGCTTCTTAGGAACCCTCCAGAAGCTTAACTACTTTCCCCATTTTCTAGTGTACACATCCAGTCTGGCAAATGCTGCCACTCCAGCCATTTCACATACAATATTTTGAATCAATATAGATGATTGTACTTGTTTGCAGGAAATATAAATATCTTCAAATTCTATTAAACTGTGTTGTATGTTATGAGTACAGTGGGGCTCGAAAGTTTGGGCACCCCAGGTAAAAAAAATTGTATTAATGTGCATAAAGAAGCCAAGAAAAGATGGAAAAAATCTCCAAAAGGCATCAAATGACAGATTAGACATTTGTATAACATGTCACAAAAAGTTAAATTTTATATCCATCATTTACACTTTCAAAGTAATAGAAAACAAAAATAAAATGGCGTCTGCAAAGGTTTGGGCACCCTGCAGAGTTAATACCTTGTATTTGAGATTTTTCGGCTGTCACCCACTGCTCTTTTAAGGTCTATCCATAGATTTTCAATGATGTTGAGGTCAGGAGATTGTGAAGGCCTTGGCAAAACCTTCAGTTTACGCCTCTTGATGCAATCCACGGTGGATTTTGAGGTGTGTTTAGGATCATTATCCATTTGTAGAAGCCATCCTCTCTTTAACTTAAGTTTTTTCACAGATGGCATCAAGTTAGCATCCAAAATTTGCTGAAATTTTATTGAATCCATTTTCCCTTCTACTCGGGAAATGTTCCCTGTGCCACTGGCTGCAATACAACCCCAAAGTATGATTGATCCACCCCATGCATGTATCTCTTTATAGTGGAATGGTGTACCACAACTCCAGTGTCTGCCAGGTCTTTCTGGATGGATCGTGCAGTCAAACGTGGGTTTTGACTTGCTTTTCTCCCAATCCTGCGAGCTGTTCTGTCTGATATTTTTCTTGGTCTTCCGGATCTTGCTTTAACTTCCACTGTTCCTGATGACTGCTATTTCATAATTACATTCTGAACAGAGGATATTGGCATCTGAAAACGCTTTGCTATCTTCTTATAGCCTTCTCCTGCTTTGTGAGCGTCGACTATTTTCAGTTTCAGTTTTTTAGACAACTGTTTAGAAGAAGCGATGGTGCTGATTGTTGGGGCAAGGTCAGATGAGTCTGGGCATTTAAAACCTTAAGACTTACATCACCTGGTCTTTCCAGACGAGGATTGAGAACAATCCATGACACTGTCAGATCTCAGCTTTCCAAAGGGGGCGGTGCATGCTATAAACTGTGCAGGGTGCCCAAACTTTTGCAGAGGCCATTTTTTTGTTTTCTGTTTTATTTTGAAAGTGTAAATGATTTTTGTCATATTATACAAATGTCTAATCTGTCATTTGATGCCTTTTGGAGATTTTTCCATCATTTCTTGGCTTCTTTATGTACATTAGTACACCTTTTTTCCTGGGGTGCCCAAACTTTCGAGCCCCACTGTATAATTTGGTATTGTCCCTCAAACGCTAGAGTAGCTGTTGTGGTCTAGACTGCAGAAAAGAACATTTCCTACGGGATACTTGAATTAATAATCTGGTAACAGTCAGCAGTCACTAGAGAAAATTTGGGGGGCATGAATATTAATTTTCTAAGTGATACAGGCTGGGTAAATGTATATGTATGATAAACATAGTGTTGGTTTCTCTCCGCAGGTGCTGTTGATGATGCCAAAAAAGCACAGCAGCTAAAACCCAGCCTTCCCCTTGCTTTCATGCGAACAGGGTGTGTACTGTAATATGATAAAGAAAATTAGGGGAGACCATACTTATAGGTGTTTGGTGTATGTCCTTAACTAAAGCTACTGTTGATGGACCCAATGAATCTTTGTTTTGCAAAATCTTTAATATATATTTGATTGGTAAGCATGAGCAGTTCCATGGAAGTTTTTCCACAATCACATCTGTTATGAAAGATAAACACATTATTCCTGTTGCTAAAGTTTGGAATCATGTTGAAGCTAATATCAAGATTTATGTTAAGAAAAGTTCAACTCTTCAGCCACCCATACAGTTTATGTACAAGTAGTTATTTAATTTCTTTAACAAGGTACATGATCCAAATTTTTGTGTGAGAAGAGGTCATTTATATTTTCCCAAGACTGTCTGATCTAAGTATATGTGGCATGTTTTTGTCTCCCAACTGCAGAATAGCAGAATACCACCTTAACCACTATGAGTCAGCACGTGCAGCTTTCACTCAGGGACACCAACTGGATGGTGAGTACACCCTATTTTTGCCTTGAGTACAAACTTTCTTCCATCCCCCTCTCTACCAACCACTGTTTGCAGCAGCATCCTATCTGTTTCACTCTCCTCATTGAATATAAAGTGATTAACCTGTGTTCTTTAGCTTTAGGGATGAAATACAGCACAGTATTCTTAATGTACAGATCATATTTATTTCTTACACTATTGCCTTGAAAATACTCATTTGTAATTGTCTAGCAAGTATCTTAAAAGTGTATTACAGAACAATATAGCAGTTTACCACTGTCTGAAATCAGTGCTTGATGTACTAAACATCAAACTGCAGGTAACATGACCATTATTATTATTACCTTGTTTACCTTATACCTTGTTATTTCACTGACTAACAATGTGTCAATCTGATTACAATGATCAGACATGCAGTCTTTCGCTGAAATGGACAGGGATATTTCCTTCATGGGGTTATAGGTGAATGGGAACAGGATTCAATATTCACAGAAGTACGTACCTCTAATTGCCCTCCTCAAGACATCGTAACATTCCAGGAATTAAAATGGCACCACAGCTTTGTTGTGAATGCAAGCCGAAAGTTTGCAGGGATAAGCAAGTTTGGACTGTCCCATCTATTCTGGCATGTCCATGGCAAGTGTAAAAAGGTGGAAATGTTCCTGGAAGTGGCCGCATGCAAAACCCAGCCCCATACCACTATAAAAAAACATTTAAAAAGAGAACCAGTGTATATTTCTAGAGCCCAAATCGTTGAGAAAACATTTATTTATCTTTTTTTATTATTATTGTTATTATGATTACATTGAAATTATAATGATTTATCATTTGGTCCAAAAAATAGTAAAGTAAATTACTACAAGAAAGAGATTAATAGCAGGTTGCAAATATCTTCTGGGATAGATTCTAGCATATCCTTATAAAATAATTATCAAAAAGTTGCTTTTTTTGTAGATTGAAGTATTTCACCACCACCTTCAGTACGGCTGAATATGTATATGATGGCTTTGTTTTAATATACAGTATCGGTGACCATAATCTCATTAATGTCCAATTAATGATAATCTGCAACTCTGTTCATCAAACGGATGGTCCCCCCCAACCTCACAAAACGTTATAAACAACACATGGTTCTCAATTTATTATTTTTATATATACTTAATTTTCTATTCATCAATTAGCTAGAAGCTTGCACTATTTTTGTAATACTTAAAGCAGCTTTGCTATTGAAAAGACAGCTGGAGCTGGCGAGCAAGGAAACGCTACAGTAATATCTAATGTCATTGATGTCATCAAGGTGGATGAATTAATTTTTATGGACAGGTCATTACGGAACAAACTGTTATTATGTTAAAGAAAAAGACATGCTGTGAGTCTTATTTGGAGTAAGTGGTCAAAATTAAGTCAATTGTGATGGTTGAAAAATGTTTAAAAATCTGAAGCAAATCATTAGCACTTTCAAAAGATCTGTGAAGCCATTTTTGAACAAATTTTGAGGTGAACAAATTTTGCTTATAAAATGTGCTAATTTACGTGGCTGGGTTGGCATGCGTCCAACCTGTGACGATTTCCTGCATGTCTTCCTCCTCTCTCTCCCCTTTCTCACCTAGCTGTCCTTGCAGAAAAGCCCCCAAAAATAAATAAAAATAATTGCTACTTTGAGCTGCATATATAACCCTTGGTAATTTATTAAACACATTTTCTGCAGTCCCTAAATGTATGACTCTAGCCTTCTACAGCACTTAGTCAAACCACTTAAGACTTCATTAACATCTAACTGACCTCCTTACATGTTTACACAAGATTCTCTAATTGCCTTTTTGTATCAACATACATCCCTTAAAGGTGCTCTAAGCAATGTCACGCATGTTTCAGGCTAGAACATTTGTTGTCACATACAGCAAACATCTCGCTATCCGCGAGCTGCCTGTCCCCAGAACACACTGTCAAAAAAATGCAGTCTCTGTAGACAGCCCAGGGTCTACATACCAACCTAAACAAACTGTGCCAACCTGCACCACGAAGCATACACAGTGTTCCAGCGTTCCAGCCAATAACCGACAAGAAGGATTTGGGGGTGGGGGGTTAGTGCATGAAAGCACAGAAGGGAGGGGGAGGGGAGGGGATTAGATTAGATGCAACTTTATTGTCATTACACAGGTACAGGTACAAGGCAACGAAATGCAGTTTAGGTCTAACCAGAAGTGCAATAGTAGCAAGTGCAGGATATACAATAGTTCCATAAGTGCAGGACATGGATATGTACTGAATCAATATAGAGATGAATACTATTATAAACAGAATTTTACGGATAGATTTGTCCAATGAATATAATATATAGATAAGTAGTATTGTGAACAAAATTTACATCTGGATATGTACTGAATATAATATACAGGTGGGTATTACTATAAATAGAATTTTTACAGATGGTTGTTACTGTAACAGAGTTTACAGGTGAATATGTACTATGAATATATAAAGATGGCTATTACTATAGACAGAATGTGAGCATAATATATAGAGATTGCTATTACTATAAACAAAAGATGAGGAGGAGGGAGGGGCAATCTAGTCTCGTTTTGTTTGAAAATACTTCTAACATCAATAAGAAGTAACGTCACCCAACATCGCTTAGAGCACCTTTTACCAAAGCAAGGCAGGAAATGTCTATTCTTTTTTGTGATTTCCACAGTTTCTGACAAATCTTTTGAGATCTGGATCAAGCGATGTGAGGAGATGATGGGTGGTAAGTAGCTGAACTAAAACTTCTATAATGTGTATTGTAATGTATTTATTATTATTATTATTATTATTATTATTATTATTTAGAGCTTATGTTGGTCTTTGATTTTAGGTTCATTAGAATATTAAATTGTCTTTATTTAATTGTTTTAATGTATTTAAAATCTTCAAAGTTAAAATTAAATATTGGTACACAATATTGGCTATGGTGGTTTTAGTTTAAAAAATAGTTTCAGACTTCCAAATCCATTACCAGTTGCATGCTAAGTATTTACTCCGTGCTATCAAACACTACGCTAAATGGCACAGTCCGAGAGGTGATCAGCCCATCTGATCAAACAAATGAGCTTGCACACATTCATGAATCTACAGTGAGTGTTTAGGCAGAGCTGCTCAGTCCAATAAAAGTTGCATGCCATGTCTGGGTGGTGTGTTTCTGTTTGCTGGTGATGCCTGGGCCCTCTGGATCATCTCAAGTAAACAAGAGCATGAATTTTGACAAACACGCTTCACACCCGCTTGCACACATACTCCCGTGAGGGGTATCATTCATCAGAGTTAACGTTACTGATGTTTGAAAGCCCCCAATGAGACTCAAAACTCCTTCATAGGCCTGCTCACAGACAGCATGCACACAAAGACAAATGCACACCAGGGTGTACATCACCCCCCCTAAAACTTAAAGGTACCCTACTTGCACTCACTCACACCAGCAGCAGTTGTTTCTTCTAGTGACAGTGTGTTTACCACCAACCAACCCACACGCGGCACCTAGTTATTCCATCACATGTGGCACCCTGCTTGTTTAAAAATACACAAACTCCGACACAGTCTTTTTCTCCAAACACCCCCCTCCTTACCATTTCAAACGTGACCTCATTAAGACAACATTAACACGCCTCTCATCATCTTATCTCTCTTCGCCCTCTGTGCTCTCTTTCTTTAATGAATTCAATGAATAATATATGATAGCATGCTGGTAAACGGTGATCAGGCTTGCTTGGGCTCACAGGGCTTTTAATGGGCGTGGATGGACCAGTTAACAAACTGGTGGAGGATGGGGGGGCATATCTGTCTGCTAGTATTATTCTGTAGACAAAAGTGTGTTTATATACTTGAGTTCGATTTAGGGAACATAAGGGGTTGTATTAAATGTTTCCACCTGCCACTCACCCAAATTTTCCTTCTCTCTTTCCAGAGCAGACACAGATCGGCAGCGTTGATGGGGTGAGTTTCTCTGTACAACCACCTGGGGGCATTGTTGCTCTCAGCATCGACAGAGAGCATCAGCTTGTGTATGCGCATCATGTTCAAAGAAAGGAGCCTCACTAAGCTTCTTCTCTTATGTTTTCTCTATTTTTTGTCCTTTTTTTAATCCCCCTGCCTTATCACCACATCCTTCTTTCAAATTGTCATTCTGTCTCGGGGGCCTGAATGACCAGCAGACACCAGCGGTTCCACATGTGAAGTAAGTGCATAAATGTAGATTATGTCTTGTCTACTCATCTGTTTTTATGGGTTTAATGTTTGTTTGTTTTTTATTGATGGCCTAATCAGTAATAAGTATGATTAACCAAGCCTTAGTGTGTTAAAGCAGTCCCAGTCTGTATAATTACAGTGTACATATACAAGACTTGTTAAAGATGAGCTGCTTTTTGAAGTTTTTGTTGAAAGGTCTTCAGACTTGTTAGTTATTTTTCTGTGTGTGTTTTTTGCAGACATGACTGGTACCAAACAGAGTCTCAAGTCATTGTCACAGTCATGGCAAAAAATGTACCCAAGGATGGTGTGTGTGTAGACTTCATGGAAAAAGAGGTATGAACACACACTTTAATGCAGTTTCAAATGAAGAGAGTCTGTGTGTTCTCTCTCTCTCTCTCTCTCTCTCTCTCTCTCTCTCTCTCTCTCTCTCTCTCTCGCTGTAACAGTGATGGGTTAGCTTTTGGGTGTTTCCTCAGGGGGGCCCATTAGATGGGTCTCATACACACACACTCCCCATGGACCCAACTATGCCTCCAGTGGTGCCTTGTTAACATTGCCCCCAAAGTACAGATCTAAGAACAATTTACCCTCCCCAGTTTCTCCAACCTCCTAATTGTCTGTAGATAGAAGGCATAACTGATCTAGGATCAGCTGCAGTGCCCTCCAGGGACAACCCTCTTTCTTTCTCTTTTTCTTTGCATCTTTCCACTTATTTCTCTCTTTCTCTCTCTCTCACTTGGAGGGGAAATTGCAGGGCACCCCAGGGAATGGCTTTGTCTTTCTTAATAGAATAACAAACTGAGTTTACCCCATTTTAAACGAAATAGTTCACTCGCTGCGAATCCCACAGTGTGAAGTACAGATAAGTTCATATATTTTTTACTAGGTCAGTATATACAAAAGAAATTAAAGATGAAAGGCATTGTTTCCAATTCTTTTCCCTGGTGACTAAGTATGCAGCAGCTGTATACCTACAGACAGTGCAGGAATATAAATGGCATTAATATTAAGGCTTTGATAGTTTTTTGAAATTGCCCAAAAGCTACTTTTAGCTAACTTTCTAAGCTTTTATCCCCAATAAACTACTTCTTACATATATTTGGTCCCAAATCAGAAAGTCCACTTTTAGTGAAATGGTAGGTGTTGAATTGCAAACAATGAAAGTACTGTACTGTTCCTCCGCAAAAAAACAGTCAAGTTATTCCACAAGTGGGGTGTTTTTAGTGCTTTTCTATATTTGGGCAGCATTTGCAAAAGTGTGTAAGGAGTGTGAGGATTTGGGCCACAGCCAAGTCCATGTCACTGCTAAACAAACAACCCACGCACCCACCCAGTCCAAGTGAGTGACAGGCTGTTAGGAGCTGTCTGACCGCCCCGACAAACCAGCCACATCAGATGATTATTCTCATAGACAAGCTGACACCTCCAACCGTCTTACTCCTTTTCTATCTTTTTGTTTCATGTGTTTCCAAGAATTTAATTTATACAAAAAAGGACCCAAAAAGCGAGGCAAGCTCTCACATTTGGCATTTCTTTTGAGACAATTATGTAGTTGAAATGTGAGACGTCACATCAGTTAAGTTAAATGAAATATTGGTGCTACAATTTCAATATGGGGATTGTTTAATTATTATTTTATCTAACAAAACTCTGAAACTACTACTACTTCATAGTCATGGCACTATCTTGAATGAGAATATTAAATATTTGTACAGTATATTTTACTAGTTGCTCACTCCCCAACTTAATGGCAGCCAATGTGTCTGTGGTCTCTTCAGCTCTCTGCCAAGATACAGCTGGCATCAGGGGAGAACTATAACCTCAACCTCCACCTCCTGCATCCCATCATCCCTCAACAGAGCAGCTTCAAGATCCTCACCACTAAGGTATCCCATTTGCTTTGACTTTAGCTAGTCCCGTTATTGTGTTGTTGAATCCTTCTAAATCAACAAGGAGCCCACTTTCTTAGGAAGTAAGTGTTGATTCTTTTTTTAACCTCAGCAGCTTTGTATGTAGTGTGTGTGTGTGTAGGTATATTTAAGTCGAGGGAACGTTAGTAAATATGGTATTTCCTCTGCAGGGAGTTATAAAATAACACAGAATTTAACAAATAGGTAATTTACAAATTATACCACATAACCTGTTTCACACATACAGTAGAATGAGATGGTGGTTTTCAGATGTTTTTTCCACAGCAAACTGAAGTATAGTTAAAATATAAAATATAAACACACAAGGTAGAAACAACATTTTTAGGTCATTGAAGCGTTTTTGAAAGTCAACAAAAAGTTATTACATTTTACTCAGAATCAGTGAGAACGTCCCCATAGTTACTCTCAATAGTAAACATGTCGGGGAACATTGTTTTATGCCCCTGTAAAGGATATATGCGGTAGTCACGCACTGGTGAAATGCAGGCCCTTCTCTTATTATGCTTTAAATCTCTGAATTGCAGTTTTACCAGAGAGCATCAAATATATTATCTGTATTCAAAATGATATTGTTGTATTATCTAAATATCTGATCATTAATTATAGTTGTGTATTTGTTAAAACTGTTAATGACTTAAATTTCAGATAACAGTAAATAAGTAAAAGTAAAAGAAAACCATGCTGATGCGAGTTTAAGCAGCTCACTGAAATTGTCTGATCATTACTTGTGTAACCACTCTGAGATTAACATCATAATCTCTTCAATAATTTAAAGCAGTGTAAAGTAGGCTGTCACTAACTATAATGCCTTAATGCTAGTAAAGCTTACTGTAGCTGGAGTAGAAATGAGAAAATCCACTCTAGCTGCGGCTCCTGTGGAGACTTTGGCGCAGTTCATCTGAGCAGCTAACAGGAGATTCACACGTATGCACAAATCCTCACTTCTTCACACACACACACACACACACACACACACACACACACACACACAGGGCTGTTCTCACACTGTTTAAGGTGATTATAGGCCTAATGAGTAGGAAGGACACTTTTTACCATAGACTAATTAGTGTGTTATAGAGGATGTGGGCTAATGACTGTGCTGGCTGAGTGTGTGCTGATTCAGGGTTAAGACCACTGTCAGGTTTTAGCTTTAGGATCAAGGAGCAGGTTTTGTGCGAGTTTTTTTGATTGTTTTTGTCATAGTTAGGAGGAAATCGTCTTTTAGGTCATTGACTCTGATGGTGGTGGATGATCTTTCCGCAGTTTTTGGACACTGCATCTTCCAAAGTGCATCCTATTATAAGTAACTCAACAAAAATTCATAACATTGTTATTTATAGTTAGTAAGGGATAATTACCCAGTTAACACTTATTGTTGCTTCCCACAGGTGGCACACTCATAACTAATTATACAGTATTACATAAGTACTAATGAATGTCAGAGCAAAACTATAATCTGTTTTCCTCATGTAAATCAGACATTTTGACAATATTAGGCCAGATTTACTGAGAGAAAGCAAATGTGAGCTTATTTTTTTTATAAATTGCTGCATATGCATATTTTTAACTTTACTAAGGCAGCATCTCATTATGCATTCAGTTCCTGGATTGTTCCTGCAGATGCAGTTCCGCCATGGGATTCCTATACACCAAGTCTAGAAAATAAGTAATAATGTAGTAGTAGTTATCTTAACTCTACAAAGTTTACTTCTACTAAAGTTGAATCCCACATCCCAGTGTAAACAATCTTAAGTAGTTAATCCAATAGTAAGCAGACAACCTTTATGTACATGAAAAAGAGATATAATAAGACACCAAATATTCACAAGCCACCTACATGAGTATAACGGAGTGAAGATGATATTGATACAGCAATGTTTCTCTAGAATAATGAGGTAAATGCAGTCAAATGCATTTAACTCTGGGGGCATGCCAACTGCCACCTACTATAGGTAATACACTCACTATGGATAAGTATCTCATACCTAGGCCTCTAATAATCATTTTATAATTGTCTACGCATTTGTTTTTTGTATTTTACATAATTACGGTGTTAACCGCAATTAATTTCTAACATTAGTTAAGGTCTGTAAAACTATTTAGTACTGTACTGTTAATTTTATGTTCATTTCAGAAAAAAAACAATGTTTTCATGATAATAAAGATATTATTACATTACATTATTACATTACATACACATTATGATATAATGAAAACATTTATGCTTTAATTTTAGAATATAATTTTTTTTATTTGACTTAAAGAGACAATTTATGCAAATAAAATATTATGTGCATTATAGCCACCGTCTACACTGTGCTGAGTGGAAACTGACCTGCACAGAAACTGCCCCCTCTCAAAAAAACATGCACTCTTACTCACTAACTCACTTTTCCCATGGCAACAGCAGACACTGCATTCCAGAGGTCCACGTGGGTTGCAGCTTAAACAAGGGCTCAGTCTTAGAGAGAGCACAGCTGAAGATGGTCTTACACTCTTTCATATCTTTCTACTGTCTGTCTTTTCCTCTTTCTTACACTTTCTTCTTTGTTTTGTCTATCTCTCCATGAGACACACACACCTTATGTCTTTCGCACATACAAACACATGCGCACAGACACACACACCTCTACGATAACGAAAAAGAATGTTCAAACCTCCTCCTCTCCCACAAAGCCCTGACTGTTCCCTGGTCCACTGGGCTCCTCCGGTACACATGGCCCCTACACACACACACACACACACACACAAAACCAAGCTCATAAGCCCACATTGGCAATTGCAATTCAAGACGGCATAACGGCACCTAAGTCTTTTGAAACTCTATAGGTAAAATGTGTGTGCGCACACATGTACGACAATGTGAGAGACCCCAACAAACTGAGCCGCTTTCTCGATGCATGTCTCATTTAAATATTTTGGAGCAGTTTCATTTTTCTGAAGCCAAGTAGCCACTGGGGAGAAAAACATTCAAATGAACAACGGCATCAGCAAATCAAGCTTCTCCAGATTGGCATGCATCCCTAATGAGTGTTTGGAGGGGGAAAAATGCATTGCCCTCGGAGCTGTTGATTCCCAACCAATGTCAGCCTGTCTGTCTCTGTAATAGGCTGCCCTGCACTCTTCGCTCCACAATGTTTACGCTTCATCTCCTCGCTGTCTTTAAAGACAACTTAGCAGGGGGAGGCTAAGCCGGGCGTGAGTCTGCAAGCACATACACACAAACTGTCACGCACACATACAAATACAGAGACTGAACAGCAATCCTTCTACACAAAATATTTGCTGTGTGTGTATGGGAGTGTCATCTGTAGCACATTATCGTCTCTGCGACCTCCTCCTGTCCTCCACCACAACAGACATTCCAACCGCAGGGGTCACCGTGACAACAGGGAGCCAATTACACACCAGTGTGTTTGATCAGAACAGACGGCTGACGCGCACACACTCAGACGCGTGCATACAAACACTAAATGCAATTTCAAATCCACACTCAATCGTTCATTCACTTCCAAACTCATCTCTTTTGGGCAAATAGCTAAAGTGGCATCTCCTCTCTTTAATTTGCATGCCTGTCAACATCTAAGAATGTTTATATTTATTTCATTTATGCGGCTTTCTTGCAGAGTTTGTTTTGAAATCCGCTTGGATCTGGAAAAAGAGGGAGAAGATGCTGGGTAAGGAGTCATGACAGGGAGGAGAGGGGTGGGCGGCGATGGTTACAAACGCATGTGACAAACCACACGGGAACCCAGTGCCCCTCTTTAAATAGTGCATGTGTGGCAGTGCACTTTTGTATAGTCCAGCTCATGGGGTCCTGTGGGTGGTGGCCCCTGTATGTGGCTCTGCTGTCACATCCCTTTACGAGCCAACTTTTTGCCTGTCACACACACAAAAACGCACACGGAGAGACACACACATGGCGCCTGGCCTGCCATGTCCCTTAAAAGCCAGGAAACACAGATGTGGCAGCAGATTAATGTTGTATGGCCCATGAGCACGCATAGAAACACACACACACACACGCACACACACACACACACACACACAGCTGTGTTGCTTGAGTCCTGCTGCACTTCACACGATAGAAACATTGAAGACAATAATGGCACCTGCAACACTGAACGGTAATTTTATGTCCTCAAATGTCTTTTGTCCACAACGCAAAAGTTTACTGTCACAGAAGAGAGAAGAAACTAGAACATATTCAGAAAATATCTTTTACTTTTGTCTTAAAAAATGACTCAAACCGACTAATTGATTACCAAAATAGTTTTGCAATCTGCAATAGTTAGTTGCAATAGTTTTGTAATCTTTGAAGCTCCACACCTAAGTACCCCAAACCGCCTCTGTGATAGTTCCCGCTACAGTAGGTGTCTCCAGGACCACAGTTTCCATGACACACACTCATAAGGTGAAAACTATACCAGCGTCGCTGTCTTGGCTGGTAAAAACAAGTCCGTCAAGCTGTTGAGTTGCTGCCTTGTTAAAACTGAAAACATGAACTCTTCTGCCTAGATGGCTTGACTAAGGTTATTAGTTAACAAAAAAATTAAAATGCATAGAAGACATAAAGTCTAAAGAATTGAAAGAATTGCATTAGTTTAGCTGTATTAGTTTGATTAATTATCAGCAATTAAAGCAAGTAAAAGCATTTTGATACAGTCTTGAAAGCACTACGAGACCCCTAACAGAGCTCAAAGATGGCAGTTACATCTGTCAAAGAAACTAAAATTTATATATTAAGAGGAGCTGGGCGAGCGATTGAAATCAGTTTATCAAACACAAACAGTCACAACTGATGAACAGGGTTTAAAAGTTTAAAAATTGCCTCATAAGGGGCAAGGTTACCTCCACTTTCTCTGACCAGTTTTTGATCAGTTTCGCATTTAAATCTGCTTAAAAGTGCCATTCAATAATCAACTTTTTTGGAAATAGCGTCGCTCTATAGTTAGTCTATAACCACAACGTTCCACTTCTCAGATTGCTCCGGTACTGCCGGAAATTCCACCGGATCACGCAGTTTTCACCCTGATGTCCGTTACATACTTCTTTCATCCGGTTGGATTATTAAACCCCGGTTTATTTATGAGGACTCTGGTTAACTGCTCCATAGATCTCTGCAGGGTAAATCCAGACAGCTAGCTAGACAATCTGTCCAATCTGAGTTTTCTCTTGCATGACTAAAACAACTTTTGAATGTGATGTTCCACCAAAACAAGTTAGTGAAATAAATTCCAATAAACCAGAGCACGTTTTTCTCCCATCCCAGAATGCTGTGTAGAATGTGAGACTATTCTATATATAAATGCAAACTTGTTGAGCTGTAACGTTGGGGGGTGACATGCAGTAAAGTGCGGCAGGTCGGAGTCAAACCCACTGCTGCTGCGTCAAGGAGTAAACCTCTATACATGGACGCCCGCTCTGCCAGGTGACCAAAATCCGAAAGTGAACTGATTTAAGCTGCTGAATGTGTAAACTCTGCTTTCTACTTGCCGTATCAAAATGCCCCTTGGAAATTTTAGTTAACTTCTTTCCTTACATTTCTATGCACACAGGCTTGTACCTTTTGTATTAAAGAACCAGGTATTTTGTAGAAACAGTAGCTGGTCTTTTATATTGATGATTCAGCCAAGAGTGTTTTATGCAAATCCAAGCTTTTGAAGTGCTCCAACAGATGGTAACCTAACATTGTCTGTGCATAAAATGAATCCAATGAACGAACCCTGGACGCCCAAAATAACTTGTTTCACCTCAGAACTCTATAGGCATTGACTAATTTGTGCACACCTTTGGAGCGGTTTGATGTAGTTACTTGAAAATCAAATTCATTTTACATTCAATCTTTTATTTAGTTCCTGTATGTACAGTAGGAATACTTTAAGGGCTGGGTTATCCTCAAAAGAACTTCTTCCTTGAAAGTAATGTCCAACCTCATCGGAAGACAAGTGGCCACATTTGAAGGCGGGTTGAAATGAGGATCAAGTCTCATGTGAAAGGCATTCAGAGTGTTGAGCTCTGTCTACAGTTTACTTTCTCACCTCTGTACACCCTGTTAATCACAGCATGAAGTGTGGGTGAATGTCATTGTTTTAGAAATCATCGGACACAGCCACCTATTCTGTCGGAAGGTTGCGGGGGGATGGGGTGTCCGGATTTAGATGAACTCACAGAATCGGATTGTATGCACAAATTTTCAAAAAGAAAGGTGTCGTATTCTTTTGAAAGATGAATATGAAGTTTTTGGCCAGTGACCTGTATTCTCAGCAGAGATGTTCTTTTTTTAGTTTCTCAGCCCTGCACAGGTGAGCCAAAAAGTTAATTTTGGACACTGCACGAGGCCCTTTTGGGGCAGAATTGCTGACACATACCAAACTTATCTATCTGTGTACTGAGTTCGCACTAGCTCATCACCCAGGTGGAGGAGGTAGCAGCGATCATCTTATTCCCCTAAACCTGTTCCCTCACTCATGCTTGTCTGGGTGCCAGTCAGTCTCTCTGTCTCCTCATCTCCAACCTTGTCTACCTCTTGGTTCCCTCTTCTCCTCTGGCACCCTCATAAATGAATCATCACATCGACCAGCACAGCAGTAATGTTCCTTAATTGCACCTACATAACCAGCGCTGTCTTCCACATGCACACATATCAAAGGCACGCAGCGTTAATGGGTGGAGGGGGGGCTTGCGTGTCACGCTGGTATGTGCCCTGTCAATGTAGCTCAGTGTTAAAAGCGTGTGTCCATGGCCTCTCTCCCCTCATTGTTTTCCTCCTCTCCCATGTTCTCCTGGTGTAATGATTTGGATCAGATACTGCTGTGTGGAATTAGGATCTCCTCGTCCCCTCTCTCCATCCCTTCCTCCCGCCCACTCCGTCTCTCACACTGGCCCTCTGGCTGACAGGCATCTCGTTAGTGCAGTATGTCTGTCAGTGAGGTTTGAGATTGAGCTGTGCCCCCGCATATCCCTGATGTCTCTCTTTCTCTGTCTCAGACCCACACACACACACACACACACACACACACACACTCTCTCTCGCTCTCTCTCTCTCTCTCTCTCTCTTTCTCACATATACACTGTATGTACGCGGCTCCAAACAGACAGCCTCTCTGGCCTCAATAATGATCTGATGTCCTGTACTTTTAAGATGTCGCTCCAATGGAAGCGCTATTTTGGTCCTGCGCACCAAAGACAATCATTTTATTTAACGTTGTATCTCCCTTGTTCCCTCTTCTTTTTCCCACTCCTTGTCACCCTTCTCTTTTGGCAGGTGGAGTTCAAGATGAAGAAGACAGAGGCCATGAGATGGGAGAAGCTGGAGGGAGAAGGACAGGAGTCCAACATCAAACACTTCAATCCAAGTCAGTCCACCACTTCTGCATTTACAGAACTATCCTTCTGTCTCTGCTTTCATCCCTCTGTCTCTCACTTTCACCCTTACCCTCTTCTTATTTCTCTCTGTCTCTCTCTCTCTCTCTCTCGCTCCCTCTCTCTCTCTCGCTCCCTCTCTCTCTCTCCCTCCCTCTCTCTCGCTCTGTCTCTGCAAAGATCGATATAGGCTCCTGTGTTTGTCCGTTCTGCACTAAAAGGAGAGTGGGCAGTCAAGCCCTGCTAGAGTCTTTCATTAGTCTGAGTTGAAAGTTTACAGGTAGAGGGAAAGGTATGACAGCAAAATATGACTCAGTATTTTAGCCCACACATTCACATTACTGACAGGATTAATTGCTTATGTAAAAGTGGGTGGGTGGAAGGGGGAGTAGAAGTTAAGTGGGCAGCCAAACTATCCTCTCCATGCAACCAGCTCAGCCTTTAGGATGCCCGGTTTATAAGTGCCTGCTTATAACTTGGACTACTATTACATTTAAACATGATATCTGACTTTATGGGATCATATTGCAGCATGTCCACAATTGGCCTGAATATGTCTGCTGTGCGTCTGGTGCTGTATTTATGTAAATCTGCATCTGGATTTCATTTCCCGCTCCCTATCTCCTGTTGGGATTATAGTGGGCATATTTCATACTACAAAAAACATTGAAATCAAATAGCAATGTGATTCTTCAGCTTCTGAGTTGGATGATCCAGTAGCAAAGTGAGCAAAATGAATTCAGTTAATACACCTTGGTGTGATTAGGTGATAAAAGTCAATTCAAATCTCATTGAAAAACCTTTATTAACAAGGTACTGCTTTACAAAAGCGTTATGCTGTTTGTTTCAGGGTGATTAAAGAGCTCTGCTCAACATCTTGCCAAATGCCTCTCAACTGGTTTAAAATCCCTCTGACTTGCTCTCATCTGAAACTATATGAAGTGTAGCCTTTTAAACACAGTTTCCTTTTTCCATCAGATCAGTACCCATCATCGTCCCTCCACGCTTGCAAGTGGGACAAGGTGGTGTTGGACATCCATGAGGAGGAGAAAAATGAGAAGCTGGAGGGAGACGCAGCCCTTAACACGCTCTTCCAGCAGATCTACTGCGATGGCTCAGACGAGGTCAAGAGAGCCATGAACAAGTCGTTTGTAAGTATTATACTACAGTGACGAGCCGCTTTCGCTAGTTACCTCTTAAACCACGGAGCAATAGTAGCCAACTATATTTTGCACAAGTTTCATCCTCTTGGGACCAGGAATGTCTGTGCATAATTTTATGGCAAATTATCCAATAGTAGTTGTTGTTGAGTAATTTTAGTCTAGACCAAAGTGGTGGACCGGCAGAAAGACATTGCCACCCATAGATGGAAGATGTCATGAAGCACTTTATTTTTTTTAAAGATTGTTTTTTGGGAATTTTTAGGCCTTTATTTGACAGAACAGCTGACGAAATGAAAGGGGAGAGATAGGATGGAAGGCCGCAGGTCAGAGTCAAACCCGGTCCGCTGCGTCGAGGAGTACACCTCTATATATCCGCTCTACCAACTGAGCTATCCGGGCGCCCGTGAAGCATTTTAAATGCTTTGTAGGAGTTGTAAATGCTGTAGCTTACTGTATTGAGGGCTGGAATACAACATATTTATGTGTACAGAAAGATATTTGTATGATGATTGCAACTGCTAATGTTTGAGGATCGGGATGAATCAGCATTCTGTTATTAATAGTATGATTTTGGGTCGCTGGAGCCCAACGGTAAACTTCAGAGAGACTAGAGAATAAAGAGACTAGAGAATAAAGGTCAGTTTATAGGGAACTCAGCATTTGGAATTCTTCAACTTTTTAGGTTATTATGAAATAATGAGAACATTCAAATAAAAATGAGTTACTGTTCAAAAATTCCACCTTGTTCATCAATACTTATGGAATCAATAATGCGGCCATGAAGTTATCTAAGCCCTACGCCTTGTTAAGAGCGAGGAGTTGCATAACTACAGTACTGCCTCTTCTCCCTGTGCAGATGGAGTCCGGTGGTACAGTCCTGAGCACCAACTGGATGGATGTTGCTAAGAGAAAAGTGGAGATGAACCCACCGGACGACGTAGAGTTCAAGAAGTACTGAACACCTCCCTGTCCCTCGCCCCTCTGTTTGACATCATCTTTCTTCACATTTGTCCATATAAACTCCAGCGGGACTCCTTGTTGCCCTGCAGTCTCCGTGGCCGCCCACCTCCTCTTCCCAACCCCTCAGTTGTGCTGCTGCTCTGCTGTTTTCACTAAGTGCAGGGAGCCTCAGTGTTCCCACTTCAACTCGCCCAAACCGCTCATAGCCCACTCTCTGCAATAAGATAACTATCTACCTGATGGGGTCAGTTCATTTGAATAATCTGTTGAACAGATTAATATCTGATTTTTAAAGGCCAATGAACTCAAAAGGGAAATCTAAATTCAAATGTGACTGACAGACCTGAAATCCTCCAACTTTCAGATCATTCTTCTTTTATCTCCTTTGCTTCTGCCTTTCTATTTGGGAGCCTTTTATGACTTTCTATTAACATCACTTGTATAAAACTTTAACGTTGTTAAAATAAGAAGCAGTTGAGATGTTTAAATGATAGCTATGATTGCATGCATTGGCTCATGCAGTCTTTTTTTCTGTAACCTCAGTAAAAAGTCAACAGCAATACAAACTGACTTGTCTGGAATGTGCCACATTTCAGTCAGTGGCTTCGCACCGGTCGTTCCCTCAGTGTGATTCAAGCTTCAGTGTAAATAAAAGATTTGTTGTTTGGCTCACAAACCTTGTCTCCTGTTTTATGGGTTTGTTGTCTCTGGAAACTGCTTTGGACAGGTTGGAAAGTTTAGGAAGGGATCCACCAGATGCCAAAACAGCAATATATTATGACAGAGAGCCATGCTCTATGATTATGTGCTGGGAGGAATGAAATGTGGCGTTACTGATATGAGTGCGGGCAGACCAGATATGGCTGGCAGCCTGCGGAGGTGGTTTATGTATCATGGTTCGATTGGTATCAAACCAGAGAGCCCCGAGCCAGCAGGGGAGGACGCAGCCCTGAGGTGGAGGGGTGATATACAGCCAGATGTGGGAGAGCAGGAACCTTCCCCGTTCTCTAACCACATATATGCGGCAGCATTAACAGTGAGGGGGCGTCCTGCCGCGGCAAGAAAACATTAATATGGATCAGCCTCCTAACCGCATCATCAAGCCTCTCACACGGAGTTAAGTGTTAAATTCATCACACATCGTTTCATCTCTTGTGACGATCAAACACCCGTTTGTGGCTCTGGATGGAACTCTGAGCTTCATAACACACACACACACACACTCCTTTACTATCCCTGACACACACAAATACACCGCCCCCATCCTTACCCCCTACCCCTGCCTAAGGCGGCTCTGTGACATCAAAAGGAGCTAAGCGCCTTGCATCGTGGGTAAGATCTGGGAGCGTGACGGCTACAGAGTCTTTAGTCTCATTAAAGAGTTCTAGAGCTGCATCTCTAATATTAAAGAACTCTGGAAACTTCATTCTGCTCGTCTCTTTGGAGTAGCCACCAGATGTGACACGCCTCAAACTGAAAAGTGTCTTGAGTATGTGAGACAGAGGGGGAAGGGGGTGTTCCCAAATAAACCCAATAATAAGTTACAAGCAATATGTATTTATAAATAAGATATCAAGTTATCAGGTCAATAAAAAAAGAGGGGTGACTTTAATGTTTACTTAAAAAAGTTTATTCAGTAATATTGCACTTTGAGATAGCTTCAACAATGCAGGTGCAAGCACATTTAGATGAAAGTTTGAGAGAAAGTGTGTACAGTACATTGTTTTAATGAGAGCAACTCATGAAAATAGTCAAAAAAAAATAATTGAGTCATGAAAAGTCAAACTAACAATACGTGCTATTTAAGTCAGCTGACTGCCCTATACATTTATTTACATCAAAGAATGAAAGAAAAAGAATGATTACCAGCTCTATGCCTACCTGCTTCTGGCTGGCATGTTTTATATCGTAACCGCTGTTCTCTTGACAGCATGTTGTGCTGTAGTTCAGAAGGATCTCAATCTAAATGTTTTTTAATAAGACAAGCTTTGCAGTGTGCAGCCACTCCATACCTTTACATGTGAGAACATGTCTGCCCTAGATTCTGCACCATGCATTTGTAATGTGTGGGAACAGTTACTGATGCTGTTCATTTCATACAAATCTGCTCAGACTGACAGGAAATTGATTACAATAACAAGCCACCATCTTCCTTTACTAAAATTTTCCCTTCATCTCCCCTCCCCTGGAACCCCATCCCGCCCTGGTTTCTTCCCTCCTTGACTCTACCATCTCCTAAGAGGATGAGGGTGTTTAGACCAGACCCATGATGCGTGCCACCCACCAGTTGCAGGGCATGATGACTCTACAGACCACCCTGCAGCCCCTGTAGTGGTAGGGCCACGGGTGGTACCCTCCCAGTGGCTCACAGATCCTCTGGCAGTGGGTGTAGCTGCGACGGCACTCGTTGCAGCACACGCCCTGGTGGTCCAGCATGGGGTCGATGTTCATGGTGCCCTGCTCGCCCTCGAGGCCTCTCTGAGAGGAGACAGAGAGGACACTAGTCAGTGTAGACAGTGTTTGTGTGATGTGATACTGTACGTCTTTAGCGGCAGAGAAGACTCGTTTCAAACCAATTAAAAATGGATTTCTGACAGGCGAGATGGGTAGGGGGTGGGATGTTGCCAGATGTTGGTTTTTTGTTGTAAAATATTTTCTTTTTCAACATAGTGCTTGCTGTTTACCCCCCTCTGTGGTTGTCAGGAGTGTGTTAACAGGGCTTGGGGGATGTTTAGAAAGGGAAGGGAGAAGATGGGGGGGGGGGTTTAGGGGTCGTGTATGGGAGTCGTGTATGGGAGTCTGTGTGTGCTCAGTAGGGCAACGGGGCCAAAGCAGAGGAGGGGGGATGTTGTGGAATTATTCATACAGCCTCAAAGCTGAAAGGAAAGCTTTGGACAAGCTCACACAGAAAACACACCCACGCATACACTCAGATTTGCAGTGACAATCCAGGTCCCTCCTGTGACCCCGGCATCTGCTGCTGCCCGCGCAGCTGTGAGAAACTCTCCTCAGCGAAAGCCTTCTCAGGTAGTCCTCCGATCTGAACGGACAGTCGTGAACGCTGCAGCGGGATGTAAACTAAACAGAAGAAGAAGAGTGTGTGAGTTTGTCTGTTTGACTCACCTGATAGGGGTTCTCCGGGTTCAACTCTGCCTCCCCGTCCTCTTCCTTCTCCCCGGCTCCCTGGAGGCGCTGGCGGGGGGCAGCCCTCCTCTTCCTCTGTCCTCCTGCACACACATCACAGACTCACAGTCTCAGTATCTGACAGCAGACCCCACTTAGGAGCGGAGTGGCACTAATGTGGCACGGCTCCTGATTGCACAACCGTTTCTCTGGCAACATTTCGAAGTCCTCAGATGAAGTCGAGCTGAATTGTGTTTTTCTTTTGACCCCCCCCTCACGGCATGCTAAAAATTGTACACTCCGTAGCTCTGAACTTCAAAAGTACTGCTTTTCTTTTTAAGTTGTTTTTCCATCTGTGCTTAAACAACTGCTATGTTAAATGGAAATTTTAGAGACCGTTTGACCCAAATCCTCTTTGTTTTTTGAGTGTTTTTCTCTTCTTAAGAGAAAATTCTCTTTTTCAATTTCCATTTTCATGTCTCTACCACGGGCTGTCTGATTGCTTACTGGTTGAGTAGGTGGGACGGAGCCAGAAGATTGGCAGGTCTCCACACAAATCCTTTATCTTGTTACTGAGGAAGGCCGAGTCCAAGAGAGGAGCTTCAGCCGCCACCCAGATTAGATCATCTTCATATTTGGCCGGCATCACCTCATCCTCCTTTAGGGGTGAAGAAGGAAAGGAGAAGTGAATAGATAGCTACTCAGTGCGAATGCAAACAAACATTACAACAAAGCATCTGAGGATGTCCTTGGCTGCTGGAGGCGTAATATCCCACTTTTTACTAGCCTTCCTCTTTAAATAGCCCACTGTATTTGCATCCTGTCCGAGTGTAATCTGCATTAATGCCATACTGTTAATGCTCCTTATAACAACATAAAATCAAGTAGTAAAGGGAAGCCCTTGAGGCTTCAGTATACAGATTCCCTTTGTACGTGTAGCTGGATACACAATGTCAGGATGCATCAAGATCTGAAGGGAAGAGGGGATTGGATGGCCTAAATTTGCAGGTTTCTGCAGATAAACTAATGAGTTCTCCAGAAAAGAGGCAATGTAAACATATATACTCTGTGTCCACGGCCTGCAGGTAAAAGGGGAATTCTGTGAGAATGAGGGGATGATTTCGCTTACAGGCATTTGTTCCTGATAGCCGCGTACTGCACTAGCCACGGCTGTGTTTAGGGAACATTACCCCCCAACCTTTCAGAAATGCTGTTTTTTTTCCCCCCAAGCTCAAATGATTTGCTGCAGGGACAAATAAAAGCTGGGGTCCTTCCCCACTGCTCCACTGATAAGAAAATATCTGACCCTCTCTCTCTCTCTCTCTCTCTCTCTCTCTCTCTCTCTCCCTCCCTCTGTCTCTCTCCCTCTCTCACTCCCTCTCTCGCCCCCTCTCTCTCCTCTCTCCCCCCTCTCCCCCTCTCTCTCTCTCTCTCTTTTCTCTGTGTGTGTGTACTTATCTAACCCATATTTGCCATCACTCTAAATTATAGCAAATGACCAGCCTGCAGCACCCATTACAGCAACATCTCTCTGTCTCCTCTCACACTCAAACGTACGCCAAACAATCCTTTATGAGGCAAAGAGAGACAATAACACACACACACACACACACACACAAAAGAACAAACGTGAAATAAATGATCTGTTATGAGGCAGAGAGAGGCAATAAGAGCAGCCCTGCGTGATAATTAAGTGTGTGTGTGTGTGTGTGTGTGTGTGTGTGTGTGTGTGTGTGTGTGTGTGTGTGTGTATTTATGCACATCATAAGGGTAATTCTGGTGATATGAATTTATGTTGGTGTGAGGCTTATGCAGAGCTAAATGATTATAATTATCAGACACACACACACATAAAGTATATTCAGTGTAGTCCTCTGTTGGGTTTTTGAGTCCACCAAGCTGTTACATGATGGAAGGAACCCACATAAAAATCGCCCATGTGTTCCTGGTTTATCATTGGCTTTGGTGATCCATGCTAATACCTCAGCATATGCTAGCTATATATCAGAAGTGGGGACTTGTAGGGTAAAGGGTTTATAAGTTTTAATAAATCAGCTTATTAAAGATATACTGAGTAATAAGCCATTTAGAAAAACAATGTTTGGGTTGCCATGTTTGAAAATATCCCTTGATGATGACTTATATTTTAGATTGTATCTGTCTAGTTATTACAAAGTGAAGAAAACTCATAACCATTTATTAAAGCAACGCCAACCCACTTTTCCTCTTTGGTCCCCCTACAGGTTGGAAGCATAACGTTTGTTCATTGCCGCTGTCTCATTCAAACTAACCCGATCAGGCAAACTTGCATAGTGCGGTTATAGGCGATGGAGTGCTGCAAAGCGAATGCAGAAGTGCTGTTCACCCTGTTACGAGTTGATGAACCACCGAAACGATTTTGGAAACATTATTTTAAGGTACAAAAGAACTTTTGTGTTGCTTTAATGACCTACTAACATTTGTATATTCAGATATGATGGTTTATTAGAAAGTGAACTAGTTGTTTACGGCTGATCACATCTGCAGTTGTAACTGTTATTGTAATACATGGATTTCAGTAGAGATTCGTTGCAGCGCTTTCTAAAGAAGGTAAGTGATCAAACGGTCCAATCCATTCCTGATTAATCAAAGAGCTAAAATAACTACTTAGCCAAAACAGCGCATTGAGCTAAATGCTAACATACTGATGTGTAATGTTAACCATGTTCACCAAATTAGATTGGAGTGTTAGCATTATAACATTATCTTATTAGCACTAAACACAGAGTTAGCTAACCTGTAAGTTCATTCAGTTTAGATAAGTATTGGACACATTAAAATTTAGGCTTGATGATGGCACTAAAGGAAACGTTTAGGGATCACTTACGTGATTGCAATTCATCCTGTGTGTGATGTGATGTGTGTGACATAAAAAAGTAACACACACCAAGGGCTATCGTGATGTGCTTTATGCATAGCTCCATATGCATATCTCTATTTATTCTGATGACATTTTGGCCCTTAGGCCTTCTTCACATCAACAATCCTGACATGAATGTGTGTACCATATTTTGTTCCAATCCATCTAGTAGATGTTGAGATATTTCCCTAGACAAGCAAAAAAGAAAAATGACGCGCTGGTGGTGCCCGAGGGAAAAAGGTCTGAGGATCAACAAGGTCTGTACGATGATTCATCCTCTGGGGAGCAAAAATCTCTATAACATAATTTCATGTCAATCTATTTATTTCTTTTTCAGACCAAGGAGGAGAACCAACAGACATTGCCATCCTTTAGAGCCACAAGGAAAAGACAAAGTATACTAATGTCTTATTACTTGTCTATAAGAAATAAATTATTTGTTAACAAGTGAATAGCTCTTTTAAAAAAACATTCCTAATTATATAGTGGTGCCCAAAGGTCAGTCTCAAATTGTATAATGCTGGTTGATTAATGATCAGTGTCCAGATGGTGTTGGTGTTTTTGTGTTTTTGTTGTGATTACTTAACAAATGATTTAATAAAGGATCACAATGTGCGCAGCAGAGTGGATTACAAAAACTAGGTCCCATTTGTAAAACATACTGGAAACACAAGGAAGAACTTAGTACCAAAGCCTTAGAGTTTGTTAAGTTCCTGCAGTGGAAATGGGCTATTGATTAAATCACCGAAAAACACATTTAAAGTGTCTTACAGCGTGGAGAAAACATGCTTTCCTAGGACATACAAGACAGACCGGACAAACCCACCAGGTCGAATGTCATGGAGTCCTTGTTGAGAGCCTCCACGTCAGGCAGACGAGCCTTCACTTGGGTCTTGATGTAGCACTTCTCTCCTCCTGAAAAACGGATCCCTGTAATCCCCTGGACGGGTCAGGAACAAGAGCGGACAAGCAAATATCTGGAAATTAGAACTCATTACACCCCGAGTTGTTGTGTCATCCTCAGCACTCTGCAGGTGTCTCGCACTATGGACGTTAAATGTAATATCACAGCTGATTTTGATCACATTATGTTCTAGCTTAAAAAAAACCTTACACTCACAGGGACACTATGATTAAAGGTCAAATTTTTAATAATTAAAATGACAAAACTGCTGCTTCACTAGTCTGATTGGCCTGGTTGGGGTACATTAATTAAAGGTCAAAAACCACCAGTCCGCATTTAACGATAATTGGAGGGGAAGATGCATGTTGACACAGATTGGCCCAAAGGGAGACAACGAGTCTGTTTGATGCAGTGAGCCAATCTCCCCACATGGTAATTTAGTTTTAAGCAAACTGATTGATTTGCTCTGAATTTCCCAGTTAGCGATGATCAGTGTGTTGATCAGTCTGGTTTTCTGCACTAGTACCTCCTGATATTTTAGATCCAACTTACAATATCATAGTCATCGACCTCCACGGCCTCATCTGCCCCGCTGCCGGTGCTGAATCTCTCCATGTTATTCGCTGTGTCAATCTCCATTGTACCCTCCTCCACTTTGCCATTGATGCTCATGCTGTAATGGACATTGTAGACCTACACACACACACACACACACACACACACACACAATAGGTTTCAGACTGGCATGTAAGGTATGAGAGTCCTGAGAGTCACCCCAGCCCCAGCCCCCCTCCCTTTTAACACTCTTCCTAACCCTCCCTCACCAATCTTAAGACTTTTCCTCACATATGAACCTTCTCATTTCTAGATTCTCTTTCAGACACACACACACACACACACATTCATTCAAACTTGGTGAGAGGAACAAATCTGTAAAGCTATGAGTGATAGTGACCCTTCTACAGAGGCGTTTCATCATGTCTTAATAGCATTTTCTTCATAGTGGAAGAAAAACACTCAGAAAGCTACATTTTCTCTCTCCTCTCTTGTCTTTCACCTCTTGCCCCTGGAGCATCAGCCGGACCAATGAGGCCCCCCACCACCACCCCTCTCCACCCTGCCAGGATCCTCTAACACACACCACACACTGCACACACAACGCCTCCATTCACCAAGCAGACTGCACCATGGAACTGAAGTGTTTCATTTACATTTTACTGTTTGCCTACAGTGCAAAAAAAGCCATTTTGGAAAAACTTTACTCTCGTCTCCTTTTAATTCAAACAAGTTAAACTACCAGCTTAATTTCACTTGTCTCCAATTCAAAATAGCTTGTTTCAAATATTTCTTCACAAGGTACGAGTATGTTTCATTCGGGTAGAGTGAAAAATAATTATTTAGCAGATCAGACTGCATTTGATTTGACTTTTGATTGAAAATTCCTCAGGGACTGTATGAAGGTTATTGTGGTGGTGAGCCTGAACTTTATTTTTCACTTTGATTAAAAAAAAGCCTTTCACAAGGTTATTATTGTTGTCTTTGAATATCTTCTTTGCAACATTTTAATATTTAATATAATTTCTAATGTGTGTCACCACTAATGCATATATGTCATTAAAAGCTGACAGACCTACAGTATTTTATCAAAACAAATTTCAAAGTGTAAGTAAAAGCAACAACAACATATTAGTCGTACGTGTTTTTCATTGTTGTTCCAGAAGAGGAAAGCACCAACTGCCCCCAGCAGCAGGAGGAGGGCCCCGGTGATGAGCACCGCGATCCCGGCCTTCAGGAGGCGGCCGGTGGCGGCGGGCTTCACGGCCATGGCAGAGTACGCCTACGGTAAAACAAACGATCCAAGAAAATGACAACAAGTCCATAAACACGACATCTAAAATAACAACATGCTTAAAGCAAGCAGCTTCTGCCGACCCAATTACCATTATTATTATCTACAAGTAGCCTATAGGTTTTTGGTCAACTGTCCAGCATAAGGTCAATAACCGAGCACTTTGGCCCCTGACTGGCCCCCACAGATCTATCTACAGTAGGCATACAAGTTATTATATTACGGATTAATCCGCTTGGAGTGAAAACTCACCGGGGGCATGAAATTATGCAGATCCTCTGGTCCCACCGAGGCGATCGGTACTTTCTCTGAGTTCCCGGCCATGACTGGAGACAAACACCTGAGGGAACCCAGTCCAGTACTAAGTTCTCTCTCTCTCTCTCTCTCTCTCTCTCTCTCTCTCTCTCTCTCTCTCTCTCTCTCTCTCTCAATGCCTCGACAGACTGCTGCAGGTCAGAGGTGACTGGCGGAATGTCGCATGTTTTCTCCAGCTTGGAGACCGTAGGCCTATATTTGCATGACAGTGTGCAAAAGAAGCTTCTTGGACAGACGTGAGCCTTATTTTAAAAATATCTTCTTTATCCGAGTCCAGAACTGCGTTGCTGTTATAAAAAAAATTGCCCTGAACCCAAGAATGATAAGGGGAGATTATGTAAGGGGCGCTGCGTGCGCATTTGGCTGATAGACAAAAAACATCCCAACTAGATAGCAGGAGGATTTGGTCACAATGACTTCTTGTTCTTTGACAACAAAAACAATTAAAGCTGTGTTGTGTTTTGATGGCCATCAAACTTCGGTTGTTATAGGCTGTTAGACTGTCTTTTATAAATGTGAGCTTGGTTTGGACACGAACGAAATGCACCTTTACGCCGTCCATGTAAATGAGAAAGAATAACTGGGAAGGTGTTCGCTTTGATATGCATGAGGTGTGAGAGTGATTTACTATAAAACCTTGGCATTGCTCTGGCATCTCACCAGCAAAATCGTATTCACAGTAGAAAAAACTAAACTGACCTTCGTCGGTGTGATGCAAGGACAGAGGCTCACTACTGCAATAACAGCGACGCCTGTTGGCTTTACCGTGACTGGCCTGACTGATGGTCCTGCAAGGCATTCACATTCACTCGGCTGGGTCTTAAACACATCACTCACATGTTCAGAACATTATTTCAAAGTTTATTTTCTCACAGAATATGTGATAATAAAAACATTCTGTACAAGTATTATTGCATTCAAATACGTTCATACATCGTTATCAAGTTGATGCATTGTGGGTCACCGACCATTACGACAGCACAGTTTCTGGGGCCATTTTAAATAGTCAGCGTGCTTAAAGATCAATAATTACAATTTATATTTACATATCTTTGCTTAATTATTACTTTTATAAAAAATAAAATCTCTGTATGTACAAAACTTGCATATGATACACTTCATGTCAACAAAACAAAATGTCTCAATTGATTGATTGAATGGCCATCAAATGTGGCTTTTACAATAAAACAGAAACACGCGAATATTTGGATATAAACTTATATATGCACTGTCCACAGCAAAAAATAACTTCAAAAAGTTACAATATTCTCATTGTCAATGAATCATAAATTAAAACTTTGAATACACTATACATTTCTTTGAGAGTGAGCAATGTCTGTTTTAGACATCATTGTTGGGACAGTGTGTTGGGGTGGGGGTATACACAGGGATGTTTATATCACTGATCTCTGGCACCCGCACGGGCCTGGGTGGGGTGACCAGAACGTAGTCGTACTCTCTGTGCAGCACCTTCTCGTACACGCTCTGTAGACCCACGGTTTTGGGGATTTGCGCCTGGTAGTAGTTGTCCCTGCGGTGGGGGTCCCGGGGCAGGGAGCCTGTCTTGGAGAGGCTGCTGAAAGAGGAGATGGTGGGGGCTGGAGAGGGTGCTGCGTTGGCTCTTACTGCTGAGGGGCTCCAGCAGCGATCTGAGTGACCCAGGACCTTACATTCACTGGTGCAAGCCCATAGAGCTAGAAAAGAGGGAGTAAAGAGTTAGATTGAGAACCAAAGCATGACAAATATTTGACATACTTTTAAATAGCCATTCAAATTAGCCATTGGTCTTACCATTTTGGCCACCCATGGGAGGAACCACTGCCCCATCTTTCTTCAGGCCAGTGTCCCCACTGACATCACTGTCACTGTCATTGAAGTCACTGTCTCCCTTGCCACTGTCTTTGCCACTGAAGGCCGGGTCCCTGGCAGAGATGGTGGTGTAAGAGTTCCCCTTCCAGATAGTGATGGGCCTCACAGCCTCTTTGGCGTTCCCATAGCCAGGCAGAGTGGAGTAGCCCTGCAGGAGGAGAGAAGATAAAGCAAACAGAGGTCAATGTCTGCTGGATGAACACATTGCATATTACTCATTGTTGTGTGCCTCCTTATACCTCCCCTACCCACCCAAAGGTGCATCTCACCTCGTGTTTATTCCCTCTAGGCTTGCTGTTGCTGTCTGAGTCATACACGCAGGGCACTTCGCTGCCGTCCTCTGAGGCCGAGCACATGTCGCTGCCCCCGGGGTGAGCCGACGTGAACCCACCGGGCTGGCTGCTGTAGGAGTGTCCGTCAAAGCCCGCTCCTCCACCGGCCCCGTGTAGTGGTAGAAGCGGGTTATCCCCCACGTGGTTTCTGCCCCGCTCGAGCGTGCCCTTTTCCCCGTACGAGTCGCTGTCTTCTCCGCTTTTGTCCCGCTTGCGCCGGTTGCAGGTGGTGGCGATGAGGATGATGGCGAGCAGCAGGAGCGTGCAGCTCCCCGCGAGGACAACGATAATCACCACGGACAGGTCCCACTGCGCGTGCACCTCGTCCCCGCTGCCTGACTGGTACACTGTCCTGTCGCTCGGCGGGGAGCCCGCGATGATGAGGAAGTGGAGCGTGGCGGTGGAGGTGAGCGCGGGCCTCCCGTTGTCGCTCACTGTCACGGTCACGCTCAGAGTTTCGTCCACGTCATGGCTGAGCACCTGGTTGAGGTAGATCTCCCCGGTGGCTTTGTTAACAGAGAACACGGAGGGTTCACCGGTGGCCAGCCCGTAGGACAGCTCTGCGTTCACGCCCTCATCCGCATCCCGCGCCTCCACCCGGGTGATGACGTAGCCGCTCGGTGCGTCCCGGGGCAGGAGGACTTCAGCGGAGCCGTTATTGAGAGGCGGCTGAGTGATGACCGGTGTGTTATCATTCTGGTCCACTATCCTCACATAGACGTTGGTGCTGCCAGACAGAGGCGGGGAGCCGCTGTCGCTGGCCGTGATACGGAGCTCCAGCTGTTTCATCATCTCATAGTTGAAGCCCCGGAGCGCGTAAAGCGACCCGCTGGCGGGGTCCAGTGACACGAAGGTGGAAATGGGGGGAGCCCATGAAATATGTGTCTGCCAGTTTATAGCTGACCTTCCCGTTTGACCCCATGTCCATGTCCCGCGCCACTACAGTGGTGATGTACGCGCCAGGTGCGTTATTCTCCACCACGGCCACTTCATACACCGGTTTACTGAACACCGGAGCGTTGTCGTTCTCATCTGTCAGTCTGATTGTGTACTGAGTGATGGTCCTGAAGGGAGGGGAGCCCAGATCCTCCGCCACTACTGTGAGGTTATATTCGGGAATTTTCTCCCGGTCTAATGGGCTGGTACTCACAATCATGAAGCTGTCCTCGTACGCCTGCTGCAGTCTGAAGTGATCGTGTCCGTACAGCGTGCAGTGCACCTGCCCGTTAGCGCCGGAGTCTCTGTCCGAGGTGCTGACCAGAGCCACGAAACTCTCTCTCTGGCCGCCGCCTCGGTAATGTACGCTATCCCCGCCGTTATGGACGTCATAGGAGTGATGGAGATCTCCGGTGCGTTGTCGTTTACGTCCTGCACCTGCACTACAATTTTGCAGATGGCCGGGCTCGGGTTCGGACCCAGGTCGGTTGCCTGGACGTCAAACTCGTACGTGTTCTTACTTTCAAAGTCAATCGGGCTCTCGATGGTGAGCCGTCCGGTCTTTCTGTCCACTCTGAACAGTTGCCGTATTTCTGCGGGCACCTGGTTACCGAACCCGTACACCACTTCACCGTTCAGCCCCTCGTCTGGATCCTCCGCGTTCAGGTCCAGCAAGAGAAAGCCCACCGGTGCGTCCTCAGGCAGGTCCACGGAGAAGCTGTTCCTGTCGAACACCGGGCTGTTGTCGTTATAATCTTTCACCTTGACGTTGATGCGCGTTGTTCCGGTGCGGGACGGGTTGCCACCGTCCATAGCGACCAGCTCCAGTGCGTAAGAAGCCTGCGTCTCCCGATCCAGCTCCTTCATGAGCACCAGCTCCGCATATTTAACCCCGTCGGCCCTGCTGAGCACGTCAATTGAAAAGTGGCTGTTGACGGAGATCTGGTAGCTTTGGATGTAGTTCGCCCCAACATCCTCATCCACGGCAAAGTCTAGTGGTATCCGCGTGCCCACCGCTGTGTTCTCGGAGATCTCCAGACTCGACTCTTTCCGGGGGAACTCGGGGGAGTTGTCGTTGATGTCCTTGACCTCCACCTCGACGTGGATGAGTTTGAACTGCTCTTTGGAGAAGCTGACCACGTCAAAAGCGATAAGGCAGTGCAGCATGTGTTTGCAGGTCCGCTCCCTGTCTATCCTCTCTCCGATGGTCAGCTGCCCGTCGCTCTCCCTCAGCCGGATGAAAGAGGAGTTGAACTGTTTCATCATCCTGAAATTTGTCCTGGAGCCCCCCGAGGAAGAGGCAGTGGAGGAGATGTCCTTGGCCAAGTTTCCAATCACTGTCCCTGGTGCGTCTTCCTCGAATGTCTGATATTTCACCGTCTTTCCTTGTGTGACAGAAGCCAGGCTTGCCCAAGAGACGAACGCTAGCACCAACAGCCCGTTCCACCCTATTTCTCCCATCTTGACACCTTCACCGAAATAATCTGAAATTCAGCAACCTGTCCGCACTAAATCCGATTTAAAGTGAAAACAAAACACACCTACAAAAAAGCTATTCCTTCCCCGCTTTCCTCGGCTCTCTGGGGTTGTTTATTCTTTTTATAAAGCCAGTAATATATATTCCATATGTCTTTCAATGCGCACTCTGGATGCGCTCCGCTCACTCTCTCTGTCTCTCTCTCTCTCTCTACTGAAGGTGTGCTGCTCTTTCAGCGCAAGAGGGCTGCAGTGTCTGCAGGAGGGTTTATACGGCGAGCCATGCAAATGAGCCGCACTGTGGCCAATCCGGGCTTTGAGAGGGGAAAAAAGAGGGACTTCTGAAAGACCTCTAAACCCTGTTTAGAGATTCCTGGACTGTGCGCAGAAACTTGGCACCCAATATGTGGGCTAAACGCGGGGCTTGATTTAATACAGCTATAGTTTCCGTTGCTTGTTTATGTTCGGGCTGTTAAATGAGTCTGCGCACCGACACATGGGGAGCACAGAGATGCGCAGTGTCCCTGAGCTAGAGGACAAAGCATTTGAATAGTAGTGTCTGTTCAGTATGCTATAGCCTACCATATAGGCGTACTTTTAGTATAAAGAGATTTATGCCTAAACACTGTTGGATAGCCACGCACGTGTCCTGTGTTACCCACTAGAGTCAAAGCAGTCACTGGCAGGCTGAGTCCCAATGACCTCTCCACCTCTGATAGGAGAATAACTTCATGCCAGATAAGAATATTACGTGATTTGTCCTTTCCTCCAACATCAGAGTGCCCTGATCCACTCACCCAGACAGATAAGATGTCATATAATGCACTTCTGATAGACCCACAATGCTAAAACAGCTTAACATGCTGAATAATGGCTGGGCCGGGGATTCAAAAGAATGTGGTGTTACTGGTGCTAATAGCATCATTTTATTGGTCATTTTATTCTCATTAATAAATTCCATACATTTCCTCCATCTTCTATTATTCTTCCCTAGTGTGTTGTAATCCAGCGATTGTTTTCCTATCACATCATATCTGAGAGGACTATATCCTCTCAAACATTGATTTTATTCTAATTCGGTCTCAGCTCAGATTGGCTCACGACATGTCTTGTGTGAGAGAGAGGGAATTTTTTTTAAATTAAAGCCGATGTAACGGCCCGGTTTAACATGCGACTTTCCTTGGCCTCGCCTGCCAGAACAGAGAGACGCAGGTGAAGACGACAGACATATACACACACACACACACACACACACACACACACACACACACACACACACACAGCGGTCACGCACGCACTCACACAGTCTTCCACAAACGCGTTACAAATGGGATTTGGCTGTAAACGCAGGGGGGATTTATCTGGATTTCAATAGTGAGATTATATCAAAGGCGTATGAAGCCCTCGTTAGTAGCGGCGGGATAATGGCATGGCAGGGTCTCCCTTTGCAGCCGTCCATGCCGGTATTGTGGCCCCTGAGCTGGTCTGTGGGGACCCTAACCCCCGCTGTCTCTATGCAGCCCTCCGTCTAACTGCAGCATAATGAGGCAAAGCCACATGCAGCCTTTGTACCATCCCTCCATTCCCCCCCTTCCCCAAACCTGCCCCGGTCCGGCCACGACTCCTTTCATTACATGGAGATGGGAGAAGAATTGCCCTGGACATCAGGGTCCCTCCTATTAAAATACATTTAGAGAACGACTGGGGCCCCGTCATGGCTCTGTAATAGATTTTCTTGTTCTTCCTATTGGAATCAGTCTCTCTTTCACTTTCTTCCTTTCTCTCCCCCCCTTCCATTCGCTCTCTCTCTCGCTCTCACACACATACACACACACACACAGCTTTTCAGGGGCAACACTTGCCTTGCAGTAGAAGCTAATATCAGTTGGCATGTTCTATAAAGAACCCATCTGCCACAGAAAGTCAAATAGAAGACACCTGAATGGATAACATCTAGGCAAGCAGCTTGCATAGTTAGACACAGTCAGGCCTGTCCTAAACGATAAAGAGACATCGTTCTGTGATTAATTAAGGACATCAGAGCAAAACTATCAGCCCGTATAGGGGTTTTATATAAACATTGGTAACACTTTCCAATCTGGCACCTTTATAAATATTTTATAAGTTGTATCAAATGGGGTTAATAATGACTAATACATTATAAAGCTTTATAGATCCATTAGAGCAGACAAGAGTCTTTTTTCTCACCTCCTAAATTTACATTTTGTTCCAGCCTTCCTTTGCAATATCAAAAAAGACAGTTTGCACTTGCAGTGTGTGCCACTTTGCCACATGCAAAATACAGCAGTTCTGTCTCTGTATCAGGTTTTCATTATACATTGGTGTTGAACATTACACGTTCTAATAAGACATTAATCTTCAAATTGAGGAATGATTAAACAAGTTGTACCAATTTAACACTGTTATTATTTTGACATGTTGTGGGAGGGTGTTACAGTTTTAAGTCAAGAGGAGAGTTCAAAGAAAACATTAATAACGCTGGGGAGGACCTTTCTATTTTTAATGCAGACAACCTGGACAAAATACATTTATAAACAACTTACAGCGCTTTTGTTAATATTTATAACTGCATTTCAACCAAATAGAGGATACTTACCAGTCAAAAGCATTTTCACAGCCTGATTACACTGAGTGTGACCCTAAAGGTTATTATAACTGATACATAAAGCATTAGTCTTTTTTTTTTATAAAAGGTGCAGCATCATATAAAGATAAGGTAACTGATGAATTTGTGTCAGCAGCAGCAACAATAAGTCTGATCCAAAAGATTCCTCTTTCACTCTCAAGCTTTGTGAAGAGCCCATTCTGTCCCTTTTCCATTGAGCCACAGTAGCCTAATAATAATGTGCTCACTGCGGGGCTTTTTTATTCCGCCGTGTGAGAACCATCGTGTTTACTCTCATTTCTTTCTGTGTTTAGAGTGTACGGGGCTCTAATACCGCTCAGCATTCTCTCACACACACAGAAAGACAAGGCAATCAAACGCAAATCAGCCTATATGTTGAGCCTCGCCTAGCGGATTAAACTCCATGCACGTGCGTGTGCGCGTGCATTAGACGGACAGGGAGACTTTTGTCCTTACAATGAAAGCAAAGCTGTCATTTAAGGACATACACATCTAGAAAAAAAAATCACCATTCTCTCACGTGACCACCGTGTAGATCTCGCCCGTCTGCACGCGAGTTCAACAATAGCAGAATTAGAGAGTCCCCGAAAGCCCCTCTATTCTTCACGAGACATATTAGCATTTTCTTTAACCTAGGCTATATAAATATGTCTTTAGAGGACCCTCCCTCCCCCCTCCCCCTCCCCTCGCACCCTCTCTTACTTTCTTTCTTTTCTTAAGCATTGTGGTCCCATTTGCTCTAGTGATCGTCGGGTATTCGGGGTCTGAAGCTGCTCGCCCGATCCCTATGCCTCTCGTTGAGGCTTAACTCATTGAGATGGAAATAGGCAATTGGGTGTCTTTTGTCCATCAGATAAGCGGTGGAAGGAGAAAGTGGGGGGGGGAGAGAGCAGACCGGGGAGAAAGGGGAGATGTAGCTATTTATGCGTGTGTGTGTGTGTGTGTGTGTGTGTGTGTGGGAGGGGGTGTCTAAGATAATCGATCAGAGAGTTGAGCACACCCCCACCCCCTCTCAGCTAACCTTTGCTTAACTCGCGTGCCATCACAAGCATAGAGTCCTAATTGGTTCCCTGCACTAATTATCCAATTATCACCTCTCCACCGGAGAACCGCACTCAAGGGCTAGTTTGGCCTCATCCTCTACACTATTGATGAAAATGATTAGGAGTGAAAGCGCACATCAGCTCCAGAGTGCAACACTTAAGGAACTTGTGTCACGGTCCTCTTAAAGAGAGCCTCGCACTTCACTCACAGAGGGGTAATGCGACTATTTAACCTGTATTTTTCCTACACTCTTATCGAAAATTGAACGCATGATAAAGTGGTGTTCAGGTTAATTAGGCCCCTTTGTGTGGCCCTTACAAAGTGAAAAATGAAGGTGGTTGGCTAAGACCGTGAGTCTGCACTTGTGTTGAGGTAATTTCATTGTGAAATAGTTCCTCTGGGTTATTAACATTTTGAAGATCTGAATTAAATAGTTGATTAGTTGATCCATTATTCTGGTTGGTAATTCTTTAATTTCTCCAGTGTGGAGAGTTGAGGCTTTTGTCAGCCTTATATAATAGTTAACTATATCTTTGAGGTTTAGACGGTTGGTCAGATAAGCAGACATCTGATGAAGCTGTGATGAGCATTTTTCACTATTTTCGTTAGATTGTATAGGCAATATGATTAAAGAACGAATGGAGAACATATTTGAATAATCAATGATAATAAAATAATTGTTAGATGCAGCCCTAACTACTCTTTGAACTTTTCTCTTGACTGACCCCTCCCAACAACATGCCAACACAACAATAATATGACCAACAGGGGCAATGTAATTGTTTAATAGTGTAGGCTACGCCAATGTAAACCTTACTATTATATCTTACTGGCATTTTGGACAAAAGAAAAATAAAGGACTATCCCCTGCTCTTTTAAAAAAAGTTAACATAGGCTATCTTCCGCCAAAAGAAAAACACACTAACCTGCAGTGTAAATATGCTCTTTTGAAGGAAAATAACATAACTGATAAAACTAGAATAAATAGGCATGCTGCTAGACTACTTTGCAATCTGATTGTCCAACAGGGGACTAATAGGCCTGTAATGCTGCAACAGGCAGTGAACTGCCGTGAGCCTGAATGGAGCAGCAGGCATAGACTGGCACCAGAACGCCACCAGATTGATAACGTCCAGTTACATTAAACATTTATTCTCTTTTCTCCATCTCTTTTTCCTTTAGTTAACTTCTGCTCCGATCCATCACCTTCAAGCCCATCTGTCGCTGATAGCTGCAACACTTTGAATAAATTCCTTCCGACAAACAAAGCGGTTAACATCTCATGAATGCTGCTTTTTACACCCCACATACAGATTGGGGGGAAACTTTAGGGCCAGTGGAGTAACCAGTGCAAAGAAATCTGTCCTGGGACACTCCCTCTTAGCTTCCACTTCATTACCGGTATTGTGCTCGGGAGCGCGCAATCTGTGCGGCCGTCTCCGCCCGGCCCCGCCAGCTTTCTAATGACTTTCCGATGATGATTTAAAAGCTCACAAGCCCGTTTTCCCTCCAAACTCCTCCCACCTCCCCTCTCATTCTTCCTTTCACTGCTTTTGAGTCTCATCCGCCTTTGTCTAGAGCCGTTTCCATCACTGGCATTCTGGAGCGTGATTCAGGGGAGGTCAGGAGGAGCGCACATAAAGATTCACACATCAGGCCTGAATAAAAGGGGAGTTCCGTTAAGTTTGGCCCCTGGTTCTGTCTGGTAGTGGGAGAATCGGGGGAAAGAATTGGTGGCTTGTGTCCAGTCTGAGGATGTTTCTCCGAACACCTTATTTCCTTATTTGTAAGACAGCGGAGGCTGTTTAAGGCTGGGGAGCGGTGTGTGCGCACACCTGATGGTTGCAGTGCGCCAGATTGTGCCGTGATTTGGATGAACAGATGGAGGTGGAGGAGTTAGGAGAAGCATGGAGGGAGGGAATGGCAGACGTCTGCATATCAGTCATGTGAAGTTATGTCTCCCCCTTTTCTCCCCCCTTCATCGTTGGTGTGCATTAAAAAAGGCACCAGCATGCAGATGAGCTGAATTTGATGTGTGAGATTGATGCAGCTAAAAGAAAGCAACAAGTGCCTGGAATATTCAATCAATCAATGGGACATCTAAAGTAAAGACTTTAACTATATATATATATATATATATATATATATATATATATATATATATATATATATATATATATATAGTGAGGCAGTCACAGAGGCACTGCTGCCCCCATTTTGGTTTGAAAACTCTGGGGTTGCTTTATAGTCTGGATGGGCACAAATTGAGACCTTTGGAAACGATGACGCACGTCAGTCGGTGTCATCAGCTAGGTAGGGTTACCTTTCTGTAACCGTTCCACCTTGTTGTCAGTCCAAGACAATCAATCCCTGCTTTTTTCCATTGTTGTTCTTTCTAGTATTTTAAATAGTATTTTTTAGTATTTTAAAGCTTCCATATTATGCTCATTTTCAGATTCAAAATTGTATTTTGAGGTTGTTACAGAATAGGTTTACATGGTTTCATTAAAAAACACCATATTTTTGTTGTTGTACTGCACATTGCTGCAGATCCTCTTTTCACCCTGTGTGTTGGGTCTCTGTGTTAGCTACAGAGTGAGATCAACTCACTTCTTTACCATCTTGGTTGGGAGTCACACATGCGCAGTAGCTAGGTAAGGATAACATCAGCTAGCTACTGTTTTTCTAACTTTGGTCAGAACAAGGCAGGAGTAGCTGAGAGACTTCTTCCAAACAAGGGTCACTTGTGGAATACCTGCACAACAGGGACATTTAAGTAGTTCTTTTGGAGATTATGGTGAACTAGTGTGTGTTGTTGCAGTGTTTTTCCATTGAGAACAAGCTAGCATGCTAGTGGAGACTGAAGGCTAGCATGCTAACGAAGACTGAAGTCAGAATAAATTCTGAAACCTGTATCTCACTCAAAACAACATGGATAGTTTTTTTCCATGTTTGTATCCATGTGGAAGCACCAGAGATACAAAATAACACCCTAAATCCCAGAAAAAGTGATAGCCTACATTCATGATTTTCAGCTGCAGAGTAATGTCAAACAATTATTTTCCTGTTTACATGAGTATGTGCATGCCCAATGTTGCGAATGGTCATGTGATATGTTTTGTCAGACGTGTTAATGGCTGAGATTAGTTCTGCTACTGGAGCTAAAACTCTTTTATGGACAGAGAACCTTTTTGTTTTGAAATGCTGCTTGAAAATTAAATGTAGTAGGCCTAGTGTAGATGTAGCCTGAAAAGTCAACTTAAAAGTTCTGTTTATATTTTTAGCCATGCTAGTATGTTAACATGTAAACCTACTTGATGTATTGGCACACATTTTTGTAGCTACATTTATTTATCCTACCGACTTTGGTGATCACCCAACCTTTCCTCCAGTGCCCTCATTAGGTTGATATAGACTGAAGACAATTGAATTAAATGAATACTGCATTGCCAGCCACACAAATTTGGGGATGACTTTATGCCCCACTAAGGATAAATAATATCCTTTGGTGATCTCTTTACTAAGTGCCATCATCAGGTCAAAATACATACAACATTATTTCTGCCACATGGCATCGTTTTGTCATTGATTACATCCCAGTTTGCAACACAGTAACAGATACCTTATTTATTGATATTGATTGATTTCAATGTTGATAGATCCAACACCAAAGATTCTATTGTACCTTAAAATAATGTTTCCAAAATAGTTTTAGTGGTTCATTAACTCGTTGGAATGAGACATAAGAATATTGGTAACAATTCCCCTCCCAACCTGTAGGGGGAACAAAGAGGAAAAGTGGTTTGGTGCCTATTGTAAAAGTTCTGGTTGACAAGTAGCTAATGCTAATGTAATTCTTGGTGGGTAACGTAAGATTACGACATAGTCCAACACGCTCATTTATTTTTAGTAGGATTGTTTTGACCACGGTTAACAACTCTGGGCTAACCCACAAATTCATCAGTAACGTTAAGTGTATAGATAGACGACTAATCTAATGGTTATTTAGCTAGCTAGCACACCTCTGTCTTCTGCCTCAGTCTCCCGGCGCTGCAAGGCTTCAGTCGGGATGAGAGCTAACAACAGCCTGGTTCGTGGACACTTAACTGCAGTGCTAAGTACACTAACAGCTGTTTACTGAACCATTGGGAAACAGACCCAGACACCCAAGTCAATCAAACCCCCTCTATCGCTTTTAGCCATCTGTACAGTTAGCTAAAGTTACCAGACAAAACAGGAATAAGGCACCAAAAGTACTACTAGTAATTTAAAGATGTGGTAGCATTGGATCTGGACGAGAAGAATAACTCTGGACTTGGAAGGGGTGTGTCGTGATTCTGCCTTTTCCCACGCGACACTAGCTTTTGGGTCTTTCAACCACATCTACCTGTCTTTATTAAGTGATTGGAGTTGGCTCAAGTGTCACAACTAAGTGTGGTTTAACTTTGGCTATATGATGACAGTTTGCATGTTTTACGTTCACTCACGACTGAATACCATTTTTTGGGGCATTTATAGGCCTTTATTGATAGAACAGCTGAAGAAATGAAAGGGGAGAGAGAGGGGGAGTGACATGCATCAAAGGGCAGTCGGTCGGAGTTGAACATCGGGCCGCTGTGTCAAGGAGTAAACCTCTATATATGGGTGCCCGCTCTACCATCTGAGCTATCCTGCTGAATTGCTTTTCTGCTCTTGTGACAGATCCTCCATTTTCATTTTAAGAGGCTGTGTACGGCTACATTTGTCAAAATACAAGCCATTGCTATGCTCAAATGCCTTCTTTATACTGAGCAAAGACGTAAAATGCTCCTGATCAAAGATTTACTTCTGCAGTCTAACAAACAAATAAGTAGCCTAATGTTATTGCCATGTGGGCTTATAGCATTTTATTTTTAATGACACATTTCATCATCACAGACAAACTTTGGGACTTTTGTTTTACAGCAGTTATGTAGAAAAACATTTTTATCCTTATTAGCTCTTTAACTTTAAGCGATAACCCACTAACCCACTTTAGACTCTATGAGTCACACAAGACAATCACCGAGTGCATTAGCAGCCAAGGTGGAAACGCTTCTTAAACTTGCCTATTTGATAAGCAACAGAACTCCCACTCTCACTTACTTTGTAATTCCTCTCTCTTATCTCCTCTCCCACTCGTCTACCATCTTACCTTCCTATTTCTCTCTCGATTTCTCGACATTTTCTTGCTGTTTCAAGTCCCCGCAGTGCTATTTAGAGCATGGTACGGGGCTATATTAATGTGACTAAAGAGGATTGTACAGGTAACACAAGTCCAGCTGGCAGTAAACTCTGCGGTGCGGCTCCTCTCTCACAGAGCATTAAAGCTCCCCTGTTTATGGAGTCACCCTCCATAAACAATGCTATATAATTCTCTTTGAACGTTACAGCACATGGCTCATATAAAACAACACAAAATATGAGGGGACACCATGCACACCCACACATACAGTACACAGGCTCCACACGTGCGCAAGCACAAGCACACGCACACACACACACAGAAGACAGGCTGCAGCATGCACACAACCACAGCACTATGTGATCAGTGCGTCCTCTCTGCATGTGCCAGCAAGACTTTGAAGCGAAGGCATTGTTTTCCCTCGGGAGTAAACAGCTACCGAAGACAAATAACTATATTCAACAAATAAAGCAAAAGAAAAAACTGAAATACATCTCTGCACACTATAGAGCTAATCAATATTTTAGCAGCCCAACCTTGATTGTTCATGCAGGCCATGAAATGGCTAATGAGACAAAGCTGCAAAAACAATCTGGCCACCAAAGTAGGCTATCTACTAAAGGACAACATTATCTTTCAGATCTCCTGGATCACTCACGCTCGGCGCAGGATGCAATGCCACTGAAATAAACCACTCTAGATCTTCCTCTGCATGACAGTTTATGAGTAGGCATATCTGTGTGGGAGAGGACAGATGTGGTTTCCTCTGATCCGGTGTGTCAAAGTCCTCACCCCTCATATGCTGCTTGTTGTCAGCGCACTTTGAATTGCACCTAATGTGGGAAACATGGTATGCAAATAAATGACTTTTGAGGGATTGACACCAAATTGATAGCTTGGAGTTATGAGGTTTTCTCAAATTTTAGTCAATAGATCTTTTAATGTTTCATTATACTCAGGATGTTTTAGTTAAATATTTGAGTTTGAATATTTATAAAGGCAAAACGTTCACACACCAGTTTTTACAAAGACACTGTACAAAACTGATACAAAAAGGTCTTATGTTTTTCAGCCTGTTCTTTGTAATATAATCAATAGTTGCATACATAAAAAAGACAACTTTCATTCGTACAGAGAACAGCAGTTCTGTCACTGTAATAGGGTTTTCTTAATGTGAATGTTGTTGGTGCACATAGGAAGTTCCATTACTATTATTACATACATTCTCAGAGACTGTCCGAAAAATTACCCCATATCGACCCACATAGTATAATCCGCAATTAAAGGGATGGTTTGGAGTAATTTCACCCTAGGGTCCTTTGCACCATGACCTTGAGACAAACACTCCCCCCAGAAGCTTTTTCCTTTGGTTGAAAATTAGCGCCATTAGCTGAATGGGTTAGTGCAGGCGCTAATGGAACCAAATGTGCATCTCGCAAATTACCCCACTGATAATGCCCAGAATGGTACCAAACTTCTACAGTAGTACAAATAGATTCTGTACTCATAATACGAGACATTGGAACGTTTGTAAGTACACCAGGAGTTTGCAAGAAAGTGCGACTGACGCTTAGATATGAGGATGGAAAATGCTACTGAGGGTCGTATTTCCTGCCACCGCTATGGGGGCTAATTTATGAAACGCTCCTATAGGGTAGGAATAAACAACCAATGTAGCCGTATGGTTTTGAGGAATTGATTGTCTTTCCTTGTAAACATCCATAGCCTACATTACCCACAATATAGCCCCCCCAACCCTCCCATCAACCACCACCAAAATAACTAGTCCCTAAATTTGATGTTAAATATGTGATCCCAGATCTGCACTTCACCCAGAAAGAACCTTTTAACTTTACCCTTGTGTTATGAATTGCTGAAATAAAAAGTGTTATGGTTGCAGGTCTATACATTCAAGTAATAAGATGGTAAAACCATCAAAGAGAAAAAAACAAGCTATGTAAACACAGATCCTTGCAGGCACACTAACACACACAGCAGGAAACACCCAATTATCTTTGCTCACAATAAATGAGAAGTAGTCAAATTAGTATTGGGTCTAGGAAGTATCTAAATAGAGTAGAATATAAAAAGTGGAGGAAAACAGCCTCACTCACAATTCCTCACAGACCCTCGCTTGACACAAAGCCAAATGTAGGCTATTTCATAAAACTACAACCCTGTGTCATCAAAGCTCTCCCTGCGGAGGTGTTATTCTTGATTGCTCCTCCCGTCTAAGCGCCCTATTTCTCCACATAGTCATCTTTGTTTGCAACACTTGTCTCGCATCACCAAGAGGAAAAAGCCTGTGTTCGATTTATCTTAACAGTTTGTGTGTCACTGGGAGGGGGGGTTGAAACTTTTTAAAAATCAGGCTTTGTTGCCAGAGAACAGAAGGCTGACAAAGTTTTATAGAGGCAGCCATGAAGTTCTGCCTCATTAGATTGAATAGCTGTTCTATATTCAGGGCCTCTGTGGGGCTAACAAACGCAATGAGTGGGCCAGACTCAGTTCGTTTCGCTAGAGCAAGGGCCCTTTTGTTTGTGTTTGGAGGGTGGGGTTGGCTGTAGTACAGGGGCCTGGCGGGTCCTTCAAAATGTGGATTTCACCACAGTTTTGCAGACTATATTTAGAAGAGAGTGTATGTAATGGTATAACTAAGGTAGGATTTGAAGTTGCACAACTTGTCCTTAAATGATCTAACCCACTCAGTTACATCACTGCAGAGACCCAGATTGATCTACCATGAAGTGAAAAGTACAGCAGGTCTATTATTTCCACACACTGTAGCACAAAAGAACCATAATAATGCAGCTGGAGGTGGGGTTCAAAACAATGACTAAATGATGTACTTGTCAAATGCTGAGATTTCAGACAACTTACTACCAGCCCCGTATTTGTCTTCATGGTAATATTTGTACTCACCAAAGAAATGAGATCTGGGAAAAAAGGCGGGAAGAAACTAAAGCAGTCCGATGATCAGACGTGTTTTAAACAGATTATCTACACCTCTGCATTTGGAGGTAAAACACACCATTTGAAATATCATTTTCTATTTCAAATACATTTGTCTAACTGGGGGAATGATCTTCTGACTATGTTTCTTGCCTCCTCTAACTTCTATTTTTAGCAAAATCACAGCTTTCTTAAATTTTAGCATGTATATATATATATGCTTCAATACATTGGAACTCAGAAAGAAAGCTAACCTCAGACATAGAAAAGTGCAATGGAATGGTTATTCAAGTTAAAATTCCAATTGGGAAACTCAAGCAAGATCCATCTAGCCCGAATCCACAGCAACTCTCCGGCACACATAGTGAACTGTCGTGAAAGGTAGTTGTAGTAGGTGTCATTTCCATTCAGTTGATCTTAAATGGGACACAAACCCCAGACTCATGGGTGAAAGTCTTGTGTATTTTTTATTTTTTTGGAGCTTTTTCCCTTTATGAGAATGACAGTGGATAGACATGAAAGGGGGAGAGAGATGGGGGCGCACGCCCCCACTGGGTGAGCCAGAGGCCGCCCCGTCTTGTGTATTTTTCGACCCATCTACCAACCCAGCCTGCCTTTTTAAGAGGAATTTGATACCTTTATACTTTGTCACCTTACTTCCTGCCCCCCCCCTATTACGTCCTACAGCTTTACTGTTTTGGTTCAGTCTCACCACTCTCACCGCCAATAAACCAGAGCACGTTTTTCTCCCATCCCAGAATGCTGTGTGGACTAGCCAAACCCTCCTCCGCAGGGCAGGGGAGGAAGGTCTGGCAAAGCAACACTAAGAAACTACAGTACTAACGCAAACCAAACCATTCCTGTTGTTGCTGCAACACATTAAAAGCTTTCCACTGGCCAACTGGCAGGATGCTTCAATTGTAATAAAGTTATAGGAAATACAATATGTCTGTCTCTAAGATATTGTGCTCTGTTTGGTCAGTGGAGGAATAGTACAAAGAGAGACGGTCACTGTGAGTTGGAAACAGCTGCAGCTTACTGTGGTTTGTGACCAGAATGAGGCATACAAGAAAAGCACATCACATGTAGTTATATTGCAAGTTTGGGATCAATTTACAAACAAATGACATATATATTCTTATCATGGTATCACATCTTTATTTTAGAAAAAAAACACTATGGTGAGGTGCTCTATAGAATAAGACATATCTTATTATTTGCATGCCCTGTTTGCATACCCATAAAAGATGTTCTGTCATCTTTTATGGGTCCTTCATAACATTTATGGAGCTATAACAATATGTTTAGAGAGAGTTTATTTTTCAGATGCATTGATATTTCTAAGAGTAGCTCTATAATTCCAGAGGGCAGAGACACTGTGTATTAAAAAAAACAAAAATCCACTGCTTGAGTTTAAGGACCCATCTCAGAGTTGTCCTCCTAAAAAGATTAGAGGATTAGGAAACCATCTCGAAGTTGCTGTTTCAATACTCTGTGTCCTAGATTTAGCTTTTGATTGCACAAAGACACTCAGACTATAGTGCTTTGGGCCAAGACAAGATAATGGGGAGACATTTGCACTGTGTCATTATTTTCATCTTACTCTGTAGCAATCATTTATTATAGGAAAGGCGGTATTTCATTGATAACTAAATAGGCTCATTTTTCTATTCACGTCGGCTCGCTCATTAGGGCCTAATAACGCAAATATTATACAGGCTATTAGAGGTGTTTAGCAGGCTTGTGTCTGAAGACGTGGGTATTTGTTGGGCAGATGGCCGCAGCTCCGGGGCAGCCCTCACCCCTGACCCCCCCACAGATGTCCCAAACCTAGGCAGAGCTCAGTCACGAAGCTGCGGAAAATCAAGTAATACACCGGAACCGGCTTGTCAATACGCAGGACAATTAGGCGCGTTCGAGCGCCAGCTCTGGCTGCGCGGCGCTCGTTGCTGCGTGAAACACGCAGTGATTACAGCGGAGATGAAAGAGGGAAAGAGGCCATGCGGTGCCTTTCTGTGAAGGCCTGTTTGACCGATGGCTCTATGTTGAATAGGGCTCTGGTGGTCATACATAAATTAAGAGGTTAAGTGAGCCATCAGGAACAAATGTTTGCATTTATTAACTAAGGATAATAGCTCCTGGCAGTGAACCCACAGCCTGGGTTTCGTGATGGGTTGAATTCTTAAGCGTGGGCCGATTAAAAAAAGTACCTTCCGTTTACGCCTAGTTTAACTTTAGCTATGATCAGTCTATATGTGGATCAATCAAGTCGAATTAACTTCCACAAACTCTTATTATCTTACAATATGAGATGATGCAAGATCAATTAAAGCCTATAGAGAAGAAAATGCAATAGGCCTACTGCTGTTAAATATCACACAGAAGCCACCGAGGGAATATTATAGACTGTTTGCATTTTCAGCGCAAACACACTGTTCCAAATGGACAACCAGGAATCACATCATTTCAAACATTTTTAAACAATAAATCCGACTCCATAAAGCCATCAGAATGAAATGTTCACAAGACTCGTTACAGAACAAACCTTCCCATTCACATGTGAGGAGGGATCCCGCAGGAATGTATGAGGCAGGTGTAAATTTAAACTGTTAATGAGGCGCATCAAATGCATCAAAGGCGCGTCGTGCGGAGCCATTCTACCATTATAGTCCAAACTAGACAAAAGCCATCAGAGAGTTTTCCTCACTAAACGGTGCCGAATAGGTTCAAGCAGCGGGAGTTATATTGTAGCCGCAAACCCCCGCGGACTGCACCGAGCTAACCAGCCAAGTCTTATGAGTGTAGTCTCTAACGAGACAGATGAAACGTCTTCAATTGGCCGAGACTGGCATGATGGTGTCAGTATGGAGATCCATACAGGGAAAGTAATACAGAACGAGGGGATGATAGAAATAGGCTACATATCTCATGAGTTGCCTCTGACATGGTAGGTCATAATTATGAGTTACAGTATCTCAAACATGGCATATCAGCTATTTTATCATTGCTGGCTATATGTCCCATCAGACACAGCGTCATAAATAGGCAACAATTAAATTGATAAATGCCAATTTCATGAACAAGTGAAGGAAATGTGCTTTTCTCAACAAAGATGACCTGCAGCTCAGTGATGTGAATGCCCAAATACCATAGATATTAGGTCTGACAAGTCAGACGGATGTTAGAATATATCTAAAGAGCTTTAAATGTTGGCAGGATGAATGGAGCCCCTTTTCTGTGTCATGTTTAGTTACAGTCAGTCATGGATGAAGTATTCAGATCCCTTAGGCTACTTTAGTAAAAGTATTCCCAGTAAAAGTCCTATATTGAAAATGTTAAGTAAAAGTTATTTGTATCGGGCTATTCGCAAAGTATTTGTACAGATTAACAAATGAGATACAATGTGTTAATAAGTGAGCTCTTCAGGTGCTGGTAGGGAGATTTCGTTACCTTTGCACAGATCGATGCTAGCACTCCCAGTGGATTCCAGTCTTTATGCTAAGCTAAGCTAACCGAGAATGCATTTTGGCGGTAGGTTCATTTAATTGACCACATGTGAGAGTAGAAAGCAAATAAGCATATTTCCCAAAATATAAAACTATTCCTTTATCTATTTTATATACTGTTGGGTCATCATGCTTTATATTTAAGAAGCTCGTTGTGTGTGTGTGTGTAAGTGAGATCTTGATTTGTGAAATAAATAAAGCTGCCAGATAAATGTAGTAAGACATTATATTTACATCCGAATGGAATTGGCGTAGAAGTATAAAGTGTCATGAAATGGAATAAATACAGTAAAAGTACCCAAAACGTGTACTAAATGTACTGAGTTATTTTCCACCACTGGTTCCAACTGTAAAATCAACCTCAAAGAGTAACATTTCACCTAAATCCCAGATTCACACTGGCCCTCCAGTCAAATCAATACTGTGTAAATATGAAAAGCTCACTGCTAAATCCAGAAACTAAAGCTCCTTAGACCAGCATACCTCCCAAGGCCACTTCCTTGATCAAGCACAGGAGATACTAACTTGGAGGAATAATGGAATGTATTTTCATCTGAATGAAATTTACATCATCTATCACTTCTGAACCAGAAAATGCACTGTTGTCTGCAGAAAAACCCTCTTTCATATTGCCACAGTGACCTTTTCCACTTTCTTTTCAGTGTGATTTCACAGGTGCATGGAAGGAGAAAACTTTCAATCTTTTTTGAGGCAGTGGAAAAGAGTATAATGCTCACTAATACACGGCAAATTACCCTGAGGCGTCGGAATAACATATTTGAATGATGAAATCCAGCACGACTCCCTTTGGCAGGCAAATTCCCTTAAAACCTTGCATCTCAGCAGCCACATAGGGGTGGGTTTTGGGAAATTAGGTGCATGTGTGTTTGTCTCCCTGAGGGCTGATGGGAGCCTTGTGTGTGAGCATATGTGCGCTTGCTGTAGGTGGATACATGTGTGCGTGTCCTTTAAATAAAAGGCGGCTTATGCAAATGAGCTTGTGCAACCGACGACGATGGCGCTTCACACAGAGTTTTAATGTGTACCAGTGTTTTCCCAGAGACTAACAAGGCACAGTGTGCCATCCGGGCCAAGCAGCACTCACAGCCATTAGACAAGTCAATGGACATTATGTGAGGCGACACAGAGGGGCCCTGCTGAGCATGAGGATGAGGTGTGGTGGAAAGAATTAGCAATAGTCAAGGCTGTGGCCCACTTCTGGCCTTTGGAGACGTGATAGGTGACAACGAGAGAGTTTGACACATTGGCATGGCAGTCTACCGTTTGTGTGGATTCTCAGGGGGACAACAAACAAGGGAGGCCATCTCCTTCTCCTCTCTCCGCTTGTCAGTCATTTCTCATCCGTAGGACAGCAAAGTTTGCCTGCCTCCAAAGCGTGGCCTACTTTCCTGCTCTCACACAGAATGGAAATGAGCTAAACTTATTTCTTTGCAAACGTCTGTCTGATTTTAATTAACATTACAGACGTGATAAACCAGCGCTCTGTCTATATCTTACAGCAATGAGATCCCACATCCACCTTCTGTGTGTGTGTGTGTGTGTGTGTGTGTGTGTGTGCGTGTGGAGCCTGTGTACTGTGTGAGTGGGTGTGCATGGTGTCCCCTCATATTTGGTGTTGTTTTATATGAGCCGTGTGCTGTAGCGTTCAAAGAGAGGGAGTGACAGAGACAGTGAACTGAACTACATAATTTAACCACATGCCTACAAGCTGCACACAGCAGCACTGATTCAAACACGCTTCTCTCAGGTCTCACAGGAACAAGTGTAGCTGTGGGTGTTTTCTAACGCACACACATACTTACATGCACACACTCACACTCAACCTACTATTGTATTTTTAATTGTTGTTCGTGTTCTCCCTCCCTCAAACATATAGCATCATAGAGTTTGCTGTTTTGCAGCATGGCACTTTCTCTTTCTTTCACTCACTCAGTGTGTTTGTCATACAGTGTATTTATAGCATATTCTGTCAGAAAATGACTTGTATTTGAGTGTATTCATTTGGAAATAATAACATTGACAACTGCTTGAGAGATGGAGGGGTTGAGAGAAGGAGAGGGACTCATTTTAAGCATGTACCCACTAACGAGCTGTATTGTGCTCCAGGCAGTGTGTGTGATAGCTTGAAGTTGCTCTGTGTGTGTGTGTGTGTGTGCGCACGTGCATGCGTGTGTGTGTATACTTATTGTTGGCAGCTGAGGGATTTTAACAGTCTCTCATTTTTTTAATTTGTATGTGCTATACTCGTCTCCTTTTCTTTTCTTTCCTCACTTTTCTTCCTATCTCCGTTTCTCTCTTACTGTTTCCTTGTATCTCTTGACTTCCTATCTCCGCTCCTCTTCTTTCACCTTGTCATCTTTTCCTGTCATTTCCTGTCCCTACTCTCATTTTTTCTTGTCTCCTCTCTTTTTTCTCCTCTCTTCACCTTCCATCTCCCCTCTTCTTTTCCAATTCCTTTCCTCTCCTCTCTTCCCATCTTGCTTCCTCTCCTTTCCTCTCATCCTATCTCTTCTCCACCATTTTTCACACTCAAAAATAGGTTGTGTTCTATTACAGCCCAAACTCTCTCTTCCGTGCATTTGTTTAGAGTGTAATGCATTATCCATCTCCATTCCACTTTGTTCACTCCACTTCACTTCAACTAGCTGCAAATTAAGAGCAACACATGCTCACGCTGACACAGACACACAAACACATACACACATATGCAGGCATGCAGAGCTACGATCCCATTAGCTTTAATATTTCAGCAGCGTCATAGCATTCGCCTGTGGCCTTGTCACCGCCTGCTCCCCAGGGACACAGTTCCTAGATCAGCCCGGCATGTCTTCACCCTCCAACAACACCACTAGGACAGGAAAAGCACTCAGCTGACCGCAAAACTGAGTTTGCGCTGGGCCAAGCACCCCCAGAAGACCCCAACCCCCCTCTCACACATCCTCATGTCACCCCCTAACAATGCTGCTATCTCGAGGGAGGAGCAGAAAGAAGGGAAGGGGAGAAAATCAGAGGAGAGATAGAGATACATAGAGAGGTTGTGTGGGTGGACTATAGGGTGCTGATTAGGCCCTTGGTTTGAAGTGTTCAGAGGCTTACCCTTGTCAATGTGCTCACATTCACATGCACACACACACACACACACACACACACACACATTGTTTTGCACTTTATAACTCATTCAGTGTTACAAAGGCTTTAGAAGTATACAGTGAGGACAGTGTGCCGCGTTTAGTCATTCTGTTAGAAATTCTTTGCTCTTTGAGGTGGAATATTTCCCTTTTGTTCTGAAATTCATGCCTGTGATCAATTGAATGGCGCAGCCTACTGCATAATAGAGCTCTGTGTGTGAATGTGTGTGTCTATATATGTCTGTAACTGTGTTTTGCCTGTCTGTGTATGTCCATCTATGAGTAAAGAATAGAGCTGAATGTGATGAAATGGACTGAGATTTCTTATACGCCTAGCAGAAGTGTGTCTTTGTGCTCACTTGGGGCATTACATCATGGCGGCATGCAGGGCTCTTTTGCTAGGACCACATAATGCTTTCACTGGGCTCTGTTAAGTCCTACCGGGTCTGACCACTTGTTAGCTCTATGGAGGCTGTGACAGCGTGAGGACACACAATCCAGACATACACAGCCAAACAGCATAAGCTATGTCCTGTGAGTTATAACTCATGCATGATCACTAAATAGAAACATTTGTTATCTCCACAACACAACAGACAGAGGAGCTGAATCTTTTATGGCTCCCCAAAAGCCCCCCCCCGCCTCCCCACACACACTCTGATGCACACTATAAGACACACACACACACAAACACATGCCTGCCACACGTTGGAGCTCACAGGTCAACCTCCTGTGAATAAACTCAAAGAAGACGCATCAGGGCATAAACAACCACACAACACCTCCTTCTTCAAACCTTCATCAAACATTAAAATTGGGGCAGTTGTGCACATGCGTGCACATGTACACACAATTATGAAACATTAAAACAAATATTTCCCCATTGTCTTCCTATGAAATATTCAGGTTCTTGTTCAGACTGATACATGCTCTCTACGCTCATCCTGTATGCACATGGACTAAACATTCAGTTTATGGCAAAAGCTTTGGGGGCCACCTCAAAAAATATCTTGCCTTGACTTCCCTAAGTTGTCTTATCCGTGGTTTAGTAAAACCAGAAGTTTTGACCTACTTAACAGAAGAGAGAGAGAAAAAAAGGTTTGTACCAGTTGTTTTTTTTGCATGTTTTATTCTGTTAACTACAAATGGCATAAACATTTCATGGCCATTTCTGACCATTTTCCGAATAATGCTTCAAGTTTTCAGATTTTATCTTCCTAACCCTCATTTCCCTCATATATCAAAAATCAACAGTCAAGGTTTCCTTGAGATAGGAAATTCATCACAATTTACATTTTGTCTCTTTTACTTTTTGTGAAAGTTAGCACTACTGTGCTTCAAGCTAAAGGCTAACGTCAGCATGCTAACATGCCTACAACCACATTGTTAACATGCCGATGTTTGGATGCTGTAATGTTCTTCATCTTATTTTAACAATACCATGCTATTTTCTAATTTGCATTATACACAAAGTATAACCTGATGGGAATGTCTTACAATTTTTCAGGTGTATGGGGTTAGGAATTAAAGTACAAAGTAAAATTTAGACCTGATGATGGTGCTACATAGCATGGGAACCAGATAAATCTGCGAGGTCATGTTTCTTTGCTCTGGCAGATCCGTCTGGTCCCCCTCCCATTTGTCAGATTTCTAGCTGGACAGACCCTGTTTAGGCCAATCACAACCTGTTTATCTCATATGGGGCGGGATGACTTGAGGAGCCTTCACGCTTTATCCAAAATACGTGATGACATCATTTCTGGCTTGCATAGCCTAGCACAGGGAACACTATGACAAGCATAAACCTAGCTTAGCAAAGTAAAGAAGAACGCCATTAAAGCATTCTCGAAAACTACCAAGATGGCTGCAGCTGATGTGGAACTTTTTGTTAAAGTACTATTTTCAAATTCTGATGTCAAAAGTGGCATCACTCGTCCAAAGACATTTTGATACTACACCTTCGCAGCTCATCTCTGCACGCTGTAGTCTGTCTGCATTTGCATCTGAGGCATTTTGGTGTATGGTCGTTGCTAACACCCCTTAGAATGAAAATGAACTGAGAGGTTTTAGAATAACTTGCATTTGCGATTTGATCTGGTGGTTTCAGCCTTAGTGCTAAATGAAAAGTCATCAGATCACCAAAGTTATTACAATTCATTCTGTAGGGGACATGACTATCTAACAAAGTTCATGACAGTCCATGACAGTTCATGACAGTTCATGACAATATTCCTCGAGTCGTATTTCTCTAGGCGTTTCTTAAAAAAAAAATCATTTTGACTCATCCATAAATGGTTGTTTAAAAGTGTTTCATGGCAATCTATCCAGTAGATGTTGAGACATTTCAGTCTGGTGGACCGACAAGCTCGCATTTCCATTGTCCCACACAGCAGGATTTCACTGTATTCACCTTTTGGAATTCATGAGTTGAACAAATTCACTTTATCATTTCTGCAATATCCAAGACTGCTTATTTTATGTCCCAGGCTTTATTTTCCAACAATAGGAATGCTTTTTTGTTAGCCCACACATATTGGATGGTGGTTTAACCTTGAAAAAGAGCCTTTCAAAAAAAAGAAAATACATGAGAAATAACTTTTACAAAATGTTCTCTGTGGTAACTTACCCATTTCAAGCTGGTAAGCCTCTGCAAGTCGAATTCCATCTGAAAGAAACGGAAAACAGTTACTGGAAGGTAGGAAATTACAGATTTGTTATGGCTTTGGTACTATTATCACAAGTAAGTGGTAAAACCTTACAACTCTCAGTACAAAACTCAAAGGCCCAATCCCAAAGTCTGGACTCACGGACTTTGGTGTGCGTTCTCGTGAAATTCGTAAGGGCTTAAGGTTGTCCCAGTTTTAAATATCAAAGGGCGTGAGGGTTTGAGTACATACTTACCGAGCCATTTTGGGAATGGGCCATAGTAGATCATCAAAATGGCTGTTGACTAAGGACAACACACAGAATTAGACAGTAACTTTTCACCATACCTAATCAGTGTGTCATCAAAGACAATACCTTTCATGTGAACACACAGAATTAGACAGTAACCAACGTGGCATTTTCAAATACGGTACATCCCCAATATTTACCCGGGGTTTGTTACGTCTCTGGTCACACAACTGTAAAATTTATCTCCATTGATCCTGTTCGTTTGTTTGCTGCTTTCATGGCTGTCCTAAAGTTACAGCTGTAGCTCGTTGGGTTTACGTTTTTAAAGGTATATCTGGCAGCCCGGCCTGGCTGTCAAACTGGGCAGTTGATACCAACACACAGGAACAGACACAAACACACACAAACAGACATTTTGTCACAAAAGGAAATTTCAAAAGGAGAAAATACTGGCATTAGCATTGTTGTCAGAAAATATAGTATTTCAACTTAGCATGTTTCCTTAATATCTGATGATGCATTGGGGTCATTTTTGGATTTATTACAGTAAATATTTTAAATTTAAATTGGTTTGTCAGCAAGATAAAATGTGTTTGTATGAACATTTAAATTACATGTAACCCCACATAAGGAATACTCATTGCTAATTGATTTCACTTAGTGGTAACCGCAATTGTTCACCCTATTACATTTAATGAGGTGGGGGATGTAAACATTGGCAATTTCCTTCAACATGGAGCAGTAAAGACATCAAGGAATAGGAAGAGCTTGTGGACAAGGGATCTGTCAGAGAGGTGGGCATGGGCACCAACAGAGAGGTTACTATAAATACTGTAAAAGACTTCTTCTTTGATCACATCTTGATTACACATAGGATTTATATTGTGGAAATGATACATTCTGTAAATGTTTGGTAATGTAAGTGTATTACCTAATGGGAAAATTGTCTGTCTTTTACACTACTGTAGCATATTCCTTTCAAACATTGAAACATGTATCTTGCATTGTTGTTATTGGATGCACTAGTAGTTAAAATGACTAAACTGAAAAGATAGCATGTTGTGTTTTGGTAATTATATCAATATTTTCTCATGATATTTCCCAAAAAAAACATTGATTATTTTGAATCAATGTTTGTGTGGTGAGCGCTGTTTACAGTCCAAATGAATGCACAATGGCAAGTTTTGAATGAACAGCTGGCTTTGTTACAAGTGTGATGAGTTTGGAGTTTTGGACTAAGATTTTTGAAATTGTACCACATAGTTGCAATAATAGTACCAAAGCGATAAAAAAACTGTAGTCTCAAGTCTGAAAAAAATGATCAGCAGGAACACAAAGTGCTGTTTAAAAAATTTGTAGGCTTTAGCATTGGTAGAAAGCTGAACATTGAGAAATGTTTTGTTTTATTCATAGATAGATAGATAGATAGATAGATAGATAGATAGATAGATAGATAGATAGATAGATAGATAGAAAACTACCACAAAGCAGAGAGAGTCCTTGGACACACACTTACAAACACACATACACAAAACCTAAATCATCATTGGAAAATCATTAGAAATCTGGCAAAGTAGAGGGGCACAGATTGAGGGACAAACACCCCATTCAAGCACACACAAAGACAGGCCTGCACACACTCACAGAGAAGCAGTCGGGTGGAAGGGAAGAGGGGCGGTTCCATGATACACTGCTACGCACACATACACACATACACACACACACACACACTGCTCAAACCTCAAAAACAACCCTCCATACTTCACAATCGGACCCGCCCACTTCTGTCAACATTTATTGCTCCTTCTGTGTGAAAGTCTAAGTTTCATTCATGTCGGCCATTGTGTGTGCGTGCGTGCGTGTGCGTGCGTGTGTTTGTGTCTATGGGTTTGTGGTGTGAATAAGAGCTCCATTAGTGATTCATTTGTGTGTAGTTAACCATTGTGGAGAGAAGGCAACATTTTATTTGTCTGAACCCAACCCTGACCATATGGCAACACCTTACACTGCTCATTCCTTTTCCTCTCCTCCACTTTCCTTCAAGCTCTCGTCCTCCTCTGCTTCTCCCTCTGGACTTAATACTTCTTCTTCATGTCTTTTTTCCCTTCCTCTCTCTCACCCCCCTCTCGTCTGCACTTTCTGCTAAGAAGTTGCCTCCCTGCCTTCTTCCTTTAGTTGACTTTTTTGAAAGCTATGGTGTAGCATGTGTGCACATCTGCATGTGTGTGTGTGTGTGTGTGTGTGTGTGTGTGTGTTCTAGGTCGATGGGGACAGGCCTCTTTGGCTGTCAGCTACAATCAGGCCTCACGTGTGCCAGTAATGTTGTGTATTGTCCAAACACATCACTAGAGGAGCATTTGAGACGTCCATTAAAGTTCAAAGCAATTCATCACTATCTCCCTTCTTCTCTACGTCTTCTATCATCCCTCACTTCCTCCTCCTGCAGCCCACACTGTCACTATCTCCTCCTCTTCTCCTCCTTCTAATCTCACTCCTCTGTCTCCATCCATCACATCCATTCACTCTCCCTGTTTAGCTTAAATTAAATCTCAAATTGGATTAATCAGTACTTTTAAAGTATTTTTTTTGGTTTAAGCAGGTTGTACAAAGTGCAAAGTATAAATATAGTTCATAATGGACAAAGAAATATTGTAGAGACTCTCTCTCTCTCTTATTCTGTCTGTTTTGTATGTGTCTAACTCTCATCCTCTCGCTGCCTCTGTCTGTCACACTTGCTAATGCCCAATGCCCTTGACATCTTGAGTGTGATTTGTGACAAGCTGAGGCTCCTGAAGGCTTTAAGTGTGTGCGTCCGAGTGTGTGTGCGATTCCTGTGTGACAGGAGCCACCCTGGGGTATGATAACTTCAGATGGCGAGTTAAAATATTAAACTGGCCTTAACAACTGACAGCTCTCTAACACCCGTTCAACAGCAGTTCATCATGCATAGGTGAGCTCCGTTTCTCAAACGGTCGCCCACACGTGTTCTAGTCTTGACAGTAAGTAGCTTTCCACAGCATACACGGCAGTGTGGATGTGTGAGTGCAAATTGTACAGTATATGTGCCTCTGTGTGTTTGAATGTGTGCGCATATGCAACAAAGGTTGGATTTGGACTTGTTTTTAATCAGTGGGATTTTGCAAATGGCCTCGGGCTTCTCCCGGGGACTAATTAGTGATGTGACTTCAGCATAATAAATAAACACACACAAATGCGTTCACACAGCATATGCAGCATCAAAACACAGAAAAAGAACACAAAAAAAGTGAGTTAGAGGAGAGTCAGGATTTTCAGATCAGATGAAGATTATACATTTACAAGAGAAGTAAACAAATGTGCTAATGCTGCCTGAGCCATACTGTTTCTGTCCTGTCTCGCCCCTAATGTCTTCTTTTATTCCCCTTTTTGCCTTTGCAGTGTATTATTTTTGAGTTTTCACTTTTTATTACTGTTCTTCTGCACGCGCACACACACACACACACATTTAATGTGTGTCTATTTAATGTGTTGACAGCCTGCACCCAAGTGAGAGCAGAAGGTTGGCTACCTAAGAGAATTCCTCAGGCTTTTCCACATTGCACCTTAATGCGCACACGCAAACACAGACTGGCAGACAGACAGACAGACAGAAACACACACACACACACACACACTCACACACACACATTCTGGCTGTGTAAACCAGAGAGATTAGCAGCTCATTACAATACCACAGGGGGGATGCACACAGGGGACTGTGTGTTTCTGTGTGTGTGCCAGAGCACCTCAGAGCATTGTCTTCTGGTCATAACAACAACTGTTCCATTATTTGTGTGCGTGCGTGCGTGGGGTGCGTGCGTGCGTGCGCCAGAATGAAAGTGTCTTTAATCAGGACAGAAAAACAGAGGCCACAGAGAATTACTGAATATGTTTTCATCGCCGAGACAATTATCAGATTAAACAATTCCCCTTGTTAAGCAGCTAATCCATCCATCCAATCAGCAGGCAGGACAAAGGCAGCAACACCTGCTCCCCGGCGGTGACCTCAGACAGATGTGGAGATGTGGATATGATCCACTTTTGGAGTTGCTGCTCAGATTCAAGGGAGGATTGTTTCATCCTTTTGAAGTCTGGCGTTTGGCATAAAAAGGGGAATGCAACCCAGTTTACAAAGTTTCAAGTTTATTTGAAAAGTTGATTAAGCTCCACACACTTTTCAAGTTAAATTCTGCCTCAGTTTAATGTAGTTTGTGTTTTGGCTATTCCCGAAAGGATGGACAGTTTTCATTCAAGTTTCAAAGCCACATATGTATATGTATGTATATATCCTTAGAGCCATGGCCGTTAGTCAACCCAACATGGTCTCTATCTGGCTCAATGGTTACATATTTAGCTACTCATTTAGAAAACAGTAGATGAGCCAAGGTGAGTCCCCAGAAAAAAAAACTGTTTTAAATTGAGTAGAGTGAAATGTATTCTGCAAATAAAAGGTGGTTTAAACTAGCCACATACCTGAGCTTGTGAAAGATATGCTAGCTTCCTGTTAGCTATGTGATATAGAGGTTTTCAGTGACTACGGATCTTTGAACAGAACTAAACACAGTGATCTAAATTCCACTTCCAATCTAAAATCCTTTTTGGACATCCAATTCAGCTGTTTCTACAAATCCAAACTAGTTTTTACTGCAGATCAACGCATACAAACTAGCATCAATCATACAAGCTGACCCCAGTACATACAGATAGCTGTGACTGCAAGTATGGAAGGTTACCACAGCATGACAATACGCTGCTTCAAATCCAACAAGGTCTGAGATCAACTCTCCTCCAACATGCATTACTTTTATCATTTGTCACTCTACACCATCCACACACCCCCCCGGAGCAGTTTGGGGTTTTGGTGCCAAGGAGACGAACTTGCACCTCTCCAGCTGCCAGACCACACTTCATACTCTGGTCTGGCCCTCCGGCTCCCAAGTCCCCATGGACTGAACTAATGCCGCCCCATCAACACTGACATAAAGCCTGCTTGCTATTGATGCTTCATTGGCACAAAATGATACATTGACTTTGTGCACATGTAAGACACCTGCATGAAATCCTGTCAACCTCACAACCTTTACATTTATTATTAATGCACAACATAACAGAATCTGGTCAGCTGAAAATCATCCAGGGTCTTGTCTAAGACACTTCCTGCAGTCATTTATGTCGATTTTCCTGTGCATTAGTAAGACATCACAAGCAGAGGACAAAACAGACTCTTGACTCATGTTTCTGGCTGCAGGAGACAGCAGGTAGTGTTCACAACAACAACCGACATGTCCCAGGGCAAATCTAAAGCTGACAGTCAGCAACTTTCTCCTTTAAGAAAGAGGAAGTGCAACCTAAAGCCTTGATCGGGCTGAGATTTATTTAGACTGATAAAGTGATCACCGTCGTGTGTGTGTGTGTGTGTGTGTGTGTGTGTTTGTGTGTGTGAGAGAGAGCGTGTGTGTGTGTGCACACCTCTTCACAATCAGAAATCAGCGCCTAGTTGCAGAGTGAAAAGAAAAGAGAATTCATTAAACTCAGCCACCCACGCTGGGCCACAGAATAGACGGGGGGTAGGGAGGGAAGGAAGGCAGGGAGGATGATGATGATGATGAGAGAGCAAGAGAGAGAGGGGGAAAGAGCAAAGACGGTAAGAAAAGAGGGAGGAAGAGGAGGGAATGGGAGAGAGAGGAGATAGAGTCCTCTTAGTGGAGGCCCATCAAATGAAGTGGATAGAAGGTCTGTGGAACAGAAAAGCTCTTTTGGCGCAAAGGGATGAGAGAGAGTGGAGATAAATAACAGAACACTGGAGGAGACAGAGGAGGATGACTGTGTGTGAGAGAGGTGTTGGATAGGAGTTAGTTTGAGATCACAACACACACAAAAGCAATACAAACCAAAATTGTCCCCACAAACTATAAGATTCTGTGCATCGTCGAACTGTCTTGCCTCCAGCACTCTGTTGACCTTGCTTGGTAGCCAGTAGGCCATCCCTAAATCTTTCACCAAACCTGAATGACAGCTAATCAGATAATGTGTTCCTGGTCAGCACGGCTGTGACCTGAGGCCGACATGTCAACCTTTCCCTCTCTGTCCTCATCCCAGACCTAATCCTCACTGTGCTAATGTGGTTAACTAGAGCTGTTTCTGAAATTAACAAAAGCCTAATCTAATTCCCATTTAGCAGTAATCAAGAGATTATTGACTTCCCATCCTATTAACATAATCATCAGGCTTTGGCAAACAGTCAAACTGAACCGAAAAAGTAAAACAACAGCAGCAGTCAAGAATCAGACGCAAGTGCCAGTGTACTGTTCGTGATTCTGTGTGTGACAAGAGCACTCACTCAGATAAGATGTAGAGATACACTGACGGAAGAATTGTGAGGTTACTCTATCTGCCTTAGAGACACACACACACACACACACACACACACGTTTCACCTTAAGCCTTTTACTGTCCAGAATGTCAGCAGCCATCTCCAGCACTGTGGCTTGTCACAGAGAGTGAGGGAGGAGAAAGTGTAAAGTGTGTGTCAAGTGTGTGTCAAGTGTGTGTGTGTGTCTGTGAGAGAGAGAGAGAGAGAGAGAGAGAGAGAGAGAGACAGACGCTGTGAGACAGAGACACGCAGGAGGGAGGGGTGTCCTTGAAGAGAGGACAGAGGTGTTCAGCTGGATCTAATGTGATGGAGGAAACAACTGGAGCACACACACACACACACACCAAGCACTGTTGCATCAATAACATTGAAAAAAATCTTGTTGGGATAAATTCACATGAATACAATCCGTACGACTAAATCCGTTTGTCCCGTCCAACCCTCCACAGGCCAGCCTTTTATATTGCTAGTATAGAAATGGCAGCCAGAGCGGGGCCAAGCCCCGGCCTGGCTCTCTGCATTGGGCCTCAGCATCATTATCATCATCAGCGGGCCCTCTCAGAAGCACCAGCACAAGATCAAAGGAAAGCCTCTCAATCTTCTCCCCTCACTGAGGCAGCACAGAGCTGCTCTATAACTGGCATCTCGGTCCTGCGATAATCCTCCCATTGATCTACTTCACAGAGTTCAGCCTGCACCGAAGCTTCTGGTTTGGGGGTTAAAGATGCCGAGGAATGTCTGTCAGAGTTTGCAGCACTGGGTGCCAGATCTTATTAAGCCTAACGCTGGCCAAGCTGTGCTTTACAGTGTCCAACAACTTGTTTTCAAGGTGCTTTGCTTATTATTGCATTTGTATAGATTCTACCCAGATCATCATTTGGGCTTTTGTAAAGGATACAAAAATAGGTTATGTGTTTAGCACAAGCAATTAAAAAGCATATCCACAGCAACTTGTAGGCACTGGATAGGGGGGGAAATTAATTCACCTTATTTTCTAGTTCCTTCCTTTCCTTTGAAGTCCAGGAGGGGGGAGTTAGACTGGAAGGCAGAAGAGAGGAGGGTGAGGATGAAGACAGGGAACAATAGACCAGTGAGCCATTACCTCAGCTCTGCCACTGGGCCTTCCTCTTCTCAACGTCTCCATCTACTGGGGGCTTGAAAAACTGACGGCTTGTCCTGGATGATTCTGCTGACTGGCACTGCTGAGTTGACAACATGGAAGTCTGTTTACATGATGTCTGTTGTAACTCAATAAACACCTGAATTTAAAAAAAGATAACGCAGTTGCATTTCACATTACTTACAACCAACAGTTTAAAACAAAGATTTAGCTTATGTAACCACATTTCTAGGGGCAACTGGAGCAGTTGCTGATGACGTGGGTCACCAAATCCACATATCTTGCAGGGGATATTAGTCTGAAATGTGCATGTTATCCTATGGTTTCAAAAGAAATGTTTTGCAATTTTTTGCTTTAAAGGGGCGCTATGCAGTTTTGGCCATTTCTTTGCTGTTTTCTTGCTTTTTGCTAGCAGGTTTCTCTATAGAGCTTCCCCTAATGCTTTGGAATAGATATTTGGCCGCTCCTATGTTCGCTTGTGTCTGACTCCTCTTTCTCTGTTCCTCCAAATATGCTTTCCTAGCTTTCTGCTGCTTTTTTGGCGGCTCAGCCATAACAATATGTGTGAAAAACTCCATCGCTATGTTAGACAGTTCTTGAAAGGGCGTATGTGTGCAGTGCCGTGAAGCTATTTGTTACATCGCGAGACCTGATACCACGGGATACTTTTTCCGCTCACAGACGCGAGGGGGGAGCGAGACGACCACCATTCAACTTGAAAAAAGTCATACAACCATTCCAATCACTCTGAAGTTGTTCAGTTAAGGTAAATTAAGATTTTTTAAAAAGTCCATAGTTCCCCTTTAAATAAAAGTGAAAAAGACATAAAATATGTTTTTTTGCTTAATGGCCAGAGTAAAGTCAATACCACTCTCTGTCTGTAAGATCATTTAAAAATAAAAACAGACGGCAAGAGGAAGTCACTGCACTTGGCTAGGAAATAGTCCAGCACAGAAACTGTCATGCCCAGCTCCCAACCCTAGTTCATGTTTTCAGTTTTCCTTCACATCCATTTACTTTGCTCCCTTCCTGTTTTATTTTGAAATTCACTGTGTGTTTGTGTTGCAGGTAACTTTCCTTTCGGTCTTTGTCTACCTTCCCGCCATGTGTGATCACCTTCCCACCCCTAATATCTTGCACCTGTGTCTAATTGTCCGGATTGTTTTTATACTTTGTGTACATTTTGTACAGATATAAACAAATTATAACAGGATTATAACCTGTTAATTAGTGAGCTTTAGCAGTGCAGCTGTGTTGTTTTCAGTCTTTATGCTAAGCTAATCAACTGCTGGCTAAAGCTTCACATTGAGCCTAATAAGAGTGATATCAATTTATTTATCTGACTTTTGGTAAGAGTAGCAAGTGATTCTTCCCAAAATGCCAAACTACACCTTTAATCTTTCTCTTTCAGCGCTAGAAAGTACAATATCGAATTTAAAAAGGCTTTGGTCAAAGTGAGGACAACTCTGCTGCTACACAAATCGACGTGTGTGAGAAATGGAGATAAGAAGAATGAGCGAGAATGTGGTTCACGTTGTAGAGGCATGTGGTTTGGTCAGCGTGTATTAATGTGTTTTTTATTCACAGCCAACTGTGGACGTGTTGGATTAGACTTATCAAATGTTTTTTTGCCTCATAAACACTATAAACACTCAAAGGCCAACTCGCACACATACATACACACAAGCACACACCTACTCACACTCCTCGGTCTTAGCCACACAATTTTTCAAAGCTTGGCGAAATGCATTGATAAGCAAGTGCGCGCATGCACACACACACACACACACTGCAGTGTGAAATTGGGTCAGCAGTGGAGAGTGGGCTTTAATGCTGAGCACATACGCTCTATAAAACTGATCTGCATATTCATGTGGGTGGCTATCAAAATGACACACACACAAGTAGACACGCATAGATACATGCGTGCACATAAAAAAGTACATGCATGTACACGTTGGCCTGAACTTATCCATCCCACACACACACACACACACACACACACACACACACACAAAAACAAAGCATAAGAAAACCCTGATTCTAATGCAACTGCAACTGTCAAGGACCCACAGGGGGCATTTATATTCTAATTCGGTGGTGAAAAAATTGCTTTTTCCTCTCCAAGCTGTACCATGTCAATCTTTTCTCTCCTTTTCCTTTCACTTCTCTTCCTCCATTCCCCCCACTTTCTCCCGCTGGCAAAAGCAGTGACCATCTTTCAGAGCAACGTAAAGTCTGACTGATGCCGGCTGCCCAGCAGAACAGCTCTCATTACTTTACAACTTGTGAGTGAGTCGTAACGTTGTCAAGTCTTAAACATGCTCACATTTCTCCAAAAAAGATATTCAAGCACCAAAAACAGAAAATCACCAGGAATCTTCTGCTGCTGAGCTTTGAAGAGAGTTGGAGGAAAAGAGGCAGCCTCAAAGAAAGATGTGAATGAAGGGGGGGAAAGTGAAGAAAAGGAGGAAGATGGAGAAAGGCAGAGAGAATGAGAGGTCTTTCCCTGAGGAAATACTCGTCAAAAACCCCTACTTTGCATTTTTGACTTTTTCAGCAATGAACAACAGTTATCTCTGACAAAGCATTTTTTTTGCTTATTTGCAGACGGAGGGAGGAGACGGGGCTCAAGTTGGAACGTGAGAAACTGAAAGGATGTAACAAAGGTTTAGAGCCAGTAAGCAGATAGCTCTGAAGGCCGCTAGGGGCCGGGGAGAGGATGGGGGAGGGGGGAAGGGAAGGGGTGGCCGTGGTGGTGTCTTTTGAAGAGAGAGATGGTAGGGGGAAGAGAAAGGAGGAGACGGAGAGAATGAGACATAGAGAGAGTGTGTGTCTCCTGTGTATGTGTTTGGGGACCCACACAGTGAGGCCTGAGCATGTGATTTATTTCAGAATACTAATGTCTCTTTGATCTCCTCTGCTTAAAATACACCCTGCTGGGATTGTGGGCACACACACGCCAACACATGCACACAAATTCATATACCGGTATGTATTTATATACAAGCCAGCACACACCCGTACATACCTGCGAGCACACACACCCACATTAATATGGTTGTATCCCCTTGACTGACTGCTAAGCAGGACTCATTATGCACACATCCTCACACGTGTCACACACACACACACACACACACACACACACACACACACACACACACACACACACACACACACACATACTCCAGGGTGTCTAATCTACTTTAACTATCGTCAAATCCATAGAGATCCAATTACAAAGATAGAGGGATATTTGTTTTTCTCTATGCATGCTAAAAGACTCATTAAATTTCCATGTAAAGATGAAATTATTTGATACACCACAAACGTCTTTTCATTTTCATAATTGCAATGGAATATGTTTTTAATTGGGGATCCTGTGACTGTTTCTGTCTACCTCAGCTGCATTTCCAGGCCACTTATCTTTTACAAGGATTAACAGGCACACACACACACAAAAAAACTGAAACGTGGCATACTCTACTAACCTTTCTTGAATGTACTTACCTTTCTTGACACATTCATTTCCTCATTATTCCAAGTCTGGGTCATGGGTCCTAGAGCATATCCCAGAATGCACAGGGCAGAAGGCAGTCAATCAAAAAGCTAACAAAGAACACAAGAAAAACAATATTCAAATGGAGAATTTTCAGACCTCCTGAGTTATTTGTCTCTCCTTACCCTAAAAAAATAAAGTGCATTGTATGTAAATGTCAGATAGATGCATGTTTCAGGTAGTGTTACAATAGGAGATGGCGTGAGCCCCAAAGTAATACACAAACTTAATGATAAAGGAATTCAACTTAAAACATAACTTCAGCTCTAATTGTCTGGGCTAGGTCATCAATATTATAAGAACACACTTAACAAGACTTAGCTCTGTGAGGCTTTGTGCTGAAAAAATGACAATGCTAATGTAAATGTTCTGTATTTATATAGTCTTAACGACTACTCAAAGCGCTTTTACATCATACACATTCACACACTGTGGCCAAGGCTGCTGTACAAGGTGCCAACTGCTCATCAGATAAACATGCACACACATTCACACTCCGATGCGCAGCATCGGGGGAAACTCAGGGTTCAGTGTCTTGCCCAAGGACACTTTGACATGGGACTGCAGGGCCAGGGATCGAACCACCAACCTTCCAATTGGCAGGCAACTGCTCTACCGCTGATCCACAGCCACCCCTAATGTGCTGATGCTTCTTAGATTATGTTTAATGTTTGCAGGGGCGGAGCTAGAAGGGGGGCACAAGGTGGCATCGGTCCACCCTGAACAGTGGCAGTGCGTGGCAAATTTTAACAAGGAAGCCAGTAAGCTTGGTATGGAGATTATATTGGTCAAGGTCAAAATTGAATGTAATTCAAAGAGAATCACATAAATCAAGTTACTATTTGAATGTATATTTTGTATAAATGTGTTGGCCAGCGTTAGCAAATCTCATCATTATCACGCCTACCCACATGTAAAAAAAAAAAATGCTTTCGTCTCGTCACTTCTGATGAACAATAAAGTTAGTGTGAGTGAGTAACACAAGATTCAATATTCCTTTATTTGTCATTTTTATGCACCAGCACCATATAAAAAGGAACTTGTGTTTCGCACATCCACTAGTCAATAAAGAAGTTAACACAAGGCATTGTCATATCTTTGGGCACGAAGCTAACTTTACGGTAGAAAGATTGAGTAACGTTATTAGTACTATTTTTATCATGAATTTAAAATTGACATCCACTAAGTCAAAATGCTTCTGTTGTCATTAATTAGCTTGTTCTTGTTTCCTAACTGCGTTGCGGCTTTAGCTAACATTATAGGACCTCTGCTGGGAATCTCATGTAGACAGCTAATGTTAATCCAGCTGTCAGAATCCACATCAATTTCATATATTAACATCTGTATTCTCAAATACATGACATGTGCTTTGATTTGTAATCTACATATTTATTTGCTTTAAGCAGTTCTCTGTTTAAGAGGAGTGGACACCTTTCTACATTGTAGGGTTAAATCATTTTCCGTTATATTAATCCTTATGTTTTCGTCCTGGCTGAGGTAAGACCGGGCCAAGGGTGGAGGACTGTTAGATCCTCTGGCCTGCCAAAATATACAGTATGTCCCCTTGTGTCTCATTCGGTTAGGTCTGTTTGCTCTGTTCACATCCTGTTATGGCAATTTTAGTATTGTTATATTTTGTTGACCTCTTTTATAGGCCTTGGTATTAAGTTCTGGGTTTGTATTGTTTTGCCTTTTTTGGGTAAATAAAAAATGTCTTTTTCATTCAAAACTCCTGTTGTCATTGACTCACTGCTTAATTGGTCCCTGACAGTGGTTCTTTTGAGAAGATCATGGGATGACCAAAGTCATTAGGATACATCCCAGAGGGATTATGAATATCTGTACTGTAAGATCACTTCAATCCATCCATAAGTGTTGAGATATTTAAATGTGGACCAAAGTGGTGGTCCAACTGACCAACAGAGCATTACCATGCCTAGAGCCGTGCTGCTAAATGGCTAAATGGAATAGCTTGTAAGAAACAGCTTCTTTACTTTATGATGTTTTGTACATCACATGAGTTGTTTGAACATTTTGAAAATTGCTGTAAGGCTATGGCAAATTTATCTGGTTTGTCCACTCTTAATTGAGTTACTAACTTCCTAAATGTCCCAAGTGAGCTTGGATGAACCCCAGCTGTAAACTGTTAACATATGGTACAAGCACAATTGGTTGCTTGATAAACTGGTATCTGCCTTTTCTATAATTCCTTCTTGTATAATTACAATACAATATAATTAGGCAGCTCTGCACAATATTAATTAGCTGTGGACAAGCTGGGACACATGCTCTTGGACACTTTAGTGCGTGCAAGCATTTTACTGCAATGTACTGATGGGATTTTAAATTTCTGCAATTGTAGCATAGTCTATAGCTGCTCCCCCACACTTCTCTGGGATTCTGTCATTGAGTTTAAGTGTTTTAGAGTGTGTTTTCTTTTAATGCTTTCTGCATGTGTGTCCATCTTGCTCAGTCTAGCATCCCTCCTCCTGCAAGCCCTGAGTCTCAGTTGATACATGGAATCTGTCAGAAACTCCAGCTCTCCTCCATGATGAACACCTCCAGCAGCAGCCTCAGGGACATCAGTGCATGCAGCTGCTGGCCCATGTCTTGTGGGTTTTCCAACCTTCCTCTTCACCGCAGAGATATAGCAGCTTGGTGATGTCACCACTCATGAGGGGCTGCCTCAGGGTGGCACCATGCACAAAATCAAGGGTTGTGAAACTGGATATAGTCAAACATATATATACAAAGGTAGATGGATGGATGCTAGCAGCTAGAGGCCTCTAAAAACCAAATCCAGAATTGTAGGCTTCATTCATACTTTAAATATTTATTTAAAGCAGCTATAATATAGCCATGAAATGATAATGTCATATCAAACATTCATCATATTTTTACATGACAAACATGTCCTTTTTTAATTAATATCCACCCCTCCATTACTTAATCAAGACAGTTTTTCTTTTTCAATCATGAGGCATGCAGCATTCATCAGCCAGCCTTGTCAGCCTCTAATGTTTGCAGCCATATCAGCAAAAGGTCTATGTAATGGTTGGAATAATTGTTATTTTTAAATCAGTAATTATGCATCTATAGCCTATGCAATCAAGAGGATTCCTCTAACAGACCCACACTCTCAGCTCTACAGGATGCATAGAAAACTAGACACACTGATGGTCATCCTGACAAAGTTGTTCGGCTAACCCCCGCCTGGAGCTGCTCTCTGGGTCAAACAAGCAGGAGCACAACAGCCCCAGCCTAGTGTTTCTAAAGTAGACGGCGCCATCATGTGGCCGCTATGTTGCTAGCACCGAGAGGGCGGAGCTAAACATGAGGAGTTAGCCTGAACTTGTCCTGCTTCTTTGTTTTGTTTTTACATCGGGAACGGGAAGTAAGGCCGAAATGGTTCGCGAGGAGCTGGCGGTCCGTCTCAACGACAAAGAGTATAAAAACTGGCTGAAAGCTGGACGGTGTCTTCTCATACTGAAGGATGGTCTGCATCCCTTCATAAACGACCAAATGAGAGCTTTCCACAGAGATCTGCTTAATCAAAACATTCTGCTACGGAAACCGTGTGTGACTTCTTGCAAACCCAGAGGGAATAAGGTTAGGACATAGCCTACGTGCAGTTTAGTGTCCCAAGTTTCACTATGGCCAGGTCACGACCCGCTCTACGGAGCAGCTCGATTGGTTGGGGTTAGACATTTGACCTCGAGTGGTTAGGGGTTTGGGTTAGGGTTAGGGTAACGTTACGGGGAATTAGGGCCAACAAACTGAACGTGTACCGAAGCTTAGTCTCTAAACTCAGCTTAGTTACGGTAACTTAATTCTTGTTAGTCGTAAATCTCCAGTGGTAGGCCACAAACTGTGATACTCAAAAACTTGAATCTCTGTATTTTCTCTTATTCTCACAGTAACTTGCCTCACAATAACTTCCTACATACGTCGTAATCATAACGCGTGTGTGTGTGTGTGTGTGCGTGCGTGCGCGCGCGCGTGCGTGCGTACGTAGCTTTTCTCAGCATGCAGGGTGTGTTCCGAGTGGCAGACAGTGATCCTAAGAAACCACAGACAGCCAGATGCCACAGTGAACTGGGACAACTGTTTCCCTCCCAACTGGAGAACAGACCACTGGGAACTGGCCAAGGTAGTTTACACACACACACTCACACACACAGTCAGTTGAATAGTTGTCATAAACAACACAAGCACAGTGAGCCCCCAGATTTTACAGGAAATAACCTTTGTGGGTGCGCAACACAGCAAAAGGTAAAGTTGCCAAAGCAAGCAGGTTTAAGGAGCCACTAATGCCTTTTTTTATTATTGATTAATCTGACGATGTTTTCTTAGTTGTTTTGTCTATGTAAAAGATTTTAATACATGCAACAGCCCAAGATTATCACTATTGATTGCCAACCAGCAGTCCAAAACCCAAAACAATTATTTTAACTGTCATACAATCAATTCAGTTTATTTTAGAGGGGGTATTCCAAGTATTGCAAATAAAATGCATGGTTATACATGGGTTAAAAATTGATTTGTTTTATGTTGATCCATCACCATCTGGTACGCTGCTGCCACTGCTAAGGACAAGCACATCATCCTCTCCACTAAGAAGGTGATTGGCTGCAACCTGTTGTATTTCCAGGACATGTACACCTCCAAAATGCTGAGGCGGGCAGAAAAGATTGTGGCCGATCCTTTTTCACACGGGACAAAAAACAGTTTTAACCTCTCCCCTCTGGAAGAAGGTTGCGGACCAAAACTTCACTCCACAAAATCAGTTTCTTCCTCTTTCTCTCTCTCTCTCTCTCTCTCTCTCTAGGCCTACATGCCACGTGGTCAAGGGAAAGTCAAGGGGGCAGATCAATGTGATGCCTCGGCTCTGCTCAACCTAATCAACTACTGTGATTGTTTCCGGTCTGTGGATCCAAAATTTGTGAGAGAGGTAAACAGTCATATTGTTTAAAAATTAGCATGCTTTGCATTGTCACGTTGTGAAGTCAAGCCTTATGTACCAGGGGGCAGAGGCATAAAACTTGTAGGTTTAAAACTAAATCTCTGTGTACACAGACTATAAGAGTCTTCCAAAATGAAATGGGTGTGAACACCAGAAAGTGATGGCAGGAGAATTACAAAAAGCAGAACAAAAAACTGAGCACACAACAGTCAATAAAGGAAAAGTTACCGATGCACATTGAATAGCATAATTTAATGCCATGTGCATTCAACTCACCACCATAATAAGTTGCATGTTGGACTCAGTTTCCCACCTAAGTTTAGACTTTTATTGTTGAATGCATATTAAATATTTTGCATCAACAACTTAGCTTTGGAAAATATCAGTGACTTTTCCGGGAGGTAAAGATTGATGAGTTTAATTACAAAACAAAGAGATTTGTATTGTAGATTGATCCAGAGATTGATTCATCTTTGCTGGAGGTTGATATGTTTGTTTTGCCTTTCGACTGTGATTCTAGGTGATTCGGTACAGGAACGAGTTGATGCACTCTTATGAGTTCCGGGGTGAAGGATGAATGGATGAGGCACTACCAGGCCACTGTGAAAAAGGTTGTGCGGCAGTTCAGCCACGTACCACAGATGGCGAAAGTTGGCCAGCAGGTCGAGGAGGTGAGCGTGTTTGTCTGTGTGTGTGCCGCTGCTGCATCCCTGTTGTTTTGTGTCAGTGTGTGTTCATGTGCATTTTGTTTGTCCAGATGCTCAGCGTTGATTTGTCAATATGTGTCTCTGGTTTGGACCGAATGGATTCTGCTAACCTGGATGGAATCGAGTGTGATTCTGTCAGCCAATGGGAGGCCAGCGCCGACTTAATTAGCCAATGGGAGGCTGAGTTGCTACAAGAGAGTCTGCAGGGGTTACTACATGCTGCTGCTGATGATACAAAGACTCCGGTGCGAATTACATATATGTCCATGTGCACTTGCACACTTATAAATAATGTATATAAAAAAGTCGTCACATTACTTTAACTGACTCTGTCTTTCCTTAGGACTCTGAGCAGCTGAAAAAACTGGGTAGTTTCCTGCAGACCAACAGAGATCTGAGTGAGAGGTTTTCTGAAGAGCTCCGAGAGATCAACTCACTAGAGGCCAGAGAATAAAAAAGAAGAAAGTGGTGAAAAAGACAACAAGGATCATATTGCACATGTATTTTTATATTTACTGACTGAAATAAGTCAAGGTCAGAATTGAAGCAGATCAAGGGATTTGTGACAGATTGTTCATGTGTATAGTATGTCATTGAAAATGTAAATAACAAATCTGACAAAACCCATTGACTGGTTCCTGATTGACTCACTGACAGATCTTTATTTTGGATTTAACTTAAAGTGCTTATATTATGCTCATTTTCAGGTTTTTAGATGTATTTAGATTTTTGTACCAGAATAGGTTCACATGGTTTAATTTTCAAAAAACACTATTTCTGCCATACTGCACATTTCTGTAGCTCATTTTTTCACCCTGTGTGTTGAAAAAGATATATAACATAATAAAGGAAAGGGGAAAAACACAATATGAGTACTTTATCTTAAAATAATGATGAGAACTATATTAATAAAAAATACTCAGGTGTTTATATAGCCAAAAAAAGTATGAATTAATAAAACATGGCTGGAGACATAACTTATTACACCTCTCTGCTGCAGTGTAGACAGTAAGTATGTTAATTACACCTATACACATTCCTGGCTTAGTAGAGTTACCCACAGTATACTCTGTTAATTATTTTTAAATTGTACTAGTCTGATTCTGAGTTCCAGCAATGTTTTTTTATTACCTAGTTCTGTAAAATGTTCTTTTTCTGTGAAAGATAGTGTAAGATCAGCCTCCCAGGCTAATTTAAGATTATAGACTGTGTTTTCGGCCTGTCTTGTTTTTAAATGAATAAAGAAATAATCGATAGCTGCAGCCCTAGTTTGAATTATTATGACCATTAGACAATGTTGTATTCTGTCTAAATTGTTGTTAGTTTTATTTAGTTAAAGAAGCAGAATAAGGACTTCATGTAACCACTTAATAAAAAAATTTGCTGTGGCATACTTCTTGTCTTTGAGTAAAAGCTGTGGAGACCGCAACAAATCAAACCGCAGCTTGGTTGGATGCCTTTTTTTTGTGCACGGGTGGGTGGGTGGATTGGTTGGGGACGTTGCTCTATGCACGTTTCTGTCTGCTGAAACTCATAAACCTCTGTCTTCTGACTTTATCATAAACCACTTTCACACAGCTTTTAAAGCCTAACAGTGTTTTCCTGCACCACATCTTGATGGTGTAATAAAGTAGGCTAATTGCTGTCAGAGCCCAACAGATAATATTTAATTTCATAATAGGCTACATTGTAAGGAAAAACTCCTGTGTACACACAGGCGTTATCAGAAAGGCAAAATTGTGGCGCTGACTGAGCAATTAGTTGTTCTATGTGAGAATATATGTTTTGTTTTGTGACCAAAAAAAAAAACAACCATGTCAAAGCCAAAAATATACTTATATATCCATTCAACAGACAAAAGCCATTATCCTGGTTAGACAAAGTGCGTGACTTATGAGTTGCAGTTGCACAACAACAAAAAGTGTGAAAACCAGACAAGCTTTTCCTGTCTCAGCGTTTCCCACACTCATCTGCTGCCACAGCATGCTGCACCCTCACACCCTTAAACACACATACACAGGCGCCTGTTTCAAATACAACATGGAGATGGAGGGGCTGCTGGTCCGGTCTATTTACTACGGGAGAATTGGAAGCGGAGCCACAGAGAGCCTGCTGGAGAGGTTTGGACACGATGGCAGCTTTCTGCTGAGAGACAGCGAGACAGTGCATGGGGCCTATTGTCTGTGTGTGAGGTGAGCTGTGAGAGTGGTTGTACAATGATTCATGTCCAGTATGTAACACCTTTAGGGGTGTGATGGTTCATTGAAGCTGTCTACTCACTGGTGAATACACTGAGCATGTTTTATTTATAGTAACATAACAATTTTTTATCTCATGTGCAGGCAAGCTGATGCAAGCTTTTACACAATATCTCATTAAACAAATTTGTAATACTATGAATTACTAAGATTTTCAATGATTTACAGGCGTGCATACGTAAACTTTCAAAATAAATGCACAGCAACAAGGTGGGATCAAACAAGTTAACATGTAAATACTTTTAATTATTGCATTTGTATGCTGTATTTTTGTGTATAATAGTGAAACAATATTTTTTACAACCTAGAATTGTTATTTAATAATATTTTGAGTGCATTTACAAACACAAAATTTGAAAAATAAAACAATTTAAAGTAGAAATAATTGGAAATCCAAATCTACAGTACGTTCATTTTATTAAAGTAGAATGCTCTAAACATGGACAACATTATACTGACAGTGGTGGAAGAAGTACTCATAGTAATAGTAGTAGATATTTTACTTTAACTTACTGTTAATAGTAAAAGTCCTGCATTCAAAATGTAATGCTAAAACTATTAAAAGGAATTTTATTCCTGATTCATTACTGTCTAAGCAACATCTGAATGTCTAAGCCATATTACTGTCGCATCATCTGAACATGGTTATTTTAACAACTGTATGTACTGCTGGGTGGTTTGCTTCATAACAATGCATATTTTATAAATTGATCATATGTTTGACATATAACATCTTGATTGTAAAAGTAACCAGTATCTGTAGCTGTCAGATAAATAGAGTAAAACATTATTTCCCTCTGAAATGTAGTGGAGTCAAATGATAAATTAGCATTAAATGGGCCGATTCAAGAAAGGTACAAGCACTAAAAATATGTACTTACATATTACTTGTGTACATGTATTGTATTACATTTTACCACGGTATACTGGGACTCCTGGGACAATACAAAAATTCTACAAGCTTTGTTTCAAGTAGTTCAACCATAATATTTTAAAGGTCTAGATGGCCTAATAAGAATTACAGCCTTTTTTCATATCTTCAAACTTTCTCAGTGCTTCAAATTCTGAGTATACCAGACTTTGAAACATATTTAGGCTACATAATGAATCCATATACAACATTTTTGAAAGACAAACAGAATTATAATAGCGAGTGAAAAATTAAGAAAAAAGACAATTGAGTTCCTAAAGCCTGCCTATAATGTATCCTAACACCAGTGTGCCGAACACGTAAGTGAAAGAGTTCAGCCTCTGCCCCAGATCTCGTTACATTTATTTATTACAACATGTGAGTACACAGTTTCAGATTTTACACATTCACAGCAAATCTCTTAAAATTCCTATACTTGGTGTTTTGCAGGAAAGCACCGTATGTGCATACCTACAGGATTGTTCGCTCTGCCGAGGGCTGGTGTCTTCAGGTGGGTGTTCGTATTTAAGAAGATCACACATCACACAAGTGTGATATTTATGGTATGTGTGATTAGCAGGATTCAGGAGTCAGACTGCAGAATTTTAGGACCCTGGAAACACTGATAGAGAGCTACAGAAGGGGTACAGGCTCAGATGTTGGTATAGCCCCCCTCACAAACCCACTGGACAAAACCCAGCTACAGTACACCAGCTTTAGACAAGGTATGACACACACACACACACACAAACAACACACTTGTAACACTACAGGTAAATGTGGTTAATGCACTCACACATTCACAAACACACACAGACCACCACAGTGAGTTTATTTTCAAGTATGAAATGTCTGTTGTGACTAATGGATCATATACTCTGTCAACTCTAACACATTTTCAATGCTGTCTACAGAGATAGTCTACATGGAAACGTGTAGCAGCAGCAGCTAAGTCTATTGAAGACTGACAGAACAACGGCATTAATTAAGTGGACAGAAAAGATGGGAGTAACAGTATGATGCACATCAAGGCATCTGTGTACTGTCTGTCATATTTTTGCAGGGGTTTTCTTTCTTTTTTTAATTAATAATTGAGTCACTTTAGTATAAGTTCAAAACAAAAACTTCCCAGTCGGTGTTGTACATTTGAAAAGATTATCAAAAAGAAGCCACTGTAGTGCACGCAAACCTTGTCAGTTACAAGAACATAGAAGACACATACAAGAACATTACCACGTACTGTTTCGGAACACCTATGGCCTTCATATGTGGTCCGTTATTGGGTGTGAGGAAGGCTGTGTTTGCCTGTCAGTACACAAATGGTTTCCAAACTAACGGCCTCAGTAATATGTCTCTGGTCATCTGTGTGTATTATGATGTTCTGTGTGATAAAAAAAAATGGTTTTACATAGTTGTGGGGTGATTTATTGTAATTGATTTTTTGTCTGCAAACACAGACAAAGGGTTGATGGCTTTTCATGTTTTATTTCTGCTTGGGGAAGTCACCCTTGTGCACAGTGATCTATTTAATCCATCTGATGTGTCTGCATGCATTATCTGAAGCCACTGTAGCAGAACAGGGTGTACGCAGCACAGGAAATGTAGCAATGCAGGAAAGGCAGATCTTAAAATAGTGAACACACTTATTTCAAAATGTGACTTTATATATTTTTCAGCACAAGGTTCTTCTCAGTTTTTGGCAATACCCAACCTACAAGCCCATTTTCAGGTCTTATTATGAGCTCATACTGATCTTAATCTGGCATGAAAAAAAGGGAAATGTGTGTTTGCTGTTCTCAACATACAGTATGTCAATCTGTAAGACTGAAACACTGTTTTCTCCAAAATTTGTCTGTTACATTTCCTCTTAACCACTGGAATGGGAACATAGCTTTTTGTCAGATTCAATTGTCAGATTTATAACAACCCTGGAGACTAACATAAATATCCCATGTTTCACCAGGCCTGATGCGTGTGCAAAGTTTTGTGGGTTTTTGTGGATTCTAACCAACTCAAAAATGCAACGAAGGACTCATATGCAAGGCACCGTCGGGGTCCGAATAATAATTCCTTCAGTTTCAATAGGGCCTTTGCCGCTGTGGGCGCTCGGCCACTAATAAATGAATTCAGTTTAAATGAGCACATGATATTATAGTGCATCACTAATCTTTATTCACAGCAAAAAGGTATACATTTCAGAACCAGCTCATCAGCTAGTTCAGATGAAGCAAAAGTATTTCATCAAAACTCCTCAACTGACATATTCCCTTTGTTTCAGTAATAACAAGTCCATGACCAAGCAGAGCAAAATCTTCCTAAATTTGTGATCCTTAGCGTGTTTTGCAGTCATATTGGTCTACTTTTAAGTCATAAACAACTTGAACAAAACTTTCTGTGCAGGCTAAGGCTATAAAAGACATTAGCAAAATAAAACCACAATTTAATGTTTTATGAATGTGTCCTTCACATATAATTTTTATCGTATCTATCGAGGCTTTTGCTCTGTGTCCTCCACCTCTGTGATCTCCTCTACAGGCACAGCTGATGGGGCTGGGTGGAAGAACTGGAAACAACACACACACACACACACACACACACACACACACACACACACACAAAGTTTGTGGTTGGGTAAGTGGTAAAGTGTGTGTGTGTGTTTGTGTGTGGGTGTGGCAGTATGTGTACTTACATTGAATGTGTCATTTTTTTCCAAGAAATATTTGTACTTTGGCGGGGGGCAAGGAATCTGAGGAAACAGAACCTTAGATATCCTGGAACACACACACACACACACACACACACACACACACACAAAATGAGCCTTGATATGTATTTAGTTTTAAAACAATCCAAATCCAGTTGATCCAAATAAATGTGTGTGAGTGTGTGTGAGTCACACAGGAGTCAACTTAGAGACACTACAGTACCTCTGATTGCGCACCAGCAGCAGCGCAGCCAGGAGGATCATGGGTATTCCAAGTGAAATTGAGATGATCACCAGAGTGTTGAGTTTGTAACTCAACACTGTTGACTGTTTCACCGCTACAAACACGCGCACACACACACACACACACACAAATACAGACCGAAAATGTATCATGGTGTGCAGGTGGATGGAGATGATTAAAGGTCACCAGCCTTTGGTAAAACCACTTTTCCAGATGACATAAAAACAGTACTCACTGATGGCGTGACTCCAGTCACTCCACTGAGAAGATTCTCGGCATTCGTTCCTTGCTTTCGTTCTAATCCTCACGTTGTAGGTGCTGGTAGGATCTAGATTGGGTTCTATATATGTCAGCGTCTCGATTAGGTTTTTGGAACTTTCCTGTTTTTAAAAGATAAAGATTCACCAGGAAACACTCATTAGGTTTACTTCATTTGGATTATTCTTGTTTATGTGCACCGGGACATAATGCACTAAATGGTAGCCTATATCTCATTTCTACATACTGTCCATACTGTACCTGGTCACCCATGTCTAGCTGGTATTCAAAGCAATGGGGTTCAAGGTGTACACGACTGTGGGGCTTACTCCATGTTACTAACAAGCTTCCATTTACGGATGATGCAGAGATGTTTTGGGGTGGAGACAGAACCTCTGCGGCACACACAACCACAAAATCAGTAAAATCATTGATAAAATATTAAATTCAAAAGGTCTGCTGTAGACTCTTTACAACTTACAGTGTAAACCTAACTTGAACATTCAGCTTAACAAATGAATATGTACCTAACTATAGGTGGCATGTACCCAATTAACCAACAAAGTGCCAGTCAGCCTACCATCAGTCTACTGATAGGCTTGATAAACTACACACACTAATGATAGAACCAATCAACTATTGATGGGAAAATGGGCACAGTTTAGTCACCTGAAAGCAAAAAAAAGATTTAAAAAAAAAACCATTTGTATGACAATTTACTGGAAGTCTGTTGGGGAGGGGGCTAGATTGTAAGAACAAGGTTGTAATGTTATAGAAATAAAAAAATATATATATATTGATAACATTTTACCCAGCAAGGGCCCTAACATTCATTTGTAAAGTCAAGATTTGTTCCCCTGGCAACACTAAGACTTCTGTGATGGGCCTCTCTGGACTTTACGATGTTATAAGGTACATTTAAGTTGGAAGGAAATCTAGTTTGGTATTCAATCATCAAACACACTAAACAAAATACACAGATAATATGCATTATTTTTAGCCATATGGCATCTTTATGGATGGCATTACCGCTCTGTCGGTTCACCTCTTTGGTCCAGACTGAAATATCTCAACAACTATTAAATGGCTTGCCAGAGAATTTAGTACAGACAGACATTCATGGTGCCCAGAGCAGAAATCCTAAAACTTTGCTTATCCTAGACCTAGTAGTAGGTCAAATAGTAAAATATCTCAACATCTACTTAAAGGATTTAATCCAGACAGTCATGTTTAGCAGACAGCACCACCATGAGGTTCACATTTGTGGTTTTCAGTGATGGGATTCTTTCTGTTAAAGAGTGAATTGGATAGAATCTATACAAAAGGGCTACCTAGTGCAACAGTGGATGCCATTGAATGCCTAGCTGTAGTATTATCATTGGCAAATATTCAACTCAATGACAGTGTTTGTCTTTGAGTATTACCTAGCATGTTGATGTCAAAAGGGTAGGTGTAGACTGTCCACTTGTCGAACAGGGTTATGTTAAAACTGAAAAATACATTCAACTCCTCATACACCTGCAGAATTGAAGACGTTGATCCGACTCTCTCCACAGACAAAAGGTTCAGAGAGTGACCTGCTTCATGGTAATCACACACACTAGGTGAATAGACAGAGAAATTGATACTCAGTCAAAATAATTAATACATTTGTATTGTAAATATGTATTCATATTTATCAAATCTATGCTTTGTGAGTAATGTGTTATTTAAAAAAAATGTAATATTGTAAAATAAAATGATAACCTGATATTGACAAAGAGCTGAGTATCCTTCTGTAAAGTGGGAAATGACCAGGAGCAGTTGAGTACATTTGTTGGGTAAAGGAGGCAGCCAAACTGGTCACCCACCTCATCCTCCTCTACATTATATCCTTGCTCTGGAGGACTGTGTGAATAGTGCTGAAACCATTCCACAAACATAAAGAACCAAATATAAAAACCAAACTATACATCTGTATTATCTATGGCCTTTGGAAGTTAAAGTTAAAAGGTGATTCTCACATCACCAGGGATAGATTCAGCCTCACAGACATCCGGATCGTTGGCCTCTGTCTCTGTTAAAAGAGGACATATATCTAGAGTTATAGCAGGAGGGAAAACACAAATGTAAAATGGATTTTTAAGTTCTAACTTTGACAATGCACACACACACACACACACACACACACACACACACACACACACACACACACACACACACAGCAAGCATCCATCTTTGCACATTCTTTTTTGTGGTAAACCATGCATCAACATCTTGTGCTATTCTTAATCAGGGTAGTGGCTGAATAAAAGTGTGTGTGTGTGTGTGTGTGTGTGTGTGTGTGTGTGAAAGTTACCCACCATTTTGTGAGGCACACAAAACCAGCAAACTGGACCAAAGTATTGAATGGACAGGAAAAAACTTCATAGCCAATCTAAGGGTTTTATACACATACACACACACACACACACACACACACACACACACACACACACACACACACACAACACACACACACACACACACACACACACACACAGTTCATACCGAAGCTGTCATAAGTAATTTCCTGGCTGTTCAAACTTCCCCTTTTTAAATGATACAGTAAATGATTTAGTGACTGACATCTTGATGGGCATATAATCAAATACAAACAAACAGCTTTTCTTGTATTAGTCTTAATTCTACTTTCAATTAAGCTTAATTGGGAGTTTACACACGTACAGTATATACACATTTCCACTACTTACAAAAACATTTTCCACACAAAAAAGAACAAAAGTAAAAACGTATTAGTGCTTTGGTTTGTAATCCCACTCAGCTATACTATACCACTGTCTCTTAAAATAAATAAATAAACCCATGAAGTACAAGCTTTATTATGGATTAAATCTAACACAAAATCTGAAGCACCATGATTTTAAATGGGATTACTAAGAAGCCGTTACCTCCTGCTGTCCGTCCACTTGGTCGCTGACTGTCGGTGTCAGACTGTTCCATGACACATTTCTGTGGAAAGAAGAAGCGTGACGTCACATACTGTACAAAGCTCCAGGAAACAAGGGGTTTCTTCCTGTTTCTTGGTTCACATTTTTCTCAAACATAAACCACACCATTTCCGATTTTCTGGTTACATCTAAAGCAATGTGTTACTGGTACATACACTAAAAACTAAGTAAAAAGACTCAGTCAATTTTACTTTTTAATAAATTATTAATAAAATTGGTTACTTACAGAATCAGTAACCTTTTTTTATAAATATCTGTGACTCTCAAAGAATTACAGAATCCCTAATGTTTTAAATATATTAGTATTTTTTGAAAATGTTACAAACAATAAATAAATAGAGACTTTTCTAAAATAATTTATATACATCTGTTGAACTGGACACTTATCACCTGTTATGAATGACTTTCATTCAGCTATAGGCTACTTGTACAGTAATTTAAAATCTAAAGTTGTTTAGATATTTCTCTGTAGGATGGTTAAAGGTTCCAAACATCTTCCCTTGACAACACATGACCACTACCAGCTCTGGGTTGTTACTACATAGCAACAGAATTTCTTTTGCTGAAGATGCCCATTGCATTAAAGATTAAAGATGATTTGATATTCTTCGATGTTCTAGTCGGTGCGACTGCTAGACATAGCTATAGGAGTACACCGCAAATACAATTATGCAAAAACACCAGTTCCCTGACCGGGAATCGAACCCGGGCCGCGGCGGTGAGAGCGCCGAATCCTAACCACTAGACCACCAGGGAAAGTTGCAACATATCCAGCAAGAATATCTTTTATACGTGCTGACCTGATGTATCTCTTATTTCTTTATCTCGTCAAACCAACTACTAGTCCTCAATTCTGATGCACTTTCTCTTTAAAACCGAGATCACTTCCAATAAAGCCTGAAATTTACCTATGCGTTGCTTTTTAGTAGCCTATTTCAACTTCTTCGCCTCACTGCGGCGCGTCACTAAGCAAGCTGTTTCCCCTCACCACTCTGCAGCACTAGGTGGTGGGCAAGCACCACACTTGTCTGAATCGGTCGCTGCATTCTCTTCCTACTTACTCAATGGATTGCTTGCATTGGGCACATTAGCCCCGAGCACATGAAACAAGAGTTGACTAGCAAATACTGTTACTGCAAATACTTTGTGCAGAGTCGATCAGCTTTGTTCAGGTAAGGAGTAAGGACCAACGCCTTTCTAAGCGAACTCTGATCTCCAAGTTTTAAAAACGAAAGCAGCCCTGCTACTGTTACGCGCCACGAGGACAGGGAATTCCCCGGGAAAGTCACAATTGGAAGGAAAACTACTTAATCAAGTATGTAATTACCGTATTGTTGCAGCTATTACAGTTTCAAGGTAACGTTAGCTTGCGGTTCTTTGCATGCCGTTATCGTAGAAAAGCATTTAAAGTTAACTAAATCCTGACTAACGTCAGTCTGTAGGCAACATGATGCCAAATAACATTTAAAACACAAGTTAGCATACATTCTAGCTAGTAACGTTAGCCTAACTACATTTTAAAACGGCGCTGAAATTGGCTTCCGATTCGGCAGTTAAGAGGAAATTTAAGGGAAACTTGTAGACCACGTTAGAAAAGGTCCAGATCCATATTCCGAATATGAAAGTGTAGTAAAGCCATGTTCCTTCCTTTTTGCTGCTGTGTTTGGTAAATGATTAGAAATCTCCTTTAATCTGCACTCACGAGTAGTAGCTAGGCTATGACGTAACGTTACAACATAAATGTCAGTGCTATCACAATATTTTGCAAAACATTTCAGCTTTCAACCCCCAATAATAACTGGTGTACTTTACTATAGGCTCCTTGTTCTTTCTGTCTCTATTTCTCTTTGTCAGATTCAGCATGTCAGCCACAGACTTGGTGAGACGTAATAAGACAGCCATTCAGACAACTTTATGTGGAGACTACAGGCTAATCCTCAACAAAGTTCATGAAAATAAACTAATAACTAAGCGGGAGTACAACAACCTTAAAAGCATTAACAAAGAGATGTAGAGGGCCACGTCACTGAGCTTGTGGATAAGATCACGAACAAAGGAGAGAACACATGCAAAGACTTCCTGGACCTCCTTCAAACCGATGAGGACATTAAAACGACTTACCCTGAGCTGAAGAACATACCATTGAATAAAACCTGCCTTGTAATTACGCCTGTTCAAGAGTGTGCATTTGACAACAAAGGTAACCCTATGTTAACATATTTATATTTAGTCTTGGTAAAGAAATGGCTCATGCCAGCATTGTGTGTTTCACATAAAGTTGACGGCTTAAGGGTTTATTTTTTGAAGTGTAAATCTGTTTCCATCTGATTTCCTCAGATGCTCCGCCACAAGAGAGCAAGAGGCGAAAGCTGGTGAGTTTTTTTTTACCTAATATTGAAATAGCACACTTTATGTTACAAAGCTTAAGTCAGTGTTTTTAGTTAGGCTTTGTTAGAGACACAATACATGCTTATGATCCTGTTTTAAAGTGCCCATATTATGAAAAAAACACTTTTTCTGGGAGTTGGGGTGTTATTTTGTGTCTCTGGTGCTTCCACTCACATAAAAACTTGGAAAAAAACTATTCATGCTGTTTTGAGTGAGATATGGGTTTCTGAATGTCCTCTGCCATCATTCTCCGGGTGAGCTGTTCAAAATCACCACGGCTTTCTACGTAACTAGCTGAGATGAGGTGGCTAAACGTAGCACATGCAAGCGCTAGCATACTAGCTTGTTCTCAATAGCAAACACTGCTACAACACACACTAGTTCACCATAATCTACAAAAAAACTACTCGCATGTCCCTGTTCTGCAGGTATTCCACAAGTACACAATGTTTGTTAAACCATGTAAACCTATGAACCTGAAAATGAGCATAATATGAGCACTTTAACATAAATCAACATGAACATTGAATCTAAGCTTGTAATAGCTTTGTAATATTTGCATAGCCTACTTCATAATGTTTAAACTAGTAAAGAAAAAAAGGTACCTCTTAAGTAAAAGTCTTACAGCATAAAATATTGAAATGTAAAAAATATCCACTCCAGGTTAGTTTCTTAGTTATGTGTTTGTGTCAAACTGTTTCCATTGTTTTCAGGACGAGCAGTATGAGTTGAACAGCCAGCCTACCGGCCTCTGTGTGATCATAAACAATGAGAATTTCCCAAATGGACCAAGAAATGGAACAGACAAAGATGCTCGTATGTTACAGAGTAGATGGATTCACAATTTTTAAATATTCGCCTGTTAGTTTGTGGTTGATGATTAAATAGGGCTTTTTTTAATTATTATATCCCCTGCAGAAAGTTTGGCAGAGGTGTTCAGCTGGCTGGGGTTCAGAGTGCTGATGTGTAAAGACCAAACCAAGAACCAGATGGAGGGCGCACTGAAATGCTTTGCTTCTCAGAGCAACCTCGCTGAGCTGCAGGGCTTCAATGTGACGGAGTGGTCTGGCAGCAGTTTCACTGATCTTCAAGAGGCTCCTAAGCATGGTGATGCCTTCATCTGCTGTATTCTGAGTCATGGGAAGAAGGGTGTAGTCCTAGGGATTGATGGGCAGTCCCTCTCCATCAAACAAATAACAAGAACTTTCAAGGCAACTGACCAGTCAACCCTCACTGGCAAGCCCAAAGTGTTCCTGATCCAGGCCTGCCAAGGATCGCAGATACAGCGTGGAGTGTTAGAAGAAGATGTGCTGACTGATGATGATTCTCACTCTCCATTCATCCCTGAGGAAGCTGATGTTCTGGTTGCCATTGCCACTGTCGAAGATCATCTATCATTCAGACATACAATAAATGGGAGCTGGTTCATCCAATCCGTGTGTGAGCAGCTAAAGGAGGGCTGTCCCAGGTAAATGTGAAACTCAAAATTAAATAGATAGTTAATCCTGTGGCTTCAAATGTTAACAATATTATGTATTTTGTAGATCTGACTATATAATCGATATCACGTAGTTAATGCTGTACACCTGTTTTGATCATAATATGCCCTGATAGTAATATGTTTTTGTACACTGTATATTGTTTTAGGAGTGAAGACATTACCACCATCCTCCACCGCGTGAACAATGAAGTAGCCCAGAAAGAGGACTCTAAGCTGCAGCATGGTGCAAAAAAGCAGATGCCTGAAGTTAGGTTCACCTTAAGGAAGAGACTAGTTTTGTCTCCACATCACAAATGAAGCTTAATCAACAAAAGAATCATGCATGTACATTATGTCTTAATTATGGTTTATAATTAAAATGTATTACTTTTTTTTAATATTCTAAATCTTATATTTTTAAATGATCTTTTTTATTGTCACAGATTTGTGTCAAAAAATAAACTTGTTGATCATCACTGGTGAGTTGAAGTTTAATGAGGGGGGGGAACTTTTTACAAACAGAAGCCTCAAAGAATACTGGTGACATTTACATATCTAACAAATAAGTTACTAATTGACCAAACATAAATTATTGCCTCCTAGATTTTCTAGTGTTCCTAAAGCAATATTTGTTAATAATTTCTTTTTAAGCAACCTTTATAGCAATGAACATTTTCAAAATAGATGCCAAAAATACATCAACCAGTAACTGTGTGATAAAGAAATAGCCATTTATCATTTTTTCATTTACGTTATTTTAAGGCATTTATTTTTATTTTTATAGCTAAAACATAAGGAGGGTTTTAAAACGGATTCGACCAACACACATTATTGTCACGTAATAATTGTGAGTCAAGTGCAGATGTGAGTTGCGCATGCTCAGATTTAAATATAAAATACTGAAAATTGTGAAATCCAAGAAATAATAAACTTTTCTCATTACTAACAATAACATAAAATGGAAATCATTTCAAAAACGTTTTAGCTATCTATGATTGTTTGACTTCTAACTTGTAGCCAGCATTGAACAAGTTAACGTTAGGAAGGGAACGTTAAGTAGGTCTATTTTTACTGACAATACAGAGGTGTCTCGTTAGCATCTTGTGGGCTACTTGTCGCGAAGTGACGCATGCGCGACTCACATCTGCACTCAAATCACATCGGATAGTGTGAATTCTTTCTTTAACTGCACCTTTCTTTAACTGTCTATGGGTGCACATCATAGATGGTGCACATGTACAATCATCTTTACGGTACTGCAGCGTCGTTGCCCTAACAACTCTGAATGTGTTTGTCCTCTTCCGTATCGGAAAAGAGGCTGCATATTCTTTTAATATAGTTAGCCTATCCTGGTCATAAAGGAAACACACACTTCGTACTGTTTTCCATTTTTTACCTTTATTCTTTATGGAAGTATTATGTTACACCGTGAAAACGTTTTTGCCTGGTAGACCAGCAGTAGAATAAAACAAAAACAGGAGCTTAACATTTCCCTATTCACAGTCCCCATTTTCTCTCCTCCGTTCGCGCTACCGTCCCAGAACTTCTTGTAGCTTACCAAAAATAAAACTCGTTCGTACTGAATATACCAAAGGGCAAATACAACTCACTTTCACTCATAAAGAACCCGAAATTCAGTGAACAATGTTTTATAATAATACGTAGAACTGAAACCACCTAGCAATCGTACAGATAGCTTATATTAACTTCCGGTGTTGTCATGGCAACATGACATGGCGTCAGCTACATTACGCTTAATACATCCATTCTGCATATAGAAGCAGAGACGGTATAGAGGAAATTTGAGAGAAGTAAGTTTAAAAAGCGGCTTGCCATAAACCCTCCAAACCTATTTGTGACAACAAAAGTTTGTCTCATAAAGCTGTTCCAACTACGTTGATACGTATTTCACTACCTTGAGTATCTGCCAATGATGGAGGCCCCGCTGGAAGACGAGACTCCAGCTGGAGCCTTAGCGGACATTGAGGGACTACACCATGGAGAGAAGTTGAACTCCTCTGACGAAGCTATCACGTTCATGTCCAGCATTGGTGAGTTGTCAGTGTACTTTGTTGGCTGTCCGAGAGGGTCAGAAAGAAACTGCGTAGGCTACGCCTACGAGTTAGCGTTACCTGGTTGAGGCACATGTTGAGTCCTCAAAGGAATAACGTTAATTGAAAATTGGATCAATTAAGGCCTACCTAACGTCAGCCAAAAATATCAAACAAGCTCTAGCCATATTTTAAACTGTCCATTTGTGGCTCACGTTCAAACATGAATATGTCCCACTTCCCTCAGAGCCTGCAGAGCTGCTCAAGTGTGTGTTTCCAGACTCTCTAGTGACCGTGTCAGAGGGGGGCCGAGTCCTGGGGCAGTTCAGTGTAACGGTGGAGTTTGCCCGTAGAGTCCAGCAGCCCTGCATGCTGCTGCATGCTCAGAGCCAGGGTGCCATTGATGACTCCCCCTGTGGAACTACAGTGACAGGTGAGGGCAGGCAGGGGCTGCAAAGACAGGTTGACCTTCAATGTTTTTCACAGACGTGTAAGCATACCTTGTCTTCATGTCCTTTGTCCTGCCTACTTGTCCATTTAAGCCTACATAACCACGGACCTGGAGGTGCTGGAAGAAGATTACCATGAGTATGTCAAGGTGGGTCATTGCAAACTTCCCATACTGTCTCATACTTCCCATACTGTCTCATTTTAACAAATGCAAGTGTGGCGCCTGCTTGCCTTTAATTCTTATGCCACTTCTGTCTGTTTTTATTTTGTATCCCTTGTCTTTCATCACATTAAATCATATTTTCAGCTTAAAGGTCACAGTTTGGACAAGAGGTGTCACATTGTGCAGCATAACGGGCGGATGGTGATCGATAAAGTTACCACTGTAGGAGAGGTGAGATAAGACACTAAATAGTTGCCGTCAACTGTCCTTAGCCCTAATAAAACAACATTAGGGTTCAATCATCCCAGGGCCGTTAAAACATTTATATGTGAAATAAATGGTAATAACATGACCTTCACCATGGTAAAAAAATCTAAAATTTGAAACAGCAATCAAAGTCAATCTAGAGCTGGATGTCTTTCTAATAACCATTCAAAACGGTTTTATACAAACATTTACCAATGGAGATGTCAACAAACCTGTTGTTATTACTGTAGGTGGTAATTATTTTTTTTGTGTGGGTACAGGAGACGGCGAAGGAGACCGTTTCCTATCCCATGTCTGTCCTAAGAGGGCTGGTTACAGAGGGGTCCAACTTTCTGCTGATGCGCCTGATTGCTCTTAGAAAGAAGGCGCCAAAACACATGACCTTCCTCTCCTTTGACCAAGGATTACACATCATCCACACCACTTTTGTAAGTAATTATGCCAGTGAGACCTTTTGGTCATTCTCTGTGTTGTTTGAATAGTGAACTCTGACTGGAATCTGTTTCTCTGTGGTCAGAGTGAGCTGGGTCTGAAACAGCTGGAAGTTGGGGGTAAGACCATGGAGGTATTTGGGCTGGAGAGGATTGTACACTCTGTGGAGGACAGCCCTACTACTTGGCAGTGCTACTTCCTGGCTGATGGGTAAGCTCAATGGCTGGACAGTACGTCTACAAGTTCTTAAACTTGTTGGACGGTCTCTCACTGCCCCCTGCTGTGGCGGCTGTGGCTCAGTGGTTGCCTCCCAATTGGAAGGTTGGTGGTTCAATCCTGGCCCTGCCATGTCGAAGTGTCCTTGGGCAAGACAATTGGAGTGTAAATGTGTGTGAGTGTTTATCTGATGAGCAGGTGGCACCTTGTATGGCAGCCTCGGCCACAGTGTGTGAATGGTTCCTGTGCTATGTACTGTAAAAGAGCTTTGAGTAGTTGTTAAGACTAGAAAAGCGCTTTATAAGCACAGTCCATTTACTGCTGTGGATCAAACATAATGTATACATACACTGTTACAATTCTTTTACTGTTTGCATCTCCTAAAAGGACTTTACCTGTGTTTAGGACAGCATGATTACAATAATCCAATTTAATGTTTGTGTGGTTTGCATGTAGTCCAGGAAACCAGACACATAGAAATCCTATTTGTGATCTGGCTACCAGAGATTCAAAAATTCAAGATTAAAAATCCTTAATTAATCCCACAATAGGGAAATTCACACTGTTGCAGCAGCAAGGGATATGAGGAAAAATACAAGACACATAAAAAAACAATAAATAAAGATAAGTAAAAAGAAAGAATAAATAGTCAAATAGTAAAATGTATTTACAGTATCATCCATTTTTTATCTATTTTATTTGTTTATCAGTCCTGGTGTGTGTGAGTTTTGTCCATGTGGTCTACAGGGAGCAGTGGACCACATGAATATACAAGGCTAAGTGTAAACAAAATTGTATAAACTTGTGAGTGGATTTTGTCTGGAAATGAGACCCATGAAAGACAAATGTAAATGAGTGTGCATTTAGGACTTAAAGGCTCTGTAAATCACTTTGATAAAAAAAAAGTCACAATATGACTTGATAAATGATTTTTGAGCAATTTGTGTTCTGTGATCAGGCACTTGGCCAGCAGAGTGCAGGTGGGATCACCAATCACCACAAAGCTTCTGCAGCTGCCATCACAGATAGAAAAAGGTAACGAAGCTCACACATAGATACGGTTCCTCCAATAAAACAGAGTCAGTTATGTTGTTGGTGTGTGTGTGTGTGTGTGTGTGTGTGTGTGTGTGTGTGTGTGTGTGTGTGTGTGTGTGTGTGTGTGTGTGTGTGTGTGTGTGTGTGTGTGTGTGTGTGTGTGTGTGTGTGTGTGAGACAGTAGGTTTTGAGAAGATCCCTCTGGTTTGGGAAGAAGACATGCAAATGCACTCCAAGTTCTTGGACAGAAAGGTAACCAATAATGTTCTCAAATGGTTAATACATGTATTGACTGTACCTGACTGACTGTACCTGAATAACTTTGTTTCCTCCCAAACATCTTATCATATATATATATATATATATATATATATATATATATATATATATATATATATATATATATACACACACACCATCATCTTGCTCTACAAATCATTTGAACAGAGAAGGATATGGATGTGTGTTTATGTCTTGTTGGGACAGGAGGAGCTGAAGGCGGACCATGCCTCGTACCTGAGACAACATCCAGATATCCGTGCCCTCATATCTGACTTCCTGCAGTTTTTGCTGTTGAGGAAACCAGATGACGTCTTCCAGGCTGCTAGGGAGTTCTTCCTCCCTTTTGCCTCCCGTCGTCCTCCAGAGCCAAGCCTGAAAAGCCCCTCACTCTAAAAGACCTCAGGGCTCACATGCTAAAAGCAGCCTTTTTTTTTATAGCTTTCTGTATTTTAACTTCAGATTAAATCTTAAAATTGCATTTGGTTATGCTCTTGTCTTTTTTTCCTGAGTGACAGATGACTAGTGGCACAAAAGGAAACGTGGTGGAGAGTAACAATAGCTTTTAAACCTGAGACTTCCTCTGAGCTGTGTGATCTTGCAAAAAAAAAAAAACTTTAGTGATGTGAATAAACTAGTTTGTTTCAAACAATGATTGTGGTTTCGTTTTGGTACTTTGTCAATCAAAACAGTTATGGCAAGTTAAGTTTGTCATCCCTCAGTGAATTTAGGAAAGAGCGAGCCTGTCTTCAAAATAAAAGTTTAAAATGTAAAAAATTAAAATACACAATGAAAGGCGTGGTAAAACCTCCAATTAGGTAAAACCAAGAGCGTAGGACAATTGTGTAGACAGGTCTTGGACTAATTCACTGCTTGCGTATGCTTATTGGAATAAAAAAATACGTTTGCATTGCATTCTTCAAGTGTGTTGACAATAAACCTATGCCATACATAACCTTTCTTTTGAAGGTGAAAGCGGAAGCGACCATTCTAAAATGCTGGCGCCAGTTCCTCTGAAAGTGAAACCGGCCGAGGGAACGTACGGACAACATACACCAAAGTACTTATACATATATTTACATCCATAAAGAAGTACATTCTAGAACGTCACTTGTGAATTGTTCGCTTTTAAAAAAGCTTTGTCTTACTGACTTACAGCAGACGCGCCTTTTCGCTTCTTGGCCGTAAATCGACAGTGGTAAGTGTTAACGTCGTAAATGTACTAACCTGTGGACAGGGTTATCTAATGAATACAGCCTGTAACTTAGGGAACGTTACAGCCTATCAAGTACCCTACAGGTTAGGCTGTTGAATGTAATGTATGTAATGTAAACTATATAATGATTTGACATTACATTATTTTTGTTGTGCTACCCAGGCTTGGGTTAAAACAAATGTATAGTTTTCACTTTGTGACGTCAAACAAACGTCGAGTAGTTGTTGTTTTCAGTGACGTCACTTTAGCATATCCCTGTGACTTTTCGCAGTTTGAATCCACTCAGTGATTAACAAAACACCACTTTGACTCAACCTGTAGAATAATTAGAACAAAAATACTGGTTATGTTATACAGTACTAAAATGGGATTAATATACTGTACTAATATACCACACAAATACACCTACAAATATGTGACCATTTGAAATACATATTAGTCTTAAACCTATCCATGGGAACAACCAAGTACCTGCCTTGGACCTCAGACTGCTACAGGTCGAGAGTAAAAGGCTTTATAAGTAATGAGTACTCTAACAACATGTCACAGGGATCTTACTGTACTTTCTTGTATGTTTATCAGTTATAGAGGACATGTATTCAGTATTTCTGTTATATTGAGCCACATCAAGTATAGAGGTGGCATTTGGAATTCAAGCTCATGTTATGTTTTAACTTGTTTCATCTTCCCCATTAAATGCCCACTTTTCATTTTTACCTTTTGCTTTGAATGTATGTATTTGTTTTTCTGTATTTATTGTTAATTTTATATTAATGTTTACGTATGCACCTTTCACCAAGTCAAATTCCACATTAGTGTACTTATTGTGGCAATAAACCCTTTTCTGAATTCTGAAAACCTTTTTCTGATTCTGATTTCAGATTTTTGTATCTATTGTTTCTGCCTCTGATAACAACAACCTGTAGAGTACAGTGAGCTAAACACCAGGCCTGTGCTGGTGGGAGTGGGTCTTTGATGGATAGGTTCAAGCTGTCCCGTATAGATGAGGAGCTGGGGTCCTCTGAGGTCGCAGCGCTCTGCTTCTTGTGTTGTGATGTCATCAATAGGAAACGCCTGGAGGGGGTGAGCACTACGTACCTTGTACTGTTGTCTTTGCACATGTCTTAACCACATGTCTGAAGAAAAACGTCTCATTGACCTTTTCAAGGTTTGTCTTCTCAAAGGTTTATTTGTGTGTTTGTGGCGGTTCTCATACAGATTGTCGATGCAAAAGACCTATTCTTGAGACTAGAAGAAAAAGGACTGTTGGAGAACGACGTCTTCCTGAGTCGGCTGCTCCGAACCCTCCGTCGAGCAGATCTTCTCCACCTGCTGGAGACAGACAGCAGGCAACCAGAAGAAACCGACGCATATCCCATGCTGTCAGATTACAGGTACACGTAAAGGCAGAAATACATTTACTGTAACTGGAAGAGATAACAGTACGCAAGGATTTTAATTCAGCTTTATTCCCAAAGTTGTGTTCTTTTGTCTTTTGTTTGTTTGCCTGTCCCTTTCCTCTTTCTCTTTTCTCCACTTCTGCTCTTTCTGTCAGGGTGATGCTGTACGAAGTATATGAGGACATGACAGAAGAAAATCTTGACAAGATGAAGTTTCTGTTGTCCAACAAACTGGGCAAAGCAAAAATTCAGGCATGCAATGTAAGAACACACCCACAGTTACATAGAAATAATGACATGGATACCTGTCCTGTTTATTTATTATGAGTAAAAAGTCTAATACCAGTAATGCAACATTTGGCCCTAAACATATAGTAAATAGTTAAACTCTCTTTATCTGTGAACAGCAGCAACCTAAATTCATAACTAACACTATTTATACATTATCTCAATGCAATGTTAACCATTATATTAAAAAGGTTATATTTGGTAAATATTCTGTGTTAGTTTAGTAAGTTCCATTACAGGTTAACTTCATGTAATTGCAATTAGGCTGAATGATATAAACATAAAGATATACACACAGCAACAACACAATTACTGCACAGGAAGCGATTTCTAGATTTGAAATTCAGCTGCAAAGCCTCTACACTAACAGATACAAACACTTTTTTTCCGTTATTTACAGACAGCACTGGATGTGTTTGCTGAAATGGAAAAGACTGGTTTACTGTCAAATACAAATCTGCATGAGCTGCATACAATTCTGCTGGAGTTCGATCAACAACTGGCATTGACTATAAAGCGCTACATGGAAGGTATGATATGCACTTACACACACAAGCACAGACACATTTAAATGTTGTATTACTATGACACTTGTGGATTTATTGTATTCTTTTTAGCAACCCAGCTGCCTCGAATCCCTTCTGTCAGCATGGATTACCGGGTGGGTTTATCAATGTGTGTTTATATATAGTTGATCCTATAATGAGCCGGTGTACTGAGGAGCTGGACTCTGTTTTTTTCCCACAGAGGGTCATCCCCAGCCAGCCATCACAACCCAGCTGTAAGTCTTTTTCACTGTTTAACTCACCAACTTAACCATTAATTTGAGCACACAGCCATTGAATAATTATCTCCAATGACTAGACTGCCACCCCCTCACTGCTATAGATTAGGGCTGGACGATATGGAGAAAATCAAATATCACTATATTTTTGACCAAATACCTCGATATCGATACCACAACGTTGTAGTGTTGACTATTGGTGCTTTCACAATATTTATACAATGAGATTTTTGATAAATAATCATCATTAATTTGGATATATTGACTAAGTGTGTAAAGGCAAATAATAGAACAGTTACAACAGTCTGGTAAATTCAGAAATCGACATCACTTTACTGTAATTCAGCCTTTAAAACCAGGAAAAGACACCACTTGTGCCATAGTACAATATCCAAAATCAAAGACGATATCTAGTCTCATATCTCGATATCGATATAATATCGATTATATTGCCCAGCTCTAATATAGCTGTTCACTCCCGTGCATTTGTATTATACCCATAGGAAGGATGTAAGTTTTTACTGTTTTTGTTCTTCAGATGCAGGAGAGTCCGATGTAGCCGTTGTCTCCGATGCAGAACCAAAGATCTCCCCTCTTTCTGATCACGTAACCATTCACACAAATACAAATTCCTCTCATTCTTTTTATTATAGCACTATTGTTTATGATTTGTCTATGTGGCTGTGCTTGTGCTTTAGACAGAATACTACGCCCTGATTCATAACCCTCGCGGTTTGTGTGTGGTCATCAATAATGAGTACTTCCTGGGAACAGAAATGAAAAATCGAGGAGGGACTCTGGAGGATGCAAGTGTGTATTCTTGTATTTGAACAACCATGTGATTTGTTTATGTACTGTTTATCTATTAAGTTACCTAAAAACATTCATGATTGAGGATGTTAGAGTTTCTACTTATTACACATTATATGTATAATACAATCTATCGTTATGCTTTAATTTGACACAGAGGCTCTGCGCACAGTGTTCACCCGCCTTGGCTTTACTGTGGTGGTACACGACAACCTGACTGCCCAAGACATGCTTCTTGTACTGAAAGAGCTGGGCTCAAGGAATTTTTTGGATGACGATGCCTTGGTGAGCAGTGTTACACACCTTCAGAGCTGTAAAATCGGTGACTACTGTATATGCTGTATATGATTTGCTCTTTAAAGGAATAGTTTGGCATTTTTGATAAAGATCAAATTTACGGGCTTAAAGGAAAATTTGGCTGTTTTGAAGTGGGGTTGTATGAGGTTCTTATCCATAGTCAGTGTATTGCTGTACTGCTGTGGACCGGGGCAACAGCACAATGTATTTAAGGCCCTGACACACCAACCCGATTATCGGCCGCCGGACAGTCTGGCGAGGTCAGTGACTTGAGTCTGTTCAGTGTGTTCTGTGCCATCGTCAGCCAAAGGAGCCACCGACCTTCATATTGGCCAATTTGACATGTCGGAAGGCGGGTAGTCTGACTGAATGACCAGTGGCCATTGGTGGAGTGCTAACCCGGAAATGATGAGCGGGATGAGCGTAACGCCTCTCAAAATCTGACGAGAGTCTTTGTCGATTTAAATGAAGACATATTCAACAACTGTATGGCCTATTTCTTGCTTAAAATGTTTTCAGAAACACGTTTTGGTGAACTATTTTCGTAAAATACGAGATTGTATTCCGAACGAGCCATCATTACGGTCGGTTTTGAAATTCCAGAGAAGCCAGACCCATGTGTTCGTCCAATCAGCTGCCGGTTTTCATTTTTTGGGAGACAATACAGATTAGCGCCGCCTGCTGTTATGGAGACGTATTCCGTGTCATGCGCGAAAAACATACAATCATGCAGAAGTTGGTCATATAAATATGGGCAAAAATTCCATAATAATGCTTAAGCATATTGGGATTCAAGTGGTCTGAAAGAAAACTGGACTTCTGTACCTCCTAGTCTAGGTCCCGGGAAAGATTTGTTTATGCTTCATTTAGCGGAGAATATCTCATCTGTTATAGACTAATATGACCCCATTAAACAATGTAAAATGTCTCAAAATGAGACAAAAGTCCTGAAAATTATCACGAAGGACTTTTTTCCCTTTTATAGGTATCTTCATATATTTCTACCAGTTTAATCTTCATATTAAGAAAAATACTTTTTGTATTACACACAAAAATATGCAAATGAGGAAATATCTCATTAAATACATGTACATATAAACATATAAAGCTACATATTTTCTGAGTCATAGAAGAGTGTAAGCATTCTGATTTGATATAAAGAAAATGACAAACAACAAAACTGGAAATTGCCAGTTATTTATTACCCTAACTTTAAAAGCTTACATTTCCTACCTGTTCTAAATATTGCTGTCATCACCTCCAACTTTTTTTGGAGGTTCCACTCAACTTCAAATTCTGTGGTTTTTCACAGATTTATGTTGCCATTAGACAGCCCTGTTTTTTTAGAAGGAACTGGAGTATTTTTTTCTGTGCTCTGTGCCACCAGAATCCTTGGACCAAACGGTAATTGTACATCCAGGCAACGACATACCGGCAACTCCCCTGTTCTGCAAAGTAAAATTACTGTTTTTTTGTCAAAGGATTTTCGTGGCTTTGATGAGAGCATACATAACTGCTCCAGAAAGCTCTTAATTGAAAGTCTTAAATTGAACTTGGTGAACCCTGCTATATCTTCATATTGTCCATGGTACAGCCTTAACAGTGGTATAGATCTTCTGATCTAACTCTGAGTAAGAAAGCGAATAAGCGTATACAAAATGTTGTAAAACTATTGCTTTAAACAGTGTCCTTTCAGTACAATAACCTTTCAAACAATTCCAAATGTTAACTGTGACTGCATGCATACACAAATCATCATGTGTCTCAGGCCAAGTTTAATTGAGATGTAACACAATATCAAGAAGAAAAAACATGGCTTTGTCTGATCTTAGGTGGTTTGTGTGCTGTCCCATGGAGAAAAGGGATGTGTCTTTGGGACTGATGAGAAGTCAGTGCTTTTGCAACAACTGTCCCAGTACTTCACCAGCGGGAGTGCTCCCACCTTGGCAGGGAAGCCCAAACTGTTCTTCATCCAAGCATGTCAGGGAAGTGGCTACCAGAGAGGATCCCTGCCCTGTCCTCCGAAGCCAAGACAGGAGGAGGGGGACCAACAGAGCCGCCTGGAGGAAGACGCAGGTCGCGTGGAAGGTGAGACAGTGCCATGGGATGCTGACTTTCTGGTGGGCATGTCCACCGTGCCAGAGTGCAAGTCGTTTCGAAGCACTGCCACAGGCTCCATCTACATCCAGGAGCTGTGCAGGCAGCTGATGAGGTCAGCAGAAAGGTGAGAGATGCCTCCATCCACTATAAGATGATGCTTTAGTTAAGGCAAAGATTTGGCCAACCAAGGCTACATCTACACTCCTACGAATTTGTTTAAAAAAAAATATATATTTTTTGCTACGTTTACACCTCACGTCCACACTACTCCGGTGTTTCCCAGCCCCTAAAATAGAGACATTTGGCATCCCCACCTTGGTTTGAAAACTTTGCTTTATAGTCTGGATGGTCACAAACGGAGACCTTTGGAAACAACGTTGCATGTTAGTCAGTCTTATCAGCTAGGAAGGTTTACATACCACCTTGTTGTTGGTCTCTAAGCAATTAAATCCCTGATCTTACTTTTCACCATTGTTGTTCTTTGTCCAAAGTATTTTTTGGTTACATCCATGATTTTCAACCACAGAGTAACTTGCTGTTACAAACAATCTGCTTCCTGTTTACATCAGCACGCACATGTCCGGTGTATGAAAATGTTCATGTGATATTCATTGTCAAACAATGTTAATAAGAATGCCGATTACTTCTGCTATAGGAGTTAAAACTCTTGTGTGGACAGAGATGGGTTTTGTCTCAAAACCCAGCTTAAAAATGAATACGTTGTGTGTGGATGAAGGCTAGGTCCGTCTTTTAAACCAGGCTGGACCCCAGCTTAACCACAGCACTTACTGTCATACTACACAGATGTGATGGGTGACACCCTTTAGTTTGAAAGTATAGTATTCCCAAACTGTTATAAACACGTCCTAATATAAAGTTAAAATGTAGGACTTAAGATTCAGGGAGAGTGACGTGTATGTATGTGTATTTCGAGACTCAAGACTAATGTGCAACGCATACATCAGCTGTGTTTACAGTAGGCCTTACTGTCTGAAATGAACCAAAACTCTTAGAACTCCATTATAAAATGCCATTTTATTGTGCAAATCTAACCTTTTTCTAGAAAAAGGAACATAGGAAATTCCTGTTGACCCAGTTTAGTGACTATAGCTTTTTCTGTAGGTCTGCTTTTGGCATTTTCAAATGTATGTGCAGTGCTATTGATATTATATGTTAGAGAGCATGATGTTGTATTTAAATATACCCACAATTTAAACAAGGATTATCATTTGTAATGCATTTCCTCTGTATTCTGTGCAGCTCGGATTCGGATGATATTCTCACTGTGCTGACACGTGTGAACAGGGAGGTCAGCAAAGGAGAATACAAAACTTACAAACAAATGCCAGAGCCCAAGTACACCCTCACCAAGAAGCTCGTCCTCAAATTTGTGTGAGCTGACCGGGACCAAGTGCAACGCTGAAAATGTGCCATAGTCACATAGACCCGACTGGTTTACTGTGTGTATGTTGTGTGTGTGTTTTTTTAATCTGACTTCATGGTACAGCTTAATCGATGAACTTGAATGTAGGCGTCTCTGTCTGGAGAGTCTGATGTTTCTTAATCTTGCAAAAGCATCATGTTATATAAAATATAACGGAAGCCACTCCCATGGGATTTAGGAAAAATAAACAATCAGTTTTTTTCATTTGGAAAGTTTCTTTGTGTCACAGTATTACAGATCACAGAAAAGCAGTTGCACAAAACTTCCCTTAATCTTGTTATATTGACACAATGAAGTCAATATGCGGTGGACATAGTAGTTTAGAGAATAGTTTCATTAAAGGGGAAACTAACATAAGACTTCCCAAAATACAAATTTCTGTTGGTATTGGTGGTTTTATGGAATCAGAAGTAGTTTAAAACAATGTAGGTAGCTAAACCTACGTATAAGGTATAAGAGTAAAATGATTACTGAGTTGATATGTAAAATTGACATGTACATTGTTGAAGCTTGTCCAGGTAACTAGTACAGTGTTCTATCTATGAATGTAACACATTTATTGCTGCTGTCAGGTGAATGCAGGAGAATAAAAACGACCTTTTAACTCTAAAATGGAGAATAAATATGTGATTGCAATAAATAGAAATTCTCAGTCAAGCATGTGCAAGTACAGTATTTTTGTTGATGTACTTTAGTATGGTGTTGTAATGCACCTTTATTCAGTAACATGAAAAGGGCCTGTTGAAAATAAATCGGCTAAACCCATCAGGGCTTGGCTTTCCATACAAACACACACACGCCCTGTGAGTGTATGTGCGTGTGTGCGCGCGCGCGTTTTTTTTGTGTTTGACAGATTCCTGTGGACTCCACCCTGCTCTTCAGTGTTCCGGGAAATGTTCTTCACTGCTGCTGGACATACAGGACAGAGCTGAGAGAACAGACGGGCAGGCCGCCGAACAACTTCACATTAACCACAACTCTAACCGAATCTCTTCAGGACTTTGAAGTGTTTTGGAAATAAAGGACTTTCCGACACCGTAAAGACTTCGAGTTTTCCCATCTTACTGCTAAGAAATATCAGGTTACGACCAGACTGTTTCTTTCGTTGAAATCTCATTGTTGGTAAGTGGAGCTCATTTTTAGATGTTTTCATAGGGGTTAATGGACCAGGAAATACATCTTACATTGAATTGGTTTGGTGTAACTTTGTATTTTTCGTTGGCTATGTAGCTGTGTGTGTGCTGCAGGCTAACGCCACTCACCTGAAAGGACTTTTTGTGAGCTGGGGTTTTTTTCTCTCTAAACAGAGAGGGGTGGGTGTAGCCAGCCTTGTGTTTTGAAATAGCTCATCAATCTCAGTGTTCAGTTAAGTTCCAAAGTTAAAGTTTAATTTAGCAATAGGTAACCCATGCTACAGAACAGTGAACATATTTTCTGTCTGCCAGTACGTGGTTACGTTCACACACTGGGTTGTTTGTTTACTGCATCGCTCTCAGCTGCAACATATAGCAACAGTGCATCCTGTAACCCGGAAATAGTTTAGGGTTTTAGGGAAGACATATTTTAACTGACATATGTTTAATGTTTGTAACCACAAACATTAAAGATGGCCTCATTCAGTCCCACTGGGCCAGCATGCATAGGACCAGGGTCCCAGACATACCTGAAAACGAATGTAGCCATAATTAATTAATTAATTCCACCTGTTTACCTCTGGTGTGATAACATGTTGTGCATTGATGGGCGTATTCCTCTTGATTCATTCATTCAGATGTCCGAACCATACTGCCCATAGACTCAAACACCGCTGACGTAGCTGAACAACAGTAATGGGCGCTAGGGAAGTGTGGTGGTGGGGACCTTATGTTTCACTTTTGAAAAAAAACAGCGATTGTAACGATGAGTTCATTATTGATTAATTTGACAAATGTTTTCGATTAATCAAATGATCATTTGATCTTTAATCATCAGAAAAACCGACCAACGATCAAAATAAAAATGACAATATCATCTCCATCCCCCACCCCCCCAATATTTTTTGTATAGTCCCTGAAGAAAACTTGCAGACCCTTTTACCCAAAAATAATCCCAAAATAAAGAAACACAAGTTATTAGGTTAATTCCAAATCTGGATGTTTTGACATTGGTTTAAATTTGATGGTCAGTGTCACGTCCACAGTTACAATGAGTAAAGAGTAAACAATGCAAGATTACATGAGTTGGAAAGAAGAAGAATGCAAAGTCATGATGACAAAGGCCAAATGCAGGAAGATTGTTTTGGTAACAGTAGTAGATCCTCACCAATATAAGCTAAAAGACACCGTATGGGTTATCTACTCAACAACAGCCTCAGATAGATATATATTAACAAGTTCAAAGTCAAAACCTTAGACAGTTGCAACAAAAAGTAAAAATGAAAATCTTTGTCAAACCGGTTCACACTGTTATTGTTTTAGGTATTACAAAAAGATGTCTGCCCAAATGACAGGCTCCATGATAACTTTTCTAGAGAAGATTTAACACCCTCCCAATCAAACACCTTTAGCCCTCTCATTTGCTAACTGTGTCTCAATGACCAAAGAAGTGACCAGTTCTGTGGTGCCGTCTGTAACTGCAGATACTCTGAAGCACTTTTTCCATTTAGTATTTTCTGCTCTGTTGCTTGGTGCTCTGGATGTGATGTAATGGCAGCATGAGGTGGAGCCAGCTCTTGAATTCCTTTTACAGTGCATATTCCCCTAAAAAGCCCCAGTGAATAAATGCGTGAGCAAAAAGAAACCTACTTAAACGGATACTTCTTTTCAATGAGGTGGCTTATTGTTTATATCGGTGAAAATGGGTGAATCCATTTTTGAGAGAAATGTGTTTGAAAACTCAAATTATTCACATTGTAAAAGGGGGTTAATTTTGTTGTTAAAGCACTATCAATATCCTGTAAACGTACCACAGCTATTTTAATAGGCTACGTAGGACCATGGAATAGTTTGGCCATATGTGACATGTGTATGAATGGGTGTGTGGTCTATTATAAGACATTTCCCTCAGAGATGTATGTGGTGGTTTCTGGGACCACATTGGTTAGTAGAACCACATGTTCACTTTAACCTGATACAACCTCAAATGTACCCTTTAGGTCAAACTCAAGTATGATTTATTATGTTTACCTAGCCAAATCTTGGCATGTAGATAAATATGTGCGCACACAGATTCACACACACATACCAACAGCTGCTCAGTACACTGGCCTGTAACTGAAGCCAGGATTACCCATTTATGTGTATGTTTATGATTGCTTATATGATACTACTATGGGTTAGTCTCTTAGCTTGTGTACATTGAAATGTGAAACAGACGTGAACTGTATTTTCTCCAACTTCCCTCCTTAGGTAAAATGTCCAAGTCAGACTACCCTCCAGGGTACGATGACTCCCGGGACTTGCTGTATGCACCTCAGGGTCAAAATTACCCACCACCCCCTGCATATGGCTTCCCTGGCTTTGGTGGTCCCCAGCCAGGCCAGCCCTCTGTTCCCTACCCCGCTGGACCTCCTATGTATCCAGGCCAGCCAGGGGGCTATCCTCAGGGCCAGCCAGGGGGCTATCCTCAGGGCCAGCCAGGGGGCTATCCTCCCGGCCCGTACCCAGGACAGCCTTACCCTGGTGGGCCAGGAGCTGGCTACCCCAGTCAGCCTCCCATGCCCCCTGTTATGCCACCTACCATACCATCAGATATCCTGAGCTCAGGTAAGACAGGGACTGCTGAGCATATCAGTGTGTGTCTTCTAATTTTTTATTTAAACACATGTTTAATATGTGAATTAAGCACTGTGCCACTTATAACAAACCTTTAAAGGACGATGCATTTTGGTACTTTGTCCTGACATAAAAAAAAAAAAAAAAAAAAACATTCAACCAGCAGAACTTAGAAAATGGCCGTGGCTAAATACTGATGCTATAACTAAAGGTAAAAAACATTACATTGTATACAATTGATACGGTTAGTTTTTGTTTCACATTGCAATCATGCCAGCAGCGCACTAATGAACTATGCGTATACTGTAATGTATGTCATACCTACGTCCTATTGTCATCATCTACGTGATCTCCCTATACTCTCAATTGATTGGTTTGTAGACAGGCTTTCCTGTCCTCTCGCATCCTCGGAAGATAATTGGAATTTTGGGGATTTTTTTTCTAGCTAACTCTCTAATGTCAATTAAACACTCCTCCCTCTATGTTCTACTGTGGCTTATTTTGTTTTGTTGCAGTGTTTTTTCCTTTTTCCAGTTCTGACCATAGCCTGCCAGAATGTCTTGTAATTGGTCTGACAATCTGAACCATCCTAAACATAAATGTCACTAGAACCAAACCGCACCATGGTTCAATTTGATTTAACACCGGTGTCATTTTGGTTCAGATCACACCGACAATTACGAAAGATCAGACCAAATGAGGTGGATGTGAGAGGGCCCTTAGATGAGAAAATGAATACACTCACATCTGTACAGTACATATGAAGCTACAGACTGGAGCATAAAGATGGAAACAGTTCCATTTTTGTACAGATTAAACAAACAAGATGTAACACTTCATCACAACACAACTGATAGCTGTAGAAGTGTTGGTAGGCATATTTATTACCTTTTGGATAGAGCCAAGCTAGCTGTTCTTAGCCCCGCAAATAATTGTATTTACCAAAATGTCAAACCATCACTTTAAACTTTGATGTTCTGATGCCTCATCTCTAACTCTTGATTGGTGAGGGATGACATGTTTTCTGTAGCTCTTTGTGGTCAGGGCTCATGTTTCTGTTCTGCTGACAACACAGGTGAGGAGTTTGCGGCGAGCGACAGCGGTTTTGACAGTCTGAGCATTCGTCATGCCTTCATCCGAAAGGTAAAACACACATTTCGCACACACCATGATGAATTAGCCCTAGTTTGGATCTGTCATTGTATTATCATTACATTTAAGTCACAGAGCAAAGAGAGGAACGACGGGGTGTAATGTCCCTTTCTGTATGCATGTGTTTTTCAGGTGTATTTGATTTTGGCGTCTCAGCTCCTTGTCACCACAGCCATTGTGGCCGTATTCACATTTGTGTGAGTATACAGTGTGTTTGTGTAGTTTTGTGTGCCTGTTTGTATTTGTGCCTGTGTGTGTCACGCTGTAAACTCTGCCTCGGTTTCTCACAGCCAACCTGTCAAAAAGTTCGTACGGCAAAACCAAGCTATCTACTGGGCATCATAGTAAGTCCTACACTGTACCTCAGCACATTTAAAATTATGTTTTATAGGAATCCGAAAGAAAGTTTGCAAATTTCAATACATTCATCTCTGCATTTTGTTGTTTCAGTGCTGTGTATATTGTCACCCACCTTGTGCTGGTCTGCTGTAAGGGCCCCCGGTGAGTGACTGCTCAGTTTTACAAAGAATATTTGTATAAAGAATATTCATGAAACTGCATTTAATCTTCTAATTGCGCTCTCTTTGTAGGAGAAAGTTCCCATGGAACGTCATTCTGCTGTTCCTCTTTGTAAGTAAGATGACTCATGGTTGACTTGTGAATCAGGAAATGGAGATGCATCCTTACTGGCATTTTTCTGGACTTGAATCAAGTCTATCTTGGACTAAAACACAGTAGCTTTCTTAGTGAATATTTTCATCAGGCTATGCTAGTACCATTCCAATGCTAGATGTTTGACTTTGATAGTAGAACTGACAGAACAGTGAGTCAGCACCACACGTGACTGGCTGTTTGCATAATGCCTTTTGATATGTTTTTTCTGTGTTTTATCAGCTCTGTGCAGAAAATGGCTCTATGTATTACTTTGTGGACTGTTATTAGATTAAGTATGATCATTTATTTAAGAGGGCCGTCACTTTTTTTTGAGTATTGCTTTTTATAGCTTTATATTGATAGATATTTTTTTTGATGGACAAATAAACCTTTGTATTGTTTTTACAGACCTTGGCATTGTCCTACATGACTGGATCCATTTCCAGGTAAAACAAATGTGCACAGTCCACGCAGTAGTATATAAACATCCAGTGCTTGGTTTCCCTTAGAATTAACTCTGTGTTGCTTTATGTTTTTAGTTACTACGATACACAAGCAGTGTTTCTTGCTCTGGGGATCACTGCCGTTGTCTGCATTGCTGTCACCGTCTTCTGCTTCCAGACAAAGGTGTGTGTGCGAGCGAACGTGCGTGCGTGTGTGCGAGCGTGTGTAAGTGCTTATTAGCTTCAAATAGCCACTGTGTATTTGTGCGGTCACGTGTATCAACCTGTTCGTTTCTCTTTCTAGGTGGACTTCACCAAGTGCCAGGGCCTCTTCTGTGTTCTGGGAATTGTGATGTTGGTGACTGGCATCATTGCAACTATTGTGCTGTCATTCAAATATGTGAGTTTCTGTAAGGCTGATTATAACAAAAGACAGCTTCCTGATAACACACAGATTTCTATCATTGTAATGCCTGTTTGTTGTTGCAGATTCTGTGGCTTCATATGCTTTATGCAGCGATGGGAGCCATAGTTTTCACTATGGTGAGTGTTACGCAATTTCACTGTTGATGGTGGTTTGTTACTGTCATTTTTTTTACAGTTGCCCTGGTGGTAGTACATGTATAACTCTCTTTCAGGTCGTGTTCCAGTGTAATATTGAATGTTTCTTGTTTGTCTTGTAGTTCCTAGCGTACCACACACAGCTGCTGATAGGGAACAGGAAGCACTCCATCAGCCCAGAGGAGTACGTGTTTGCTGCGCTCTCCATCTACGTTGACATCATTCAGATTTTCCTTTTCCTGCTGCAAATTATCGGTGCTTCGACCAAATAAGTGCACCCAAAGGTACACAAGCAACATGGGTCAACAGAGTGCAAAACCATTCTGTGCCTTTTTTTTTTTTTTTTTTAAACCTTTTGCTTTGTTTTCAGACATTTAGAATACATTTATAAAATCATGATGCACTCCGGTGAAAATGTCTTAGGGATGAATTTGAGATTTGGTCATAGACTAATCCTTTGACCAAAAAGAATTTGTCCTGAAATGAATATTTTTGTGTTTCTGTATTAAGCAACTTATCAGTGGTTTAAAAAGAATATTAATACTGCAGTGTAAATACAGCAAATATCTTTAGACACTGGATTTAAGTTGAGGCAGACAACCTTTCTTCTCTGCATGTAGAAACTGGCCAATCGGTATATGTTGACAAAATGGGCAACCATGTTAGAACTACCATTTTGCCAAAAAAAGAGAGGCCCACCTCTCTGGTTGGGTTTAAAGTACAGTAGGAGGGGTTGGCAATACCACAAAATGTAATATTTAGTTTTTCAAACATAAGGCATTTCTTTTTACATTATATATTATACGCTGCTTATTGTATTTTGTTAAATACTACTACTTAAATATTTCTGAGTTTGATGAAAAGATTGTCAGGTTAAAAAGAAAAGTGCCTACTAGCACTTCTAAAGCTAACTACTTATCTTATTATACTTCGTTTGTTTAATCCTTAAAAAAACAAAGTGTATGCTGGATTTTTTTCTAATAGTAACTTCCTGAACTCGTTTTTATACAGACTAAACAAACAAGGTATGAAGTGTTATTTAGCGAGCTTTAAATATGCTGGTAGGTTTGTTACCTTTGGACAGACCAGGCTACCTGTTTCCAATTTTTTTTTTTTTGTCTTTATGCCAAACTAAGCTAACCTGTTTCCAGTTTGCTTCATATTTTGCATTCAGACATGAGTGATATCGATCAACTCTTTTAACTCTCAGCAAAGGTATCAAGTGAATGAGCATATTTGTCAAAAATATTGAACTTTAATTATTTGCATGTCAAAAGACAAAGCAGACTTTCATGGTAAATAGAAATTGAGATGTGAAGAGAAGTGTTTATGCGCAAAAAAAAGTGTTATATGATGCAACCTTTGGTTTTAATCCTAATGACGCTCATATGGATGCTCAAAACTACACTTTGTATCTGTAGTATTGATACTTTAGTGATAGATTTGCCCACCCCTGAAAAACAAGTCCGTACACCTAATGACAGCCTCTGACCTGTTGTCATGGCTTCATATTAACTAGCATTTGCTAAAGGTTTAATCCATGTGTTGCTATATTGTAACTATATGCCTTCACAGAGTGAGGTTTCTGAGTTTAGATTTTATTTTTAAGAAGTACAGGGTTATATTCTACCAGAGTTTATTGTATTGATATGTCTGTTCATGTATTCTCATCCAATCTGGGTCAGATAGGAAGTGCCAGCAGGGTGGGTTTGCCCATGGAGGATAAGACAAAACCGGGGCCATGGTGTTAAATTATTGGAACATTCCTGAAAGTCAGTGAGTTCAAAAGAATGTGTCTAAAAGCTCCAAAATGATCAACCCCAACCAGCTGGTCCTCTGCACATGTTTATATTCGGTATAGACCCAAGTTACATACAACCCTTGACTCAACAACTAAGGCAGACATTTTAATATGTGCAGCACAGATGGTCAGTGTGGGGGTCAAACGGTTTGCCTTTTCATATTAAATAAACATTTGTATTTCATATGTAGTACCATTGGTGATACTTTTCATTTTTCTATTCCCACATTTATAAATATACATGTTTATCATATTTATACAACATCAGCATTTAGGCTAAGAAATTGGATAATTCCTTTGATTCAACAACGTGGTCAACCTAAGTAGTATGATCCAGCTTTGTTTATAAACAAGATAAATCTAATAAAGAGCAAACAAAAAAAAGCCGTCCTGATTAAAGGCTCAGTCAAAAGCATGTCCTTGCGTCTGCCTCTAGAAGAAATACTGTAGTCTCAGAGGGTTTTTCTACAGAGAGTTCTCTACTGTAATCAGTCTTTGGGCTGTAGTGCAGTGGAGTCACCGTCTCAGGGGTGACATTCAGAGTATGGTAGAAATCATTGCAGCCATATATGTACATCATTGGTCCAGTTTGACATCCTCAGCATGATGGCGGTAGCGACTGCCTTCATAATCTCCCTCGTTTGACCTTTTCATCCTCTGGCGAATTTTCAGCTGCTTCAGTCGGTTCTTGTCCACTTCTCTCTTGGCCAGGAGGAAGCCGATGAGTCCAGTGGGTAGGCCTATCATCCTGGAGGAGGGGAATTGGTAATTATATTGATTATCATACTCAGAGGGCAACACATACAGTATCCATGATTATTGATTCTAAATGTAGATAAACTCCACATATTGTAGTACGGCGGGAGCCAATTGGGTAGGAATGCAAAATGTTTGATTCATGGTTAACTTAGTTTTAGATTTCAATCTCCTGTGTTTGTGTTTCTACTTGTAATTTAATCATCCAGTCTTTGCACTGGATGATGATGGACTTGCAAAACTGCTGTACCTAATGCTGCCTAGCAGCAGTAGTCATTGTGCAGATAAACACTGAGCATGCTCAAGGCAAATTGCTCCTTTATATATAAAGAAATATGGTCTGTTTATGTTTGGTACAAACCTAAATTACAAACATATTGTCTCAACTAAAAAACTAACTGCAGTGTTATGTGTAGCAAAACCAAAGGTCTCTATGTGTGAAACCATTAATATTTATTGCTCATTAAACAATGACGTAGAGGCTACATTTTGTAGTAAAATGTCAGATTTTTTTTGAGCAAATCTCTTTGATGAGCTGGTGACAGTTGTGTTCTTTGTTTGGATTTAAATGCTATATGTAACAAATAACATGTAACAATTGTTTGGTGTCTTAGAAGTCCATGTTGGATGTACACTTATGTTTGTGCAATAATGAACACATTTCTTCCCTACTAGTAATGCTGCCAATGATATTACTTCTGTATGTGCTACATCAGCACAACTCCGTACAGCTGCAAATACTACTGTTAATGCTGATACGCCTGCTACATTTATATCAAGGTAAAAAGTGTGGTTTAGTTATTTTTGTGCATCTACAAATCATTCCTAGTTATTTGTGTTAGTCACTATAAGGGTGTGCATGACGGAAGAGAAGAGACACACCAGGCATAGCCAATCCCCATCATGGGGTTCTTCCCCTTTTTCGTGGGGATGTATTCAGGACCCTCCTCTTCCCTCCTATCTTCTGTGTTGCTCTGCTGTGGATCTCTCCTTGAGCTGCTCTGAGAGGCAGCTGGGGAGACATGTAGCGGTCGACTCTGAGCAGCATGCAGCCGCAAAAACTGACACACTGTCGGGGTTTGGCTCCACCGGCCGGAAACAAAGTGCACACCTAACAGGAAAAAAAGAACTTTGCTCTTCAATGAGACAACTTGTGTCCTCTCTGCGACGAGGTTAATGTGAGCGTTGAGTCTGGTTATACATCATGTTAAATGAAAATTCACGTGTTGTCCAAAATATTTGAAAGTCAAGTTAACGCTACAATGACGTTATTTCATGTTACACAAATGCTCCTGCCAAAAGTAGCTTTAATGTAAATTGTATTAATGTCTTGAGGGTAACTTTAACTGAACGTGCAATGTTATCACATGTGTAGGCTATTTTACCTTTCAGTGCTGTCCCGACTGCTGTCACGTAGTGCGCCGCCATGTTTGTTGAATAATGTTAGACGGGCATGCGCAGTTACATTTTCACCATATCTGACTGCTGCCACCTAGTGGACAACATTAATGTAGCGCTTCGGTGAAATACTGCAGGAAATCATTAACGAGCGGTTTTGTTTGTCAACATTTTATTTTAAACATTTCCATTTACTCGAAGTCATAATTTTACAAAAGACAATAGAACTTGAAACCATTAAATCTTATTAAGTCTTAGAAAGCCTCAGTGTATGCCTTGAATATACAGTTATGGATAATCAGCAATTAAACAAATCAGGGTTGTTCCCCTCACTAAGAGCCAAACAGACTGCAAGCCAGCAAACAACTGGAGGACAAAGAGCAGCATATTTACAAAAGCCTGTTTGACTAAGCCAAGCTCCAGAATCTTCTGTACAGTACAAAACATGTCAACATTTCCAATGCTACTTTTTTGTATGCGTTACATATGAGCATTCAAAAACACCTTGAACACAAACTTCATTGTTGAAGTTTAATATCAACAATCATGGAAGCTGTAAGGGGAGTGGAGAAACACTAAACAGAGGCATGACAGGGGGAGTTTAATCATCCAGGATATAGTTGGGGTTGACAACCAGAACTTCTTCTTCTGTGATGGCAGATTCTGAGCCCTTCAGTCCCCCCTGAGACAGCTCGATGAGGATGTGATCCTGGAAAAGCAGACACACTTGGTCAAGTTATGTCCAAACTTAGAAAGACTTGTCTTGATTTGAAAACAGTGGCTGGAATTATTTTTTTTTTTTTTTTTTTGCAGAAGGTGGACTTACAAAGTGCACGAGCCTGTGAAGGACCTTCTCTATCAGACCCTTCTTATTGACGAGCTCCTCCTCTGAGTCGATCTCTGACTCAATCTCCTTCAGATACCAGTTCACAACGGCACTTTTCTTCAGTTCTTCCTCTTCCTCAGCTGCAACACAGACAGCAGTTCAAAGGCTAAACTGTATAATAAAAGAACAAGTATGGAAGTTACTAAAAATATATTTTTTTAGTAGTGTATGGAGAGGCGTCTCCTACCTTCCTCGGCCCGGCGCAAATGAAGCACCAGCAGGTTGGAGATGCGTTTGTACTCCGTGAAGGACAGGCGGAGAGATGGCTTGGACTGGGTTCCAGACTCAGTGTGGCCGCTCACACCGTTGACCTGTCCGTTGGTTCCATTGGTGTGCCCGTTAACACCGTCCAGGTGACCGTTTACACCATTAACTCCGTTAGGGACAGCGTTTCCTGCAAAGATAAAGTTTGCATTAGATAAAAAACCCTGGTCTCTTTTCAGTCCTGGTATGATCTGCAGGTCTAGTGTACGTACGTCATGTCTCTGTATTTATATGTTAATGTGTACATTTGTCTCCAAGAGACTGCATTTTTGTGTGTCTGTACCATCCTCCTGCTGCTGCTCCTCTTCCTCCAGCTCGTCGTCCTGCTCCAGGTTGATGTCGGGTGTCTCCACTCTGATGATGGATTTGTTTAAAAGACGGAAGGCTTCCTTCACATGTTTGGGCTGCACCTGAAGACAAAAGAAAGGGGAACATTCTGTAAGATGTAATATGCTTGAGAGTAATTACAATACTATACATTATTTCACCATCACTTAAATAGAATACTTTGCCCATATTGTAAAAAGTGTGATTTAAGACAGTATTCAGAAATGGTGCTTATAAATGAGCCGTCAGGACTTACGTACGGTTGTGATGTCACAACTATACTATGTATAGGACAGTGCCGTTACATCATCACCCAGTCACTGACCAATCAGAGCAGACTGGGCTTTATCACAAGGGGGGCTTAAAGCGACAGGCACTTAAACGGAGCATTTCAGACAGAGTATGAATACAGGTATATTCAGACAGTATGATAAAGATTTTTTTTTTTTTTTAATAAAGTATGTAAACATGTTCTAGCAGAAACCAAAAATACAAGTAGGATCCAGAATTTCAGCATAATGTCGAACCTTCAAAAAAAAAGTCAAACGGTTGTTGTGTGCCAAAGTCCCTGTGCACCTTTTGTGCTTGCTGAATAGGAAATCATTGTTGGTACCGACCTCGTCACAGCAGTGCATGCGCGCCATGCCCTCTGAAAGGCGGATCATGCTCTCCAGCTGTCGCACCGTTATCCTCCAGGCAGACTTGGACACACCTCCGGAGCCGTCGCGTTGGCGGAGACGCTTGTATTGCTCAACGATGAACTCTTCAGATTCACTAGAGATCTACAGACGCACACAAGGGATAATCAACGGTTAAATATGAATCACAAGCCTTCAAATCGTTGGCCTTATGAAAAACACACAATTGGTGCAGCAGGCAGATGCACACCTTAGGTTTGAACTGCCTTGCAAAGAGCAGGTATCTGCGGATTTCATCCAGAGAGTACAGTCTGTCCACAGATTGCTCCATGCGGGTGTGCAGGTCCACTATGCGCCTGGCGATGGCATAGTCTGTCACCTGGGATACACACAGATGAACATGCAGCAATAGACCAGGTCAGATAAAATGTTAATAATCCCTGTAGGATTGTTATAGCATCAGAACTGTGATTATGATTTATACAATAGAAAATGAGAAGTAAACATGACATACACACATTTAACACATCTGAAGTTCAAAAACAAAGCAAGAATCAGTGCAGGAACAAATGCACAGACTCTGTGTACACGCGTACCTCATTACACTCGTCCACCAGGATGAAGAAGAGGTCAAAGCGGCTCATGATAGGGGCGGAGAGGTTAACGTTCTGCTTCAGACTCTTGCTGCGGTCGTAGCGCCCGCTGACAGGGTTGGCGGCCGCCAGGATGGAGGTGCGAGCATTCAGGGTGGCCTGTTGGAAACAAAGTCTGATTATTCTGCTGAAGAGATGACTGAAAGGCTTCCTTTTAGTTTTGGCTTATAGAACAGTGCATCTTGAATGCAAGTTGTAAAGCCTTAGTTGTATTGATTTTGTATGGTCATGTTATAGAAATGGGCTTTGAGGTTTCTCTTGACTAAAATGAGGTGTGAAATTACATTTTTTTTTTTTATCTTTATTACACCTGAGTCAGTAACGTTGGACAAATTTCTGAAATAGTTTTAGCCTACCTATAGTTTTAGCTAATCAAACATAATCCTTAAGGAAACACCACGGTGAGTCTCGAATTTCAGAATTTGTATTTTTTCAGTTTAATTTGGCTGCATTACCTTGACTCCAGCCTTGGTGATGCTTATGGTCTGCTGTTCCATGGCTTCATGGATGGCCACCTGATCCTTGATGTCCATCTTGTCAAACTCATCAATGCAGCACACACCCTGGAAGAAATCACTGCCATTAATACCACTGAATACACTAAATAATGTCCATCGCTGCCTGCTTTATGACTTTTAACACTCACGTTGTCCGCCAGCATCAGAGCTCCAGCCTCGATAACAAACTCGTGGGACTCCTCGTCTCTGACCACCGCTGCCGTCAGACCGGCAGCGCTGCTGGCCTTGCCGCTAGTGTACACTGCTCTGGGACTGAACTCCTCCACGTGCCTGCATGCACATTTAAATTACCATTCAGACTGACTCTGCACACAGTCAATACTTTCAGTCCTCTGATGGATTACAATAGTATATAAGTATATACCTTATACAAGTAGTTATTGGTAATTTATATTGTGATACATACTTGAGGAACTGGCTCTTGGCAGTACTGGGGTCTCCTACAATGCAGACATTAATATCTCCTCTCAGCGAGGTTCGTTCCATAGTCGTCTTTGGAACGCCTCCAAACAGCATCAGCAGGACCCCGCGCTTCACCTCGTCATTGCCTGCAAATCACGGTCACCAATAAACTGAAAATCTGCAGCTTTAATAACCTTCAACAAAGTTTTCCTGAATAGAGAAAATGTTCCAACAGTGGTCTCGAGCACTAACCGTGGATGGTGGGGAAGAGGCTGGTGCACAGGTGGTGGTACAAGTTCTTGTCCTGGCTCATCTCAAACACTTTCTCCCACTCCTTCTCGGTCATCTGGCTCTTTATGCTTTCTGCAGTCTGCTCCTCATCCCGCAGCTCCTTACCACCAAACTACAACAAGGGAAAACACACACACTTGTAAGTGAACTCCAGGTATGTTTGGAGCTTTATTTGCATCTTTGGTTTGGGTGAGAACAATGCTGTGTGTGTGATTGCTATGGAAACGCATTCATTATTAGCTTGTGTGCATCTCTTACTCGTGGGTTGGTTGGGGCCACATTGCAGGCCAGGAAGGCCAGTCTGTATGAAAGCTCTCTGACGCCCAGAGCTTTCAGTCCTTTCAAACCCTCAGCCTCAAAACCCTGGGGTCCTCCACCTACGCGGGTGCTGGTCTCTGCTCGCACACCTAGAGACGGGACGCCCAGACATACAGTCATGAGGTGTCAATTAAGTAAAACTAATGTCAATTTGTTCAAATATGTTATTGCTTTCACACAGTCACACTATGTAAAGTGAATTTAAGGCTCAAAGTGTGTGGTCAAAAATCCCACCTGGGGTGGTGAGCTGAGAGACGTCCGGCACGACAATGAGGGTCCCGGTGAAGTCACAGCGGTCTCCAGCCTGAGCCGTCTCCACAGCCTCGGCCCTCAGGACGATCTCCAGGGAGCGTGGGATTGACCCGCGAGGCAGCTCCGCCTGCGTCTCCTGGATACGCACCTGAACACACAGAGTTGGACTCAATCAGATAGCTCAAGCTGTCATCAGTAAACATGTTTCCCATTTATGCATATGGACATATACATCCTCTATCTCAGTTACCTTCTGGAAGTCAACAAACTTGGATTTGTGCGTGTCGAGGTGGAAGCGGGAGCGGTTGTTGCAGACAGGGTTTCTGCAGATGGTAGGTGGGGAGTATTTGAACTGCTGAGGGACATCTTTGATCAGTGCCTGGCAGTCCATGCACAGGAAAGGTGCCGCTCACCTGCAAAGTCATAAAAGATAATGCTATAACAGACACACTCAACATTACCATTTATGCACAACTTTCATTTGGTTTTTAAGCATGGAGAACCTCTGGATGCTACCGCACACCACTAATTATGTGCATGTATTAACTCTTACCAGTTCAGGGTGTACTGGGTGTGTCCTCACCACCTGACCACTGATCCTCACCAGGGTGCCGATGCGCATGGATGACAGCTCACGGATCCTAGATTACACACAAGAAAAGGGTGGATATATTGCTCTAGTTTTGCTCATTTAACAAATGAATGAGAGTAAATGTAATTTGAAAGATACATTACAGCGTTATTTCTACTGAGACAACTACAATATGGGAAGTCCCAGTATAGTATGCCATGTATCATATGCCAACAAAGTGTGTGCACAGCGATTCACACCAAAACCAGCAACTGACGTAGGTTTGTCATGTCTCTTACTTGTGTCTAGTGGGAAGTTCCTCAAGGGCTACGTAGAACTCTTTGTTGAGAGGAACATTCCCATGATCCCGAGCAAAGTTGCGCACTGCCCGACAAAGGAAGGGGTAAACTCTGAAAACACAAGTGTTTAATGTTAATCCATAGATGCCTCTACATGACTGCCAATGCATCTGCTGTTTGTTTATTTATCAATACACATTGTATATCACTAAAGATTAGAACATCAGCTTTACTGGTGAGTTCAGGTTACAGTGAAACTGTTGCTCACTCCAGCATTGTCATCAAACTGAGGCTGCAAGGCCACAAAGGTGCCATGCAGTGGGCTTGATGCGGTTAGCTCACCTGTAGTACTCCTCCTGGATGGTGGTGGCCAGCTCCTGGTTGAAGCCCTCCAGGTCTGTGAAGCTCACCAGCAGCGTGTTCCTCTCCGGCCTGATCAGCTCCTCGGCCTCCCGGACGTACTTCACCTCCCCATCCCCTGTCTGGAACCTACACACGGATTCAGGCAGCGGAAACAGGTAAATATTATACATGAACAACAGCCGATCAACACAGCAGTGAATCCTCATAGTTACTGAAAACAAAACTTTGAAACATGATGCATCATGCTGTTAACTCGTGCACAGCCTGTTTCGGCCGGCAACAATACAATGAAGTCTGTTGCTGGCTGACTTACTCCTCTAAGAAAGCCTGGAATAGCTTCTGGCATTTTTCAGCCAACTCGTCTTTCACCATCTCTCCGGCATTCTCCGCAGTTGCTGTGGCAACATCCATGCTGAAACACCGTCAAACTGGAATAAAAGACTCAAAAACGTGTGCAAAATTCACAGAGCCGTAACGCTTTCCTCAGGACAGACAGCACGCTACAGTCCCGACAACACAGCAACAGTTTCGCGCGAAAAGAGGGACACGTGATCTTTGGCGCGCCGCTTTCGTCCAATCGGTAATGCTAAACAAATGTTCTCTAGATTGTAGCCAATCAGCAGTGATATAACTGCTCCTCCCGCAGCGCGCTTCCTGCTCTGTCTATGTTCCTGCTTCAAGTAAGTTCAGGGGGAAAGTGAAGACAGGCAAGTTTAAAAAAATAACAAATACAAAAAAAAAAAGTTGACATTTGTCTCCATTTGGCTGCGCACGTGTCGAACAGTTGCTCATATTATTTCACTTAGGGTGGACACTATACATACAATTTCCCAGCCTCGAAATACTTATGTTTCATTTACAGTTTTGCAAATGCTGCTAGAAACGCAATGTAGATTATCATTGTTGCCCATGGGTACTCACGTTGTCCCTAGTCAGATAGCTTTCTCTAATCCTAACAATATATCCCTAATAATACATCTTTTTGCATTATTACAACAATAATAGGTGGAGAGAATAAAAACTGTGTTACTGCACAGGGAATCATTATCCACACGTAGCCTACAAATTGTGTGGTGTGATTACTAGCCTACCTAATGTAAAATAAAGTAGCATCAGTGTTGTTAATATGTGCCTAAATGGAATATAGTGCTACAGTTCCCCGCTGTGACCACTGTAGGGCAGTAAACACTACCATACAACACATAATAATTCTAAATACACTCATCTACAGTCACCTCAATAGAGAGAGAAACATCATAGGCTACTACAACTTCCCATTCATGTCAAAATTTGTTTAAATATCTATATTATTCCCACCAAGGATTGTGAATTTGTAAGTTCTCACAGTGGTTGCAAGAGCACAATGAACATGATCATTTCATGATATTCGCTGAATGTGTTAGCTTGTTTATATCTGCCTTGACCATATTACGTCCATCAAACTAATCTCCAGAGCAAAAAACAGCATTAAAACATCTCGGTTTTAACACATACATTTTTAATACTGGTGCTATTTTTAACTCACACCATTAATGAATTGTAAATGGTGATATTAATAATAATTTTATCAATATCAAAGACATGTTGGCATTAATTATAATAAATGAAGTGTTGTAATTCTTAACTGACCACTCGTGTGAAACCTTTTTTTGAAGAACAAAAGACAAGTCCAACACAAACATTAGAACAGAACAATTAGAGGCATAATAATCATAATAGAACACATAAAGCACAAGAAAAAAGATAGATCATCAGCTTAGACTTAAAGCACTCCCGAGAGTTTGCTGACCTGAGTCCTAGGTGGAGACTGTTCCACAGCCTGGGACCTAGGACAGACGGTCCCCTTGTGTTTTCAGTCCTGTACAAGGTACAACTAGCAGGCTTTGTTCAGAGAGGACCTGAGGGCCCAGAGATATACGTTTAGTATTTCACTAATATAGTCTGAAGCAAGACCATTCAAAGCCTTAAACATGAGCAGGAGGATCTTGTATTTAATCCTAAATGTAATCGAAAACCAGTAAAAAGACATCTGACCCGTTTTGAGGATGGATAGCACATGGACAGCAAAGAATGTGCTGTCGAAGAGGTCTGAGACATTTCCACAAGTTATTTGCTGTAATTAACCTGCTCCTATTGCAATCCTAAACCCAAGTCAACGACAGAAGCTGTTCTCTATGAAGGATGAGAGCCTACAGGGACGAAATATTCAATATTCAATATTCAATAGATAGCATTATTCTTAAGAGGAGTGTGTGCAGGGTCAAAAGGAGGTCACAATCCCTAATCTCAGCTCTTGTGTCTGTCACATCATGATTATTACATACATATACATACAATAGGAGTAAGTTGATGGCTTTCTAAACCTGTTTTTAATTTTCAATGCAATTTAGGCTACTGCGTAATAGGCTACAACTTGACCCAAGAAAGGGAAAGGGAAGTTTGGGGTCCCCTACTGGAGCTGCTGCCCCCGCGACCCGACTCCGGATAAGCAGATGAAGATGGATGGATGGATGGATTCACCCAAGAATCGCTGTATGTAATGTAGTGACTTAGAATGGCCACAAGAGGGACAGTTTGTAATAAGGACAAAGAAACAGAGCAGTGGACCATAGTGTAATACTAGTGTGGTAGGGGAAAAGCAAAAGGTACTACCTGCTATCAAACTACCTGCTATCAGGGCCATTTGTAAATGTATGTGCTATATCAATGTATATTGACAGTTACATTTTTGTGTGTGAAACTGCCATTTCCAAAATTAAGAATAAACCTTCAAACCCAACATTTCTTTATAAGATTTGAACACATTTAAACAAACCTGCCTGTTTTTGTCATGTACTGTATGTCTACAACCAGTTAAGAAATGCCTTTTAACACACTGTAAGGATTTGTACATGTGTGTTTGTTCATATATCACTGAATATGATTACAGCTACATTATGCTTGCTCAAGGGCAATTGCTGGATGATATCTAACATAAAAATGCATCTAAACTCACACAACTTCTGCAGAGTTCAGACCCAGGACCATCTGTGACTAACCAATACTGATTTCTACTCTATTATGTCTATTTCTGCTCCCACATCATTCTCACGTCTCCACCTGCTGAGGTCAATACAAACACTCCTGGCAGGCTATTGGTTTCACCTGTCACATTGTATTAATTCACCAGGAACAGAGCAGGAAGTTGTTGCAGGCCATTTGGATGCAGCCCAGTCTTTTTCTCCCTCTTTATTTCTCCTTTTGTCTTGACCTCTGGTTTTCCCACGATTGTTCAGCAGCAGGAAGCTCAGCTGTCTGAATATGAGGGAACCTGACCATCTGTAGGCAAACGCACATAAACCAACACAAATGCACTGCAAGAGCATCAGTGCCCTCAAGGTTAGTGAGGAAGGCCTCTGTAATGTAATTACAGTAAGTAGAAGTATATACAACATAAATGTACCTCATCAGCGTATGATAGAGAAGAGGGGAGAGATGGTTTAAAAAGAGTTGTTTCCTGGTGTAATTCTATTCACACGGTGACACATTGTCATTGTTTGGGTGGTGTACTTCTGCACACTTGACTCAAAATGAAACGGCATACAGGGAGAACAGAGCAGTGCTTATAACCCTTTTAATACACAGACCACCATCAATAGAACAATGCAGCATTACATCTATGTTAAATATACTGGCAAGGCAACCTAGAAGCATTTTCTGGCCAAACAATGGAATATTACTGACTGTCAAAGTCAGTAAATCCAGATGAGCATGTGTTTTAGTTGCTGAGAACCGGACTAAAGGCAAATGCCCACCTAAAGTACAGACCGGAAGCATCCCCAGGGAGGATACAGTGTCTGCTGATATCTGTGGTACGTCTGGGTCATAGATTTCTGATTGTTTGCCAAGTTTTGAAAATTAAATCTGTAATTCAGCCCACTGTTTGTTATTAATATGCTGGACTACAAAGCAAAACAACACAATATGCGATTGCTTGTAGTCTTTGGTTGCAACTTACTAACATCCTAATATTCTTTTTTTCAAAAAACATATTTACAAGATAGATACAAGATAAAGTTAACACCTCTCTGAATGCAGGGCTGATATATAATCCACAAAGCAATAAGTTAACAGTCTACCAGTATGCTAGCAGCTCTGGGAGACTTTTTTATAGGCGCAGCTTTGACTTAAATGTCAACGTGAATGCTAACATGCTCACTTTACTGTGCTAACATGCCTATAGGCCTATGCTACGCAGGTACGTTAACCCATGTTAACCATGTTAGTTTAACATATTGGCATGAAGTACAGCTGAGGCTTATGGGATATTCATGTAATTTGGTCATAGGTCAATGTTTTGGACATTATATTTTGACCTGATACAACACTTTAAGTGAGAAACAAAATGTGTCTTCAAATCTTGTCTTCTTCAGAAATCTATAATTGGGTTTTGAGATTACATTTGTATAATTTTTAAGAGCTAGGAACAATCTGTCTTTTAACACTAGAGATCTACAGTATGTTTACACATCACCTTTATACCTGGTTCATGATGTCTTTCAGTGTCTCTCCTGCATGTTGTTAAACTGATTTATTCTATAGCAGCTCTCTGTGTTGATGAGTGCAGAGCTGCTCGGGTGTTTGATTGTTTTAACTGCTTGTTTTTCCTAAAATGAGCTGCAGGAAGTCTTTCCTGTTTTGAATACACTATGAATAGAAGAAGAATTGTGTGTGTGTGTGTGTGTTTGTGTGTGTGTGTGTGTGTGTGCGTGTGTAAGTGAGACAAGGGCATAACGTATGATAAAGAAATAGGTAAGTTTTCTTTCTACATTTACTGTGAATGGAATTATTTCTGTATAAAGCTACATAAGCACATGCTAGGAAGGACAGTTTTGTTATAGTGTCACCCTTGTGGTGCTGACTTACTGTATTCTTCCTTTTCGTCTTTCTCACAACTCTCCTCTTCCTCCTTCTCCTCTGCTCCAGGAAACAGGACACTGTAAACTTCCAGCTTCTGTTTCTCTCACTTCCAAATGGAAGTAGGTATGTGGAAAGCACTTGTGTTGTGTGTGTGTGTGTGTGTGTGTGTGTGTGTGTGTGTGTGTGTGTGTGTGCGTCTGTGTCTGTGAGAGAGAGTGTGAGAGTGTGTGTGTGTGTGAACACTGGAAAAATGGACCTCCTGACCCTTTCATGCTCCTTTTTCTCTCATGTAGAAGAAACAAGCTGCTTACATAATCAGCATAAATCTGCACCCCTAAAACAGTGACACAAACACACACTCTCACGCCTGTGACTCATACACCTGGCTATCACACATCCCATGCTAAAACGCAGTTTCATCTTTCGAAAGAACTTTACTGTGTCCATGCTCCGGATCAGTGGATTCAGATGGCAGGCGGTTGAGTGATCATGAGTGAATACAAAGGGAGACAAGTGGATGATCATGAAGATTGGGACACAGGCCACAATGGCAACTAATTGACACTTGTTCTGAGGAATCTGTATCTGTAAACCACCAACTCTGCCCCCAAGCAAACCACACACAAAGTAAAACAATAGTTTTTCCCCAAAACAATCTGCAGGCTTGGACACCGTTGGTAGCTGTCGGCTTACATTTAAACCATGTGTGAGACCAAATAGAATTGTTTCACGCTTGTTTCTTCCTATTCCACCTTTCCTGTTCCTTTTCAATGTGTTTTCTATGATAAAGCTGAGATGCCTTCATCTACCATCTCATTAGCTTACTTGGAATTGTTTGTGTAATTTGGGTCTTATGATATTTATCTAACCCACTGAGAAAAAGACTGTGTGAAGATGGCATTGGCTGTGGTTGAGTGGTTAAAGTACATGCCAGGAATTTATAGTTTCACTCAGGAAGCAAGACAATTCTTTCACAAGAAAAGACATTTTCACACATATGGGTATTTTGTATAGTTTATTACAAACATCTACAACAGTATACATCAAGCACATCAGCCCTGAAAACAAATCTAATAACAGTATTTACAGGAGAAAAATGACAGTGAGGGAGAAGACATGTCGTGGGCCAGCAGACTGCTTCTTACTTTCTCAGACACCTTAAACACACACTCATACACACACACACACATACACAATGTACATATATACAGCATAAGCAATCACTAGCTGGAATGTAAACTGGAGGACTCTGACTCTGTGGTCGTGGAGGCCCCCGGGCGCCTTCGTGGTAAAATCTTCAAACTGGAGGCTCGGCTCAGAGTAAGGGCTCTTCGGGCCGAACTCTTGAATCCTGCCCCCAGGAAGGCGTACAGCAGCGGGTTCAGGCAGCAGTGTGCAAATGCCATGGGCTCAGCCACCCCCAGCCACACGCCCAGGACGGCCTCCAGGCTGCAGCCACGGGGCAGGACCTCCAGGCGCAGCAGAGCATCCACAGAGATGCCCACTCCGTAGGGCAGCCAGCAGATGAAGAAGCAGAGAACCAACGCGATGGTGGTCCTGACCGCTCGCCGCTTCTGCCTCTGGCCCCCAAGCGGGCCCCGGGTCAGCCTGGTGACAATGACGCAGTAACACACCAGAAGGACCAAGCCTGGGATCACCAGACCCACCAGGACCAGCTGGAGATGGAAGACTGCAACCCAGAGAGGAGCATTGTCTTCTGGGTAGAATCGCTGGCACAGAGTGGCCCCCTCGCCTCCTTCCTGAGTCCGGGCAAATATTAAGTCAGGCACTGCCAGGAGGCCGGCAGGCAGCCAGGCACCTGCAGGGAGAGAAGAAGATTAAAACATGTTAGCTACTGTGGAAATAAGACAAATAAAGAGGAGAGTTGCAAAGAAAAAAGAAATAGAAAGTAAACCAGTCTTTCAACACATACCCACATAAACCAGTCTGTGTGCCAGTAGCTGCCTCAGCCCACCAGTGTTTGTGTCCGTGGCTCGGACCACTGCCAGATAGCGGTCCAAGCTGATGAATGCCAGGATTAGCACGCTGCCGTACAGGTTGACCGTGTAGATAACGTGCACACCAACGCAGGTGGCCGCTCCAAAGCGCCAGTCAGCCAGGGCTGAGTCCACGGCCCAGAACGGCAGAGATAGAACAAAGAGGAGATCAGCAGCTGAGAGATGCAGGCGATATCGGTCTGTGAGGCTGCACTTTGACCTGTAAACACAGGAGAAGAACTCATTAAGCCTATGTCTTATTGGTTCTTGTTGAGGACACAAAGAGATTCATCAGATCAACCACCAACCCTCCTCTCACCTGCGTTGGCAGCCCAGGACTATGACAACCAGGCCGTTTCCAGTGATGCCCAGTGTGAAGATGAGGGCGTAGACAACAGGCAAGAAAACTTGCTGAATGTTAGCAGTCATCACATGCTCCACGTCACAGGGTTCCTCCAGATCTCCTCCCAGGTCACCAGAACCAGAACCTGAGCTGGTGTCGTTGAAGTCATAGTCAAAGAAGATATGCTGGAGAGATGATGATAAGTAAGGGCAGGAAGCAAACAACAACAACAACTGATCCTAAACACAGACTTGTGAATTTACTCAAAAGCTCACACGTTTGCCTAAACATCACTGACAACCTTACCTCATAGTACGACATGATGGAGGCAGCCTTTCTCCTTTCTCAACGGAGTGAAGTTGAGATTTCTGTTCACAGGGAATATATAGTTGTGTTCATGCTCCACCCCTAAACACTGCAGCACATCTGTGTTCCTGCTGAAACGTTTTTCCTGTTTTCGAGGTGTCAGGTGCTGATAGTGGTTGTATTACAGGATACTGTGTTGTGTGTGTGGGCACACTGCTTGAATTGTTTTGGCCCTGAGACCTCTGGTTTGTGATAATAGGGCCAATAGGATAGACTGATGAAGAGGATCAGACAATGTGTAGTGTGTGTGTGTGTGTGTGTCTCCAAACTCCGCACTCTTTTAAATCAGGACAAGCAGCAGGAGTCCCCCCACAAGAGTGTGTACATAGTTGTTTTTGCGTCATTGTCTTATACAGTATGATGCATGCAAGCATTCATGCATCAACATGCATAGAGAGGCAGACACTTAGAGGGGAAGAGGAATGTGAGATGATTATAAGCTGTGTTCTGGTAACGCTGTAAGATTTTATCTGATCTTTCACTGCCAATGAACAATAAGTGCGTGTGTATGATATTAGTGTCACCTTGCTGAAAGCAAACTTACAAATGTTTCAACACCATGTGAGCAGGAGCACATCTTTCTGGAGTCTCCCATTATGGAGACTGGAGTGTGAACCTGTACTTTTTACAGCGTTTACTGTAATAATTAATTAAATGACCAAAGGATCATTTAAATGAATGATATAAAATGCATTATAAAACTCAAAACTACAAAAAGGAATTTAATTTCCTCATTCTGTCTTTAAATTAATAAAATATAATTTAATTTTTAAATGGAATAGCAAATACTTAAAAAAGGATGTTTTATTTCTCTACTCATTTGTCTTTCTATCAAGTTCCATCTCTTAATTTGCTTTTGCTTTACAGTTCATGACTGTTTTAATTTAAATGTGTTAGCAGCACAGAGCAACAGATGGACCTGCGATTTGCCAGCTGCTAGGTGTTGTCGGTCGGTCAGAGCACCTACTGCTTTGTACATTTCACTTAATTTGTAGGTGGCACACTGCTTCCATTTACACTGCATCCATGTGTGTGATACAGTCGGTCAGCAGACATATTTCCTGGTAGTTCTGACATTAAATCCCCATCCTCTCCCAATACAAGAATCCCATAAGTAAACAGCAACACCCCCAATAAGTGCTGCCAAGCCTTCAAGACCCAATTCCCAGTCCCTTATCTCTCGCTCATTTACCCCACCCTTTCCTCCACATTCACTGGTATCAGCACAAACATCTTGAAAATAACATTGCTGTGTATAAAGACCTACTCCTGATTTACCCTCATCAAAATGAGCCAGATGACTCTTTATTATTTGGGTTTATGCTGCTGATTATTGTTTATAGATGCAGAGATCGGGTTAATAAGCATACTGGCTCACTAGGACACCAAACGATCGTTAACGTTATTAATTAAACCTGTACTTTGCTCTGTGGAAAAGTTTTCTGTTAAAAAAACAAACTAATTGACACACAGCTGATATACTGTAACCCAGTTCTGATTCCTGCATTAAGTGGCGCCACCATGTGGGTTTCTAGAGAAAGGATTTTACACTGTCCAACACCTCTGAAAAAACAACCAACACATCCCTTTACCATCTTATAGAACATGGCTCCTGTCCACCACTTGCTATTTATTTACAATATTATTAGTAAACAGTGTTTTTAATACATACAGAAAGGGCAGGCAGACACCGTGTCCCAAATCGCAACTACCTACTAAACAAAATGAACTTTTTTTGTAATTATTTTATATATTATTACAAAAAATTTTATTTTTAAAATAAATATTTATTATCCTTTTGTACAAAGAAAATTATGCAACAGTAGGCTGTCGGATGTCAAACCACGACTTGCACTTGAGACAACAGCACTTTTTAAAATATATTTAGTCACTTTTTCTCTGTCTGAATCTGAATAATCTTACCAACAGTGCTCATGTAGGACTACTGGTAATGATTTTAAATAATTTAAATCCAACTATCATTAGCATATAATGAAAAACAGCTTTAATGTATAAAAAACTTTCAAATAGTATAAATATATACTATTTGAAATTCAAAAACATAAATAACATGCAAGTACGTGGAACTGCAGTAGTACTTTGCCAATAAACTCAGACCTATAGGTACAGGTATGACTCCAGGTACACCGGAGCAAGTATTTACAGACTGGTGTTTAGAAAAGAATAATAGCCAGGCTAAACAGGAAACATCATCAATCAAAGCTAAAATGTGGCTAGAATACTTTACTGAAAGGTGTGTAGCTTAAAAAAAGTCACGTCACTAATGCAATTCTCGGACGATCATGTTGCTGTTGCCGCGCAACTGCACAAGCAAGTCTCTGAATCCACCCCTCTTCTTTGGTGTTTTGTGCTTGGGTGGGACTTCGCTTAGCTCGGTGGTTGTCAGAGTGACTGTGGAGGGAATCAAACCAACATTCAGATTTGTGTCTGCTTGATCATCGACTTCTTGATTGCTACGACCCTCTAAACCCGGACTGCTACTGTGACCGCTGGTTGGGTGAAGACCGATCTCATTGGTACTGCCAATACTGATGTGTTGGCTGTGATTGTTGCTTTGGAGATGCTGCTGCTTAGTGGCGCGAGGACCCTGAGAGCCATTTCTCCTCCTCTTCCTCTTGTTTTTCTTCCTCTCCTTTTTCACCAGCAATCTGACATGCTGTCTAAGGTTCCTGACACAAAAAAAGGCAACACATTCAAGTCATTTTTGATGTAAACAGGTTCACTGATCTGCTTTGCTAGGAAATGTGTTACGTGTACAGATGCATTACCTCTGAAGGAAAGTGTGTGGCCTCGAGCAGGCTGATGATTCTCCCTCTACCACACATTGTGCAGGTTGCTTTGCACCATTGTTGACCTTAAGTCTTTTCTTAACCAGTTGTACATGGAGCAAAAGCTTCCTGATAAAAACAGAGATTCAGAAGGTTATAATGAGCTGAGAGAATATACTGTACATTTTAATGGCTACTGGTGTTCCACCAAAAGCCAGTATATACAGTACAAGCAGCCTTACCCTCTTGCATTAGGCAGCCTCTTAGGTCTCCAGTCCTTGATCAGGACCCACTGGTCACATGTCAGGGACTTGGGATCTGGAGAAGAAACAGAAAGAGATGTTGAAGAAAAAAAGAAAATGGTAACAATGAGTTCCTATAGTAACTATATCATAACTTTTTATCCCGCTGACCACGGAAATGAGTCAAGAAGCACAACTGTTTTTCTGTAAAAGCAAATATTTTTAATTATCTGGATGGATAGCATGCCATGAGGGAGGAAATGTGTTTTTGTACTTTGTGTGTACTGAAACATTAATATAACTATGTTGTGGCTTTTACACTTGATCTTATTAACAATTCACACATCTTTCTGTGTGCAAGTAGGCCAATTTCCACCAAAACACACTGCATTGTTGCTGAAACAATGAATGAGCGCATTCACCGTTGTTTAGGAGTTTGTTTTTCATTGGTGCTTTTATCTTCTTTGCCTTCTGGTAGAGATTCTGACAGTCTGAGCACAAGCCCTGCGAGGGACTCGGTTTCTTGGGAGAGGTGTTACATAGAAAAGAAGGACCAGAAGCTGTGCTGCTGGTAACAGAGCAGCAATCTTCATCTGACTCGTCCACTCCTTCATCTACCACCTCTACAGATTTTCCTTCATACTCTTGGACATCTTTTCCATCATGTGTGCTGTTAATGATGTCGATGATGTCACGGTCCTTCCCCTCATCTGTATTGACTAGGTTGTCGCCAGCTTCAATCTTCCTCAGGCCTGTCCTCTGTCTCTTACTCCTCAGCTTGCGCTGGATAACTTCTTCATTTGGGCTGGGACTTCTCTGGGGGTTGTTCTTGGATGCCTTTGGTAGTCTGGAGGGGCGTTGGTGATACATGGGTCTCTTCCACTTCCGACAATACTCAAATGATCTGTAAAAAAGAGCAACAGTCACTACCTGTAATCACGCACCTACAAAGTGTAATACACTGGTATGTGTCCACTACACAACAAGTTTTCATGTGGTCTTACCTATAGTATTCTATTCTTACGGATGAGAAATTAATGATCTCAAAGCCCTCTGCCTCAGACTCACTTTCAGTGGCAGGCCTGTAAAGACAACAAACTACTTTATTGACAGATAATCAAAACATTGGAAGGAAAAAAATACAGTATGTAATAAGTAATACAGATCAATATGATCTTGATACTATTTCAGCTTGATCTCAAATGTCAACAAAAATGTTATTTATCCAGCCCAAAGTCACAAATCTGCCTCAAGGGGTTTTACAACTATACAGCATTGCTACGTGCATCGTGTAAATATTATTTAACAGCTGACTAACGTTACATATGACTAAAACTGTACTTTGGCGCTGTTGAGCTCGAGAGTAACGTACTAGTAACGTACGCTAAAGCACTGACGTAACTTTTCTAAGTTTGCTGTGTCAATGAGTCTGTGGTTTTAAAAAGGGTCTCTCCCAAAGGACAGGATCTCAAGAAGGATAAACGTTAAAGATGGAGAGCCCCCCTTACGATGCCGAGTCGAAAATGCCCCCTTTCCTTATGATAATTTTAGCATCTTGGCTAAGCTAGCCAAACTAAAATACAATACAACTGAATGCAACGACACTGTCAACACTGAAACTAGGTTATGCCTTTAAAACTTACTGCTCCTCAGATCGTTCACAGTTTACGTGATCTGACATGTTCAAAACTGCTTTTACTGGCAGCTACAACACAACGTGGCGCTTACTTGTTAACAAACTGGCTAATGCTCTATGAAGCTCGCGGACCCGTGTTGTGTTGTTCTAACGGCTCGAGGACTTGAGACTAACTTGAAGATGCTCTGATGCGTACGCCTGCGTGTCGGTGTCACTCCCGCAAGACGTAAGTCGAGCTTTCGTCTATGGTTGTCACTGCCCAATGTGAGGACGGAGAGTGCAGATTTGAGTTGCGCATGCGTCACTTTGCGATGAGTAAAGCTGTGAGTTGCGCATGCGTCACTTTGCGATGAGTAGCATACAAGATGCTAACGAGAGACTTCTGTAATGCCAGTACAGTAAAATGGACCTACTTAACCAAGTTCATTCACTGCTGGCTACAAGTTAGCATCAAACACAACAACAATTGTCACTTGAATAGCGTTTTGAGCTACCTAGTTAGCAGTCAAACTTTCAAAAAAAGTTATTGTTTGTAATCAGAAAGGTTTATTATTTCATGGATTTCACACATTTTAGTATGACAGTTATGTCGTAAACCGTTTTAATCTGAGCATGCGCAATTAACCTTCCACGCTGTGCTGAAGAATCTTATGTACAGATTCATATGCCGATTAACAAAGGTTGTCAGTTGAGCGAACGTTAGCAATCAAACAATCATAGATAGCTAAAACGGCTTCTCTTATTGTTTGTAATGAGAACAGTTTATTATTTCATGGATTTCACAAATTTCAGTATGACACAGTATGCCGGAAACCGTTTAAATTTGAGCATGCGCAACTCAAATCTGCACTCGACTTATATCGGGGAGTGACAGGAGGTTCATTTTTTTTCTACTGCTGTTTGACCAAAAAAAGAAAAATGGCGTGTTAACGCCACCACGCCAAGCCATGGATGTATTGCCGGTATATTAAATCATCCTAAAAGGGCAAAAGTACTAAGTCATTGCACATTTTTGGACGATTTTACTGTTGAAACATCAAAAACACATCAGGCGGGCAAAATAAGAGTTAACATGTAGGTGTAAAAGGGTTATAAGCGTTTGTATTATGGAAACTGCCATATTCAAAACATTACAAATGAAACAGTTCTAACTAATTAAAATCAAATTCATGCCCTTAGCCTCTATGCTGTTGTGGTGTTATGTAAGTTTTAATAGTTTAATAGTTTATTTGAACATGTAAAAAACAACAACATTAAAATAAAAGATTTATATAAATGCATTCATGCATACATATATAATTAAAATGACAGATAAATAAGGCCATGTACTTCTCAGCACAGTCTTCCAAAATTGAAAGTCATTCAAACAAACAAAAAATGTCCCATGTTCAAAAAGGAGTATGAAGAAGTTGATAAACAACTTAAGTAATTTTATTTGTAAATGTTTAGCTAGCTATTCATATTCTTATTCAACAGATTGGCTTCATTCCCATTTTGGACAGATTCAACGCAAGTAACAAATATTTTGTGTAAGAGACCATCCTATTTGACCGCCTAACTGCTAGCTGTAGGACTGCAATCGTTGCTTTGGTTAAAGAGAGGACTTTGAACACACACACACACACACACACACACACACACACACACACACAACGAGGAATTTCAACAACCCAGACTGAGGGATCCTTAAGGGCGAGTATAGCTTACACGAGCAGGCAGCATTTTCTTGTTGCTTTAACTCCCAAATTCCTGTGTGTAGCCTAGGATTTAGTGAGCTGCAGAGACAGAGGAAAGAGCACAATGTGGAAAGCAGCAGTGTTTGTGTTCCTGCTACTAAACATGGATATGCACGTGAATGGTGCTGTAGATAACACGAGGGGGTCTGTGGTAGAAAACTCCAGGCCAGAGAAGACGGTGAAGACAGAAGAGGCTGAAGCAAACAACAACATTCCTGCTGGTGACACTGCTTCTTCAGGTTTCTTTGGCAACTTGCTGGTAGTACCCATGGATGGGAGTCATTGGGTGGGCATAAAGGCCATTGCCCAAGAAATGGGTCGTCGTGGACACCGGGTTACAGTGGTTATTCCAGAGGTCAGCATACGGATGGGCCCAGGGAAACACTACAACACTGTAACCTATCCTGTTCCTTATGACAAGGCTCATATTGATTCTATCATGTCCTCACACAAGGACATGATGACACCATCTGCACATTCTTTCACAGAGAAGATTAGGATTGGATTCTCAAAAATCCAGAAAATTACAGGCTTTATTCACACCACAGCAGAGATCCTACTATTCAATACCAGTCTGATTTCACATCTGGCACAGCAGGTGAGTGCAAATATAGGATCAGGTGTGAAATCTAATATGTTCAAAACAATTGCCTTGCACATTATACAGAATTTGTGAGGCATTTGTGTAGACTTTATATATGTGTAAACTACCTTCTGGGGTTGCTACTATATTGGATTGCATTATACGGACAATGGTAGCAGTTTACTTATTTGCAAATAGGTGTCAAATACAAAAGTAGTTATTCTGCTAAAAACGGGCCCTGTGACTGAAATATGACATTATTAGATTGCTAATATTGATGTATTTATGTGTAAATAGCATTCACTGTTGTAGCTGGTTGAGGTGGAGCTTGTTTTAGTTATTGTAGTCCAGAGGTTCTTGTTCCCAACCTGGGCCAGAAGATAAATCTGAGGGGTCATGAGATGATAAATGGGGGAGAAAATACATATATATACCCCTGATGAAACTGGAGACTATAAAAGTGTTATATAAGAACAGTCCATTTACAGTCCATCTGAAAAATTACAAGGAACCTTGACCAGACACTGTTTTTTTAAAGGGTCACATTCCAAAATGTTTTGAAATTTCTGGTAAATGCACATACATTACATGCATTGTAAGTTTATCATAATGTATGCTTTAATGTAAAATTCTTTATCTGCAAGGTAACTAGATAAGATAAATAAAGTGGAGTAAAAAGTCACTTGACATGTATGTAATGTCGGTTGTAAAACCAATGCATGATAAAAGAGAAGGAAAGGTGCTTTTATAAGTGCATACTGTTGAAGATTCACCCTTTTTTCATATTTGTCCTTTGCACCTTTCCACTCTGCAGAACTTTGACGCAGTCCTAACGGACCCCATGGTGCCCACAGGCTCATTAATAGCTCGGAAATTAGGTGAATTCAGCCACACTTGGATGATCTTTGCTCTTTTATGTCTGCACGTTTTCTCACTGGTCATAAATAAAATAATTTTCAGGTATCCCTACTATAAATTTGCTGAGGGGAATTCCATGTTTCTTGGATATGAAGTCTTCAGGCTGCCCGTCCCCGCCCTCCTATGTGCCCCGCCTGTTTACCAGATACACAGATAAAATGAGCTTCAAGGAGAGAGCATTCAACACTTTGGTGAGCACTTATTCCCAGATGTGCATTGACGAGTGCATGCATGAAGGATGGCCATGTTTTCATTTTGTAAAATTGCTCTACTCTACAACCAACTCTACAACCAACTCTACAACCAAACTATTCCCTCTACTTCAGATTCCTTATTTATTTTGCTAGTTGTCACAAAATTCTATAAAAGAGGTCAGGTACAGTACCAATCAAAATGTTTTGAGTTACTTGAAAAGCTTGTCCAAACTTTTGACTGATACTGTACATTTCAGATATGACGTTTGGCAATGTAGCAGACCCCTTTAGTATCCGTCTCCTTGCTTTGATGTAGGCTACATTCATAGTCATGCAGTAGGTCAAGATGAACCAGTTAAACTGCTGCATGATGAAATGAATAAATTCAGTTTCAGCACTGTTAAAATGTAATTGAAATTCAACTCTTTTGCCAAGCACCTATGCCTTATTTTGTACATTTGTTTATCTTTGCTCTGTGATGCCTCTGACATACAGGTGGCTTTATTAGAGCCGTTGCTATGCCGACTGATATATTGGCACTTTGACCAAATAGCCTATCAGTTTCTGGGAGAGGAGGTGAGCATAGCTGAAGTGCTGTCAGAGTCTTCTATCTGGCTGCTAAGGTAAGGTTATATATTAAGATTTGGGAAAATAATACACATCAGTCTAGGTGGTCCTATGAAGAAGTACTTAATACTATTAAACTAATAAACAAGATAGGAATAATGCAAAGGGAGTTTTACTGTTACTGTTGTTTTATGTCTGTAAATCACACTAAAAAAACAAAAGGTCTTAGAATCAGATAAATATTGTGATACTGTGTTGAAACAGGTTGGACTTCACACTGGAGTTCCCTCGCCCTATCATGCCTAATGTAGTACTAGTTGGTGGAATCAACTGCAACGTGAGACATCCTCTGCCTAAGGTAAGGGCTGAGTGGTTTGATTGATTCAACTATTTGATTTTGTTTTACTTCTTCCTCCCGTTATCCCACTGCTAATATTGTGAGGAGATAGGGAGATAGATAGAGATGAATGCCAGGCACTAGTTTGTGTGTTTTTTGCAGGATTTGGAGTCCTGGGTCTCAGGAGAACATGGGTTTGTAGTGTTCACCCTGGGCACCATGGTGTCAGATCTGCCAGAAGAGACAACCTCCGTCTTCTTAGAAGCTTTCAGACAGATTCCACAGAAGGTACAGGAATATATGAACATAATCATACATCTATGCAATAATTAAAAGCAATAAATGACACTTAGCTTCTTTTGATAGGTAATATGGAGGTACACTGGGCAGGTTCCGACAGTGTCCCAGAAAATGTGAAGTTGATGAAATGGGTGCCTCAGAATGACCTACTAGGTCTGTAAATCCACTGCTAAACATCCTGAAATGTGAGACACACGACTCAATACTGAGCGATGATGTGTCACGTATACCGTAACATCTGGAATCTTTGTGTGTTGTATGTTAGCACATCCTGGAGCTCGGGCTTTCATCACTCATGCTGGCTCTCATGGTCTCTTTGAGGGACTGTGTCACGCTGTTCCCATGGTGATGATGCCAATTGGGGGGGACCAGGCTGACAATGCAGCAAAGTTTGCGAGCAGAGGAGCCGGAGTCGTGTTGGATATTTATTCAATCACTACCGAGAGCCTTCTTCAGGGACTGAATGAGGTCATCAATGACACCAGGTGAGGGATTAGAAGCTCGCTCACAGTGTCAATTATCTCATGACAAAAAACCTTCTTAAATCTTGGTGCTAATGATGATTAAAATATAAACAAAGTTTTGGAATCGGCTTTTCATACTATCTTCCCTTCAAGTTGTATTCTCCATATCTTACCATCAATCTGTTTATATCCAGGTATAAAGAGAACATGCAGAATCTGTCGGCTCTCCATAAAGACCGGCCAGTTGACCCGCTGGACCTTTCAGTGTACTGGACAGAATTTGTGATGCGGCACAAAGGGGCAAAACATCTCAGACCTGCTGTCCTTGACCTCAACTGGCTCCAGTACTACTGCCTGGATGTAATAGCAGTACTGGCTGCTATAGTGCTGTTTTTTGTAATACTGATAGTAAAGTGCTTGAAACTATGCCTCTGGAAATTGAACAGGAAGAGGAAGCAGGACTAACCTGTGAGTTTCTTGTGCACATTTCCAAAGAAGTTTCCAAGTGATCAAATTACCAGAAAACAATTGATGGTTGCTATTTTTTAGACATACAGTAGTTATGATGGAGAGATCTGTAGCTCGGGTATATGGAGCTAGTTGGAAAACTCTAGATGGGATGAAGCTTATACCTTGTTTAAAGAAAGAGTACAGCATAAATGGATTTGACTAATTTTGATCATGTCATTATTATATCTGTATGTTTGTATTGTTTCCTTTTTCATTTCTTGGGGAGGTCAAGAGATCAGGGACATGGGTCGGTAAGGGGGTCGCCATGGGATGGGGGAGAGTGGGATGTTCTGTATTTTTGAGGTAGAAGGTTTTGTGATTTTTTTTAAAAGTCTAAAACTCTATTATCATTAAAATTTACCTGTTTATTATCAATTAAAAAATGTATCTAAAAAAACCAACCTCATCAGCGTTATTAACACACAGATGTTTAATAGCTTGATTATTATACAGTGTAGTGTCACAAAATTAGGTACACATAATTGATCAAATGCTGGTTGTACTACAACATGTATTGAAAGAAAAGCCCTTTGTATAATATTTAGGTTTGAATTTAGTTCAATTTTTATATATATAGTAATACAACGTGGGATCAAGTGTGCACATATCCAGGTAAAATTACTCATGTGCAAAACAGATAATACTTGACTGCACAACATAAAGGATCTGCACACTGTTGGCCACCAATTATAATGGCTCATTAAATATTTTTAAGGCAACATTTTAATCTGTCTGAAGAAGATCTTGCAGATCAAAACAATACTTTATGTAATTGAATATTGAATATTTTCCCTAAACAAATATTGTGTAAAAATTATGCAAAGGCTTTTTTTTTACAAAGTAAGTGCTGTAGTATTACCAACAGGAGAACAGATCATTATGTGTGAAGTATTTTGGAGACATTACTCTAATAATAAAACTACTACATATTTTCCCCAATAAATATTCCCCAAATGATGCAAAAGCCTTTTTCAAAGTAAGTGTTGTAGTATAACCAGCAAGAGGCAATCAAAGACATTACTCTATATAATAATAAAACTATTAAATGTTTCCCCTGATAAATGTTGCCCAAAAGTATGTGTTGGAGCCAAAATTAAGATTTCAATATTAACTTTCATTTTGATGAATTGTGCATAAATGCATTGATATTTAGAGTAAACTAAACTCATTGTAAACTAACAAGTTGTGTTGATTGATCTTGATACGTGACATATCATCACAGCCTTTTGACGGCTGATTCAGCTGATCAGCTGATTGAGACTGTAATTGCTTTTGCAGGTGTAGAGCAGAGCATCATTCAGTTTGGGTGCCTTTGGTTTGTAGCCATACAACAGTTGTTTTTGTTATATCTTTCATTTTTCACTTTGCTGTCAATGCTTGTACACATCTGGTAAGGACAGTTCATTATTTTTATCAAATTAAAGTGATAGTGATTAAGTGATTGTTGGAGATTTAGCTAATAATGCTCAAGTTTTTATACTGCTTTATGTTACAGACTTAATTGCGTTTTCATTTGTGAACTTTGCCTGCCATTGTACATGTGTCAGCTCACATAGACTTTGAATGTAGCTGGCTTAACAGCAGGCTTCCTTATTTGCTTACTTCCCATTGTGTGAGTGTCTATGTCCTCTTGATTTAATTGATCACCTCTGTATTGTATGTGTTTATGTCCTTTTGAACTCAAATGTCATCCTTGTCTCGTCTTGTGTTTCTGTATACATTGTGCAAACTTGCTTCACTCATACTATAAAAAGGCTGCACTGAAGGAGAATGTTAGAGTTGGTCTGGAGATTGTCAGGGGTGACACTCAACAGCTCTCCTTGCAGCAAGTAAAAATTTGTCGTGTTTTCTGTCTTCTGTTGATTACTGGAAAGAGTCTTGGTTATGAACCTGTGGGTAACTGCCAAAGTACCCAACAGTGATAAAGGTGATAAATAATGATAAATAAAAGGTCGTTTGTGTTTTAAAAAAAGGTTTGGTAATGTACTATGATCCCAGAAGTTTGAATCACTGAATATCATTCCAACTTCACAGGAATTAAATATCTATAGTTAAGAGTTTGGGACCATTCCTGAACATAAGGAATATTGTCCAAGTGAAATGTTTTTTGTGTTGACTTTCACTGTAAGTCCGATATCAATGACCTTTCAACTTCTAGCGTTTGAGGACTGCAGTTGTTGCTCTTGTTAACAATAGGACTTTGAACACACACAACTTGCTCAAAGGAATTTCAGCAGCCCAGACGGCCATGAGTGCAGGAATTGTTTAGAAGAGAAGCACAAAGAAGAGACAGAGGAAAGAGAACAATGTGGAAAGCAGCAGTGTTTGTGTTCCTGCTACTAAACATGGATATGCAGGTGAATGGTGCTGTAGATAACACGAGGGGGTCTGTGGTAGAAAACTCCAGGCCAGAGAAGAAGGTAAAGACAGAAGAGGCTGAAGCAAACAACAACATTCCTGCAGGTGACACTGCTTCTTCAGGTTTCTTTGGCAACTTGCTGGTAGTACCCATGGATGGGAGTCATTGGGTGGGCATAAAGGCCATTGCCCAAGAAATGGGTCGTCGTGGACACCGGGTTACAGTGGTTATTCCAGAGGTCAGCATGGTGGGCCCAGGGAAACACTACGACACTGTAACCTATCCTGTTCCTTATGACAAGGCTCATATGGATTCTGTCATGTCCTCACACAAGGACATGATGGAAAAATCTGCACAGTATTTCACAGAGAAGATAAGGATTGGATTCTCAAAAATCCAGAAAATTACAGGCTTTATTCACACCACAGCAGAGAGCCTACTATTCAATGTCAGTCTGATCTCACATCTGGCACAGCAGGTGAGTGCAAATACAGGATCAGGTGTAAAAATCTAAGAAAATTGGGCGACCATATAGCTCAGTTGGTAGAGTTTCTTTGGCAACTTGCTGGTAGTACCCATGGATGGGAGTCATTGGGTGGGCATAAAGGCCATTGCCCAAGAAATGGGTCGTCGTGGACACCGGGTTACAGTGGTTATTCCAGAGGTCAGCATGCGTATGGGCCCAGGGAAACACTACGACACTGTAACCTATCCTGTTCCTTATGACAAGGCTCATATGGATTCTGTCATGTCCTCACACAAGGACATGATGGAAAAATCTGCACAGTATTTCACAGAGAAGATAAGGATTGGATTCTCAAAAATCCAGAAAATTACAGGCTTTATTCACACCACAGCAGAGAGCCTACTATTCAATGTCAGTCTGATCTCACATCTGGCACAGCAGGTGAGTGCAAATACAGGATCAGGTGTAAAAATCTAAGAAAATTGGGCGACCATATAGCTCAGTTGGTAGAGTGGGTGCCCATATATAGAGGTTCACTCCTTGAAGCAGCAGGCCCTGGTTTGACTCCGACCTGTGGCCCTTTGCTGTATGTCATTCCCCCTCTCTCTCTCCTTTCATGTCTTCAACTGTCCTGTCATTAAAGGCCTAAAATGCCCCCCAAAAAATCTAAAAAAATTCAATAGCCTTGCACCGTATGCAAAATTTGTGAGGCATTTCTTTAGACTGTCTACATTTAAACTAACTTTTGGGGCTGCCACTATATTGAACTGCATTATACTGTAGTGTTTGTGTAATTGTGTAATGTGTAACCCCTGTGAGACAGTGTTAGAAGTTTACCTGTGTAAAAGTACCACAAAGATATATTTGAAGTGCCACAAATATCACCTTTTTGAAGTGTAAAATATAAAAGTACTTATTCGGCAAAAAAAACAACTGCTGCAAGTGATGAATTATACAGCTACAGATAGCTTTATTTATTTCAGAAGGGCAGTTTTGTTGCTACAGTCCACTGGAAAATATGTACACATTTATACTGCCTGTCATCAATGACAAAAGGGGGAAACATAAAAAAACAGAGTGTAAATTGTACCCCACTGGTGACCAATAAAAATTATAGATTAAATTATAAATAATGGTCAGTGTGAGACCCAGTATACAACAAGAAAAGTATTTGAAAAGTATAGGAACTGAATGAAGATGGTAAGGTATGATAAAAAAAATAAAATAATAGAAAATGAACACAGTGCAGAGTGGATTGCACATACATTACAATCCAACAAGTTTAAACACATAACCAACATAAAGTTTGTGCAAAATACATTTCATTTTTAAAACATCCATGTCTAAGTAGCAATTACTGCCATAGCTGTTTTAGGTGGAAATTGTTTTAACTAATTTACTTAATTATTGTAGTACTGTTGGAGCTAAATCCTGCTCCATTCTCAGGGTTCATTCAATTAGTAGTCAAAATCCTCAGATGGGTGAATCCATTTTATTACATAGATAAATACTGTCAACCTAACACGGGGATCTCTGGCTAATCTTATCTCACAAAAGGTGGTATTTGTTATGTTGGAATGTGACTGAATTTTATGACCCTAGTTCAAAAAAAAGAGCAGTGGGCTGTAAAAGTTGGACTGAAACCAGACTCAGGAAGCATCCCTTACAATCAATTCTGCTTCTAACACATTTAGGAGAGCTGGGTTATAACTAAATGTACCAGAACATCTTATATTATAAAACAAAAGTACTGCTAAACAACTTAATGCAACAAACAACAAACTATATATTTATAACAACAAACTTAATGCATGACCAAGATGTCTTCATTTATGTTGAAATAATGCTTTTTTGAATTGAATGTATAATGCAAATCACCCACAATGTTTAAGCACATATAAAATTTTAAATTCCAACAGTACCTAGGTATTGTAGTTGAGCAACCTAAGGATCACAAGATAAATCTTTGGTAGATCGTATGTTTACCTTTCCACTCATTGGTTGACATGTAGACATGTTATGTCTTCTGAAGAATCACTGCATGATGAAAAAGGAAGGAAAGGTGCTTTAAAATAGTGCACACTGATTCATCCCTTACATCTATTTTTCCTTTGCACCTTTCCACTCTGCAGAACTTTGAGGTGAGTTCAGGCACCCATGGATTCAGGCACACATGGATGATCTGTGCTCTTTTATGTCTGCACGTTTTCTGACAGGTCATAAAGAAAATAATTTTTAGGTATTCCTACCATAAATTTGCTGAGGGGAATTCCATGTTCCTTGGATATGAAGTCTGCAGGCTGCCCCTCCCCGCCCTCATATGTGCCCCGCTTCTTGACCAGATACACAGATAAAATGAGCTTCCAGGAGAGAGCATTCAACACTTTGGTGAGCACTTATTGCCAGATGTGCATCGACAGATGCATGCATGAAGGATGGCCAGGTTTAATTCTGTGAAATGAATATTCCAACCCCCATATGTCATTACATTTGGCAATGTAGCAGACCCCTTTAGTATCCGTCTCCTTGCTTTGATGTAGGCTACATTCATAGTCATGCAGTAGGTCAAGATGAACCAGTTAAACTGCTGCATGATGAAATGAATAAATTCAGTTTCAGCACTGTTTAAATGTCACTGAAATTCAACTCTTTTGCCAAGCACCTATGCCTTACTTTGTACATTTGTTCATCTTTGCTCTGTGATGCCTCTGAAATACAGGTGGCTTTATTGGAGCCGTTGCTATGCCAACTGATGTATTGGCACTTTGACCAAATAGCCTATCAGTTTCTGGGAGAGGAGGTGAGCATAGCTGAAGTGCTGTCAGAGTCTGCTATCTGGCTGCTAAGGTAAGGTTATATATTAAGATTAAGGAGAAGAAAACACATTAACCTAGATGGTCCTGTGAATAAGTATTTAATACTATTAAAATAATTAACAATATAACTACACACCAATGCATTATAGTCATAGAATAGTATTCCAAAAAGTGATGATTCTTTTCGACATGCTGTACTATGACTTTTTTTAATCACTCTTTTGTACATACTACACTAAATGTGAACAATAAATACAACTACAAACCAACACAATATTGGCGTCACAAACAGCTCAGTGAGATAAGCTGTGGCAGATAAAATCACGACTGGAGGTTGAGGATTCATTTCTGTAACATACTATATCTTTTTTTTGACATACTAAAGTTTGACTTTTTATGACTTTTTTTTTTGACATGCTGTTTTATGACTTTTTATGACTTTTTTGTACATACTAAACTATGACTTTTTGTCTTCAGTAATGTGAACATATAAAACAATATCATTTTTTGACATACACTACAATGACTTTCTTGACATATTATAACATGACTTTTTTCGACATACTATGTCTACATACTATGTCTTTTTTATTACTTATTATGACTTTTTCTAGACTTTTTATGACTTTTTTTCAACGTACTATACTATAACTTTTTTAATGACTTTTCTGACATAATATTCTATGATTTTTTTCAACATACTATACTACGACTTCTTTCAGACATGCTATACTGTTAGGATTTTGACTTTCAAAAAGAAGAAGAAAAAAGCACAATATTTTAAAAATGGGGACGAAAAGTTGAATACAAGTACAAGTATAAGTACAAGTACAAGTACAAGTACAAGTACAAGTACAAGTACCATCCCGATGATTTCCTTCCGGTGACAAAATTGAAAATGAACTTATTTTGGTGTTTTACAACGTTTTTGGTGCTTTTTTCCAAATGTTTTTGTCCCTCTTTTCAACTTTCTTTTTTATTAATGGTCAATAAACCTAAGTTAAATGACATTATATCAAATTTTTGAGTTTATAAAAAAGCAGATATTAGGAATTATTAAGTTCACAAACTGTTGAGTGAATCACAGACTGGTTTATGTCAACATTGAGTCAGGATGTTGTTTTAAAATCCTTTAAAAAAGATTTTTCCCATGCCATGAAATTGAATAAAACAACCAAAATTCAATAGAGGTAATCATTAATTTTACCTGCGAAGAATGTTGTATGGGTTGCATACAACATACATGCATGCCTCCAAACTATTTTGGGGCATTTTAGTTGAAAGAAACCCATATTTCAGACATAAAAAACTTTGAAAATGGGTCAAATTTTACCCGAGGACAACACAAGGGTTAAGAGTTAAATTGTACAGAAGAAGTGGATAACTGTGAATGCTGCTAAATCACAATAATATTGTGATACTATATTAAAACAGGATGGACTTCACACTGGAGTTCCCACATCCTATCACACCTAATGTAGTACTAGTTGGTGGAATCAACTGCAACGTGAGACATCCTCTGCCTGAGGTAAGGGCTGAGTGGTTTGATTGATTCAACTATTTGATTTTGTTTTACTTCTTCCTCCCGTTATCCCACTACTAATATTGTGAGGAGATAGGGAGATAGATAGAGATGAATGCCAGGCACTAGTTTGTGTGTTTTTTGCAGGATTTGGAGTCCTGGGTCTCAGGAGAACATGGGTTTGTAGTGTTCACCCTGGGCACCATGGTGTCAGATCTGCCAGAAGAGACAACCTCCGTCTTCTTAGAAGCTTTCAGACAGATTCCACAGAAGGTAGAGGAATATATGAACATAATCATACATCTATGCAATAATTAAAAGCAATAAATGACACTTAGCTTCTTTTGATAGGTAATATGGAGGTACACTGGGCAGGTTCCCGACAGTGTCCCAGAAAATGTGAAGTTGATGAAATGGGTGCCTCAGAATGACCTACTAGGTCTGTAAATCCACTGCAAACATCCTGAAATGTGAGACACACGACTCAATACTGAGCGATGATGTGTCACGTATACCGTAACATCTGGAATCTTTGTGTGTTGTATGTTAGCACATCCTGGAGCTCGGGCTTTCATCACTCATGCTGGCTCTCATGGTATCTTTGAGGGACTGTGTCACGCTGTTCCCATGGTGATGATGCCATTTGGGGGGGACCAGCCTGACAACGCAGTGAGGATGGCGAGCAGAGGAGCCGGAGTCGTGTTGGATATTTATTCGATCACTACCGAGAGCCTTCTTCAGGGACTGAATGAGGTCATCAATGACACCAGGTGAGGGATTAGAAGCTCGCTCACAGTGTCAGTTATCTCATGACAAAAAACCTTCTTAAATCTTGGTGCTAATGATGATTAAAATATATTTTTTTTAAGTTTTGGAATCTGCTTTTCACACTATCTTCCCTTCAAGTTGTATTCTCCATATTTTGCCATCAATCTGTTTATATCCAGGTATAAAGAGAACATGCAGAAGCTGTCGGCTCTCCATAAAGACCGGCCAGTTGACCCGCTGGACCTTTCAGTGTACTGGACAGAATTTGTGATGCGGCACAAAGGGGCAAAACATCTCAGACCTGCTGTCCTTGACCTCAACTGGCTCCAGTACTACTGCCTGGATGTAATAGCAGTACTGGCTACTGTTGTGCTGTTTTTTGTAATACTGATAGTAAGGTGCTTGAAACTATGCCTCTGGAAACTAAGCAGGAAGAGGAAGCAGGACTAACCTTCAAGTTTCGGGTGCACATTTCCAAAGAAGTTTTTTAAGTGATCAAATTACTAAAAAACAACTGTTGGTTTCTATACACACCCTCCACCCAATGCCTTTACATGTTTCAACATACTTAATCAGAAATCTAGAAAAACAAGCTTGACAAGGCATATGTGTCATATTAAGATACATCAAGACTCTAGGACTTTTTGTAAAAGTGTGTGTTGGTTTACTGAATACCAAACGTTTGCCCTCAGTGATGATCAATTAATGAATTAGGTATGGTTTCTATGGATGTGTGTGATATCTCCACAGGTTGTGTGGTAAGAACAGAAAAGATGGTGATGGGTAAACAAATGCAGTCCATAGGACACACACTCATTGACATGCCACCCATTTATTGTTTGGAGTTTAGAATGTCCCAATGTGAATGTGGTTACTACAATAAAAAAAAAAATGCAAACATGTAGAGCATTTTTTCCCTATCCCAGAATAGATAAATAGTGTATCCAAATGATACTCCAGCACTGACACAGCGCTGTGGACATATTTCTGGCTAGACTGTACATGAGACAGTATGCGGACTACCACAATACTATATACAAATATCTGAATAATAACTTTTATAAATAGAAAGGGCACTCAGACAGCGTAGACCTTTGCCAAGGCCAATAGTCCAGTCTTTTGATTTATTTTTTTTCCAAGATTATTTTTTGAGCATTGTGACCTTTAACGGATAGAAAGTAAAATTCAGCAAAGAGCCACAGGCCGGATGTGACTCCTGAGCCACTGCTGTAAGGACTGAGTCTTGGTAATGTTGGAGCTAAATCCTGCTCCATTCTCAGGGTTCATTCAATTAGTAGTCAAAATCTCAGATGTTGAAATGTGAATCCATTTTATTACATAGGATATCCTAGAGACAAAGTTACCTGGATCAAGCTGTCGCAGCTCTCCCCTTCCTTTGTCTGACTCTTTTGCCCTCAGACCCCCAGTATTATCTCACAAAGGGTGGGGTCTTGTGCTTATTCCTTATCTTTTAGTTGGGATGTGACTGAGGGTTTATGACCCTCAGAGACTTGGAAAGCAACAGAGCAGTAGGGCCATAAAGGGTGACTGGAACCAGAGACAGGGTGTCTCTAACATCATCAATTCAACTTATGACACATCTGTAGAGCTGGGTTATAACAAAATGTACCAGAACATCTTATATTATAAAACAAAAGTATTGCTGAACAACTTAATGCAACAAACAACAAACTATAAACTTATAACAACAAACTTAATGCATGACCCACATGTCTTCATTTATGTTGAAATAATGCTTTTACCTTTTAGCTTGAATGTATAATGCAAATCACCCACAATGTTTAAGCACATATAAAATTTTAAATTCCAACAACACCCTCTTTTGATCTCACCTTTACGTGAGATCACCTTTATGGAGATCCTATTCAGTGAACACAATGAAATGACAAACATCCCAGCATTAATCATGGAGCACCCTGGAATAAAGCATGGAGTTTTACACTCCCCCCTTTATCTCACTCTGTGAGATCATCACCTAAATGTTTACTCAATGTTGTCTACATTTTAAATCACAGTACTTTGCAATACCTGATTGATCCCTACCAAATCATCTTTTAACACTTTATTGAAAATGTGAGGACTATGTTTAACCCATCTGTATTAACATAGTTGCCACCGATCTTGCTTGAAACTATAACAGGAAATTTAATGCAAATGTTACAAAATTTTATAAGACCCCAAAAAATTTAATTTTCCATACCAAATTGCTTATATCTTTGAGGCATGTCTTAACCCTTTATACGTTTGTTTACACGAACTTTACCTTATTTGTGGAGTAAGAATAAGTAATTCTAAAATATTAGTTTTTCCCAGTATTGAGTCTGTAAGTGGCAAATCTCACTCCACGTGTGCGTCTCAAGTACCAGAACCAGGAGGTCTCTCGCTCCCCCCTTCTCCTTATCAGTCCATCTTCTGTTCGTCGGTCTGTACCTCAGTGTCTCTGTTTATGGTGTAGCAGGCCTCAGGGTCACATGGTTGACCCCTGCAGAGCCCTCTCACCATCAGCGTCAGCAAGGGCCCACTGCTTGCTCTGCGGTCCAGCACAGCACACTTACAGATGTTGCGATCACTATCAAACATTTAGCCATGGTCCACTTTTCATGTCACTTTGGGCCAAGAATTGCAGCCAGACCATGAACCTTTATGGTCTCTAGCTGTGCGGTGGTCTGAGGTGCTGTGATGGTTGTTGTCATTCTTCTGGTACAGATTGTCTCTGATCCTGTAGCTGGAGGAGCGAGATGGACCGGATTCTGACACACCGAGGCACTGTGTGGCACAAAACAGAACTCCAAAAAGCATTATCTTTTCTTTTATCAATACTCATTTAGTGTATGTCAGTCATTATTATAAAATAACATTTCTGTCCCTCTTGCTGGTTTAACTCCATACAAACATTCTAAAGAGAAACACTGGTTTTGGAACTTATCTCTTTTAAGCCTCAGTTTACATTACGGGCCATGTTTCTGCACAAATCAAAACAAAATTGTAGAGTAGTTTTAATATCCTTAATGCTATGGACAGTGTATTATTGCTACTGTATCCCTCTTTTTGAGTTATGTCTCCTACAGCATTCCTATTCATAATTATGGGGCAGTTTTAGCCATTAACACACTGTCTTGTGTCACAAACTTCATCTTGATCTTAAAAGCAACAAAACAAAAAGTCAAAACAGAAAAGAAAAGAATCACCCAAATAAAATCAACTTAATAGTTTAAACAGTTTGTCATATAAAAACTCAAAATACAAACAAAATCCAGAATTAAGCTTCACTGAAAGGCTCATTTGAGCACCACATCAAATGTACATAGAATGGAATCTCATATCAGCTTGTATTGGTTTCAATCTTGTCTCAACCAATAAACTTAGATGAATTATAACAAAAAGAATGTTTCTTTAATTGTCTATTTTTAGGTTGCAACAAAAATTTGTACTAATTAATGTGTAATAATGTTCTTTATGACCTGTAGTCCTATTAACAGTAGAACCCACTGGAGCACCCAGTGGTTCAGTCTATCCAGTTTGTTACCTGATATGAGAACATATCTCATTATATTGTGTGATTTATGATCAAAATCTTCACTGAGCTGCAGGTCTGCCGCAACCCCTCTTTACTTTATGCACAACTCTTTTTTACCTTATCCTTCTCTATACGTGTGTGTGTTTTCTTGAAAGAACCCACACTTCAGCTGTCCTCTAGACCTCTGGCAAGAAAGAATGATTTCGCTCTTCTTTTGTTTCACTTTACTTTAAAGAATTCTTAATCTATGACATTAATTCCAAAACGTTTCTACAGTAGGGTCAGTCATATTAATAGAAAGAAATATCATCATTTCACTGTTCTAAGTTTAAAATCCCAATTCCAAACTGTAAATATTTTTCTAATTCTGTTACCAACAAAATTCCCCTAAAATATTGCTCATATAAGAAAAGTATCACAAAAGTACTGCATGTACTTAAGGTATGAAAATGTAACAATATAGGAAGCCTCACATTTTTCTTTCTTTAAACTGGAAATGATCAAAGCCGTTTTCTATCACCTAAGTGATTTAATCCATTAACTCTTTCATGCAATTTTTTTTTAGATCAATACATTAACTTAAGTTTGATTATTTGCTTCACCTACATCTTCCTCTTTCTCACAACACTTCTTTTCAATTTAATTTAACCCTTGTGTTACCTTTTGCCCTGCAGAGGCATTTTGGTTAATACTCGTTACTGCCAGACCAAATCTTTCTCCTTATCTGTGTTTTTTACAACTCCCTCTGTGGAAGGATCAAAAGGGCAGCCTGCTCGTGCAGCACCCTGTGTCCCCCTTCCTTCCCTTCAACTCATGTTAACATAGAATGTTTAAATAAACATTTCTCCATTATTTTCTCTACTGACATTAGTAGTACCTTAGAACTTCTGTTGTATAAGATGGATCCCACATTGGATTGACTACTTTTATCTCTTTGTTTTTGTGTTTTTAAACCAAATTTTCCCTCATTGAATCTCAATCCTTTTTTCCTGAAACGCTACACTATTTCCCTCTATTCCCTAGTTGGACTTTTCTCAGCCTCCTTTAGTACTAGGGTCTGACATATTACTATAATTTTGATCCATCTCCTAATTGCAGACATACAACAATTAAAGCAGGACAAGACATACAGACATACATAGAAACATATATCAACTGTACCCAATGTTGTTGCTCGCTCTCGCTTTGCAGCAGCGGAGTTGACTGTGAGTGGAGAGGGGCGGAGGGGCTTGAGAGCGCGCATTTCTCATCTCCCTCTGAACCCTCTGTTAAAACGGTGGTATCTTTGCGCACAGTCACTGCCCCTTTATTTATGTTTACTGCTGGTTAAATTCAATGTGTGCCAACCGGAGACTATTGTGGCGGTCTTATGTCTAGATTTTCTGGAAATGACTGATAATTTTTCTGTCTCTGTGTTTTATCAACCTTGTCTTCCTTATCTTGTGTCCGAGTGTCCCTGATGGGGTGTGCTGCTCCCTGCATGAGCATTAAAAGACAGTGGAGAATAGCATGTTTACCTTCTACCTTCATTATTTTATTTCTCAATTTGGCACTTAATATGAGACCCGCGGTTTTGGCGTCGTCCTCTAATTTAGTTATATCATCCTGTAATTTATGCATTCCGTCCCACAGTGGACGGAACCTTCTCAGTATTTGTTGGGTCTTTTTGTACTACAGGATCTAAATTGTCCTGTGCTTGTTTTATGCACACATCCTGGTCTTTTGGAGTGCTCACGGCCGCGTATTTCAACATTACCATGGTTACGGTCCTGATTCCAACAGACCTTCCTCCTGCGTCTTAGCCTCCGCCATACTATTTCCCCTTTATTAAAATTTTTATTCATTTTTCAGACTACTTTCGTTTCTATTTGTCCAATTAGAAACTACGTTCACGTCACCCGAACGCTACACCTTCATGTATCCCCTGTTTGAAATACACTACCCTTAATCTGATTCACCAGACTACTTTCGTTTCTATTTGTCCAATTAGAAACTACGTTCACCCTCCGGATCCTACACCTTCATGTATTTCTCTTTAATACACTACCCTTCATCTGAAATATATACAGACTACTTTCATTTCTATGTCCCAATGTAGAAACTACGTTCATGATCCAGACGTTACACCTTCATGTATCTTACTTTAAATACACTACCCTTCATCTGAAATATATACAGACTACTTTCATTTCTATGTCCCAATGTAGAAACTACGTTCACGTCTTATTGGAGGCTACACCTTCATGTATTCCCTCTTTGAAATACATTACCCTTCATCTGGTTTACTAACTACTTGCAAGTACTACGTTTTCAAACTTAAACTATATGTTAAACATTAAAATTTAAAACTTTTTCACACATCAACATCTTATCAAATTTGTCAATTTTAGCAACTAGGATACAGGCACGTTCCACATTCAGATTTTGTACATGTCCAATGCTGCAGATTTGATAATAACAGGTTCTGCTTTACCTTTCCTTAGTGCCCGGGCTGAATGTGGAGACGCATCTCGTCCTAGTTGTTCACTTACTCAAGGATGGGTCCGTGCCTTCCTCGAGCCCCAATACATCAAAGCGCCAAATTGTTGGAGCTAAATTCTGCTCCATTCTCAGGGTTCATTCAATTAGTAGTCAAAATCTCAGATGTTGAAATGTGAATCCATTTTATTACATAGGATATCCTAGAGACAAAGTTACCTGGATCAAGCTGTCGCAGCTCTCCCCTTCCTTTGTCTGACTCTTTTGCCCTCAGACCCCCAGTATTATCTCACAAAGGGTGGGGTCTTGTGCTTACTCCTTATCTTTTAGATGGGATGTGACTGAGGGTTTATGACCCTCAGAGACTTGGAAAGCAACAGAGCAGTAGGGCCATAAAGGGTGACTGGAACCAGAGACAGGGTGTCTCTAACATCATCAATTCAACTTCTGACACATCTGTAGAGCTGGGTTATAACAAAATGTACCAGAACATCTTATATTATAAAACAAAAGTATTGCTGAATAACTTAATGCAACAAACAACAAACTATAAACTTATAACAACAAACTTAATGCATGACCCACATGTCTTCATTTATGTTGAAATAATGCTTTTACCTTTTAGCTTGAATGTATAATGAAAATCACCCACAATGTTTAAGCACATATAAAATTTTAAATTCCAACAGTAACTGAGCACACTACAGTTCCTTTCAAGAAGTAATGTCGGCTAAGATTGTTGAAGAGCAATAACTAATTAACTAAATGTTTTTAAAACACAAATATTCAATAGCTTGATTATTATACAGAGCAGTGTCAACAAAATTAGATCACACAGATATGGTCTCCTGTTAACACTTAGTGAAATTAAAGATCTTTGTATAATTTGGGGATTTGAATTTAGTTACATTTTTATATGGTTACTAATATATCATGGGACCAATTGTGTATATAGCCAGGCAAAAATGCTCATGTGCAAGACAAATAATCTTTAATCGCAGGGCACACAGTATAGTTTATTAAATATTTTTAAGGTAACATTTCAATCTGCCCGAAGAAGATCTTACAGATCAAAACATTACTTTATATAATTGAAAACACTATAATGAATATTTCCCTTAAGAAATATGGCCCAACATTATGCAAAAGCCTTTTTTCAAAAGTAAGTGCTGTAGAAAAACCAACAGGAGACCAGTTATGTGTGAAGACGTTTGGAGACATTACATTATTATGTAATAACAAAACTATTTAATATGTTTCCCTATAAATCTTCTCCACTTTCAAAGTTAGTGTTGTAGCCTAGTATAACCAGCGGGAGGCATGTGTTAACTATTACATTTTTTCCATAATAAATATTGCCCAAAATTATGCAAAAGCCTTTCTTTCCCACAACCAGCAGGTGGCCAGTTAATTTTTACGCAATTTTGAAGACATGACTTTGTAGACAGTCCCTGCGCATTAATCTCATAAATCATATGTTAGCCTACTTGTCCAGGTCGGATGGAAGGACCCGTTTGGATGATAAGGTGTGGCTCGTTGTCTACCTTTCTACGGTAAGAAAAAGGCGTCATTTGTGTTTTAAAAACGTTATGCTGATGAGTATTAATCCCGGTTGCACTGAAATCTGTGACCCGTCAAAATCTGTGTCGACCTAGGTTACATTAAGGGAGGGGGGCACTAAGCATTTTAACAGGAGGGACTGAGATTTCGACGGTTCACAGATTTCGGTGAAACACCGAAAGTTAAAATATGTGAATTCAAACTTTACCTAAATTCACATCAGGTTGGGAGCATTCCTGACGGCCTAAACATAACTCTTTCCAAATTAAAAATGACTTGTGTTCGCTTTCACTGAAAGTCCCATAGCAACGATTGCTAGCTGTTGAGGACTGCAGTTGTCGGTCTAATGAAAGAGTGAACTTTGAACACACACAATTTGCTAATCCACAGAGGAATTTCAACAATCCAGACAATCATAAAGAGCAGTAAATGTTTACATGAGAAGCACAAAGAGACACAGAGCAGAGGAAAGAGCACAATGTGGAAACAAGAGAACATTCAACATAAGACTAACTTTCTTAAGTACAACAGAACTCCACAAAACGGTGTCTTCACTGCATTGCCTTACTGAGGTTCATCTGGTTTGAGTGACTGGATATGAATAGCCAAACCTCTGGAATGCCAGAAACAGCGTGCCTACTATTATTGTTTGGCCATTGTAGAGGTGCCATCAAATAAGGGGAATGGTACTGTCGGTGTTGTCAATAACATGGAGGACTACAAATCAATATTCATAAAAAATAAAAAAATAAAATAAAATAGACCAAAACCGCAGTAGTCATTAAGCTTACAGAAGATCATGGTGTACTTTTGTTTCCTTCTACAAGAGTATCCATGAAGCAACGTTTTCTTATTCTAAAGGAGTCTTGAGAATTTGCAAAGATTCTCAAGACTCTTGCAAGTTATATATTGCAGTATACATAATAATTTGTAAGCATTTAGTGCACATTGTTATTGTATACAAGTTCTCTTGTATACAAACATTCAAAACACAAAGAAGATAACATTTTCTTGGTCAATTTTTTAAAACTTAACCTTACATTTGTTCTGTGTTGGATTTAGTGAGCTGCAGATACAGAGGAAAAAAAAACAATGTGGAAAGCAGCAGTGTTTGTGTTCCTGCTACTAAACATGGATATGCACGGTGAATGGTGCTGTAGATAACGCGAGGGGGTCTGTGGTAGAAAACTCCAGGCCAGAGAAGAAGGTGAAGACAGAAGAGGCTGAAGCAAACAACAACATTCCTGCTGGTGACACTGCTTCTTCTGGTTTCTTTGGCAACTTGCTGGTAGTACCCATGGATGGGAGTCATTGGGTGGGCATAAAGGCCATTGCCCAAGAAATGGGTCGTCGTGGACACCGGGTTACAGTGGTTATTCCAGAGGTCAGCATACGGATGGGCCCAGGGAAACACTACGACACTGTAACCTATCCTGTTCCTTATGACAAGGCTCATATTGACTCCATCATGTCCTCACTCACGGACATGATGGAAAAATCATCTTTCACAAAGAAGATAATGAAGGGATTCTCAACAATGCAGAAATTCACAGGGTTTATGCACACCACAGCAGAAAGCCTACTGTTCAATGCCAGTCTGATTTCACATCTGGCACAGCAGGTGAGTGCAAATACTGGATCAGGTGTAAAATCTAATTCAATACAATAGCCTTGCACATTATACAGATTTGTGAGGCATTTGTTTAGATTGTGTCTATTACTTTTAAACTATGCTACCTTTTGGGGCGGATGTTTGTATGTTTTTTAATGTGAAATCTTTATCTGCAAGGGAACTAAAGCAGATAAATGTAGTAGAGTACATTTATCTGCAGTATATTCTTCTGAGAAAAATTGTATGTTTATGCAAAAAAGCTGTGTCATGAGCTGACATGTAGACATATATCATGTCTTCTGAAGAATCAATGCATAAAAAAGTAGAAGCAAAGGTGCTTTATTAGTGCGTACTTACGATTCACCCTTGTATCTATTTTTCCTTTGCACCTTTCCACTCTGCAGAACTTTGACGCAGTCCTGACGGACCCTGTGGCGCCCACAGGCTCATTAATCGCTCGGAAATTAGGTGAGTTCAGGCACACATGGATGATCTGTGCTCTTTTATGTCTGCACGTTTTCTGAAAGGTCATAAATAAAATCATTTTTAGGTATCCCTACTATAAATTTGCTGAGGGGAATGCCATGTTCCTTGGATATGAAGTCTGCAGGCTGCCCCTCCCCGCCCTCCTATGTGCCCCGCTTCTTGACCAGATACACAGATAAAATGAGCTTCCAGGAGAGAGCATTCAACACTTTGGTGAGCACTTATTGCCAGATGTGCTTCCACGGTGCATGCATTAAGGATGGCCAGGTTTAATTCTGTAAAATGACTCAACTCTACAGGTTATTAGGTAAAACACAAAGTCTGTGTTAACTAACTATTCATATATAGGTCAGGTACAGTTCCAATCAAAACGTTTTGAGACGCTTTCAGAATGGGAAAGCTTGTCCAAAACTTTTGACTGGTACTGTATATTTGAGAATTTTGCACTGGTCTGGCCCACCTTGCCTCCATTAATATACCAATCTACTATCAGGCCACCATATGTCATTACATTTGGCAATGTAGCAGACCCCCTTAGTATCTGTCTCCCTACTTTAGGCTACATTTATAGTCATGCAGACTATGAGTTCAGTTTCAGCACTGTTAAAATGTAACTGAAACTCTTTTTCCAAGCCTTACTTTGTACATTTGTTCATCTTTGCTCTGTAATGCCTCTGACATACAGGTGGCTTTATTGGAGCCGTTGCTATGCCGACTGATGTTTTGGCACTTTGACCAAATAGCCTATCAGTTTCTGGGAGAGGAGGTGGGCATAGCTGAAGTGCTGTCAGAGTCTGCTATCTGGCTGCTAAGGTAAGGTTATATATTAAGATTTGGGAAAATAATACACATCAGTCTAGGTGGTCCTATAAAGAAGTACTTAATACTATTAAACTAATAAACAAGATAGGAATAATGCAAAGGGAGTTTTACTGTTACTGTTGTTTAATGCCTGTAAATCACAATAAAAAAAATCAGATAAATATTGTGATACTGTGTTGAAACAGGTTGGACTTCACACTGGAGTTCCCTCGCCCTATCATGCCTAATGTAGTACTAGTTGGTGGAATCAACTGCAACGTGAGACATCCTCTGCCTGAAGTAAGGGCTGAGTGGTTTGATTGATTCAACTATTTGATTTTGTTTTACTTCTATCCCACTACTAATATTGTGAGGAGATAGGGAGATAGATAGACAGATGAATGCCAGGCACTAGTTTGTGTGTTTTTTGCAGGATTTGGAGTCCTGGGTCTCAGGAGAACATGGGTTTGTAGTGTTCACCCTGGGCACCATGGTGTCAGATCTGCCAGAAGAGACAACCTCCGTCTTCTTAGAAGCTTTCAGACAGATTCCACAGAAGGTACAGGAATATATGAACATAATCATACATCTATGCAATAATTAAAAGCAATAAATGACACTTAGCTTCTTTTGATAGGTAATATGGAGGTACACTGGGCAGGTTCCCGACAGTGTCCCAGAAAATGTGAAGTTGATGAAATGGGTGCCTCAGAATGACCTACTAGGTCTGTAAATCCACTGCAAAACATCCTGAAATGTGAGACACATGACTCAATACTGAGCGATGATGTGTCACGTATACTGTAACATCTGGAATCTTTGTGTGTTGTATGTTAGCACATCCTGGAGCTCGGGCTTTCATCACTCATGCTGGCTCTCATGGTCTCTTTGAGGGACTGTGTCACGCTGTTCCCATGGTGATGATGCCATTTGGGGGGGACCAGGCTGACAATGCAGTGAGGTTGGCAAGCAGAGAAGCCGGAGTCGTGTTGGATATTTATTCGATCACTACAGAGAGCCTTCTTCAGGGACTGAATGAGGTCATCAATGACACCAGGTGAGGGATTAGAAGCTCGCTCACAGTGTCAGTTATCTCATGACAAAAAACCTTCTTAAACCTCGGTGCTAATGATGATTAAAATATAAACGAAGTTTTGGAATCTGCTTTTCATACTTTCTTCCCTTCAATGTTGTATTCTCCATATCTTACCATCAATCTGTTTATATCCAGGTATAAAGAGAACATGCAGAAGCTGTCGGCTCTCCATAAAGACCGGCCAGTTGACCCGCTGGACCTTTCAGTGTACTGGACAGAATTTGTGATGCGGCACAAAGGGGCAAAACATCTCAGACCTGCTGTCCTTGACCTCAACTGGCTCCAGTACTACTGCCTGGATGTAATAGCAGTACTGGCTACTGTTGTGCTGTTTTTTGTAATACTGATAGTAAAGTGCTTAAAACTATGCCTCTGGAAACTAAGCAGGAAGAGGAAGCAGGACTAACATGCTGCTAGATTTGTATCTTCATCCCAGCAATAACACTGTATGTAAGTGAGATTAAAAACCTATCATTGTCATAAAAATATGAATGCAAAGTCAGTTATGGTTTAAATATGCAACAGGGAGTACAAACAATTAAGGAAACCATGGGGTGATCAGAAAAACAAACTTTTAATAATTAACAGAAAATACAGAATATTATTAGATGCCATTATGGCCTGGGCTTGAGGGACAATGATGAGCATTAGTGGCTGCCCTTCTTGGGTGGGAAAAAGGCGTACTCTACAGCCAGAGCAACAGTAAAGGCAGCAAATCCCCACTTGAAGCCTCTCAGAAGCACATCAGACAGAGTCACAGCACGAGCGAAGCCGCCTGAGTACCTCCATGCCTCGTTGCTGCAGAGCCAGAATGGCATTAACAGGAGAGAAAGAAAAGGAGCAGGGTCAGGAATAAGATTGAATATCAGCTGTATCTGATTTAGGTTGAACTACTGACCGTGCCCATGGATCCCTGAGGCCCCTGGCTGCCAGCCTCTGCTGTGTAAACTCCAGTGGTGTTCCCTCGGCCTTCCACTGGCGCCAATCTGGCATGGACATCTTGTTGTGGCCGTGGTCACCTCCCATCCTGAAAACAGATATATACACATGTATGGTTGTATATAATCCCTGCATTGTGTTTTCTCTCTATATTTCTAGGATACTACCTGATTCTATGTTGTTCTCTGTCCTTCTAGTGCCTGTAGTCTAAGACAAAACCGGTAAAATAACCACCATAGAAAATTACAGACCTATTGCCCTGGCTAGCATACTTTCCAAAGTATTAGAAAGGTATGCTGCTGGATAGGCTTTAAAAATACCTCATAACCACCGACAATCAATACGGTTTTTAAAAGTAAATTTGGCACAGATTTATGTAAATACATATGCCCTGAAGGAAATTGTTAGTAAGTATAGAAAACATAACACTACAATATTTGTGTTTTCTGGATGTGTCAAAAGCCTTTGATCATATTAATCATGGAAAATTGTGACAAACTACTTGAGTGAGGTGTCCCACGGTATTTGATAAATATTTTGAACTTTTGGTACTCACATCAAACCATGCAGGTAAGATGGGGTAAGAGTATATCTGCATCCTTTTAAGTGACTAATGGGGTCCAAAAAGGTGGAATACTGTCACAGCTTCTCTTCAATTTGTAAATGAATGTACATGTACATGAATCTGGTGTATGCCGATGACTTAGTTGTCCTTTTTCTGTAAAGTGCCGGCCTACAACAACTGCTTAGAGCCTGCTGCTCACAGTATGCGTTGCACATCATATAAATAATTTCTGATGATGTGACCCAAATATCTCACTTCATTAACCACATGTAGTGCTTGGTTTGCCATAAAGAAGGAAGAAAAAACTTGCCTCTGATCCTCCTTGGTTTTATGGCAACACTCTTTTTAGACATTTGATGTCATGTTGCACACCCAACGCCAATGTTGCAAAATGTATGTCCAATTAAGCAAATATGCTGGCACAGATGATTTAAAATTGCCCTTTTTAGCACTACTGTACTCCAGTCTTGTGGTGCAGCTTTAGTAAGGCAACAATGAGAAAGCTTTAGGTGGCATTGAATGATGCATTCAGAATCTTTTTCAAACTGCCAAGATGGACAAGTGTGTCATATGTTTGTGACTAGTAATGATGTTCCCACCTTATGTACAAATGTATGAGTGAACTTATTCAATAAATATAATAATGGCTTTAACTGACCCCACACAGAGTGAAGCAAGGTACACTTCTTGCTTTTGGAAACATTGTAATTAATGTCTGCATGTGTTTTTTTTTTCACTTTGAACTCAATTCAATGTAACTTTATATATATAAATATATAAAGGTTACATTGAATTTATATATATATATTTAAATATCACCATTATATAAAGGTGCATTTAAATGTCACCATTGGTGCAAAGTGCAGCTTGTATAAAAGAAAATAATATTGTTGAAACCATGGATCCAACCAACTGTCAATCAAACCCTGGCAGCTATATGGATGTTTTTTTTATGTCAGGATTGGTAAATATGTAATCTAGCGTCGCTGTTTCTAACAAATACCAAAATAAATCAATGTCTGTCTATTTGTTGCCACTTAATGACACTGATTACATACCTACCTAAAATAAATGATCGCTTCGTACATAATGAATCCAAATACGAAGACAAAGTGTAGCCAGACAAACCAATGTATATAACGTTAACGATAGACAGCGACAGCGTTTCCTCAGCTAGCATTAGCTCCGTTCTCTCGCTAAAGTTAGCTAGATTAATCAAATTACAGCATTGGTTCTAAAACGCATTGTCTACACCTTCATATGTGTTTAATAAGTGTTCGCTCACTGTGAAGAAGCATCTAAACATAAGTCAGAAATATAAGATTGTATTCAAAAGATAAACACAGTACCTGTGTGGTTTGTTGTGACCTCTGCTTCTGGACTAAATGTTGCGACAGCTAGCGTTGCTTTGCGGCTTTATTACGGCATAGCATTTAGGACAAAATACCAGAGGAGAGGGCGTTTGGAGTTTTTATTTTAATGCAAATAAATTACACGTCAATTACAGCTATACTATACGTTTATGTATTGTTTTAATATCAGTTTGTTAATTTATGTAAGTAGCTGTTTCAACAAATTAAAATACAATATAACTACAATTCGTATGTTATTTGTGTTATGTAACTATATATTCGTAATAACTGTTCAAATCACAAAAATCTATCCAATTTAAACAAGTATCAATGTGCTGGTAGACTGTTTTAATAGATGCAGATTCATATTTAATGACAAAAATATTTAATTTTTCTTTTCATTTGCAATTATTTTAATAATAACAAACTTCCCTTATCTGTTTCCCCTTAAATATTAGAAAAGAAAAGGGAGCGTGATATCAAAGTAACAATGTATATCATAAGTCAATGTCAAACATCTCCATGCATTACTGATTATTTTTTATTTCTTAATGATCATCTACATCACAAATGTTTTACTTACAAAGAATAACACGATCAGGTCCCTGTAAAAAGAAAAAAAGGCTGCTTTCCCATCTCATCAGAGTAGGAGCCTAGTCCAAGGTCCAGGCTAAAACTAAAGGTGCTCTTGCTTTTGACATTGCAGCTCCTGACTGTGAAACAGCTTCAGAGACGCTGAAACAGTGCAAATTTAATCATTATCATTGCCATTTTCCTTTGTTGTTTCGGTTTGCATTTGTAAAGGACTTTGTAGCACTTGGGTTAAAAAAGCACTTTGTGTTAACCTGCCAACCTTCAAGGCATTGGAAAAATATTCTACATACATTTCAACAATTTGTCACAACTCAAACAGTCAAGACAATCATGTTGCTATTAAATACATACAATTATGTACATTTGTTGCAATAATCAATCACACCATCTTTCAATATAACCAGGCAAATGTGGTGTCCTGTTTCTTTGACAGTGCCTGTACAGCTCAATGTCCATGATGCTTGTTGTCCAAGTGTGTATATGTGTGTTTATGCACTGGGCTCAGAGACTTTGCTGCAAACGTGATTTAGAGTTTGCTTTGTGGGTTGAGCAGGTCCTTCAGAGCATCCAGGTTCTCCCCCTCTGGAGCCTCAGGCCATGCACTGTGGTCTGGAGAAAAACACACAAAACACACAACGATTTAATATACTAGTTTGCTTGTATTGTTTTGTATATAGTATATACCGTACAGGCCATGTCTGTGGATGCTTTAGCAAGATGTATACGTACTGGGAACCTCCCACATGGAGTGGTACAGACTCTGCCCTGCATCAACCCTCAGGGTGGCTCCAGAGATGTAGGAGGCAGCAGGGGAGAGCAGGAAACACACCACTGATGAGATCTGAACTTAGGGAAAAAAAATAGAAGAAATGACTACAGCCTGTGACACTGCAACAAAGCCACAGATACAACACATCATCTATTAACTATTGTTCTCAATTACAAAATATTAATTTTCTCTTATTAGTCATGCCAATCACGAAACATGACTTTGTTTTGTTTTTTGTTTCAATGAAAGTAAAACCGTGGTCATGATATTCCCATGATAGTCCCTAGAATGCGGCTCAAAATTACGGGAGATAGAGCATTCGCAGTCATGGCCCCAATGGCTGTGGAATGAATTGCCTCTGCAAGTCAGATTGGCCTTCACCTTTTTAAATCACAACTTAAAACTCACTTTTATTCATTGACTTTTAAACCTGCTTAAGAGTTGTATTTAAAATGTGTTGTTTTAAATGTGCTTTATAGATAAAGTTGGATTGGATTGGATTTGTTGTCTAAAATTAACTCTACAACATCATTAGTATGTCATATGATTCACAGGATGCTTTCTGAAATACTGAGAATAACAGTTCACTTTGACTTCCCATTATCATGCACTTGAATGTGACAGATATCAATTAGACATAAGATAACTAAACAGGGAATATTCCTAAATAAACAGATACTGTGACATTGATAATTGAACTACTATGGATGTTACAGTATATTTATCTATAATGTTTAGCCCTTTCCACAACACAGTATCATCAAAAAGACAGATGTTTGTATGTTCACTTTAGCAAGGCATAGCCAGACTTACTGGATACTGGATGTATGAAAAGGGACTTTGTTGAAAATCCCATAAACAATTGGACTTTTTAAAATATAACAAAACTGCTCTGAGTCTAATGGGTGCCTTTCCTCAGGGTATTGAGGGTGTCACTACATGGTTACACACCTCTTCTGGTACTCCTAGCCTCTTTGCAGGGCATAATGGAACAGACATCTTGAAAAGATTAGGTCCAAAGTCCTTGTAGTTCTCCATTGCTGTTTTGGAAAAGATTGTGCCCTGCAACCAGACAAATGAACAGATTTGAAATGACTACATATTTAAAAGACATCCAACACTTATTCTGCATTAACCCTGTCCTTACAGGTGCAACAGAGTTGACTCTGACTCCTGAGGATGCCCACTCAATGGCAAGACTCTTTGTTAAGTTGTCCACTGCTGCCCTGGCTGCCCCTGTGTGGCTATCAGGGAGAGGAGATACAATGTTTTCACAAAAGGGAGAAAAATGGGCCAGTTGTAAATTCATGTGTGAATGTGGTGGGTGGTGCTGCTTACGCCATGCCTGGGAAACCTTTCCACATGTCAGCAATGATGTTGACGATCACACCTCCATGCTGTTTCATCCATGCAGTGTAGACTGTGTGGATAGAACAGCAACAATCACACTGGGAGCTTTAACAAACACACACTAAGCCAGTGCTATCTGTGTGCATTTACCCTCCTTGCAGCAGTGGAAGGTTCCAGTCAGGTTGGTGTCTACCACAGCTTTCCAGCCTTTAGAGGTCATATGTTCTGCTGGGCTGGAGAACTGACCTCCTCCATTGTTCACCAGAAAGTCTATCCTGCCGTACTCTTTCAGGACTGACGACACAAGATTCTTCACCTGCAGGACCAGGGAATCAAAACATGCGATCAAGCACTGACAACATCAACATGAAGCTGTTCCAGAGGCTGAATGCGTGTGTAGGCCCACCTCATCCTCGTTCCGGATGTTACATGGTAGAGGAGTGACAGATGCAGGGCTGGAGGCAGGGAGTTTTTGTCTCATCTCCTGAGCTGCCGCCTCCAACCTCTCTGCCTTTCTACTGGAAATCACCACATTGCAACCTGAAGACAAAATACTTAGCCATGACCAAAAAAACTATGATAACAGTACTGATAGTCTGTTTACTTTAGGACACACTTTTTATAATTATCTGGTTATCTGATGTGATTATTTGCAATGAGTTGGCCACAATTAACAGTCACTGACTTGTTGCTGTTCTGTGATTTTTCATAGATGATCCCAAATTAAAGACACAATTTAAAGCAATTGGGAGTTCCACTGAATTCCAAATAGTGAGTCAAATTTATTACCATTCAGTTTTCAATCATGTGAGGCCAATAAATGTAATGTCATTTTTCGGTATTTATTTAGACATGACAAACGCGGAGGGTGAAATAATTACTGAAATCCGAGGAGGAAACATAAGACTAGGTCCAGATGTTTCACCACATAACCCATCAGTTATATGACATGACTAGGATATTAGATATTAGCCCACTGTTATTTTGCCACACACTGTAAACGTTTTTATCACACTTTGCCAAAGTCTTGACTTTAATAGCTGTTACCGAAACCTGAGCCACCACAGTGTTTAAAAGGTGTCACAATGTCAAGGTCTTTGCTGGTGTGATAGTAAGGTTGGAGCAGGTTTAGCATTCTATGTCAAAGTTCACTTGGCTGTAGTTGTCAGTCCGCTGCTGTTCACTTTAAACTGTGCTTTATGAAAAAAAAAATCGGCATAACTTACCTAGCTCCAGCAGCTCTGCAGAGATAGCTTTACCGATACCGGTCCCGCCACCCGTTACTATTGCAACTTTATGGTTGAACAAGCCGGGCCTGAAAACACTGGACGCCGCCATGCTAGTATTTAACACTACTGAGGAAAAGCATAGATATAATGGGAAGATTCTAAATCGGATATGCTACAATAATCGACGTAGTTAGGTTTAGACATAATGAGTGAGGATTGGTTAGGGTTAGTGTAAGAATAACAGGGTAAGCCAATCAGAGGCAGAATAAGGCGGGTCATGAGGAACGTCCTTTGACTTCAACACATCTAGCGGATCTGATCTAGCGTCTACCGAAGCCAAAAGGCACAGTACTGCTCGGCATTTTACGACAGTTGTTTTTGGTGCTTTTTACAGTTTAATTGTGTTACACTCATACAATATAATTATATAAAACAATATATACATATGTAAGGTTACACTGCTGTCATCTTCAGGAAGGTACAGGTAACTGTTACCTACAGGGTTAATTTTTTGTGTAGACTATATTAATGTGTGAAATTTATATAATCAACTAGTGAAAGCGTATGTTTTTCTTTACATTTCCTGAAATGTAATTGTTACTTATTTAGTCATGCATATTTAATGTGACTGACATATTTAAGATTTTGAACCAAGAATTTGGTGCCTCTTTTATCGTCAAAAAACCCAAAAGCCAGGACGCAAACAGTTATGTTTCTAAAATTATTTAAATTAAAATATTTGCATAAATGCCAGTACTTAAAATATATATACTAATTTGTCTTGTATAACGCCCACTTTTTTTGGTTTTACTCTAATTTTGTATTGTTTGTGCGTATGTTTATTTGTAGGTATGTTTAGTCACACCTGTGCAGAAGATCAATGAAATTTTTTTGCATAAAAATAAAACCTTTGTAGCCAACTGCTTATTTGCGATCAATACTAGTATACAAACTCGTTATATACAGGATGTCTGGCACTAACACTGATCAGTAGTAGTGATAAACCTTATTCACAGCACACATTGACTGACATGCACAGGTGCTAATCAATAATGGCACTTATGTTTGGATTTATTGTATAAGTATGATGCTGTATGGAAAGCTTTAGACTTTTGTTCTGACTTCAAGTCAAACTGCCTCTCATGGACGTTGAGGTCTAGATCTAAAGTAGACTTTACAGCACTAGTGGTACAAAACTGCTAAAAAAATAAAGCCACTATTACATTACACCTGTTAGCAAGTCAAAATATTTGCTGTGAAAAAAGGTCTGTATTCCACATGCAAGTTCTGCATAAGTATTTATTACATAACCTTATTTTGCCTTGTTTATTAATTCAGTCAAATATTTTCACCTTCTGCTAGAGACCGTATTCTTCAATGTGCTGTGGATTGAACAGGTGTGGTAGAGCATTTGAAACAAGCGTACGTCATTTATCTGACCCAAAGGGAAAAATAAAAAATAAACAAATAAACCACTGCAGGGCACGAGAACACTCTCTGGTTGTGCAACTATTTAAAGCTATCTATTATATGCAGTTACAAGGAGTTGAAGAGGCTTTCTCTCTTTGGTGAGGCATCTTTTTGTGGTTATAGCCCACAAGTTTTAATCTTCTGCTACATTATAAAACTGATGAACAAAGACACAAAGAATTCCGCTCCAGACTGATTTATTTGACATATTGAGGCCGTGTCCAGGTCGTTTACAGAAAAAGTCCCAAATCCACCAGTGACTTTTGCACTGGTTTACTGGTCCTTCAACTCCTTCAGTCTCCTGATTGCAGATTTGACTGTGACAGCTGAAGTTGTGCTGCAAAAGACAAAACAAAAACACATTACTTATACTTTGTGTATGCCTTTTAAGGAATATTCCCAACTACCACTGTCAAGAGATTCCCATCTTATTCAAGAGCTAGTCTTTCCTTATTTCAAAAACTAAATAGTCATGAAAAAACCTCGGTCCCCTTAGTCACGTCATGCAGGCGATTTAAGGAACCTCTGGAACACCTTCATGAACATATTCAGTATAAAATGTATGCTGGATCATTTCTTATATTTACAAAACTACGAAGTTATGTTGTCAACGTTCACTGAATGAGAACATCTGAGAGGGGTGATTCAATTCTTGAGTAATTGAGATTTACCATACATATGAAACCAGTTTACAAGCTTCAGTCTAGGATGCAAGGTTGATTTGTAGGTTTTGGTTAGGTTGGGTTCACACCTGATGCTAACTATACACGAATTTGCATGAACTGTAGCCTACTCGAAAGAGACCGGCTTTTCAAGTGGACTTGGGCACGGATCACCAACCGTGCCGGGTACGGTACGTAGTGTTCACACTAAACAAACTGGACTTTGGTTCTAGTGTGTACTGTATATTTGGTTCTAGTGTACTGTGATCAGGGTCCAGGCACCTGACATTTTTTAATAGTCCCCTGCCTGCGGAAATGCGCCTTCCTTTACATAAAAACCTCTATGGTATTGTCAAGGTATAAGTAATAGATCTGTTTGCAGAGCTTATGGACAATATTAACTGATCCAACAAATATTGCATCAATTCACTGTCCCATCACAGCACCTTTCATCACAACAACAAATTAGTCTCACATACTGACTGAATAAGACTCCTGAGACTGAAGCTTGTAAACTTGTAATACAATTTAATGTGCATGTCCTACAAAAGCTTATTCTGAGCCAGGAAAACCCTGGAACCATATTGCACAAACAGGCTAATTACTGACATTCACAACATTTAGATACCACTGATTAGCTTAGACACTTTGCATAATATTGAAACATAAAGACAGTTTTCTAGGTGAAAGTTGTATGGCTGCTGCTCCATGGGTACACTTCGGACTGTTTACGGTTAACGCAAAACTCAGATATGGTCCTAGCAACCCTGCTGCCGAAAGTAGGATTGCTGGTAATGGAGTTAAGGACTCACAGTTTCCATTTAAAAATTCCAGACTTAGATTATGTAGAGGAACACAGAGATTTTGCCCTTGCATATCGCATACAATTGCGGCCTTTCCCATGTTGGAGATGAACCATTTACAAAGTTCACATCAAGCTTACTTGCTTTAGTGTTTGTAAAGCATTAAAGTTCAAAAAATGGTTCAAATAAGTTATTTAAATTTTTTATTTTCTATGTAGACGCACTCCCCTACAAAATCACTCCAGTAATCGAGAATGATTTATTATTTCCAAATAGAATATATTGGGATGAAATATCCCAATGTCATTGGGATAAAATATGTCAATGTATATATATCCCAATGTCTGTCAGTTTTTTCTCCACAATATCATGCAGGCCATATATACTTTTTTGTATACTGTTATCCTCATAATTATCCAGACCGGGAAATTACTAAAACCATTTTCCTTTTTTAATGGATATAAACATGTCCAAAGCAACAATATCCGTTTGGGTGAGTACATGTTACCGGATTTGATAGCAGAATTAGAGCAAAGCAGAGAGAAACCTACTTGTAAGTCCAGGCGCCTCCTGCCACGGTCTTTCTGCAGGACCCACAGTGCCAGATACCAACAGCCCTCCTCTTCATCTTGGTCTGTCAAAATCAAATTAATAGTTATAAAACAGCATTTTTTCTATTTGTCCAGAGACAAATCCAAACACTGTGTACTAAAAACCAGTGTCAGTAGCTGCAGTAACGTTACATACACTTAAAAGTCACAACGCTAGATCTTGATTTAGCTATTGCTAAGACTTGATTTCTAGATAGTCTTACCTTGCCACAGAAAGAGCAAGTGTACTTGGCGTGCTGGCAGATTTCAATTTTCTTCACCATCTTCCTCAGCGACGCGCCATAACGCGTACCATATTTACCAACGATCCCCACCTTCTTGGTACGCTTGGCCTGCGGACAAGATGTACACCCAATAAGATACAATATGACATTTTAATGCAGGTGTACTGACAGTAACCATTTCTAATAGACGTGGTTAATATTACAGACAAATGCCCTGCAACCTAACTTCCAAGCAGTAACTTTATTTATGAGGGTAAACGGAGTGCGCAGAGAAATGCTCTTGCAGGATATCCAAATATTCTAACGTTAGATATCCCCCGTAAAGAGACAGTCGTGTTCATTTTACCAACCAAATGCATTAGGGAACACTCTTCACATCACTGCAAGTATTTAACACGTCATAAAACTGCAGAAGCCGTAATACCAGGGTACTAACGTTAGCATACACACGCTTCCTCTCACCAAAATGTTAACGTTACCAAACTTACGTTAGCCATCTAGCTAGCTAGCCACATAGGGTTAATAATATAATTGTTTATATCCTTGGCCAGGTTAGGAGGGGACGAACTATATTGAGACATGAAGCATACCATATTGTTTCACTTAAAAAACCGCGGGCCCTCTAAACTAATATGGCATTACAATGTAGAGACCGATAGCATGCTAATATCACTAGCCCGCCCGGTACATGGACTGGGTGAGTAACGTTAGCAATGGTGGCAGCCATTTCTCTCACGAAAACATAATTTTACTTGTTACTAAAATCACAAAATCAACACAAATAACGGCCAGGTCTAATAATAAGGACACCACAGAGCTGTCCAAATAGGTAATTATATCACTTAGAGCACAGGAATTGTCGGATTGAAACAGATTCGGAAGGGGACATTATAGGCTCACCATCGTTTCAGTGGAGACGTAGGTCCAAAGAGGGATTGCTTACCGCGCAGGCGCGATTTACCCAGTCGTTTACACTGCATTGTGGGACTTTGAGTTTTCACTGAATGCAGATGCCGCCGTCAAATAAAAATACAACTAATATTATACATCGTTTACAATACTATGGACTTTTTGCCAAGGAGTAAAAGTAAATATATTAACACAATATTCACGTACGCAATAAGAATAATACAGGAAATGATTGTAACTAAGGACGCCACAGTGGATACGCGCATGCGTATTTATGTGGTGGAAACAACATCCCTGCTGCTCAGTTGAGTTGGTGTCCGCTAGCCTGTCATAATGCGGTCTTTGTTTTTTGTGAACATATAGTGTATTAAAATAATCTTCACTGATAGCTTAGTTAGTTATTTGATATGCTATGAAGCTAACACGAAAACAGGTTCTCGCGAAGGCAAAGGCCTCCGACTTGGAAAGCGTGAAGAAGTTGAACTGCTGGTGAGTGTTGACATTGTAGCATAACAGTAGTCAGTAATTTCGTTGTTTTGTTTATATGTCGATGTAGGTTGACAGGCACAGGTTGTTTTGTTTGATTTGTGGTAAATTAATGTTATTTTATTTTTGCAGGGGATGCAGCCTGACTGATGTGAGTACGGTTAAAGGATCATAGGCCTTAGGTTTAACACTGAATTCATGCACTTTTTACTCGCTTTAAGTTGTATGCATATATTTATGCAATATGTGTTCCCATATATTCTGTCTTTGCAGATTTCTATCTTCACTCAAATGGCCAACATTGAGGTGCTGACACTTAGGTTGGTCTATTTAACTCTTTGCTATGTGTCTCTCTGTTACATTTGCACCGAATCATTTGAAATGATCCAAGAATCCTGACTGCTGTTTTTCCTTTTCTCTCTCTGTAGTGTCAACAACATCTCATCTCTCTCTTCTCTGGCTGGCTGTCTGTCTCTATGTGAGCTCTATCTGAGGAAGAACAATATTCCCACACTCTCTGAGCTCTCTCATCTGCGACCCTTGACACGTCTCAGAGTGCTCTGGTTAGCTGAAAACCCCTGTTGTGGAACTGACTCTAGCCAGTATCGCCTCACTGTACTGCGCTGCCTTCCTCGCCTCCAGAAGCTTGACAACCAAGGTGAGTGTGCAGTGTGTATGTGACTATTAGAAATAATTTGCACCCACATTGGGAAAAAAGACATATGCATAGCTTTGGTATGACTTGAGAGAAGGTGGTTAGATAAAACATATTTCTGTGACTGGAAACAATTTTAATGAAGCATGTGTATTATATACAGTATATACTGTACATACACTTGTGTGTTTTGTGCCTGTGTTGCAGTAGTGACAGAAGATGAGCTTGCCCTTGCTCTCATGGAGGGTGAAGAAGTCACCACCCCCCCAGGCAGTGTTCAAAACCAGCTTTCCACCAATGGACTTCCAGATGCAGAGACAGAGAATGACTCGCTTAACTACAACATGGAGGAGACCAAGTAAGCTCTGTGGATTGATACCAACACTTACAGGAAGTAGAACATGCATCTGTCAAGGTAACAGAGACATTTTAAGAAAAAAATTTCACTCTTGATTTTTTGTATTTAGCAAAATCCGGGAAGAGTTGGGGATGAAACCCCTCTCCAGAGACAAGTTCCCCTCTCTTTCTTCTCCATCAACCAGAGAAAATAAACCATCAATGAAAAAGGTAACCTCTTATTTTTGATCATTGCTTCCTAGAACACTAAATGTTTAATATACTTAACTTGGAATATTTTTGTATTAATTTTAAGAAATTAATAATAAGCTTACTTGTATTTTCAGACACACACTCTTGATGCAGTGCTGCTGCTGCTGAAGGATTTAGATGAAGAGGAGCTTCTCGTTGTACACACAGCTACCCAAAATAGACTGCAAACTTACACAATGGGCTCAGAGATGCTATTAGATTCACTAAAGACACGAAAAACTCCAGAGATCCAACACTAAAACATTTAATAACACACATACTCAGGGTCAAATCTCTCCCGCCTCTATCCATATTTAACCTAAACCTCATTCTTGGGCTCACAATACAGATCCTTAAACACCGCCTTCCTTACCCGTTACCTTCCAATTGCAATATGCATGGCACTTGATATGGTTCACTGATCTCTCTCCAGTTTGTTACACACTTTCACCTGGAGAAGTACTAAATAACTTTACTAGCTTTTTTTATTTTTTTATTAATAGCAGCATGCCTACCTGCTTTGTACAAACAAATGTATGTTTTGCTAAATGTAAATCTATTTCCATAATTAAATTTTTTTATTTGCAATAACAAAGTGTGGAATTTAATTACACAGGTTAGCTGAAAACATGTAATACATCAAAACACTAGATGTGAATGTCAGAGCTATAATGGGGTTATTTTGTGAAGTGAAACAATTCACCAATAATTATATTCAAGCCACTCATTTAAACTTTAAAGCCTGAAATATGGGTTTATGGGCCTTTTTATCAGTGACTGATTCAACCAAAATATCCATTTGCTGGTAAAGTCAGTGGATGAAGTGATACAAGTCTAAAGTCTTCTCCTTTCAGTCACCCTTTTCATTCTCCAGGAAATCCATCAACGTGCTTGCATCCACCGCAACAATTAAGTACTCTACACCATCTGCACCCTGAAAAATCATAGGAATAAACGTAAATGAGAGATGCAAGTTTGGGAGTTATTTCACTAAATGAGACATGGGAACTCTAAAGTGAAAGAGAACTCCACCTTGCGTGTCCGTATCAGTTTGTGGTCTCTGAACTCAGTCAGCTGTGTCCTCAGTGTGAGGTCGGAGTTCACCAAAAACGCCTCACGACAACGCTGGTAGAAATCTTGGAATGACAACCCTGCACACAGCGATAGGAAAATATTACAATGATAAAGCAACATTTTACTGAACAATCTATACAGAATTTTGAAGTTGTGTGTGCACCTGTATATGAAGGGTTATCATTGTTTTCCAGCTGGAATTTCACCAACAGTTTGAAAATTCCTCTGCAAAAAAAGGACACAGAGCCATGAAGAACTGAAGCAATTAATCAATCACTTAGCTCTGATAGTTAATTATACAAAAGGTGAATGTAGTACCTTGCATTGGGTGTCAAGCTGCGTAGCACGTGTGTAAGGGAGGACAGAGCGAGAGCGCCAGTCTGCTGCACCAGGAGCGAGTTTTCATATGACGTTTCCTCTGCGTAGTGCTGAAAGGTCACACACTCCCACCACAACCAGTTAAACTGGCTCTGCTTAAACTGGTCCCACACTGGAAACATACAGGAAACATTCAGCTACAAGAATACATTTCAAGATAATTAACACAGCAGTACACACACTTACAAACACCCACCCAGTGGAGCGTTTATGTGGTCTAAAGAAGCCACCAAGTGCAGGTTGGGCAAGGATGCCAGCTGCCCCAGTGCACTCTGGGTCTTCTCTCCTCGCAGCATTGGTCCGTCAATATTATGGATTAGCAGGTATACATGGAGATCTGGGCCTGAAAGGACATGCTTTAATTGTAAAACAGAATGCAAACACAAGCTTAAGACAGAGACAATTGATGGACACACTCACTGTCTTTGAGAGTCTGAGTGATGTACTGGATCTGGTCTGAGGGGGTCCGGAAACTTCCCTGGTGTTCTAAAACCTCACACGTCAGAGCATTTAGGATCTGCAATGAAAGCATAGTACAATAAGGACAGAAGAGGAAAAAACAAAAACTAAAAACTAACATTTATCAATATTGCTCAAGCTCTTTTAAACCACAAGGGTGGCAACACAATTCTGTGAAAAGACCAAGAACACACAGCTCTATGCCCATTGTGAATCTTTGAGCTGGGTCATAAATATATAGTTCATAAATATATAGTTTCAAGTAAGGCCAAGTAATTTTGCTAAAACAGCCAGACACTATTTGGAAAATGTCAGAAGGAAATTGTGCATTTATTGGAGACAATTTTTATCTATGGATTAATACACATTTGATGCTGTAGTGTGTTTTCGTCAGCAGGACAGTGTGTTTGTGATAGTCTCCAAATAGACTATAGTGCCTGTTGTCATGTCACACATAGGAATAAGATGCATCAGTCGTTTGCCCCACACACACAAAATACTTATTAATAGGACACAAGCATTGCTGGTTTTGGGTCTTCATGAAACTGGTTTACAATAAAAGAAAACTTAAACAATCCAGAACATCATCAGCCTTGTTCTTTGGACACTGTTGCTTCTACTTTGGTCCCAGTATATAGGCTGTACCAATAAAGCATTTTTATTTTTGAAAAGATTTTTCTGTGTATACTGACTGATTTAAGAGTAATGGAAGGGAAGAATCCATTGACCACGAGGTGGATTTCCTGAGCCAAGCGAGATACACGGAAGTCTTCCAGCAGAGATTTTTTGCTTCCCAAACCATAGACCAGCACATTGAATCCCAACCTAAACAAACAGACACATTTTGTCTTATACCAAAAGCATTACAACAAAGCATGGATTTAAGAAAGTGCAAACCAAACATACTGTAACTGTAACATCCATTTGCTAAAGTGCTTTCGGTGTTTTTTGTGGAGCTGCTGGATCTCTTTGGAGCAGCAGGACGGCTTTCCTTCTAAAGCTGGACCAATGTCTCCTGCAAACACAAAATAAGGATGCACTTTATTAACAGGGAAGCACAGCTCATTCAATATGTTTAGAACACATGCTGTTATATACTGACCCTGTCAAGTTTAGGTGTGTGTAAACGCTCTAGCGTGCGGTCTGATGTCAAGACCTTTGAACTGCCATGGGCTTCAAAATACTCCTCAATCATACTGGGCTGATTGGGTACTTCAGAAGCGGTCTTGCTCTTCTTGGCAGGAGTCTTGTAGAGAGCTGCAGATGAACCTTTACTGGGTGTTCTTAGAGTCTTCAAGTTCTCCTTATCGTCTTTCTTAACTTTCTGCTCTTCCTCTATCCCATCTTCATCCTCCTCTTCCCCAGAGTCAGAAGGTGACAGCTCGCTATCGCTGTCTGATCGGATGCTCGGAGCTGAAAATATCAAAACAGCTTAGCTAAAGTCTAACTTAAATATCTTAACGACTCTAACAACAAGAGAACCTTCTTCCATTGTAACATGTTACACTCACTTGTCATTCTCTTCCTGAGCCTGTGGGGTGTTGTGGAGACAAACTGAACCTTCTTACTCTGTCATACAAAAAGCAGAGGTAACACTGAGAAAACAACATCTCTGACACTGCAGCAAAAAGCCACCTAACCGTAGCTAGAAAAATGGCAACATCAGCAAAAAAAAGAGAAAAAAAATAGGTTGTTGGATCTGACGTGTATATGGGAAGTTAAGCAAACAAATTCCTTCTAGTCTCACCCTTTGAGGTGTCCTGCTTTCCCCTCTGTGGTCTAGTCAAAGACAGAAAGAATAGACTTAGTTGTATATAAAAAAAGTAAGTAAAAATAAGGAAAGTTTGCAGAACTCACTGCGGCCTGTTCGGGTGGGAGTCGAGGGTTCAATGTTGGGGGTCGTGCTGAAGGTCACGCTTTTCCCAGGAGTCCGAGCCAACTCACTTGCTATTTGTAAAAAAACCCAAAAGAAAGTGTGTAACATCCTAAAAGCCAAGTTAATAATCATCTGATGCACGCAGCTATGACATGCAATCCAAGAGGATGGAGGATCTCACCAGTCTGGGCCATGCTGTGTCCACGTTTGCCTTTCTGAAAGGTGAAAATGGAGGATCCAGTCACTCTGTACATACCCTCCTCGTCTTCTGTAAAAAAAAAAAAAATCAAGGAAATGATGTAACCTCATAAAAGGATAATATGCATAGGATTAGCAGCAATAAATACAATGGCTTTTTTGCCCATTCAGGAACTGGAATTGGTGTGTTAATTCCAGCATTGATCAGTTGTGAAAATATGATGTTTTAATACTGTATGTAGTAGTAATAGTAGTAATATATAGTCTACTCTCATTGATATAAAGGGGATGAACAAAATACCCTATGAGAAGTACAAAAATAAAAAAAATAAAAACTAACACAAACTTTAAAACTGTTTCAACAAAAACAAACACTATAACCTGACCATGAAGACAGGATTTATTGCAGGGCTGTTGTATTAGACATAATTAATTTTAGCTAGGTGTACTTAAAAAAACTGTCAACTAAGTGCATACTAAATTGCAGCTGGGGATTTTTATATTATTCAGCAGCATGCTGGATAAAGGTTCAATAAAAATACCTTGTTGTGATAAAAAACCATACCTGACAAGTAGACTATGGGCGAGGTTTACTACCCACAAAAACAACAACAACAACAACAACAACAACAGTTGCCTTATTTACCTTCTGCATTGTCTGTTCCTAAAGCTTGGACATAGTTCTGCTCATCAAGGACTTCATTTTCGTCCCCATCATGGTCTGCATCCAGTCTGGTCCGTCGTCCAGCTGGGCTTTTAAACATAACCATCTTCTGAACAGACCCACTGTTGCTCTGCACACCTGTTAGTTATACAGACAGGCAGACGTTATTGAGACAGAGTAGTAACAAACAAAACATCTGAGCTAGAGGAGTATAGGGACTGTGTTGCTTACCCTCCTGTTTGTCCACGATATGCTCCAGAGCATCTCCATCACCAATGAACTTCACCTCCAACACACTCATGATGACTAAAGGGAAATAACACATAGTGTGACAGTGGCTAGCTAAGCTAACACAACACACAGATTTCGCTTCTCAATGTTACATTTAACATTACTGCTTTTAATTTAGTTTGGCTCTATCAGTCATGATAACGACATGGCTGACAGTGCAGTGTGGTGTAGTTTCCTGTGGACAGTCAGCAACAATGGACCGCGGCTGCAAATTGAATGTCTTAAAAAAAAAGAAGTGGAAAAGTAACCAAATGTTTCTCAACTACGGTAACTTACCAGATAACGAGTCAGTACCGCCCGAAGAAAATGTAAACAAAACTTTCATGAACTGAGATCTACGCTGTGTGGTGTGACAACGTTCCGCGCCATCCTCCTGAAGTTTTTAAACCACATGACAGGCAAAAGGTCATATGGTGGCCAATCAGAACGTTAGTGTCAGTAAAAACCACATTTCCCAAGATGCACTTCGCACGGATGTCTGCAGCCAAGAGCGAAAGCCCATAGACATAATTTATAATGTCAACTGTCTGTTTGCAACGATAAATATCCTATGTAAAAATGTAAAAAAATAAATAAAAAAAATAGAAAAATTATAATTCTATTTCCTCAACTTAGACTGAGAATCGCAACCTACTCGCTGATGAGACTTCCATTTCAGTTATATGATAATAATAAAAATAATAATAGTAATAAATTATAGTTAATGATTATAAAAATGTTGAAAGTGGCATTAAACTTTACTGTTGCTGTTATCATTATGACACCTACAGTATGTTAGAAATTAACCGTATGCAAACTTATTTTTGTAAGAACAATGGTAGTTTTATGTTGTCAGAAAAAATGATCCACCTTAAGAGGTTAAGACAAACATATCTAGGCTACATACAATTGTGTATGGTCAAGAGTCGAAACCCATGCTCTTCATGGTATTTGTGTTTTACTATCAAGCTGACACATATAGATATCTGCTAACTGTAGTATCATTGTCTTCAGCCTCCAGTGAGTGCCCATATACTGACAGCAGCCATTGCTGCCGTCTTGGTCTTGAAATTGATATTCAAATACTGACTCATTTAAAAAACCCTTTTAGGTGGCATTTATGAAATGATTAGGAGAAAACAAGGTCCAAAAGTTTTAATTTTAATCATTTAAAACCATACAGGTGTATTTTTTTCCATATTTCCCCCAACATTGCTTTTGATAAAAACATTTGGGGAATAGGTCTAGAAAAGGTACTACGTATTACTTAATCAGTGGTTTGTAATACATCTACACTTGTATTTTGGAAGGAACTACAGGTGACATGAGTAGCTCCAAGAAGTCCTCCTGCAGGGTTCTGCAGAGTTAATTTAGCTATCATAACAAGGTCATGTATGAGTGAACAGTTGGCTAGCTGTTCACCACCCGCGTGTTGGTGTCCACTTCCCCAGCAGACGGCCCTCAGAGTGCACATGGTACACGGGATGCATTGCTGCAGTTGCACACGACTGTAAAAAAAAAAATGAATAGAGACAGGGTCAAACAAGATAAAGGTGACACAACAAAACCAACACAGCATTAAGCTTTACTCCATATTGAATTGTACTAACATGGTAGGGGATCAGTGTGAGCAGAGAGCCCACGGGGTATTTGCTGTAGTCCAGCAGTCCTGAGATGGGCTCCACTCTACCGTGCTCCTGGGTCATAGACAACAACCTGGGGGGGAATATATTTCATCAGAACTTCAGTTAAACTTAAGTTTAATATTAAGACTATATTGAGAAAATAGTTTACTTAAGGTTTGGGTGTCCTTCAATCACAGCATATCCAGTGGGAAGTTTTCCAGCTCCATCTAGACTGAGAGCCGTGAGCAAAAAGGGTTTAAAGAACAATACTAATACTAGATAGCTGTAATCATGATATAAAGAAAAAATTATAGCATTATAGGTGGATTGAGAGTAAATTAATTGGGATAAGTTATTGTTTTTTGCCCTCAAACGCCTTCCCCTAACATCAGTCACTGTGTGTGAGGGGAGCCACACACCGTTCATCTGCGCACACTTCCCACACTAAGATGACACAGAGCTGGTTTAAAATCAGGGAAAAATATCCCTATAAGCATGCTATTATACATTATTAAGGATTAAGTCAGCATAAAACGGTAAGCAGGTAAAGTCCATTTAAAACCAAAAAACAGGCTAAACAATTTTGATGAAGGTACCTGAGTCCACTCCATCCACAGTCAATCAGGAGTTGGTTCCTGTGAGGACAGTGTCCAATGACTCTCGTCAAAACTCTCACAGCCACATCCTCCAGACTGCACGAGCCAATCACAGACTGCTGCACATCTAAAAGACAGCAAAAAAAACAAAAAACAGCATCAACAGTGTTGAATTTTTTAATGATATTTTTAGGGCTTTTTCATTTATTAGTACAGCTTTTCTGTATGCTAATTTCAATAAAAAAACAGCATACACAAACATTTACTGATACAACACCAATATCCATACACACACCGTAGAAGCAATAGTTTCCAGGATGCACCTCGCTGAGCTGTGCCATGTCTTTGACTGGGTGACTACAGGAAGGAGTGGAGCCAATGCTTGATTTACAGGTGATGCCAACAGCATTTAGTCTGCCCAAAAACAAACCCAGAGAAGTTTACAGAATGAATATATCAAAACAGCATTTCATAGGAAACAAAGACAATAGATTATTTACTTGCGATTAGGCCTCACTGTGATAACTGTCATTAAGGTAACACCACTTAAATCTGAATTACATTTTAGTCCATTTGGGGGCAGTAATATTACCATAAAAAAGGTCACTTCTGCAACAGTTGACTATTTACACATCCAGTAGACAGGAAGCAACATTAGCATCCAAGTTAAACAGTGAGTCTAATTGAACTTCCTTAAAAAGTTCTGGGTACACTAGAACATGCCGGTTAAAAGTGAACCAAATGATATATCCATAACCATTCTCTGTGGCATGTTACATATGACATGATTGGCCTGTAATGGTCTTTTTTGCCATACTTTTCCATGAACTGCAGAGTCAAGTCAGTGGTTTCCTTGGCAACAGCCTGTATTTTCTCAACTCCTCTGCAGTTATAGGTATTCCCACAGTGAGCGTACACTCCTGTTAGTTCCACACCCTCCGTCTCGACAATGGCCTGTGCCAATCTGAGTGCCTCAGGTTCTGAATGCAGGACACCAGCTATGGAAAAAAACAACAGACGATCAGCAGGCACTTGCCTTCCATAGCTTGACAGCCAATGATGAGCTGTGTCTTGGTTACCCTGCTTGTTTACCTCTCCCGTTTCCACAGTCGAGTTTGAGCCAGACGTGCCAGAGCCGACCGTCTCTCAGTGGTCTCTTTTTGAGCTGCTCCAGAGCATGAGGATGATCCAGTAAAACTTGGAAGAGATCCAGCCTTTCTGACAGGGCTGCACAGCGCTCCACCTATGAACAACCACAGACATAAATTAGTGTGATTGGTATTTGGAGTATGGTTGGGAGATGATAAAATAATAATGATAAAAGTTATGTTAATTGCATTTCCCTGTATGTAATTGATTAGTTGACTGGCATAAAATAAATATGTGGATGAAATGAATCTGCTGTGAAAAAACAAAAAGCTATTTCCTTAGTTAATACTACATGCTACTTTACATACTTATAGCATAAAGTATTTACTAAATTCTAATGCAGGAAATTAATTGCAGGAAATTAATTGAACCATTAGAAATTATGCAAACTGTGACTTTTTTAAAAACAAAACAAAGCTAAATGTTATTTTCTACAATTTCAAGATCTACAGGGAGCTGTTTAACCACAACCTGCAAGTTATTTTAATGAAATGCAGCTGTGAGCAGCTCCAATTTTACATTAGACATTTTGACTTGTCATAGTACAGTAGGAAAACCAGTACTGTAGGCAAACTTGTAACTGAATGATGGCTCCATTTGAAGTAAATAGCTGGAACCTGAAACTAAAACAAGTGGCTAGATGGAAGTAAGCCCTCGTGAATCTTAATATTTGCACCAGGGTATTTCCTACTCTGGCACTGTCAAAATGTCTTCTGTGAAAGGTTTATGGGACAATGGTCTAAATTTACAACACACTCAAAAGTCAAAGGGATTTTAGGAACCATATTGATCCATATTGACATATCTTTAACTTAATTTTGTCCCATATTCAAAACATACTACTGTTTTCAAAACACACTGCATATTCAAAACATATTTATTTGGAAAGAGTGTTTTTAGTGTAATTTGAAAGGACCTTATCAAAGGGAAGAGAGTATGCATAGAGGATGTCATCAAATCCGTGGTCGGCATAAAAACAGGCCTCTGCCAGTGTGGAAACCACAATGCACCTCCGTGATCCACCCGTCATTATGTCAGCACACTCACTAGACATGAACACAAATGCACAGACCTCATCAGTATCCCTTTACATATAGCAGATGTGTATAAATATGTTGTATGAGTGTGTTTCTGTATTCATACAGGGTTTTGTGGGTCTTCATGTGGGGCCGAAGCTGGACCCCCAAATTCTGATAGCGTTTGATCATCCTCTCAACATTTCTCTTCACTTTGTCTACATCCACCACCAGAGCAGGGGTACACAGGGCGGAGAGGGCCTCTCCCTCCATACTGGCGGTACTGGAAAACACACACACACACACATAAAATATTTTGTGCAATTAAATTCTTGTGCATGACTAGTTACAGTGACACTATGCCTCAGAGAGTTTTCTTCTTACAAATTCAAACCACCGCAAATATGGCCACTGATTTAATATGAATTCTATGTATTTTTTTCTTTTTGATTTGTACTATTATCACGTGTGTTCTATCCTCGTTTTTATGCTCATTCTAAGTCATGTTATTTCCTTATTGTAAAGTGTGCTGCATTTCTTGTATAAAAAGGATGCCATACAAATCAAGATATATTATTATTAACAAACAAATAATAGTAGCCTATGTTATTATAAAGAAATTACCACCAGTAGCACACATGCAGTTCTCCCCCCTCCCGATTGTGTACTTTTACAACGGGGTTATGTAATGTAGAGAACTTTGAAAGCTAACGTTAAAGTATTGCCTAAGATGTTTTCTGTTTAAACAACCTCAATTTTCCACTAAATACTTTAGTAAACTTTAATCAATTCTTCCATACAGCTCAGCGAATATTACAGTAATAGAAGACTGCGGAGCAAGCACTTTTAATTGTAGATGACTTACCGTCTAGCAGTGGATCTAATATCACGCCGAGATGTATATTGTGGTCACTTTACTCGCGGTGTCCATTAAAGAATGCCTGACCGGATGCTGTCATTCACTGATGTAAAACTCCGGCAGAATCAAAAGAAGCAAGTGGCTGGACCCTTCTCTTTTCTTTTTAAACTACATTTAGTGAAAGTCATGGACGTATAATAAAATAACTAGTATCATATACAGATATAGCGATATGACTGCGTCAAAGCTGCATGCAGCCTGATGACGTGGTGTCGCTCCTCCTTCTGTATAGCAGTAGGCCAGGACGAGGGCCAAGGGGGCCTACTGCTTGTTTACTGTCTGATAGGATCAGAAAAAAGTTTGTGTATTTTTGTTTTTAGGTTCCTTATGTGTATGTATATTGTATGTGATGTTTTTTGTATTGGAAATTTTTATGTAACTGGCATTTATTGTAATTTTTGATGAATAAAGTGTTTGAAGACGAAAAACAATGGTCTAGACAAAAAATAAATACAAGTAAATAAAAGTATATTCTTCTGCCCTCTGTAAATGTGTTGCCTATTTTATTTTTAAATATGTCTTAGTTGGTCACAACCATTGGTCGCAACCAATGACTTTTACAGTCTGTAGTCGCAACAAAAAATAGTAGGCCTAATAGTTATGCATTTAAATAAGTAGGCTTCATAAATATTAGCAAAATAATATACTTACAGTTCTAACAGTTAAAGTAGTCATTATACAGAATGGCCTAGTTCAGAAAAAAAAAATATATCCTATTATATTACTGGATTATAAATAGGCATTAATGTGTTCATCACTTAAATCTTGCAGCTGGTAAAGGTGGGATTAATTTGAATTACTTTATAAACTCCTGGTTAGCTTAACCTATGATAATAGCTTATTTTATCTGACAGAATGTTTTATATTTGCATTAATAACCCAAATCTGAAAAGTAACAAATAACAAGCTGGCAAATCAATGTAATGCAGTAAAAGTACTGCATTAAATGTTTGCCTATAAAAAGGGGGAAATTGGAATATAATGTAATACTGTAGATTAGTCTGAATACACTGATGACTTTGCTGCGTTGTATTTCTGTTGACAGCAGAGAGAGACAGATGCACAACACCCATTTTTGCACTCAATGTCATAGCTCAAAGAGAGAATTTCTTTTATGGCATAAACAATAATTTGGGAACACATTTGTTGTTATTATGGAGAGGGGATAAATATCACATTCCAAAAGGATGAAATGCATTATGTATGTTTGTGTTACATACGTGTTCTATAACTCTTTTCTTTACTGAAAGTTATTCTGGAGAGCCACTTCCTTCCTGCTAAGATTACAATGATTTAATGAGAAATTGCACAGGGATCAAAAACATATAACACATCACACATTTATATAGCTTGCAAACACAAAAGACAGTGCTGGGGTAACCACATAAGGATTTATTTGGACTTCATGTTTACAGATTTGGTTCTTTTATGTTTGTCTGTCAAAGCATGTGTCAATAACTACAGCATATGGGTGTGCTTGTGTGTGATTCTCATGTGGCTGAGTGTAGGACATTACTGTAATATGAGATACTATTTCCCCATGAAGATGATATGTCTACATGATTTCCCCCCTGAAACAACCTACAGTAATTACAGCATAACATGATGTAAAAAAAAGTTTTCAGAACCACTAACGTGGCTTTGTTCTTTATTTCTACTTTAGCACCATTAAAGTAAATACTGACTCTGTGAAGACAGACTGTGTGTGTGTGTGTGTGTGTGTGTGTGTGTGTGTGTGTGGGGAAAGAGGGACACACCGCAAACTGAAAATCGATACAATATAAAACCAAAATAAAGCGTACAATTAGTTTCGTACACATTCAATATTCATACAGCCTTCTACTTATGAGTGTCTTTGGTTGGAAGGGCTGACCAATTTAGAATTAATATAACAATCACGTTACAGATGTGTTTGTGTGAGTCTGCAGCTGGTCCTACATTGAATTTGCTTTTCTAAATTAATCTTCACCCATAACAACATGATATGTAGCCGTCTCAGTGCCTTACATCCAGTTATAAATGATCACACAGGTTTGCTGATGGTGCTGTGTGTTTACGTGTATGCTGAAGGAGCTGGCCCTTCTTTAATTATATGGGTTCTAATTGTATAGAGAGAGTTACAGTTCCTCACTAGCATATCCAGCGAATAAAGCGCTCAAAGAATGAGGGTTTGTTCAGCATACTGTAGTCAGCTCCTCTAAAGACGGCCGACATGTCCCCTAGCGACACCTTCCTCAGCACCTCTTCATCGGTGTCTGTTCCCATGGCGATGACCGTGGGAACACCTTCCGCTCGCCTCATAGCAGACAAGCCCTCATCCAGTTGGTCACTGGCTGTGATGCCATCAGTGATGAACACAAAGGCCAGCTCAGCGTTGCGACGAGCCAAGCGGTCTCCCTGCTACAAACACAACACGCAATGTTAAGGGAATACACTCTCTGTCTTTCTTGCCCAGAGTTAGATGATAAAATTGATACCACTCTCATATTTGTGTGTTAATATGGAGCTTGAGCCAGTACTTAAAAGAATAGTGTGACATTCTGGATATATGCTTATTTGCTTCCTTGCCTAAAGATAAGATGAGAAGATTAATACCACTCATCTTATCTCTTGGCAAGAAAGCAAATAAGCATATATCCCAGAATGTCACACTATTAAGCCGTCAGGAAGTTTAAAATGTGGCTCCCTTTTAGCAAGAATGTAGGGAAACTAACTGAGCATGAGCACAGTGAGTGTCGTTACTCTAGGTTGTTTCTGATTGGAGGAATTCAAGATGTTACAACCGTTCCCTGTTACAACTGTCCCTGGTCTCCATACTGTATCCGTTCAGTAAATATGAAGCTGAAGCAAGCAGGAGATAAGTTTAGTTTAGCACTAAGACTGGAAACAGCTAGTCTGCTGTCCAAAGGTAAAATTTCCACTAATTTACTAGTAAACATGTCATATAATGACTTCCTTGTTGTCACCTTGAAGGAAGTCACTGCATTTGATCGAAAATAGTACTTAATGTTTTTTAAAAATCAAGATACTACATGTTAATTTGTGAGTTTCAGAGTTGGTGATAAAAGTATTTTGTCATTTTGGAAATAGCCAAGCTAGCTGTTAATTTTTTTTTTGTTTTAATGCAAAGCTAAGCTATAGTCGCCTGCTGGCTGTAGTTTCATATTTACAGTACAGACACAAGAGTGGTATTGATCTTCTTTTCTTGCTCAAGAAAGCAACTTTCCAAAAGTCTTTAACTATTCCTTTACATGTTTCTGACATGGATTACCTTCCTACAAATCCAAGACATGTGTTTATATATACCTGTGGAACCACCAGATTGTTGACAGCATGGATGATGGCGCGGCCCAGAGCAGAAGAGGAGTCCATGTAGGTCATCCTTGCCAACGAATCAGAGATCACTGTAAGATTGTGAGTGAGCGCAAACTCCACCCTCTGTTCTGTAGGGCTGCCGTACTGCAGCAAAGCCAAGCGGGCATTCCTCTCATCTGAACGGCTGTTGGCAAGGGTGAGCTGGCGAGCTACGTTCTCAATAAACTCTTTGGCCCTGCGGTGGGCCTCCAGTCCCATCCTCTCAGATCCATCCAATAGGAACACCACATCCACTGGCCGCTGAACACAGCTAGCCACGGCAGGTTCTGGAACAGATGCACACACATGCATGAAGTTCAAACATGGTGTTCAGCAAGCTAAAGCCAGAACACAGCTCAACATGCTCAGAGGTCAAAGCCAGCAAAAACATATACTGTAAAACAGTGTACTTGCTGTCGTCATCTAATCCTTCTCATATCAATAGTGACCTCATCAAGAAAACACTTTTTTTGTTTGCTCTATGGTTTTATTCTCTTGAGATGGCATAAAAACATGAATATATTTTATAAAAAACAACATAGTTCACATCAGCAAACTTCAGTCACAGATGATACCATAACATTTGGTTAAAGCCATGTAGTCAGTTTCCTATAGTCATCATACAAGCTAAGCCACATGCAAAAAAACATGCACCAATCACGGGCATAACATACAATGGTTCCTTAATTGTCAGTGCCATGCCAATTAATCAAAACATCCACAAACACCAACTTCTGACTCATATGCAGTAGCCTATACTGAGTGTATTTTCCACATGTCATGGCCTTTTCACCAACATGACTCATTCACAGAGCACAAGAATAAAAAAGTAAAGGCCATAACCATGGATATGTGGAAAACAGCAATATAAATGCCATCAGAATGATTCAACAAGCTTTTCATTCACAGTGGAAATGAGGCTTCATCAAAAGAGCCACTGTACACTATACAGTAGCAACATGAATGGCTCTGCAGACCAATCTGCCACCAACAAATGGACAACATCCACTTTGCATGTAAATGGCAAAAGTTCCTGCACTAAGGTGGAAGAAATTATATGTATAATCTTTCAAACAGACTGACTATTTTGAGAGACAGCTCCATGTAGTTTATTCAGAAATATTCTATGAGGAGAGGGATCATCCCATTTTGAATGTTGGCCCATCATACACAGTAAGTGCACATGCAGTATAAGGCTGATGTGAAACATTAGGACCTGGCCAGCTTTATATCATGCAGTCCTTTTGCTTCAGCCCAGGTGTAAATTGCACCCATAGAGTTAAAAAAAAATGCCCGCAGTTTTAATAAAATCTACTTTATGTTCAGCAGTAAGCTTATTAGTTATTGGCGTCCATAATGGCGAGGTAGCATCGTTAGCTTATTTGCATTAGCAGAGTCCTAAGGCTTTCTCTGGGTCTCCCATAATGTCTCCATAGACATATTTGAAAGAGTTGATGAACAGCTGGGTCCACTGCTGCCTGTCCGCTCCATGGGCAAGTTTGGCTCTCTGGGCTGTGTACGCCATAGTTGCAATGCCAACCCCATACTGCTGCTCGCTCAGGTTGTTTAACAGGCTGGTCACACCCTCCAAAGAGGTGGGGACCAATGAGGGGCTGCTTTCCTCGGCCAGTGGCTTCCAGAGGGAAGGGGCTTGCCCCGCTGTGACGCCCCCTCCTGAAACAAGCGGGCGGAATAACATTGTGGGCAAGGTCCCACAGACACGACGCATCAACACAGCCAACAAAGATGCCGGAGCTACACCGAGTTGCACTAAATTGTAAGTTTAGTCTTGTGTGTTGGCTTTACAATTTACTGCATCATAGCAAAGGAGGTAAATTGAGGTTGGTAAATAAACATATTGATCTAAATGTAAGCCACAACATGTGTAATCCTAGCTAGCTTAAAGGCATCCCTATAGCTAAGTTTCCATCCACTTGCCAATCAAATTAACTGAAGTTCGGTAAAAACTTTCTCATGCAAATAAAGCTGGTGAAAGTGTGTTTCCATCCAACGGCTTTAAAGCAAATAAAAACCTGTGCGTAATGACGTCACATGCTGTTTTGCGATCAAATTGGTATATCAAATTGATTTTAGACATTTTTGGGTGTTTCCATTCATTTTCGCACTGAATCACATGTCTCGCTGTTTGAGCGCCTTCCATTGTACTCCAGAGGACATCCCCCGATTTGTCGTAACCTTTGCTGGCCATTTCTTTTGCGGGTTCCTGATAAATTAAATTCAAAAAGTCTCTCATCTCCTCGTTCGTCCACTCACATCTGTCTTTGTTGACACCTGCCATGTGTGCAAACAGAGCGGGAATACTGGGCGGAAATTAACTAAAACTTTTTCTTCTCCATAAAATGACCTAAAACTTAATCACAATTCATTATTTATTCGGCAAATAACTTTTCCATCAGCGTTTATCGCAAAAGCCGTATATCGATCAAGATAAAATCCAATGAGACCGAACGTACTTCCATTGAGTCAATATTCAAGAAATTCCATCGAATTGTACTGTTTCCATAAGGCATTTTTCATTCAATATCACTTAATTTGGATAAAAATGTGTGGGTGGAAACATAGCTTATGCTACAACTAGACTAGTTGGTTCCAGGTGTTGTCCGCTCACGTCTGAAGGCCACAATGTTTATATTTTCAATGTTCTGAATAGCCACATTTGAAGATAGGGCAAAAAGCCTGCTGTCAGAAATGTGCAGGGCGTGTTGAAACATAAAAAAGAAAAAACAGTGCACACTTTTGGACAGTCTCTCCTCAAATTGCACTTGATTGTACACACACGAAAAATGATGGAAGAAGCTGTGTAAAGAATGAAAAAAGATTGTCCGACATTTACCCCTGAATTCAAATGTTTTTTCAGACTCTGTTTGACAATTTGACAAGCACTTCATTAAAGTATATTGACACCTTAAAATGCTAGTTACCCAGGCCGAAATGTTGAAGTCTTAAAAGAGGAGACACTAAGTGATACATAATATTTTAAAATCTTACCTGATTTACAGGGGAGATCAGGGCATTTGATGACAGGCTCTAAAATGAAAATAAAGACAAATGTCAGACAAAAAGGACTAAAGAAAACAGCTGCATAATCCACCAGATGAGCGTACTGTACGTTATGTGTGTGCTTTCCTAATGAGTGTACCTGGACAGAGCACGGTTTCAATCTTGCTGATGAACTCTTCTGCCACCAGGTCTGCAAAGCGCTTCATGCCCAGCACCCTGCCATCTTTCTGGCAGGCGATACTCTTCAGACTCTCATTCTCCTCAATCTGGTCAAACATGTCCCCGATCCCGATGGCACTCACGTCCACTTTGTAGTCAGGGCTAACACAAACGCAAGCAATGAGATAGATAGAACATTTTTCTTCCACATAATAGCTAATTTTAAATCTCAAAATAGAGCCCCAGTGCCAGGCACCTGCAGAGGTAACCGAGCAGCGTGTCGTCATCTCTGGGGTCGAAACGTCCGTCTGTGATGACAACAACAGTGACATTGGCTTTGGCTCTGCGGCTGTCCCTAATCAAGTTATCATAGGCGTACTTCAGAGCTGATGGAGTCCATGTTCCTCCAGCAATCCACTCCAAGCGCTTTACTGCATCCTGAAAAGTCAGTCAAGAATGTGAGAGATGTGTATGTACAATGGTACATGATGTGAGGTCAGTACTCAGTATGGACACGAGGAAGATCATGATTCCATTTTTTTATACAAAGTGCTCATGGCTGTAGAAAAATGTCACCCAGTAGAATGGTTAGATGTGTTTCTTTAAAAATAATAATGTATGTATGTATGTATGTATGTATGTATGTATGTATGTGTGTGTGTGTATGCATGTACAGTATATATGGGTAAATGTCAAAAATATAGTAAGAGGAACATGTAAACATAACTCTGATGACTCCCATCTGCCTTATGTGTGCAGACAGCAAAATGGGTCTGACGGCCCATCAGCCCTAATTAATTAAGAAACATCTGCATAAAAGAGACAAAATGAGTACCCTGTGTATACCCTAAAATATATTTCAAAGCAGATGTGTTTGTGTTTCAGACCTTGAAAGCAGTCAGTGAATCAATCTTGGGGTCGTTGAGCTGGATGGCCTGGAAAGTTCCACTGTGACTGTACTGAACAACTCCCACTCTTGTGCCTGGGAACACAGGTTAACGCCAAGTTGGCAGCCGTCTTGTAAAGTTTTTTAGACTAATTCTGTAGTCATCAAAAAAGCAAGGGAACATTTGCATGTCTACCTGTTTCTGAATTAGGGTCTTTAGCAAGGGATCCCAGTCTGTTGATGGTGTTGATGACAAAGTTCTTCTCCAGGGTGAAGTTAGTCAGACCCACTGACTCAGAGCTGTCAATCACAAACACAATGTCCAGGGCTCCACATTGTTTCTCACAATCTGCAGATAAATACACAGACTGTAAGAATCTGATAGCCTATCAGAGCGTGTTCAGACCACGGAATAGAAACCCAGTGGTATAAACTCACCACAGCAGCCACATGTTTCCCTGATGTAGTTCATAACATCACATTCCTGCAGTAAAAAAACAAACATAATATCATTATATCAATCATATTTCTGTTGATGTGCCAGTGACAAAAGAGTGGTTAGATGAAATGCTCTTACAGTAAGGCCAGGATCTCCCTCTGGGCCAGGATCTCCCTGTGGAGAAAGAGAACACCAAAATATCACATCCTGCCACTCAGCTTTTGTCTGATTTTGGATTGCTAGTAGATAAAGCTAATCAGTAACAAGTAAACATATGAAAACATCAGCTTAGGTTGCCATTTCCTAGCTGGATCCAATTCCCTATATATAGTAGAAAAGCACCTGTATGTGTGTTTTCCTAATTTACAGTGCGGTTTTTGTATACTTACATCACGCCCAAGCTCTCCTCTTGGCCCTCTTAGACCAGGTTCCCCCTGAGATCCTGGCTCACCCTGTTGTAAGCAGAGAAAATAGCATGGTGTACCTGAACTGTACACCTCTTGCTTCAGTAACAGCATACATCCATCTACAATGAGTTACTCACGCCCTCTCCCAAAGGTCCTTTATTTCCTGGTTCACCCTTTGGACCGCAGTCTCCTCTGCCTCCGCGAGGTCCACGATTGCCCTTCTCTCCTCTCTCACCCTGTACAACGGCGGAGGTAAGGTTTCTCAGGCGAGTGTGTCACTCCGGCTAGCAAATGCAGAGAGACAAAGTGCAGGTGTACATTACCGATGATCCTCTTGGCCCAGGATAGCTGAAGCCAGGTCTTCCAGGGTCTCCCTGAATAGAGACAAAAGGAACAGTCAAGACAAACTGCAGCTATAGAGACCCTAAAAAGGGTCCAAGGAAGATGCTAACACACTTTCACACACATACCTTTGGTCCAGTCTGTCCAGGATCGCCTCTTGGTCCAGCATCACCAGGGTCACCTCTGGTACCCTATCATACCAACAGTGTTAATGTAAACTAGATTACGTAATATATCTTTTTAACATGATGCTCAAATGAGAACCTTAACCTACATTTTTCCCAGCCTCTCCTGCTGTCCCCGGTGGTCCCCTGGGGCCTGGCAGGCCATTGTCTCCCTGTTTAGAGAAAGAAAGTGAGAGAGACAAAGAGACAGAAAGTTGATGACAGGTGCAACAGTAGGCCTAGTGGTTAGATTAAAGAGTTATGTATGGTGTTCATATAACATATACAGATAATGAAGATAATACAAATCTTCTAACCTTTGTTCCTTTGTTTCCAACTTCACCTGGAAGTCCTCTCAAGCCCTCTGGCCCCATTTCACCCTGAAACATAAAATCAGCGTTGAGCCCCCTAGTGGTGGAGTAATGTCTCATAATGAGGGAAATCCTTCGAGTCAAGGCAAAATGTTCATAATACAGAAATGTTTCACTTTTGTGCGACTGTGTACACCCTTTCCTACCTTGTCTCCCTTAGCTCCATCTGACCCTTGAGCACCCTTTGGCCCATAGTCTCCTCTTCTCCCCTAGAACACAAAAACAATTGGAAAGCCAACATAAAGCCTTGCAGGCGAACAATGAAGGGAGACATAAGTTGTGTGAATCAGATGTTCTTACCGGTTCTCCTCTGAGTCCTGGATTTCCAGGGATTCCCTAAGAAGAACAACACACAGGTGAGCTACATGATGCAAATAATGAGTGTTTTTGAATGTATTTCTGTTTGTCTATCTTACTGGGTTTCCTTTCAGTCCAGGTGTGCCAGGTGATCCAGGACTTCCCCTCTCTCCCTGTGGAAGAAGCACCAGAGTTTAGCCTTTCACCTCCAACAATCCTTAAACCAATTAACATGGCCTCAGACTTAGTATCTGTCAAAGCAAAGAGCAGCTATCTCTGTGCCCTGGTTTACCTTTGGTCCAGCCTCTCCAGGCAGGCCAGAGGGACCAGGTCTTCCAGGGCGTCCGGCATCACCCTAAACATGACACGCATGCACACACACACACACACACACACACACACACACACACACACACACACACACACACACACACACACACACACACACACACACACACAGTCAGGCAGAGTTTAACCACATATTAGATTGCTGATATAGTTGTTGTTTTTAAGTGAAGACCATGTACCTTTTCTCCATTAGTACCAGCAAAACCACGTTCACCAACGTCTCCGGGGTGACCATCAGGACCCTACAAAGCATCAAACACACAACATAAATAGGCCATAACACAACACATTATGGCTGTACTGATCATTTAAAATAGTGCTGAATGTCATACTCTGTCGCCTGGGTCTCCTTTGCAGCCGGGAGCGCCGATCCGTCCAAGTTTACCCTGTTGAGAAGAATAAGACAAAGGGGAAAGACTACATTACAAAGCTGGAGCTTCTCTTCCAAATCAGACATCCACTATTTGAGACTTGTGGAATAGAATCAGTTTTAGTACGTCTAGTAATAACTAGGTTGCATCTTGTTCCCTAAATGTACTTCTCAATATCAGCCTTGTACAGCTCCTACCTTCTGTCCATCTGTACCATTGCGCCCTTCAACGCCAGCCACACCCTAACGTCAAAGAAAAGAGACACTTAGAAGAGAAAGACCGATACCTTTACAAAATGAATGATAATTAACAGATTTGGTTAAGTAATCAATCATAAATGACAAAAAAGTCTTACCTTTTTCCCCTGAGTACCAATCTCTCCCTGTGGGCAGACACAAGATCAGCAGTCATTTTACTACAATCAATGTGTGCTTATTTATTCAACAGATTATGAACTCATTTGACCCCAGATTTTATTATCTTTCATCTACAAACCCATTTATTTACTTAATGAGTTAAGTCATGCGTTAATGAACCTAATTTACACAAAAGGAAAGCGATGCCTCACCTTATCGCCTAGTACACCTGGTTGTCCCTACAAAGAGGAAAAAGAGAAAAGAAAAATAATTTATGACACTATAGATACAAACAAACATTGTCATACTATAGTAAATATGGGCTGATGGGTAGATGGATGTTCAGTGTCTTACTTTGCTACCGGGCTGACCAATGGGACCCTCGATACCGGGATCTCCTGGGCGACCTTTTAATCCTTTTGGACCTGGGTCACCATTGTCTCCTTTAGCTCCCTGCAGTCAACGAGTTAAAAGGAGAAAATATGTGAATGAAAAGGTTAAGGATGAAAGTCATGAGTGCAGTTTCTGTAAGAGTGTGTACGTGTGTGTGAAGCTCACTTTTTGTCCTCTGGGACCTGTTGGACCATCAGGCCCTGGTGTCTCCAGACAGGTCACATTGTAGCACTATGTCACACAGGAAATGAAGACATACAGTCAGTGTTGATACAGTCTGAAACATAAATCTTTATGATTATTAGTAGTGTGTGTATTCTTACCTGTACAAACGCCAAATGTTTCTGTGAACACACATGGAACAAGGTGTGAGCAAGAGAGGCATTCAGCATGTTTCGTGTTTCTTTGTGTGTCTCTGTGGGTATTTTTGTGTGTTACCATGGTGTTGATGATGCGTTCAATGGTGTCTGCATGTATGTTGGCTCTGCCCTGGCTCAGATCCACAGCCATGAACTCCCTCCTGTAGACGCTCGCAGGAGAGTTGGCGATCTCCCTCAGCCCCGTCTCTTCGATGTTCTTCGATGATGCCGCCACGGCAAACATATGGATCTCTTTTTCGCGAGCCCTCTCTGCTGCCATTTTGATGCCCCGCATGGGTTCCCAGTTACGTGGCCGTCAGTGATGACCACAGCGAATCGGACCAAACCAGGGCTGGTGGTAGAGGGGTAGCGCAGCATTTTCTCGGTCATGTTGGTGAGGGCACAATCGATGTAAGTACCCTTACCCAGGTATCGGATTCCCTTGACACCCTGGAAACATTGACAAGTGTGACTTGTTAAGGCTGGATTACCAATCAGGAAAAGCATTCAACCGCCCAAGACCCTCAAGGGCCCTGAAGGTATCTGCGTCACTCTGGGGTAATTTGATTAATATATTGATATAAATTGAAAATGTAACCTAATATTCAGATGCTGTGTTGAAATAATAAAATAAATAACCACAGAACAGATTTTGGGGATACAATTAGTTGTTATCTGGCAAAGAATTATATGAGAAGATTGATACTCTCATATGTATCCGTTTAATATATTGTCAGTTAGCGTAGCACAAAAACTAGCCTTGCTGTGTGTAAAAACAGCAAGACCTTGCTTTTTAGGGGTTATTTTTGGGACCAGTTGCCAGGTGACCAGCGGAGACTCCAGGAAGTTACTGCTCCCAGTCACGGAATAGTCTGGTACATAATTCCCCATACAACGACTAATTGTAATTTTTACATGTTTGTTTTTGTATGAATTAAACAAACAATATAGAAATGCTGGTAGGCAGATTTAGTTGAGACCCAGGCTAACTGTTTCCTCGTTTCCAGTCTTTGTGCTAGGCTGTTGTCATTGGCGTCATCAAGTGTGTGGTGAGCTAAAAAACAAACACAAAGACAGATTTGCCCCTTTCTCTCTTAATACGATATAAAGGTCCCATTGTGTGGAGTCACAGGTCAGAAATCTCCATCCATTGGAATGAAAGACATACATTTAACAAAGAAGTGGAACTTCATGATTTAATTCAGCCCTCAACATGTGATGTTGCATGGTGCAGCTTTATTGTACATCATTTATACGCTAAATGTCAACGTTATTGAAAACCTTTAATTCAGTACTTAGTTAGGTACATAAAACTCGTAAATGTGATCCAAACAAACTATTTAATCTTAAACTTGATGGTATCTGGGATGTGCAGGGATGTGTGTTTGTCACTCACAGTGATAAAATTGCTCTTGGGTCCGATGGTACTGAACTCTCTCTGTTCCTGAGAGAAGTGCAGTCCACCGATGTTCCAGTTGAGCCGCACGACACCTTTAAGTTCAGCATCTTCCAAACGCTCTGCAAACCGCTCAGTGAATGTCTACAACAACAAGGTAAAACACATACACTATAAATGACACTATAAAACAGGGATATTTTGTGTTGAGGTTTAAGTGATGAAATTGCAGAAAAATGAGGAACCTTGATGCTATCCACCAGCGCTCCAGGGGGTGACTCCTGCAGGGCAATGGTCTCAGATGTGTCTATTGTGAAGTACACATCTACTGCACAATCATTCTTCTCTGGAAGGAACAGAATAAAACACGGGTAAAGTTTCCATGAAAAGTGCAATGCATTTAAATCAGCAAGATGAAATGATCCATGGTATGTCACTAAACTGTTGACATTTTAACATGCCATGGTACTATGGCTGTGAGGGATCAGGTTCATGGCACTCACTGCTGCACTCTGTTGACTGGCCGTGAGTCAGGGCTCCAAAAAGAAGACAGACCACGATGACCTCTAACCCCAGCATCTTCCTCTTCTCCTGTCTGACACACAAGGGCACAAGGGCACTCCAATGAGCCAACAATTTGCTTGTGTATTTCTCACTTTATGTCTCAAGATCAATAAAGTGAAAAAAGAAAAGACAGAACATACAGAAAAAATACAGAAATTGAAAAACATATGTGATTATATGTGGTTATCTTAAAATAACCAGTAGTCTAATTCACTGTGGTGTAGTATAATAATACAGAATGACAACATTAATGGTGAATAACAAGACAATTTGATTTGAGTAGTAGTTGATTGCCAAACTATTCAGAAAAATATTTATAATTTATTATGCATCTGTATCTGTTATCAGTTAATTGTATGGAGAACACTGACTAAAACTGACTGTCCCATGTCCCATGGAACAAAATGGCTGCCACTGAGTTACGTAATAGGTATGAAATGATCAAGAGTTACACATGGCTTTTCTTTCTTGTGTTTAATGGTGGACATAGAAACGACAGATGGATTATAATGGATTATTCATGTGGAAACCTGGACAACATGCCTAACACGCTGCCAAACTTCAGCCATAACCAATAGAAGTTCAATCAGATGCACCAAACATATACAGGCCTAAGTGCTTGAAGGACTAACCGTTTCACCAAATGAAACATGAAAACATGTTGAAACTCCGTGGCTTGAAAATGGAACTTTAACCTTATCTAAACATAGCACCTCACTGTTTTCAAGTCAAGAAAAGATTTTACAAACATGACTCTGCGTGATGACACAAAATGAACAGACATGCATGTGGCAGCAGAGAGCTCTCCAGAGGCTTTCCCTCACAGCGAACCTCTGTTCACCTATTTGGGGGCCCTGGCACATTGATCCTTATTTGTAAATTGTCAAAACCCACCTGTTTCAGCTTGCTTATTTGTAAATACACTATTTCTGTCATTTTTTCACAACTGTTTATACTTTTCTGTCTTTTATTGTCTGTAAAGCGACCTTGAGTGCTTAGAAAGGCGCTGTTAAATAAAATGTATTATTAATATTATTATTAAACACAAATTTATGTAGGGATATGCATCATGTAGTCCCACATTACCAGACTTTCCTCCACAGCGCTGCAAAGGAGGGTCTTGCTAGTCCATACAGCATTCCAGGATGGGAGAAAAATCGTGCTCTGGTTTATTGCCATTTCTTAATTAAATTCTGACAAGACAGGTACACATGTGGACCTGCCTGTCCCTTGCTATCTCAGGTGTGCATATTCCAAAACAAATTATCAACCAGATTACTACAAACCAATCTTGTGGACACACACTTGATAAGAGGCCTCAAGACCCCTGAGAGGTGGGGCCTGGGACAGTGCACACTTTGCCTGATTATTAATCCTGCCTGCTGGATGTGCAGAAAGGAAGGGCCTCTCTCATCCTTTGAACACTCAACACACTGGTATCAGCATGTCAACAAATCAGTAACTCAGCATCAGGTGAAGGATCTCAGCCAGCGAGTGTCCACCACTAGACATCCTGCCAACTGTATTCACTGCATCTTTACAAGAGACTAATCTGAGAAAACTTTTTCCTCTTAAGAAAAACATTTATAATATAAACATCACTGTAAATAAATGCCATCCCACAAAAAAATGTAATATAATTTGAAGTAAATTTAATTTACACTAACTACAAAAATATTTTCAGACATAATTTTAAGAATATTTGAAAGTGCGACCCAACCAGCCACGCGCTTTGCTGTGGCTCCCTCTGGCGGACGGACAGCTGTGAGCTTCGAAGGAGTCGCTCCTGCAGATGTTCCCACTCTTCTCTCACTGTCCAGGCTATGGGAGTGAGTGGGAGACCCCATAGCCTTTCACCACTGCACAGGTAAATATCATGCAAGATCATGCAGAGATACCAGCATGACTGATAACATTTTTTACATATGTTTTTTTTTTTTTTTAAACAACCTTTTTATAGGTTATTACTTGGATTTTGAAGGAGTTGCGTACTACTCAAAGATTGTTCTTGCGCAGCAGTTTGGTTTGTCTGGGAAAACCCTTCATTTATGTTGATGAGAGTAAGTTTGAAGACATGTAAAAAGGCAAAGAGAAAGACAGATAGACACAAGGAGAAAGAAGGAGACATATAGGGGGAGAGAAAGACAGAGATTGGTAGTTGTGCGTAAAAGTGCTGCTTACCTGAACTCTTTCCAACAACTTCAAAAACTTCGTTAGCAGCTGATTCTCTGTTGATTTATCTTCTCATATCTGCAGGAGGTAAAAACCGAGAAAGAAAAGGGAGATACGGGAATTAGAAAATGGGAAACACAGCTCTGGATGGGCTTTCACTTTCCGCAGAAGAGCCGTCCGTTCGCTCTCCTGTCCCGGTCCAGCCCCAGCAACAAGCTCTGATCCCTCCTCCTGTAAACTACACGTACGACGCACCCCAGTGCCCACTGCTGTCCGCTTGGAGGCGCCATGGCTCCTCAAGAGCCCGTGTAAAGGCGCGCGCGTGTACCCCCAGTACAGTCTGTCATGAACCAGTAAAAGAGAATGCCAAAGCGCAACTTGAGTTTTGAACCCCCCCACCTCCACAAACACATTGTAATGCCATTTTAGTATCAGTAGATATTACAGTTTCATGGATGTGTCCCTCAGCGGAACACATGGGAACCCTGGGGACACTGAGCTTTCATGTCCCTGAGATAGAGCATTTAGGAGGTTTTCACAGTTAATCTCACACATGTGGTGAGTCAGTTTGAAATAGAACAGGATAAAGAGTAGACTAAACCCCCATACTCATAAAGACACACACACACACACACACACACACACACACACACACACACACACACACACACACACACACACACACACACACACACACGGACCCTGCTTATGTCTAGTGGTCTGGTTACAATTAGTAGGCCGAGTGAGAGGAGAGTTTATACTCAATATAAACACCAACAGATTGCTCATGAGTCTGCTCACCATGTTTATACGCATGTAGGTGCTTCAGCTGCATGTTTGCCTATCTGTATGTGTTAGAGGATTGGTGGGAGGTCTCCCTGTGAGAGGATTTACCATGTTTGTACACATCTGCACAGACACTTCTACACATGTAAATCATATTTCTTGTCAGTTCACTGTTGCTATGTATATGTCGCAGACAAACACTTGAGCAGGTCAGAGGGTCTAATTTACTTGAATTCTCTGATATGGCCTGCAGAGTTGCAAACACATTAACCAGTAACACTTCCACTAATGTTTTATCCGGGCCTGGATACGGGAGGCGATGTTGTCCAACAAGGACTGGACGATATGAAGAAAATATTCAATATGTGATGCTGTTGTTGAATATCACAATAAAAATATTACTTGCAATAAATGAACTGATTAAAGTGGACTTAGTTCTGCCTTACTGCTGCTTACAGTATTCTGCTGAAATACCACAAATTGCTTGTTGAATTTAAAACAAATAAAAGGAAACCATTTCCATCATTCTTTTATTGAACAAACTTTGAACAAAACATTGAATTGAATAGAATAGGCTCCACTTAAAAAAGAATGACTGTTACATTTTAAAGTGCAGTTTTCTACTAATATTTGATTTCAACTATATTTCATCTAACACAAAAAATCTCTGAGTGTCTTCCACGATATGATGCAGCCTTTCGCAATGTTTTTTTTGCGATGGTTGATATCGCATTGATGATAAAAAACAATATATTGTGCAGCCCCAGCTTTTACATCCAAGTCCACATCCATTTGTCCCATGACAGGGAGATAAAGGGGACATTTGGGTCAACTGAGTATGGCAGATGCTCATGTCAATAACCAGAGACAGGAATTCATATCTTTAAGAATATCACATCAAAGGGGCCTTTGATGAAAGTTTGCTGACTTCATCCATCATTAGCCATGGCTGATGTTGCACTTGCAGAACCGTAACATATCGACACATGTTTTTCCGTTTTAATCCCTCATGCTTTTTAAGTTTAACTTTATCTGAAGGTGTAGTGGGGCTGTGATCAGTCTAGGGGTGGTTGGAGGTGAGACAGCAGTCCACATTTTACTTAGTGCAAAGAAAAGAAGGGTAGGCATAGGAGAAGGGCCGCTTCTGGGCAGAGTTATAAAGCTGTTCTCTCTGCCTTGGCCGGAGAAGAGTTTTTCCTTACAAAGAGAAGAAGAGAGTGGAGCAGAGAGCGTGTGCGTGTCCATGTGCGTGTGCATGTGTGTGTGATTGAGAGGGTGGGGGGTTCTGGTCTCTCTTAAAAGTGTGACTCATAGAATAGGAATGACCTCCCTCCCAAATAAGAGTAAACCAGTCTCTGCCTTTCTTGCTGTTCCCCTCTTTTTCACACACACACACACACACACACACACACACACACACACACACACACACACACGCATTTTTCATTATTTCTTTCACATGGACTGAAAGAACGTAACAGTCTGGGGGGATTTGTATAATCAGTTCCAGAATCATAAAGAGCTCTACTTTTCCAACATGGCTAATTCTTTTCTCTCACTATTCCATGGAAAACACACAAGGAGCGACTTAATTTTTGTCATATGCAAACAAGCACTAAGACAAAAGACAAGGCGATAATATAGACATAAAAGCAAAGCAAGCATATGCATGCACATGCACAAATCTACACATACAAACAGCAGATACATGTTCATCTGCAGCATGCCCAGATACAACTGTCTGCATGGGAGTGATAACGTTCCAGTGCAAAAAATCCTAAATCTGAAATGCTATACACCTACGTATATACATATATTAAAGGTCAAACACACAAGATATTACATTTAACTTATGATAAGCTAACATTTATTTCTCTTTTTTGAATCTCCCCCCCTTTTCCACCAGATGTGCCTTCTGTTCAGACAAGACAGCTGGGAGTCATTACCCCAGTGCATCATGAACACACACACACACACACACACACACACACAACCGATGAATTTTGGTGGAAAAAGGTTGTTCTGAGGTCTGAGAGTAAGTGAGAGGTCCAAATGCTAAGATTCAGAAAAAAAGCAGAGGAAATTGGGTCTTAGACAAACTACAGAGAAGCCAAGACAAATTTCTGAGGAACAGTCCACCCACACACACACACACAGCTTTACATGTACGGATGCTGTAAATCATGCACAGAAATATGTATCACCATGCAAGTGGCCACACAAACAAACTAATACAGACACACACACACACACACACACACACACACACACACACACACACACACACACACACACACACACACACACACACACACACAAACCAGCTGGGTCTCTGTGGAATGCTCTGATAAGGGCAGTTTTGACTCCTGTTCTTCAGAAATGACTTTACAGGAAGAGATAGATCAAACAGTGCAAAGACATGCAGCGTACCCAAGTGCACACACTCTCACACAAATGCACACAGCAAAGATCAAAACACTGGCTCAAAATCAGGACCACAGGAAAAAAAACAGGAAAGTAACTTAAACTGTTCCACTGAAATTCTGCTGTAGTGTGAATGTGAATTTGTAATAAAAAAAACACATGTGTCTCATTAAACCATGGAGAAGAAAACACTTTAACATTTGCGTGTCCATGTACTGTATATTGTGTGCACATCTAGCAGTGAAGAGTAGGATACAACAAAAAGATGCAGTTTGCAGGGATACATTCTTGAGCCCTGAAGGAGTTATTCTGTCTTCTCTTGCCCCTCATCAACAGGGGGGTCAGAGGACAGGCTCAGCACAGCAACCCTGGAGCTGGTAGAGATACGTTGCTCAAGAGCACCTTAGCAGGCAGATACTTACTGACATAGTGGGTTTGACTCGGGGCTTGTGTTTACATGGACTCTGCCTACTAGACTCACATTGCTGCACTCGGTAGTTGAAGAATAAAAAAATAGAAAAATAAATCAGCTGAGTCTTTATTAGTGGTCATTATAACATTTTAGTCACTTAGTTAATGGCTAAGATCAGGGGACATGACACATCACTAAAGGTCAACAGGCTGGAAAAATCTGTCAAATAACAGTGGTGTACGACAGGTTGTAAACATACTGCCACTTTAGTCATCAGAGGCTGTACTTGGGCACAGAGGAGCTTGACAATTGTAACATGCTGATGTTTAGGAGTAGAGGTGATGGTTCATATGGGGCAAGCAAATTGGACAAAACAGAAAAAAGTATAATGTAAGTGTAAAGTCATTTTTGCATAGGAACAAAATCTGATCTTCTTTTCTGTTGTTGATTCTGATCTTCTGAGACTTACTGGAACATCTAATTTTTTAATCATTCTGTGCGTAGGATGCTCTAGTAAACAGAGCACATGCTCAACCAGGTGAGATACCAGGACACTGATACTAATATGTACATGTATGTACAGTATATCCAATACTTTTATTATCATATTGAGACTTATTTGAAAGCTTTCACTAATTTGACTTTTCTTTTACCTGAGACACATTTGAAAGCCATTCATCCAATAGTTAAGATATAAGGAGATATTTCACTCTGGACAAAAGTTGTGGCCCAATCTACCGCTTAACATTTCCCCAAAGACGCACCGCTACAACAACTAAAATAAAAGTGAGTCATATTTGAGTGAGCCTACAAAATCTAGTGGCCATTTACAACTGAATAGTAGTTTTAAAGTTTGCCTCCATTTTCTCTTTTTGACCCCACAATAGCAATAGCTATGCCATTAGCTTTGAAAGGCTGTATTATTATGTATGTATTATTATTAAATTTTAAAACATTCAGACGCAACGTGTGAACACAATGTCAGCATGTTAACATGTACACGATGCTAGGACAATGCTAAAATACTGATGTTAAGGTACAGTTAAGTCCACTATCTTAGTTTAGCATCTTATCTTGCTAACATTTGCTAATTAGCATTAAACACAAAGTAATATTTTTTTTGACCTGATGGAAAGCCAGGGGATCACCAAAGTACAAGAGGGTTGCTATCCCCAGCACCATATTGATATTGGGCTAAAATTACATTAGGAGGATCTTTAGCGGGATATTTCTGTATCAACATATGAAAATGGATTTTTGTATACTGGCTTTGAAAGCTACAGATTTCAATTCTGTTTGTGTGTACAAAAGCGTGCTGAGACAATTTGGTGTAGCAACCTTTATTGAAGGAGATCTTACAACACTACTTAAGTTTTGTTTCTCAGGTGAACATATCTTTTTAACAACATGGGTAGAGGCTGACACACTGAGACTAATAGCACCACAGATAATAACAGTACAGCAACTCTGCTCCACTCACAACAAAAAAAACTGAAGGTGTGGAATTTACAGCTGAGGGGATCTAAAAAAGGTACACACTGTTTTCTGTGTGTATGTGGATGTGAGGGGCTAAGTCCCATTAGGTGTTTTTTTTCAGCATTTAACCATGATGTTTTCCTACCCCAATGATGAAGCACAAAGGTGTGTGTGTGTGTGTGTGTGTGTGTGTGTGTGTGTGATAGAGGCATCTCTGCTGTGCAGACAACAAAGAACAGGTTTCTGTCATTCTGTGATTTAAACTGGTGACCCCAGCACAGCTGTTTATGGAACAATCGCCAGGCTCCACATAAAACATCACCTCTACACACATATACATGTAATTGATGTTGACACTGAGGTGCTCACACTCTCACACATACAGATGCACACACTCGGGCAGAATCACAAATGCTAAGTCCGGCTTTCAAGTGATGTTGGGTTGGAGTTTTTACTAAGTTAGCTTTTCCAACAGACCTTTTCAATATGTTTTATACTGTAGGGGCAAAACCTAAAATAAGGATGACTGGCCAATCATGCGCCAGCCTTCCAGGTTAACAATTATTTAGGTTCCAGAAGAACTCGCCAAATAATTTTTAGGTTTTCAATTCAGAGCTGCAGTTGGCTTGCTTACGTTGTAAAATTGTGACACCACAAATCCAACACCACTTCAAAGAGTGGTAAGAGCTACAAAATGAATCCACATTAAACCCTAAACACAAATCCTTTGAATGGAAGGAGCTCTAGCCCTGGAAAAACAGGAGAGTGTAGCCATTTTCAAACCAAACTAATACATTTAAGTAACACACTAGCTGAAAGTAATGCAGAATACCTGAGGAGAAATCAACTCAATGCATTTAAAAGCTAGAAATGTAGTTTAGCTGTGGCCATGACTGACGGTTTTCCAGTTCTGAAGCAACCCCCTTTGAAATGGGACTTTTGTACCCTGAACTTTGCCTGCCAGGCAGCAATTCCTTCAAACAATCTCTAACACTCTAAAATTGTGTAGATCAGCACCATCATTTGGGATACCATCTAATGGAGACTCAACTCAGGGTAATAGGGTCTCATGGAATTTCATGAAGACACTTCCATTTGTCTGCCACACAAGCGTATTTATGGAACCCATGCCACTTCTAGGAAAGGCCCGTCCTTCAATAGCATTTACACACTACTGTTGGCCAGGCGTCCATTCTCACACAAGGTAGCGTAACCCGATTTGTTCTGGTCCTATCCCCTGACCAATCAGCTATCCTAACCTTAACTCAAGATCATTGCCTAACTGCAACCAATAAAGTTGCTTCGTAGGGCGGGCCTTTTCTAGAAGTTACGTGGGTTCCATAATAACGCGCCACACAATCATTTGTTATATTGTGAGACTTTAAAAAAAAAAAAGTTTACTCAAACACAGTGTATGGTAAATGACTATTCATATTGGGACTAAAAATAAAAAGCGTGTTGGTCCTGTTGTCCCTCCCTCAGGGGATGGACACCCTGCGGGAGACGGTTTGGTGGAAAACCCCGCGGAGCAGAGAGGCGTAATCTGGGACACGGAACAGATGCCGCTGGGCATAGGTGAGGTCGTCCCGCCGCCCCCTGCTCACCAGCGTGCGCAGGTTGGCCTCATTGACTTGGCTGCCAACAGAGATGACAAAGAGCTCCACATTGGCATCCGCCACCTCACGAACGCGCTTCTCCAGCTGGGGCTCGGTGACGGCCTGAGACCTGCCGTCAGAGAATAGCACCAGCTTCTTCTTGCCTCCTGATGCATCCCCACGTCCACGTAAATTCTTAATGGCAAATTCCATGGCCTCTAACACGTTGGTGCCGTCATTTTGGAAGGTCGCGTTTACAATTTGATTAGACAGTAGGGTCAAATTGGTAGTTAGCCCCTGCTCCATGCGGGCGCTTCGGCTGTACTGGCCCACAGCCACGCTGACAGTGGCACCGCTCTTCTTCTCGCTAGTCAGGAAACGCTCAGCCAAGCGTTGGACAAAAGCCTTGCTTGTTTGAAAATTCTTCTGGCCCACACTGGCCGAGCTGTCCATCATCACCAAAATATTGGCACTTTCAGAGAAAGAGACTGAAACACACCAAATACATCTGATTAATAGCTGTTTTCAGTGGTTCTGTAAATGACAGACTGGAAGGTGCAATACAGCCAAAAAAAGCAATTATACAATTTTCAATTCACTTGTAAATTTTATAGTTTAATTTGTTGGTTGTTTTTAATGTTTAATGTCAATTCTCATTTACTGTGCAACCTATAGACAGAATGTGAGAAATCCAATCCTGTTAAAGCTATAAATGGCCAACTGGGTTAACAGCATTAGATAAGGTAAATATCAAAATAAGTTAACCATGGTCCAATCAAATGTGAAACTATTATAATTGACAAAGAAAACAGTCTTACTGGGACATTTGTAGTCTGGGCACCTCTTTTCTGAATGAGAGAAAAACAGGGGTAATAATCAGTTTATTTGGGGTTGGTACAAAAATGTTAACATAAAAATTACCAGTGATGTGTGTGTGAGTGTGTGTTGTTTGTGTTCACCTTGACAGATTCTGGATGTGAGGTTCTGCAGGAAAGAGTCATCTAACAGCTCTGCAAAGTTGTCCAGGACAAAGGAAAAGCCTGGTTTGGGGTCATTCTTACAAACCAATTCCCCAAGCTGCTCATTGTTGGGCTCACGGCCTGAGTAGTCCTTCACTCCTAAACCACCCACCTGGAGAAGAGAAACTAGGTTTTCAATTTCGCGGCTACTTTACATTATTTCAGTTAAAGTGTCTAGGAGTGGCACAAGCATTTACTGTCAACTGAAGTGTATTGTACTCACCCGGAGATCTTTACCACAGAGTACGTTGAGGGGAACCTTATCCCTTGAAATATCAGAACGTCCGTCCGTGAGAACGATAACGACTTTGTTATCATGAGTCATTTGAACGATCGTGTTCTTCAGAGTAAAGTCAAGGGCCTCGCCTGTGTACGTGGCCTCAGCCAGCCACTTTAAATTTCGCACTTTCCTGTACGCACACACGCACGGACGCACACACACACACACACGCACACAAAATCAAATCAATGGCTATTTAAGAAAATGTATGACAAAAACTCCAACATACAGTGTATTGTTGCTCTGCCACAAATCAGGCAATTGGTATGTATTTCAGCATCCATTAGAGTTACATAAATCTGGATTGTGTTGAAGCCTAGTTTAGCGCAAACATGGCAGTAGGGCAAATAGTTACCCTTGGTCAAGATGAAACTATGCCTACAGTTGTTGTACATGTAGCATTGTGTTGGCCAATAAGCTTGTTACCAATCATTTCAAGCATGGGTGTGGGAAGCATTAAAAATGTGTATTGGACACAGAACATTTTTAACAGAGTAGATGAAGTTTTCCGTATTTTGGGGCCATATCATTTTTTGTTTTTTATTGCCTTTATTATTTGGAAAGATTAAGTCGGTCAAGTGGGAGAGAGACGTGGATGACATGCAGCAAAGTGCCGCAGGTTGGAACTGAACCCATGGCCGCTACGACAAGGACTGAACCTCTATACATGGGACGCATGCTCAACCAGGTGAGCTCACCAGGTGCCCCTTCTGGTGCCATTTAACAGGTGGTTTGATACCTTTAACTAGCTGTACTACATTTACCATATCATTTCATATTTAAAGAAAAAACAACTTGCAACCTCTGGTGCTGAAAAATGAAGCCACAAACTGCAGTTCCTTGAGTGGCCACTTGAAGCTTGCTCCGAAAGGGAGTCAATCCCCCGTAGTCCTCCAAGTTAAAATGCCCTTTACAGCAGAATGAAACATGTTTACAGCCTGGTACAAAAATAGTTTTGGTCTCAAAAGCTAAGTTTCCTTTTCATGACAACTGAACAGGGGGTGAATGTTTTTTATTTTTTTATATCTCACCAGTTTAAATTATGTTCAGGCTTTAAGTTGCATAACCTACTTAAGGGTGTTCCGCTTTGAGTGAAAAGTGGACTACCGACACAAGAGGCAAGCATAGACTCTACGCTTCATTCGGCCCGCCGCAGCTCCATCCACGCTCCACCTCTTTGACCATTTTTGGATTAGCTGGGAGGTCACAGAGACTACGTGCGTATTTTATACAGTCCATGAGAAAACCCCAAATTCATGCATTTCCCAAAATTTACTGTGGTGCAAATAGATATTTTAATTGATCTATTCACTCTTAATGAGACAGCAAACAAGAGACAACACTGTAAAAAAGCCAATATTGAGATAGTAAATTAGCAACTGCACTTATTGCAATACTAAAACACAGACTTCATTGCATTTGAACTCACTCTTTAAATGCGAGGAGGCTATCAATCCCCTTGCCCAGTTTGACAACTTCTTGGGCTTGCGATCCACTGTACTGGACTACACTCAACCCAGAGTCATTACCTGCAAACTGGAAAGAAAAGCATTGCATGGTGACTGTGTGTTTTGGTCTGTGTTTTATATCTATGAGCATGTGTTTTCCTCTGTCAACATTTCTGCGTCCCACCCATCCTGACTAATTATATCCACACTGGAAGAGGAGAGTCACTGGAGAGACATAAAAGCAAGTTCCAAAACCTGAGTATATCTTTCATTCACAATTTCTATTTTGAGGTCTGTTTTCAGGACAGCATTTCTAAACATCTATGAAAACATTTTTGGTGTAATTTTGTATAAACAACCCAATCCACAAAGGTCAAATGCTGGTTATCCTAAAGAGGATCGGCAAAGATGGATGATTATGAAATACAGTCAAGTCAAATGTCCAAACCCAATATGAATAAAGACTGGACATTACCTTGAGTTGCTGGTCTTTTGTCAGTCTGTCTATGACTGAGATGATAAAGTCTTTGGCGAGCACAAAGTTTGTGGCACCGATACTCTCTGAGCTGTCCACAACGAATGCCAGGTCCATAGGGGCACACTTGCACTCTGGAGAGACACATAAACAAAATCACAGAGGTTCACAATAAACCATAAAGCACCAGAAACAATTATGATGACTTTGTTTTAGATTGAGCACAACTTACCACAACAAGCTGAGGTGTGATTAGGAGAGGATGGAAAAAAACACAAATAAAAGTTAATTAACACAACATAACCTGCGTAACCCTCACATTCTTCAGGATTTGATTGCATGTTTGGCTAATGAGGCACTGAATTGAAACGGCAAAGTGTTTAACATCAAATACATGTAGCTTCATTTCTGTGAGTGTGTATTTCAGCATGCAAACATGTAAGAAGTTAACTTACAGCAGAGCTTCATGATGATATCCAGAATTTCACATTCCTGAAGAGAAAGGTGGAGGTACGGTACAGCCATGCATTGTTAAATAACATTACATAACTACTGTATGTAGACTAAACTGTTTCAAGCTGCTCTAGAATAAAAAAATAAAACATGACAATGGTGATATTTTACTCACAGGACTGGTAAGTAAAAAGCTACGTTTTTTTTGTTTTCAGGAAATTGAATGCGTGGCTTTGGACTGAACATACAGTATCAGTTTCAGAATCAAAACTAGCACAGCCTCAAGGTGAAATAAAGTCTGTGGTGCTTAGCCAAACTGTCCTGGGGTGAAAATGAGGGCGAGGGTTCATATTAAATGGACTGTATTAATTCTTTTAATACTCACATCAGTTCCTGGTGGTCCAGGAGGCCCAGGAGGTCCCTGGAGGGAAAGAAAGAATGAGTGAGAATCAACCCCCCGATAGATGTGTTTATCTGTTAAAAAAACTGGCCAGACAAAAGTTTATCTTATGTGACTCTGTACAGAGCAAGTACTGAAAGACTCTTTTTTTGTTATTTCAACTGACAAAAAAGGAGGGGATTCTTTGGAAAAGCAATCTATCCTTTGACTGCAAACCAGAATCTCTCAGTCACCGAACCCAGAACCACACCCACACATTTGTGTGCACTGCTATCTTTCTGCAACAACATGTAGATCTTCCAAAAGATCATTGCCACAGAATTTTGTTTTGGGTTCACCAGGCTGCAGGAAACCCATCTGTTTTGTTTTAACAGACATTAAACTCAGTTTAAGAGCATTCTTTTCTGTGACAAAGAGAGAGAGGGAGAGAGAGACGACCGTTAATTGTAGACGAGGGAAACTTTCCTGAGAACACATGACGCAAACTGTTCATACAGAAATAAACAGGAGAGAAACAAGTCCGAGGTGAAGGCGGAGAGGAGGGAGAAAAAAAGGAGGAGGAAGAGTAGGAGGAGAGACAGAAAGTGGGAAAAATGTGAAAGGGTTAGAGTTTGAGGACTCTGCCTTGGAGAACATGTCTTTATGCACACTGTTATATTTAGATCTTTGTTCATCTTTTCACATGATCCAACACCACAAGCTTCCACTTGCCAGCTGTTGAAAATGGTAATGGAATAACATTATCTTTCCAACATAAGCCAAACTAAAGGATGGAATTTGCAATGGATTTGATGTTATGTTGAGTTGTAAGATTAGCTAACCTTAGCCTAGGTACTAGATTTGTATGGAATCAGTCACAGCCTACATGTGAGGAAATACACAGCGCTGGGGTTTGCTTTGTTCTTGTTAGCACAATTTATCTAAGGTCTGGTGATATTCTGTATTTCTATGTCAACAAATACCATTAAAAGACAAAAAACAACAAAGATTCAATCCTACTAAAAGTAGTAACAAGTGTTGTTCAAAAACTATTAAAATAAAATTTAAAAAAAATGAAATCAGTGGCTTTATAATATATTACATTAAAATGTTATTTTCAATTGAGCTAAAATAGGCTAATCTTAGGATCAGCATAACTTTCCATTATAGGTATTTACAAAAGAACGATGTTTGAATGTGAGAGTAGGTTAATGGTTTGGAGGGAGGGATCTACTTTGCATGTGTGGACTGCGATCCTCCAGTGTCTCAACGGGCTTACACATGCAGACAAACCCACAGTTAGCTCATGCAGTGGCTCAATGCTATTCTTACCGGATTGCCCTCAGGTCCTCTGTGACCTTTGGCCCCTTTAGGTCCTGGAGGTCCTGGTTGGTTGTTCTGCAAAAAAGAAAATTAGAGAAGATTGAGAGAGTCCCATACCTGTATTGAATATCTTTAAGTAAGTTTCGTACGGATGAAAATATTTGTTATAGTTATACAACTATACTACAATGTGTTATAGGGTATCCATGTTGAAGATCTACTGCTGTAAACCTCCATCACAGCCTGGGGATAATTTGACTTCATATGACTGCAGCCCAGCTGTGTGCATGTGCTGCTTCTCTTCTCATCTTTTGCATCATGAGTGTATCTGCAGATATCACATCCGGGGGTCAACTAAAAATTTTTTCAAAGACAGTTAGGCATTATCAGCCTGCAGTACAATTTGTTAGGTTTTGTTCAGTCCATTAAATATGGCTTGGTATTTCCATATTTAAAGGACTTAAAAGTGATGTAAATGTCAAATACTGGAATAATTGGTTACTGTAATAAATAACTAGTTCTGTCAAATAAGAGGGTGATAATTCACAAAGAGTTTTGTATCTACTAAGCAGCAATTTGTTCATCACAAACAGAATAACGCAATAGTATAATCTGTTTAAAGGAATGTGTGAATGAAAAAATGCATCTGATTAAAAATGGACAATTGATGAAAGCTTGAGGATGTCATTCATGTGTTGTTTGTGGTCAGATGGAAGAAGGTTTCAAACAGCTATGTGGTTAAAAACCACTTGATTTGGAGAAATAATCTGGACCACTTGGTGGGAAGCAAAGTAAATCTAGGTGTCATCAGCATATATACGGATATATACAGTGAGAAAAGTAATGGTCCTAATATAGAGCCTTGAGATACCCCACCCGAAAATAATGTCACAATAAGAGAAAGTGATTTTTATTATTTGAAATTTCTAAGAGGCTTAATTTGGGCCAGGTCTGGTCCTGCCTGGCTCACTGTCTGCCACACCAGTGCAACTACAGAGAGAGAGAGCAGCCAAAGCCCCTGCAGCTGCTGCACTCTGACCCTCTGCTGATCGCTGTGGGATTAGACTGTCGAAGTGCGGAGAATAAAGACACTGTTATACACTTTAAAGAAATGTGGGCATCATGGCTTGAGGAAGACTACGTACAGCTGCATGTAATTTCAAATTGATGCAAACTTACAAATTGAGAGCAAATATTATGCACGATGGAGATATGAAACAGCTTTCAAAATGGGTTGCAAACATTAGCAGATTCAAGGGTAGCAGCTGTTTTAAACATGTATTTACTAATGTACAATATTGAACCTTTTAAAAGAAAGAGCTGCATGTATTCTCTTCATCAAAAAAACTACACACCCTCATATCTAAACATCAGAACAGGTTGATTGCCAATGACTCTCAAAATAACATACTGTATATGAGGGTTCGATTTAACGGCATAAATGGCTGACCTGACTGTACAGTGGGTTTTTTAAATATCTGACTGTGAAACCTAATCGCGTAATTACATGACTGTTTTAACTGCTATTTAAGGTAACAGTTGCAGTTTTAAACGTGTATACAGTTAATGTTGTAAAATAAAGCAAGTTAAGTTTATGCAACAATAAAACTCCGTTAAGAAATCCTCAGGGACGGGCTTAACCAATTAAGGCAACCGATTTGAACCGATGTGGACCGATATGAATGAGAAAGAGGGGCAAAGAGAGAAGGTAATGTCAAACACATGGCTTTAACACACACACACACACACACACACACCACACACACACACACGCACACACGCACGCATGCATAGTTGCTGTCAGCCTTGAATAAAACCACACACATGCGCATATACACACACGGGTCCGGTTACCGCACATTTCCAACTTCAAACACTCTAATGTCCTGAACATGGGCCTTATCTTTCACAGTTACACTTACACACACACACAGACACACACACACACACCCTGACCGTGATGCACAATTGACAATACAGCCAGATGTTTGTCGTACCTTGTCATATATTACCATTTCAACGTGTGTTAGATAAAAAGGTATTAAGTAATTTTATGTCATGTCAAGTTAGCTTACCATGAAGACTGGAAAGAAGGTGAAATGGCTAACCTTGCTAGAGCTAACTGCCCCTGGACAAAAATACAGTTGGACAAATAACTCTTTGTTTGAACACTTTTTGAATGAGTTAAACAAGATATAATGTCTTGATTAGTGAGCTTTAGAGGTGCAGGTAGGCTGGCATCCCCTGTTTCCATTGTTCATGCTAAGCTAAGCTAACCAGCTGGTGATTGTAGCTGTATGAGAGTGGTGTCAAGCTTCTCAACTAACTCTTGGAAGGGGAGTGAATTAAACTTCCAGTAACACTACTTTGAAATCAAGAAGATTTTGTGGAGATTCCAAAAGTGTTTCCTCAAAAACTGACTTGATTACATGATTTGAGTTGGTGATATGGCACTTTATAATCAAAATATGGAAAAGGTAAACCGAGTGAATAATACTTGAGTGGAGAGCGTGTATCTAATCCTGCTTTTTGACGAGTGGTAAACTGATCTGGCACTGTAAATGCAAAGCTTACAGCGTGTCACTCCTCTTGAAGAAAAGAGGTCAGGGTGCACTGATGTACAGATGAAAGAAGGAACAAACATGTGCAAATATGTCTAAACCAAGAAACACAAACCATGGAAATGCAATAATTTTAATGTAAACATGACCGACTAAAACCAGGGGTTAAAGTGTTAGAACGGACACGCTCTATGCACATAGGTGACATCTCTCTCACACACACACACACACACACACAAACACGCACACACGCACACACACACGCAACGCACACACACGCACACACACGCACACCACATGAGTGATGCAGTCCCTTTATCGTTTCTGCTCATTTCCTGGTATCCTTGACAACGACATATACACACAGCTGCATCAGCTCAAACCCCTCTTCCCCATAGACAGACGCGCTCACACACACACACATTAAGAAAGTATTTCCAGCTGCAGAGCAGGAGATTGTGAGAGCAAAATTTAGGGTTTAACAAAGAAGAGTAAAGTATGTGAGATGCTAATGCAGAAAACCAAAATGAAAGACAGAAATCTATTATTATATAAAAGAAATATGTAAATGCACCCATAAAACAAGACATGTGACTCACATCCTGTCAGCGCTCTCAGCCAAGACGGGATTGAGGAAAGATAAAATGAGATCAACAGTGAGGAACAACTGCAAAAAGGAGAGGGGAGTCAGAGGCAGACACTTACATCAGGGCCTGGATCTCCGGCATCCCCGTCATCTCCTTTGGGTCCAGGGGTTCCATTGCCACCCTGAAGGTCACAGTAAATGTCAAAGGGCTTAAGTGTTTGATCGCTTTGAGTGTCTATTAAAGCACTATATAAATGTAATGAATTCTTCTTCTTATTATTATTATTAAAGGTCAGGATTGCGCATGAGCATGAGGTGTAAATGTAAAGTACTAGATAGACTGATCTAATTTAGCTTAGTTTAAAGTTTCCTATAGATAAAAAAAACTAAACTAAAAAACTAACTCCACTATATTCATCCAGAATATATCAGGTGACTGACCAACATCTGATTTCTAATAAAAGTTAAAGTTAAAATAGAAATTTGAAAGGTAACTCACCGGCTCACCAGGGTCTCCGCGGGGCCCAGGATAACCCTAAAAAAGACATACATGTTCAGAATCTACAAATGTACATGGAGCACAATGCATCATAAATGACATGCATTAACTACTAAAAACACTTACCTGGAAACCAGGACAACCTGCAGTGCCATTTCCTGGCGCACCATCTTCTCCCTGAAATTAAGAAAGAGATACACTTACAGATCCATCTGCATACATACACACACATACAAGCACACAAAAAGGGCAGGGAATATGATGGATGGCACACATCTGTCTCCCACACTCACCCTCTCCCCCAGCTGGCCTCTGTCTCCCGGAGATCCTTTGATTCCTCTCGGCCCTTTGGGTCCCTGGGAGATGAAAGGAATGATAAGATTAGAAACAGATGAAATGGGACATGCCATGTGTGTTGAAAACATATGGATGTGGTCAAGACAAAACGGTATATATTTCAATCTGTTGTATTCCGTTTGCCTAGATTGTGCGATAATGTATGTAATATACATGATGTATGATAAAAACAGCTTTTTGAATGCAGCTGAAACGGAACATTTTTATGGAGTTTTGGAGTTAAATCAGTGGCGTTACAGTTGGAGCTGTAAAGTTGGAGTTTGAGCTTGTCTGCTTTAAGCTTTCAAATCTTAAAGCCCCTGAAAACGCAGCCTCAAATTTTCAGTATTTCTCTATAACATTTGGTATTCACAAACATTCATCATAAAACATTGTTAAGTATTATTTCTTGTGGGTTTAACACAAAAAATCATAACAGTAGTTACATTATTACATGACATTAAAAATGCATTACTAATAAAAAGATAATAACTTACATTTTTTTCATGAAGTGTTTAATACTCCAACACTAATCTGCTTCATGGGCATGAGTGTTGGATCAGATTTAATTAATAGTGACCAAAAAACCCACCAACTATCATCAGATTCGGATTCAAACTTTGCTAAATCCTGATTGGTGCACGAAAGTAGAGCCCCGCTCCTTTACAACACGTGAGAAGAGGTCAGATTAAAACAGAAATTTGTGTGTGTGTGTGTGTGTGCGCGCGCGTTTGTGTCCTTTTGGACTCACTTCAGGTCCAGGTGCCCCTTCATCTCCTCTGTAGCCAGGAGATCCAGTCCGGCCAGGCTCGCCCTGGAAAACAACACCATTAATGACACACCATTAAACAACCACAGAAAACACACTGAAAAGAAATTACAAAAGACTTTGAAACCATTTTGAACCAACACAACCTAAAACACAGAGAACTAAATGGTTATATCCACTGCTGTAGTTACTTATATTTTTGTTTTCAAAACTAGATTTGATAAATGATTATTGTCAGCATCTGACAACTACAGCCCCCATGGGTCTATGGCATAGGCTAGTGAAACACAAGTTAGCCTGAAATTGTCTAAATCCAAAGAAAGGCTTGAAAATTAGTTTTTCACAGCCCTGGTTAGTTCACTGTAATTATCACGTTACATTAATATTATTAAACTATTTTCATAAATGTGTTCCATATTTCTATTGATTATGATACAATTGTACTAATGTATGGCAACACAGTAGCATCCTTGCTACAGTAAATAAAGCATTAGTTGCTAGCTGACACAGAAGGTATCCTGAACAAAATTCAAAATGGCCACCATCATAATAACTTCAATGTTTGTTAATAGTGGTCAACTCAATGAGTTAATTGTCCACAGATCTGCCGCTATCATCATGCAGTAAAGCCTCCCATGAGCCTGTTTTGAAACTGAAGTTTCACACAGTTCTTAATATGTTAACGAAGCACTCAACATTTTAGATTAAACACTTGTAGGAAGAGCTAATGTCATCTCAGTGCAGTCCAGGCTGAGACTGAGACATGGTCAGCCTAGCTAAGTACCAAGACTGGACACATGAGCAAAAAGTTAAGTGTTGAAGTTAGCTCTGACAGAAGTGAAAAAGTACACTTTATTTTTAAGTCAACACTGACTAAAAAACATTCTAATATGTTACTGTATTCAGCACTATGGCTTGTTTAATGAATGCAAATGATGTGCATCACTTTACTGCATGTAAGGATAGAGCTTTTCCTGAGAGTATGAGGAAGGCCCACCATGTCAGTTATTCCATGTTGTTTGTGCTACTTAGTTCTTTACTATTCATTAAGCCCGGATGAGGCGCAGCAGAAAGCACAAAAGAGCCATTGAAAGTTCTGACATCACGAAGGTTACCACAACTAAAGCTTGTAACGTATTATTATTATTACACTGCCTTCTTGAGAAAACCATACTTAGGCTTTAGCTGGGACAGACGGAGAGAAGAACTGAGTCAGAGGGGAAAGAGTGAGTGCTGATGTTCCTAGTAGGAGTAAAAACTGAGAACGAGAGAGGGGAGACGGAGGAGTGGGCAGCACTCTGGGGCACCAGCCAGTTTCTCCTCTGTTTAAGCTTCTGCTCAATGTACTCCTCCTCAACCTTAAGAATGGATGCACATGCACAAGTGTTCACACGTGCGCGCACATGAGGAAACATGTGCAAGTTCTCCAAACTGACTGGAAAGAAAGGGATGCTGCCAGAGAGAAAAGTGGGTGGTTCGTACTTGGGACTGTGTCGGCTCCTGTAACTCTATACAACAGGCTAACAGAAGGATACGTCCCCTTCTAACGCAGAAGGCGTCACAGACTACTGCAACTTCCTCCTGATTGGCCGGCCTGCATGTGCCATCCGCCCCATGCAGCTCATTCAGAACGCAGCAGCTCAATTTGTCTTCAACCTCCCCAAGTTCTCTCACACTACACCGCTCCTCTACTCTCTTCACTGGTTACTGCATCCGCTTTAAGATACTAGTACTTGCATAGAGGGCCGGGAAAGGATCAGCCCCATCCTACATCCAGGACATGGTCAAGCCGTATACCCCAACACGCCCACTGCGCTCTGCATCAGCCAACCTGCTTACTGCTCCCTCACAGCGAGGGAGAACTAATCACTCAACAAAGTCCAGACTGTTTGTTGTCCTGACTCCTAAATGAGCTCCCTACTGACATCAGGATGGCCAAAAGCCAACAAATCTTCCGCCAAGGACTAAAATCCCATCTCTTCCAACTGCACCTCAGATGATGATAGAAAAAAATATAAACCTAATTCTTGAAGCTGCACTTTCATATGGCTCTTTGTGGTTTTGCTTATTTAAAGCTAATGTACTTGCACTTGTTGTCTGGAGTTTGCACCTTCGGGGTTGGAAGCACTTAATTGGAAGTCACTTTGGATAAAAGCGTCAGCTAAATGACATGTAATGTAATGGTACAGCAGCTTCCGTGTGTGTGTGTGTGTGTGTGTGTGTGTGCGCATCTATGCACTGTAAATGTGTGTGAAAGTCTTACAGGCTCTCCGTTGGGACCAGATGAGCCCTCCCTCCCCTGCTCTCCTCGGGGTCCTGGCTCCCCCTGGCAAGAAAAGAACAAATGTATCAAGCTAAAGGCATTAATGGCAATAACAATAGACAAGTGAAGCAGACAGGGCCAAATTTTTAGTTATATAGTAGTGGTAGGGAGTACATGGGGAATTGCTTCATAAAAACAGTATTTTCTATCGAGGGCAGTGTGGTTGCGGTTGACATAATAGAGCCAAACTGTATTTCCCATGAATTTCTAAGGAGGAGGTGCTGATATCAGACAGACCTTGAAGGACTGGGAATCTACACTGCGTCCCTCCTCCTTGTCCATATCATCACTTACCGGGTCTCCTCTTGGACCTCTGTTTCCACGGGAACCTGACTCGCCCTTCTCTCCAACTTGTCCCTACAAAAGATTTTAAAGATGTTAACATATCATTTTTGGCAACTGTCACAACCAAACACACTCATTTGAAGGTTAATGTTAATACTATTTACTCTCTCGCCGCGACCTCCATCCTGTCCAGGTGGGCCCTGAAACACAAACAAATAGCCGGATATTAGATGAGCCGTTAAAGATCAGCAAGTTGATGTTACTGCCGTCGTCAGGAGCTTCATTGCTTACATCATCACCGCGCTCTCCTTTGTCCCCGTTGTTTCCGCGAGGGCCCGGTTCACCCTGTCACAACACAGATTATTACACATTTATCATATTTTCTGCTTTGTGTGATACACGTAGGTACAGATCTGTCGCTCATCATCATTCCCTTTGTGCTGATTTACCGGAGGTCCCATTGGGCCATAGTTTCCAGGCCTTCCTGGTTCCCCGTCTCTTCCAGGATCTCCCTGAAACAAGCACACAATGTCTTATTACAGACTACCAATAGTGCTATTTGACATTTTTAAGAGCCCAAGTGTTTTTTTCATATCTTACCTTTCCTCCTTTCTGTCCATAAGGGCCAGGGTCTCCCTTTGGTCCAGGCTCTCCCTGCTGGCCCTGGAAGCAGAAAACACAGAGAGACAGTCTCAGTGCATGATCACAAGCAGCTGAAGCCCCAACATTCAATCATGGAGACCCGCCGTGCGTCTACGCACATGTACGTGTGTGTGTGTTTGTTTACAGTGTGACTATATAGCTTCATTTAAACAATCTGACAGCAGAGAATGTAAACGTAGCAGTGATTAAGAGTGCCCCGGTCTGCCTGCCCAGGGGGATCCAGATGCAGGAAGCGATGTTCGTCAGGGCTGTAATGGTAGCGGCATTCCTAAACATGCAACTGTGGCAAATGGCTAATCTGTAGTGTAAACTATGTGGCTGAGCCTCAGATAGATATAGAAATGGCCTGTCGGATTGTCTGTAGTTTAAGAGAAGGCACTACAGGTGAATAGGGTAAAGATTTTTTACTAAAAGATATCAATATGAATCGACCTGTTGTTTTTTTGTATTACAAAGGTCATAAGGGTCATGGTTAGCTCCCCTTTCTCTGCTTTGCCCGCCCAGACAATTTGGCCCACCCATGACAGAGAGACATCATGGCTTTCAAACGAGCAAAGTGGCAGTTGGTCAAGGCCACACCCCCAGCCTCCACCTACTGTGTATTTGCAGGTCTCAAACCTGATTTCATTGTGTGTGTGTTAACGTCTAGTTGTTGGTTCCCATTTGATTGGGATTCAAAGTGTTTGAAATGTGTGACATTGGTGTGAGTGAAGTCAAGGCCAAAATGCAAGACAGTGGGATTATTCTGATATTTGGGATGTGCGACTCACGTCCGATCCGGGAGATCCTTTACAGCCAGCAAGACCTGGGAAACCCGCTTCACCCTAAAGAGGAAAACCAGAGAATCATATTGCCAAACTTGATCAAATCAACCAAAGAACAGACAGATAACCAGAGTTGTATTGTTTTGATGTTCAGGTCAGTAACTCACCTTGCGTCCATCAATTCCATCCCTTCCACTTTGACCTTTGTCACCCTGAGATTTAGCAAGAGATAAAAAAGATTGAAAGAGTGAGTGAAAAAGAATAAAAGTGATAGAAGAATAATTTAAGCATTCAGAGCAATCACAGATAGGAGAGCAATCCTCTAAAGATCAAATATGTTAGGAAGAGCTCACCTTGTAGCCTTTGTGTCCTCTGTCACCCTGCAGAAAACACACACAACATTACTTCATGAATAATACAGTACAGTCATCCAGGAAAATATACTGAATCTGGTTTATGTATACTTTTTGTTTAATTTTTGTGTTCTGTTAATACCTTTTCTCCTTTGCCACCACGGTCTCCCTGGAAACAGAAACAAACACGTCAGAATTATCCTCATTACACACGGCAAAAGGGATCAGTGACAAGGTTGGTGTGACCTAGTCAGTGATCATCAAAAGCTAAACAACATAGAAAAACAACTACATTCAGGCTCACGTTTGCAAATGTTTCCTCCACCAACCTTCCTGTTACACGTTTATTTCTTGGTCATAAACATTTATATAAATCTATAAAGGGGGGATGAGGGCCATCCCACAGAAATGGCTGAGGACAAACCCTCTAACAAAGGAAAAACTGACCTTTTTCTTAATACTACAATATGAATAATATGTACAACACTGGGAAAAGGGCTCTATGTGTCTAACCCATTACAAAGTCCAATAAAGCACCTGTTCCTATTGTTTTGCCCATATGAACCCATTCATTAAGTGCACTATACCTTCATTCCACTATAACCAACAGGACCAGGGTCTCCAACGTTGCCCTGTAACATAAAGATAGAAATATTAGAACATCTGAATGACACTTCCATCAAGCCTGCATGAGAAAATTCAAAGACATGTGATAATTGTTTTGTCATTTTGAACGTCTGTTCCTAAGTTGGGGATGGAGTTGGTGTTGGTGGAGGATGGTTGACGTTACCTACCCCGTCACCAACATCTCCTTTTTCTCCTGGCATCCCTGGTCTACCTGTTTCTCCCTGTAGAAAGGCAGAAGAAAAGATAAGTTTTGTATGTAAAGTTCTGTGCATTTGCTGACAACCATCTGTAATGCAACTGAATGCATTGTTTTTTCCCCCTTCATATTATATCATCACACCTTAGCGCCAATGTCTCCTTTTTGTCCTGGATTCCCTCCTGGAGCCTACAAAACAAAAACAAAAATTGAAAAAACACTCAAAAACAAAGCCAGAGAAGAATTTATGTTGGCAATAAGACAAAAAATGGCATACTTACATTGCATTCGTAAGAGCAACACTGCGGGGCAAAAGAGAAGAAAGATTATCAACACCTTAAAGAAGGAAAAGTGTATCTTTGTCTCTATATATACGATTATTGGCTATCCTCGATAAGTCTAAAAAGGACTCATGACCCCATCAAATTACGCTAGTCTCTCCCTCATTACTAACACTGAGATGCCCTTGAGCAAGACCCTTAATCTCAAAACCCGCTCCAGTGGAGCTGCTCAGTGGCAGCAGATCAGACTGTGGTTGTATTGGGTAACTGTGTGAATGTGATCAGGGCGTTGTTGACTCTCAATGAACCTTCCCTGAATAAATTAAGGTTAAAAAACAACAACATGGTATGTCCTTATCTTTTCTGGCCTGATCACAAGTGTCTAATCACTTGTCAGATGACAGTAGGGCTGGGCAATATGTCCAATATTTAAGATATAACTGCAGTGATTTTGTTGAAAATAGAAAAGTGAATATCACTGCAGTCTCAGTTTGCTTCCTGTAGCGGCCCTGCTTGACCCTTCCTTGTTTCCGGAGTATGAATTCAATTCATTGCCATTTCAACACATTATATTGCTGATAGACACTGTGCATACAACTCTTTCCAGCTGTCCCTTCTCAAGGGTGATTATGTTGCCATACCACACTTGCACTACATAAACAACTCTAGTAGCAAAAATGAAGCAAGTGTTGTTTCGAGAAATTTGGTTTGTAAACATTTTAAGCCACGGCATTTTAGCCAATAAAAAAAAAAAAAAATCTGTTTTAATTCAAGTTGCTTCAGCCGAACTCATAAACAATTCTGCTGTTGGGATGCTTGAGTTAAAAAATAGAATAATTAATAAAACAAAAATATATATCATGTAGCTGAAAATGTACATCTTACCGCATCCTTTGTCTCGTTTGTCTGAAAACAAGGAACAAAACAAAGACAGTTAGTTCAAAATCCAAATGTTGAATTCTGTTTTGCAGAGAAGGAGAGGAGAGGAGAGGAGAGGAGAGGAGAGGAGAGGAGAGGAGAGGAGAGGAGAGGAGAGGAGAGGAGAGGAGAGGAGAGGATGATACATACGATCATATTGATGATGGTTCGAATGGTTTTTAACTTGGTGGATCTGGACTCGTCTGCAGCAGTAAAGTTCTGTCTGTAGGACGGGTCTGTGGCAATGACTGACAGCCTGGTGTCCTGGTGAGACATGAGATACAAACATCATCATCACATGGCTTAAAGTAGCACCTACTACAATGGCATGACTGAGCACCAAAAGATTATTTCTATGACATTATTATAGGATTCCAATAAGATTCTGCAAATATTGTTGCTAGTGCTTCTGCTATTAGACATTACCTATTAGATTTTATTGACAGTTAGAGTTCCATGTAGAACATCAAAAAACCTGCTAAAGGCTTGTTAAATCCATCGTCCAGTGATTAGATTTAAATTCACCCTCATCACATTGAAGTCATACTGTATAAAAAAAATGACTCTTGTCTCTTGGAAGAAATCCACACAAACATCTGGCAATGCATGTTTTAAAATACTGTATGACCTGCAGAATGTTGCAAGCTTATTCTTATACCGTCTTTAACTTCCCCTCACTTACTCGACCTCCCTTTATCTTCCCTTCACTCCCCTTTAATGAAATCATGGACAGTCTGTTTGAGGGTTAGGACTTGGTTTTAGAGTTAATGTTAGAATTAGTTTAAGGTTAAAGGATCATTTCTGTATAAAGATATATTCCAAATTTCAGCTAAAGCTGAGGCTGTATGTTGCATCATCAGTTTGAGTTAGCTAGATCAAGTTGTATTTTCCAAAGATATGGTGTTTTTAGTATACAATTCCATATTGTATACAAAATGTGTTTCTGAACTTACTTTTTGCACAGAGCAAGGACTCTGGATTTGGTCCCCCATCACTTACTTACTTACAAGTCGCACTAGGAAAGGATCACTTTACAGCTAATATGGACAGAGACCAATGACTTTTTCAATGTTGATTGAACATGGCTAGTATGTAAGTAAGGACATAATGAAACATAATGAAAACGTGATCTGTCAAACCTCAAGTAATTCTCTGATTAACATGCATGACAAAATAAGACTTTTTTTGAGCAGGTTATTTCCAACACTGTGATAACCTGCATTATCAAGACTGTGTGTGTGGTTTGTTTAGATTTGATTGACAGTGACCATCATCAAATTCTAAAGAAATCCACAGAAAAAAAACACAAATACAGAAATGTACATGTGACATGATCAAAACGGTTCAACCCGTTTATATTAATAAATTGACTGAGAAAATAGATTTTTCTCGACTGACCTTCAACCCTTTGTTCTTTTAAATTTAGGGTGAGGATCCTTACCAGTATTTAAGTACATTTAAGTACAAGTAAGTGTGTGTCTGTGTGTGTGTGTGTGTGTGTTACCTCTTGGTCAGGTGAGATGGCAACGGCAAACACTTTAACTCTGTGTTGCTTAGCTTCATTAGCAGCCTCCTGCACACCTCCACATGGCTCTTTGTAACCAGTAATAGGATGGCCATCAGTCACTACCACAATGTACTTGTTGTCGTGGTAGTGGGAGCCACTGCATACAGGAAGACACACACAAAAAAACACTCGGAAATGATATCACTCATCTAATTACTTAATCTGATGAAGTGTATGTGTGTGTTATTATTACCTGGAGAGCAGCTCAGCAAGGCCCCTCTTGATGGCACAGTCAGTATATGTGCCCTTGCCAATGTAGTCTATGCCTTTGATGTCAGCCTTCAGGGCCTGGCGATCAGTCCTCATGTCACTCAGATGTCGTACAAGTTTGACTTCGTCACTGTAGTGCAGTGCTCCTGAGTTCCACGTCAGGGTGCGGTCACACCGGTGCTGCCTGTATGAATAGAGGTGTTAAGTGGGATGTGGTGGACTACAACTAAGTACATTTACTCAAGTACTGCACTTAATTACAGATTGAGGTCAATGTACTTGTAAGTTCTGTAAGTAAAATTATGGGACTTTCACTTGTGTGTGTGTGTGTGTGTGCATCTTACATTTCCTTCAGTTCATCTATGAAGGTAATGGTGAAATTTTTAAGCTGGTCAATATAATATTCAGGAGGTTTCTGTCTGAGGGCGACACTCTCAGATGTATCCAGTACAAAGAAAAGGTCAACCGGACATTCTGGTCACAAAACAAACAAAGATTGTGGTCAGCAAATATCATCTATTTAACAAAGCATTTATGAAACAGTAAATCCAAAATGCGGTTAGGATCAGACAGGGCAGGTATCACTACTGCAGCACTGGAGGCCTACATTGGGCCAAAATGATGCTGCTTGGAGCACCCTGCGTCACATAGGGTGTCATGGGGCTGATCTACCTGATCTATCCAGATAGACAGGTGCAGGCCTGTAGTGACTTCCTGCACCCATAACATGGCTGCATATACATCTGTATTATCACTGTTGCACAGCACCTTGGCAGGGAAGCCGGCCTAAGGCGCAATCACTTGCTTTGGTTCTTTATCACTCTGGAATCCACAACACTGGCAGATATTAGCCTCCATAACATCCAACTTCTACTACCCAAGCCAATTAGAACAACCAAACAAATGCCTGCTTAAGTTGGGCTAGGCTACTGTCACCATCTTATCTTACTTTCAGTTGTTATTGCATCCGTGCTGTTGATTTGTAAGATTGTTAGACTTCGGGATATATGCAACCCAAAGTTAAAATCTGGACTAGCTCTGGCTGCAAGCATCGCTTCAGTATATGACAAGTCACATTCAAACACAGAAAGACCACTTCACATGCTACATAGGGCTATAAACAATACATACTCGGGCATTCTTGAAAAGTACATGTTTTTTTGCAAACTTACCCGCAAAAATGTTTCTTTGGGGTTGCGTTTGCGCTCCAGCCAGAAAAACGCACAGCAGCGCGAGGAGAGCTCTAAGAGTCTCCATGTTTAAACTGCAAAAAAACTAAAAAGGGAATACACACAAAACCCGCAAAAAACAAACACCGAACCACTCAGTCCCCAAGATCGGTACCTTTAAACCGATTGGGCAAAGTTTTGGTGATCCAGCGCTCCGCCGCAGTTTGTCCGAGGCGAGACAGAAAGCGCAGATGAGGACCAGCGCGCACAGTGAGGGGGGGAGAGAAGGAGGAGGATAGAGTTCACGCGCTTTCTCTGGGGACGATTCGTAGGAATAGACTAGAACGCACACGAGCCAAACGTTTACAGAGAATTTTAGATATGCCTGATTCCTTATAAGGTCTACAGGGACACGGTTTATACAGAGACACAGACATAAATAAATAAATAAAAACGCTGGTTGTGAAGGAGGTTCCAATGTGCACGGATTTAGTGTTTTCTTTTCAGGAAAGAGAGTGCATCTAGAAACTGATTATGTTTTAATGACTTCAGAACATGTATAATGAGAAATCAGAGGAAGCTTTGCAGCTTTGCTTTTCACACCTATATGCCATGTAGCAAAGCAAGATGCGAAAAGATGCACACTGGAGTAATTTCATCAAACTTAATGAAAAGCAGCTGACACATCTTGGAAGCATTTTGTACTGAATAAAAAAATCTCTCCTTTCTGTGGAACCCGGGGTGGGTGGGGTTTGAATACATCTGGTTCACTTTGGCATCCAGACCTGACCTCAACATAAAAGCGAGGGGGATGGGGGGGTCCTCGGAAGCAGAAAGAGAAACATTGCCATCTAGTGTGCTACAGGTGTGCAGATCACCACCATGGAAGAAGGCAGAGTTGTGTAGGCATGTACTGTTCATTTGGCACGGTGTTGATGCGGGTGGATGTTGCACGGTTCATGTGGACATACGCGTGTGCGTGCGTGCGTTGGCGCGCGTGTGCTCAAACTGTGGGCCTGTAGGGAAGGTCTGGCCCGGACTCAGATTTTCCACTGAGATCACTGTTTCAGGGAGGAAAAGTTGTGAGGAGAAGCAGTGAGCAAGTGAAGGAAAATAAAGAAGGGAGAAAATGAGGGACGAGGAGAGAGAGGGGGACATCTGGTAATGATCTGTGTTTATTAGCAAGCTCTCATAGTAAATCTGTTGGATTTTTGGCAGCTGTGGGTGTGTGTATAAATTGATGCAAATTGAAGCATGCATTTCGAGATGTCTCAATACCAGGCTTCATCATTAAAACATTTCTTGAGAAATTCATAAGCCAAATAGGAATGTTTACAGTTTTCACAGCCCTGAAACTGGCAGGTAGGATCGAGAGAAATGAATGATCTCATTAGGGAGTCATTATCTTTCACCCAGAGGAAAATGCATGGATGTCCTCAAAAAGGTCAAGATAAAGCCCCATGGCATATAAGTAGAAACTACTTCCTAAAGCCGAGTAGTTCTCTATAAAGTCTTGGGCATGGTCTCATGGCAGACAGGATGAAGCACAAGTTTCCACAGGATCCCGATGTTCAGTGGTGAAGATGAGTAGCATTTCTGAGTCAGAGAAAGAAGGAATAGTGCTGAGTAAAACTAGTGTCTTCAGCCTGACATTTTTTGTGTGGTTTTTAACATCTTGCAACATTTAACACACCCCCGCATTCATCTTTGGCGTTGATCTCCCTGTGAATGGCTCACATTGTGGTTTGTTTTAGAGAATATGATTCAAAAGCTACTATGCATAAGTGAGCATGGAACAAGGGAGAAATGTGGGTAAAAAAACAGCTTCCGTCATCCAGCAAAAACATGAAAGTCAGTGCAGCGCACATGGAAGAGATTTAACACAATGTGTAAGACTTCATCTGGCCGAGATCGAAGTTAATGGTACTGGGAAGAACCATGGTCCAGATCAGACTTTAACGTTTGCTAAACTAGGCTTAGGTGGCGCCATGCATAAACAACAATTGAGGAATTTATTTTGTTATGGTTGAAACCACTTCAGATACTGCTAGGCGCCAGTCAAAACATCAGGAAATTGCAGGCTGATCAAGATTCTGACCCACGCCAAATGAAAGTAATGACAGGAAATGGGCAAGAATCACTCCTGTTGCATTAGTTCATTACCAATCTCTACTCAGCTAAGATATTTTTGAAATTGTCTTCAGTTGGCTGTAAAGCAAAGAATACTTGATAAATGCGATTACTAATTTAATTACCTATGGTCACCAATGACCACCACTACCTGGAAATGTATGAAGAGCAAGGGGGAATTGGTTCCAGGTCACCTACTGCCATCTAGTGAAACCTTTTGTTATAATCTAACTTCCAATACTGTACACACTTTTTCCAAGAACTCAAATGTTTTTAAATAAATTAAATCAACATGCACAAGGTATAACCAACGTAATTTAATTTGTAATTCACAAATTTTGCAAATCATAGTGAGGGATATAAAAGGCCTACAGGAATAAAGTTATGTCATCACTTTAACTTTTGCACTCTCAAAATATTTGTCTTTCGGCATATTTACAGAAAGCCAACATTTTCATTTCTATTAATATTGAGGCCTTTCCAAAAATATAATTTCACCAACATTACAGCTTCTGAACATACAGTATCTCACCCAAATACTATCCAGAATAGCATCCAAACATATTCATGCATAAGAAACTGATGCAAGAAAAAAAAAAAGCTCAATGAAAAGGCTTGTGGGGAATGAGGGAAAAGAACGAGCTTGTGCAGAAGTTAAAGAAAGGGTTTGGCATTTTGTAAACATTTACCTCCTTGCTGAATTAGATGAAAAGATTGATATTAATCTCATATCTTTCCGTTCAATATGAAACAACAGCTATCAAAACTCAATAATTGGCATGTTATAGCTTTTTTTATCTGTACAAAACTAACTGGTTTAATACGTGCCAGGACTTTTCTTTGATAGGCACATTTCACATACCTTTTGACAGAGCCAGGCTACCCGTTTCGCCCTTCCTTTGTGCTAAACTAAGCTAAGCGTCTCCTGGTTCCAGCTTAATAATGAACAATAAGACTGTATCAATCTTTTCATCTAAGGATCGGCCACAAAGCGATTAAGTAAATTTCCCAAAATGTCAAACTATTCCTTTAAATGTCCTTGACAACTGGCTAATGTGATTACATTTACTTTACAGTAAAGAGGAAAGTTTTCATCTCAATTTCAACAGCAACTGTACAGCATCATTCTATATTTCTTCATGTATTGCTTGGTTTAGTTGGTCCATCGCAACTTCAAACGCAGTGTGTCAGTATATGTGTAAAATGTTCTGCTCGTTTGCTTTCAAGATGGACTCAGTTCATGTTTGAGTGGCTTTTCAGGTGCCTCCTCAGGTGATTTAGACAGGTGTAGGTCTTGGGACAGATCTGGCAGTGGTATGGTCTCACCCCTGAGTGGTTCAGCATGTGCTGCTTCAGCACACTGCCATCTGAGAAGGCTTTCCCACACTGGGAGCACACATATGGCCGCTCTCCTGTATGCACGCGCATGTGAACCGTCACCTTGTGTGCCATTGTAAAACCTTTGCCACACACTGTGCACTTGAATGGCCTTTCTCCTGTGTGGGTGAGCCTGTGGGTGCGCATTGCACCCATCTGGGAGAAAGCCTTACCACAATCTGGGCAAACATGCGGCTTTTCGCCGGTGTGAACCCTGGTGTGACTCCTCAGTCCTCCTGCTGTGGAGAAACACTGGGAGCAGTGAGTGCACTGGTAAGGTCGCTCTCCTGTGTGAGTACGCATGTGCTGCTTCAAGTCGTAGCGGTTTCTGAAGCCGCGGCCACAGACGAGACAGCTCTCTGGTCGGTCATCGCTGTGGCGCAGCTCATGGTTGGCCAGGCATTTTTCCGACAGGAAGCACTTACCACATTCCTGACACTGATAGGGCTTCTCGTGGTCAACTCTCTGATGGTACTTAAGCTCGCTGATGCCTGGGAAAGTCTCATCACAGTATCTGCACCTGAAGCGATGGTTGGGGCTGTAGGGAAGCTGGTGTTCACTCAACTGATGGTTCCTCAGCATGTGGGCCATCTTGAAGGTCTTTCCACAATGAGAACACTCGTATTTTGTTAGTAGCTGGACACACTGATGTCTGACCCGCTCGTGTAGAGACCTGAACTGACAGCCACACTTGGTGCAAATGTGGGAAGCATTTTTACACTTTCTCTTCCTGTGCCTGGAGAGGTGAGCTTCTGTACGGAAGGCTTTACCACACTGAGAGCATTTGTAAGGCTTCACTGCAGTGTGGAACCTCTGGTGCTCGAGGAATTCAAAACGATACTTAAAGCTCCTTCCACACAGTGGACAATTATGCGTGACTCGTCCTCGTGGGTAGACAGCTTTGACAGATGTTTTCCTGGAGGACATAGATGCAGAGCAAGTCCGATAAGCGGAGCCACTCTTCCTATGTTTACCTCCACTCATTAATTTGACAGTCTCCATGTCACCAACCTCTTCATGTCGTTGTTGATGTTTGGTCAGACACTTGGAGGAGATAAAGCTTTTTCCACACTGCTTACACTGATAAGGTTTGTCATGATCTACCTGCTGATGATACTTTAAGTCACCAATTCCTGAAAAACCTGCCCCACAATGACTGCACTTGAAGAGGCGGCTTTGAACATGAGTTAGCAGGTGTTCTTTTAAGCTGTTAGACTTTTGAAAACTCTTTCCACAGTGCCCACAGTCATAGTTACGGCCCCGTTTTGGGCAGTGGTGTCTAAATTTGTCTAGTGAGGTTGGAAAACTGTTCCCGCATTTAATGCACAGATACGCAGCATTTTTGCATTTCCGTAGCCTGTGGCCGGCCAGCAGAGTGGCTGTCCTGAAAGCCCTCCCACACTCAGAGCAGTTGTAAGGCTGTAGCCCACTGTGGACTCTCTGATGTTCGATGAGGACAGAGTGATGCTTGAAGCATTTGTCACATTCGGGGCATTTATGCATCCCTGACTGCTGTCTCCTGCGAGGAGATGATGACATATCAGTCCTTTTTGGCAATTCAGGAAAGTCAGTTGAGGTGGAAGGGTTTGTAGACAGTTCTTCATCGAACATGACAATCTGAGGAACGTCGTTATTTTCGTCGTCACAAGCACTCGGGTGGGAAGCGATGGCCACTTCCAGCGATGGAGGAAGAGACAGAGAGGGAATGAGAAGATCATCTGACTGAAACGGAGCTGCAGGGAAAATGTGAGAAGAAAAAGTGTTAATACACAGCCTCCCTCTTCTTTCACCATTACACATCTGATGACTAGTACATAGCAACAGTGAAAAAGTTGTGCACATACCAACACTACTCTTAGCCAATTTCCCATGGCACTGTTTGCTTTGGAGAAGAAATCTGAGGTCCTCTCCATTTGAGACACACTGCATGTACTCCTCTAGGACAGAGGGGGCAGCACTGATCCAGGATGCGGTCTATACAGGAGAGGCACACAAAAAAAACTTTCACGTTAAAAGGGTCTCCTTATTTATTGACTGAATTTTCTAATCTTTCAGAAATCCTCTTTGCACCTGTTTGAAATCTGGTATTGGCAGCAGCTCCTCAAGTCTGGTGAAGAATTCACAAACCAGAGTCTCCAGTGCCTGTTTGAAATCTGGTATTGGCAGCAGCTCCTCAAGTCTGGTGAAGAATTCACAAACCAGAGTCTCCAGTGCTGTGTCAAAGTCAGGGCCATACTCCACTGGAAACACATTCTGTCAAATGGAAGAAAAATCAACTACAACCAGACACCTTCAGCAAATAAATACCCTTTTAATTTCTTACATTTTGTTCTGTTAATATGTTATAAAGAAATAGACTCATATGATTTGTTTTGGCAGATCATGTTATTTGGGGGACCATATACAGTTGATTTTACCTTGAGGAAGTGTTCTCTACCATCAGTGTCTTCAATGAGGCCTTGCACCAGCTTCATGAAGTTTGCCTCTGGTGCCTCAATTACAGGATCATTGGTCTGGATAACAAAACCAAACAGCATAGTCAGATGATTAGAGACAAATTAAATGTAAAGAAAATATAATCTAACCAATTAGGGTGAAAATTATTTTCTTCACTGATCTGTTGACTATTTTCTTGTTTAATCATAAGTGTTTTATCAATAAAAAGTCAATGAAACATTCTTGTTTAATCATAAGTGTTTATCAATAAAAAGTCAATGAAACATGTACATAATTGACTTGTGTGTGTGTGTGTGAGTGAGTGTGTGTGTGAGTGGGCGCAGCCTACAGTCATGCACTCTCATTTGTTGTATCCAAGCACGTTATACATTTTAGGAAATAGGTCCTGTTCATTTAAGAAAATAGAGGTAGATAAATGGAAAATGTAATTGGACAAATTAATCCAATGGGATTGATTGTTAGCTGCACGTAGTAGAGTTACCCCAGTCTGACCATAGATGCACAGAGGATCCATGAGTTTTGCCGTTTACTTTACTTTAGGCTAGTGCGGAGTTGGTAGTCGTTTGGTATCTAGATAGGTGTTGTGTAGGTGTTGTGTCTCAATTTCAAGTCATGCCCAGTGTGTCAGTCTCAGTTTTGTTGAACGCTATAAAGCCTATACGTTGGGCTTTATTTTTGGAAGTGAATATGTTTGTGTTTTGTGTATGTGACAACGTTACATCCAGCCCTTTGCCTAGTAGACTTGATAGTATGCTGACAACAGGTAAACATAGCTACCTCTCTGTCCTCTCCCTGCCGTGAGCGTTTGGCTCGCTACAGACTCAAAATCCAGGGGCTGTCAGAGAGCTAGCCAGTTTTAAGGCAGCTAGCCATGAGTTGAGGACTGTTTTTTTCCTTGTCAAAGGTAGCATGTGGAAATGTATTGTAACCCCAGCTGCCTTAGCCCTATACAATTCATTACTGCAGCCAGGTATGTACATACAGGTAATACAGTATGACCCCCCCCCAGACTTTTTCCTCAGCCATGTCCTCTAGCATTTCACGCTACAACATTTTTGCTGATTTATACAAACAAACACTTAAACAAATTATCAATGGCAAGGACCTTTCCAATGATGATGCTTTCCAATGATGAGAAGAAGATACCTGTGTCTTTAGATGGGTCACCTTTGAGGGCCTGTGTCCTAAATGGTTGGTCATTCTGGTTAATCAAACCCCATTCTAATACTATCTCATGTAGGAAAACATTTGTTCAAATTGAAAGGGAAGAGAAAGTGATCAATTTCTCATGAATGCCCCTTTTGTCCCAATCCAAAACTAGACTATATCCAATTTACTATCATATAAGAAAGAGAACCCTGATATTTGAGAGGTTGGAACCAGTCAATGTATTTGCATTTTTGCTTTAAAATGCAGTCAAGCAATTAATCAAATATCAAAATAGCAGATCTTTTGGTGCTCAATTAACGTATTAGTTGACTAAAACCTATCAATAAAAACACTCACCTCCTCAAGGCAAGAAGATCGTATTCGGTTGAGGTGACTCTCAACGGCCTTGAGATCTTCAGGGTGTTCGGAGCGCAACAGCTCAAGAGTTGTCTAGGGGAAATTTAATTCACAATTTTAATGTTTCCATGATACCCTTTTGTTGAGTCTCTTATCGCATAGCTCTTATGATATACATGATTGATCCATTTTAAAACACTTACCCTTGCTCTCAGGCCCAGTGAGAGCAGTCTCCCTTCTCTTTTACTCATCAGTTCAGGAACTGCATCTGTTACCATAGACACAAAATCCTCCAGTTTCCCATAGTGCTTTATGTTCCGCTGGCGTACCACTTCCCACATCACTGCTGACATCAGCCGAAGTGGTGGGACCAGGAGTGCCAGTGAGGACAGAGGGACACTGAATTCTTCAAAGAGAAAATAGATTGGGTCACATACACTCAGAGGTCACTTCTAATGTTAAATCTGTTATGACTATGAAGAAGATGCAATATTGGATGTAATGTTAAATGCAAATCATTCACACTACTCTTATTTTGGTACGTATAGCTAAGTATCTAGGCACTTATTTTAAGGAGAAAGGGGAAGAGACTTCATTTTTAATTGTAGACTGGAAATGCATTTCCTAATCAGTACAGCATCTCAGTTAAATTCCGTGCAGCCACAGTATCCATTCCTTGATGCACAAGCTAGTGTGAAATAACGTTGACTACAACACTGTATATAACGTTAGCTCCATCCACTCATTGCATGTGCAACGTTATAAAGTTAGTCCTTAAATGCTCAAATAAACACACGGGGCGCTTTTACACTACCGCTACAGCCCACTCGGCGCGAAATGGCAATGGACATAACGTTATAGTTAGCCATAACATAAATACTTTACGTTCGCTACAGCTGTGTTAGCATAACGTTAGTCACTTAGCTAATGTCAAATTTAGCTGGATCTTGCTTACGTTAACTAGCAGTCACAAAGACCCAACAGTCGGTTACGTTTTAAACATAACACAGACCGTATAAAAATGTATTTAAACACAAGATATCGTTTCCATTTTGTGACCAAGGCAAAGCGTTAACCTAGTTAACGTTACCAGACTAGCCACAAGGCCGCAGATGTTGCCTGGTAAAACCGGCTTCATTATTGGTAAAAACAATTCTTGTTCCAGTGATTAGTCGAGGCCTATACAGCCTCGGATAAGCATTAGCTTTAGCTATTTGGCTAGCCGCATAAGCAATATATATACAGTTTGGCCGAGCTCCACAAGCTAATACATACCCGCGTCGTTCATTTTGGAATTCTTTAATAACGATAAGAAGAAAAATCATTTCAATGGACTATCTTTTATACTTTCGGTTAGCGTGCTAGCTAACCGAATACGGGGCTTCAGGCGCCAACTTCTTCCTGAAACACGTTGTTCATTCTGGGGAGCGTTGGCCCACTCAGTGTCAGTACCTAACAGCGAGGCTTGTTTTGCTTTACGGGGAAGCCCGGATAAGACGAATCCAATTCACTCTGCTGTTAAAATGAGATGCACCGCCTCTCTGGACTGTCAAATAACTGAATCTTTAAAGTAATGTTAAAACTTAATACACTTTGTTTTCTTATATCCCTCTTATTTGTAATGTCTAAAAATCCTAAACATGTAAGGTGATGAGGTTTGAATACATATATATTAGTAAAACATATGTTTAAAATTAAGATGCAATTTAAATGATTATAATTTCTGCTTGGAATAGAATCTAGAAAACCCCTATCAGGATAACAGGAGCTTTATATCTTAGTGAATTACTTTGGGTTGTCTATATTAATAGTATTATTATCATTATTAAACATGATTAAAGCTCACAAACATGATATGGATTTGTGCAAGATCACTGTAGGATGTTTCATGAATGTCAGACAAATTCTGCTGTTAGGAGCAAATGCATTGGGCAATTTATTGTTTGTTGTGTGTTTTCTTAGGGACTCTTTTAACATATGGTTTAGGGCTTCAGAAAACAAAAGTAATACACTTACAGTAGATGTCATTATAGAAGGTACAATGACAATGATCTGACAATGCAGAATAAGGAATTAGTCAATAAAAACAAGAACCTTTGCAACAAAGTCCTTACAAGAGAGGGTGAGTGTATTACAAAGTGCATGCTGTCAACACCGCAATCAATACAGGCTAGTTGCATTGCTACAACATCAATTTGATAAAATGACAATGGTAATCAATGGAATTAGACAGTCTAGTTTTTCACTACACTGTGAGTTTTCAAGTGTCTCCTCAGGTGATTGTGGCATGTGTAAGCCTTTGCACACAAATGACAAGCGTAGGGTCGCACCCCCGTATGGTTCATGGTATGTTTTTTCAATTCGCCACCACGTGAAAAACCTTTCCCACATTCAGAACAGATGTAAGGGCGCTCTCCAGTGTGAATACGCATATGAACTGTCAATTTGCTTGCCATGGTGAATCTCTTCTCACATACAGTGCACTTGTAAGGTTTTTCCCCTGTGTGAGTGCGTCTATGTATCTGCAACTCGCCGGCTGAAACAAAACCCTTGCCGCAGTCAGAGCACAGATACGGTTTCTCTCCAGTGTGGGTCCTTATGTGTACGTTCAGGTTTCCTGACGCAGAAAAACGTTTTCCACAGTATGTGCACTGAAATGGCCTCTCGCCTGTGTGACTACGCATGTGCAGACTTAGGTCATGTTTGTTCTTAAAAGCTTTGCCACAACGCACGCAGATCTGTGTTCTCTGTTGCCTGTGGCGCAGCTCGTGGGCTGTCAAACTGGCAGCAGAGCTGAAAAACTTCCCACACTGCATGCATTGATTGGACAGCTCAGGAGGATGAATCTTCTGGTGGGATTTCAGCTCTCTCATACTGGAGTACACTTTCCCGCACTGTCTGCATGTGAAGTTATGGTTCTGGGTGTGAGTCAGCTCATACTTACTTAGCAAGTGCATTTTCTTAAAGCTTTTTCCGCAATGAGCACAGTCAAACCTCTGGACAATATGACCACACCGGTGTCCTAATTTGTCCTGTATTGATTGAAAGCTATTCCCACATTTGATGCAAATATAAGCTGCTTTTGCGCACTGTAACCGCCTGTGAGTTGACATGTCAGAGGTCCTTCTAAAAGCCTTTCCGCATTGAGAGCACTTGAAAGGGTTTTCTCCGGTGTGAAGCCTCTGATGCTCCAGGAGTTTATAACGGTAAATAAAGCACTTTCCACACTGAGAGCATTTGTGTGCAACTCTCTGCTGTAGAGGGCCAATCTTAGAGCTGGGCAATACAGAACTCTCAGTAGATGTAGAGGGCACCCGACAGGTGTCTGAACCTCCGTCTTCATACTCCTCCACAACATCAGTAATGCTGCATTTCCCTCCTGTTTGTTTGGCATGGGTGGTGTCCAGAATGTTTGTTTCCTCCTCAGATGGCCATCTCACATCCTGTATCGCCATGTCTTCTACATCCTGAGGAGAAATCCCCTCAGATTCTCTTGGGTTTTCAAATGTTTGTGTGTGAGATTCTACATCTTTGGTGTTGGCCTCACGCAGTGAAGGAGGGAGAGATAATGATGAGAAGAGCTGCTGCTCTGAGATAGAGGGCACTGTTTAAAACGATAAAAAAAGACAAAAGTGATTACTCCTACAAAAAAAGTCATTACCAAATAATCTGTTGATTTTTCAATTTACTGATAAACAATTTATGTCAGCAAATAGCAAACAATGTTAATCACAAGATTTAAAATTGGTTGTTTTTTTCTGATTTGATGAGCTGGAACCAGTAAATGTTTGTCATTTTTGCTTGAGAAATCACTCTAATGAATTGATCACCAGTTCGTTGACAGATGGTTTCAGCACCAAAATGAACATAATAAAACTTGGCTGGTATCCCAGGCAGACTGACTTACAACATGTATCCATCTTGGCCATTTTACCACGGTGGGCCTTACTTCTGAGAAGTACTTTGAGGTCATCTGCTTTGGATACACACTGCATGTACTCTTCTAGCACAGAGGGTGTATCACTGATCCACACTGCGGTCTTTATCAAACATACAAAAGTATTATTTTGATGGACTGGAACCAGACAACCAATCTCAGGAAATTATTTCTAAATTGTCAGTTTTTACGGCACAAGTTGTTTTCTCTACCTGCTTAAAGTCTGGTATAAGCAGCAACTCTTCCAGTTTGGTAAATAACTCACAAACCAGTGTCTCCAGAGCCGTATCAAAGTCAGGCCCGTACTCCACAGGAAACACATTCTGTGAAGTGAAATATTTCAACCCCAAAGCATGAATATAAAAGCTCATGTTAATGCATGATTTGACAAATCAAACAAACTGCTCCTTTTCATGTCAAAAGTGATAAAGAGGCAAAAGCAGAGACACACCTTGATATAGTGCTCTCTTCCTTTTGGGTCCTCCAGGAGTCTTTGAACAAGCCTGACAAAGTTGGCTTCAAGATCTTCGTTACCTGAATGAACCTGTAAAGTAAAATATACACACCTAAAATAGGCAGAACGCTTCTTAAAAGATAACATTTAATGCCCATGATTAAAAAAGTCACACACCTGTTTTGAGCTAGATGCCAGGAGGCTATTCAAGCGTGTTTTAACACCTGTGAGGTCTTCTGACTGGTCAGAACTTAAAATCTGTAATGTCATCTGTAGAATCCATAAGGCAGGAGTCACTGATAAATAAGACAACTCAAGAATCCCCCTGTGTAGCTACAAACACCACAGTGAAGAACTGCAAACAATGAAATATGCATACAATAACAATATATTTGATTCTAATCCAAAGAATAGTCATATTAACTAATACAATCTTTTTGAAAAGATGGCAAAAACGACATTTCCACAATCAGACACATTTTAGCATAAAATAGGTTTGACATGAGATCAAATTAGCTGAAAATGAAAATAAAAACAATATATTGAAGTATAGTCCAACTGGATCCTTTACCCTTGCTCTTAAGCCCAGAGTGAGCAGTGTCATCTGTCTGTTTGTCAAGATGTCAGGGATGGCTTCAGCTACCAAGGACACAAACTCCTCCACATTCCCATAATGCACGATGTTCCTCAGATGAACCACCTTCCACATCACAGCCGTCATCACCCGCAAAGGTGGAACCAGGAGCCTCAGCGAGGACAGGGGCAGGGGACCCTCTGCCAGGGGGGAGGAGGACATAACTGTAGCATTATTATTCTTGCTTGAGAATACTGCACTTGGAATATTCAGTCACATCAGAAACATAAAGCATCTATACCATAATGTACAGTCTCCCCATTGGTGGCAGAGATATGCACTGAGAGTGATGACAACACTGTCTTCTTTCAGAAGACAGGTCATACTATCACACTTACAAAAAAACGGCAACAAAGTGGCCTGTTCATCTTTTTTTAACACATTTATGCTTTATCAGCAGCAGCATTCATATAAACTACTGTTACATAGGGAAAAACAATACAACTCATGACAACTGTTAAAAGCAATGCTAGGTAGTAACGTTATGACTTTACTGGTATCTCCTCTTCACGTCACGTCTATCTAAAATACCTCCAGGAATATTATAACGTATTATTTGTTTGGATAGTAACGTTAGGAAGTAACGTTGGTTGCTGTTAGTTTTAAGAAGGAAACCTAACCGCGTCAAAAACGATATAACTTCAGCAAAATACAAAAAATACAAAACGTTACCCATTTTATTCCCCTGAAGAGCTATACTAGTATTTATATTATATATTTCTTAAATTACAAAAAGAAAGTCCTTGCAGTGAAAAAGAGCTTCTTGCTGCTTTTCGCTAAGTGCCATTGACAGTTACAGAAAGATCAACGCTCATGCTGAACACTACTTCCTGAATGTCCTTCTTCGTGTTGTGGATTTCGGTCGACATCCTGTTGCTTTACCGCCACCCTTCTGCCGTCTGTTGTTCTTATAACAATCACAGGCAGTCCATAGCTCTTTTTGGTAAACCGTGACAGATTAGCAATTTTGTTGTTACATTTTTTTTTAGTTAAATCACTTAACTTGAAACAAACAAGACAGTTATGTACAGTCCAGTTGGAGGGTAGAAGACAAAAAACAGAAAGAATGTGTTAATATAAGATGCTGACAACATACAATAATATCCAAAATTAATTAAATATACATTTACACATAAGGACACATACCCCATACCCCTATTCAGCCCCCCCCCCCAGATTGACAGTAGCCTACATACTTTATAGTATTCAGTGAGTGTAACATTGTGCCATATGCAGTGGCAGAACAAAAATCTTACATACCATAAAACACAAAGACAAAATTAGCCAAAAATGGCCTTAATCTGCACATAATCCTGTTTTGCGCCACGGAACTGTCTAAACTCCAATGTCCATAAAAGACAAATACCATTGTGTGGTTGCTTCCATTACGTTGCCACCAATTCCTCTGCAGCAGTTATACCAACCCAGATAATCGGCGTAAAGGAATTGGAATGCTTTTCTTAAATCTTGAACACCTTCTCTTGCCAGGAAGCCCCATAGAAAGAGGAGAGCTGCCATCCCTTTTTTTGTTCCTTTCTCCTGTTTGTCGGTGCTAATCATAGGTATTTATGTGGAGTTGCATTTAGGATTAAAATTTTCTTTTGGGCAGTTTAGTTAGCATTTTGATTATTTTGTTTTACTTTGGGGCTGGTTTGTTTATTATTTTGGCCAGGGCACTCCCTATTGATTTTTTGACTTTTAATGACTTTTTGTCTCACTCTAGATGTACACAGCAGCCAAAGTATCAGCTGGAACTACTGAAAATGCATGAATCCCCTGGTGGTGGCAGTGACGGCTTTCTAACAGGCAGGGCCCTGGGAGTATTCATCAGAAACAGAGGAACCATGGGAAAAGTAATTAGATAGTACCTCATCAGACCATCTGGTCAGTGTTAGCCACCATGACACCAAGTCAATCCCTGCGGTGTTGACTGGCATAAAGGCCATCATGTACTTGAAAAGGCTATTTTTTGGATTTTCAGCTTTTTCAGTGAGGCCAACCTTTATTTTTACTTTGTTACAGCCAACCAGCTGCACAGGGCGAATAACTTGCAAATATACAGTACATACAACTTTAGGCTTTTAGTCAAAGTAGCTAAAAAATCGTATAGTGTCCTAATTTTGAATTTATTGCAGTTTGATTACAACAAGACACATAGTAAGCAAACCGCATGTCAGTCACAGTGGAGGGAAACTTGGTGAGCAGGGCTGTGGCCACCAATGTGGATAACAAAGTCTCAGTATTTTATCTGGAAATGTGGGTGTTTGGGTCCTCTGAAGTGCTGTTTTCATTCTCATTTCATTCTTCACCATGAGGCCCTTAATGTTCTTAGGACAAGTTATTTTTAATGCATTTAGTTTTTGGCCAAGAAAAGAAAAGAACTATGCTCTGGTAAAATGTCAAAAAGATGTTTTGGTTGTGTAGAATTTGGCCTCATGACTTTAGTATTTCTGAAATCCTGGCTATGGTCTAGTGCGTGAGTTAAAGGAAATATAGCGAAAAGCAGTTCACATTATGTTGCAGCAGTACATAACATTACAGCAAATCTATGGAAATCCATTTTGAAACAGAAAAAAGGGGGGAAAAGACAAAGAAAAATAGCCTAGTGCATGATAAAAATAAAAGATACTGATATTACTCAAGTTTAGTCAAAACTATGATAATAACTAAAAGCTTTGAAATGCTTTGATCAAAATTCATTCATCATTTTTTGGGGGCATCTTCAGCCTTTCATTTTGACAGACAGCTGAGAAGAGGAATGACATGCAGCATAGAGCCGCAGGTCAGAGTCGAACCCTGGCCTGCTGCATCGAGGAGTAAACCAATAAAGTGCATTGTCAAAAATGGCAGAAAAAAGTCAGAGATTCATAAAAAATAAAGGAGTCCTGCTTCTCTTTAAAATATTGCTAACTTGTTTGGTGTTTACTGGTCATTTTCTTACTAATAAAGTCTTCAGATAATAGTAATGCTGACTTTAAGTACTTCATACATAAGTTTAAGTTCACTCCGCGATGGACAAAATTATAGACAGAGAGATCATCATGTTGAAAAAAATGAATTACATTCCCATTGACCTCATCGACTGATGATGACTCAACTCAAAGTAATTCATGACCTTCGTTTAACTAAATGAAAAAATGGCAAACATAAAACATATAATTCATCGAATGTCTCTTGCAGTGGAGTTTAGCCTGTCTACATTATATAGATGATATGTAATGCATTACGTTGACATTGCTGTGTTTTACTTTGTGGTGGTGCATATTGTAATTAGACATAGTGCCTTTTTAATCTTTTTAAAAATGTTTGCTCTCTCTGATGAGGCTTTAATCCCTGCCACATGTCCAAATGCTTAAAAATCAGATCAATTACCAAGGCACATTCAGTCAAGTCACATTTTTCTGGCACTTCATACACAAACCCAAATTAAATTCAAAGGAAGCATCTGTCTATTATGAGGATGGATGGCAGTGTGTGTGTGTGTGTGTGTGTGGTGGTTGTGTTAATGCATGTATGTCCACATGTGTACTGTATGTACATGTGTGTGTGTGTTGTGTGTGTGTGAAAGAGAGAGAGAAAGAAAGAGAGAGAGTGCATGCATTTGTGTGTCTCTGAGTGTGTAATTAAAACAAGTGATTTTTTTTACACACAGATTATCCCTGTATCCCAGCTGGTCAGAGTTGGATTTGACCACCGACAACCAGAGAGAGGAAATCTCTTTGGGGCTTAATCCAAATTGGCACCCTTGATGATTTTTTTCCAAACTGAAAATGTGGGAGTGCTCAACTATTAACTTGAATTCCTCACTGAAATCTGAACATAACAACACATCTTTTTGGTAATACAACTTACTTATCATGTATTGAAGAAGTCTTAGACATGGAAAAAAAATCACAAAACCCCAAAAAAGAGAAGTTCCACAAAACCCCAAAAATTTTCTCAGAGTTAAACCATGCAGCACCATTCCAGTTTCTTTGGTTTTTATTTTTTGTGTTCATTTTTGATGAACATGCTGTGATGGCATTATTTATTACTGTGTTTTTCCAGAGAAGAAGAGACTACATTTCTTCTAAATCAGATATAGTAGTTCCGATTTTCTCAGTGATGACGGTGGCGTAAATCATGCAGCACCATTGGTCGGATAGTTTTTGACGCGGCGCGCAAACCAAAAAAACGAACCCGAGGCGTTTTTTAAAATGACGTATTTTTTTCGCGTTTGCGACGCCCTTTGTTTAAGCCTCTCGGCGAATATCTCTCTAACATTTCAATCAGCACAGATTGTTTCAGCTATGTTGTTGTACTGCATTTGTGGAGGCATTATAGATAAATTCAAACTTTAAAGGGCAATACGCTTACAGGGACAGACAGCCATGAAGATGCAGAGGTTTTTGCACATCTGTCCTGGGTTTTTATTCACATGTCATGGACTCAGAGAGAGATTTAACAGTGTCTGCCTTGTAATGAGGTCAAATCAGCTAACTGGTTCCTCATGTGAAAATGGATAAGCTACACAGTTTTGCTTGTTTTTCAGAACAGCACAGTATATCCACAACCATATCTATAATTGTTAAATGTTACCCTTGCTAAATACTTTAAAATAAGCCAAAACATGTGTCTGCACTGCGAGTTGGAAAAGCCACAGATATGGAAAAGAGTTTTATTACCATTTAATAAAACAATCTATGAAATGATAAACCTAAATGTAATACAATCAGGCTCTCGAGGAAAGTCTTTTATATAAAAATGAGCACAGTATATTTATAGAATTTGATCATATCTTGCCATGGCTGTCATGAGAGTCAGTGAAATGGTCTTTCAATATAAATACATTACAAAAAATAGTTAAAAATTAGCTTTACATACATTACACAGCCTCAAAGTACTTTATACAGTTAATTACAAAATGAGCTTTTAGTGCATTCAAGCTCTTCCAATCCACATCCATCAGATAAAATTAAATGGCCTAAAGAGATTCAGAGATGTGCGTGGACAACAATCAAAATCAGGCACATAATTCAGGGATTATTAGTACAGACAGCTCTTCTTTGTAATCAATACAACAATACAAGTCAAACGTGCAATGTGCTAAGTTTGACAAATTTATTACAATTGTAGTCTTTTACATAAGAACCATTTCAGTAAATTTCTTCATATTACATTGTGAATAATGAGATAACGGGGAAGAGCCAGGACTAGGTGGAGGGATTATATCTCCACCCTGGCCTGGGAACACCTCTGGATCCCCCAGTCAGACCTGGCTAATGTGGCTCGGAAAAGGGAAGTTTGGGGTCCCCTGCTGGAGCTGCTGCCCCCATAAGCGGACTAAGACGGATGGATGGTTGGAAGAAATTGTGCTTTTCTTGATGTATTTGTGTCATGACCCAAATACACTTGATGCTATTTTAACGAGGGGCCACATCTCTGTCAGTTAAAGCACCTTCATTTAATCAAAGTGCATATCACAGGAATAATTTTATTAATTTAACTAACACAAATAAACAAATAAATCCCAAACATTAGAAATTATTATCAATTCATAATTCTGGTCACAACTAATTATGTTTTTCTTTGCATTTTAAAATGTTAGCTTTGGTTAAAATCATATTAGTAACACCTGAATAAGAGCTTCATAGCAGCTGCATTCATGAATGCAAAATCACTCCTCATGTCAACATTTGTTAGCAATATAGCATGCTAGCTACAGTGTTGTAGCTTAGTTGGGTAGGAATTGTGTTGTTCAGTATAATGTAAGCTGCATGACAACAGCATGTTGGTGGACCAAAGTGTTTCAATACTCTGAGCACTTGTAGTGGAATTTATATATAGTATCAAAACTGCTGAACATTGTTTTTGTCAAAAACAAATGTGAACAAGCTGCATTTTCTCACAAAAATATATTTTTTCATGCAAATGTTTTTATCGCCACAAACACAGGCTAGTATTTACAGCTGCTTGAATCTGTTCTCAGATGCTGTTTTCTGTAAGAAATGTTAGCTGAAATATTTTTGTATTTGCTACGCTACTTTATATTGTTAGCTACTTCAGTTCCTTAGCTCCTTTTGTCTATGAAAAATATTCCATTTTACAGGTATGTCAGTGTCCTATGCGGTTGTCTTGGTCAATTAGGTGAACAGCATTTTCATTTGTCCCTTTGGTGTCTCTTGTCTCTGCCTTAAGTGATTTTTTGCTCCAGATACAAATATCACTTTACAAGTGATCAAGACTTTTTACAACAAATATATATTATTATAAACCAATGTCAAGTGTAGTATAATCATTTCAGTGAATGTCTAATAGCAAGCTATTGAGCTAACAACTTTTAGGAGAGGCAAAATGATGAACTTAGACAAATACCACAGGTCCAAGAAGATGTACTCTTTGGCCAATGAAACATTTTGCAAGTGCTTGTTGCACAGTTGTATAATGTCTGTAAAAACATACCTAACAAACATTTAGCTGCAAGTTTAACCACATTAAAATTATAAATAAGAATGAGAAATAAGTTAATATTCATAAATGTTTCCTCTGTTCCTCTGAACCGTGGAGCTCAGGACTGCAAAATTAACTTTGATTGTTCAATTTAAACAACTGAGTTACTTAACATATTGCATATTTCCTCGGCATCTACTCATTTATATAAAGTTTTATCTCTTTGACCATGAGTTATTTTGAGCTATATTCTCTGCTGTAAACAAAACAGACAAAACCACACAAACACTCTCCACACAATTGAGTCTCAAAGGAAAGTTTCCTCATAGTTTTCACCAGGCTCTCCGAATTCAGAGTCTCTGGATGTTGATCCGACAACCTCAGAGAGGTCACTTGCTGCCCTGGTCACGCTGTCATACGATGGTGGTGAGGACAGTAGAGTGTCCTCTGTTGTCTGGGCAATCTCCCCCGCGAGTCCATAGTGCTGCATTAGGGAGGCTATCAGCCCCTCCGTTTCTGGAGCATTCTCCACATCCACCACAGTCTCGTAGTTTATTTGTCTGTAGAGGTACGATGCCTGCTTCATCTGCCGGCGCACCAGATGCCTCCTGTAACACCTCTGGATGATGATTGCGGACACCTCTTCCAGTTTGCGACGCAGTGTGGAAGTGATGGGCTCATGGGAAATCTTGGAGGGATTGGTCATCATGAACTTCTCTTCCATTTGCTGTTTGAGGGCGTCCATCTCACCCGACTCCCCCAGGACCCGCTTTGTGAAGGCAAACAGGATGTCGAGACAGTGGATCTTATCCCCGCTTACCATGGGAAGGTCCATGGAGATCAATTCGATCCTGTTGGGCTTGGCTATGCGCAGCGGCTCCGACAAATTGTCAGCGAAAATTGACAGCATGGAAAACTCAATAAACTGTGTGGCCTCAGAATCAAACTTCTCCCAAACCTCATAAAACATTTCAAAGTCATCCTCGCTCAGTGGCTCTGTACTCTCCTCTGTGGCAACGCTGAAGTTCTCCAGAATGATAGCTATATACATATTTACCACAATGAGGAAAGAAATTATTATGTAACTGACAAAGAAAGCTATGCCCACTGAGGGGCTGCCACAGTTTCCCCGGGTGTTAGTGCCAGTATTGACAAAGTAAAGGTCACACTCCTCTGGGGAGCTGGCCATTATAGGACTCAGGAGGTTGTCCCAACCTGCCGAGGTGCTGATCTGAAAAAGGCAGATCATACTATTCCCAAATGTTTCAAAGTTAAACATGTCGTCAAGCCCATCTTGTTTTTTCACATAGGCAAAGTTCGCCATACCAAAGATAGCATAGATGAACATGACGAGGAAAAGCAGGAGGCCAATGTTGAACAGTGCTGGCATGGACATCATTAAGGCAAACAATAGAGTCCTTATTCCTTTGGCTGCACGTATAAGTCGAAGTACACGTCCTATCCTTGCCAGTCTGATGACTCGAAACAGGGTCGGAGACACAAAGTACTTCTCAATGATGTCTGCAAGAACAATCCCTGGAATGAGACAAACAGGGCAAGAGTAGGTTTATCTCATTGCAATATAATGCACTTAAACATACTTAAAGCTGCACTAATCAAAATGTTTACATTGACAGTGGATCAAATAACTGTGTGTAATGTGAAAGGGCTTGCTCGTAATGACAAACCCACAACAACTTTCACCTGACTCTGTAGTTTCCCTCAGTTCTACGGCCACTTCACTTTCACTGCTTTAACCAACCTCGTTTCCAGCCACAGCAGGAAGCAAATTTTATTTCCAATGCTTTAATAAACCCACTGTAGCATCAAATGTCAAACAAAGTTAGCTCCTAGCTGGTGAACATAGTGGAGCATTAAAGAGCTAGATATTTTCCTTGGGAGTTGGTTGAGAGTTAAAAGTAGAGTGAATACTGGACTTATTCATCAGGTGACTAAAAACACAACAACATAAATAAGCGTAAATAGGCAACTATTTGCTAACATGTCTGCCATACAACTTTATACGCTGACAAGCTATGTTGTATTTACAACTCCTTTCACTGCCTCCCAGTGGCCAATTAAATCAGTTTATACAGCTTTTATACTTTTATATGTGTTGTAATTTGTTGAATTGCAGCCATAAGTGTATCTTTTATAAGATAAAGTAACAGTCAATAATACAGAAATTAACATCAAAGGAATGAAGGACAAAAATAAATAATTAACTACAAAGCCTTTGTCAATGCTGCACAATCCTCTGTATCTGTAATTTGAATATTAGAAATGTTTAGAGATTTTTTTCCTGCACCTGGATATGGATACATCTGCCAGAAATCTTTCATTGAAGGATGTACAGTAGTCCAAGAGAAAATAGCAAAAGTAAAAAATAAAATGTGTTAAAAGATATTCTGCTCATAGACAACAGCTGTTACTGCCCTTGGCAGTGGCAATAGTTAATGGTGTACCTCTTGTTTTGTGTCTCTACTTACCCACAATAGAGAGAATTATCACAACAAAATCAAAGATGTTCCATGCAACTGTGAAGAAATAACAACGGAGGGCAAAGATCTTGATCAGGCATTCAGTGGTGAAGATCACAATGAAGACCAGGTTGATCTTGTTGAGGATGGACTCCTTGCGCTCCGACTGCTCATCAGTTTCCACCATCATGGTTACCATGTTGACGATGATGAGCATCATGATCATGATGTCAAAGGCTTGCTTGGACACGAGATCAAAAAAGAAGGCTTGGAGAATATTCTAGGATTGGGAAATACAAATGGCTATTATTACTATTATAAAGAATGTTAGCAGGCAGGACAATATGCAGGATTGGGGGTTATCAATACAACATAAAATGCCAATGTCTGAAAAATGTGTTGGATTTGAGAATTATATTATTTTACCGCAGGCCTTGGTATTGGCTTTTGAGGCTTTTTAGATCCTAACTTCTTCATAGCATTATAGTACTTCTTCTGTTCTTCCGTCATGAAGATATCTTGCCCTCCTAAGTATAGACAAAAACACCTACCATTATTTTTACAGGAAAATGCTGAAAAACAGAATGTCTGTATACAAACTATTTCCTTCTAAACTAGGTCAGTTAGTATTTGCACGTATTCGTCATATTTGGTTTTGCTTGGGGAATGAAATATGTAAAACATTTTAAATTTGAAACATATGACTATGTTATTCTTTATGACTGAGAGGCTAAGTTGCATCTATCTTGTAGATGGACAGAATTACTTGCAAATACCAAGTGATCCGGGCCTAACGTCAGTGTTGCCAATACTCATCTTTCTTTTCTGCTGATTGAAATTGTCAATAATGACACCGATGAAGAGATTGAGGGTGAAGAAGGAGCCAAATATAATGAAGATGACAAAGTATAGATACATGTAGAGGTTGATTTCTCTGATGGGTTGTTCCTCTACCTGAAACCAAATAGTTTTATAAGTCAGATAGTTACTGTAACATGTTAATGATATAGGCAGTGGTGTAGATAGACATACTTACTCCTCTTGAATCAACAGCTGCATGCATTATTTCCATCCATCCTTTAAATGTAGCCTATCATATAATAAAAAAATTCACAACGTTATTGTCTGGACACTGCATTGCATTGTGAATCATTGACTTTATCCATTGAAAAACATAAAACAATTGCCCTAGCTTATATGTTTTATGAACACATTAATTCCTCATGACAGAAAGCGTGTTTAAAAGATTTGACAGCAGAAAAAAACTCACCACTTGCAGAAGGGAAAGGTAGCCAAGTCCCACATTGTCGAAGTTGACCTTTACTTTTGTCCAGTAGAACTGGGTGTCATTCATAGAGAGGCACTCTGACTTGTTGTTGACTACAGAGACACTGTGAATGAAGCCTGTTCGGTTAACACACTTCCCGAACTTGCCAGCAAAGAGGTTGACCCCCATGATGCTGAAGATGAGCCAGAAAATGAGACACACCAGCAGCACATTCATAATGGAAGGGATGGCTCCTATAAGAGCGTTCACGACCACCTGATGAGCAACAAGATAAAAGTTAGTCTCAGAGCACTGAGGTTCTCTATTAGTCTATCTGTGAAGATTCCCAGTCATCCAGGTCATAGTTAACCAAGGAGTGTCAACGGCAAATGGACTTGGTTAAGGTCGAGATGACTTTTTCAGTTCTTCTGACTGACTGGTAGGGAAACCCAGCTATTTAACCTCTGTGGGGTTGTTGTCAAAACGATCGATTCTGTTTTGGCCGTTAGTGCTGTCTGTTAGTCTTGTTTCAGATCTCTGAATCCCACGTCTTTGATTTCTTTTAGCAATTCATGGCAATTCAGTCTAAGCAGAAAGCAAGTTCTTTTTTAGCTCATGATCTGAGAGTTGACTAATAATTTAGGTATGCAATTTTAACTTTTCATCAATCAAGTCAAGACCAAGACATTTGGTTTAGACCATTCCCTCAAAACCACAAATATGAATGTCATGGGGTGCGAGTGGAGAAGTCATGTGGTTGGAATCATTAGGATTAATCTTCCTGGCACCCTGAATGTTTGTACTAAATTTTTCCTGGCAATCTATTTAAAAGTTGAGATATTTCAATCTGAACAAAAGTGGTGGATCAACCAACTGACATCCCTAGAGCCACTATGCAAGCGTAGGTAAAATCATCATCAAACAGTCCCATATCCTTGGTCTAAACTTCATATTGATTGCAAATGCACTGGGAATCTTTTCATAACTTGCCGATTATCAATTTTCATTCAGAATACTGAACAAACATATATACAGTCAACAGAAACTTTGGTGTAAAAGGGATATATGATATCAGTGTAGTTTAGAAAACACATTTCTTACCCGCATGCCCTCAAATCTGGACAGAGCTCTGAGAGGTCTCAAAGCCCGCAGAGTCCTCAGGGACTTGATTGCAGCAAAGTCTGAATATCCTAGTGAATTTGCTGCCAGGCTTATTAATGAAACCTATATGGAGTACAGAAAGACGTGTGTATTGTAAGAATCATTAAATGGGTCCAACTACGTTCTTGTTCCTGTTTAAACCTTTAAACCTGTGGGTAATGTAGCAATGCTTTTTTTTTCTAATGCAAGAGGAAGAACAAAAACATTGTGAAAAGCATTGAATAAAGCAATATCACATACATAGTCTTATCAAAACAGTCAATGTATTGCATAGTTTGTCTTAGCAATTATATAACTTTTTAATAAAATAAAATAATAAAAGACCATAAAAGACAAGAAGAACACATTTGAAGAGCCATATTTTAGAGTTTCTGTGTATTTTGGGACATTCCACAGTTAGGAACCCAATTACTTAATTTTTGAGGTTTAAGTTTGGTTTGCTTGTTGTGTCATCTTTTATCAAATTTAGACTTCCACTCTATTCTACATCCAAAATGGACAAAACTAAATGGTATTCCGCTGTTGAATGGCCCTTGGATGACGGCTATGAATGAAAATGGCATGATATAAATGAGAAAAGGTCATGTCATGATTGATGACAAAACACAGACAAGTATGCACAATATGAACAAATGTGTCCATGAATGCATACTCAGCTATATATGCATATATAATATGTATATATATCAAATAGAGGGAGTTTTATAAAGAATGTATATCTATCTTTGCCAAATTTGCTTCCCAATTTGCATTCAATTGATCCAATACGTTCATTAAAAAGAATTTAGGACTTATAAGGTCCCAATGGTCTGAATTTCTTTATAAAAATCTATTTACATTTGTGTTTGTCCAATATATCTAAAGAAGGTACTCAAAATGTATTCTCAGGACAAGAAAAGTCTTTGGCTTCAAGAAAGTATAGATGGAAAAATTCAAAAACGCTGTAAAAGAAAGTAAGGTGGTAGTTTTCATAGAAACAAAAGGTATGCAGCTGCAATTATCAGAAGGATTTGTCTTTTCCTCCAAACAGACATAACAAATACCATTCAGTACATAAATTAGACAGAACAGTTTAGACATGAGCTCAACTTGTGCATTTCTAAATTGACTAAAATGTCTGTTAAGCAACATTTTTATAGGTTTAACATGCTGTTTAAAGTACATCTTCTGTAGATAAACCTTAGAGTAAATGGCACTGCAATTGTTTTTGATATAAAAGCCAAGGTCCTAAAGTGACAAATTCAAAGACTGACTGATGAGTAGTTTTACAAATTGTAGCACATTTCATAAGAAGTGCATTTGTTGGAAACAAGACGGTGGCTTTTGATATCACAACAGAAAGCACTTACGAGTGAAAAAACACAGAAGCATTTGTGAGGAAGATGCAAGTTTCCAATCCCGGAGCCCATACTCACCTGGGACCTGCTAACTACAACTTACCCTAACAATAGAGCGGTCTGTGGCAATCTGTGTAACAGCAGGTGAAATCAGAGGAAGTCAAGTCAAGCCTCAGGCTGCACGCCTCGGGCACTTTGGATTACCACTACAGAGCCTCATCCATTTTACCCAACAGAGCACTTCTTTTTAATTTGTTTGACAAAATCCTGACGTAAAAGCAAATGTAAAATTGTTCTATTTAGTGTGTGATTTATCTGTATGCTTTCTAGTAAATTGATCCAGGTCGTAAAACAGTTGTGTGGAATTTGTTTCAAAAAAGAGTAGCTGATGGTGGGGGAAGCACGATTTTGGTCATGAAGATGACCAGTTGTTGTAAAGCATAAATGGATTGTTAAGTGCTTTCCTGTATATAATGTGTCACTCACCAAGCTATAAATCCCACAAACATGAACAAGCAACATTCAGCTACAATGAGAGGGGTTACACTTCAACCTCAATTATCAACATGTGATTTGCAATTACCAGCATCCCTTCATGTGGTGCAACAAAAATAGGCAAAATAATCGCTTACATCCACGATAAGAAAGTCGAGCCAGCACCAGTAGTTGGTGAAATATTTCTTGAAGCCGTATGCAATCCACTTGAGGAACATCTCTAGCACAAAGATGTAGGAGAAGATCTTGTCGGCATACTCCAACACCACCTTTACGACTTTTCTCTTCTCAATGTAGATATCTTCAAATGCCTGCAGCACAAGAGGGACAGCGGTGTGAGTAAACGCCACATCACACCACTACTGCTGGTTGAACATGGAAAACTATTTAATATCAGATAAACTTTAAGGTTTCTGAAGGTACAATTATAATATGGAAACCAGTTGTTTTAGATACAGAAATTTTGCTTTACAGTTTTTCAACCACACTGAGAAAACATGCTGCTGGCAACCATTTTAGGAAGGTTGTCATTAAACCTCTGCCATTAAGCTTCTGTATTATTGCACTGAAATCAGGCGTTAAACAGAACTGGAATCAGACACTGAAGTGAAGAAAGCAGGAATCCCCCTCCTACTTCTACTTTATATACTTTCTTTTAGAAGTTTTCCATTACCTGGGATTTGAATTTACCTTCTTACCTTTTTGACCGATTTCATACATACATGTACAAACAATAACAACAAATCAACCAGGACTGAAAAGGGATGACATGTTTTAAAAAAGATATACATTTATTCCAAATTAAATAGTGTTAAATTAAATAAATAACAAATAGAGTTTGTCATACCAGAGCCCCACTGCTGAGCAGGATCATGAAGATGATAAAAGTCTCAAACCAGCTGTGTTCCACAATCTGATAGCAGGTCTTCCTCAGCCTCCACCAGGCCTGGCCCAGACCGCGGCTGGTATCGATCGCACAGCACTGACAGTGCCTCATGCACACTAAGCGGGAAGGCCAAACAAATCAGCACAGATTACACTGCATGAAGAAAATATGCTACACAAAAAAACAAATAACTTGAAAAATGAATGTTGCAAAAGTTTTGATTATACTTTATATTTATCATTTCACATGGTTGTAACTCTTAATTCTCAATTCTCACATTCTGGGAAGCATTCCTCCGGCTCCATGCTTTCTTCAGCTACCTCTGACAAGTCATCCATTTCTTCTCCAGGCTTCCTCAGATCCACTGTGCTGCCCTCTGATAGGCTAATCCTCTCCTGAGTGGTGAGAAGCCTCACTGTTACCAATCAATTTCTCACTTACTTTTTGATTAAACAATGTATGAACCAATACTGAGTTGTTATACACATGTATAGCACAGAATATAGACGGATGAACAAGTGTTTTCCATCAGCTGTCAAAGGCTAAACACCTGCTGTGACATCACTGGTTGGGCTGTGGCCATATATGCATTATGTCTCTAAGTTTTAAACAAAACAGAGCAGTGTAGCAGCATTTTTCTGCTCTTTGTTCAGTGTAGATTCATCCCATTAAAGCTTGCTCACTTAGATGTACTGCCTTGCATTTCAATCTCTTCTGAGCCTTAATACATTTTTGATGAGATTTCAGTGTGTTGTAACAGCAACATATTTAACACAATTTATAGGACAGAGGTGCAGCTTCAATCCTATAAACTGGTACGAAGTCTAATCCAGCATTAAAGAGCACCCGCATGACCTGGAGACTAGATTACCAGCATTGCAATATTAGTGCTTGAAGACAGAGAGAATGTGCACTGATGACATTTTAAGCCAATTATTGCCATATGCAGACATTGGAATGCTCTTTTCGTTTTTAAAGTGATCTACCTGAAAAATACTTTATTCATAACTAACTGCTTGATAAATACAATCTTGCCATTTTTAGTGTGCATTCAAAGCTCTACACATGTAAAAGGTATCCTTCTTTGTGGCTGAGCAGATGCCCAGTTAAGCTGATGGAGGACGTTTTTTTTCTATTTTCCTTTTCCCTAATGCCTAATTCTGGTGCGGAGCAGAGCACGGCAGGGAAATAGGAAGAAAGAGCGCCAGACTGCAGCCCGCTCAGCTCTGCTTTGCTCAGATGTGTCACTTTAATCTGCTCTGCAGGCCTGACTCCACATCTGGCCTGCTGCTGTCTGCCTGCCAGAGAGGACAGGAGCAACACACCCTCCACCTCAACAAACCGACCCACAGGACATTGAGACACAGAGGACTCTAGAGGAAGGATTGAGGCAAGAGCAAGAATCAGGGAGACTGATAGAGAGAGAGAGAGAGAGAGAGAGACAGAGAGGTTTGTTCAATAAATTCAAGTTAGAGAGAAAAATGGGTAAAGGGATTAATCTTACTAAATGATTGTGTATGATGTAATACATACTGCAACTTAATTATTCTAACTTTACACAAATAATCAGTATTCATAAAACATGTTTAAACAACTTTAGTCATCCATGGTGTTTGCCTGCATACCAGCCAATGATAAGTGTCAACAATTTTGACTTAACTTAAATCTGTTGGATCCAATCAAAAATATAATTGTCATTATGCTCTGCCACACAATCAACCTACCAGCACCTTCTCTTTCTAGAACATTTTCCAGCAACATCTTGGATACAGAGCCAGTAAACAACTGGCTACTAAAATCATGTCCTTGTGTTACCATTTTACTTTTTTACTTTCAGGTTGTCTTACACTGTAAATTGTATGACAACAATGTTAATGAAGCTTAACAACAAGAACAAAAACACTCTGCATTTGCATAAAAGTAAAGCTTTAAAAATCTACTGTAGTTACAGTTTGGTTGTCAAAACTCCACTCATCCACTCATTCAGCCACTAATACAAGTCACATAATATCATTTAATACTTTATTTCCATAGTTTCCCAAAACATTCTTGAAAAGTACTGTGTAGTGTGCTACTTATTAGAAAATGACAGAAAGTGTTTAGTTTGTTTGGTGAACTTCCAATTAGTTAAGTCAAATTCATTCATTTCTAACCAAGCCTAGGAAGTCAGTCCACAGTAAGGCAGTTGAACAGGCAAAAATGTGAAATATGTATGCAAGCAAGCATTCAATTTAAAGCCGTTAATATTAATATATTATATTAAATATTAAATTAATCGGCAACTATTTTGATAATCGATTAATCGGTTTGAGTCATTTTTAAGAAAGAAAACTAAAAATTCTCTGATTCCAGCTTCTTAAATGTGAATATTTTCTAGTTTCTTCACCCCTCTGTGACAGTGAACTGAATATCTTTGATTTGTGGACAAAACAAGACAATTTTCAGAAATTATCTTTGGCTTTGGAAAACACAGATCAACATTCTTCACTATTTTTGGACATTTAATAGACCAAACAACTAATTGATTAGTTGAGAAAATAATCGACAAATTCATCAACAATGAAAATAATTGTTAGTTTCAGCCCTAATTCAATTCAATATATATGAAGAATAAACTTAAATAAATAATGACTAAATATTTACTTGAAGCTGTTTCTTCAAGGAAAAGCCTATTTCCCCCTATGATTACTATCAAATCACTGTAACTATTTTCATAAAACTTCCTATAAAGTTATTATGAAATTACATGCCCAAAAAAGCATTAATTCCTTCATTATTGCATGTCTAACAAAATGAGAGATGTGAAAATGTCAAAAATGAAAAGTCTGATAGCTTTATTTAAATTTGCTGAAATTCCTTGACTTTTTTAGTTTGTTTTGCGAGTATGGCATGCTGACGTTTCCAGGCAGAAAGCATGACAACCTGGATACGGGAATGTAAGGTTAATGCAGAGTGAAGGAGGATTCAACTGAGAAGTGGAAAAACTTGGATTTTGCTTGTTTTGACATTTTTAATTTTGGTCTGAAACTTCTGACTATGTTGCTTCTGGCTTCACCCAAAGCAGTAATGTAACAGCAGTAGCAGTGGTTTCCTACTATTGTTTCACACAAACTATTTTGGTAGATAATAGACTACTACAACAGTAAACTATGAGGGTTCAGGTCCAGTGTTAACACATATATCTGGAGGTGAAAAGCTCACCTGTTTGTTGTCTTCGTCCTCTGATGACTCAGAAATCTCCTCCTCCTCGAGAAACTCCACATCTGACTCTCCAGGTGCGATAGGAACAATGACAGTCAAATTTGGGTTTGTCATGTAGCTGTCCTCCTCTGGTGTGATGTACTTCTGTACATAGCGTCCAAAAATCCCACCATTGCTTTCCACATGATTTCCAACCAGCTTGTTGGCCTTCTGATTTCGACGCTTCAAGCTGCGGTTGAAGAGGTCGGCGATGCATGTGGAAAGCCAGGAAACACCGGATTGGATACGGCCGATGGCGATCTGGATGTTGTTCAGATCGCCATCTTCGTCTGGAGCAGAGAGGTTGTCGGAGCTGAAGGAGCTGAGCAGCAGGGCCAGAAAAAGATTCAACACCTGTTGAATATGTTGACAGACATATGTTATGTTACGTTACATTTTCTTTGGAGAAATATCAGAACGTTGTTATAATTTTGAAGACATTTATCCTGAATATGGCAAAAAAATGCTGTATTTACATTATGCTTACGTCAACATTTATCTTTCTTTACTAATCAGAGCAAAGGTTAGCCAGTAAGCTAAAGGATACGTGTACCTAGTGCATGACATGATCTTCCACATATTGTGTTAACAATGGAAAATCCTGTATTGTAAATTCAGGAGGATATTCTACCCAGATATACTCAGGCACATATGGCTTCAGCTGCTTTCAGACACACTAAACTCAAGTTTCCAAGTATCAAACTCCCAAGTACTCTGTCTAATAGCTTAGAGAGCAGCAGCGTCAAGCCCATCTCTGCACAGTAGCATGTGTGTGTGATTGTGTGCATATGTGATGTGCACAGTTGGTAAGGATCATCTTTTGCCACTGAGCCTTTCAGAAATGGGGAGCATGAGCAGAAGATTAGTGATGAATGCCCTACAAACTTCTTGCCCCTAAGCATCATGGATAATCCCTTGGATAAACAGCTTTCCCACGATTCAAGTGCAGTGGAGGTTATTGTCCTTTAAACTCAATAAGAAGCACTGTCGTGATCTGGTCACAAGTGAACTAAAAGGTGTCTTTATCCAGCAATTGTATAACAAGAGAAACTGCTATGTGCTCTTTAAGCCGATGTCATCTTTTGTCAGTGCTACTAGAAGGTCATTTAAAGTCATTAAGTATTTAATAGCATCAGAAGGTGTAAACTTGTGTGAAACCACCAGGCTAAAGATGATATAATGGTGCTGGATGTCTAGAAAACGGGGATTTTGCATATGGCCATAACTAAGCCCTCCCGCCTTAGTTAATGTTAGGGCTGGGCATCAATAATTGATACCTTTAAGTTATCGGCTGAAATAACCCAGTACCAAGTAGTATCAAAACCTCTCCAGTCAGACAATACCCTTTTTGTACAAAGATTTAGAAATAAACAAGTATTTGTATGATTTTGCTCACAGGCATTTTAAACAACTGAGTGGTTCCATTAACATGATGGTTATCATATCCGGGAATTTTCAGGTGTCTGAAGTAAAAGGCAAGACAGAGACAGTTTCACCTCAGAAACCTGAGAAGATTCTGTGTATCTCCTTTAAATACTGAGCAATTTCTACTCCTGCATTATTGAGAGCGTCCTGACTGGGAACATCTCTGCCTGGTACGGAAACAGCACCGAACAACGCCGTTTGTTCGGCTGAACACACAAAAGGCAGTGCACTACCCTAACTATCTTAAGGCAGGCATTGCAAGAAAAAGGCTAGGAGAATCATTTAAGATCAGGAAGAAGGTGGCGGACACACCAGGCAGCACTAAGAGGCTCAAGAGAAGCTTCTAGTCTCAGGCCACTAGGATTTTAAGACTGGATACATTTCACTGAAATTGTACCTTGTATGATTTTTCATGTGACAATTAAAGTTGTCTGATTGACTGAAGTGCAAAAAAATAAAGGTATAAGAAGTAAATAAAAACAGGCTGAAAAGGTAACAAAGAGTAACAAATATTTCAGAGTAAACCAAAAATGTTTTAAAACATTTCTGACAGAAACATTGCAGAGCATAGGATTAACTGAGGAACAAACTAGCATTTAACGGTAGGGGGAACAGACGGCATGCTAGGAACAGGTGGCCTTTTCCATTTAGAAAAAAAAGCCTGACAGGGTTTTAAAATAGTTACGCGACAGAACTGAATTGATTGTGGTGCAGATGATGCTCATATTTCAGTGTATAACATTATTCTAATATGTGCTTAGCATGAGATAGAAAATCAAAAAATGTGGGATTTTATTTATTTCAAAAATCAGCACTAAAATGACACTACAATGAAGTAAAGACCCTAAATAAATGCTGCAACCGCTGGCTGCCAGCACTTCCGGGATTTTTTGGATCTGTTCTCATTAACATAGCTTACAGGACACAGCTGGACAACAAATCACCATATGGGTAGACCAACAAATATACACATCCCCTTATTATGGCACAGAGTGATAGCAGTTGTACAAACAGAGCTGGCATACAGATTAACTGCTTTTTACAGAAACAGCTGCATGCAATGATGTACACGCTGTGTTTCATCCTGTGTGCAACTCAATACCTGCTGCAAAGGCTGGAACGACCGCAAGAACACTCTGGCCTTGGCTGATCCTTTGTACAGTACTTAGGTCACAATTTCACCCATAAAGCTTAGTTCATTAGCAGTGGATAAAACATTTAGTCCTGTTGGACATGAGGCTGCGGTAAACCCACTGCAAGCGTAGAGTGTCTGGTGAGGCTACAGTTTGCAAGACGTGTGTAGATACATGTGCAGATAATACATACAGTATCTTACTTAGGAGGGAAAACAAGTGGGTTTATATGTTGTCCAGACGTGATCTGTTTTGCAGCCCGCTAATGCTAATCAGCGAGACAGCACGACACTGTGACACAATTACTTTCTGAGTGATGAGCATGCGTTCAAGAGCACTGAAGGAAAAATGCACAAATCATTCTGGCTACACAGATATCCAATCCGTTTGCTAAATATATCACGACGAGGCACCAACAACTGTTCGAGGATGTCCCATCCTCATAATATGGAATCACCAAACCTTAATTTTTGCAACATAATCCCTGATTACTCATGACATCATCATTTGGATTATAGTTGCATTGACGTGCAGTGAATTTCTCTAAGCAGGCTTCATGATATTATATATTGTTAAAGACTGGGGATATTCCGTATTTTTGTTGTCAACAAATCCAATAAAAATGTGTTTGTGTGTCTGTCATTCAATACTTTCCGACATCCACAGCTTGTCTTTGTCACTCAGACCCAACATACCCACTGGTTCAACTTCAAAATGTAAATTGATCATGAATACAAATTTTTACTTAAAAAAAAGGCTAAGCAATCTATTCAAACAGCAGGGCACTGTGGTTATTAGCAAACATTACTCTAGCAGGAGTAAGCAGTAAATTTATAGAAGGCAACCTATTCTCACTCCCTACTCAATAAATAAAGCAGCTTGGTCAGTGGCCCTCAGCGTCTGTATGAGATGCTGAGGGCTTTCAACTAAAAACTAACATTATGTACATAACCTACGTAAGCTAACATCACATACATAACTTACTTAACATATTTATGTAAATCCAAAGCACGATCTTTTCCCAAACCTAACCAAGTAGTTGTGTTGCCTAAACCCAACCATACCCCGCACGTTGAAAAACAATGCCAAAGGGCAAGTGAGAATGTGTTGTTTGGCGACAATTTTCAGTTGCAGGTTCTGTGTACTAGTGAGTATCTTTTTTTGTATAAACTCAAAATAAAGTACAGTTCCCATGTTAATTTTAATGAAGAAAAATATCCCCCAGTGCAACGGTGTAGCTCACTGAATGTTTTTTTCAGCAATATTGTTAGTGCAAGGTAGAGGTTGACTTTGTGAAGATTTTTTTTGTAGATTTAAAGAATTTACATAATAATAATAAATCTTCACAACTCAATGCTTGTTTTGGTGATGAGATTTGTTGAAAGACATTTTAAAAGACTTAAAAATGTCCAATTTAACACTCACCACCAAGTTCCCTATGACCATGACCAACATGAAAACCAAGATGCAGAGGGGCTGCCCGGCCACTTCCATACAATCCCACATGGTCTCGATCCATTCACCGCACAACACCCGCGGAACACAATCAGGAAGGAGTGGAAGAAGTCCTTCATGTGCCAGCGAGGCAGCTGGCAGTCAATGGAAATCTTACACACACAGTCCTGGTAGTTCTTGCCAAACAGTTGCATGCCCACCACAGCAAAGATGAAGACGATGATGGCCAACACCAGTGTCAGGTTCCCCAGTGCGCCTACAGAGTTTCCGATGATCTTGATGAGAGTGTTGAGAGTGGGCCAGGATTTTGCCAGTTTGAAGACTCGTAACTAAAGAAGAAAACAAAGTAAAAGAAAAAAAAGAATGATGCTGCATATTTACAAGAAACATTATGTTTAATAAGATGCTCTAGAGACTTCAGTATTTAATCATTTGCCAAAAAGAAGTACATAAGTGAAAGTTGAAGATTTTTGTTACCAGTCTAAATGATCTCAGGACAGACAGACCCTCTACATTTGAAAGACCTAACTCCATCAGACTGAGGCAAACAATGACGCCGTCAAAGATATTCCATCCCTGTTGGAAGTAGTAGTAGGGGTCCATGGCAATCAGCTTCAGCACCATCTCAGCTGTAAAGATCCCTGTGAAAACCTAGAGATACAGATACAAAGGCACATCAATACACTACGAGGTGGAAAAAGTAGCAAAGTATCCTATTCAAGTGAAATATGAATCACTTTATGTCTTTACTTAACTCTGCCCTTAATCAGGTTTGTATATTAACGACAAATGGACTGAGTAATGTAAAAAGGTGTTATTTGTCCAACAAGTAATTACCACCCGACTCTGCAGTTCCCCTCAAAATGCGTTTTAGAGTCTTTTCATTGTTTTGGAATAATGGCCCACAGATTTCAGTACTGTTTGGATCAGTATCACCACTCTCATCAACCTTGTTTCCAGCAACAGGCTGTGGTTTTCCGCGTAAAAAGACCCAATAAACCCACCGTACACTTTAGCTTCAAACAATATACAGACAAAGTTAGCTACTAGCTGGTGAACAAAGAGCATTTAGCAGCTTAAGAGCCAGACATCTCCCTTAGGACTTGGTGTAGACCAAAACAGAGCTAAAAGGAGAGTGAATATTACATTAACCAGGTAAACTTAAAACACAACTCCAAATGAATGTTGCTTTGTATTTGCTGGATATATAAATAGGCAACTGTTTGTTAACAGGTCCCCTAGTAACAACTTTGTATGGCGGACTTATAATGATGTGTTTACAGATTGCTGTTCCAAATATTTATTCTGTGTTTTGTATTTCTGTGTCTTCAATTTCTTGGTTGAATATCTGCTGAAAATGAACAATAAAAACTCTTATAGAGAAAACAGATAAAGGTCAAAGTGAAAAAACTATAAAGCACTAGAGGGAATACTTCTGCAATGTGGCAGTAGGACCTAAATAGCCACATAGAAAATGTAAATATTACCTGTCTTTTTAAATAGGTTTTTAAACTTGAAGACAGCAGAGTCTATAATTTACCAGTAGGGGGAGATGGCAAATACAAATAAGGGAATCAGTCCCAGCTCCTGCTAAAAATACTCCCTCTTACCAAAGATAATCTCAAATAGTCCCAAGCAGAACATATGACAAAGCATCAACATGCCCTCTTTAACTTTAGGTCCAGCACAGCACTGGCTACAAAAAACAACTCTCTGAAATATTTAAATACATTATCTGAATGAAGGATGTTGTCTTTCCTTCACTTTTTTCTCAGTGAAACTCACAGTCCTCTCCAGTGCTAACCCAACAGCACTTAGAAGAAAGTGTGTCAAATGCTGGAAAACTGCCCACCTCAATCATTAAAAATCCCTCACCAGATTTCCCACTGAAAGCATTGTGTTGAACTCATCAGTCATGGGGTAGTGCTCAAGGCCATGAAGAGGGTGTTGAGCACAATGCATATGGTGATACCCAGATCCAGGAAAGGATCCATCACCATGAACTTCACCAACTCCTTAATCTTCAGCCACCAAGAGCAGCAGTCCCATATCAGGTACTTCTTGGCGAAAGTGTACCAGCAGGGATGGCACTTTTGCCTCGACACCTCCAGCTCTGCAAAAAGACATCACAGTGAACTATTTATATGAAGGCTTTAAATCCCCCCTTGAAAAGTAAACCAAAGCTTTTCCTTTCTTTTCAAACACCAGTGGACATAACCTGAAGCCCCAGTATGTACGTACAACTCAGAGTTTTATGCTGGCTTCAATCTGTAATAGGTCTCATAGGATAATAGCAATCTTTAGAGGGATAATGTGCTTTTCCGTTTCCGGCTGAGTGTTGATAAGTTGATAAGATTGATACCACTCTGGACACACGGTCCAGTGGTTAGCACTGTCACCTCACAGTAAGTAGGCAGTGCTGAGTTCAATCCCTGGGCCAGGCAAGGTCTTTCTGTGTTAAGTTCTTTATGTTCGCTATTGTCAATGCCTGACTATTAGGCATTGACAAATTGACCGGAGTAGGTCCACAAACTCAAGTTTACTAAATAAGTTAAATCTTGTTTGTTAAATCCGTGCAAAAACAGTAAAAAACAACTGATGTGCAAAAATGGCAAATGTTTTATGATTATGGGATTATTGTTTTTATCTTTAAACAGAGCCAATCTTGCTGTTTCTCCCTGTTCCCAGTCTTTGTGCTAAGCTAAGCTAACTAGCTGCTGGTTAGAGCTTGATATAAATCGTACAGACAAAGAGCATTATCAACCTTCTCATCTATCCCTCAGCAACATTGCAAATAAGCATATTTCTAAATATAAGTATTTCTTTAATATTCAAGGACTCACCACCCATGGCATCGCTGAGGAAGCTGATAGAGCTCAGCCCTCTTTTCCTTCGCACCGGAGGAGGCTCAGCCACTATCGGGGAAGGCTGGAGGAGAAGTCTGGGAACGTTGTCCTCCCTGACCTTCTCCATGCTGTAAGCAGGCATGGAGGTGGGAGAATGTAAGCCCAGTGGGGTTACTCCGTTCTGATCTAGGGAGATGTTGAGCCGGCCATTGATGTTAAGGCTGGGGGTGAAGACTTGGGAGCAATGGCTCCGCACGCTGCCTGCCCTTCTCTTCCAGGGTGTTGCTGTTGAACTGGCGCGACTCCTGAAGGCGTCCCCATGAATGCTGTACTCGTCGTCCCCAAAGTCAGCCTCTGAGTTGTTGCGTGGCCGGAAAGAGCTGAAGATGCTCACTTGGCTTCCTCTCCTGGTGCTGAGGGGGTGAGAGGACAGCGTGGCCAGCAGAGGGTGGACCGGAGGGGGAGACAAAGATGGCTACAGAAACACAAAGGTTACATTAGCTCCTATGGCTTATTATAAGAACATCAAAGACTGGGAGAAAGGTTTAGAGCGTGCTTGTAGGGTGATGTACCATTGCCTCATCCAGTGGGTCAAACTTCTCTTCAGCAGCTTCCTCTGCTGTTTCCTCTGACAATGTCCTGTGAGATCTTCTTCTTCTGCTGTTGTTTCGACATATGCTGCCTGTCTTCAGACAGAATGGAGACAACTCTGGGGACAATACTGAGTCTGTATCCTGTGCTTGTTGTCTTTTTGCTGCCAACTTCACACAGAAAAATAGGTGTGTTACAGAAGATTATTTTGTACCAAATAAGCACACAAATAAATATGAAAATCTTTGCTGACGGTTCTCCTTGCACCTACTCTTTGCTCTCTGCGAAGGTGATCCATAGCCAGCTGAAACTCTCTCTCCTTTTGCCACGCCTCAGCGATGGTTGCCTGATTCTGCTCCTCATAGGCCATGGCCACTACAGCCAGGATGAGGTTGACCAGGTAGAAAGAGCCCAGGAAGATTACCAGCACAAAGAAAACCATGTAGGTCTTCCCTGCTGAGCGCAGCGTCTGAGGAAGAAGACATGAAGTCAGTACAATCAAATTCACACTGGTCTTTTTAAACAGCATGGCACTGTGGTTATTAGCAAACATGAATGTTTTTCTATTTTTGGCCCATTATGCTTATGTTGCTTATGCTTATATTATTGCTGAGATTTGGGGACTTACAAAGTAGTCCAAGATTGAAAGCAGCAGACATTCTGATAAATGGGAAAAAACAGTACCTAAAATAGCCAATATAGGGGCTCATTGCATTGTTAAACATAATTGACAATTTAATAGACAATTCAGTCTGGCTAATAACCACTCCACATTTGTTTACACATATAGTAGCTAATAATAGCTTATATGGGTAAGCTTGGGAGCTGTACTGATGCTTGTGTTGCTCACCCCCATGCACTATGTTGTAAAGTTGTGTTACGACACAGGGTCTTCATCATATCTCCCTAATTGACCAACTCGTATCTGTCTCTTTAGCTGCTAACTGCTCCTCTATTTTCACTAGCTAGTCGCTAACTTTGTATTTCTGATGTTTGGTTCTGGGCAGTTATTGTGTAGTAGGTAAATCACAACAACTGCTTGCATGCTGCAAATGCAATTGAAGATAGAGGTATGAGTGAACCAAACAATAAAGTTAAGGGTTGCATAATTAAAACCCTCTATTAAGCTGAAGGGAACTGCAGAGTAGGATAATAATTCTTGGTAGGTTTGGAACTATGAGCGTCTGTTGTTTAGACTTATAGTAAGGGGTTTTGATGGTAAAAATGTTGTTTATATCCTGTCTGACTGCTAATGTGGCTCGACCTTATGGACTACATTGTTAAGTTAATTTGAGTCACTGTGTTACCTATATATCTCCCAAACTAACAAGTTAAGTAAAATACTATCATAACAATAGCAATTATGGCCAGTCTAAACAAAATACCAAAATACAAACTGACTGTTCCTTTAAGCATCATTATTTTACATCTGATTGAACAGAACTGTTGTTTTATACTATATATTTGTGAATATATAAAAATTTAGAAAATCACAGTGAATCATCAAAGAACATTCAAAATGAGATTAAAAAATTGGACCTGGTGAAAGAGTTTTTCCCAGTAGTCTTGTGTCATGAGACGGAAGAGAGCCAGAAAAGCCCAGCCAAAGGTATCAAAACTGGTGTAGCCATAGTTTGGATTCCTCCCTATTTTTAGGCAGTCAAATCCATCTGGACACTTCCTGTAATGCACAACCAGTTGAAAGACAGAAGACATGTGATTCTGGGACAACACTGTTAAACAAAGGCTGTGCACAAAATCAATGGCAGCTGGGGCAAATATAGCTGTGATATAGTGTGCAGGCTGTTTTACCATAGCTAAAAAATATTCCAGTATCTACATATGGCCCTGTGGGGCCTTTGACTCCACAGGGGAGGGAAGCGGATGAGTTAGTAAGTACATACACTCAACACCATTATATCAACTGAAGAGGATACTTCAAATTCTTTCCAGGCAGGAGCACTAACATGCACTGCAGAAAAAGGGATTACGTTGAGCCAGATGGATGTCAAATTGCAGTTAAAAAAAATTCAGCTTCATGCCTCCATCTCTGATCTTTATTGTCAGCATAGTGGCATTACGGAAAATATTTAAGTCCAGCAGCTGAGAACAAGCTGGACTGCCCCGTCAATCTGAGTGCAGAATAATTTCATAATGGCTGGGAAACAGCTGGGTGGCAGAGCGTTGCTGAGAGAACAGCTGTAGATCTCACCAACCAGTCAGCTAAGCAGGAATGCTCACTAATATCCAGAGGAGGCTGCATGAGGCCAGCGACATCTTCCTGTCAGAAATTGACAGGAAGATGTCATTACATTACTGTTGACCTTTTTTCAAAGTATACCATAGTTTTTGTTTGGTTTAAAGTCCTACCTTCTGGAAGCTTTTTTTTAATATAAATTCCTAAGTAGCAAGCAGGGATAATAAAAAAACAAAAACATATTTTGTATTCAATGACACTCTGTTGACCTTTTTAATGTCATTTTATTTTTTAGCTGAAAAGATGAGTTAGTTAACTGGACAACATGAACAACTGTTTTCATAACCACTTTATAATTTCAGTAATTTTTCAAGCAAAAACACCAAGCATTTTGCTGCTTTTCTTTTATGTAAATTGGATCCTAAGATTTAGGACTGTGGATCAGTCAACAGTTGGTTGGTTGTTGGTCTGCATTTTCTGATATTTTAGATAAGGTCACTAGTAATTAACTTAAACTCTATTCATTTTAACTGTATTTATTATAATGTAATCCATGAAAAACAATGGTGTAAGTATGACATCAGTCTAAATTTGGTTTAAAACACATTACAAAAAGTCAAAACAAAAGCCAATGCATTCTAAAGCTCCTTCAAGTAACTTCCTTAACTACTGTGAAAAGTCATGAGCTCTTATAGGGCAAAGTGATTCCTATTATAATCAGCATTCTATCATTTGTTCAAAATGAAGTGTTGGATACATTTTCAAAATACAAACTAGTCTGAGCAGCTATCTAAAGACAAGAATTTGTGGCTGCCTGATATGCAATGCACCAAAATGTTGTGGTTGCTAATCTTCATACAACATTCCTAGGCAATATTGTTGCTTAAAAAAGTGATTCTCAAAGTAAGAAAGTAAGTAGTCTAAGTAAAAAAATGTATACAGCACCTTTCAAAACTCTAATTGGTTGAGAATCTCTGACTATTTGACCCTATGAATGTGAGACTTCTCTTGCAATTAGATGCTGTTGTAAAAACAAGGCCCTTTTCAGACTAATATCCCTGAGGTTTTTCATGGTAACTGCCCTGGAGATGCTCTTGCATGGGTTTATCCAGAGTAAGCGCTCTTCAAGAAGAGCTGCTATGCCACATCCACTTGCTGTGGGATCTGATCTGCCTCCTCGCAGACTGGCCCAGGGAAGACAAGAACATGTAGTCATACCAGTGTTCTTTTTCTATGTACATCATATAGTGTATTACTTTGTACTCAATGGTAATACACTCAACATCCTACAGTGTATGCTAAGTATTACATAGATTTTGAGTTTGAAGTTTGAGGGTCTTATGTTTTTGAAGTATTTGTCCTATACTATAGGACAAATAAATATATACTATTAAGGCATTTATTATTTTAATTTATTTATTTTTGGTATAAAAGTCAGTTAGTCTTGCATTGCCAGATTATTTTTTCAAATGTGTGATACAAAACATGACCCACAACCAATCAGCGCAACAGAACGACAACATTTTTGGTGAGAAGTCTATTTAAATTTTACCAGTTATGTTTTGTAACTGCGTTTAAATCAAGCATGATGCTCCTCGGTCGGACATCTGTATTAAAGCCGCCCTATGTCAGATAAACGATTGTGATCGGTCTGCCTAGTTTCTCTTCAGCTGGAAGTCTGTCTGAATGGGAGGGGGGCCAGACGTTATCTGCCAGTACAAATGAAACATGAGCTGGCAGATTTGTCTGGTTTCCAGGCCAAAGTCTTAAAACTTGATTTTACATTCATGTCTTTGCACTATAATGAAGTTGTTTTACTGCATTACCAATACCTTTAATCTAACTCTGACAGACAGAAGTGCAGACTCAGTGTTTATTGTGATAAAATACACAACTCAAGGAAGTTTCAAGAGTCTGCTAATTGATTTCAGACTATACAGAAATGAATGGAATGGAAATCAATGGTTTTCTGCAATGCTAGGAACAATATATAAAAAATATAAGACTGACAGTATGTATTTGACAATAATCAGCATGCCACTTAAATATAAAAAATATACTACAAATCATATAAAAGTTAAGAGGCAAACATTTAAAAAATACTTGGTTCTTCAAACTTTAATGAATATGTCATCTCATGTCACCAAAGCAAAAGAGTCTAAGGTGTATAAGAGCACTATGTAAGCTATTTGCTTACATGTTTATACTATTTATAAGTAGCACTCTTGAGAGTGTACCATCAATTCCCTGCAGTTTGAATAACAGAACAGCAGAGGAACATCTGTCAATCAAGCAAAGTGTTTTCCTTTTATGGTGGGCGGGGCTAAGGCGGTGGGTTTCGATGCCCACATCCGTTCAGTCAAGGGGAAAAGTCAAAAGTCATAATCCTTGATGCACAGTGGCTTTAAGATGTGAGGGGATAAATGTTTGCCTGAACTCTACAGTAGGCGCGATGAGAAACAGCTTGAACCTTTGAGCAAATTATTTATCACAAACTTGTTATACTTGTAATTTGTGTGTGTGTACGTGTGCGTGCCCACTTCTGTCTGTGTGCATGTACTGTATGTGTCATCATAACGTATCCAAAGCTTTAATTTGAAAATCTACTCAGGGATTACTTGTTGGAATACACTCAAAAGATTAAGCATCCTCTATGTTTTACGTCCTCCATCCTGCCCTGCTTAATATCTTGCCCGTCTCCACAGCCAGCCTCAGAAAGTTCCAGCGTAAATGTCACAGAAGTTAAAAGGCTTGCAATCGTTTTGGCAACCTACTACTTAACCTATTATTTAACCTATAACCTGGCAAATGTGTCATGGGCCTTTCCATTCTATTTTTGATTTAACATCAATCTAACCACAAAGACATAAACAAATGCAATAAATACCATATTCTTGGTCATGACAGAGAAAAGTTAAAATTAAAAGGAGACAAAAGGACTGATCCTCCTGTTTCTCTAATATTCTAAAGAGTCTTTTAGACAGAAAAAAGATTTAAACTGAATTAGACAGATCGTCAATAGCGGGTTGTTGGATCTCCACCAATGGCAGAAACACAAACAATAGGCGGCAAATCAACATCTGGATAGGTCATATTGGTGCTAGCCTGATCTTACTGACCTACTATTTATGGGAGTTTACTGACTTCATTTCCCTCTGAATGCCCTCAAATGTATCCTCTTTCGCTCTGACTTGAACACAAATTACTGAATCAAATTTTTACTTCTTGGGAGATTAAGCTCCTGTGTTTTTGGAGGAGAGGTTTTACAGAGTGAGATTAAAGCTAAAGGATTGGCTGCACCCTGATGCCAATAAAAATGTGTAACTACCTCCACTGTCTATATAATTTTCTATTAACATACTGTATTAATATCAATATTAGCTTAAGCCCTTAAAAAAAGTCTCATAGACACTTTCATTGAGAACCTCTTATTAAAAGGAGCCCCCGAATCCCTTTAGTCAAAGAAAATTTTGTCATCAAAAGGCTCAATCATAGTACAGGAAAAAAAGATTTTCCTTGACTTGCCAGTTAGTTTAAAGGAGAGCTACCTACAGAGCTGTGGCGGTCTGCGATTGTTTTAAGACTTTAAGAAAATAATATCTGCATCAAACTTCCTTGTTGAAGCTTATGTAATATCACGAGTTTTTGTTATTTGCTATCATCCATTATCTTGTATTATTAACAAGAGCACCTAATGGAAGCCATTTGTTGAAGCTGCAGGATTTCGGATTCACACAGATGGGAATTTAGTTCACAATAACCCTTGAACTGGGCCTGGCATGGATAGAGTCATCCTGTTGTGCTTGTTTCAAAAGCATTTGGATTTATAGGATTATTCAGTGCGTAGGCTGAGTAGCAATATTTGGAAGGTTTCACACTGTGCCTTTGATTGGGAACAAAGTCCACAGATACAATGTCATCTATGCATGTCTATATTGATATTGATGTTAAAAATTAAATTAAAGATGCCGTTGCTTTGTCACAAAGACACAAACTTATTTGCTGCTTGAAGACTTCGGTACAGTATCTCCTCTCAACAATAACAGAATATCAATCCGAAGTGATCCGGTCTACTCCGGTTGACCTAATCATGTCATAGAGCTTTTGAGATGATGAAATCTCCAAAGACCCCCCTCTTTCCAGCTGGCAACTCCACGTTTCCCTGTAATAGGTTCTGGTGGAGCCGGGGTGATTATCCACACCACATGTTGTCTTGTATAGCCTCTCTCACGCTACACCTTGCCCTCTGACGGATTCATTCCTCTATACATTACGCCAATAAGTCACAGATTTAAATATGAAGCCTGAAGCACATCATCTACTGCGTATCTGTCTTTTCTTGTTATGCAAAAACTATTTAGCACCAAGTCCGATGCTCAAGCTACTGTATCCAATTATACACATGGCATGAATGGGATTAAAGCCATTTGACCCTAAACATTTTGATATTATGCAATAGCCTGCAGATGATTAACAAGCAGTAAGCAGGACAAACACTCACTTACCCAGCATCACTTCCATATCCACATATTAAGGCATCCTTTGCTCCTTCAACTTTGTAAAAATTATCTGTAGAAAGGGGAAAAAGACGGTAAAGAAAACACTTTTTTTCTGACTTCACTAAATGTTAATGATACTGGACAGTATGCAGGGCAGTCTACACGTGTGAAATGTCAGCACCAGCCTCTTTTGTTTTTTGTCTGACCTTCGCTCCCGAGGAAGTCCGCCCTGGAGCTCCAGGTTCTATTATTGCAGATGAAGGATGCATTGGGGCTGTAGGAGGAGTTGATGCAGTGCCCGAGGCTGCGGATGCACTTTTGCCGCAGCAGCCCCATGAAGAGCTGCAGGCCAATGAGGGCGAACACGCTGAGACAGAAGACGGTCAGGATCATCACGTCTGCCAGCTTCCTCACAGACTGGATCAAAGCGCGACGATGGTCTTCAGACCTTGACGGAGGGGAGGAGACAATATATAAATTGGTTGGTAACACACAGACAAATTGAGTGTTCTGTTGATGTAGGAAAAGCACAGAGAGGACAACCCGACTTACCTGGGATAACTGAGATGGTTTTCAGTGCTCGTAGTACTCTGAAAGTTCTTAATGCTGAGACGTTTCCGAGGTCGACAAATTCTGTCACATATCTGGAAATTGATTTAAGGAGATTTATGACCCTTTGCGGGAAGATTTAAGAATATATTCTGGTTATTTATATCATATATTCAGACATACTTAACAGTTTTTAGTAAGTCTTTATAGACTTTTCAATATTTCAATCAAATAACATTGTGGTTTTTAATGGTTTTTGGCTTAGCATCTTTTTTTTTAATTTATTAATTCTTTAAATCCATGTAGATCCATATACACAAAAGAATATGTAGTTCTCATAGAGTGTGTCAGTGACTTTACTTAAACCTGCAATAAATGATTTTTTTTTGGCCATTTGGGGCAACGGAAACAAGCAGGGATCCTAACACTGACATGCTGTATAAGTTGATGTGGCTAACTAAGCAGTAACCTCCAGTGCTGGAAAATGAAGCCTACGCGGAAATGCAAAAGAAATGCAGTTCATCGAGTGGCCACTTAAGGTTGGCTCCAAAAGGAATTCAACCCCCATAAACCCCATGTTAAAATGCCCAACTTTAAAATAAAGACTGGTACAAAAAAAGCTTTTTTTCTCTAAAGCTAAGTTCACCCTTCATGACAACTGGGGGCCCTTTTGGATTAGCCGGGAGTCATGCGGTGACAGGCACTGCCATGTTGGACGGCCGGAGCTAACAGGTGACATCACTGAGACTAAATGCTAAATGCTTCACTATGGTAACCATCTAGTCACTGTCTTTCTGCTGTTTGGTGCTAGGGACATAGCATATAGTTATTTTTAAAACATGAAAGCAGCCAAAAGCAATGGTATTAGAAATGTGAGAGGGAACTAAAACAGTTACTCTCCATTAGTGGAGCTGCAGTTGCAGATTATAGCCTCTTTAAAATTAAAAACAAGAACAGCATGTGTTGAGTTGACAGATGAATTAGCTTACTGAACCGTAATTAATCAAAAACAAATCAACTGCTGAAGGTGATGACAGCTTTCAGTGTATCTACACGCAGTAAAAGGATTTTGTCTTGCTGTTTTCAAACAAACGCGAATGTCCTATCAGGATGATTGGTCTCGGAGAGGTCACCTGTCTAATCTACCACCTGCATCATGGATCACAGATCTACGACCTCAGCAATATGCTTCTCGTTCACAACGTTTCAAATCACCACTCAGGATGACTGACTGACTGACTGCGGTCTCTTTGACATTACTGAAAAAGACTTTTTTTTGTATTATCCCATCATTACAGTCTGCACTAAAACTGCCCCACAAGACAGAATGTGAACACTGAATTAAGGTAGAACTTTAGAATAAGATGTGTCTGCCCAATGTAGCCACTGATATAGAGAAAATGATACGTGAGCTTGATTGCCAATATGAATGAAGCATGAATGATATTGTTACTTACGCCATGAGAATAACGGTGAAGTCCAGCCAGTTCCATGGATCTCTCAAGAAGGTGAAAGGCTTTATACAGAATCCTCTCGCTAATATTTTTATCAGGGACTCAAAAGTGTAAATTCCAGTGAAAGTATACCTGAAAAATATTCATGGAAAGGAGAGAAAATGCAGTTAGCTCAAAATCCAGTGTTCCACAAGATTTACAGTTTAAAACTGAAGTGAGCATTAAAATAAACCACAATCAGTAACAGTAAGGACTTAAAGGCAAAACATGATAAATAAAAGAAAGACTTATATTTAATATATTAGCATGCTTAAACCGTTTAAAGTAACATAATGAACACATATCATTATTACTATAACATACGTTAATGCCACTGTTGCAGCAAATGCTTGCTCTTGTGGGGAACTGTTGGGTCTCTGAAAATTAAAAAGTGTGGTCTAGATCTACTCCATCTCTATAGTGTCCCGAGATAAGATCTGTTGTGATTTGACACTATAAATAAAATGTAATTGACTATATTATTGCAGTTACATTGATACTTGTTCCATGTACAGTATATACATTTCTATGCAGTACACACAAGACATGGTGAACACTTTTAAGTGGTTCACTCATATTCCAATTTGTTTCATACTTGTCTACAGTCTTACTTCACATCTGCCTCATTTAAAGAAAAAGAGAGAAGAGCTACATCATCTGCTGGGTAGCTTAGTTTAGCATAGAGACGTGAAACAAGCAGCTAGCCTGGCTCTGTCCGGACAAAATTTGCAAATGTAACGCTTACATGTGTTATTGTACAAAAAGTACCTTAAAGGTGTGTTCAGACCAAACGTGAAGCAAATGTTTTGCGTGGTGTGATTGCATATAAAGCCATGCATAGACACAAATTTACGCAGGGCAACGCCAATAGACACATACTTGCGACTTCAAATGTTTCAACTTGGGCAAAAAATGCACATGACACAGTGTTGCAAAAGCCCATCAGCATTTACATTTTCCTGATGTCACAGCGTTGAGATTCTACTGATCGAGAATTAGAAATGGACGACACACTTATTGTTATTATATTATAGCTCTCCGACCCAATATCAGCAGAGAAAGAACAATAAAGGAGAGCGCTTGAGAAAAGTGAGCAATCGTGTTTATTTCATGGTTGATGACGGAAATAAACATTGCTAAGGTATGTGGTATCTGTTGATGTTGCTTTCCCGAAGGAGTACTCCAACTCACTGTTAAGGGTGAATATTTGTGAAAATGCGAAAATACTCCACAAACGCTCCAGCGGCCGTATTCGAGTGAGTTTAGTTTGAACACAGAGCTAGGCTAGCTGTTTCCTTCTGTTTTTGCTAAGCTAAACAAATTGGCTACTGGCTGTAGCTTCATATTTAAGGTGTATTTATATGAGCGTAGTACCAATCTTCTCATCTATCTCTCTCTCTTTCTCTTTTTGCATTATTATAACTTAATGTATAAGTTGCAAAAGTAAAGAAAAAATAAAAAAATAAAATGTCTAAATGCAAATAGCATGCTGCATGCTAGAATGCCCATGACCCATTGACCACATCATGCACATCACAATACTTAGGCAACTAGTTTCATTCCACATCACATGTTTTCGTTTAACATGCCTATGTGGCGTTCTGACTGCAGTAAATATTACTTACATGTCCACTGATTCTTCAATCATCACTGACGAAATAACAAACCAGCAAACCCAGCAAAGCTCCACGTTAGAACACATGTAGCACAGTTTCAAATGATGTCCAAGGCACACATTATGAATGAAATATTGTGTTTACTTACTCCAGGTACTTGGTCCATGGTCCCGGATCAGACATGGCCATGAAGAAACAGTTGGTCAGTATAGTGAACATTATGAACAAGCTGAACAACGTGGAAAAGAGGTTAAGGAAAATGTACTGTAAAAAGAGTAACTTCTAAAAGCTTTTTGTGATAAGACAACAATTACACGTTTCTTGTAATCCAATGAAATATACCCATTCGGATAAACCATCAGTGTGTGTGCCAACGGCATTACACTAAATGCAGATTAGGGAAAAAGGGAAAGTAAGGTAGGGATTTTAAAAATGTAGTTCAGCATGTCAGTAACTTATGTGATTTATCAGTTGCAGAAGATCAATTAAAGTTGATAGTTGTTATTTAATAGATAAATTGATCAATAGTTGTTTTACATGTATAACATAGAGGAGATGCAGAGGAAAGAGTCCCTCCTGCATGTAAAGTACAAACCGGCGATCTGAAAACTAATAGGCAGCCGTCCCATGATGTGAAATCATCCTTGCTCTTATTTCATTTCAGAGATTAAAAGAGGGATATGAGGGGATTTGTTTTGCAATGCCAGAGAGGACCATTAAAAAGCTGTAAAAAAAAATGGGACTGTGAAAAAATCCAATAGAAATGGAAATCAGTAAATATTACAAATTGGCTTATGCGCCAGTATGAGATGCAGGTTTCTAGCCTTTTTACAGTATACCACTAATATTTTGGTGAAAAAATGTTCACAATGGTTTGTTCCCAGCAGTCTAATCTTCATGCTATCACAAAAGTCAACACACTGAAGTAAAGTGAACCCCTTTTTGGAGTGCAAAGCAGTGTTAACAACCTTCACATTATCATGATTACTATCCCCCTTAACATCACCCTTGAACAAACTAATTACAAGTAACAGTGTATTAATCTGGTCTACCAGGAATTAAATTGGCCAGCTCCATCCATCATACAGTTACATGATTATTTTACATGTATGTGGCAGAAAGAGACACAGGCTCTGGGTAATCAAAAAGGATATGAATGGACTAAGACTTTTATGGCGATGGATCTGATGAAGTGAAATGGACTAAATATGTAAATTGCAGATGTGGCACTGAATCTGAAGATGGCCTTCCCTTTGTTAAGTACTATAAACGTCTGTGAAGGAAACAGAAACAGAAATCATTAGTGAGAAAAAACACTTTTTTTAAAATGTGCTTTCACTTTGTAAATAAAACAAATTGTAACCATTCATCAGAATGTAAATACATTTCCCAAACAAATGTTCCCATCATGTACAGGAACATTTTGCTTCAGTTTGGCAGATAAAAACTAGAGCCCGACCAATATATCGGCAGGCCGATATTATCGACGGGCCGTTATTATCGGCCGATATTAGGCATTTCCCGATCTGTCGGTATCGGCATTTATAATGGCCGATTAAAAAAAATAAAATCCAGAATATTTAAAAACGGTCAACCATGTTATGAGTGTTGGCGTTGCATAATTTGTCCACCAGAAGGCACTCTACAATGTCCTTGTTGGCAACACTCTTATTATTCATTTTTTTTGTTATTGTGTTTTTGTTCAAAGGACAAAGTTTCATATCTTAAGTTTGTATTTTTATACATTTTATTTATCAGAACTTAAGAACTAAGAATATATTGTGCTGTTCCTCTTTTCTAATTATTATCATATTATTTTAGTGATAACTCATAAATAACTACAAATAACTAATGTTCTGTTTATGTTGTGTTACAAAAATATATATATCGGCAGGAATATCGGATTTTGAAATAACCAAATATTCGTATTGGTATCGGCCTTAAAAATAAAAACAGCTGTTTTCTTTCCCTGCAGCGCATGAAACTATAGCTGCTGTTTTGAGTATACCACTCAGTCTACCACCTGTGTTAACTTCCACCATAATCACTTCTGCCTCCAAGAAAGCAGCGAGTTCATAGACACGCAGCCAGGGAGGCCAGTTGAGATAATGGAGGCAACTCCAAAGCGGGCTGAACCTTTATCCCAACAGATGCGGCAATTATTTAAATATTTGTTCATCTTTGGATAATCCTGCCATCCAACAGTGCATTACATGTCAAAACAAAGAGACCCTGAGAATGACTGCCACGTCCTTTTTCATCTCTCCATAAGCAGCCCATTATGGGCAGCAGCCTGATCTGCTGACTCAAAACTTGATAATCCTAATTCTGCATCCACAAAAGACACAGTCGCTCTAGTCTGGCATAGCTGCTTTAAAACACCACTTGGTGAATTCATTGAACACCATGGCTAAACTGAATCCCTGACATATGTTCACAAGTCCAGATGAGAGTTATGTTGACAATTCAACATGCAGGAACATGTATCAGATCATCAAAACCATTTCTTAAAATGCAATCATGTCAGTGAATGTTTAAAGACGCAGAAACATAAATGTTGGATCTGTTTAGAGCAAGCTGATGGCACTTAATTAAAATCAGTCGTAGTATAAAAGAAAAAGTTCACAATATTTTAAGTCTGTCTTAGTCGGGTGCACATTGAAACAGTTTTCGTAATCTTTCCACCTGTCCATGAATTAACCTTTCAAAATCCTAGTGCCCAATGTAAGTGATGGGGGACAAAATCTACAGTCCTCGTTGCACTAATGTATTCCAAAGATTAGCTGAAGATACTATGAGTCCTCAACTGTCTGAGTTGGACAAATAACGGTGGTATCTTCCAAAGTGACTTTTGGAAGAAAAGTGTCTTTTTAAGACCCCATTTCCTATTTTTTTTTTCCTTTTTATGTTACTTATTCCTCTACCATGGCTCATTAAGAAAACACTGTCTGGAGAAACAAAAACAAGGGAATATAAGACTGTAACATTAGACGATAACAACTTCATATAGATAACTCAGACCGCTGAAGCCTCAGCTATACTTTGGAATACATTTTTGCACATCACTTCAGATGGAAGCATGTTAGGAAGGCATTTTTTAATAGCAAATATAAACATGAGGTATCATTACAGAATGGGGAAACTGCTGTAAATGTGGCATGTGTATATTGTTTTAAAACAGACTTGACAAAAAGTGAAACAAGTCTTAATTCTTTATTTATTAAGCTGACACAATGAGAGGGAACTGAATGTCTTTAGCCATTTTGTTCAGGTGCCAATCATGTCAGAATATGTTATCTTTTGCCCACACAACAGCTGTTTGGCCCCTGCTTCTTCCGATTGAAAAGGTGTAAAATATGACTGTCCATTTGTGTATTTGTTTTTATAAATTCCCTAAATTTGAAATGTAAAATAAGAATAAAAATGAAGGCCTTTCTTTGAGATTAGATAGTTGGAAGATCAGTGTGTTACTTTTCTTTGTCATATTTAGGGACTTTTTCTAATTTTCTGGCATTATTTAGACAAGTTCCAGACTTGTTGTCCAAACATACACACAACCACCACCGACTTAACAAACTCACACACACATATACAGAAGCTCTCACCCTCTGGTTCTTGTAGTAAAACGGATCAATGTCTTCCAGTGGCACCCCCGATAAGTTCTGGAGGGATGTCACCGAAGATGCGCGGCAGCTGCTTGCCTGCCTCCAGGTCAATCCTGGGTTTGGGTGGCTCTGTGTTCCTGTGAGCCTCGTGGCAATCCTTGGCAATTTTGGCCTGCTCCACCGCAATCCGCTGCTCCAGCGCAGCCAAGGATTCGCGAGTGAACCGCCGCAAGCCATCAGGACCCGTTGGTAACAGCATGGTTGCCATCTTTTCATCCTGATTCTCCTGTACTAGAATTTACTTACAGCTATGGGCGGGGAAATGGGGAGTGAAGACAAAGCAGAGATGGAGCAAGGTGAGAGAGAATAAGTGATCTTTTACATTTTTTACTGATTTTTTTACATTTTTTACTGATACATGCTAATGAAACAGCAATTTATAAACAACAAGGCTTTTTGGATGTGGCATTTCATTCAATACACAGATCAGATAAATCATGATCCTCACAATGCTCATAAAACATCTAACAAAAGTATTCACAGAGGGTTAAAGAACCTGTAGAAAATGTGTGGCTGCTCAGCAAAAGAGGCAGGATCGGGGCATTTGATTGGGCCTCTGCTCTCGGCCCATCATAGTGTTGAACCCTTGCCATGCCTCCTTTGCATTTCCAGTGCACTTGTATCCACCTTATTCTTATAGTGGACTATGCCTTTTGATTGCTTGCTCTCTCCAACTCACTGACAATTTGTCTGTCACCTTGTAATTAGACATATTTTTAGACTTAAAGCTAACTTATGTATATAATAACATAGATCATATCAAAAAAGGTTGCTTGCAGTGACGCCTGAGAATTACTCTGCATTTCCCTCAGGTCTACGGAGTGTTTTAGCATATTTCAGTTCATTGTTCTAGTTTTGCTTCACCTTTTAACTGCACATCGCGAGTCTCCCTGCCTTCATCAGAATCAATGCCAGCCACAGCAGGCAACTATTTTAATTGAAAAAGCTCCAATAAACCCACTTTGCACTACATGCTCGGCACCCAACAGCAGACAGACAAGGTGAGCAGCTATCTGGTGAACATAGTGGAGCATTTAGCAGCTAAAGAGAAAGATATAGCTACAAGGAGAGTAAATATTAGACATCTGGTATTGTCTCATTTTTCTATAGAAACGTTTAACATCAGGATGATTTAACAAGTACTTACAATATAAAAGTGGGTTTTGTAAAAACGTCTCTAAATGGGGTCTAAACATTCAGATTCACAGAAACCCCCGTCATTCATTAACACAGAAATTAGGAAACAGGAAATGGTGAACACTCTCTTACGCTAGGAAAGTCTAATTTCAATAAAACATGTGATATTTAAAGGACACAGTCTGTCTCCTCACGTCATCACTGACGCCTTGTTCTTCATTAAACACTGTGTAATTTCTTAAATCACTGAAGTGCCCCTGATTTTAATGATTGGAAGACAGTACTGAGGGAGGTCCAGAGACATAATAAATGTTTCAACCTTACCACTGACCACCAGCTCCCTGTTATCCAACTGCCTCTGTCAAAGTAGGGCAGCCATAGTGTGAGTCAGAAGGATTAAGTCCACGACTGTAGCTCTGACCAGAGGTTTTCACCAGCACTGATTTAGGATGGTTGATGACATTGACCTGCCAGCAACCTTAAAGATGTATTCTGCCATTTTTAACATCCCATCAAAACACCCCCCTGAAAGCCAAAATGTCCTCCTACAGTAGCCTCTTAGGTTTTTAGTGAAAACAGCTTGCTGCTGCTGTTGAAAATTAGGATTAGAGCCGTTAGAAAGAACGATAATTGTTAAGTTGCTGACATAGACTCTATAAAAGTGGAAAAAGCCACTGTGATGTCACCCTTTGTGGGTTTGTGGACTAGCATTTGGAAGCCATCTTGGGTTTCTGGAGCCAGAAGTGTTTTTGACGGGAGGGTGGAGCTGGGGAGGAGCGAGGGGTGGATCTGATGGACAACATAAGGACTATACAAGGAGCCATGGTAGCAACTTGTCCATCCCACGGCTGCCATGCCCTTAAGCATCCCCTGCTTTATCGTCTATTTTACTCTAAATGGGACCGTAATTTACAAAATGAATATCATGCTGGATTGAGGAAGACTTGACACTGGCAATTGAGATCATTGACTCATTATGAAAATGTTTATTGAAGTAACAAATCAAGTGAGAAGTCTTCTATAGTCTTCTATAGAAACTGACTTCTTTTTGCAACTGTGGAGTCTCCCCTGCTGTGAATTAGAAAGAATGGAGCTTTTCTGCATACAAAACGCTGCATAGAGTTGAGGAACTGCAGAGTACAATGACAATTTGTGTGAATCTGTAGCACCAGGGTCCCAATAAACGTCTGATTTGATATGAATATTATGATTACAAAGTAAGACAGCGCTCCTGATACGTGAAAAAAGTGGAAACTTGACAATACAATTTGGTAGTGATACGGTTTCTTTTCTTTCTAGTGCCTATCCAGTGTACTACCATGTTAATAACACACCGTGGCTGTAGCCAATTTTGAGTGTTTAAATTGATTCAGAATCATCATGATCAGACAGATCATTTGTACCAGAGATGTTACTAAGTAATTTGAATATCTTGAAATGCTACATTTCTAAAATCTTAATTTCCTTTTTTTCTTATTGTCAAAATTGGTTCCTCTGGACTTATATAGAGCATAAAGGACAGTTTGCAAGTAATCTGATCAGAGATCAGCTAGGGCCACTGTCTAAATAAAGACAAAACTAAAGGCCTTTCCACTCCCTGATTTTAGCTATTGACAGTCTGATATTTTAATAACCGAGAAAGCTTTCTAAAGAGAGGATTACATTTCTCTGTCCCCCTTCTGACAGAGCAATACCATTGTATCCTTTTCATAGCGACTAAGCTCTGTGAGTTCTCCATCTCCTCCTGTCCTGAAATGCATTGATCCCTTCACACGGCCAGCCAGACGCTAGTTATCTGCTTTCACTTGATCTGCTTATTTGGTTGATCTCAGATCAGCTGGTCTACACTGAATCCAGCGCTTTCCCATTTGCTATGAAAAGGAATAGGTCCATTTGCAATGTCACGGACAGTCCCAGCATGTCTTCTGTAAAAGGTGACAAACGCTAATGACTTCTACTCTGCAGCGTCTGTAATCAATCTATGTATCAATATTATTCACTCAAAGAAAGAGAATATCTGCCATTAGACAATGCAGAGAAAAAAAAAAGATTTTAGTTGAATGAAATTTAATTCCCATGACAGCCAGATGTGACATGGTCATCATCACTGCAAATAATTATGATAATTAGATTGAAAGTAGAGCGGGGCAATGGACTGGCACGCACACACATGCGTGCAAGCACCCACGCACACACGCACGCACTCAACTTGACACGTGTGTGCTGCAATGCTACTGTTTTAAATTCTCATAACTGAGAGCTGAACAATAGATCAACTGATGTGATAAGACACAGACAGACCTGTAGCCAGAGTGTTTAGGTTTAAACTATATCCTGACTGATACTAGTGTCAAAATCAACTTCTCAGAGCTCTGGTGGACAGACAGTTTCTAAATGACCTCAGAGCTAGTTTAGCATTTCGGCACTATACGTTCCTGTTATTTATCTGCCGACATATACAATCAGCCTGGCTGATTTATTGGTCTAGCTCACATTTGAATCCCTTGGCAGCTTATTACTGTCCTCACTCTAAACAGCTACCACCAATTATGAATTAACTTTGAAACCTGAATGTAAATGATGGAAAAGGTAATTAACTTATTTCTAATAGAGTAGTATCAGTATCAGATCCTGACTCTTAAATTATATAAAAGATGATTCCATTTTGAGTGAAGAAGCCTCATTTTCTTTAAATACCTTGATACATTTATTGCACAATATGCCTCCCAAGTAGAAATAGCTTTAAATTAAACTATAAGTATGTGTCATAACGTGCTGGAGTAAAAACCTTATCTTGTCTTTGGGGGTAGGAGCTGTGTACACAGACGCTTTCAACATTCTTTTTATTTTCTCTCTAATAAAAGTGCTAAATTATGAAAATGTTTGAACTATAGACATCTAAACTTGAGTATACAAGTGATGTAGAAGAGTAAAAGTGCATCTAACAAGGGATCCAGAAATATGTAATGTATAATATGTTTACTATATGTGTAACTGGATAAACGTTGTCAAGCTTTCAGCTCTTACTGACATATCTTTGCTTTCAATGAAAACCTCCTCCATTCAAAATTAAAACAAAAATGAATCAATGGCCATGAATCATTTCATGGAGGAAGCTACTGATAAGAAATAAAAGGCTCTGTTTGAATATGCATATGAAAGCAGTATGTCTCTTGCTTAAAACATTTTAAAAGCTGTTCAAAAATGCATGTGAAAGTTGCATTGCATTTCATCACATTACTTCTATCATCTTACTGTAAACATTTGAAATGTGTCAAATACAAACTGTCTCTTGAGCGATGATTACTTTCTCATTAACAGTATCACCTCTGTGCTCCCAATATGCTATTTTTCTACATCGGTTGCACTCATTATTTGTATCAATTGCACTATACCAGGTATTTTTGCTCTGCCCCCATATCTATTTCTATTAACTTATATTCCATATTACTTTGACAGGAAACACATATTTTTCCATGGATACTGTAGAGGAGGGGCCAGATCTCCTGACCATACTTTGACATTCTGTTGCCACTTTTTTATTCTTTCTCATGAAAATTCTCATTTGGTTACTTATCAAGAGTAGCCAAATGGTATTATGTGTTATGCAGCTTTGTCATCTGATTATCATTTAAAGTTCGTAATCTAGTCAATAAAACATATTCAAATGCATTTTAGCTGTTATTGTTTCTTCCTTTCTGAGTTTTTTTTTTGTATGCCAAATTATATTTTCTTAATATATATTCTTATATATTGAAAACACCAGAAATGTATTCTTGTGAATTAAAGATTGTGTCTTTGAAATAGAAGTGTTATCACTTTCCAGTCCTACAGTAATGGTCATTATGTCACATGTGCTATTACTAAAACTATTGCCAAATATCATACAGGTATTTTATGCAACCACAATTATATACAGGTTTATAGTAAAAATAATATTTTGATTGTCCTTCTGGTTTCTGTTACTTTTACTCTCAGGGTTTGGTGTTTCTCTTTATTTATGGGGTTAAATCCTTTTCAGAATTAAATTAAATTACACAAATCAAAATAAGTGTTTTTATTTACGGCTACTTTGTTTACATTGCAAAGGTCTTTCTGGTATACTAAGTTTATATATTTTACATGTTAATTTCACGTTATACTACAGAATAGGTCTGTTAGGAGTTTTGTGTTTTCTTTCTTGCATCTTTTCTTTCTTTACCAAGGCTTGCTAACTTTCTTATATATTGTAAAAACAGCGCCATATGTGGAATTATTAACTGAAGGTTTACCATCAAATCAAACTGAAATCTGAATACTTGTGAATGACATTAAAACGTTTGGAAATAAAGCTCCAGCCCAAACTGGGAGTCAGACTGTACATATTGTGTGTACTGGGCCATGCAATGTGTCTGTATATGCCCTCTCAGAGCGTTATACTGTGATCAGAGGTGCACAGGCTGAACTGATGACCTACTTCTTCTGCAAAAACCTTTCAATGTAATTGCATCAGATAGCTTAAATACGTAGGTTACAGAAAGTATAGACCTACAAAATGAGACAGCAGTGAAATTGTTACCATTAGGGATGAATTGATGACAATTACTTCCATGAGCTCTGCTGTTTCGGACATATCCGTTCTTATGCTTAACTGAATCCCACTCCAATAACAGGGCAAATCTTAAAACTAATCTTGAGTTACATCAGCCACATTAGACGAGAAGGCGAAGGTGCCAGATGTCACCAAAAGAGAAAAATGGATAGCAAATGTGAAACCACTGCCTCACATAGCATTATGTATTGTGTCACAAAAGCCATGGGACACTCAATTTAGCACTAGAAATATACATCCTGTATTATAACAGATTTTGTCACAGTGAGAGATAATTAAAGTGAATAATTCATAATTAAGTATATTAAGTATTTAAAGTAAGTATAAGCATTTAGTAATTAACAGGGACCATTACAACATAAAATTTATATTTTGCATTATGCACTTTCTGGCACATTTAAATATATATATATATATATATATATATATATATATATATATATATATATATATATATATATATGCAAATGTATAACATAAGTCACGTAAGTAAATGCCTATTGTTTTAAAATATAGATTGACCATGAATCCGGATTAATAATAACTAGGCTATAATTTGTTTTAATTATTATTTTCATTGTCTTGAAGTTTTCCATCATAACTCAAAGAAAGCAAAGAAAGGCAGACGACCAAATTGTTAACAAATGATGTCGAGCATATTTACTCTATAAGAAGTAATTCACCTATTCTGTCTGTGTGGCCACAACATTAATGCATGCTCAATATTAATTCGAGAAATCTTAGAAATCTTACATACTTACATATGAAACTCTGAGATTTACAGCATGATTTCCAGAGTTAAGTTCTTCGGATATTAGAAGAAGGAACAGCCAAACTATCTGCGCAAAATCCATGACTTCTTCTCAAGGTGTAGCCTATTCTTCATGATGGGCCAAAACTCCAATCCAACAGGACAAAAAAGTGCGTCTTATCACCACAATCCAAAGTTAAGCGAACAGTAGCAAACAAAACTGATTCTAAACAAATGCCAGTCGTTTAATCACCTTATGTTGGACATCTTGAAACTATCACAGGTGTGACGAGAAAGTTATCCTCTTCCCTTCCATCCGAGTGGCTCTTCTGTATTCATCCCACAGAGGAAAGGTCCCGAGCCGCCGAGCGTGGAGAGGATGCTGCGCTGTCTTCAGCAGCTGCGCAGCGGCGGGAGAGGCGCATTTGCCCTTGAGCAAGAGCATGAGGGAGGGAGGACGCTGCTGGACCACAGCAGGAGATTACCGCTCCTACATGTCACAGTCAAATATGACAGAATACAGAACGAGAGTTGGCAGTTTTACCACATCCCAAAAATCGCAACAAAAACAAAACATAGGCTCAGCTAACGGGCACGCAGTTCTTTTCTTACCCAGCGTTCTGTGAGAGAATGACTTCCAGAAATGGGCTTAAATAAAATAGACCACTTTCATTTTCCTAATTTTGATGTGGTAGCCTACGCGGCCTATAGGCCTTTATTGTACCCCACTAACACAGAACGTTTAGGGAACGTTAGGGAACGTTAGTTTTTGGTTCTCTAAAGATTAGTTCGAACCAAACCAAAAACTAACGTTTAGGGAACGTTCCCTCCGGGTTATAACGTTCCCTAAACGTTAAGAGAACCAACCAACTGTAACGTTCCCCTGCGGTTGCGCCGTACCTTCACACAACGTTCCCGTTTGGTTGTTTTTGGTTGTTTTTGGTTGTTCTGAGTTTTTGAAGTAGCATTAAGGTTTGCTGTCACTTGATTTAAATTCACTCAAAAAGTATTGGACTTATACAATCTAAGTAAGATAAACAGCATAGCAAGATAATCTATTCATTTTAAGGCTTTTATCAATTTAGCGTAAAACAGTAGCCTAGGCCTACTTTTGTGCTTGACTTTGGTTTTTTAACTGTATTAGTGAAAATACTTAAACAAGAATCTATCAATAGAACAATTTTCACAACTAAGAAAATTAATTTATTTAATTCAAGTTTACAAACCGAACCGTTATCGTAGATAGAAAGGAACTAGACAGCACGTTTTGGAGGATAGGCCTATGGACGAAAGGCCTATTGTTTTCTGAAAGTATTAACTTGTTTTTTACTTTGATCACAGAACATGCTATTTTAATGTTGCATTTACACATTTGATTTAACATGCAGTTCAGGGACAGACCGCCGTGCGCTTGTCAACTACAGAGAGGAATTAATCAATAAAAACAAGCTGCTGTCATCTTGATTTGGAATCAAAACCAAGGGGCTGAGGGGTGGTGGTTTTGGATGACTTAGCAGTGTAGCCCACGCCTACAGTGTTGGTCTCTTAATGCGCCCTCTAGTGGCCAATAATAGACTTTCTTGTACGTCTGGGAGGGAGAACCAGAATGTGAAGACCAACCTCTCAAAGTCAAGACTGGTTGGAAATTTAAGCAACCTGGAGAAGTTTACCTGGTTCTACTGTACAATTGAAAATGTAGGCCTACACATTCTTAGGCAGATTCTTGTCTTTTAGACTCTTATTATACCACTGGGACTCGGTATTTCTCAGAAATATTGTATTATGGTGTAAAGAGGGATTTAAGGTAGCATTCAGACTTTCATGTTGGGTAATAAAATGGTAACACTTGATTTTGACTCATGACTGCAGTATTCCTGGATATCAATATGTAGGCTAATATTTATGTTCTGACAAGGAGGGCTACAATGAGGCACACGGTTTTATTTAGGCAATGCACAACTATGATTATTTTTTAATCATGGTATAAAAGAGCCCATGAGCGAAATTATCCTCTGATATATTCTTAACTGTTCTTTAACAGATTAAAGGCCTACTTGGTGTTTGTCTGCCTGCGTGTGTCTGACTTTGCTTTTTGGGGGCAGATTAAGCACTGATGGTAATAAAAGAGGCACAATTATGGCATTTTGTAGGATATCTGAGAGTAGGCCTATATGCTAGAATGCAATTAAACATCATAGCTATTAGGGGCCTTTTTAGTTTGCAGATGCCTACCTCTTAACGTCGTGAAGCCTTAACATGTCTCTGGTCTCCCAAGCCCTTCCTACAGTGAAACGAGAAGACAGTGTGAAAACCACATTACCCATAAAGCTCAGGTGCATATGTTTTCTTTTTTTGTATCCGGATGTAGCATCACATGAATTGACTGTCAACATGCAAGATGGCCACGCATCACAGGCAAAATGCTGCTGGGCGGAGAAAAGTACAGGTACATTATGATAGTTGCATTCATGCTAAGTGTATGGCAACGGCGCGGCAACGTTATGGTGTCCATCCTTGAAAAATGTTTCACGGATACTTGACGGACAGCAAAAACCGACCGTAAAAGGCAGTGTTGCTGTAATGAGTCATGACTCAAGCCGGCTAACCTAGCTAGCTTAGCTTACGTTAGTTGTTAGCATCTTCTGCGCACGCTGACATCTAAATGATTGCATGTTTTTGTTAACAGTTATCATATAAGTACGTGTTACATGCATTATAACATAAATACTAAGGTCGTCAATAAACACAAATGAGTCATGTTCTGTCTTAGCTGCATGTTTATGCTGTTACAGTGTTGACGGTAGCTGTATCTGGGCTCGGTCTAATTGCTGGGAAACTACGTGTCTCGGTGTTTCTGTCGTGCATCCCTGCCACTGTATTACATTGCTACCAAATCAAAGCACCCTATATACGTACTGAATTTGTCCATTGTCACATATGTTTCAATGGGAAATTATTTTCCAATATATGTGTAATTTAACTTGCTTATATGTTTCCTTAACTTACGTCCTTCTAAGCAAGAGCATGCAACTCAACTGTTAGCGCGTTGAAGCATCGAGGTGTGAACAAGAAAGTGGGTTTGTTGTGGGGAAATGTCAGAAGTGGTCGACATAGGAGGCTGACCTTAGTAATCACGTTGCTCTTTGTGTTTCAGGTGTCCTATGTCATTAGAGATGAGGTGGAGAAGTACAACCGAAATGGGGTGAATGCACTCCAGCTGGACCCTGCGCTGAACCGGCTCTTCACTGCTGGAAGGGACTCTATCATCCGGATATGGAGTGTCTACCAGCATAAAGTAGGGCTTCCTAGATTCATAATCTATATTCAGAAATTACACTTTCAATGTGATTAGGCTACAGAGTTGTCACATGCATACCTTTTTCATATTCTCAATAGTGGAAGTGTCTTACTTTCTTTTCACTTTCATTGTAGCAGGACCCATACATTGCCTCGATGGAGCATCATACAGACTGGGTTAATGACATAGTTCTCTGTTGCAATGGCAAAACATGTGAGTGTGATTACTAGTGGCTATTTAATTTAGGGTCGAGGCATTGTTTAGCGCAGCATTGTATATTTACTACTATTCTGGCTGGCTGATCTGACACATTTTCACTGTCATCTATTTTCAGTGATATCCGCCTCATCAGATACCACAGTCAAAGTATGGAACGCGCATAAAGGCTTCTGTATGTCAACGTTACGAACCCACAAGGACTATGTGAAAGCTCTGGCCTACGCTAAGGACAAGGAGCTTGTGGCATCAGCAGGTCTGGATCGGCAGATCTTTCTTTGGGACGTGAACACACTAACAGCACTCACTGCTTCCAACAACACTGTCACCAGTAAGTATTGTTTGTTTCTGTGTGACAGTTGTGCCCAATTCTGTCCAATACATACTGTACTTTTTGGATTATCGTGCATTTGTACGGTTGTGTAATGGCTGATATGTTTCTCTGGGAGATATTCCGTACTTGTAAACTCACTGTAATCCACGTCCAACAGCCTCATCTCTCAGTGGGAACAAGGACTCTATCTACAGTCTGTCTATGAACCAGATGGGCACAGTTATTGTATCTGGATCCACAGAAAAGGTTTGGGTTTCCAGCAGTATTACACAAACACATGCACACAATTAGTTCAATGAAACTAAATTAAAACAACACTGATTATTTCACCTGTCATGTTACCATCGTATCAGGAATTTTTATTTAATTCTTAACCTTAAACTAGTTTGAGAATGTACTGCACTCTGTTGAGATGTACATAAGATGTGTATGATATATTGTGTGGACATTAATTAGTTTACCAACCGGGATTACAGGAGGTGTTCAGTACTTTGAAACCATGTAAATGATTTAATTGAATGGTTACCTTACTATGTTTATTCACATTAATCTATTTCAAGTGTGCATGTACAGCAAATGTAGTGATAAAGGTGCCCATCTCCACTCATTGTTTTTTTCTTTCTGTAGGTTCTGAGAGTTTGGGATCCTCGAACATGTGCAAAACTGATGAAGCTAAAAGGCCACACAGACAACGTCAAGTCGTTGCTGCTGAATCGAGATGGCACTCAAGTGAGTCAAGATATCTAAATGATACAGTGGTGCCAGCTGTTAAACAGAAAATTTAAAATCTAAACCTGCTGCCCTTCTCCACAGTGCCTGTCGGGCAGCTCAGACGGCACCATCCGCCTGTGGTCACTCGGCCAGCAGAGGTGCATCGCCACCTACCGGGTGCACGATGAAGGGGTCTGGGCCCTGCAGGTCAATGAGGCCTTTACACACGTCTACTCTGGAGGCAGAGACAAAAAGATCTACTGCACTGACCTGCGTAACCCAGACATCCGTGTGCTCATCTGTGAGGAGAAGGCTCCAGTGCTCAAAGTAAGAAGCCAGTACACTTTAATCTGCAACACTTTTTTTCAGTTTAAAATTAAATAATTGTCTGGGATTTTTCTAACTTTTCCTTTTAAAAAGTTTATTATTAAGCAGTAAAATTCTTGTCTCAAATGCTGACCAACTGGCGTCCGCTTGCAGTGTGGATACTGGGCGTACTACTTTTGTTTGTTTTGTTTTTTCAACTGACCTGCGATAAGTGTTTCTTTTGCATGCATTATTACATATTACAGTACATCTTAATTTGCTCATTGTCTTAACCAGAAAAAAAATCCTAAGAAGAATGTCACATGCATGATTTGGTAACATGCTTTGAGGTTTTTCTTTTTGTGCTTAGTTAGCAGTGACAGCTTTTATTTTAAGAAAAGTTGTACTATGTATGTATTTCTTAAAAGGTAAGAAAAAGAAAAACATTTCTGAATAATGCTCATAGCTAACCATTTGGAGTCATTCAACCTTTTGCTGTCTTTGTAATTTGCCCAGATGGAACTGGACAGATCTGCTGACCCACCTCCAGCAATCTGGGTCTCCACCACCAAGTCATCCGTTAATAAATGGGTAAGCATGCGTGACACCTCTGAGATCACTGGCCGACTGTCAGCATGACTGTGGAATACAGTGTAGATAGACTTGTGCATGTGGCCACTCCTATTTCAGTAGTAATCCTCCTGTAATTTGTGAATGAATTTAAACCAGCTTTGTGATGATGTGGGCAATGCACAAAAGATAATTGCATTACATTAATCACAGCTATTGATGCAAGGGAGAATTAGGAAGCGATTATAAAAATCCTGGACAATCTCTAATGATAATTATTTCTGTATGTATGTGCAGTCTCTAAAGGGAATGCACAACTTCCGGTCATCAGGAGAGTACGATAATGACTGCACTACCCCCCTGACACCACTGTGCACTCAACCAGAACAAGTGATCAAGGGTAAACATGTTCATTTATCTACAGTGTTGTCTATTTACTTGTTACTTTTCTATGAAGTAAAATTCTGTGTTGTGCTTTCAGGAGGTGCCAGTATCATACAGTGCCACATTCTGAATGACAAGAGACACATACTCACCAAAGATACCAACAACAATGTGGCTTTTTGGGATGTCCTGAAGGTACACTCCAAGTTATTTCTAAATATGTTAGAGAGTGGTAGCATCTGCTGTTCTTTTGTCCAAGTGAATAGTGAATCTAGTGGTTCAAATTCTGTTCTAACAAATCCCACCACAGTCCAACCTAGAAGAGGTCATGGTTATATGTTGCTCACTGGCCCTAATGAGCTTCTACCCATGAAATTAATCATTACAGATAAAAAAAAAGACTTCTCCTGATGAGCCTTGTGTGAACTCCTTCCTGGTGATACAGTACCTGTGGTTTGAATTTACTTTGTATTTTTACCTTCAGGCTTGCAAGGGTGAAGACTTGGGGAAAGTGGAGTTTGATGAGGAGATTAAAAAGCGCTTCAAAATGGTCTATGTGCCAAACTGGTTCTCTGTTGATCTGAAAACTGGGGTGAGTCACAAATCTGGAAATACAAGAGCTTCTCATCTGTCTCAGCAGCTGCAACCTTTCCCTAACCCTAGTTAGGTGTCTCATAGTTGTGTGTTCTGATTCTTTTTTTAAATAGATGCTTACTATCACATTAGATGAGAGCGACTGCTTCGCGGCCTGGGTGTCTGCAAAGGACGCTGGGTTTTCAAGCTCTGATGGATCCGACCCAAAGTGTAAGACATCTTACCTGGTTCACCTATTTATACGTACAACCATGAAAATAATGCCAAACTGAAGCTAATATTATATTGCAGGACTGCTAACTTAATTTGCCCCTTCATCTCTTCAGTGAACCTGGGTGGACTGTTGCTTCAGGCTCTGTTGGAGTTCTGGCCCCGCACTCGCATCAACCCCATGGACGAGGAAGAGAACGAGGTGAACCACGGTAAGGAGGCAGCTGACTATCCATCCGCTGCCAAATCATTATGAAAACAAATCAATCAAACCTCTGTGTGTTCCACTTATAATAATAATAATAATAATAATATATTAATAAATGTAATTTATATAGCGCTTTTCACAGACTCAAACAAGACAAGACAAAACTAAACAGAACAAGATTCAGATGAAAAAGGAGGGGGCGTAGTGCTACAGATAGGCAGAGGTGAAAAGCTGTGTCTTGAGGCGGGACTGGAAGATTGTTAGGGACTCAGAGGTGCGGATCTTTGGGGGGGGGGCTGCCCTGGAGAAGGCTCTGCCCCCAAAACTGCGGAGGGTGGATTTGTGGGTGCGGAGGAGACCAGCTGAGGTGGATCTGAGGGGCCGTGAGGGTTGGTAGGGGGATAGGTCAGTGAGGTATGAGGGTGCCAGATGGTGGAGGACTTTGTCGTTGTATCCACTTAGCTGCACACCCGGCATCATGTGCTGTGGCTGTCAGTGAGTGGGGCGGGGGTGTCCAAAGCCTCATTCAGTTTGACTTACAGTAGGATTGGGTTCTTGTGCCCACAGTGAATGGAGAGCAGGAGAACAGGGTCCAAAAAGGAAATGGATATTTCCAAGTGCCACCACACACGCCAGTCATCTTTGGGGAAGCAGGAGGCAGAACCCTATTTAGGTAATGTTCCACCGACATCCTTATCAACACAGGTTAAATGTTAACTTGGAAAGCTTCAGTGTGCTCTGTAATGTCATCGGTTTATAGATGTCTGCATTGCCTCTAATGTGCTGTGTTGCAGGTTGCTATGTAGGGACTCAGGTGGAGAGACTGAATCGATGCTGCTGAACGAGACTGTTCCACAGTGGGTTATTGATATAACTGTAGATGTGAGTAAAATTATGTTTTCCATCTTTTACTTTAACTTTACATTACATTAAATCAAAGAAAACAAAGCCATCAGGATTACAGGTTAAATAGACTATAAATTAACATTTGGAGACTCATGTGACTTTGTATGCTTTTCCTACTGAAAATCCAAATTTAGACTTGAAAGGCTATGTCACTGTGTTTTTCACAGGAGTAAATGTTCAGCAGTGTTACGATAAAGCACGTGCACTAACAGTTTGCGCCTCTTTATTTGATGTGATTGATTTGCATGCATTGTCTCTCCTCTTCTATTTCAGAAAAATATGCCCAAGTTCAACAAAATCCCGTTCTACCTCCAGCCCCATTCTTCCTCTGGTGCAAAAACTCTAAAGAAGTAATTTCCTTTTTCTTCTCTGGGATTGTTTTTTCTTTGCTTATGTGATACAGTGAAAAGGGACACATGTGTAACAGACATGCTGCATTTGATAAGAGCTGATTTGACCGTCTGTGTGTTCCGCAGGGACCGTCTCTCAGCCAGTGACATGCTCCAGGTGAGGAAGGTGATGGAGCATGTTTACGAGAAGATCATCAACTTGGACAACGAGTCGCAAACCACCAGCTCCTCAACCAACGATAAGCCAGGGGAGCAGGAGAAGGAGGAGGACATGGCAATGCTAGCTGAGGAGAAGATCGAACTAATGTGTCAAGACCAGGTGGGCACTATGTCTTTGCCTGTCCATTTTGACATGAGTACATCTTGTGTATCCTCAGTCATTATACATTGTATAAACTTTTTTTTTTTTTAAACCTTTCAACCAGGTGCTAGATCCCAACATGGACCTGCGAACAGTTAAACATTTTATCTGGAAGAGTGGAGGGGACTTGACGCTTCACTATAGGCAGAAGTCCACGTGAAAATCCTAATTTTTAAACAAGAACTCTTCGTCATTTGCCAATCACCACCCACCTATGACATGTAGTACCCTAAACCCTGTTGTGTGGTCAGGAGTCACAGTATCAATGAGAATCTAGTAAAATTTGTGAGGACAAGGCTCATGGTGTATCATAGGGAACTGACCAGAACAGGCCGGAGCAGTCAAGACACCTGGGAGAGAAGTGGTCCGTAGTTTCTTCTGTTTTTTTTTTTCAGTTTGAAGAAAGGACTGTTTCTCCAGCGCTCACTAATTTCCTTTTTACTTTGACTGCTGTTTGTCCTTTCCTTCTGATTGGCGTTTTACTTTGAAGCAACTGAAGTTACAGTACTTGTTTGTGTCTGAGCGTGTGTGTATATGCACATGGATGTAGTAGACTTGTTTGTTTGTTCTAGTACATTCCAGAAACAGTCCTTTTTCTACCAACCTTTCACACCCGTCTCAGCAGTATCGCCAGTTTAGGAGTGCACTTGGACTCTGGCTAGTGTCACAGTCCCTCAAAGAAATCCTCCTCCGTTCTGCTGTCATCTTAACTAGATCTTGACTTAGACACGGAGTTCTTGAAGAGCTTGAACCTCATTGACAGAAGCGCTTGTCTTTGTCCATTATTTTAGCTCTTCTCAATGGACTGAACTTTCTTTTTTTGTAAATATATGTACAACATTTTGGATTTAATTGACTGTTTTCTTTTTGGTTTTGCAGCTGTTTTATTTTGTTGTACAGTTTACTTAACAGTTATTTTTCCAAATCCCTGGAACATTCATCGAGGTAATTTGACTTGGATGTTAAAATGACATTTGTTGCATTTTACTCCTAAGAATGCTAGTAGTCATCCAAGTCATTTTAGCAACTGGAAATTATATATAAGGTATATATCTTTAATAACTCATGCTTGGGTCATGGGCAGTGACTTTGGTGACAGTGAGGGCTGTTCCTAATGTATATTTCATTCAGATTTAATAGTTCAATGAAACAAGAATATAACTTGAAGGGGAATCTCAATCATAGAATATGACTTCTCATCCACTGTGGGGAATTCCCCAAACTAAAATAAACGGTAATACCCACTTCTCTCTTTGTGTCACCAAGCAGAAATTTTCTAAAGTAAATTTTGCCATTAAAGAGAGTGTCTTACGCCATAGTGAGAACGCATAGAGTGAGCTCTAATTGGCCAAAAACATGCTGGGTACCATAATTGGGCCATAACACTGCAATACCCCTTGTTGTAATAATTTGTGAAATATATATATTTTAGGCATTCAAAGAAATAAATTGGAATGGTTTTACATTGACAGATGTATGTGAATTATAAATGGATGTTTCTTGAGATGTAATGTGATCAGCTGATGACTGAAAAACAAGGGACAATTTCTTTTTAAGTGATATGATTGTTTAACCATCAAAGATTCACCCGTTTCACATTCATCAACAAATACTGCACTCATTCCTAATAAAACAATTAATAAAATATCTGCAAAAATACTATTCCTTATTTTACACTGCACCTACTTTGACAATGAAAAACTTTAAGAAGCCCCCTAGAAAGATGAAAAACAATTACTTAACAGCAGCATCACTCTTACATACTGTATACAAAATGTCATCTATTGAATTTAAACCTTACCTGTCTACTCACAGGCAGTACTTGTCTATTGTTGCATAGATTACAAAGTAAAAATAGTGTTGAATTAAACATTGGGGACATAATTCCAGCAAAACAAACAATAAAAATAGTTTTCAATTACTGCATGTCTGAATAAGTCAAATAAAAAGCAGAGTTTCGACCACAGGGACTTTCCCTCAGAACTAGGATCCTTTCTTAGGAACTCGTTGCGCTTGACCTCAGGGACCAGGATCTACATTTAGTTGTGATATTCGTCTGGGCTTTTTTAATAATAACCATGACTCAATAGATGATCTTGTAGAAACACACTTGTTTCATTCTCGAGGTGAAGGACTTAAAAAGACCACAGATCCGTGTGTCGAAACCTGGCTTAAAAGATAATGTGTAAAACATATTGACCTCATCAAATTTGGGGTAAAAACCATTACGGGACTGGTTTCACTCAGTACATGTACAAGTGCACAAATATTTCCTTATACCAACACTTAAAAAATTCAATAAATTGGCCATAAACTACTGTAAAAATGTCCTTCTCATAATCCTATAAGTAAGTTATTTTTCAAAGTTCTATTTTGGGAATCACTTGTTATTTGAAACATAGACAACAGATGCAGCACTGTGACAACTCATATGAACTGCCAACAGTCTGGTAGCTTCTAAAACTTGGATAATGAAATGGCGATTAAGGTGCAGCTGAGCTTTGCTGTAGTAAATGTACGCGTTTGTCTTTGGAAGTGTTCAAGTATTTATCACATTAGTGTACTAGAAGCAAAGTCTTGTCACCCGTATAATCTAATTTTGCACCAAGCATGGAAAAATGTTGATATTATAACCTTGGTGTACAAATTAGCAGTAACTTTCAATTCCCACACATTTAAAACAAATAGGATGGTCCTACAGCGTCTCAGTATTTTTCTACTTTATGCTAATGCTTTAGCAGGATTCTGTAGTGTAACTAAACTGATGAAGGAGCCATACGCTTCTCGTAAGACTATCAGTATCAAATCAGACAGCTTTTCCCTCTGTCTGTCCTGTAGTTCCTATAGTGTTTCTTTAAAAAAGTGATTGTCAACCTCACTTTGCATTTTTGTACGGCCTGATACAAGCTTACTCAAGACGTGGCTCTTCTTCTGGCTCCTTCCCATCACTCTCATGGCTGCAGTGGTGAGCGGGAGCCATATTTGGAGGCTCCGCAGGCTCCTCCGCTGGCCCTGATGCATCCTCGATGGCCTGAGCAGGAGAATCGGCTGCTATCGGCTCATCAACAGCAGAGGACTGGGGGAGATCGACAGGAGATGGGCAGGAAGGGACTTCAGCTGGGACAGAGGGCTCAGCAGGAGACTCTAAGGACTCTACGGGAAGAGTCAATTCACACATAGGGTAACTCAGGCTATCACTAGATTCACAAAGAGAGCCAGGTAGGTCTGTAACCAGGTGAAATGGTTCAGTTGGTGTGACGCCTGAATCAGACAAAGTGTCAGTGGAAGCGAGAGCAGAGGTGAGGTCCATGGCTGCCTGGGAGCTCAGCTCTTGTGGGTCACTGTGGCTGTCTGCTGACGATGAAAGTAGACCACTGTCCTCCAGCTCCTCTGTACAACAGGAAATACAAACATTCAGTCTATGTTACTTTTGCCAAATCTGTACATTAAAGTTCAGGGACATTTGTATGAACTGCTGCTGTCTAATCTGGCTCTCACCAGACCAAGAACAAGCTCAATAGAGTTGAGATGCCCTGTCCTAACTTACCAACACCTGAGATTTCCCCATCCTTCTCCTCTTTCATAGCCAGTGCAGTGTTGGTCATGTCGATGGACGACATGGACAGATCCAGTCTGTCTACCAAATCTGCAGGGTCAGGGTTCATCACTGCCCCTTTAGAGTCTGAGAAACCTGGAAATACAAACACAAGACACTTTGTTGAGAAAGTTTTTATGAACACAACTAGATGCAAAGGAGACAACAAATGTGTCATCATCCTCTAAAACCACTGCATAAGTCAACTGACCTGGGTCCATGACCCGCTGGACTGGTGGAGGTAGAGGAGCTTCCTGGAGGGTGACCTGCTCCAGGTCTAACACATCTTCACTTTGACTTGAAGGTGCCACCAAAGGTGCCTGAAAAACAAGTAACAGGAATAAGCTCTACTGCTACTAACAACATTTTAGAGACTAAAAAAATAAATCACTTAACTAAAAACATAACCAATGTATCAGTCAATAACGACAAAATGTGGATTCAGATGTACCTCCATAAATCCATGGGTAGGCAGCTCTGGGGAGGGATCGTGCTCGGGAACAGGATTGGGAGGCGTAGCTGTCGATACATCAGGATGTACTGGGATTCGGTGCAAGTAGCCATAACCAATTCCACAACCCAAACTAAGAGCAAACATTTTTAAATGCTTCAAGAATATTCATAACAATTCATACATTTTAAAACATAGACTACTTTATAATCTGAAAAAGCCTCATTGAAATTGAATGGCGAGCTGACTTTGAATAAATGTACAATGGTTCATTTATTTGAATAAACTTTACACAATAGAAAAGAACTGATCTACACGCACCTTTCTCTTCATATAGCATTTAAATGAAAAGTAGTGGACGTTACTTAAAATAAATAAAAACAGTCCTCAAGCAAAAAAATGAACTCAGTAAAAGGTGAGATGCAGTGATATTCTTCAGTAAGTTATCCTGAAGAACTTATGTATCGGTGTATGGTCATGTACCTGCCCTCTCCGCCCCACGCTCCATTTGGTGTGACCACCACCTCTCTGCAGGCGTCTGTTTGTGTGTTGTACACCATTAGCTTCAGGGGCTTCCCTTCATGGGCCTCAACCAGCGAGAAGAAGTCTTCTGACTGGAAATCAGCAACTTTATGTTAACTTTAATTCATCTTTCAAAGATTTGTTTAAAAATCTGAAAAATGTTTAGCAAATATATCAGAGCCAAATATTAGCAGTAAAGCATTATATGAAAATGAGTCTTACATCTTGCAACACTTGATCTGCTCCAACAATGTAGTCACTGTGTGGCTGAAGTTCTGCCAATGCAGCAGGTGAACTGGGTTCCACATCCTACAAAAAAGCAATAGGTGTTATCAAACTAAAGATGAAGCTATAATGGGTGTAATATGGGGAGTATAGAAGTTCAAATCAAAGTTAGGTCAGTTGGTTTTGGTTTTCCTAGTTCCTGAAGAAGAAGCTCACCAGAATGTGCCAGACATTCTCATTGGCTCCTTGGTAGCTGCAGAAGCGAACACTGGCACCTAGCAGGCCTTGTCCTCCCCACATGGTACTGGGCACCACCTCCAGCTCACGCATCCTTGTGGTTTTAGTGCTGTACACCTCCATCCTCACTGCTCTCTCCATGTTGGCTTTCAGAATGTCCTTCAGCAGGTCATTTTCCTCATTCTGGGGAACAGTAATGGGAGGAGTCAAACAAGTAGGAGTGGGAGGTAACTCTACTTATATGTTCCCATGTGTATATGTAGTCAATGAGTAGTGACTCAACTACTTACAATATGACAATCAATAAACTTACAAGTCTTTTGTTGTCCAGTGACAGAATGAAGTCAAAGAAGGGCTGCAGTCCGGCCATTTCTGCAGGGGAATTTGGCTGCACCTGTCAAAAACGACACAAGCCTTTTGATAACCTGTGGCACCTTTAAATACAACTGTGCTATTAGAAAATTATTTTGGGAAGTTTATTTCATATTCAAATTAATTGAGTATGTTTTTGGAGCATTTAAATCATAGCCTATTTGACCAACTGCACAGTATTTTTTTATACTATTGATTCAATTTTATATATATATATATATATATATATATATATATATATATATATATATATATATATATATATGTGTGTGTGTGTGTATATTGAGATTATTCAATTAATCGTTTAGTCGTCTTAAATTGCTTGTCCAAAACTCAAAAATAACAATACAATTTACAATCATATTATTAAGCAGAGAGAAGCAGCGCTGAATCGCGAAAATGTTCAAATGTCAGTTTTGCTAGATCTCTCTTGATCGATTTATCAGTATCAGTAACAGACTAACCATTTCATGAGGCCATTATAGAGATTCATCAGAGGCCGTAAAAAAATCCTCTTCTTTAATTTGCCCTCACGCTAAAAACCATTTGTATATTAAACCCAAACTATTAGCTAATATTTAGCTACTACTGTATGCTAGCTACGAACTACTGTGATAACCCAAATCGTGTTGGGCAGTGTAATAGCTCACTGGGCTGTTATAATACTTTATTTGAGACAAGGCACTAACTTGAGTTAAAGCTTATTTATAAAATAATATATGTTACACAAGTAAGTAGAAGTTTCTGTTGCATTATGTCAACTTGAAATAACAGGTGGTGACGTTAAACAGTGCCAGCTCATCACGTTTTTCTGGTGGGTCTGTAGCAACTACTTAGCTAGCTAGCTAGCTGTCTGTTAGCATTCATTAAAAGCTGCTGTACAAGCTGTCCAAATTCGAAGAAAGCTGAATAATTGTAGCCTTACGCCGTGCACATGGTATCCATAGGTTCCTCCTTCGGATACTTCTGAACTCTGCGATAAACCCATTTCTGCCAGGAACTTTTAAATATTAGCTAATATCAGAAAATAACAACTGTCCGAGAATTATTACGGTTGACAGTCAACGGCCATCTTGTTTGCAGTCCAAAACAATCGAACATCGCTGGTATCGACTTATCGACCCCAGACTCAGACGCCCACAGAGCGCACGCGCACACCGCATACTGTTTTAGTAGACTGCTATTATTTTAAATAGTAGTAGAGCTGCTTATGATATCACAGCGTTGGTAGTATAGTATATTGAAATTGTGCTAATGAAGCCACTACTACTAACATTACATGACAAAAAATGAGTATGCAACAAAATAATGGTTATGCAAAGGCCTTAAACGTGTTATTTTCATATAATTTATATTAAGGTTTAATCAGGGGCATAAATATTGACAGTGGTGGGGGAAGGGGGGACGTAGAGAAAGTCATGATTTAAACTTTTTGTGAGATAGTCAGTAGCAATCTATTTTTGTTGTATATAGATATGCAATGATGATTGATGGGTATATATGTATGTTGATATTGTCCAATGCCAAGTCTCTATTTGATCATGCGAAGAGATGACTGTATCTATAGAGCGCTCAGTAACTAGCATGCACTAGGGCCCGTCCTGTGGGCCCGTCCCAGTAGCATACACAGGGGCTTATTGCAACATTACGCCACTAGACCCTTAGACATTTTAACATGCCATTTTAAGGCCATTACGGTCTTTTATAGCAATTTGCAACCATTGGACTGAGTTAGATAGTTGAGATTGTACTAAATCAATTAATAATTTTAGTGTGTGATAACAGCAGTCAAAGGAAAACCTTAACTTTTCAGCTTTGCAATAGAAGAATCCTAAACAACAGTCATACGTCATTAAATCAATGTCATTGTCATTATTATTATTGCTTCTACAACTTGATGCTTATCCAGTTTTGTTTTCTTCACATGTATGAATAGACAAATAAGACTCATTAAACACATTTGAAATCCATGAATAAATTAATGCAAAGGTTTTATTGTATTTCTCCAAGACGGAAATATTTTAAACATATAGTTAAGCATATACGGGATAATCCACAATCAGCCAGGCAGTAGAAAATAAGTCACAACTCCTAGGTTGAAATGGAGGAGTGTTCTTTTTTCATTACTGCATGTGCCAATGTGGATTATCCTACTTATACCATGGCAAGCTACCTGGAAATATGCATATTTCTGTTGAAAACTGGGACAATACTGTTTCAAATTATTGCCTCTACTTTTATGACCTTTGTAATAAATAAGCTTTTACTTTAAACAACTTAACTTGCAATAAACAATAAGGCTGCATAATAATATATTAATTACTCAAGTGGGGTTTCTCTGAAATAAAGGCAAAATTATTTTTAGGTAATATTAAACATATTCAGATAGAAAAAATATTTTATCAATCATTCTTTGTATGTTGAAATATTCTTACAAATACATAAAAGAAGTGCTTTATACATTTAATTATTGTACACTGTTGCTTGTTATTTCACTAGAATGCCTTCCTATAAAAGCTGGGTGTTGCTGACTCCATAACCCTGCTCTGGGCCTGGCTCTGTCAGGCCAATCAGAGACTCTAGTAGATAGGCACTCGACTCGTACTGTGGCAAATTAACAGAGCTGACTAGCTGGAGGTGGCAAAAGCTGTCTGGGTGTCTCTGTACTTTGAAAGAACTGTGCAGAGGTCCAGAGGTGTAGTCACTGTCGAAGAACTCAATGTCAGAGTCAGAGGACAGACTCAGGTCCATGTACCTGCCGGAAAAATAGTCCACAGTGGGGGAGGGAGTGTTGGGGAAGCCCTCAAGAGAGTCATTGTCAAAGAAATCTCTAGCTTGGTTTGCATTCTCATTGAGGTAATCTGTCAGTGAGGTCCTGCTCATATTGTCTGTGAATGTGTTGGCTGCAAGTGGTCCCGTACTGTCAGTAGGTGTGCTGTACGTGGCAGAGTTGCTGCTGTGCTGCATTAGTGGTTCTCCTATGTGCTTCCGTTGGCTGCATGTAGAGTAGTTATCATTTTCAGAGTCACAGATGCTGAGGGCACGTGACAACCCTTCATTAACATCAGGGAGATTCTGACTCCCATTAAGGCATCCTCCAGCATCAGAGTCAGAGGAGGAGCAACAGGATTCGGTCAAGTCGCTGCTGCAGCTGTTCTCCTCCACTACCAACCGCTCTGGGGTGAAATGAAATGAAGGTGTGGCAGGCATGGTGAGAGGAAAACCATCTTCCTCCATGGTGAACCCAAAGGGGCAGCTCTTGTCCTGTGCACTCTCCACCGGATGGGCCTTTTCCTGGTCCACATCCGGATGAAGGTCATCTGGAAGTCCAGTCTGGTCCTCTTGGCAAAGTGTTTCATCTTGTAGTCGCCTCTCCAGTTTGAGTTTCATAATGGTGTGGAAATAATGAGTCTGCACACGTCTGGAGTTGAACTCGATGCGTCCCTGAATGTTTCCACAGCCGTCCTTGGTGCAGCCACATGGGAAGTTGATGCGGTCCTCCTGTGTGTAAAAGACAGCAGAAAAAAGAAAATCAGCGCTGTGGGTTCTTAAATACACTACAGAGATCTGAAGTTAACAATCACTGAGAAACAAGTGCAAGTAAAATGTGTTTTTGGCAAAAATCTAATAAATACTAATAATAGAAATTAATTACATTATTAGACTTTACTCATTTTCTTAAAAAATAATGATTGACAAATTTTTACAATATGTATTTTTTGTGCAAATCAATTGAGACATTTTTAATTATATGATAGGAATGTCGGTTTTGGCGGTTTTAACGTTAAAAGGGATACTTTGCCGCATTGAATCCAGCTCTGTGTCATCTTTGTGTGGACAGTATGCTTAGATGAATGATGTGTGGCTTCCCTCTGAAGTGCACGAAGCCCAGAGATCCGCCGAATGATGCATTTCATCCGGTGGATCTCGGCAGACCGCTGCTCTGCTCAGCTGGGAGCTCCGTGCGCTGTGGCCCCCTGAGGGAAGCCATTCATCTGCACACACTGCCCACACTGTTTTGACACTGAGCTCATTTACAGTAAATCATTAAAATATCTCTTTCACTAAAAGTAATGGAAATGGTTAAAATGGTTAACTAAAAGTAAATAGTGAAATGGCTTCAACACACGTTTGACGGACCCAAATGAGATGCTTCATAATCTCAAACTAGAATTTTACAATCAAAGTTGTCCACATTTCAAATGCAAAAATAAAACATGAAACGCATTCATTTGGCAAAAGAACAAACTCATCGTGACCAAATCAGGTTTATAATTAGCCCTTATGCTGTTAGAGGTTGAATTAGTGTTTGTTTATGTAAAGTGTCGTACCTGGCACTTGATTCCTGCCAGACTGCATGCGCAGGTCTCTGGCTCACAAAAACCTTGGCAGTCACATCCACAGGCCTCCCTGGAGATACGCAGGGCATGAAGCTGCCTCTTCTCCTCCCTGTCTATGCGCTTCACCCCCGCTGCCAGGAGGAGAGCCTGCCGCTGTTTGGAGGAGTACGGCTGAAGGAAACCTCCATCCTCCAGCTCAGCATCACTGATGTGGATGTCATTGTCTTCATCTGGGATCTGATCCACCGTAAGCCTGTGTGCCTCTTTCTGATCAATGGCCCCACTGGTGATCAACTGGTATCAGCACAACATACAAAGTAAGAAGTCTGCCGTGTAGACGAGCAATGCAAACTAATGTAGAAATGAAATGCACTCACTTTGTATTTCAATGCCTCAAGCTTTTCTTTTCTCCGTCTTTCTCTGAGCCTCTCTCTACGTCTGTTACGTCGCTCCAGTGCATGCTCTGCCACTGTGTATTTTTGAAAGGTGCTGTGCCTCTGCATCATGCCCAGGGTGGCACCTCCACGACTGGGCACACTGGTGAAGCCTTGGCAGCGTGGGAAACTGAACACCATCACTTGGTCAAAGCACACGTTGTTCTGTGCACCTCCAAGCTTGGGCCTCTTCAGGATGGACCGAACTGCTTGTGTTAGAAAAAGACAAAGACATCGAAAAAAGTGAGACACCGTCAGGTCTAGTTCTGAAGTGAGCACCTGTTGCTATTATAACAACATTTTGTGAAACATGAGCATGTCTGTCAGAGCAGTCCTGTTCTAGGCCCCTAATTATCAAGAGTAGAAAATCCTACATGGAGTGATGCATTTTTGGTCTTGTTTTTTAGGACTAGGAGTAAACGCAACCCAAGAGATGGCAGAAAGGGCTTAATGACAATAAGCATAATTAAAACATGATGTTTTGACAAAACCCAATACTTTTTATGTGATTTAAAGAGCCCTTAATGAGAGAGAACTAAAACTTTTATTTGATGGCAATCATGTTCATGCTTTAATATATGAGAAATATTTCATATTGTTGTTGTTAATTTTTAAAGACCCAATGATGTAACAGAAGTGATATTGACATGATTTTTCAATGATATTTTACCAAACTATGAGAAAAACTACAATAGGTTATGGTAATTTCTACTTTCTAAATGTTGTAAAACATTGATGTCACACTCTCTCCTAGATGTATTCCATCTTTTTGCTAAAAGTCAATGTAGGAAGCTTCATAAAGTCCTACTCTGAGAGGGTGTTTGTAGTCCTAATTTAACTTTCAGCATAAATCCTAGAAAGAATTCCTGGACACTTGATAACAATAGAACCTAAACTTTGATGCAGGCTTTTCTTCTGTAGGTCTCTGAGTGGCCACTAGGTGACAGATGCTTCACTGCAGTGGCTTGGGTCAGTAGTTTAGTACTGTAATGTACTGTACATGTTAAGGGGAAATACCAAGCAAAGGGTGTATTGCAGCAATGGACAGATCACCAGTAAAGAGAGAAAACAAGTAAACCAGGGTCTAACTGCTGTTCCTTGGAGGTTTACCAGAATAGACTCTTTCTGATAGTTTAGTCCTCAATAGTTCACTGTTTGGTTTCAACAAATTGTCAAACCTTTACAAATAACTGGAGCTGAACTCTAGCTCCAAAAGTCAATAAACAACTGAGACCAGCTGACTAAGCTCTTCTCAGCTATTCTGTGTGTCTAAAAAGTTACACACTGGGGCACTGTGACTTGGTTACATGATAACAAGCCTAAAACTAGTTATACATAAGGTTTTGGATTGCACAACAACAGAGAGAGTATTTTGCAGAGTATTTTGCCACTTTGTGAAATCTTAATAAGACATTAGATATGACTTGTTTAAAGGGATCTTGCATTCAAATTGATTTCACAACATCCTACTGCTCAGGCAAATGATCTTCTACCCAACCGGACAGTCCGGAGGCAAGTCACTGTGCATTAAGTGGAACAGCCCTAAGCTTAGTATTTTCATATCAGGGCTGCTGCAGGCTGATAAGAGACACTCCTATAAAACACTGATGGAAAAAATAAACCCAGATAAGGAGGTTTGCATTATTTGAAAGTAGGGGAAAAACAGTGGTCATTGGTTTGGAGACTTACTGGGTAAACCGGTGGGTGAAGGACTGTGAGTTGTGACATCCTGGTTGTCAGAGGGGCCGCTCTCCCCATCAGACTCCCATCCGGAAGAGGCAGGGGAGGAGAGGGAGGACGGAGGAGAGGAGGAGTAGCAGGGATGGTCATCTACCTCTGCAAACTTTCTCTTCAGGGTGCTTCTCATTGTTTGGCGGTGGTGGTTGATATACATTCTGTATGGAAACAAAGAAAAAAGGCACATTGGTTTAAATATGTATCACACTGTGGTACACTATTAAATGCATAGATCAAGACCCTAAGAGAGAAACAAAAAGCCATGCATTGTGTTGCTTCATCCAAAAAGCAGCAATCGCTGCAGCATTCCTAACCCAAGAACATAAGACCAGAAGTTATATAAATCAATACATTAATAATGCAATAACAATTTACTAACAAAGCAACAATGATGTGTTTCATTTTCTGTTTGAGAGAACAAATGTACACAGTCAAATGATCCGTCTTTTGAACTGGAGGAATGAGAGGTCTTTCCTGTCTAGAGCTGCTGGTCGAGCCGGTTTCAGGGCACAAGTTTGTTTAGGCTAATTACATCTGGTGATTATCTTACAAACTGATGTTTAATAAGTGTACAAATATGAACTGCAATCATACTTTCGTTTGCAAACCAGCTGAGCACTAAAAAGAAGCTCTTTTTCTTTCCCCCGCAGAGTAATTAACATTCCAATGATTCCTCAAGTTTTTTGTGAAGAATACGTGGAAACAAACCATCCAATGGCTGCATGCTGAGGACTGGGGGGTGTAGTAGTTCAAGTAGCTGCTATTTATGGATGTGAACATGGAAAATAAGTCAAAACATGAGTCTATTCAGGGTTTCAAACATTAGCAGGGCTGTTCAAAGATACTGAGTAAAAGAAAAAAAGTTAAGTAAGCTAAAGTAAAGTAAAGAAAAGCTGTTATTAGTCTAGTCCAATTTAGTCAGTTAGACAAGTTAAGTTAGCAGTATGTCTGTAGAAGCTGTTAAGTCATTTTTGGACACAATGGGAGCCTATGACATATTGGATGGCACACTGCTATTGTTTCAATTAGGGCAGCAAAAAACTGTTATTTTTATATCTTGATTAATTGGCTTGGTCCATAAAATGTTAGAAAATACAACAATAAAAAATGCACATCACAATTTCTCTATAAAGCCATATTCAAATGTCTTGTTTAGTCTGAGCAATAATATAAAACCCCAAAGTATTCTGTTTAATAGCATGGACATCGAAGAAAACCACAACATATTCACATTTGCAATCAGAATATTCACTTCTAAAACTTGTAGCCTACTCTTCTTCGTTGCTCCAAACAAGCAGCTGACTAGGATTTAGACTGACCTCCCATCAAGTCCCAGAGAGAAGGGAAACAGAGCAACTAAAAACAGAACAGCATGCGCTTTTCCTAATGAGAGAGTACACCAGGTAAAACAGTGACATTGCTACTGTTCAGAGAAAACAATGTAAACAACACCCAGTAACACACACTCAGTCAACAAGCAAAGGCGCTTCCGATTGTAAAAAGCAAGTAGGTAAACCAGTGATGCTGTGTGTGTGTATATATATATATATATATATATATATATATATATATATATATATATATATATATATATATATATATCTCACTGTGCTTGGCTTGCAAATGTTGCTCAGCTTGTCAGTCTTGACCAAAGATAGATTTTGCGCCACACACACACACACACACACACACACACACACACACGCACACACACACACACTTGGAGTGAGCAACTTCCTGGATTCATCAACAATAAGAGGTGGCTTGTGCCCTTACAATGTTTACACAACAGAACCCTGTGCTGCATACAGTTAGGTGTAAAAGGATTTGGCTCAGCTGAAAAACATCTGCATGGTTGTAATAAAATGACAGTATTTCCAATTAATGCTGCATTGCAGTATTATTACTGCCTCTCGTCCCAATTATGTCACATGTATTACATCTTATATCTGACAGAGTGGAGAGACTGTTACGTATCCTCTGAGACCGCATCAATAGTTTAAAGGTTCAAAGCAGCATTAGCACGTAGTGCACGTGCGCGTTCCTGTGAAACAGGAATAGGGGGTGCTATACTCAGTTGTACTGAAGTAGTTAGAAATAGGCTGCAAGGCATTTTATAGTGACACTATGGGTGGAGGGGGGTTGGATAGGGGGGCTACCACGACGCATAATACGTTCACAATACTATCATTATTGTTTTCAGGCACTTTAAATCCCTACAGGAATGTTATACTGAGTTTTCATTGGAGGAGTGCAAGAGACGTTTCCTGTTTGGCATAATAACAGTCATTAGGCAGCCGACCTCTTCACCCCTTACGGAGACACACAGCGATCATGTCAGCTACAATGACAACACTGTTCCCCCTGTCTTTACAGGAGAAACACCAGCAGCTACAGTCCCATTCAAACTAGAGCAAACTTCCTCTGCTGCCTCAGAGCTGACAGCAGACAGAGTGGAGTCCATGTCGTAGTGATAGGAAGTTTGTTTAAACAGTAGTAAGCTGTTTGAGTCTTAATGTAACAGTTGAATTGACAGCAACGGTTCAGAAATTTCACAGAAGTAACGTCATGGGCTACGTCTTTCTATAAACATAATACAAAGTGATAATAAAAACATGAAAAAAACGAGATGGTCACAAACCAGTAATTACTGATAAACCCCATAGGAGTAAAACAGTGATTTTTTTTCTTCTTTTCTTCAGTTACTCACCACAAAGTAAAATGCAGCATAATAAGCAAAAAGGCTGAAATTGACACGAAGTTATAGGTCTTGTCTGCCATCCAGCCAGCTGAGCATTGTGTGACTCTGTCTGTCTGTGAAACTAGACTGTAGTCCCAGTTTGAACCTATGGTGAAAACGACTGGGACTAACCAAAGAGACGACGTTTAGATAGTGATAGCAAGATAGTGCGACCCCTGGAATTTACTCAGACGTCACGCATGCGTACTTCTGTCAGGATAGCGAGCAACTCCTTAATTGATGTACGTAGTAAGCCAATCATAAGCCAAAAGCTACATGATACTCCACCCACAGGAAACAGTAACACCGTTGTTTACTGATTCAAACACAACACAAGGCTGGCAGTAAACCTAGCTAAATACTGCAACTGTTACAACGTCTCAAAGCAGTCGAACCTCGTTTAGACCAAAACAAACAAAGGTGATACACACTAGCTTAACGAAAGTCATTTTTAACTTTATACCTTAGCTAATTTAAACAGTTAGCGGGTATCAGCTCTCCTGCTCGACGAAACCGGAAGTGACTGGGAGCTTGAATCATCTCGCTTTCCAGAAGTCCTCTCTGAGGCTCCCTGACTGTCTTGACGCAGACGGTGACACAAGCAGAGGCAGGAGACGCTCGTCACTGATGCTCACTGTTGTGTTCACAGTCCACACTGTTACAACCAGTGAGGTGTGCTGTCAAATAAATAACGTACAAACCTCCAGCTGGTGATTATCAGAAGGCAATCACCCAACCTTATAAACGAGTTAGACATGTTGACTCATTTGGATTGTAGCAGCATTTTACTTGGTTCATTTCCTTATTTGATCCAATAAAACAAAAAATGTTCAGTGAATCGAGGGTGGACAAAATAATGTGAATACCCTACAGAAAAATAGGCTAAGTGAGGCTCATATTTTTCAGCTTTTGTTGAGACTGTCAGAGTTGTTTATTCAACTTAATTTTGGAGGCTGTAATGTTTTGTATTTCTCTTCCTTCCTTTCATTTACCCTCTCTATATTTTATGACAGGCATCGTTTGTGACAGCGACTGTATGGAAGCAAAGACAGGTTCCAATCACTTTAAGTTCTAAGCAACTAAATACCAAATTGGTATTCAATTGTTAAACACAATTTAATTCATATCATTTAAATCTTTCACTTTGATTTGCATTTATGTGTTCCCCTCTTGGAAAATTTAATAAACTAGATTTTATTTGACTGATAGGTTGTTCAGTGGTACTTAACATTTCAACATTATTGTTAAGTGGTTACATTTAGAAAATATGCATTGAGTTTCTGATAAGATTGGACTCCTTATGGCTTTTCATTTCCTCAACAGACTATCTGGTTGTTTGTATCTGTGTAAATTACCTTTAAACCTCATGTAAAAATGGTGATCAGGACTGTATTAAAGCTGACTCGTGCAGCCAGGTATTCATCTTACATTTCTGTAACATGACTCACTGGCATTCTTCTGTGATGGTGATTTAAGTCAGCCACTCCTAAACAGGTAACTCCCTGAAGTGCAGAGAAGCTGTAGATGGGCAGGGTTATGGAATTGGGTGTAAAGCCTCTGCTTCTTTTAATCAAGGAAAAATCCTCCTCCCTGATTTCCTGTTATATTCTATTTGGCACAGATGGCATGAGATAGAAACTGAAGTTTGTCTTTGTGTCCACGTGAAAACATGCACATGCTCATTGTGAACTATTCAAACTGTTATGTTAGTGTTCTTTGGAAAAATACTGAAGGAGAAAAAGTAAAGCGACTGGATTAACATTCCACTGTCTCTTCTTTAAAAGATAATCATAGGCTACTCTGTGTTCCCAACTGGGAGGAAAATAAAGCTCAAAGAGACAAACAGAGCGACAGATTAGCAGATGGACAGACGGATGAACAGAAAGTCATACAAGTCCAAAATACTCTTGAGCTTTGACCCCATGTTGATACACATCCATGTTTCAGTTTGACAAAAAACACTACCTGTTGGTCTAAACACTGGCCAGAGGAAGGACTGCTTGTTCTGTCCTCAGCATTCAGTGAAAGTGTGTTATGAGAGTGTGACCCACTTTGGCTGGGATCACTCTAGTGTATGTGTGTGTATCTTTTCCACTGACCTGCGTGGGGAGTAAACACCATGAGAGACAGGGCTGCAAGAGAGGAGGAAATTACTAGTAAAGTGAAACAGCACATAAATAACCAAGAATTATCTATTATTTAATGCTCAAACTTGGAGTGTTTGTTAATAAATGTATAAGTATTACTAAAGTACATGATGTGCGGTAGATTTTGCAACTTCCAGTCTGAGATACTATGTGACATATAGCACACAATCAAAGTGCTGCGCAATGCTACGTAACTATTTATAGTCACACACACTGCCTGACCGAAATACACTCGTGCCATTCTGTAGGAGTTTTCTGTTCCTTTTGTGACTTTGTCATATGCTTCAGTGTCTCAGGAGATTTTCCAAGATCACACTAGTGCAGCACTAACAGAGAAGGAGATGAGTAATGGAAGAAATTAATATTTCACAGTAAATTGCACAACAATGGTCATTTCTAGTATAGCACAATTCACTCACATTTATAGTATTTATTCACTTGTTACAGTAATACAGCCATCAAAGTCAAACTAACCCATATTCCCTAACCTGATTTATAAAACAAAATCTAAATAATTTCATAAACATGTCATGCAAATAACAATGAAGTCACATTATTCTACAAGTGCTTTCAATATAATATCCTATGCATGATAGGTGATCCTATCTTGAATCATAGAGGACAGTGAGAATAAACTCTTACTGTGCTTTCTGTCTATGTTACATAACTTATAGTAAACCTCCATTCTGGCAGTCTCTCAGATCGCTGCCACCGGCTCTTATGGCCCCGTTTTTTCAGTCAAGCTGTGCCAGCGATGGCCCACATACAGTAATATACTGATAGAGTTTGAAAAAGCTTCAGGCATGTGAAACTGTGCCCCAATTCCTGCTTTGATTTACTCCTCTTTCACATTGAAGACCACTCTCCGTTGTCCTGGGCATAACAGGAAGTATCAGGTAGTGTCAGATTGTGTGTTATTGCTTCCAGTCAGGTTGTGATGTGAGGTGCCAAATGGAGCCACATGCTGTCAGATTGTTTTGTTTTCTTAAAATACTTCCTTGACAACAGAACTAGAGATAGATAGATAGATAGATAGATAGATAGATAGATAGATAGATAGATAGATAGGTAGAGACTCAGTGAAATAACTCCAGCTTATGCAGGCATTAACAAAAGAAAATGAACATGATTCACTTCCTCAGAAACATATACTCCCACGTTTCCTCTCTCTGTCTTTCAGAATTGTTGATGGCTCCTCTCGTGGAAATGTCACCTACACATGAGTTGGCTCCTTTATACATAGCCTCTGATGTCATGTTTTGACAGTGGTCACCATGGTCACAAGGACAAACGTAGCCCAGACATTTCTATTTTAGAGCATGGTAAAGCAGTGAATCATTATGTGTGCCTTCATCATCATCATCAGCAGCAGCAGCAGCAGCAGCATGACTGCTATCACCATCAACATTGTCAACATTTTTGCAGTCATTTTTGTTATCACTATTTATGTCAGTGGTGTTCTTGGTTTTATACATTATCCTCTTATTCTGACCTCAGGCTAACTCATTTTGTGTTGGTATTCATGTCTGAAGCAGTTACATCGGTGTATAGATTTAAATAAGTTAAAAGACTTCAGTGAGGTTCAAATTTTAAAGGTCCCATATTATGCTCATTTTCAGTTTCATTCTTGCATTTTGGGAAACTTCTGTATTTAGAGCCTTTAAACTCAAACCTTCATCAAAGAGACTCCAAGTTCACTTTTGGCACTCAGGATATCAAATAAAGACTTTGGGTAAAATTTCACAACAGGGACACCAAAAGTGATGCGTCAACTCCCGTCTTTTTGTCTGTGCTGTGGTATCAATTCAGGGGTGACACCAGAGAACTTCCTGTGACACCCTAATGGCAGGCGCTGGACTTGTGCCAAGTGAACGTCTGCATAATCCCGGGGCCGGTCCTGCTGATAGTGTATCTCCATCACTCTGGCTACAACATCCTGGAGTCAAGGGTGCTCTCTGTGCAACATGTAGGTTGAAATATGTGAGCAAGATCTATGCTTTGCAAAACAGTAGATAAGTGATTTTATTAACAGAATTTTTATTTACAGCCTATCATTTTTCTTAAAAAAGGGTATTTTGGTCATTGTATCCCTACATAACATCATCCATGCATTAACACTTTAACAGTAAAGCAAGCTGCAGCCCAGTGTGCAAAGTAGGTTACAAAACTACAACTTCCAACAGCAGTGATCTTATCTTGATGCATGTGAGCAGCATGAGCTGGTAGCAGCCAAGCAGCTGTGTGATTGGGTTTGACATTCTTCCTTCAACAATGAGCCTCTTGTCAACATTAACCAGAGAGCTGTGGTGACCTTTCTTACAAACTTACAAACTGGCCTGTGTGATGCAATGTGGACCCAAAAGGCGTTTTCCCTGAAGGAATGTAGTAAACGGTAGACGGTTTTCCCTTTACGTTTCTCTGTTGTTTCTATAATGCGTTCACAATCACAAGTTGTGTGCATGTGCAGAAAAAGTGTTCCTGTTCTCATCTTGCCACTGCTGCAGTGGGGGCTCCTGTACTCTTTGAGTTCCTGCACAGTGTACTCTGCTGTTGGTGTTGGCTGTCACATGTGGCTCCATGTGAGGCTTTTGCAGGAACACACAACAGCAGCAGCAGCAGCAGGATGAAGGAGACCTGCTCTGTTCTCAGCTGTTTGCACCAGTACTAAGCTGTGTGGGGGAGACTGTCTGACTACCCTCTCCCTCCCTCCCCTACATGCTCAATCACTCACTGATTGCCTCTCTTTTCTTCCATTGCAGCTGGCAAAACACATGCATTAAAGACTGACAACACAACTGTTAAACACAGGGTGGGCTTCTCACTTGCCTCCCACTGTTACTTGTCAGGTATTCAAGTACTATTTTACAATCTATTTACATCTCTCTCTCTATATATATATAAATATCTATCTATATATAGATAGATATTTATATATGAATTGCTTCTCATTATGCATATACATTTACTACATATCCTGTTTACATTCAGTTTCTTCATTTCACAATTACTGTACACCTGTCTAGCACTAACTATTTTATTTTAGATTTAGATTCATGCATATTTAATGAGCATTGTCATGACATCCAAGGTTAATATTGCCAATGACTGCTTCTCTGTAAGTGTGTGTATATATATACAATACAAATCTTGAAACTAGAAAGCATTAAGATGCATTGTGACTTTATATGTGCATTAGAAGTTTGTGAACAAAGGCAGACCAACAATCCTTAGTTATTGCAAATAGCCGCCATGTATACATGTGCAGTGTGCACTCACCTATTTAACTGTTGATACATAAGATGTTCTTTCAACAAGCAAGCGATGATGCCCTTTAACCACAGTTGTTATTGATGGAGGCAGGCATGTTGCTCTGGCACCATCTCTTGGCTGGCAAATGATATTAAGGCCAAAAACCATCTGCGGTGTGTTTTTCTCCATGAAGGAATAAATGAACCATTTTCTGGAGGTCAACAGTGTCAATGTCATGAAAAGTCATGTGGTCAGATGAAAGAAATATTATTTATGATGCTAAATAATAACAACTTCAACTTTAATGTTAAATGCAACCACGGCAAAAATGACTACAGGCCTCCAGAGAATGCAAAGCACTAACAAAGATCCTCTATAGCATAGTAAGCAAAATAATTACACCTGCATTAACTGATTTCTTGGGGGCATGGGAAACATGAGGAAAAAAACTTTTAGTTTGGCATGATCTGTTATCAAAATTAATATTTATAAATTAGTATTAAATTTATGTACACATCCAGGTCCGGAGCAACAGTAGCTCATTTGGAGTTGTGTTTCTGTCCACCTGGCAAATGTCTAAGTCTAATATTCACTCTCCTTTTACCTTTCCACCACGTTAGGGAAGTAGCTGGTTATTTAAATGGTAAATTATTTCTCATTCACACATACCCTCACACATTAATAGTAGTGAGCTACCATGCAAAGTGCAGGCCTGACCATCTGCAATTTGGGGTCAGTGTCTTGCTCAAGGACGCTTCTAAATCCTAACCCTGCGATTAGTGAGCAACCTCCTGTTCTACATACAAAGCCAGTCATACTCTTTAGCACCTAATGCTCCACTAAGTTCACTAGCTAGTCACTAACTTTGATGTTGTGCAGGTAGGATAAAGTGGGGTTTAAGTGCTTTTTCATTGAAAACAGTTGCCTGATGTGTCTGGAACGCTAACGAGAGTGGTGAGAGTGACTCAAAACAGTAATATTTTAGAATGGAAGACCACAACAATGAGCAAAAAGGGCTAAAAAGCTCTTTAGAGCTGTAGAAAACTGCAGTCAGTGATAATTATCACATGTATCACCACGCACAGTAATTTCATCATTTATGGTTAAGTAGCCTAACAACTCTAACGTGCAAAGTAGCTTTGGAAAATAGCTTAATATACAGTAGCTGCCTACTGCTAAATGTGAAAAAATGACGTCAATTGATAGCTGCTTTAGGTGAGGACAAGTTTTTGAGAATTTTTTCAATGCCTTAAAAGTGACACAAAACATTTGGAATTATAAACAAAAAATAATAAGGGTGGGCAGTCCAAAGTAAACAAATACAATCATATTGTGAGCATAGTTATCAGTTAAATGTGATGCATTAGCATTTTAGTATAAAACATAAGGTCTCAAACTAATATTTAATTCTTATTTTTATGATACTCAGATTCTATGATTTCAGAGCAGGCTAGTGCGTTGTAAACTGTTGTTGGGCTACACTTGTGTATCCTTATTACAGTTAATGATTACACCATGTTGCCTACGTTGGAAAAAAAGGATTATGTAAAGTTGCCTTTGACTTATTGGTGTATATAATTCACATGCCAACAGTCTGGTAGAACTGTAACTCAGCTGACTGTATAAATCATGCAGTGTCAGCTTTTCATCTGCTTTGGATCATGTCCTGTATTGGCAGAGTGGAAGTAGAAACTTAACGCATTATCATCTGTTTAAAGCACATTAAGGAGAGGTGAATGAGTGTGAATCCTGCTGCAGTAATAAAGTGGCAATGAGAAGCATGTAAGGTGCAGATAAAATGCTGCTGCTCTAAGTTTTGGCATGAGATACAGTAACAGCGGCTATGCCAGGAATTTCAGCACTGACATCTGACTGGAGCAGCTGTCATAAGAACACACAGGTCTGCTCTCTGGTTTCTCTGTGTTTTTATCACTGTCATCACTGTCCAAAGCATTTAAATAACAAACTAAGAGATGAGTTTTATTTTTATGATCTGCATGATAAAAACTTGGTAACTATTGATCTGTCAGAGAAATGTATCAGGTGATGTTGGCAGATCTCATATCCGGAAGCCTCGAATCACAAGGTGTTAAAGGACTTTGGCCACTTCTACACCGGTGTGTCTTGTGAGCTATGCTTCTAAACCACAAGACAGCCACAGATACAGAGATGCACAGGTGACTTCTGCTTCTTCTCTTCAGGTATGGGGCTGAATATAATCTTTTGATCTTGCAAACAGAGCAGCATGACCTTATTTGCAATGGTGATTTTTGTAACTACTCTGCTTTTTAGCTTATGGATTTCTTTCCAATGATGCATGAGTTTATAGAAAGATTCTCTGTTCAAACTTAAGATGTTGTAACCTTTTTTTTTTTTTAGAGTAGGGAATGTCTTTTGCAACAATATAATCATATGTTGCACACAGTCATACTGAGGAGTAAATTTGGGTTTTCTGGCAGGAGTTCATAAACATTAACAAAGTCATTTGACTCTCGGTGTGACAGTCGGTTATATAATAACTCAAGTTTGGGTTAAACCTCAGCTTCTAGTCAAAATGTTGAAAGAGGAAGAAAGAGTTTATGGATTTCATCTTTTCTGCTCTAAATGTAACAATAAGCTCATCCAATCACATGATTCAGCATTTACAAGTCATATACTTTCTGTTGCAAATCTTTTGTAAGCATTAATACACAATAATAATGCGATTCAAAGTTGTCACACATTTGTAACATTTACTTATGTTAGCTGATGTTAGAGCGACTGCAATGGAGCCATTTGGCCTGAGGAGGACCCAGTCGCTGAGGAATCTTTTAGGAGTTCAGGAGAGGTCATGGGTCATGCCAGCTTCCACCCGTTGGAACAGAAAGTCTGTGTCTCAGCTGGTGCAACAGTAAGTTCTGCATAATATATCAACTTGTAGGGGCGGCTGTGGCTCAGTGGTAGAGCGGTTGCATGCCAATCGGAAGGGTGGTGGTTCAAAACCTGGCCCTGCAGTCCCATTCGAACTGTCCTTGGGCAAGACACTGAACCCCTGCGCATCGCAGTGTGAATGTGTGTGAGTGTTTATCTGCTCAGCAGGTGGCACCTTGTATGGCATCCTCAGCCACAGTGTATGAATGGTGAATGTTTCCTGTATGATGTAAAACCGCTTTGAGTAGTCGTTAGGACTAGAAAAGCGCTATATAAATACAGCACATTTACATTCACTTAATTTCTATGAACAGAAATATAAATACTGCTTTTCTTTTACACACATGAGGAATGAAAGTTGAGCATTACTCAGTAGACAGGTTCTTTCACTTTTACGGTTTACAAATTCCCATCTGATTCTTGGATTCAAATCAAAAGGGCTGTGGTTAATACATTTGCCACTAACTTTGTTCAAACAGTTATCAAAGCTCTGGTGACCTGAGGAGTGTTGAAAAAGAGGAGCATAAACTTCAGGTAATACATATTTTGTCTTTTCAAATTTTCATCAAGAGTAGGCTAATAAATGGGACAATTAGTAAAACAACAACAACACTTCCCCAAAACAAACTGAATTTAAATCGCTGCTTCTAGGTGTCAGAAAGCTATGTGGACGCTCGATGGAGGACGCTGGAGAGGGAGGAGAATGTGTCCCTGTGGGGAACTGGAAAAAGATCTAATCTGTCCAGGAGCCGCTCCATGGACTTCCTCCCTCAGAAGGAGTCTTCCGGCACCAAAGCTCTGTGTGCCCTGTTTGAATCAAAGGTCACTCTGCAGCAAAGCTTCAACAGCAGTCCTCGGCTCAACTCTGCTACTGACCGTAACACAGGAAGAGACTGCCCTCTGCAGGACTGGAGAAGTCACAACACCCCTTTAAAGAAAACAACCGTTCAGGTGTGATTAATACAAATTGTCATACCATTTACTACATGACTGTGCTCAGTGTAGCAATACTTGATTCTATATATCCCAGAGTCAAAGCTCCAGCTTACATTTAATTTAATACATGGATGCAGACAATTTACAAACCAAACATTGAACACCAGAGGCTTCAGAGAGAAACACGTGCTCTTGTGGAAGCTGTAGCCCCTCTGGCATCACACATGTTTTAAAAAGAATTCTTCAACCAGTTATCTTATTTCCTCCCTTGCCAAGAGTGAAATGTGACGCCTGATGCCACTCTCATGTCTGTACATTAAATATATAGCTAGAGCCAGCAGGCATTTAGCTTAGCTTAGCATAAACACTAGAGGCAGGGGGAAACAACTAGCCTGGCTCTATTCAAAGGTAACAACATCCACCTACCAGCACCTGTAAAGCTCACCTATTAATATGTTATATCTAATTTATTTACCTGTACAAAAAAGAAATGTAAAAGTAACTATTTGTGTAGAGAGTCAGGGTTAGGGTTAGTTTTACAGGTGCTGGTGGGCAGAATTAAAAAAACAAAAGGACATCTGATGGTCAGACATGACAGGGGTATTAAACTTCTCATCTTACTCTCAGAAAGAAAGCAAATAAACGTATTTCCCCAAAATGTCAAACTATTCTTTCAAGTTTAGCAGGCTACTTTTCCAAACAGGGTTTTTTCTTTTTTCCAACCAAAAAGATACATACTGTAGTGTGCCATAAAACCCCGAAACCAAACACCAACAGCAGTGTTGTAACTGTCTTCACCACAGAATACGTTGTTTACCCACAGAGAATCGCACAGGTGGAAGGAGGAAAGACCATGAATGGACTCCCAGAGTCTTCTGAAAGAGCATCCAGATACTCACACGGTGAGCAGGGGTGCTGCATTTCACGTTTATAGACAGTGAGATCTGATAGGGGCAGATGGGGTTTGTGCCAGGGTTCCCTCAAAGACATGAGATCACTGTTGTATTTTGGTGCCACAGTTCACAGTCAGTTGTCCTCACTTTGTAGGACTTTAGATAACTAAAAAACGTTGACTGTTGTCACTGATCTTTGAGGAAGTGTTTTTGTTCCTGCTGGTTCTTTGAAACATGTATGTTGGCTGAGACATTAATACGTCAAAAACAGTGCTTAAGCATTCACACATCAAGTATCATATAAATCTAGATAAAGTTACCCGAGTAAAAATGCCAGGATTCAGGCCTTGGGTATTTAAAGTGTCACCATGTAAATCCTGACAGAGATGCGTAAACACTGACACCTGTGTTGTTTGACCCTGGGAGTTGCAGGGAAACAGCTAAATAAAGACAAGGATGTAGCGGTGTAAAGCCATAACTATGCGTTTGGCTTCAGGCTTAAGATAGGAGTGAGACTGTTGCTGATGACTCTGACCGTGACGCAGACCTTGGCCCTCTCTGAGCCAAGACTCGGTGTCCTAGAACTGATATCGCATCAGAACAGCACTTGACACTTTAATCGTGAGATGACTCTATAATGTTAATAAGACACAGAGAAGAATGTGAGTGGATGTCAACAGTGTTTCTTGTAGAATTTGACAAAATGATTGTATACTTTCTTAAACACAGAAGCAAATATTTTTAAAACCTTCACTACAAATTACATTTAAACCACTAGAAAATCCTCCTATAGTCCAGTGGCTCTGGAGACCCCCAGGGGTCTTTGAGGGTGTTCCAAGGGGTCCCCAGCTAAAAACGGAATACCTTTTTCACCAAAATGTTCACTATAATTCCATCCATAAGTAATTAATAATACTATTTTGGTTATGAGCTTGTAATGTAATAAAACATCTAAAAGCATGAATCCAATCAGATGGGGGGGCACTGGGACAAAATCTTCAAATTGGGGTCTATGGTCTAATTTGTGTCAGTTCAGTTTACGGGTCCTTTAAGTGAAAATGTTTGGGAACCACTGCTACAGTCTACTGGCATAATCTAGTAAAATAAATGTGACAATTATAAATTGAAATAGTCAACTATCAGTGTAGAAAAATAAGACCTTTAGTTTTGTCTTTTTTTATCATGTCCCACCAAACAACCACTGACACACATACTGCAGGTCCCACCTAGTGCCCGTTATAGTGGGTGACAATGTAGCTATGGGAATGGGAGGTGTTGGGGTGCCCCAGTCCCTCAGTGACTAACAGAGGTGATTGACTCAGCCGAGTAGCAGCAGCCGCCAGCTCACCCTCCCAAAATAGCCAAAGTCTTCCACTGGGGCAGTGGGCTCTGATAAAAATCAGCTGTCACCGAGGCCACAGGACTAAAAAGAGTTCAGTCACAGTGAACCGAGGAGCTGAGAGGAGCACTGCCAGAGGAGACACATCACAGGGGCCTTAAGAGTCCATTCTCCAGCACAGTGGAGATACACAAGGAAGTGACAAAAAACGACGCTGGATGGTATTTTAGTGAGTATCATGAGTATTAACTTTACTGAAATGGAGGAAACTGAGGCGAATGTGTAGCAAAAGGTTAAAACAAAATACTGCATAATAATGGCTGAGAAAATTACTTAAATATATATTGCTTCTTTACTCTGATGTGATTGATCTGTAAGACAAGTGAACATGCGTGGCGTCAGCAGAGAATACTCTTTGTGTTTATTTCAGTGGAACCATCTTCAAAATATTAAGTTAAAGCAAAGTTTAATATTGTGCCAATGTGTCGATGATAAGCCACTGAGAAGACAAATACTTTCCTAGATTAATTAAAAGGATAAAAGTTTAGAATAAATTGTTAAATCACAGACTTTGATCGAAAAAAGAAAAGAAACTATGATGATCTGAATGCTTTCTGTCTTGCTCTTATTTATGGCTTTATGAATGATATCAGAGGTCAAAAATTGAAGTGTTGTGACTAAATTGCTGACATCTTCATTAATTCTTAAGTGGCTATCAATTTTCAGCCCTTTATCCTTAGAAATGTTTGTAATGAGAGGTCAGACAACAGAATCACTCAGTCATTAGCTTTACTTCTTTCTATCATCACAGGAGTGATGATGTCTCATAAAGTAATAAGGAGAATAACTTTTATTGCCTGTTGTAACACACAGTGGTGTGATCTGCTGTTTAGGACCAGAATGAGCAGCCTTTTGGAATGCTGGTTTTCATTACAGTCTGTGAATGTGGCTGCAATCGCCGACAGCTGATGGTGGTGAAGGTGGTGGTAGTGAAGAACAAATACCAACTGCATTTCACCATCATTTGTACAGCTGCCAGCGGCCCAAAACGCCCCCCCCACACACATTTCTGTTCCGGTAATAGCTCCTCTTCAAAGAGATGTCAAAGGAAATTTCTTTGAAAGTGTGGGAATCACAGAGAAAGATATCAAACGTCAATAAAGCTTTGAGTCGTTTATGATCTTGTAACAACTGGATTTCACATATCAGTATTTTACAAGCTATTGATACAGTGAGTGTACGGCAATGATAAGTAATGAAGTTGACCACCTCTGTTGGAGATGTAAGGGCTTTAACAGGATACGCATGGCACTCGGTTGCCTCATTCTGTCTGCTCACCCATCTATGAAAATAGTTTAAGTCCAGACTCGTGAGAGGCGCCAGCTTGCTGGTCCATCCTTTTGTCCAGCGAGGGCTTAGTGTTTGAAAAGGGGAGGTGTGTTCAAATGTGGCCATTATTTACAGCTGGATGGCCTGTGCAGCACTCTGGGCTGTTGACCTCTGGCCATATTGTTCACAGTGCTGTTGTTGTTGAAATATTTTCTGAATTTAAAACATTCTTTACTCAAACTGATCTACTATTTTCTGCTAATATACTTGAGGACATTTCTTTTTTCAATCAATCAAAGAACATTATTAGTTTGGAGTGAAACAACCAGGTGAACTAATGCACACCAAGTTGAGATCAGGTCCATGTTTTTGATGGGGGCAGCCAGGCGCATTCCTTTGGTCAGGTGTTGATGGTTTGATGGCAGAGAGCTCACACAAACAATGTGCAAACAATCTGTGTCACTCCAGCTGAGCTAGCAGTTGCTGTTTTTTTTTTCTTCTTCTTGGGCGTCATGGTCTGTCCATGGCATGCATGTTGGCATGTTTGGTGATAGTCTCAGGCAGTAGGCAGGCTGTGTGGGCCCATTTGACCTGTCAACTACTGTGATCAAAGCCTTTGTAAACTCACTTATTTGTTACAATGTTTAGTACAATAAATAATATGTAGCTTCATTTAAATAATAAGTGCCCCAAGCTACTCAAAATCCCCGAGAGGATGCAATGTAGGCTGTGTTTGGCTGATGGAATAGTTTCCACAGCTAAATAAGGAGCTGCAACAGTGATAAGAGAGATGCCTATATCACTATAAATATATACAGTGTTATCAGGAAACATGTTGTTGGCACTAGACACACACACCACACTTATTCTGGGATACATCTGAGTCCTACTTTTGCAAGTATGTATAACAAATCTAAAACTATAACAAATCTGAACTGTTGCAAAGGAGATTTCATCCAAGTTTGTTTTTTTACTTCAGTTATTGTTATCTTAGTGAGCAAGCTATATATAAAATATAAATATTGTAGGTAGATATATTGGATTAATTTTGTTTTTTCTATTGCAGATGACAAATATAGTCCATCATTAACGAAGGGAGGCACGCCAACAAGACAAAGCCGAGACGGGATATCTATTTCCTCTTCAGTGAGAGACAGATCCGCTCTCTATCTGACAAGGGCAGCAGCTATCGACTCTACAGGAGGCTCAACACAGCCAGTGAGTTCCTGAAATGCCTTTCATTCCTTCCCACACACTGAGGTCAAGGGCTTTTATGGGACTGACCACAATGCTCTGCCTCAATGGGAGCAACTCAACATTTCAAGATACATCAAATAATGCATACTATAAATATATAGCACATGTTCAGCACAGTGATAATATAATTTTACAGAAAATAATGCAACTTACTCATATTTCAAACTGATCTAAATCACATTTTATTTGTCTGTTTAACAGGAATTTGCCAGTTCTCCAGGAAAAATAGTGAAAAACAGTAAGGTATTGTATAGTTCACTTTACATCCTTTATACAGTGTGTGGGTGCTGTTAGTATGTTAGCTGTGTAACTGTGTTACTCTTATTTACCTTGCATGACTAAAAACCCAGCTAACCTTTGACCCACAATTAAGAACTCAAGAAGCAACATAATAAATTAGTAACATATAATTACAGTAACAGTTAGATAAAATACCTTCTGAAGATATGTTCAGCATTACAATCAACAGACAATATTAAGTCATGTGTTTCAGGTTTTATGTCAATGTCAGGCTAAGGTGCAATGCCAACAACAGGAGAGGATCAGGGTTTTTGACTCACTTTGTTAACGCCCAGAGCAGACCATCATTAGTACCATCATTGCAGATTCTTCTTTAAACCATAAACTGAAAATCTCAATGGGCTCAACCAATATGTGTGAACATTAAATCTAAATTAAGGACTATAATATTGTCTGTCATATACTGACAGATGATCAATGTAGTCTCTGTTATGATCACAATTCTTTATTAACAATGGTTGAATGACTAAATGTACGTGAAAGGTGCTGCTCATGGTGACAAACCTGCAGATAGCTATTACCCAACTTTGAAGTTCCCCTCAGCTCAATGCAGCATTTCAGCATCTTTCGGCTCAGTATTTTTGTTTTGCATATGCAACTTTACTATTTTGGTTCAGTCACATCGCTCCCTGTATTCAGCTGCAGCAGCCAGATGATTCTAGCTAAAAAGATCTAATAACCCTGTATACTTGCCCAGCGGTAAACAATTAGCAACCAGCTGGTGAATAAAGTGAAGCATTTAGTGGCCAAAATAATATCAGGTAAAGCTAGTATAATGAAGATTTATTTTTACAAAGGCAGACATTTAGTAATTAATGTAACTTATTGCAATTGCAGTATAGATTAGGTGTTTGTGTGATATCTGCTTACTAATAGCTATGAAGTGTTTTGTTAACCCTGGTGTGACAGAGGATGGTTTGCTGTGAAAAACCTTAAGCGAGCATTGACAAAGGTAAATATGCTTAACTTGCTAAAATGCATGCCATCTAATATTTGCACGCCATAACTAATATTGTTTTATACTACTGAAATCTGACCATTTTAATCCCATCTGTCTTTTTTTAAAGATGGCTGAAGCAGCCAGGAAAATCACAGTTTCACAATCATCTCATGATGAAGACAACCGGCCTCTCCCCCACCTCCTCCTGTACCACCTAGACCCCTAGACTATGAAGGGCCTTCAGCCTTAAGTAGCCTCCCACTGCCTCCACCAAAAGAAACCTTTTCCACGTTGTACCAGCAACGGCAGAAGAGTGAGCTAAAGAGGCTCTTTAAACACATCCACCCAGACCTAAGGGCAAGTCTCGATGACGCTGTGGACGATGAGATATTTAAGGCAGTACAGTCAGAAAACACTCAGGCAGCAGACGCAGCTTATCCGTGTGAAGTGCAATCTATGAGGTGGATCTTTGAGAATTGGACTCTGGACAATATTGGGGATCCTCATGCAACCAAGAAGCTGCTGGATGATGAGGAGTTAAAAGGTGGAAACGTCAGAGGCACCTCCTCTATGTTTGAGCACTTTGACAGCACCCAACAAATGTCTGCTAAAAGACAGACTTCTGTCAAAGGGGATGTGAGGACATCAACATGGCTATTTGAGTCCCAGCCCTTAGATTCTCTAAATAAATCAAAGAGCGAAGAGGGTGAATTGGTCGAAGCAGTGCTAAAAGAACCCATCCAGCCAGGAAATGTGACAGGGGCTCGGCTGCTTTTTGAGTCTAAACCATTGAGTGACTTGGGACGTTGCAACTCTATAGAAGGTCATAGCTTCCTCAAACTGAGATCTGAGCTTCAAGAGCAGAAAGGAGACGTTCAGAAGACTGTAAAACTCTTCCAGACACAACCTTGCTGTGCTATTAGTGACAATAGTGGCAATATACATGAGATTAAATCCATCTGCAGGGAGGAGATCAACAGCAGCAACATCAGTACTGCCCGTTGGCTTTTTGAAACACAGCCTTTGGACCTGAATAACAAGGGAACTGATGGTGTGAAAATAATTCGGGGTATATCTCTGGAAGAGGGGCACAGAGGAGAAGTTGGCCAGAAGAGGTGGATGTTTGAAACTCAGTCATTAAACACAATAGAAGAGGCCGTGGGATTGGACAAGTTTGAAGGATCGGTGGTTGAATGTGCAGAAGAGGCCGATGTTGAGAACAAGAGGAAGCTCTTTGAGATGCAGCCCTTGTCAACACTAAAAGGAGACTCTGCAGAAAAGCCTTTGGAAAAGGAAGACATTATTGCAGGAGATGTCAAGACTTCTCTGTGGCTTTTTGAAACCCAGCCCATGGAGACCCTTAGTGATAGCTATGAAGTTGGGCGTTTGAAGAAAGTTACCCTATCAGCTGACGAACAAGGAGAAGTAAAAGGCAAAAAACAAATATTTGAGAGTAGCAGTATTCAAAAGAACACCTCATTCAAGGAACAAGCGATTGAAAAGGGCGACGTTAAGGGATTTAAACATCTTTTTGAAACAATTCCTCTGAGCAAAATTGCTCATTCTGATGAAGAGATTATTGTGGAGGAAAAAGCTATTGCAACAGGAAATGTAAAAGGTAACAAAGAAATGTTTGAGACAACTCCTTTATATGCAATAAAGGACAGCTCTGGCTACCTCCATACAGTTACAACTGTCAGCCGAGAAGAATTCATCAAGGGGAAGGTCCAAAACTATAAGTGGATGTTTGAGACCAAGCCTTTAGACAAACTTGTAGAGGGAAAAGAAAATGTTGAGGTAATCAAAGGCATCACCAGACAGGAGGACACGATGGGCGATGTCAAGATGGCAAAGTGGCTTTTTGAAACCCAGACAATAGATGGGATACACTGCAAGTTCAACCAAACAGAGCAGGATGCTTCTGTAGAAGAGGAGCATCATAAAGGTGATGTCAAGAACTGTAAATGGTTATTTGAGACACAACCAATGGACATTTTGTATGACAAATCAGAAAAGGTAAATGATAAAGAAGCCATTGACAATACCAATGTCAAGTCCATTACTTGGCTTTTTGAATCACAGCCTCTAGACAGCATCAAAGATGGTGAGGAGTACAATCTGAAGCTATGCGACACCATTCAGGATTCTGTCAAATTGGAGGTTGGTGTTCAAACAGTCAGACATGTTTTTGAAACAGAAACCTTGGATAGAATAAGAAAGGATGCAAATTCTGAACACGATGTGAGATGTGTCAGCCAGGTCAATTTTCAGTCTGGAGATGTCTCACGAGTCAAAGAACTTTTTGAATCCCAGTCCCTTGATGCAATAGGTTCAGAAATGGTGACATCTGATGAACAGAACAAAGACAAGCACCTTGAAAAAGGTTCTGTACACAAATTTACTTGGATGTTTGAAAATTGTCCCATGAACCAAATCAATAAGGACAATGAGGACGCAAACATGCAACAAGTCAGTGGTGCAGAAAGTGGTGATGTACACAACAAAAAGTTTATATTTGAAACCTCCACACTGGACAAGATCCACAACCAACCCCTTGAACAGAGTTCAGACTCTGTGGAACAGCCTGTGAGCAATGTTGACGTCAAGTCGAGCACCATGATGTTTGAGTCCCTGCCACTGTATGCCATCAGAGACAAAGAGGGCCAGTTTCATGAAGTTACAACAGTGAAAAAAGAGGAGGTGATGACTGGCAATGTAAGAGGAGCAAGGTGGATGTTTGAGACAAAACCCCTTGATGCCATCAAGGCAGAGAATGAAGTTTACGTGATCCGAGCTGTTACCCAAGAAGATGTCAAGAAAGGAGATGTCAAATCAGCCAGATGGAAGTTTGAGACACAACCTTTGGACTCCCTTACCAGCCGAGATGAGACCTCTGTCAGGGTCATTGAAGACTTGGGAAGCTGTAATGTGCAACTTAATAAACAGATATTTGAATCTGATCAATCATCCCAGAAATTCATGCGAATGGTTAGTGTCACTGATGTCCAGCATGGTGATGTCAGGACCTCTACCTGGCTCTTTGAGAATCAAACTATTGACAGTTTGAAAGGGGAACCTCAGGAGCAAGGTCTGGTAAAAACAGTCCACAGAGAAGACAGCCAGAAAGGAGATGTGAAACGCTGCACTTGGCTATTTGAATCACAGCCCCTAGACAAGATCAAGGAGCCTGAGGATTCCTCAGTGCAAGGTGTTGAGGAGGAAATACCAAAATCTGATGTGAAGTGCACTACCTGGCTCTTTGAGACCACTCCGCTGGACAAAATCACTGCCAACAGTGTAGCTGACACCCTGTCCTATCTTTACCAAAGGACTTTTGTTCACTCAAGCGGCATCATAATAGAAGCAAATGAGAGTAGAAGTGTTAACATGGCAAAATATCTGCTTGAAAGAAATAGTGTGCAAATCCAGAATGAAGAGGTTGTTGGGGGAAACATCAGGAACATCATGTTACAACTCTTACTCAAACCAACCCTAAAGCCCCAAATTACTATACTTAGAGAAGTGGAGAAGGGTAACGTGAATACCACAGTAGTAGAACTTCCAGTCTACCAGTCAGCCACAACTGTCAATCTCGAGAGGGATCAAAGAATGCAAAACATTGCCCAGATGATTGACGAATTGCTTGTCAAAGATAATGATTTGAAAAAAGGAATCATAATGCAAGAGACTGCAGGGGGGCAAGCAGAGATGTCAGTTTATTCACTCATCTGCAATTCTGAAACCAAAACCGAGAGTCAAGTTATAGAGAAGGGAGACATAAAGTCTACGATTGGAAATCTGTTAGCTTCTGCCAATAGTCAGAGGACTGCAGCGTCATGTAGAGTGGATGAAAATGAAAAGGGAAAAGTGAATCTCTACAAAAGTTGCATTGAGAAAGGAGACCTGCACTTTCTAAAAAGTCTTCATCCTGAGCCAACAGGAGACGAAGTTGATCACCACCTTCTGGCTGAGGAGCACATTGAAATAGTTCAGGGAGATGTGAAGGAAGCAAAGAGAAGTCTCCGTCAGCAAAAAGAGCAGGTAGAGCGAACCATTTCTGATGTTTTACCAGGGGATGTAAAGAACACCAAAAAAGTTTTTTCATCTGAGTACTCTCTCGGTGTTGAAAAATGCGCTCCAAAGGAAGAGATAATCCCTGGGGATATCTTATCAGCAAAGCAACAACTTGCAGTAAAGCAACCTGTCATTGTGGAAAAAGAGGAAATCATGGCAGGGGACATCAAGGCAACAATGCAGTCATTAGAACGCGCAAAGCAACAGAGCATGTGTGTGGAGCGGGAGATCATTACACCTGGAACTATCTATGACATGAACTTGTCAGGTCCTGAAATAGAAGGCAGCCAAGCACAAAAAGAGGTCATTTTATCCGGAGATGTGAAAGCGGCTAAAAAGTCCCTGGAAATGGCAAAGCAGCAAAGCCTGCAAGTGGAGCGCGAAGTCATTGTCCCTGGAAAAATATACAACCTGAATGTCACAGCACAAGAGGAAAGCTCCTCTACAGTGATGCAATCTACATGTTCGTCTTCCTCCAGATGCCAGCAAATCAAGACTTATCCAAAGGTCAGTGATGCAGATAAAGATAAGGAAAGCAATGCTTCCTTTGAGGCTTGTCAACAAAGTGCAGTTATAGTCAGTAAGTGTGCACCAGAATCACTGCCACCTTTTGTAAACTGTGAGTGTAATGGTCAGACAACAGAAGATGAGACAGAAGAAGTTACCAAAGGAGACGTGAGGGCAGCTATTAAGTCTCTGCACAGTGCATCAACAGAGCAGAAGCTCCTAGATAAAGAAGATATTGTAAGAGGTAATGTCCAATTGGCTTTGCAGTCTCTTGAGAAGTCTAGCGTTAATGTATCCAAAGGAGACTATAAAGCTGCAATGATATACAGGAATTCAGGGAAGGCTTGTTCAGGGAGGAGCAAGACTGTTCACAAGCAGTGTGTTGTGGTGTCTATGCCTCCATCTGACACAAAATTGTCTCCTTCAATTTCAGTAACGTGTGAAGGACAACCATCCATTACAACACCCAACTCTGTAGCAAATGGAAACACTAAATCATCAAACTCTGTGAGTGTAACTCCACCTCCACTTCCCCAAAAGACAAGCGAGAAACCACAGGAGCAGAAGCCAGCTTTACCGCCAAAGCCAAAATGGATGAAATCAGTAATTGTAAAAAAACAGAATGCTTTAGCTGCTCCTGAAGTCGTTTGCACCATTAAAGACAACATAAAAAGCACAGGGATTCCTCCCAAACAAAGCCAACCATTTCCTAGGCCCTCTCAAGATAATCAACAAGAGACCACAACACATGACATAATCAGAAAAGAGATCTTACATGAAACATCCCACCAAAACTGTATTGAAATATCCCAAGACTCAAATCAAACAAGTGAATGTGTACCATCAAACTTAAAGGCTCAGGAAACTAAGGAGAAAAAGAAAACAATTACAGAGAGCAAATCAGACTGCCCAGTAATGATGTTGAACAACACTAAAGTTGAAATGGAGAGAAATGTAATACAGAAAATCAATGCAGCTGAAGAGATAAAAATGTGCATGCAGAATCATGCAGAAGACAGTGAACATGAAATGAGCTTGAGCTTGCAGGATGCTCTACAGAACTTTGAAAGAAAGGAAAATGAGACTCTAGACAAAAGAGAACCTCTGTTGTCTAAGAAGGTACAAGTGATAAATGATAATAGTAGACACCATAAACAAACCAATAACACCAATGATCAACAACACAAATCACCTCCCAAGAAAGAACACAACACTAATGATGCACAGCAAACATCAAAGACCAAGACCAATGAAAAGCAACCCAAACTCCAGGATAAAGTTGTTTTAAGAGAGAAGAAAGTAAAGGAGACAGATGATGAAAGACGACAGAGGCTTTCTGTCCACAAGGAGGAGATCATGAAAGGAAACGTGAAAGCGGCCATGGAAATCTTTGAAAATTTGAAGAAACGAGAGGAACTTAAAGAAATCCTGTCTCAAGTGCAAGAGATAGAGGGAGAGACTAGCAGTGTAGACGTTAGCTCCTTTAAGATGTTATATGAGACTGTCCCTGCTTGGATGGTTACACCAAGTGGAAATGCAAAGCAAAGTAAAACGGAGGACAAGAAAGTTGAGATAGAGACACAGGACGATGATCTAGAAAGCATTTCCTCAGTTGAGACTGCATTTGAAGATCTGGAAAAGGCAAGCAAGGAAATAATGAATCTGAAGGAACAAACGTTGGCAAAACTTCTTGACATTGAAGAGGCAATTAAAAAGGCTCTGTACTCTGTCTCTAATCTGAAGTCTGAGGCTGACATTGCAGGGTTGTCAGGACTATTTGATGAATCTTTGAAATCTGAGCAAAACCTTCAACCCACCAACAACATCAGGAAGATAAGTATTGTGTCCAGCAAGGCCAAGTCAGGTCAAATCAAAGAGGTATCTGATGTGAATGTGCAAACAGTTTTAGATTCAAGTCCTTCTAAACAGGAAGTGTGCAGACAAGTCCACAACAAGCCACTCATCAGACAGTCCTCTTCCCAGTCTTCCCCGTCATTCATCTCCATTCACTCAGCTGCTAGAAAGCCTGCCAAACAACCAAAGTTACCCATGTCAACATTTCATCCCAAAACAGAGGGTAATTCTCAAAGTTGCCATGATGCAAAAAGTGATTTGGAACAGGAGCCTCCTGCTTCTGCTGAACCCTCAAAGAATGGTCTCAGTCCTGCACAACGCAAGGTCAGTGTGCTCGAAGTGAAAACTGTTCCAGAGCAACCAGCAGGAATAGTTGGCACAAAGACTGTCAGTGAAACATACGAAGAGACCGATGGCTTTGGCAATGTATTTGTTTCTTCTGTGACTTCAACATTTGTCACCAAACAGTCTGACAGTAAATCATCAGCAATGTTTGAAGTTGTCGGGAGTCCAGCCAGATACGAAGTCATGACATCCCCATTAATTCGAAGATCTGGTCACACTTTTGAAGATGAAGTGTTGAGCAACACCAACAAGGAAGGGACGGTGTTTGTAACATTTAGCCAACCAAAGGAAAAGCACTAAACAAGACAAGTGCGTTTCCCCACTTCTTTAGCATTAGGAAAGCAGTTATTCCATCTGTGTATTTATAATATGTTTTTATGAAAAGGTTTTGTTAGTCGTAAAATTGATCATATGAAATCATGAAACTGTTGACTTTTGATTTAAAAAGGTTTTGTCTTATAGATTTTATACTGTAACCACATAATAAAGTGTTAAGTTCTTGTATTAAAGCTAAGCATACAGTTGATACTGTATGATTTGTTGTGTAAATTGTCAAATAAATAACAGTTTAAAAAATGTAATTGTAAAAAAGTGATTCTTTGTACGGGTCCCACATTATTATTCCATAACTTTTAAAACCTAAAGTGAATTAAATATTCAAAAGTTATCAGATCAACAAACATTGATTAGGCTACATTACATGTCACTAAGCTGATGCTTTTATCCAAATTGACTTACAATTGCTATGTGTCAGGATGTCAGATATGTCTGGAGCAACTAGGGGTTATGTGTCTTGCTCAGGGATACATTGGTTGATGTATTGCAGTGGGATTCAAACCCAGGTCTCCAACATCAAAGGCATGTGTCATATCCACTGCTCCACCACCACCCAACATCAATGCTGTAACACAGGCAGTTTAGCTCACAGTCACAGAATTTACAAGAAGTGTCACCTCCATAGGAGAAAATGATTCTAGCAATAGAGAAAAGTAAGTTTGTATAAAGGAATAGTTTAACATTTTTGGAGGAGAGTAAGAAGATCAATACCACTCTCATGTTTGTCGCCTTAATATAACCCAGCAGCAGCCTAGCTTACCTTACAACAAAGACTAGAAACAAGAGGAAACAAATAAGAGGCTCTGTTCAAAGATAACAAAATTCACCTACCTACCACCACCTCTAAAGCTCACTAATTAGCATGATACATCTTGTTTGTTTAAAACCCCAATTTTCCATTTTATGGGGGGATATGTGCTGGACTACTTTGTGGCTGGGAATAGTTGTTAAGCAACAAGACTCGAGGAAGTTACTTATTTCCTTAAATGTCAAACATTTCCTTATGGTAGCAAAACAAATATTCTTAAAAAGTAGACAGAAATATCTTTCACCCAATGATAGCTGCTATTGTGTATTTTTATCATGACACACCAGTTACATTTTGGAAAGTGTGACTATAATGGCACATCCAGTACTCCAGTAGGCCCAGGACATGGTTAGGATAGCTTAGCTTAGCTCAAACAGCCCCGATCAAAAGAGAAAAATATACCTTAAACTATAATAAATCAATCCAATACAGACATAATGTAGGATAAATAAAAATTTGACATAAATGCCAAATGAGATGAAATGTTTAACATAAAATACCTTGACATGAATCTGTTTTATCACCATAGTTTGGGTCACCTGCCAAAGATACGTGTTCCGCCTGTTTGACACCTGTCTATCCAATGGAAAAAATGGTGGCCAATAAACTTATCCTGCACAACAACTGTTTCTGCTGTAAACACTGTAAGAAGAAGCTCAGGTAAGATATTTTGCACATGTATGATAAAATTACTTATCGTTGTAAAAAAGGATATTCAACCTAATCAATACTGCAAATAACTAGATTGAAAATTTAAATCATAATTTTTACATTTAACATTATGATTATTATGAATCATTGACTAATTTACAGCCGATCTAGCACAAATCATATGACAATAAACAAAATTAGATTTTAATTTATTGTTTTATATTACAAAAGACTTTGTTTCATTTATTGCAGCATCCACAACTATGCATCTCTTTATGGAGAGTTCTACTGCATTTCTCACTACCAACAGCTTTTTAAAAGATCAGGAAATTATGATGAGGGATTTGGCCACAAGCAACATAAGGACCGCTGGCTTCAGAAAAAGAAAGGCATGAATGAGCCAGATGCTGCGCCCAAACCCAAACTGACAAAAAACAACGTAAACACATCTGATGGCTCTAGAGAGTCTTCTGCTGGTGTGTTTGTTAAAAAGTCATCTGCAAGAGACATGGAAATACCAGTGGTGCTGATATTAAGGGCAAACTAAAAATGAGCTGGCCACCAGAGAAAAGAGTCCTGCGATAAATCCAGCACAGCGAACATATGTGAAAAATAAAATATCTGACATTGGCAAGGCATCTTCTACTTCAGAGCATTACAAAAGTGACACCAACCAATTAAAGATTAACCATAGTGGAGAAATGAAAGATAAAGTGAAGACGTTGTCAAGCTCCTTTGTTTTAGGGGTCAAGAAACAATCTCAGACAACAGCCTATAACTCATCTGACAAGTTGTCCTCAAACAAACAAGAAACAAAATGCAGGAGTGAAGCAACCAAAGACAACATCTCCCCGACAGTGCTTAGCTTTTCTTTGCCCTCCATAGAAAAAGGTCTTACTGTCACACACCAGAAAACTGGACAGAAAAATGTGGCTCCCACCTCAAAAACAAACTACAATACAACATCTAACAGGCTGGACACTTATCCAAATAAAGCAAGGAAGCATGTGCGGTTTGCTCCACATGTTGATGTAGCTCAGTATGACCTGTCCTCTCAACTGACCACAGAGGCAAAAGGTGAAGAGCAGAGTATGCCACTTTCAGACCAAACGGAACAGAGCAAAGTGAATAAATCCAAGGATATTAAAAATGTCAGTGACAAAAATAACTTTGATCACTTGTCATTTGAGTTAAGTAAAGAAGAACAGAGTGAACCTGAGTTGAGTCTTGAAATACCTGAATACAAATGCCATGGAGAAACAAGCAGTGCGTCAAACCAAGAGCCTGATAATAATATGGAGAGCAGTCAAGAGGTCCCAGAGACTGATATCAATGTTCTGAATGGAGTCGTGGAAAAGGTTGAAGAATCACTGGATACTCAGAGTTTCACTGAAACTTTTAATTCAACTCAAGATGTGAAACACCAAGAGCCATCTGAGATATCCCAAGTTATTCCAAAAAACTCCATCAACCGGTGTGAATCAGAAAGGCCAAGTACTCTACACTGTCCTGCAGAACATATGGCAGAAGAAGAGCCCAGTCTTGAGAGGAATAAAAATCAATTTGATGAGACAGCAGATGACCAAGAAAGTGGCATAAGTCAGAAGAAGCCTCTTGCTAGGGCAAATTCTTTGGCGGGTTCTGCAAAGCAGGCTGAGAAGACAAAAGTCAAACTGGGATCATGGTCCAAAGGAAAAAGTCCTTTGTCGAAGCTCTTCACATCAGTTGGAAATGACAAAACATGCAAGGTTGAACCAAAAGATGCCAAAAAGGCAGATGTCAAACCCAGTGGTGGACTCTTAGGAAGACTGTTTCAGTCATCCTCAGAAAAGGCGGAGGAATTCACAAAATCAGCTGAGCAAGATATAAAAAATGACAAAACACATGATGATGACAAAAAAGACAGAGGAGGTAAAGGAGGCCATTACAAAAGAGATGCAAAAAGAGGGTGACATGTGTCAAGTTCCACCTCAGGAACGAGAGGCTTGGGAGCTCATGAAGGAAAAGTCCCATTCTGCTGAGCCCAACACAATGGAGAGTAACATAAGTGAAGTTGTAAGCAAACCCACAGATGAATTAACAGCTCCAGAGCAAACTGACGATCAAGAATTAAATTCCCAAAGCAGTGGCCTGTCTGTAACTGAACCTGAAAAAGCTGACTCTAAAGATCTTCCCATCACTGTGCAATCAGTGAATCAAGCATCTCAGGAGTCGACCAATCATTTAATAACTGAGAAAAGTGGTGAAGAAGTTTTGAGTGCTCCATTTGATGAGGATATTTTTGGGGACAATGTCAATTCAGCCCCTGTTGACCCACTGACAATTCAGATAAATACTGATGAATTTGTTCATAAGCCAAATGAGCTGCTTGATGCATCAGATGCTGGAAGAAGAGACGTGTGCAGCGGAGAGCTTCTTGATCTCAACCGAGATTCCTCTAATGTTTTTGATGCAGACATTTGTGAACAGCCCCAGTGACACATTTTTATCTTCTTTCAGTGAGACAGTTTTGACTGAAGCTGCTCTCACTGATACTTTTAGTCTCCTTGACACTCCACCAATATCAACTGAGAATGACATGATGCTTGGCCTGACAGATCAGCTTGTTGTCCCTGATTCTACACCCGTAAACCAAGATGAGGATCAAACCTCAAGTCCTTTCGGGACAAACAGCCAGACAAGTGAGCACGGTGCAGACCTTGACATATTCGGCTTAAACGTCATTCTGCCACCTACTGTTAATGTGCCTCATCAAGGAGGAGCTGACAATTCCTCAGACCAAATGTCTGTCATTCCTGATGACATCTTCGGAGTAAGTGATATGTTTAAAGTGCTGCCATCCGCCCCAGCTACTTCTAACTCACTGCATGATTTCCTTGGTTCAGATACATCTTCTACAGCCGCTCCTTCAGCTCAGACTGATTTTTTTGTTGATGACATATTTGCATCAGAACCACAGCTGTTGCCAGTGTCTGAGCCGAATGATGTAAATGTAACAGTGGATAGTCTTTTAGTGTCTGACAACAGCACTGAGCAGTCGGCAGAAAATGCTGTCACAAAGAGTAGCTGGATGGATGATTTGCTTGGGTAAAAGCAGGACTGTGTTTAAGTGATTGAATGCAAAAAGTTGAAATGTACAATGATATCATATTAAGATATTTTTTTTAAGTACTTTTTAGGTGCATGGATATGATTACTACGTCACATTTAATGAGTTAAAAACACAACTAATGTTGCTTTCTTTCACCAGTGCATTTTATTTAGAAATCTGTATCAAACATACTGTAACATAAATCTAATTTCGAGTTTGTGTGGTAAATCCAGTGTGTTACTGTTTACATTAAAGATGTAAAATCAATGTATTTTTTGACATTATATGATTTGATTTTCTTTCATATGTTCACATGAAGAGAAGCAAAGGATGAAACATTTGCTGAATAACTAAGTTTTAAATTGAGTTTTCATGAATAAATAGTTAATAAAATTAAAGAATCATGAGTAATGACTAGGTATAATGTGACTGAAATGTCTGTATGCATTTTGACAATAAAACATTTTTTCTTTTTAACAGTCATAGTTTTAATTTCAGTCTTATGGTGTTTTATTGCTACTTGTTGACTTTGTTTATTCTGGGAACTGTTTTTAACCATCTGACACCTGTTGAAGGTGTCGTCCTCTTCCTGGGGAAGAGTCAGGTTCAGCTGATCATTTGTGGTCAGGTTAGAGTCAGTCGGAAGGATCCAGTCTGTGTTACAGTGTCGCTCCGGATCTGACTGGATAAGAAATACACTGGCAAACTGAAAAGGCAGAATAGCATCAGGGAAGCAAAGAGTTTTTCACTCTTACATGATAGTTAAACCTGTATGCTGCCTTTTCACAGTGTAACTTGTGAGACTGATACTGCTTACAAACATACACTCTGTGACAAGAGGTCACTCAAAGATATTGCTTTGTATTAAGTTGTCACATATAAAAGAAAGTTTTTGAACCACTGCTTTGCAACAAGGACAAGATCTTGGATGAGCTATTATGTAGCTGTAGCTTTACACAGTTCATTTACTAACAGTATATTGCATCCTGGTATAATAATCAAGCACAACTGTTAACGGTAAAACTCAACCTTGTGTTAGATTACATTTTAACATAGACAGTAAGTGGTATCTGATAGTTGGCAAATCATAAAGTAATACCGGCTTGTTTTCAGGGCAGCTGCAGGCCACAACTTAACTTTTTGGCAAATGTAGTTGTGGTGACAGAAAACAGACACATCCTCCTGTAACCTCTTCTGTGGACTCTCACCTCCGCTGTGTTTACATTCCAGATCAGTTTATGCATTGAGGTGCATTCTGCTGCTGTGCATGATCATCCCTACCTTTCTTGGTTCCTCACTAATTCCTGTGAAGACATATTTCATATTTCTTTCAAACAGCCATTAAGCTATAATGCAATACTAGTATAGCCCAATAATAAACATTAGTAGTGATTGTAGTTTCATGGAGTTGCTGACTGCTGTTTATTTAAATAACAAGTCAGAAGTATGTTCTCTTTCTGTGTTTTATTTTTCCCACTCAACAGTAATTGACAGCAGTAAAGAAGACCTACATTAGGTCAGTACATGAGCAAACACAATGGATGACTCAGCAACAATAAAGTCAAAATACCATCCAGATAGAAATACACACAACAAAAACATCTGTAATTCCAGCTAGAGTTTGGTGGATTTACTGCTGTTGTGTTCGACCATGTTGGAGTCATTTCTCGTCATTTTGGTGGTCATTTTGCTAGAATGAAAAGGAAGACAACATTAAGAGACCTTCACCTGTTTGACTTTTTTGTAAAAAAATATTCTATCTTTATATTATTCACTACCAGTGTGTTTATGTATGGCTTTTCAAAGAACTGAAAGAAAAACGACGAGTTGCAAATTGTAATTTTTTGCATTTTGGTTTTTGTATGGATAAAACATACAAGATAACATGTTGGTGAGGGCAAGCTTGTCAAATGCAGTTCTAATGTGGATGTATGCCCTGGTTGGTCTGTTACTAGTCTATATCCTTCACGTTCCAATTCCAGGATTGCTCCGGTGCCATAGGAAATTCCGCCGGCTGCACGTCTTTTTTGCCGATGTCCGTTACCTTCCGCTTTCTTTGTGATGGAATTTTAAACTCCTGTGGATTTATGTGGACTATGGTTGACTGCTCCTCAGATCTCTGCATGGTATATTGAGACAGCTAGCTAGACTGTCAAATCTGAGTCTTCTCTTACACAAATATTTTGCAATGGCTCCGTGCGGAGTTACAGCCGCCCAAGATGATTGGGATTGGTTTAAAGAAATGCCAATAAACGTTTTTCTCCCATCCTGGAATGCTGTGTGTACTAGCCAGACCCTCCTCCGCTCCGCAGCGTGTGGATGGGTCTGACAAAGCCAAGTAACTGACCCCCAAGCAAAAATTGCCACAATTTCTCAGTAAATCTGACAGCTTTCTTACCGGGTGCCCTCAGTTTCATTAGTTGAATCAGGAAGCTCTTTTCTCCTGGTCTCAGGAAGCAGGAAGACAAGAGCTCCACTGGTCAGTGTAAGGCTGCTGAAGACTACGATGGGTATGGACCAGTGGTATATGGCCAACATGTTGAGCAACGGAGACAGCATGCCTGCTCCTCTATAGGCTATAGAGCCCAAGCCAACAGCTGTTTGCCTGAAAAAGTGGAGTTCACTTTCAAATATCTTCTTAATGTAGAACATCTGAATTGCATATTTTGTATACTCTTATTTTGTGTACCTGACAGAAGTGGGAAACAACTCCTGAATGTAGACCATACATACTGAACTGGCCCAGTTCAAAAAGAACTTTCCAGTGGTAACAAGGGCTGTTATTACAACAGCGCTGTCTGGAATTAATTTAAGTGTATTAAACCACTGACAGTTAGATGGATGTATCCTCAAGCACTGAATGTGAAGGACAGGAAATGTACCTTGAGGGAAAGCCAGGGTTAAGAGGCAAACTAAACTGCCTGCCAGGATGGTTGAGATCAGGGATTTCCTTCTCCCTATCAACTCCAGAAACCAGATACAGAGGAGATGTGCGGGTATCTCAAAAATCCCAAACAGGAACTGAACCAGGAAGATGTCCAGACCAAACTTACCCACATTCAGAACAAGGCAGAAGTAGCCAAGATTTAATGAAGACCTTCAAATCACAAGAACACAACAACATGATACAACAATTTAATTGGATCCAAAACTACATTTCAAAATGTGCCTAACTTACCAAGCAAAGGATATAATGAATAAATATTTTATCAGGACTGTTGAGGTAAAAATGGCTTTGATTCCTCCATTTTCAACTTCTCGTTCCCCAGTTACCTGAAGGGCAAATGTAATATTATTAAATCACAGCAGTTTCATTTACTGTTTTCTTTCTACCGATCTACACCCGCATCACTATCATTGCGCAGAAGGGGGCAACTACTCATGGACGAGAGGATCCGTAACAGCACGAGATGTAAACATTATTGCCGTCCTCCATGGATGAGCCGTTACGTTAGCTAGCTCAGGTGAGGAAGCAGTATCAAACTATTCCATCTGGGCAACGATACGGTTGGCGGAGATAGTTAAGCAGAAAGAACATAGTTCCTACATAAAACTGCCCAGAACCAGGTCTGTGGATTATCATGAGTAACATGTGAGGATTTCTGGAAAGAGACATTGCTGTTGAGTTTTTAAAACTTGTTTTTTTGGTGCTTTGAGCACTAGTGCCATCAAGTTCCATTATATTGGAGAAAGAGCAGACATCTCTACGGCTGTTATCTCCAACACAGAACAACTGATAAAAAGCCTAAAAATATGTATTTTTGATTTTGGGGTGTACTGTGGTCCATACGGGGACTTGAACCGACCCTCTGATTCCCAACCCAACACCCTATGGACTGAGCTACTGCCACCACTCCCTAATGTTCATTGAAGAATGTCATTACAATTAAATCTGACCTACCTCGTTCAGCAGATTTTCCGGGATTTTGTTTTTATTGATTGCTGCAACTCTACGTATCAACTTATGAGCTTCTTCGGTTCTGCCCTGCCCAAGCAACCACCTTGCAGATTCAGGAATCCACCTGAAAAGATGAATCGCAATCCAAATGTTGGAGTCACACACAAACTATTTCAGTCTCATAAACGTACTCATGTGTCAGAGTGTAATTCAGAAACGGATCTACCAACCAGGTTAATTACACAGCAAGATTCCTAAACACACTGGTTTTGCATTAGCTTAGTATGTAAAGTAACACTAGAGCTGTTAAGATAAACTGGGTTTGGCCTTTGTACTGCAGCTATGATCAGGAAGTGTTATATCTACATATAGCATTGAGCAAAAATAAAAAATAATAAAATATTACACATCACGTACCATATGTACAACAATACAAAGGCCTGTGCTCCTGCAATGACAAACTGTGCTTTTCTCCAGTCACGGATAGCATAGACCAGACCAGCCAAGGCACACTGTCCACAAGCTGTAAACATCTGGCTCATGCAGGAGGCAAAAGATCGTTTGGAGACCCCAATCCACTCTGTAGCTAAAAACAGAATTTAAAGACCAAAATCACTGCAGAGCTAGAATAAATTAAAGAACATGACAATTCCATGCTTGGGATATTGACAATAAATCAAAGCAATGTTGGTTAGATAAAAAGAAGTCATACCTAAAACGGTGGAGTTGATTCTATATCCTCCGAGTGCAGCTCCAACTATGAACTGCGACACTATGTAAACGTAGATATTTGGAGACACACCAGCAACTATGACAAATATTAGCAAGAGGACAGCTGGTAACTGGGTGGTTCTCCTTCGGCCGTACCTAAAGTTTAGAGAGTGGGTGTCCGTCAAATGAAGGGTTATTAAGGTTTAGGTTTCATTACACTTTGCACATATATCTTTTTCAAGTCGCTTACGATTCAGCTGGAGGTCCAAAGATGAATGAACCAACAACTAGACCAGACATGAAGATTGTCTGCACAACATTAGCCATGTTGGACTTGTCACAGACGAGATTGTACTGCAAAACAGTCAAAATCAGTAGGCCTGTCAGCTTAGGTGATACAAAAGAAGAAACCCCAATTAATGCATCTTCACTTACATCAGTGACTATGGTGGCCTCATACAGCGTGTTGTTGTACACCCATCCATTCTGGCACCCTGTGGTCTCATTGAGTCCGAATTTCCTAATGTCACCAATGTCCCAGTCCACAGGGACAAACATCTGACACCTGCTGAAGGTCCCGTCCTCCTGCCGGGGCAGAGTCAGGTTCAGCTGATCATCTGCGGTCAGGTTAGAGTCAGTCTGAAGGATCCAGTTTGTGTTACAGTGTCGCTCCGGATCTGACTGGATAAAAAGAAAACTACAAAAGAAAACAGGCAATAAGAAATTTGGTAAGGTCAATCCAAAAAGGATGAGCTTCTGGAAGAAACCAAAGTCGCCGATTGTTCTCAGAATCTCTCCGAAATCCACCATTTTCATACACCAGTGTGTGTGAAACTAACTTGGGATAGACCTCTCTAAACAAAGCTCTGGTCAAAATAAATGTTTAACCCTCTGGCTTTAGTCAGTAACTATTTCAAGTCCAAATGGTCAAGCTGTTAAAGCAAAAAATAACTGAGCTTTAAGAAATCATATTTCAATTAAAAAAATGGTCCTCACTCATTGAATTCCATGATGTGACTTTATTCAGCTACTAAAATCATGTGCATGTGACATTTTCCAATAATCTATACATGTCTAGGAATCTCTTGTATGTCATCACAAATATTCCACTTCAAATTATGCATTTGTTGATGTACACATTTTCATAATCAATATTTTAAAAATATATAATGATCTGTAAAAAAAAGAAAAATGTATTTGCCAATTAAATGATTAAATTAATACTAATTATTTAGTGAATCCCAAAGAGGCAGAACAATGGTTTTGATGAGTAAACAACAAAAAGGGAAAGAAATTAAGAAAAAAAACATGTGACTTTCAGCTCAAAGCCTTTGATGATCAATTATTTTATCGCACAAAATACACGGGAATAAGACATGTAACCTGTGCCGCCCATCTTATTAAAATGATATTTGTTCAGTTAGCCTGGGACAGGTTTTGGTGAGAAAACTGCACGTCATGACATCAAAGCTCAGAGTGTACGATAACAAGCTCCATGTAATTCCAAAAATATGCATGTTATACATATCAATAAGGTGCCAATTGAACAAATCATTTTTGCATGATTTGTGATGCTCTGACAAAGGCAAACAATGGAAAACACTATTAAACAAATTAAACTCTTGTGTACTGAACATGAGTATCAATCTGTCTTAATCTATATTTACAAGTAAAATGTTCCTTTTAAATGACATGTACACTTAAACAGTCAATGCATCTTTAACTTATACTTAACCTCATGACGTTTGTTTGACAGTGCATGGAGTTGCCATCATACGTACATTTACATCTTTTACATACACCATTTACATCAGTACCTAACAAGGAGCTATTTGGCAGCCCTTTGCACGTGGTACAAACCATACAGCTAAACAGGGAGTGACGACAGTGATTTGTTGGTGAGTGTTTATAAAGCAAAGAGACATTACTGTCAAAATAACTTGCCTAGTGCCAAAAAACATCTAAGTAATACCTGGCCTCTGGAGACGTTTAAAGGGTTACTTCACCCAATGTATGAACAATTTACCTCTAGTGGTATCCGGACATGCAGAATTTTTTTATTTTTTTTTATTTGAGGTTTTAAGAGATCCATCTCAAGATTCCTGTTGCCCCTCAACACAATGCAGGTAAATGGAATTTAGTTTGTGGTGCTCACAGCCTTAATCAAAAGTCTACAGCCATGCTTAGCAGCTCTGTACCATTGAACTAACGGCTAATGCTCAACATGCTAACGTTCACAAAGACAACGAGCTGATGTCTAGCAGGCATAATGTTCACTATCTTAGCTTAGTGTTAGTATGCTAACATTAGCTAATTAGCAGTACACACAAAGTTCAGCTGAGGCCAATGACAATGGTATAGGTTTTGTAGGTATTTGGTCAGAAGCCAAATTTAAATTTTGACCTGCTGGTGGCGCTAAAGAAAAACTCAAAGAATCACTTAAGTGAGTAGAATTCATCCTTAGGGCTATTTAATAGATTTAGCCAATTTCATGGCAATCCATCCAATAATTTAATATTTTAAATAAGTAAAAAGTTATTTTGGTCTGATGGCTAGCATGGCTACGATCTATATTCCATTCACCTTCATTGTATCAGAGTCTTGCAATTAGGGTGAACAGCCCCTTTAAACTTTATTTCACTGTGGTTGAACATTTGCAGTTTTTGGGCATGTACTGCACACTTTCCCAGAAGTTCATTGTCAGACAACCTGTAACACGAGCAACTCCAAACTCAACACACAGTGCAAGCATTCAGGATTCTTCCCAGCTGTAAGATCAGTAATTGTACACAGGCTACATGACCCCTCTACACAAGGACATAGAAAAATACAATTCACTTTGCTTGTGAAAATTAAAGTAAATTCTCACTACAGATTCCTAAACCTGCATGTTTGGCTGGTTGACGTCATGAACTTCTAGTGAGGAACAAGCACAAAAAGTGGATTTATTCAACCAAAGAGAAATATTATTAGCAACCAGTGGTCACACACGGTAAAAAGAAAACACATATTGCATAGTACAACAATGTTAGGCAGGTCTCAATCTGTGAAAATAATCTTGTCTTTGAATACATCAGGAGAACGCCATCTGACAAAGTGTTGTAACTGCAGTTATGAGACAGAGCAGTTAGTTGATTTGTGTATGTTTGAATGGTTTCAGCTGTGCAGCCAGAGCCTAAACTCTTTGGTTATGTTTTGACAAAACCACCACACCCCACACACCTTGGGCTGCCTTATACAGGAGGAATCCAGTAATTTTCTTATATCCTACATACAAATCCATCTGAATTTACAGAATTACAAAACTAAAACTATGCTACAGTGTGTTTCTAAGTTATTTGTATCATGTCTTGCTGGAGATTTCCTTACTTTCTTAAATAGGCGTACATTAAATACACCTAATAATCACAGATACTCAAGATTTCACCGAACACACTGGTTAAATCTATAGTTTAACTAAGGCTGAATATACACTTTTCAATTTCAGCATAGCATAAAGTGCCATATAAAGGTGGCACGACACTCTTGTGAGTTTTGTGGCACAGTTGATTTAAAAAGAAGAAAAAAGAAAAAAGGCAATCACTTCCAGTACTGGCAGGAGATGGTTTGGATTGTGCTTATGTATGAAGAAGAAGAAAAGAAATTAGGAGTTGATATAGTTGATTGCATCTCTTCTCCCATTTACTGTATAAGCGCACTGTAAACGTTTCAAGTGTGATTCCTGTGATGAACTGAGCATTCTCAATGTGGTCCTCATGCATCCTGCAGTAGCGTCACACTCCTGCCAGCTTCCTGTCTCCTCCTCCTCTCTTTGGCAGCTGTGGTTTCTTGGAATTGACTACAATGCAGCTGTGCAATACCATTGGTTTCTGTCCCCTGTTGATGGCTCTACCTGACTTAACTGATGCTGAGCTGAGCAAATCCAATGAGTTTAATATCATCAGGAATTTCAGACTCCTCCACGCCAGATGCCTGGAAGAGAGGAAACATCATCATAGATTGTACGGTTTAAATCTATCAAAACAATACTTGATCACACAGAAACCTGTAGAAATACAGTATATACAGTTGAATTTTATTTAAAGTGTCAAATCTTAACAGAAGTTATCTCAGGACACTTTACAGATAGAGTATGTCTGGACCACTCTATAATTACATGGTATAAATACAGGGTTCCCACACCCTCTTAAACATCAAATTCTAGGAATTTTCAAGGACTTTCTAGGCCCAATTTCCTAAACTCCAAGGACCCATGGGCAACTTTTTAAATATGGATTAAGTTTTATTTCATTTCATATAGAACATTTTTATAATGCAACTAGCAGGCCTTAGAGATGCTCAGAGGCTTCTCGCTGTGCTGTTACAGTGATGGCAGACTAATGTGGTCTCATGCCTTTCCCAACACAGCACAACCCATTTACTAACATTAGAAAAGAAAAAAATACCTTTAAAAATACTTAAATTTCTTTTCATGCACAAATAAATTCAAGCACTTTAGGTCTATTCAAAAACGTTCAAGGCCTTGATACACACCAACCCCCCCCCCACACACACACACACACACTAAATAAGAAATTAATTTGATATTTTCAGAAATGTTTCCGCCTATGCACTTACCAATTTAAAGGTCACATTTTTGTTACTATGAGGATCATCAACAATCTTTTGCAGATTGGCAGCAACTAGACAGATAATAAAAGGAAGTGAGAAGACCATGTCAGATGACCAGCTAATGCAACGACAGATGACAAGACTTTTCCATCATGATCAGTGGTGGAAACATGCACACTATTAAATCATTAACCAGCAGTATTCAGCTCATACAGTGCCAGCACATTTACTACAAATCACATACACTTAACATGTTAACAGAATCTATCACAACGGACATCATAAACTTTGCATTAGATGCTATGATGTCAGAAAACTAAATCCAGAAGTACATTAAGGTGGCAAAAACAAAATGTGAAGCTGCTTGCATGAAAAGGTTTGTTAACTGTGATTGATTACAGTATGTCAAGCGAGTTTCAAGTGAACTGACTTGACACTGATAATATCACATATATCATACAGTGCTATTTCTTAAACTTACCAATGACTAAGTCCCTCCCATCAACCAGACCTGCTGAGACTAACTCCTGAGAAACTCCATCAGCAGAATCTGAGGGCAGACATGGAAAAGACAAACCAAAGACTTAGACTTGAGACAGGAGCCTCTCTTAGAAGATGATTAAAGAGAAAAAGCTAGCGGATGCACCCTACCTCTGCCGGACATGAACTCAAATCGGATGTCGTTAAGTTCCTTCTTGGGGTTCCTCAGTCTCAGCACGAGGCTGATGGGAACACTGGCATTGGCTGCAGCTGGATCCTGCAACAGCACAACAGTCAAGTATTTCCTGTCCAGAACTTCTGGTTAGAATGCACAACAAGGAGGTAAAAATACTTGATAAACACTAATGATACAAGGTGATTTATGTGCTGCCAAAGTGACCCTATTGTGGTTGTTCTGTTTCAAGTATTAACATTTGGCTTGCCCATTCATGCTGCCCATGGCCCACCTAATCTCCCTCAGAGGGGACGTTAATGCATGGCCATGTCATGTCCCGCTAGTAGCTCCGAATTGCAGGGAGGTGCTTGTGGTTGGAGGTTTCTGTTGTTTCCATTGATGGTCTAGAGTTGTCATGCTTATTTATAATCTATTATTTTAATATGAGGGGGTGTAATACCTTTTGTAAGTGCAGTAGTGAATTAGGGCTTCACAAATGAACACTTCTTTGACAAAGCACGGTATGTGGAGGTTACAGAAAGCTGAACGTAAAGGTGCACTGCAGAGTTTTTTTGGTTTGTTTTTTTAAACCACAAGTAGCACTATGGAGTAGATTTAAATCCTGCCGTGCATTTCTCGTAGATCGACAGTTGTTGTCGGTAACGTGCCAAGTAACATAATGCCCCCAAAAAAAAAACAGTGAAGAAGAAACTAGCAATTATGGACATAACCAATGCTGATTTCAAACTTTGCAAAATGTTTTAAGAGCAAAGAAATTATACAAGAAAACTCCATAGAGCTACTTTGGTAAGGCTTAAGTAAAGTAAAGTAGCATTTACAGCATGCTAGTAAAGTAGCATTTACAGTAGACCCAGTTATACACAATATGATTTGTTAAACTGGTGCATTTCCTACCGAGTAGTTCTAATAAACTTGTAAAAAAATAAAGACAATACTGAAATCCACAGCAGTAGTGCTATGGGTATAATTTTTTCAAAACTTTTTTAAGCCAGAAGTACTGGTTTATTAGGTGTTTTCATAGAACCTGCCTTAAAGTGTGAATGTATGTTTACCTGAGCAGTGGGTGCATGTGAAGGGCTGGCTGTCTGAGTGGGAGCCTGTGGTAGAGCATCCTCTCCCATCTGGCCCACATTCGCAGGGCTTTCACGTGCTGCACCAGGTGGCTGCAGATGTTGTGTGGAGCCATCTGTTGGTGGGAAAAGCTAAGAGACACAATTGCAAACAATTCAGTGGGTGTTTTCAGTTTTACATGAATGGAAAACACAAAGACACACTTAGGACAGTCATGCAAATCGCTCTGTCAAGGCATTACAACAAATCAAGATTGTCAGGTCATGTCCACTACAAATGGACTCACCTGCATGTTCTCGGGCCCGTCCTTCACTCTGGGGGACTGCAGAATGGACATGACAGATTAAAAACATGCAATTTTCCTTTTATCCCCTCCAATGTATGACGTTTTGTAGGATTGAAGGAATTTGACACAAGGTGACTTTAAACACAAGTCTTAACTGAAATCAGAGTTAAGATAACAGACAGTAAAATCCAACACCAAGACATGAATTGAGTGTGAACACATGTTGGAGAATAATATTAACAGGTGGTCTGAGCAGGTGTCAAGTGCTTCTCAGTTCTCCTGAATTTGGTGTATTTATTGTTGCTTTACCTAAACTTGAACCACGCTGACATTGATGCCTAAACTTACTGGAATTAGTGAGTCTTTGTAAATTATAGTGTGGTCTAGACCTACTCTATCTGTAAAGTGTCTTGAGATGACTATTGTTATGATTTGATACTATAAATAAAATGTAATTGATTTAAACAAAAACACACTCCAGCTTAGCTAACAAATGTTCAGACTAACAGTCCAACAGCACCATATGCTGGCCATGAGTATGTTGTGTGCAGCGAGAAACAACTGCATTGACTGCTCGGAGACACTGGCATGCAGTCTTACCCGCAGAGCTGCCACAGCAGCTTTGCCCTCTTCGCTTTCCTCGTCCAGCTCATCGTCGCTCCACTCCCAACCGCCATCCTCCGTCTTATGGAGACGGCCACTCGAGCCGGGTACACGACGCACCTGCATAAAAAAAGAAAAATGCAACACTAAATATTGACACTGTTAGCATGCATTAGGCAGAAAGCTTGGAAACTGGGACACACCCTAGCAGAGCAAAACAATATTAAAGATAGACATTAAATCCTCAACTAGTGTGCATACAGTGTAGTTATAATGACTTTCAAACCTTTTTGGATCGTTCCGTTATTGTTGGACCTTTGTATAGAAGCCTCTCCTGCAAATACTCGTTATTCTGTAACACAAAGACAAACATTTCTCACAGGATCTATAAAGATTCTACCTAAACCACAAAACAAACCATTTTAGTTTATTTTAATAACAGGGATGTAAAGCTCACTTTGGCTTTTGTGAAGAATTTATGCTTCAACAACTCGGCAGCAGTTGGCCTAAATAGGAAAGAGACACATGGCTCTTCATTATATTCATTACACAACAGAGGAATCTAATGGAAGGAAAAACAAGCACAACTTAAATCTGACATGAGGCAAAAGGGTTTGAGAACTAAACTGACCTTTTTTCTGGATCTTTCTGTAAACACAGGGAGAGCATCTTCCTGAAGGACTTGCCATACTTCTTCACCATGTCCTTGTCGGTGATACCCGTCTCCAGACAGGGTGGGTCATTCTGCAAAGTCAGCATCAGCACCTAAAGACATGCAAAGATAAGCTTCAGTCAGTAGAGTGATAAAAAAAAATCAACTGTTAATTTAAAACCAAGGGAGCTTTTATCAAAGCCACTCTTTGCAGACTGACTGGACAGTAACACATGAAACAGACTACAGAACTAACTTTTTTGTTTAAAATTGTATTTTTTCTGGTAAAAAAATGGCATCAGAGGTAATCAAGCAGACAGCTGTAGCGTGTCAAATGTAACCCAAAGAGACAGTAGATGCCTTACTGACATGTAGCAAAGCACCAGTAGGCACGCACAAAGTTACCTTCATTGGTGGGTATTTGTGATATGGTGCAGCCCCAGTGGCCAGTTCAATTGCTGTTATCCCGAAACCCCAGATGTCGGCTTTGAAGTCATAGCCGCGGACCTGCGGATTAAAAACAGTCTTCCTTTTCTCACGACTTTTGAGGCATTACTGAGAGAAAAGCGACTCAGAAAAATATGTTATCTTTAAATCAAGCTTCCTACAATACCTGCTCCATGACCTCAGGCGCCATCCAGCACGGCGTGCCCACAAATGTCTTCCGAACCTTGTTCCTAGTCATGTCTCCTCCCGCTGCTAGAAAGGCACTCACACCAAAGTCTGTGGGGTGTGTGTGATTTGGAATGTATGTCAGAGAAGAAATGAGAGAAAAGCTATTTAAATCACTTAACCTCTTAAGAAATGCTTGAAAATCCATGCTTTTTGGTCTAAACCTCAAACCCAAATTAAAAATGGTACAGCTCCCATATACTTTGGCCTGATATCATTGGAAAAGTAAGTTTCTGTTTTCTAACAAGTTTCTGTTACAAGTGTCAAGGTAATTCTAAGCCTTACTGCCACAGCGTTAAAGACGCTAGAATGGAGATTTTGTATTTCCGTCCAAGTCATGCATCTGTATAATTATTTTAATATACTACTGTAAAACCCATCTGGTGAGACACAACACTATATCATGGCCACATGTCTCAGCTTACTACAGAAAAATCCAGAAGGCAAAAGGCTCAAAAATTGATTTTATATGAATTTTGTTTCTACAGATATGTCTGTGCGTTTCTTATTTCCATTTGAAAAGTGCAAAGAAAAATGCCCAAAAAGTGCAAAATACAAAACTCTCAAATACAAAAAACACCCACATCAATCACACACATACTTGAAATAACTATATACATTAATATATAGTAATATAAGTAATAAGTAATTATAATTTGTTCAGGATGTGAAATGGATTAAAAGAGGCCCTGGTTTTGCTTTTACACAGTAACAGCCTTCACAGGGTTAAAATTTCATTGTGAAGTTTGGTATCCATCGATTCGTCTTCTTATTGCTAAAAAAGGTAGGAGGGTCTCATAACATCTAGTTTTAACTGGTCTAAGCAAATGTTAATCTACCGCATGTGGGTCTGCCATCCGTCAGTTATGTTTAGTTTTCCCCAGGACTCTCCCAGGCTTGGCACATATAAGGTCTCATTGGAATCCATAGACCTCAGAGAATACAGAGACACATCAAGCATGTAGAAGACTCCGCTGAGAAGGGAGACGCGAACCAAAGTCCGGAAATGAAAAATGGTTTAGGTTTTTTTCGTTGAAATTCGGCCAGAAACTTCAAGATTGTGAGGCAAACAGCTCGTTTTGGATAAAATGGCTTGGATGTTTTATTTCCTTTGATTGTTGGCGAGGTATGAAAAAAACATTTTTGGCAATCTTTCACCGGTGAAAAAAGGCACAAGGAAAAACATATGAATGCACACTCGACTCAGGACACTATCTGTGCGGTATATTTCTGTATTTCTTTAACTTTATAACAGTTGTATAACTGCTATAGATCATCTTATGCTCATTTTATTAAGTGTGGGCTTAATTGAATCATGAAAAGCTAAGCTTTCAATTTATGTGCCGCATGAGCTCATATTTTTAAGATTTATTGCTTTAAAGTTATAAAAACATTTATGTGTGGAGGTAAAAGCAACGCCACAGTGCCGGAAGTGTGCCATCCATGGTACACATTAAAATGTAGACAAACTAATCTCCATGTAGACCACTAATCGACCAAAGCCGATTCAAAAAACAATCTTCTTTGTTTTCAAGTAGCAGGAAATTCCCGCGGAACCGTCGCAACTCTGCTGTACTTATGTTAAGCCCGCCCACCAACTGTATACACAAGGTGATTGCCCGGACCAGAATTTGGTTTTTCCAGCTTGCAAGCCAACAGAGAGTTGCTAGGCTGACACTAGCTGCAAATTACATTTGCTGCCATTAGGGTGCATCTAGAATTCTAGGCTAAGGTAAAACAGTAACTAGGCAGAAAAGCTGAAAAAAATGAGTGAAAGACAATAGAAACAGAGAAAGCAGAATCACAGTACCAGCAATTTGCACTGAGCCATCGTCTCCAAGAAGAATATTTCCAGCTTTTAGATCCCTGTGCGTGAAAAGCAGGAGGATTAAAACATGATAAACAATTAAGATATCACAAGTCAGTGGGTGCACCAACAGAGGAGTGGTGAGGCTGTGCATACTGACTCTGCAAAATGAACAAACACTCTTCACACTCAAGCACCAACAAGTTAAAGCTGCACCTTTGATCGGCCTCATTTTAAACCACCTGGTTTCTGTTTGCATACACAAGTGCAAACTATGCACAAAGAATAGGAGTGGATTGAATCTCTTTGAGTTGTGGACAAAACAAGAAATTTGAGGATGCCATCTTGGGCTTCGGGAAACAATGATTGACATTTTTCACCATTTTATATATAAAACAACTAATCAATTAATCAACAATAAAAAAAAAAATCATTAGTTGCAACCCTAATCAGGAAATCAAATGGTTATTGGACTTAACAGTGTAGAAATACATCAAAAATGAAACGTTTTTTAAAAGAATAACTAATTTTTAAAGCCACAATAATGCGATTAAAGAAAAATCCCGGTTCATAAGAGACATGAGCCTGTTAATTTGAAAGAATTACACTTGTTATATTAAAAAAAGGCACTGAAGGTATAAAGGACTTTTTCTCAGTGATGGTTCACATTGTTCCTGGGAAGAACTTTTATGAAAAATAATGCGGTTTTACAGTATTAAATATTGAAGGAGTGAGGTCTAGTTCAAACCACACGTGCATATGCAGAGATGTAAGGCTCAGTGCCAGTGAGTGTGATGATGGGATGTACTGGCTACCAGGAACACAGTGTACAGTGATAACAAGGCGTTGCTCTGCAGTCTTCTGACTCACCGATGAATCTGCCCATTTTTGTGAAGGTACTCCAGCCCCTCCAAGACTTCTTTCAGGATGGTGGCGATGCTAGCCTCGTCCAACACTCCGGTCTTGTGCTCGCCACGAGAGATGATGTGCTTGATGATGTCCAACACTGAGCCTGAGAGAGGCAGAGGCTTGTCACAAGGCATGCTGACAGTACATGATGAAAGGTATTCTCCAGTTTGGCAAATAGTTTAAGGCACACTGAGTAGTATTTCTGATAGTGGTTGGTACTAGCCTGGAAAACCCTGACAAACTTCCGGCAAATTTGAGATTTGCTCTGCAAGTCAGTCTGGCCAAGAGTCCATTCAAGCCCATTTCCAATTTTTCCAAATCAAGGCACCAATCACAACCATGAAGGCGTGCATTACACAATGACAATAGCACAGTGATGGCATTGCAGCTTTTTGTTTACACTCAACATGATGGCCACCAAAGCGCAGCAACCTATTGATGCCGCTGTCGCTGCTGCTACGTCAGCCGGATCGTTGGTCTAATTGGTTGAAGGACTATCCAATTGCACCCAGAGACATTTGAGTGGCGTCCGTTGGTGGCGGCCCTTTGGAAATGGGCTGTGAATGAAGCTTGCCCAAGGCTGGTGTCAACCAGGCTTGGTTGGTACTGTCTAACAACAACAACAAAACACCACCTGACAAAGCAACGTCAGACCTCCTATACCTATAAAAGAGGTGCCCAAGATTTTAAACACAGTTCCTCCAACCTCAATCAGGTGATGTAGCATGTTGCAGTAAAGCTGCTGAATAAAAAAGCCATGTGGAGAAAATAACACCAGTGTAGTCTCATGTACCACAAACCTAGAAAGGGGAAATATATGCAGAGAGGCAAGATCCATTGCTACTGGCATAGAAAAACAATGAGCAATAAGAAAGTATTGTATTAACATGATACATTTAGAATTTTTACATTTGTTATATAAACTATCAAACACTGTATCCCAAGTTTATTTAAAAAAGAAAGAAAGAAAGAAGGAGGCATGACAAAGAAAGTCAAGTCAAAGTCAAGGTAAAGATAAGAGTTAGCTAAGTCAAGTCAGAAGTTTCTTCAAATATTACAGCACTTACCACCACTGAGCAGCTTCATCACCAGCCACAGTTCATCCTTCACCACGAAGGAGGTATAATAAGACACAATGTTCGGGTGGTGGCACTGGCTCATAGCCTGGATCTCTTTCTACACAGAGAAGGAAATATGGGATACAAGGTCACAGGAGAAATGGTGCGATATAAAGATCCTGACGCGTCGCATCCCTTTTTCTATTTAATTACGGGACAACAATCCCCTCACTCATTAAATATGCAGACTTTGCATATTTAATAATACAGTTTTTAAGTCTTGTATTAGAATTCTTAAAAATGCAATAATTTCTTCCGACATTAGCTTAATTGGTCTCTATATCAGCATCCCAAATGATGCAGAATCGCTTAATTACTGTATCACAATATACACTGGTATTGCAATAAAAAATCTGATATACCCTAGTCAGATTTGATCAATATGGCATATTCCTAGTGTTAGCCAAAGTTTTGGTTTGTCCACCAATCAAATTGGTGAATCACAAAAGCTTAACACATAAAACACTGACTGATTTACCTTATATGTAGTTTCACAGGTGTTGAAAATGCAAGGGGGCAAAATCTTGCAGAAATGTACAGCAAAGCTTAAACTTTCTGTTGCAAATGAATCTATATCCTATTTACAGGCTTTCTGAAGAGGAAATCTGATGAAATCACTAGTAAATAACATGTTAAATATGACCTATCATAAGCTGTTTTATCATTTATCCTCTGTCTTGTGTAGACCCCATGGTTCACTATAGGAGATTGGCAGATTCCAGCTGGTAACTTGGTGGTAATAAGCTATGTCACAGAGTGATGATGTGTGTTTGTAGTAAACTGACTTTACTCTTATCTCGTCTGAGTGTTTGCAGTTGTGTCACATTTAAACAACATTCAAAAGTAAAATAATGTGAGGATGTTTCAGTGCTCATCAGGAAACACTTTTTGCACAAGAAAATATTTATTCACATTTAATTTGTCTTCATGGGGTGTCTTACTGATTTTACTCAGCTTTAGTAGTCAGTGGTTGTTGTGGTATCAAGCTTTTGAGCTGTCTTGACTGATCTGACCCCACCAGCCCAAACCACTCCCAGAAATCTGACATAAAGAACATCTGGACGCAGATACTGGCCCACACATTTCTACAGCTTCTTACCAGGAGCTCATCCATGCTAGTTTGACACTTTTCCAGGTTGATGCGTTTGATGGCCACCTTCTCCTTTCTCGGCTTGCAGTACGCTGCCTGGACAACTGCAGTGGCTCCACTCCCTTAGATCAAAATTAAGAGTGAAACCATCACACTGTAGGAGCAAACGAGCCTTTGGCTTTTGAAGCCAGAAGTCCGAACATGACTAACTAAATCGTGTATGTGCAATGTGAGAAGCTGCTAAATTTGAGTAGAAACTAGTTTCTGGCTAATATTTGGGACTAAGGTATTTCACAGTAATTAAACAATACTGTAATATGCAGCATCAATCAGTCCAATGCTTTCGTTCAAAGTCACCAGTCTCGTTACCTGAACTAAAGTATGAATGACTCACTATAATCCGTGTCATACCTTCGGCAGGAGAGCACCACCCTCTCCAACAATTGACGAATCTTCATGCTAACGTTATGGGCCAACTTGCTTTAGCTAGCCGTTAGTTACCTTAATGCTGACTGAGTCATCTCACTTTAGCTCGCCAACTAGCAAGCTAGCGGAAACCTAATTAAATAATTAATTAATTAATTTGACCTAGCTAGAGGGACTCTGCAGAACTGTTAACCTTCCTGTCGTGTAGCTAGCTAGCTATGTTGGAACTGGCCTTCTGCTACATAGCTAATTGCAAAACTAGCTAGCTAGTTGGCTAGTGGCAGTTAGCAGCCGACACCGACAGGGGAGGCTAGGAAGCTAACTTTAGCAAGTTAGCTAAGCTAATGTTACTCACCTATCACCTCATTGAGTTCATAGTCATCCCTGTCGATTGACCAGGATTGAGAAGACTGGTCGTCTGCCATGGTGTCGTTGTTTGAACGGTGTAATCAATGTTTCTAAACAACAACAGAGACGCTTTCTGTAACAATATCTTTGTAGTTACTCCATTCGGCTCCGATGATGCTGGCTGCTGCTGTTCCGCTGACAACTCCTACCGCTCCTGTCAACACAACCTTACGCACGTCTGACGCATCCTATCACGTACGAATTCAAAGGAGGAGGAATGGAGATATCGCCATCTTGAGTGTGGCAAAGTCTGTCAAATGTTTTCTATAATTGTATATGGTCAAATGTCTGTACAATCAGAAAGCACATGGAGGTGGATCACAGTAATAAGTTACTGAACTGTACTGGGCCCCATGGCATGCAGGTCAGTTGAAATGTTTGTCTTCAGATAACAGTTACTCTCCGTACCTGTAAAAGTGTGCAGTAACGTTACAATCAATAGAGGGCGCCAACGAGTCTTCTTCTTCTTCGCATTTTAACGGCGGTTTGCAACCATTGCTTTGCACTACCGCCAACTACCGGTGTCAAATTTCACCTACAGTGTCCAGCTAGTTACTCAGATTCTGTCCAACAAATGTACAGTAAAAAAACAATCAGAAACCTCCTGCCTTGTTGCTCGTTCACCTCCTCCACATTCCAGTATGTTTCCCAGTTTCCCTCAATCTTACTGCTCTTCTCATTTCCTCCATCATGATCCTCCTCTCTAACATTTATTTCCTACATTCAGTGGTTAAATGTAAATTTGTATGCATTATGTATTTCTATCTTTTTCTGAATCAACATGCCTGAAATATCTTTATTTAAAGGTAAACATTACAATCCAAATATAAATACATAATGGAATACATTGCAATAAGGAATTCTGTATTGCTTTATTTATTCTCCTTTAGATCAACTTTTCTATGTAATTACAGTATATCTGAGTCAGCACTAATGTAACTCAGGCATCATTTATTCTTCCCTCCTCTTATGCATCTTTTGCTGGGGATGTAACCTCCTTAAATTTGCATGACAATTAATCACCGCAGTTATACATTTTTCATTTTAATTTATTGATAAACCCATGGACTGTAATATTTCAGATGTTTGAGCAAGATTTCTGTTGATGTCCAAAACTTTGTGTACATTCAAAATATAACTCATAGGCCTACCATCTGTGTTCTCTGAGGTTTGTAGGAGTTGTGATATTTTGTGAAAACTGTTTGCTTGTTATAAATACAAGAATAAAGTCACTATATTTCAGAAAATAATCTACCTGCATGTGGACAGCAGAGTGCATCCATAAGTCTGACGCTGCACAGCTTTTTACAACGAGAGTGGACACTAAGCGACGTACGGTTTCATATTTGTCAGTCAACTTTTCAAAATACATTCGGGGGTACACTCAAAACATTGGGGGCAAAATGTTTGAGGCTGAAGGAGACAGAGGTGTGTTGTGTGACCTGAGGAGGTTAAAACATGATTCACGCGTAATGCCTTTACTAATTGTGTGCCTTTTGTACTTTTTATATTGCACAATTATTTCCTTAGTCGTTTGCAGTGACATTTGAAAGACATTTAGGGAAAAAAAGTATTCTGATGATTTATTTAAGTAGTAGCCTACACTTAGAAAGACGGAAAAGTGAAGTCCTGCAGTCAAATTGTTACCAAAATAATAAAAGTACAAGTAGGCCTACTAACTTTATTATTAATGCAGATTGGCCTCTGTCAATGTTGTATCCATAGACCTATCCATTGAAAAAAAAATGTTTTACATTCTAAGGTTGTATCATATTTTTGGGATTATTGATCATCCACACATGCAAATAACTGCATTTAGTCCTCAGCGTCTACAATATAAATGCTTTAAAACATCAATATTATAGCTTGCATTGCTTGCTGAGTCTGTTTTTTTAACCTCATATGGTATTGAAAGCATTTTAGTCATTAAGGAATTAAATAATTATGTCTAAAACGCCCTTTTAGATTCGTGAAAGCTGCACTGTCTGTTATTTAACACAATAAAAAAGAGAGATTTTACAAATTATTTTCACATGACAACTTTGAACAAGGAAGGTCTACATAGAATACCACTATCCATAGATTTATCACATCTGGACTAAATTATCCCAAAAGGGCTAAAGATTCTTAAAAACACTAGATAAAGGCTAACATTGGTAAGAATCTTTAGCCTCTCTGGGATAATTTAGTCCCTTTATTGCATTTTCACAAATATAATAAAGGTTTATTTTCAGACGTCCTTCAATCTCCATGTTGGATTTTGGAACTTGCCAAGAAGTTTCATGAAAACCAAATGGACAGTGCGCTGTGCTTAACATTAGATGCAGTGTTCATAACTCAGTGTATTCTTATTTTATTTTTAATATTTGCAGCAGATTAGTTGTTTGTCTTTGTATTTATTGTTTTATATGCCACTTAATCTTTGAGCTATATCCTAACCCACTGCATAATCTAGGTTACTGAGACAGTGCCGTGAGACATGAGGATGTTTTTGCAGAAGCGCAGCAGAACTATGGATGGTATCTACAGTGGGGCCTGTTCATGCTTGTTCATCAGTCACATACACCAAGCAAAGACACATACTTGATCAACAAGAGAAGAGTTTTATTGCAACTGTATGTGATACATTCTATTGCTTTCCACTGATACACAAATTGTTGCTGCAGCACTTTTCCTGGACTCTTTTTTTACAAATTCACATATAGCCATGCAGCAGGCCAGGGGGTGGCTAATGTTTGAGTTTTTTGTTGTTTTGAGCAAATTAAGTGGCTAAAAGAAATAGACAAGAAATGTTCAAAACATTTGGCCAGAGAAAGTAAAAAAGTAACTCCCTCCTGTCTCACCATGTACTTTAAGAAATGGCTCACTTGGAGCAGAGAAGCACTTAGATTAGATAACCAAGAAACCAAGATTTAAAAAATGTAAAAAGTTAATTTTAAAAAAGCATATTTTTTTTTTAATGCATTTGAGAAAATAACCCACTTATTCTGTTATGAAACATGTGTCCAGAGCCATGATACAAATCTAAAGACAACGCTGCACTTGGTTTTCCTGTGTGTTTCCATGGACCTCGTGGGTTTTTGGAAGTAGACGGCCCTTGCCAGGAAGCTCTCCCCCTGATGCTGCATTAAAGCTCTGTCGTCCTGATGACAGTGCACTGAGGGTAAGCCAGGCCTGAAAGGGAAGTGCTGAGAGCCACAAGAGCCCCAACACCCCAGTGATCGCAGTGCTATTATCCTGCCAAGGCTAAGCGGCACATGAAAAGGAAAGCAAAAAAACTTCATCTGTCCCATTCAGTGTAACCAAAATGCTCCAACTCCCTGTCAACTGTGGCAGGACACAGAGTCAACTCTGCTATTCAACTTGATATGTTTACATTGTGTTCAAATAAGGAACAGGCGTTTGCATGCAAATACAAAAAAAAGCTGTTTTAGCCTAAGTCAAATACAGACATGAAGCAATTTGAAACACCCACACTGTATGAATATTACTTATAACATTAAAGCCTCAAGATTACAGTAGGCTATATTATGGTTTATGGTGCTTAAGTAAATGTCCCTGTTAAACGACTGTTTATTTGTATGTAGTTTCCTCTAGGTGAGGAATTGGCACTGGAAATGTTTTATAAAATAAAACATGGATTACAGTTTTTATTTTTATTTTGGCAACATGTGCTAGACCAACTAATAATGTGGCATGCTTTAAATGCTGTCTGCAGGTCATGTTATCTCGCAGTCGCATGGTGACAAAAGATGGTGTCAAGTTGTAACCTACCCTGTCGTGACATCAGCAGTGCTGACAGCCTTGTCAAACCGGTGTTGGGAGTCTATAGAAGTGCTGGCTCCATTCAGACGGCCAGAAGAAACCCACCTGTGTCGCCGCCCCTGGCTGTCTTTTCCTAGCACTCGGGCCAACAATCCCAGAGCCAAAGTGTTCGTACCTGGAAAGCAGGAGTAGGCTAAGTTTAGATGAAACGGCACATCGAGAATTGAAAGCAGGAACAACAAGTTTATTTGTTTAAAAAAAAAAGAGATAGGCCTACATTTCAGAAAGGATGTCAACGAATGGGATCGAAACGAAAAACAACGGTAAGACAGATTTTTGAGTAGGCCTAATTGTGCAAATTGAAGTGCGTTCTGCAACAGTGAATAATCCTAGGCTTGGCTGCTAGTGAGTATAAATTGGAGTGACTTTTACTCATTTTTCTTACATTTTAGGCTAATTGTTGCAATCAAATGTTTTCTTACTAACTGTATCGAACGAAATGTATTCAAGTAAGATCACCTGTAGATTTTTTTATTTATTTTTTTTAAATATCGTTAATACTTTGGCACAAGGTGTGGTTTGTTTTACCTTGCTGCAAACAGAAACGTTAAACAAAAACAGCGAACAACCTCTAGTAACCAGAGAAGAACAAGCCCCTACTTCAAACACTGCTAGCGAGATACACTAAGTAGGCCAATATCTCTGTCCTTGCAGCATTCAACGTATTTGTTGACTTGTTTTTCCAGCATATTATACACTTTAAAGAGTGAGTGATCCTCGTCCTGAATAGTTAAATCACAGCGTTTGGCAGTACCGCGATGTCACCACTAGATGGAGCCCGTGACTCAACAAATGCCATACTAAAATGCAGGCTACTGTATAACGTCATATTCCATAGTAGGCTAGCTAGCTAATTTATGCATTGTTAAAATGTAGTTGGAAAAAAATTCAGACGATATAAAATAATAAATATATTCATATAGCAACATTCTAAACGTTTTGTTATTTCTGGTACTACAAAGCTATCAACTTTGCGACATTTGAGATTAGAAAGCAGTTAAAGAAAGATAACTATCATGGGAAGTCTGTTTATTAGTTTCACTGCCTGGATATCATTTAATGCGAGTATCTGGGTGTTTTCAAATATGGTCAACATTTTTTCCCTAAATACCCTATGAAATTACTTAAATATACCAACACACACCGGAACCACCTCCTGTTGCTGCCTGCTGTACGTAACGTCACGTCGCTAGTCGTAGTAACGTCACGTGCTTGCTTTCAGCTGGAACGAGATGAACAGTGAACTTTGAGTGGGGCTGGTACACGCCCTCCAACACACTGGTCGGTCCCAACGCCTTGTGAACACAACCTGGTAGCGTTTTAGCACCTCAGGGCACAATGAATTGCCTGGGAAGTCAGCCTAAACTCAGCAGATCTGAGGAATATGCCAGAGACCAGGAGGTTGTCCAAATAAACAAAGATATCTTAGGTAAGCTGTACTGCAGTTATTTGAACTATTTTCTTCAACACACAAGACCAAAGTGTTTTCCAGGGTCAGACTACATGCTTGTCATAGATCTATGTGTAAATCTATAATACTTTGTATGGTAAGGGGTTTTAATCAGCAAACATTTGTTACTTGGGTTTTTGGATAGCGTGTTCACTTCTTTTCATGCAGTATTCTGACAAGATGCAGGTAAAGCAGGAGGCAAGAGAGCAGGGTTTGAGCTTCAGGTTTGAGACAACTGAAATAGTGTAAAATGGGCTTTAGCTTAGTAAGTTTTCTGGGGGGAAAAAGTTATTGTATTTGATGAATCTTACTCTATGCGCCTCAATTTCACAGGTATGGAGGATGATCCAGACCTCCAGTTCCTCCTGCAGGGGGGAGATCTCCTCAAGGTCCGCTCCTCGTCCTGGAAGAAGAACCGCTACTACAGACTCTTGGAGGACTGTGAGACCATGTGGTACGAATCGGAGAAAACCTTCAAGACAAACCAGAAATGTGAGTGCTACCGTCCCAGCTTCCCATCTGATTGTGTGTGAGACCTGCCAGAAAAACTCTGGCAAGCATCTGTGTGGTGTTGTTGTTGGACACACACTCCACATCTCTTCTTTACTTGGAAGACATGACTTAGTTATTTCCTAACAACATCCAACACATTTGGGTCTCCAGTGCTGATGCAAGTAAATCTGTCTATTCTCAGATCAGATGGATTTTTCCTTCATGGATCATAAAAGTGAAGGACTAAACATAGAAAAAATAAACCTAAAAGATTATTTCTGTCTGAAAGTTCTGTGTATTATCATACACAACTGGATTGCTCGTGATAAGAGTGATGTGTTTTGTGGGTGTGATTATCAAGATAGTGATTTCTTTTATAGGTTTTGTAGGAGTGGTTGAATAGCTCTGGTTGTAACATTGGATTACATCCCATAACGTTTCTCATGTTATCTCCTTTTCATAACTGCAGTATGGTGATGTCTTTATTTTGTTTGTGTGTTGACATGCAACCCTTAAAGGTGCTTCCAGCAACTTTGCATATCAGTGGCTCAGTAAATTCCGTTCCCAGAAACCTGTCATGTGATGTCAGTGAATTACAAACAGCAGGTTTACGTTTACCAAAACATGCTGCTCTGTGATGCCTGAAAACTGCCTTCTATTTTTAGCACAACTAGACATATTGTATGAGTCCTATGACAGGAAATCCCTTTAATAAATTATACACTGGGAGTGTAAAACAATTTGCAACACTTCTCCTGTCTTCAGTTTTACTCGATGACATCTCAGCAGTGCGAGCTGGCCGTCAGTCAGAAGGCTTGAAGAAGTACACAGAGGAGCATTTGGAGTCTCGTTGCTTCTCCATTATATTCAAGGGCCGCCGCAAGAACCTGGACCTCATCGCCAGTTCAGAGGAGGAGGCCAAGCAGTGGATCAACAGCCTGCAGAAAATGATCTCCAACCTAAGCAATCTCAACAGCCAGCAGAAGACAGAGCAGTATCCTTCTCATGATGGTGAAGGTTTTAGACTGTGAACATTTGTTTGTGGTTTAGGAACTCCTGCTGCACTGCCCTGGTAATTCACAACTAATTAGAAAATGCGGACAGGAAGATGTTGTAATATTCACTCCTTACATTACACACTTTTCAGTTGGATCTTGAGCTGCCTGATTAAAGCAGACAAGAACAGGGATGATAAGCTGAGCAAATCAGAGCTCAAGAACTTCCTGCATCTGATCAACATTGAGATGGATGACGACTACACAGAGATGCTCTTCAAGGTGACACCCTCAGTTTTTTTAATGATTCCCAAATCCTAAAAATCCAAATCCTACATAGATATCCTGAAGATAAAAAAGTCATTGCTACAGTGTCCATAAATGGATCCAAAGTTATGATATGAGAAAAAGATGTTAAAAGCCTGAAAAACAAATACCTCATACCCCTAATACTAATGAAATCACTTTAAGAATGAAGTTATATGTAAAGTGTGGACCAGCTTTTATATTCCATTTTTCTGTCATACAGAAATGTGACACATCCAAATCTGGATACTTGGCTGGAGAGGAGATTGAGCATTTCTATGACCTGTTGACCCAACGGGAGGAAATCGACGTGATCTATGGAGCCTACGCTGAAACAGCGGGCTTTATGAGTCCTCAAAACCTGGTGGACTTCCTGATCAAAGAACAGAGAGAGAAAGCCACGCTGTCTGATGCACACAACATTATCCAGAAGAATGAGCCAGATGAAAATGGTCAGTAACTTATCTGAAATACTGTGTTTTTGTTGCCAGTTGTTACTTCGTAGTGTGGTGGAGCAGTGTTACTCGATCTAGGTGTGTCAGCATCATTCCAGCACGGCAGGTTTTCTGTCTTTAGATCTAATCAGGGACTCATGCACTACTGGGGTGTCAAGTTAATGCTGCTAAGTAGCTATGATTGATTTAATCCACATATATGTAAAACAGAGTTTCTCCACAAAGAATCATGCAAAAGCACCACTTTAAATCTTGTGTTTACCAGAGATGTGCTTATAAGCTTCTTGGATAAAGGTCATTCAGCATGAAAAATGACTAATTGACTAAAGACATCTTAGTCCACCAAGACCAAAACAACCGATTAGTTGACTAATCTACTAGGAGTGGGCAGCCCTAATACTCTAGCAACTTTATTTTAACAATGTCTTGCATTTGTATTTTAATTGTTGTCATTATGGATTACATTTATCGGGATGGTGAAGTGTTCTTGTCTTCCTCTATGTCTTCATAATATGACAGTCATACAAAACGCGATCAATCTCATGTCCAAAAACTACAAAAATTAGCAGGGATCCTATTTTGACTAAAAGGGAAGCATTTGGCCAATGAGAGTTTGTGTTACACAGAAGAAAAACTAAACAAAAATAAACTCTGGTGCATTTACAGTAGATTTTATTAATGTGCTGTGCCCCTGTTTATATACTGTTCTGAGGATTAAAGAAATAGTTTAACATGCAGGAAAAAAAAAAACGCTTATTCACTTTTTTGGCAAGAGTTAGATGAGAAGATTAATACCACTCTCGTAGTAAATATGGAGGTAGATTCAGGAGGCAGTTACTTTAGCTTAGCCTAGCTTAGCATGAAGACTGGAAGCAAGGGGAACAGCTAGCCTAACCGTTCAAAGTTAAAACAATAACCACAACTATACCTAAAGACAAACGTACTGATTAATGTTTAGTTTTCTGCTCTGGTGAATAGTTTTAGATGAAACAGAGGCATCTTTTAAAGTGTGGAACAAAAATGGACGACATGTGAGTTTAACTGACGGGTAATATGATGCCACTCCATAGCAGCAAATGACGAAGTCCTGATGACGGATGTACAATATTTTCCAAGTCAAATATCACTCTGGGAAGCCAGCCAACCAGTTAAACAGGCCCTTTGATGGCAACTACAGCCTATCAAGATGAACATACAAGTTAAATTTAAATACATTCAATATCCACTGATGACAATGACAGTGTGGTTGGTGGTAGTCTTACTTAAGTAATGTACATGAATGTTTTACATACTGTACATGCAGCTTAGGGCATATTTTGTCAAGTTTTTTAAGCCTATTTAATGCAAAGAGGTGCTGAAAATAACTTGGCTGACACAGTCTTTTCAGCTGGGATCTTTCATCTTGGATTTTAATAGGAAATCAGGACAGGGGAAATTGAATCCTCTTAAGGGAGACAGTGTGCATTACACTCAAATACTTTGTCCTGGATAAATGTCTCAAGGGTCACTGTTGTTCTGCCGTGCCTTTCTGTTCTTTCAGCTAAGGAGAAGAATATGCTGTCAAAAGATGGCTTCCTTATGTACATGCACCATCCAGATGCCTTGGTCCTCAATCCAGATCACAGAGAGGTGTACCAGGACATGAGCCAGCCCCTCAACCACTACTTCATCTCCTCCTCGCACAATACCTACCTCATGGAGGATCAGCTCAGAGGACCCAGCAGCACGGAGGCTTATGTCAGGTAACATCTTTGATCCAGCCTGTAAAAATCGGGAGTCTTGAATTTAGCTGCTATAGCTGTAATGTCCAGCTATAGATATTAATTCAACTTTTAGTCTCTGGTTATCTCATTATCCTGATGTGAGCAGGCCGAGCGCTGCAGGATGTGTGTAGTTTGTGCCAGTCCCAAGGCAATATGAGGATAAACTCATGTGGTTTTGTTCATGAAGGGCCTTCGGACGTGCAAATATGTCAGCAACAATGTTTTAGACAATGTCCTAGTGTGCGCTGGCTGAAAAAAAAGGAAACTGTTTTGAGCAGAAAATAACCAATTTGATTTATATTTTTGGTTAATATATGTTGTATTTAACACTATTTAAATGTTGCACTTTATATGTTTATCCAATAACCTAAATGCTTTGGGGTGTATTAACACTTTACACAGCCTTTGTTCAGGTCACTAATAGTTGTGACTCTGTCAGGGCTCTGCTGAAGGGCTGCCGCTGTGTGGAGCTGGACTGCATGGACGGAGCAGATGATGAGCCGGAGATCTACCATGGCTACACCCTTACCTCCAAGATCCTCTTTAAAGATGTCATCAAGGTCATAAAGGAGTATGCTTTCAAGGTGTGTTTAGTGACCAAAAATATCCATTAGCACTCTATGGAAGTTTCTTTGATCCGAGTTCTCTGTGTTTTTTGTCTGGTTGTCCCAGACGTCTGATTACCCAATTATCCTCTCCTTGGAGAACAACTGCAGTGTGAAGCAACAGGAAGTCATGGCCCAGTACTTGACCTCCATCCTGGGCAGTGCTCTCGTCACTTCCCCCCTAGGGGATGGCATGCCCATCAACTTTCCGTCTCCTGAGGTATCCACTCTTGTATATATATACTGTGGGAACATTTGATTATAGTCCTTTTTCTACCAGTCACTCAAAGGTGTGTGTGTGTGTGTGTGTGTGTGTGTGTGTGTGTGTGTGTGTGTGTGTGTGTGTGTGTGTGTGTGTGTGTGTGTGTGTGTGTGTGTGTGTGTGTGTGTGTGTGTGTGTGTGTGTGTGTGTGTGTGTGTGTGTGTGTGTGTGTGTGTGTGTGTGTGTGTGTGTGTGTGTGTGTGTGTGTGTGTGTGTGTGTGTGTGTGTGTGTGTGTGTGTGTGTGTGTGTGTGTGTGTGTGTGTGTGTGTGTGTGTGTGTGTGTGTGTGTGTGTGTGTGTGTGGTGTGTCTCTCTCTCTCTCTCTCTCTCTCTGTGTGTGTGTCTCTCTCTCTCTCTCTGTGTGTGTGTCTCTCTCTCTGTCTGTGTGTGTCTCTCTCTCTCTGTGTGTGTGTGTGTGTGTCCTCTCTCTGTGTGTGTGTGTCTCTCTCTCTCTCTCTCTGTGTGTGTGTGTGTGTGTGTCTCTCTCTCTCTCTCTCTCTGTGTGTGTGTGTGTGTCTCTCTCTGTGTGTGTGTGTTTGTGTTATGTGTGTGTGTTGTGTGTGTGTGTGTGTGTGTGTGTGTGTGTGTGTGTGTGTGTCTCACTCAAAGGTGTGTGTGTGTGTGTGTGTGTGTGTGTGTGTGTGTGTGTGTGTGTGTCTCTGTGTCTAGGAGCTGAAGGGGAAGTTCCTGATCAAAGGGAAGAGGTTAAACAAACTGGAGGCCAGCTTTGCTCCTGACGGGGAAGAAGATAATGACAGGGACATGACAGAGGAGGAAGATGATGAGGATGAACACGAGGGAGAGAAAAGAAAGGTGGGGTTCACATCAAGGCAGAGTAAATAAATGATCTATGTTAACACATTTAAGCATTAGCCCACATTTCTTTTGTACTGACACTTAATTTCCATTTTATGCGTGGAAGAAAAAGAAGCTGAAACTGGCGAAAGAGCTGTCTGACATGGTGGTCTACTGTAGGAGCGTCCCCTTCAATAGTTTTGAGGACGCAAGAGAAAACCTGAGCTTCTACGAGATGTCGTCCTTCAGCGAGGGAAAGGCTATGAAGCTGGCAGAGGAGTCAGGTGAGGATGACTTCAGGCTGGATTCACTCAAGTGTTTTAATGTATAGATTTATCTTAAGAACTTACAGGATATTTTAAATTTCAAATTATTGGTGCTTCCAATTCCTCTGAATAAGTCTCAAAACCTCCTTAGTTTACTTTCCGAAATAGGGCTCTCTCACAAATAGTTTAGAGTATTTGTTTATTGTTGTATGTCCAGCTATTTTGATTAATATCTACTGAAGAGTTGTGAAAACAAAACTGAATTAAACGTCTATTTTATCCTACACCACACCAGTTGTCTTCATGTGGTGATTGTAGTTGATGATGGCACCTGTCAGAATGAAGTGCACATAGTAAACAAAAAGTATGCACCCTTCTGTGTGATTAGAAACTAACTTTCAGCTCAGTAGATAACTTTGTTCTTCTGTCTCAACGTGTTCTCTGCAGCTAATTCCTACATCCGTCATAACGTGGACAAGCTGTGCCGCGTCTACCCAGCAGGCTCCAGGGCCGGCTCCTCCAACTACAACCCAGTGCCTCTGTGGAACGCCGGCTGCCAAATCGGTACATAAATATTGACCCAAGGAGGGAATTATAAACTCTCACTCATACAGTCCAGTCTGACATTAATGGGAGATTGTCGCTTATTTTTAATTCATCATTGTCCCTGCATCATTGTATTTCTTTTCAGTGGCCTTAAACTTCCAGACAACCTGCACAGACATGGATGTTAACCAGGGCAGATTCCTGGTTAACGGAAAGAGCGGCTACATCCTGAAACCGGCCTTCATGAGGGATAGAGACACAGAGTTTGACCCCATCACCCTGACCCATGGAGACTGGTTGAAGCCCAAGACGCTCCATGTTATGGTGAGTGTTCCGCTGTAATAACTCACACAGACATCGTGCCCAAGCATGATTTTTTTTTCCTTTAACATGACGTATCCCCACCTGTCATCTGCCATCAGGTTATATCCGCCCAGCAGCTCCCCAAAGTGAACCAGAAGAAATCTTCCATTGTGGACCCGCTGGTTAAAGTGGCAGTGTACGGAGTGCCAGCTGATAATGCTGAGAAAGAGACCAGTCATGTTAAAAACAATGGTACCTTTTTCTGTCCAACTTCAAATACATGTGATAGAACACGTCTCTACCAGTAGTAGCCTCAATAGACCAGAATGCAATGCAGATGCAACACACATACCATTTTGAGTCAGTTGTAAGACTGATGCTTCTCGTTTACTGGGAGAAACTCCTGCTCTGCCTACGCTGTGTATCTGTTTTTAACGTGTAAAACCCACAGCTGCATACAACTAATGTATTCATGCCCTCCGGGGGGTCGTTTTGAATTGCATTCTGGGAAATCATGGCAGCTTTTGAAACAAAAGTAGACAAGGTCAGTTTAAAAGATCACCAATTAACTCCTGGAATGCATAGGAAATTACTGATGTGATACATCAACTCACTGTTGGCATTTTTCCTCTTTCCTGTTAAAGGTTTTAACCCAGAATGGAATGAAACCTTCCAGTTTGATGTGTACGTGCCAGAGCTAGCACTGGTGCGCTTCACTGTTGAAGACTATGACTATGCATCTGACAATGACTTTATTGGGCAGTACACACTTCCATTCAACAGTTTAAAAATGGGTAAGTTTCACAACTGGTCCCCCCCACCCCCCCACCCCCATTGTTAACCCAAATGATGTAAAATCACTGATAGCGCTTTGTTTTCATACTTTATAAATTAACAGAGACAGGAACTATCCCTTCTCTACTCGATAATAGAGAACTTGGTTCATACCCTGCAACAAAGAGCTCTTCATATTCTCCTTTTTCTGATCACTGACTGCAGCCACTTTGTGCTCCCACACAGGATACAGACACGTGCCTCTGCTCAATAGGAACGGAGACGTGCTCCTCTCAGCTGGACTCTTTGTACACATCATGGTCCTCGATGCTGAGTAAGACGTCGCCTACTGGCATGTGCCTCTGAAGACACAAGGACCTCCATTACACAGCCACATTTCAGCTGATTTGTAGTATTTATTTTATTTGCTCTATAGTTTTAGTTCATGATTAACTTATTTTCTTAATTCCAGTAGTTTGAGCAGCTATTCTTAAAGTCAAATAGAGACTACATTCTTGTCAAAGGATAGAAAAAAGAACTCTGCAACATCTGCAACTGGAGATGAATTGTATTGGGAGGAGGGCATATGTACATACACACTAAAGGCCTCTTTACAGTCGCGCAACAATACAACAACAGAATCTTAAGTGCGCGACCAGAGGTCGTTACTGGGTAAAGAGTTATTTTATGGTGAATGAAAGGCCCGAATATAAATAGTTACGGCGCTCCATGACGTCACACTGGCGCACGACAAGTCGGGAAAGGCAAGTATACCGGACGCTTAAGATTGCTAAACTTTATAATGCTCCATATGAGTCCCATTACAGGGAATATTATACAAACTTTTAATTAGTTTATATGAGTTGCACTAGTCTTATACCACATTCAGTTTGTTTTTAAGACCGCTTGTGTCCCTCATTTCAGATCTTTTTTTTTTTTAACCATTTTATGAAATCTGGAGAAACATAAGTCGACATGAAAACTAATGTGCTTCGTCTTTATCAGTAACTAATCATAAAGTCTGATTATTTTTCATGTAACATCATCACGACTACTTATTTTTGTAAATAAAGATGAAAAGTTTTAAACATGAAACCCATCTTGATTGTTTTTTTTCCCAGCACTTTGAACTAAAGTGTATTGCACTTATCTGAAGGTTCCATGTGGATAAACCGTGTATCTGTAGTCAAGACTTTTTTAATTAATGATCTTGGGGCTTCTGATCCAGTGGTACCAAGTGGAATATTACAACTGTAAGGTACTTTATAACCTTACTAATGACAATAACGCTTACAGCTCAGCAGTAGCAGTCAGTACAGTAGCGAAACCAAGTACCTTTTTGAACCAGTTAATTTTATGCAAACAGAAGAAGTAAAGCTGTTTTGGGTTGAGCCACTTCTGCCTTTTCACAGAATAAAACAATTAACTTAGTGAACTTTGGACACACCCCTGGCACACAAAGTGGCAAAAGGAAGTCAGGGAGATGATGCACATTACTGCACAGCTCATGGTTTAGCTTACTGTTGAATGAGGGGACAGCCTTTACTAATGTAAGGTTATTGTCTTATGTTCTTAAGCAGCTTTAAGTTCCAACCAATATTCTATAAACAATGGTTAACTGTATGCTAACATGTTCACTATATCAAAATGAAAGATGTCAGTTTTATGTTCATAGCTTGTTCCTGCTGCCCTTAAAATATTGCAAAAGTAAGACTTTATGTCTTTTTTTTTTATTATAAAGCAGTTACTATAGGGTGCTATATTAATAAAGTTAAAAAAACAAAGTGCTCAATCCAGAGAGAAATGCATACAAAACAGTGCCTTTAGATGAACTGTCAGGATCCCCGGCAAGTTGTGATGTTAAAACATTTTTTTTAATAAAGTCCCGCTACAGTGCATTACAATCAATCCGCAGCTGCAATGGTGGGGCAGGGACACCATTTTTTTAGACGGGCGCTAAAATGAAGCGTTTCAGAAAGAGGGTGAATACAGGTATAGACATTTTTCAGACAGTATGAAAAAGGTTTTTCAATTAACATTGAAGCATATCAACATGTTCTAGTACAAACTCAAATACAAGTATGACCCTGAAAATGAGCGTAATATGGGACCTTTAAGTAAAATTAACATATTGCCATTTTTGTAAGAGATAAAAAAAAGAAGCTTTTTCTAACCAAACTGCCAGCTCATTTATTTGCCATTAGTCTGCCGACAGAAGACGAGCAACAATTCTCCATAAAAATGTGCTTTATTTTGACATGGCTGGAAGGAAATTAAAGGTAAAATAAAATATTTTACAGTGAACTTATTCTAACAGAACACAGTAACATTCTCTCTCATGACTTTTGGAGTCAGGTACAGACAGTAAAAATAATCACATCAATTTGAAGTGATGATCTTTGGCATCTTTATCATTTGAATTTAAAAAAAAAAATAGCCATGACAAAATTGTTTCAATTAAGCATTTTATTATGGAAAGAAAGAAAACTGATGTTCAGGATGACAACATTAAAAGTAAGACAAGAATGGACAGGTTTTTGTTTTGCTTTTAAAAGAAAAAAAAGAAGTGAATAATTTCACCAAAAAAAAAAAAAAAAAAAAGTGACATGAACTCAAGTGTTGTAGAACTTTGGTGCTGAATCAATACAAAATGATGAATGTGTGATTATTAGTGAGGTGATTACACAAAGAAAAACTAGAAGGAAGCACAAACAAGATGCCCCAGCGCCACACATGCACATCCCCTGATAGAAAAGACAAGACCTAACTGAGAATTCTTACCAAAAGGCAAGGGAGAAAAAAAAACAAAAAACAGCTGGATACAATGGGATAATATGCAACTTTTCAAACCAAATACTGACAAAAGGTAAGTAGAAAAATATCAATGATACAAACATTTTCCGAGAAAGGTAATCATTGAGAGGTTGAGAAGAGTCGACCAAACGCTTTTTATAAGGACATTGCACTGAAACCATCATCATGAGCTGAACACTCACCGCCAACACAAATGCTTATGCAAAAGAAAGAAAATATTTTAATACGCCTGTAGGAGCAGCAGCCTTTCAACTTGAAAAAAAATGTTGGAAATTATAAAGTAGTGTAGGTCATTTTAATGCAACATCATGGCCCATAAACCAAGCAATAAAGCAAATGATGTTTGTTGGAGCATACAATCCCTTGATGGCATCACAGAGCGGTTGTCATGCTTCCTTTCATTGTTTCATAATGTTAATTCCTGGCCATATATCACATTCCATATTAAAGTACTCATGACACAATGCTCTAACGTGTAGATGTAACCTTGGAATTAATGAAGAAACATTGCTTTGGGCCGCCACAGGCAGTAAGGCATCAATGCCATGATGAGGTTCTTCACAGTCATTTTTGCAGTGACCCAGTAGTGTTCCATTTAGAGCTGGCCCCTAACATTTGGAGGCTGTCTGATGAGCCACGACTGAGCACCCATCTGTAAGTTTGGAAGGCTTCCTTTTTTCTTTCAACAAAAGCTGATAACTATGGCAATGCAGTGAGTGCACTATACAAGATCATTTGGCTGTTGTTGAAATAGACCAAGCAACATTAAAGTTGTTTCAGTACTTTCCTTTAGAAATGTTTTTAGTGAAAACATTTTATTCTTAACTGAAGGACTAAATTATTTGTTTATCCAGTTTTCAGATCAAATAATGTGAAAAAAATTGATTCTATTGTGAACACTGAAAGTCATTTGTGATAACCAGGCCAGCCTTTAGTGTCAACCAAATGTCTACCGGCTAGCCTGTCAAGTGCTCTAGACACCCACACCAAACACTTGGAATGGAAACTCCCCCAAAAAGGTTATTGCCATGGTAGCTAATGTTGCAGCCCTCAGGTTGCGTGGCTCCTCTCAATTGTAGGCACTGAGGTGAAGAGCAGTTAAAAAAGAGTCGGGGAAGGTAAACACCACACAGTCTCCACTGGTTTTACACCACATACTGTACATCCTCGTATGGAAATTAGAGAATGGTGTGATTTTAACACTGTCCGGACTCGATCCGACACTATCCTATATTCCATAAAGACACTAACCTTGTGAACAAATAAAAACATGGCACTCGACCCCTCACTGTAAGATACCAGACCATTTGAAACAAAAGGGATACCTTTGCCACCGTGTACAATTATAAAGAGAAAGATCAACCCTTAAGGATGAATCTGCACCACTTGTGTGTGCCCCAAAAAAAAGAAAAGAAAAATATGTGGGCTGAAAACTAGCCATAAGATAAAAGCACGACATGAAAAACAAGGACGTCTTAACATCAAAAACAAACAAATGTATAAGACAACTATTTGTCAAAAGAATAAAACCTATAATGCTATACTTACTACTAATGGTTTAACAGTTCTAGCTGAACCTCAGTTGAAGACTTGAAGCCTGTAAAACGTAATTTTTTTCATTTGGCAAATAATCAAATGAGATAAAGGGTGAGAAGGGGGGAATACAAGAGACAGAAAATAAATGGCACAATTTGTCTAAGCTTTCAGATTAAACTATCAAACCCAAAGAACTACTGTACTTGCAGGTGGGGCGAAAGGTTCACAATTGCAACCGTACTCCTTTGCCTTAAACAAACTATTTCTACATATAACAAAAACAGAAAGAAACAAAGTCACATCTATATAATGGCACAAGCATACCAGGAGAAAAAAAACTGAGAATACTATGGAGACATTTGCCCAGCGTTTGATAATCCCCCCCAAAAAAAAAGAACTTCATATCAAGATACTTCCGTGTCCACTTTAAAGCATATTGTGTATGAAACGACTGAAGTACTCTGGGAATATGCCATGTAAAAATATCTCCCGATATGAACAACATACACACAAGGCACTTCATTCAGTAAGAAACGAGAATCACAGTCTTTTCTACTACCAGAAACTGCCTGCATAGCAACAATACGAGGACAAAATCTTTTCAGACTTTTTTGTGGTACCACAAAAGAAATTTCAGAAAAAACGTTGTTGATGTTTTTTTTGGTTTTAAAATAAGCACTTCACCGAATAGTAAAATTGTAAAGACCAGAGTTCATTCCTCTTAGCATTTTGTCCCCAATATTAGCAACTTAGGACACTCTGTACACTTTGTGTGGTTTTTTGTGAAACACAGTGCTCTTGGGCTATTTAGGGTTTGTTTTTTTCTGATGGCACTCAGAAGGCAGCCAGTCACCAGGAGATGAGAGCAGAGACGGGGTTACATGAAGGTTTCCACAGTGAGACTCCAAAGCGTCCCCTTGGGGCAGAGACAAGAGGGGCGCATGTCGGAGGATCTGCCTGAGTCTGAGAGATGTGGTTGTAGAAATGGTCGACAGAGAGAAGGATGGAGAGCAGAGGCGCTGTGGTGTGTCCTGTTACCTGCCTCTTAGATTCTGCAGGACTCCATAAACCTCTTCTTCTTTGCTGAGTCCCTCAAAGAAAGGCAGCAGATCCAGGAGCTCTGTGTCATTCATATCATCAAACCAGGATTGGACAGGGACCTTGGGAGACAGGGAAAAAAACCCACCTGCAGTTAGATTTTAGTTTAATACCAAATAAGACTTTATCGACAAGATAACCACCATACTCCAACATAGCAACTGAGCCCCAAACAACTTCTTTGTTTATAAAGCAGCAGGATCTCAAAATAACTTGCCAATCTGCAGCCTCACTGCTAAATCCTAAACACTGCTCTTTTAAGATAAGGGACTACATCAAGGTAGCAAACAATGGGAGCCTTTGACTCCTTGGCAAGGCGAATTATATAACAGAAGTAGATTCTGACTATGAAAAATAAATTACTGATTTAGGAACTCACAGCATTTTCTGGGTGGAAAATGTAAGAGGCAGGTGAATTGTCAACAATGATGACGTTGCTGAGCTCTCGTCCCAGCCGGCTCAGGTCTTTGACATAGTTCCCTCTGTGAAAAACGCAGGATTCTCTAAAAAGTCGCTCTCGAAACACGCCCCATTGGTCCAGCAGGTCTGCCACAGGGTCTGCATACTGCCCAAGCCAAACAAACACAGCATAACATGTTACACTGCTGTCAAAAATACATTAAATTAAAAAAAGACACACACATGCTCATTTAACTGCAATACAACTAAGGAAAATTGACATAATAAATCGCATGTTGTGAAAACACATCATGACACACATCTTTGTGGTCATATACCTGAACTAGAGTGCTAAGAGAATAACTAGTTATATTCCAAAAGGAAGCAAAGCCAGTCATCCTTCACAGTTGTGTTGTGTAGTGTTTACCTGACAGGAAAGACGCCTCAGGAAATACTACTCTATGACACAACAAGCACTACTTACACCTAGCTTTTAACTCAGCACGACAAACATCTGATACTACAGAAACATCAGGCCCCTGATAACATGGTTATTTCTCTGATTCATTCATTACACTTACCAATGCATTATTGGCTAAGATGCAAAAGACACAGATGGAGAGTGAAGCAGAGGATGTATGAAAATTCCGACAGCAAGAGCAGATGGATATTACCAGAACAAGGAAATAGAAAATGTTGTTCTATGGCTTTGATTTTTTTTTTTTTTAACCAAAAGACATTATGAGCACAGAAAACATGTCCAGGTCTAAACACACCTTGGCGAGACTTGCTGTAAAGAGCACACATTCAAATAGCTCTCCCATCTTTTGAAGAAACTCATCCACGTGCGGCCGTTTCAGCACATACACCTGCGAGACACACCACATTTTAGGCCAGTTCAGAGAAAAACAACATGCATGGTGTAACACGCGTGTCAGACAAACACACCGCTGAAATTATTAAATATGAGAGGAGCCCAATTAACTATGACCTTCATAGTGGGATTTATAGCAATATTAAGACAGTATGATGTTACATGTTTTGACGATTGCTACAGAAAAATTCCTGCTACACATTTCTTGCATTATCAAACATCTTCATGAGTTTAGACGCCCTCTTCGCTTTGCCCAGCGGCTGCCACCCAGTGCAAGTAATCATGAATAGGCCAACCAGGAAACACACAGCCTATCCTGGATTACTTGAACTGGATCACAGCCATTCTCTTCAGGATCTTCACATAGGAACAAAATGGAACTCAACCCCCTAATAAAAAGTTATAATTCTCTAAATATTTATTTTTATAGTGTGTGTGTGTGTGTGTATACACAATACCTGATGAACGGTACCATCAATCTCCACGGGAACAATAAAATCTGCATTGCTGATGGGCTGTGAGAAAAAACAAAACAGCATCAGTGTCATTCAAACGGTGGTGTAGTACCACGACTGATCAGCAGAGGTCCTGCTAGGAACACTAAAACTTTGCTATTCACAGCTTGTCCAAATCTCTGGAAGGAAGAAGAAAATAATCCAACTCCTTTTTTGCAAAAACAAATAGTCCTTGTTGTCCTCCTTCCTTCTGCAACCTCCTTATGGCGGAGGAAATTTAGATGGTGTTCAGACGTCGACATGACTGTTGTTCGCCGACACGAAAGGGTAAGTTAAGTTTCCTGGTAACGTTAGCTAACATTTGTATGTGTTAGGGTCACAGTCAGTATTTACTATGCGCTATATAAAGTAAAGAACTTTAGCAACCATGATTACACACCAAAATATGTCTGCTGTGTACCGTTGTGTTTCAGAGCATTAACGCTTTGCAAAATCGCCGCCGCAGACCGTCTGGTGGGCGATGTCCGATGGGTGAAATCTCTGGTTCTGACCTGCTGGGCTTCGTATAAACTTTATGAGAGTCATGGCTTATGACAACGACTGGGATGCATCTGGGCCAGCAGAGCCGGGGGGGGGAACACTGTCACAGGGTGCAGAGGAAGAAGACCGGGATGGACGGGAGGGTTTGATGCGTTACTTGAATAGCTAAATAAAAACTTTTCTTTGATATATTGTCTTGTTTTTTTAAAGTAACAGTGTGCAATATTGGAAACAACATAAATCCCCTAATATATAGCCCTTAATATTGAACAGTTAAAGTGAGAATAGTGCAGAGAGTAGATAATCTGTCGGTGTCTGGCTAGAATATATTTTTTTAAATGTCCCGTTTGTTCCGGACACACACTCCGCACTCTTGTTTTGCTAACAACGCAGTGATCCAACCAACCAGCAGCCTGCAGGTTTCCACGTCACCTTTTGGTATCGCATCAGCTCGCTTAGAACCTCGACTGAGGTAGTACTAAAAAAAGTACCTGGTAGCAAGTCCCAGGGACTTTTTTTCGTAATGGAAAACCAAAAAAGGCGAGTAGAGTCGAGGCGAGTCGAGTAGATACCACGCAGTGGAAAACCGCCGCTAGTAATCTAACTCAACAGGAAACAAGGTGATGGCCCTCAGACAGCAACTGGTCAGAGAGAGGATGGGCTGAGTTGTGTGTGTGTGTGTGTGTGTGTATATATATATATATATATATATATATATATATAAATAAATAAAAGGAAGACAAACAGAGTGAGGTCTAAACACATCACTGCACATCAGACAACTTTCTTTCTGTGACAATGCTTGTCCATGCTTAAGAAGAAATTGTATTTACTGCAGCTGGTTTCAAACATCAGCGGGCCTTCAGACTTTCCAATTACCACCTTTCTTTTTTTTTTTTAATGCAATCTGGACTGTACCATTGCCCTTGTTCTAACTACAGCCCATCCTCCACCACCTGCTCTTCTCATGGTTTTGTTTACACTGTGTTTTATAGGATTCAACACAGCTTTGACTTCCTGCAGGTTATTGGCTGACTTTGGAACATAAAAGACATAGATAATGTCAGATAGAACATATGTATTATTGTCAGTGGGAGGCATATATACTGTGTGCAATACACTAATGTTGGTAAATGCTCAAATAAAATGCACTTTTGTTTTCAGAGTAATGAAAGTAAGTATTTTTTTTTTCATTTGACAAATTTAATAAAAGGAATAGTTCACCCTCAAAATGATATTTGTATTAGAGCCCGAACAATATATCAGCGGGCCGATATTAGGCATTTCCCAATCCATTTATATTCATTCATCAGAATCATTTATAATGACAAATAAATGATTCTGATAAATTAATATTTAAAAAATAAAAACGGACTTTCAACCATGCTATGAGCCTTGGCGTTGCATTGTTTGTCCACCAGATGGCGCTCTACAACGTCCCTGTTGGCAACACTGATTTTTTGTTGTTTGTTCAAAGGACTTTAAGTTTTATATCTTAAGTTTGTATTTTTATATATTTTATTTATCATAACTTTAATATATTGTGATGTTCCTCTGTTCTGTTGTGACAATAAAACAAATTATAATCATATTATTTTAGTGAGAACTCATAAATAACTACAAATAACTAATGTTAGGGAAATCTGTTTATGTTTTATAACACGGTTTCTGGATTTTTATATATATATATATATATATATATATATATATATATATATATATATATATATATATATATATATTTTATATATATATATATATATATATATATATATATTGGCATATCGGATTTTTAAATAACCAAATATTTGTATTGATATTGGCCTTAAAAATTCTTTATCGGTCGGGCTCTAATTTGTATGTCAATTACTCAACAAGCATTGCCTTGAATTCATGAAGAATACTGTTATTGTTGCATGTTTGCACAGTTACTGAAAGAAAAAAATAATGGAGAAGTCTTGATGCATTGAAGTCATAGCGGGACCACATTTACACAGCAAAACAATATTAAAACATCCGTTTACAAACTCTCGTACAAGTAAGCAGTATCATTTATCTAATCGTATGCTCAGTACTACCCAAATGCATGTCTAGCTTGCACATACACACTAATTATCTGGTAAGTCTGGGTAGTGGGATTGCAAGCAGGAGACTGTTTAACTGATATACAAAATGGTCATTTTGAGGATGAAGTATTCCTTTAAGCAAAGATTTAGAGGGTGACTGAAGCCAACTAGTGACTATCTTTGGAACACAGAAGGCCTTGGCCAGCACACTCACACAATGACAGCTGACAATTGCTTAACTGTGCACATCAATAACGAACCTCTTTTTGAGCTAGCCTCTTCTTACCTTGAATGAGCTGTGAACGAGTGTTTCATCCAAGTCAATCACCACACACTTTTTGCCATAGTCAGATATTATCATCTCTGGTAGAAGGTATTTGGCTGGTGGCTGTTGGGGAAGACAAGGCATATCATTTCAGATGTATGGAGTGACAGTATCTGAGAAAGAAAGAGAGAGAGAGTGATAGAATACATATACTTTGCATTTAATTAATGTGTTAAGGCTGAGCAGTGAGCCAACACCAATGTTAGGAAGAACATCTCAAAGGGTGACAATGCAACTGAGATAAAGCCATGTCTGAAATGATGCGTTTACTGGACCCTTCAATACCTGATATCTATTTTTATCTGTGGAGATTAAATAAAACAAAGGTCATGCAAAGGTTAGCTGCTTTTAGTTTCATTGAAATCATTAAACCTAGTGTTTTCAAATGCCAATACTTCTTTTATTGAAGCTCCTGAGGCGATAAATATAAACAGTTTTGCACTTCTTAGACAGTTAGTGTCACAGTATTTCTGAAAGCATACAAACCACCAAGTGTCACTCATGCAGATCAGGCACAGAGGCACATTTTAAAACCCATAGGTGCTAATGCCTAGGGCTGTAATCAACCAAAGAAAATCTTGGTCGACTGAAGTCCTGAAATTTTGACTAAAAATCGACTTGGGGGTGCGGAGGGGTGGAAAAAAACCGTTAGATTAATTAACTGTACTGTCCTGCAGTACTTGTTGTTATAGGCTATTTGCAGTATATTAAATTGTTTTTGACCTAATTATTTTGCACTGAAATGACACTGGTCTGTCGGCTCTGACAGCGCTGCATCAGCGCTCTGTGCATGTCCTCGGCTTCGCGGCTGAGACACGACTAGACTATTAATTTAAAGCTTTTACTCTTAAACACAAAGGCACGTTCATTTTAATATATACTGTATATTTAAACACATCTGTGGTCAAGCTCAGTGCCTCGCTGTGTTGTAAAGTCCATGCATGATGGTGTGGCGTGATGGCGCTGGATATTAACAAGTTCTTAAAACCTCAGCCCTCCACAACAACAATGGGCCTCATATCCTGAGCAATAAAGTCAACAATTCCTTCCGTGATATTATTTTTGCGTTTGGATGGTGGATGGTAGACCCAGCGGGGTCTGGGTGTGTCTGGGGAACGCTACAGTCGTTGCGTGTGGGTGCGTGGATAGTTATAAAACGATTATTAGACTATAAAATATGCCAATTCTGATATGTTCATACAGCCTACTCCAAACAGACAGGGTAACCTAACGCAGAAAGTTAGCTAACCGTTTTTAGGTGATACGCCATATTTGTAGTCGAGCTGCGATATGCAAACTGTTGCTTGCAAACTTTGCATTCAACTTTTTTCCGTTATCTATTTTTGTAAAATGCTGCCACACTGGCGATGTCTTCGACATGGTAGAGGAGGACTGACTGTAAATTAAACACTCACAATTAAATAAATATTCAGCAAACCACTAAACCAAGGCTAATCCAAAAAAAGTGAAAACAAGGGGGGTGTTCTGAAGACAGCCTGTTACCTGTGAAACAGGGGTGCTCTGAAAACACCCCCATTAGCAATTAGTGCTTTCCACCCATAAACCGTAACGGTCTATGCTTCCACCTGATGAAATTAACACGGCAAAAAATGGACCAATTAGAATTTTGGTCAAGCCAGAACGTATCGACCAATAAATTGACTAGTCGACTGGGAGATTACAGGCCTACTAATGCCATATACACCTTCTGCACAGCCAGTGGTACGATCGGCTGAAAATTAACCGCAGTACGCTAGCTTTGCAAAAGCTCTCTGAGGAACACTGGAGCCCACACAGACAGGATGTGCCAGCACCAGCCCACTCAGCCTGCATGCAAGGGAAAAGAAAAAAAGGCAATACATACACTAGGGATAGGGACGACCTCGACCTGGTCACACTACAACACAGGAGAGACAGACACACACATACAAAAACAGGGTGAGGGGTAGGAAGGAGGACAAAAAAAGAAACAAAGAAGATCCACAAAAGATAAAGAAAGTATACAAAAACAGATAGCATGTGTTTAGTGAAGCAGCAGCTCACCTTGGGTGGCGATCCATTCTCCTCAACAGGTGGAGGCAGGGAGCTGGTGTTGGTGTTGGTGGCTGGAGGGTCCACATTGTAGTTGCGGAAGCAGCAGAAGAATGTGCTGAAGATGCTCCGGCTCCTCTGTTTCTTTAGGCTGCTGTTCGACTGCGATGCTGTCAAAATAACAGGAGGGAGTGAGAGAGCGGAGGGTGAATAAGTGGATATGCAAATCCATCGTTCAATCAGAACAATGGAGCAGGCTGAGGCTGGGAAGCATCATGTTTGGCTATTTGCATGCTGAGTTGTGGATGCTGCTGGAATAACTGGGAACAAACTGTTATACAGTATGTTCATTACAATCCTAAGTGACCACAGTGGTGTGAGCTTTAATGAATCACAACAATAGGTAAGACCTTGACAGTGCGATTAAATGACATTAGTGCTGGTTGTGTTGACTGGGCCTGGCCGAACCACTGATCAGAAAATAACTAGGCTCGCCGGGTGACTGTCAGTTGCATACAGCAACAGTTCAGAGCGGGCTCTGCTCTTATTGCAAATTGCCTCTCATTCCAGGACTACAGACCAGGGCCTAAATCAGACACCAAGCTTTTATTAATAGTGACAAGTTGGAAGCTAAATGCTCCTCCCTGTTGCTTTTTGCCTTGTCGTGGATCCCTTCACCTGATTGGCCTAGGAGTCGCCATTTCAAAAGCTTGCTTACATTTCCCTCCCATGTTTCAGCTGGCAGGTGAGTGACTGAAGCAGCCTGGACATGCACAAGAAACTAGGGGAGGGAGGAGGTGGGAGGCCCACATACCCCGCAGAGTCTATACAAGGCTGCATTCCTCTCCACCTATTAGCCCCTCCTCACCCGCTCACCCCTCAGCTCACACAACAAGAATGCTTTTGCAACCAAAGACCAGCAAAGAGCAAATAGCATTATGTCATGTCTTTTGGCATCTTGATATTGTGCCACTCTGTGCTCCTGACTTTAAACAAATATCAAACAGACATTTGTCATTGAAAACACTCTGCCAGCAGAAAATACATCAAATGACTAGTACACAAAATAAAAGTAAGAACAAAAAACTTTAGACATCCCTTACAAATACCAGAACTATTTTTCCAACAACGCAGCTTAGCCCAGTGTTTCTCCAATAAAACATTTCCTACGTACCATAGTATCTTCTTGAGGCAAAAAACAGCTAGAGCCTTATATCATGCAAGCAAGGGCTTAATGTGACTATTGTTTTAAGAAGGTTACAAAAATGCTATATTCCACAGCTATAAATACACATCGGTGCAGGAAAGGTATCAGACACTGACAGAGTAACAGCATGTTACGGCTACATAAAACTTTGCTTTCCCCAATCTCTGTCAATTCCCTCTATTGCTACTGCATTTTAAGCCAGGGAATGCCGTACTGGATATTTAGACTATATCTTATTGGGGACAAGTTCCTTCACCCGTCACCACAAGACAATTTAAGTACAATATGCATCCATCAACAAGGGAACAACATTAAAACATTCAGTGACTATACTATATAAGATAACTTAAAACCTCTAAACACATGGAATTGCTCAGTCAAGCAGTGATAATTGATTAGTACGACTGAAACTATGTCTGGCTATTACTAATAGTATTACTGTTAAACCAAAAGGTTACGATCAAAAATTGAAAAGAAGTCAAATAAGAGCCAAATTAACAGGTTTTGGTGAAGAGGGAAATTGACCGTGTCCATGGAGAGACAGGCCATCCCCATCACTTTTAATGTAATGCTGTAAGTAAAAGAAATCCCTATCCCATCTTCTTAGTGTCCAAAACAAAAAGGAGCATACTGTATGTGCTAACAGAGAAAGGGGATTAAAACAGAATGCTTAAGAAATTCCTGGTACTGCCCAATGTTTCCAGAGTATAAAGGCCACCATTTAACCCACTGGAAAAAAAACTTTTACACAACACAGTAACAGCCACCAAATACCAAAACAATTAACTGATTTGTTTAGACAAATGTAATTAACCATATTGTTCTCTATGAGGCCCTGGGTTTTGCTGATCATATTGGCCATAGTACAATTACATTGCTTATTTTATTAAACTTGACTTTTCCTCATCCTTCCATCTGTAAAACTGGGACAGGCAGTCGTCAGCTTCCTGTGACTCACCACTACGAGCTGCAGCTGTATTGATTCCTGCACAAAGACCCTCAGAAAACACCCAAGGACTTTTTTTTTTATTAAAGCCACCTTTCTATCTAGCCCAGGTTGTGTGGGTTTGTGATTGTTAACACATTGTATAGTTTTGGCTAAACTCACAGTGCAGTGATAGCTTAAAGCTTTGTATTTGCTCTACTGTTGGCGGTGCATTAAGCATTTGTCAAAATATTACTACAGTTCTCTCAGTGGACTGACTTCCCAGGTGCATATTAGCCAATAGTAAATAAGTGCTAATGTAACTGGTGTAGAGCCATTACTCATTTAATCTACAGAATAAAAATGGAGTGAAGCCTCTCCCTGATGTTAAACATGCATATATGCAAACTAAGGTGTGTGAAGAAGAGAGACAATAGCATATGACCAAATGATTAGGACACTAGAGTGCTTTATTGATAATTTGTGAACAGTTTGCTTTTAAAATGCCACGTTAGCTGAATACAATAATCTACAGACTATGCAAGGCAACCGTTGTCGACAGAGGGAGCGATACAAGCAAACACTTATCAAAACAACATGTTCACAAGTTTGAGGAATGTTTGTGGACGCTCTCTCTGGCTACAACTCAAGCAGCTATCAGAGTCTGCCTCACCTCTACAGAGTGATAAGCACTTAACTTCTACCAGGAATGGATCTCTGCCTCAACAAACATGTGAATAATAAATTTAAAGGCACAATAAACAATCAAACAGTAAACACAAGGCTTGTCCCAACATCAGAAAAAGAAAAGATCGAACCATGTTCCAAAACAACCTCATTAATTAAATAAAAGTTATTCATTTCAAAATTGGAAATGAATGGAAAACAATGATATTCAAAGATAAAATTTATTTTTTTAGTAGGCTATAGATGGAAAGTAACTGATCATACACTGGTATCCATTATTTTTCTATACTAGCTCATCCTGCTCAGGTGCCTACCCCAGAAACAAGGTATATCTTGGAAGGCGTCACACAGGTTTACACGTATGGGCACTTAAAGTTAGCAATTTGACCCCTTTTCTTAACCAGCACATAATTGAACTGTGGACTCAAACTCATGATTATTGATAGGACAGAGTTTATACTAATCAAAATGTTTCCACAAGCCATTTAATAATATATGTATCTGTATACTGCACATGTAAGCTATATTGTTCTAGCAATATTTTATCTTATGTCCCTAGTAATTAGTTAATACTACTAGTAAATAGTTCAATACCAGGGTACATAGCCAAATCATTAGTTTAAAAACATTTATTTTTTATGATTTTCGAGGGGATTATGTAGCATTCCTCTGATTTCCCTGTGCTGGAAAAACTTCACAGTACTTCATTGTTTTTTTGGAGTTGAATTTGCACCAAATCTTTTCAAATTTCAACTGAGTAATCATGTTGAACTTAATTGGCAGCATGTCAAACTCTTGAATAAATTTAATATTTATGAGGTTTGAATAAATTTAATATTTATGAGGTTTAAACATTATTAATAGGGGAACCTCAGTTCAATATGGTAGAAATTTGGCAAAACCTGTCTGGTTGAAATCACAGTGACAGTCAATGAAGAGCTGAAGTACTCAGCGAATACCATCACATAAATCAATCCTCAGAAACGTCTCGGATTCCATGATTATCAGGAGTATTTATAATAAAAGGTGAAAGGATCATGTAAAAGACACCGGTTTATTTTATACATGTATATAATGCATTAAGGCACTAGTGCAAAAATCTGTGAATAGTGACAACTTTAAATAGATGAAACACCCCTTCATAAACACCCTTAAATATCCCAACAAGCCCTTAACTTCTTTTGAAAATGGTGTTGTTTTTATCCAAACTAAAGCCTTGTATGACTGCTAGAATGAAAAAAAGATCATTGACATCTTTGCATGTGGTTATACTTGGCCTTGAGGTCAGTGGTGCGCTGGCCAACAGGGCAGCAAGTCTATATTTAGGCTGCTGCTTGGCAGCCAAACCAGTGTGAAAGGCAGACACATGTTGTAAGACAGCCAGTAGAGGAACACTGAGAGCAAAGGTGGTCAATTTTTGTCCAGACTGTTTGGAGCCTGTTCAAGCAATGGAAGACTACCTGTCAAATTCCTCTAGGACAGCTGCTGGGAAGAGCTATATGTTAAGTGATATGCAATAGATAAGGGATAACCAAATCACTGGTTGAATATATAATAAACTCAGGAAATAAAGATAAGAATCCTGCTGTGTACTTTGGTTGTGGCAGAGTGAATACAAATATTCCACTAATGCAAAAAAAACCTCATGCCCCTCATTATCAAACCGGTTTTCAAAATGTCCAGAAGGGGTGGAAAAAAGGACATGGTCATACTATTCCAAGACTTAGGTGCACAAATATGGCAGTTCTCTCAAGAAAATGTTATGTTTTCCAATAAAAAAAGCAATTTTACATAATTTGAACCATTATTATTACTACCATATATGTGTACAAAAATTTGGAAAAGCTAGAGCAGGTGCTCTCCGCTTTGATTTTTCCATTCATTCAGGTTAGGTGGTGTGGCCCCAAACAGCTTAGGTGCTGCACCTAAACCTTATAATGGTAGGAAAACCCTGTATTCCTATAATGGTGGTAATATTTGACTTAGCCCCAAGAGGAAAATTTGGTGTGACTCATTTCTTAAGAGAAATGGAATAGGTAAGAAACAAACTGCATTATTGCTGCTCTACTTCATCCTCAACTGTGTCCTGTATAAAAGACAACTCAGTCTATTATTAGGGTTGATGTTCATGCAGCAGTTTAACACACAATAGTGAATTCCCATTGTGTAAGTCAAACTCCTCTGTTGGTAAACAATTCGAGAACTAAATGCTAAATGAATGCAAATATTGCATTGCCATAACTTCACAAGGAGGTGGCATACAAGCCCAAAATGATGCTTTACATTTGCTTACTTTCTCTGAACAACACATTTTACAAAGAAACAACAACAAATTGATTAATGAAGCCATAGGCTGCTTTGTCTGGCCATTTTACTGGAACACTTACTTAAACCTGTTATCTAATTTAATTTGAACCATTAGCAGTTACATTTTCCTATGAACTAACTAGCTAATTGACTTATCATTTCAGCACTACCCATACCCAGTGACCTTAAATGACTTCACTGTCATTTATTTTTTCCAGGACAAATTGTGAGTTATAAAATGTAAGCATGCCCTTAAAAATACATTTGGATAGCTTTAGCAAAATCGCTGTTATTTTATAATGTAAACAGGGACAAAATAGCTAGCTGTTTGTGTGTATCACTGCTGTGGTGGAATTTGCATATTGTTTGCTGTCATACATTCATATTGTGTGGGTCAATCCCTGCATTTATCCTTTGCACTCCCATAACTCCTACATACATGCAATGATAATCTCAAATGACTCACAACAACAATATGTGTTCAAGTCACATATAATCCATAGTAGTTAGAGAGGGATACCTTTGTGCCTCCAGGGGAGAATGCATTGTGCTTGAAAGACTTAAGTTCTCACATTACTAATGGTGTATGTCAAGTTAGGTTTGAGATTTGATACTGATATAACGTCCCATGGGGCTGGGTGACCCGTGATAGTAGCCCCAGGAATGGGAATGAATGGACAGCCATGGTCTTGAAGAAGGGATTTGACCACCTCCACTGCAGATCATGCTAAAGTGTGAGTGGTGAAATACATAGAGTAATACATAAAGATCCCCATATGCGTAGGTGATTGTTAATTAAAACTATTACTATTGTGTGAAAATATACTGAAAATATTACTATTGTATCTAAGAAAGGAATCAATAGTGGATACACAACACAGAAAATATATATGATAGTCTTCATCGGAGGTAAGGCAGCTCCACTGTGTACAGCATAGACAAAAGCAGATAAACCGATAGCAATGCAAATCTGTGCATCCTACGAGGTGGCCACAGCCATGATGGCTTTGCCGCATGAAAGTTTCATGTCATATAGAAAATGCTGTATTACTTCACAAGCCATTTCCCAGCATTACTGACAACAGATAGATCTCTTCTGTCTGCACGTTTACTTCATTCCAAAAAAACTTTGTGCTACCCAGGAGACAAAACCACCATGAACTGTTTAGCTTCTTGTGGTCGTGATTCACAGCGTGAATCATCTATCAGATTTTTAGTCAAGTTACGAAGCCAAAAAAAGCCAATACACATTTAATCAACTTGTTGCTTACTAAGAATTTAACTAACGCTAGTTGTGTCCAGGTGTTATATGACCAAACAACCAGTGTATTCAACTACGAGAGCAGTAGTTAGCCAGCTAGCATTAGTTCTATGTTCCTACCTTTTTCCTGGTTAAAGGATATTATTTCCTCCTCCTTCGGGTTGGAAACTTGGGTTATTATGGACATGTGGTCCATTTAGACGGGTGGTTATTCCGGTTTTGTTTCCCACAATGTTATTTGTACTAGCGCGCTTGCTTCGTGTGCTAGCTACTGTTAGCTAGCTAGCTGTTCAAGATGAGGATGACCAGCCAGCCCACAAAGCCAGCAGGCAACCGTCCGAGGTGAAGTGTAGTGGCAGCAGCAGTGGTAGCCAACCAGCTAGCACGGTGGTGAATGGAAGCCAGTGAATGGCTGTCATTTATGGCTCTCCGCAAAAAATCATTGCTCAAACAAGTATTTTGTGCGCAACAGCGTCAGCGTAAAAAAAAATCACAAAACAACCGACGTTGAATTGCTAACTAGCTGAAGTTAGCAGGTAGCTTGGTTTAGCGAGTTAGCTGTGAAGCTCCGATCATCCAAAATTTGAGGCCGTGTCTGGTACAACGTTAAAAACACTAGGAAGCCCGTCAGAGGATTGTTCTTGTCCAAACACATATAGCGAACGCAAGTTGTTGAACGTTAAAGTTAGCTAACACTTTTAAGCAAACTGTTATGTATCTGCTGACCCTTCATTCCCTGTGCAACATGGACGCTTTATGTATTTTGAGTTGCATCTGAAGGAGCGGGGGTACTCGGAGTGAGTGGGAGGGTTTGTTTTCTGTGATGGATCCTCTCAGGCAGGCAGCTTCGGCGCACTACATTGCTCAACCCTTGCAGCTGGCTTTACGCGACTTTCTCAAGTGTTCTTTCCTCTGTTGGTCTCACGCAACAAATTACAGCTCTAGATAATTAGCGTAAAATAATACATTTAAACATAAGACACTTTGTGTAGCGGAATATGATGAAACCTAGCTTTTGCTTTAACATGGTCCCGGGCAAACAACAGCCCGCAATCAAAGCAAATTGTTGACGTTTATCCAAAACCCTCATCGTATGTTCTTTCCCCGTTGTCTAATTTTAACTAGTCGATAGCGCCACCTAGTGTCTACATTAGAAAAATGCTCCGAGGATTCCCTGCATTCATAATGATAAACTCCCTGCAGTCGCAGAAGCCTATCAAATGAAGAGAAGTCATTTATAGTGGGAAACGAAAACTATAGAGAAAAAAATCACCAGATTCCTTAGATGTTTTTATTACTTTATAATGGGTAGCCTATGATCTGATACATAGTAATACAAAAAAACACTTAGCTACATTATATGATATCCACATACAGGGTATGTATTTCTTCAGTTTATTTTTTCTTTATAGGCTTTTGCACGTCTTCTCAAGTCTAGGGCATTATATTTTTTGACTGGAGAATCATCAGAGGTATGCCCCTCTGATCATGTCTGGCATACTGTAGCTGTTTACTATTGATTGATGCAACTGCTCATCTCATTTTAACCATTGTCCCAGAGTGGTTTTGCCCTCCAGTCTGATGGGCTCGCTGTGGACCCCCCCTCATTGCGTTGCAGTAGTGAGGATAAATATATCCCCCTCCTCCTCCTTCTCCTCTCCCTCCTCCTCCTCCTCCTTTCGTTTAGTCCGCAACATCCTGACTGGCCGAGGCTGGTGATCGCAGGCAGCGGCAGCGGCAAGCCCCCACAAGACGGATGAATTAGAAAACCTGCTGTAACCACCGCCACCCCCTTTTCTTTTCTTTTATTCATTATTTATATTGAAGAGTCGGTCTGTAAGCTAAACATTGCTGCCCTCATCTTGACAGTGTGAAGCGGATACAAGGTTAGTAAAAAAAAAACAAGTCTGTTTTATTTTTACATAGAATTGAATATAAGAGTAAGCATAACAATCAAAGCAAAACGCCTGTGTGTCATCTGCTCTGTATGCACGGAGCAGTGAAACAGTAAATCAGTATTTGTCCGCAGGACGCTTTACTGGGGTCCTGCTTATAGCCATGGTAACATCTTGGCATGGACAGGACTTGTTAGTCCAACTCCTTTAACTTCAACTCAGAGTGTATGACATGAGCCTGACACAGACACGCGCGCACGCACACACACACACACACACACACACACACACACACACACACACACACAACCAGTACAAGTGCGTTATTCTCCACTGGAAAGTAACTGTTTATATGTTTTCCTACTCCGATGTACCATTCTTGGTCATTCCAGTCAGTTTTAATTATTCTGTGAAGTGAATCCCCAGCGCCTCTCAGATAACATAGCACTGCAGCTGCCCTGCTGTACAGCAGACCAACTGCAAGGGCTATAATAGGAAGAAGAGGTAGGGTTGCGCAGCTGACGATGCTGATTCTGATGAGCCAGAGCTCTGCAGTACTATTTAAGTCACTGCCCTGTCGATCTTACAGGCTTATTAGTAAATTGTTACCTCCTTAAAACACCTTGGTCTGTATCAGTCATGAAGAACCTGTGTTGATGCATGTTGGCACATGCTGTGTTACATTTAATCAACATGAGTTTTTGTGGGCGTATAGGTTTTTGTGTACAGGCATTAGACTGTTTTTCCACTGGGCTTAATTGTAAAATAATTTCTATGGGAATCCACATAAATGGTACTCATGAGTGAACAATTTACAGTAAAATAGTAGTATATACTGCTTATAGGCCTCAAAACCTTTTGTGTTCTTTTTAGTAATTTTTTTATATTGCTACGCCCTACCAGTATTTCTGAGATGTCTCAGCCCTTACTAAAACGTAACAGTTTTCTTCAGAATAATAAGTGACATCTAAAAAAATAAAGAAAACAATGGTTTAATAAACCTTTGTAAATCCCTTACTCACATTTTCACAGTCACCCATTGCTGGTTTCAGATGTGTCTGTTTTTATTTATACTCCTACCGTTTGCCTTCAGACAGGTTTAATACTGTTTTGCTGACTACTTTTCAACCCGTTAGGCTTCCATAGAAAGATTCACTATGGGAATCAAGGCTGCCCTCCCCAGATATGAGCTGTATCTCTACACAGCTGTACTTGCCGGGGCCTTGATATGGGCAGGCAGTTGGATAGCTGAAGCTTCAAGTGGTGAGTGCACGACGTATCAAGTGAAGTCCAAAGCACATACAATAACACAATTCTAGAGTTTATTGATGTTCACTGAAGTCCATTCATATTTATTGGAGTTGGAGTAAATTGACACATTTTGAGCAGCTTTCGTTCCAACTTTATGAGTAAAAAAACACAACAACACAACTCAGTCAAAACTTTCAGTCAGAAAAAATCACTTAACATGTTAAAATGGGAATTTAATATTAACATGGGCTTACAAAAACAAGACCCCTACCTATAACACTGCTCTATTTAACTCAAAACTAAGCAGACTAAAATAGACCCAACTCCCCCTCCCCTCCCCTCCCCCAAGGAATTCCAGCATGTTCCTAATAATATGAAGATAATTTAAAGATGGTCCAATTACTTTCTAATTATTTTCCTGATGGTAATATTTCAGACTAAGACTAAATTACACTGAGTCAACTAATACCAAAATAGTTCCTCCCAAAATACTGCCAAATGTTTGCATGTATTCAGAAAGTAAAATGCTTAACTATCATCTTAACACACTGATCTGAATGGAGTGTAACCTGGTGAATGGTACTGTCTGTTGCAGTCTGTGCAGTCAGATTGCAGGGCAGAGCCATGTTGTCAATCATGATTTTGTCTCAATTTTCTTGAATTGGTCATTTTTTGGCTGCTCAGTCTGTGGGCATTTATACGGCTCCTGTCTGCATGTTACAGTAGCACTGTATACCCGTAATAGAAGCTTGGCTATGTTCCCAGAAGTAAGAGGCTTTCCCTGACTGACCCTCACATTTTTGATATCCTTTTTCATGTCCATTAGTATAATCGGACAAAGCTGGAGGAGCTACTGTGCGGGTGCATTTGTTGCCATGTACTGAATGTGTCAACATCACTGCCATGATTGTGATTATTATCACACTTATTTTTATTATATTTATTATTTTCAATTTCCGTGTCAACGTTTTTAAAGCAGTAACCTAATCACCTACATCCAGGTTATGACAGTTTAAGTGTAGATGTCAGCCTCAAAAATAGAAAGCTTTGCATTATGTAATATTTGATGTTATCAAATGAACTGAATGTGCACTCACACTTTAATATCACTGTGAATGACCCCCCACCCACCCACCTCACCCCCGCCAAAAAAAACAATCTTCCCAAAGTCCTGATTTGGATAATGGATTTTGCACTCCTCAATCTAGAAGCTCAACCAAGAAGACCCAACACCTTATTGATTAAACACTACGTTTTGTTTGGTGAATATCCTGTGAATATCCTGTTTTCTTCTGTATTCAGAGAATGTAAACAGAAAGGCCTTTAAAGAAAGTGTGAAACCAGGATGGCATTACTTTGGCAGGAAAATGGTAAATTTCTCATATATGATCCCCTTTGTGTATCACATTGTGTTCTATAATTGGATTTACTGATGCAAGATGTCAAAAGAGAGTGGTTGTCGTGTGTTACCAATGCATCTATCTTTGCCACAGGATGTTGCAGACTTCGAATGGATGATGTGGTTCTCTACATTCCGCAATCATATCCTTTTTGCTCTCACCGGTCACGTTATCTTTGCGAAAATATTCACCCTGCTCGCTCCAAAGGTGCGTACATGTAAATGAATGTCCATTAGCACTCTCAATCTGATTGCATACATGTATAATGGACTGTCTCTTATTAAGTGTATATTATGTATCTATTTATTGTGTATATATATATATACATATGTGTGTGTTTGGGTGTGTTTGAACTCCAGCTTTGCACCAATAAAGATCATGCACGAGATTTAATTTGATATGTGCTGTAAACATATCAAATGCAAAGCTACATTGTAAACAGTAGGCCTTGGGTCGTACAAATAATTCAATCCTGTTCAGTTTAATTCTATTCTTTTCTATTGAGCAAAATATAATTTGTCACACTGTATATTTGTACCCCAAGGTCTAACACATATTAATTGATGCTTCAGCATGAGTTGCCTGCTGTCTGTTGAGTGCACCAGTTATTCTTTCCTGTGAATACTTTTGACATATTTAAAACAATTACATGTGTTTTAAACATGTTTTCTGTTTTGTACCATGCTTACAATGAAGATTGGCATACATGGATGTAAGGTAACATTAATAAACTTGTGAATTGTATAACATTTGTCATGTGTTTCATTCAAACCATGTATACATGAACAGAAGAGTTGATGTTTTTTTTCCACAATTTAACTTTTCCATCCTAAAGTATGTCCATTGTTGTAACGCCATTCTGCATGTGTGTTGCATTAAATCATGAATAGTACAATAGCCCTGTCACAATGTCACACTGACGCTGGCCCCTCTTTACCCACAGCACAGATCCTTGATCTTTGCTGTGTACGGTGGTTTGGCAGTCCTGATCACGATGGGCTGGACCTTCATGGCTCTGGTTCTGTCTCAATGCATCATACTCTACAGCATCGCCCTGGTAAAGATGAAATGGTTGTGCTTTGTGGCCGGCCTTACCACGCTGGCCTCCCTCAAGCTGGAGCCCTATAACTCCTGGCAGGTGAGTGGGTGTTTCCTTGAGGACAGGCTCTTCCATGCCTTAGATACATAAAACACTCGAGCGCCTGATATAGAATAAGATGTGGGAATTTGTATCTCATTATATCTCATGTTAAACAAATGCAATAAAGGAGCCTGAATGTGAGGATACTTTACGCAAAATTATGATGTTTGAGGCTCAGAATGAGTGACTCCTTCTTCAGGAATCCTTGGTGACTGGCTCTTTTGACCTGCAAGACATCCTGTTCTACGGAGGCTGCGGCTTCAGCATCATGCGCTGTATGAGCTTTGCTTTAGAGAACTGTGAGAAAAAAGACGGAAACTACACATTCTCTGACCTGCTGAGATACAACTTCTACCTCCCCTTCTTCTTCTTTGGACCTATCATGACTTTCGACAGGTTTCATGTCCAGGTGAGGATATTAACAGAAGGTGATGGGGAATAAATGAGTAAAAGTGAAAAGTGAACAACCATCTGAAATGTGACAGTAAGTTATTAAGCCATCACTCATCACGAGTGCACATAGCATCAAAGACTCCTTAAGGCCCATGTAATACCCACACATAATGGCATGTGTTTGTATAACTCAATTTAAAGCCATGGGTACAGACAGAAAAGAAAGACTTGAGGCATATGAACACTTTTATTAAAATGACTTTCCACACATAGCTGTATGGAGTTTTATAATCTGAACAATAATAACAAAGTGCATTTATATAGCACAATTCATGCATAAAATGCAATACAAAGTGCTAAAGACATAATCAAAACATTTATGATAAGACAATAAAGACATCAAATTAGAACAGCAGATAAAGACAAGATAAAGCAACCATCAGCTGAAAACACTTCAGGAGAAGGCAATGTACAGGTGTACAGTATGTGCCCATTCTAAATCCTTTTTAATATATAGATATGTTTGGGCCCAATCTGGTTAAACATCTGCTGAGATGCTGGGATGATCATAATAATTTCACAAAACAGAGACAGCTTGTTCATAAAACAGAATGTTTTAAATTCCACAGGTGAACAACACCCAGTTGACCCGCAAGGACAGGGAGATGTGGAACATCACCACCAAGGCTTTGGTGCATCTGGGAGTTATTCTTGTGGTGGACGTCTTTTTCCACTACCTCTACATTCTGACAATCCCCAATGACATGAAACTGGTCACCAAGCTTTCTGACTGGTGTTTGGGTGAGTTAGATTTATGTTTCCTCACTGTTTTCATATGGCTGTGGTCATTATGACCTGCTCACATCGTATTTATTTAAGGGTGAATATCTAATATTGCTTCCAAGCATTATGTGCTTTATCAAACATGATAATCTACCACTCTATTAGAAGATGATTTATTAATATTTCTCAATGTTTGCTTGGTTTCGATGTGTACCTTTGCAGCTGGTCTGGCTTATTCCAACCTGGTTTATGACTGGGTGAAAGCCGCCATGATGTTTGGTGTCATTAACACCGTGGCAACACTGGACCACCTTGACCCTCCTCAGCCTCCCAAGTGTATCACCATGCTCTATGTCTTCGCTGAGACGTACGTATGACTTGACTTGTGTGCAATATTAAGAAATAGTTGTGTTTCTTTGTTGATCATGCTAAACCTTGAAATTGTGTAAAACATGGAACATTGGAAAATGTCTTCTGTCTTTTTTTTAGGCACTTTGACAGAGGCATCAATGACTGGCTGTGCAAGTGAGTGTTTGAGTTTGAAATCATGGGTTTAAATGACAGAAACTACAGCATAATATAGAGGATGATTTTTGTTCTTCATTAAGGTGAATTTGAGTTGTAATTTCGCAGGTATGTTTATGACTATATTGGCGGGGATCACAATCAAATCTTTAAGGAGCTCCTGGCAACCATCTGCACCTTTGCCATCACCACCTTGTGGCTGGGCCCGTGTGAGCTGGTTTACATCTGGTCCTTTTTCAACTGCTTTGGCCTCAACTTTGAGCTGTGGGTGGCCAAGCTCTTCTCCCTTCCGCCATTGTCTACCATAGAGGTGAGAAACATTAAGATAACCAATCACTCTTTCAAACCCACAGTTAATATACGGAATAGTGCAATGTGTCATTTTGTGCCATGTCCTTTACTGCACCTGTGTCCTCTGCATCTAGCGTGTGATGGGTGAAGCCATGTCACGCAGGATCCGGGGTTTGTTCAATGCTGCCAACTTCTGGACCATTGTACTCTACAACGTTCTCGCCCTGAACAATTTGGAGTTTGCCAAACTGGTGGGAAAAAGACTGATTTTCAAAGGTGGGAAACAACAAGGGTGTATTATATAAAACCAAACTAAGGCTCTTTTGTCAGTTCTAGTCAAAACAACTCAGACAGACATCAAAAAGAGGCGCCATCCCCTAGATATCACATATTCTTTGTTGCGTTCTATTACATAAAATAAAAGTATAATAACATCAGAGCATTGGCAAACGTAGACGTTGTTCATCTACAGCTGAACATCTACTCCGAGCACAGCATGAAGAAAGCTTTAAACTCATACTGTCTTCTCCTTTTTCCCCCTTCACTTCCTCTTTCTATCTTTCTATATTCTATCTTTTCTTCCAGGGTTTCCTCTGTCCTCCCTCTCAGTGTTACTTGTGACCTACTGTGGCGTGCAGCTGGTGAAGGAAAGAGAGAGACAACAAGCGCTGCTGGACGATCCGGAGCCAGTGAAGCCAGTAGATGGGGGCAAAGAAAAAAGCAGAATAAACAGGGAGAAAATAACTGACTGTCACAGACTTCATGGTCAACAGTCCCCTCACATTGTTCCATCATCGGCCTTGTGAACTGTACCTTACCAGACTGTAACATCCAGTCAGCACCTGTATTGTTCACAAGCCTGCGTTTTTGCTTTTGTTTGTCAGAAGCGAGGCAATGTTTTGAACTGTGAAATATCCTCAAGTGCACTTGCTGTAGATAATCGCCACATCCTTTGGCCCAAATCCGATGGTGCATTTTATATTTTTATTTTATCTGAACAAAAGATTGTTTAACAAATGATACCTAATAATATATTATTAATAGTAAGACATACAGTATTGTACATGAACAACTACTTTGCTCTGTGTGGTCTCCTGTGTTTATGTTCAATTCTTCTCAGATTTAGACATTCTTCTTTTTTTATAATCATCATCAATATGATTATTATTATCGGTAGTGAGATGATGTCTTAATTTTGCCTTAGATCATAATCATTACAATGTTTAACACTACTGAAAGGGTTAAAACTTGAAATTAGGGTGCCACATAAACAGTGCAATGAAGAAAATAAACAAAGGGTGCTGTGGAGGTCCTCCACATAACTTGCAGCTGATTGTAATGTAAATTTGCTCTAATGTCACAAAGCAAATTTACAAGTCACAATGTATATGATTGTCTACTTTAAAGTTGAGGGAGAATGTATTAGATCTCTTGTTATGCTGAAAAATTGAATGTAGTTCAACCGTCCAGAGAACGATAGCTTTACTCCACTACCAGGCAACTACTGTATGTGTGACCTTCTCCCTCCACCCTCTTACACATGATCCAGGCCCCCTCTGCTCGCTATGAAAGGCAATAGGCCCTTAAGCAAATATGGGTCATTATTATCTTGCCTGTCACTAAAACCTGCTGTCTGGCTACAGTGCAGCAGGCAGAGAGAGAAAACGTTTATACCTTTTCTCATTGTAGGGTTTTTATTCAAAGGTGTCCAAATGTTTGACTTGAAATAAAGTTTAGTTTTATCCAAAAGTGACACAAGTATAAGCTTGTTTTTTGCAGTCTGGAGATGAGATTAAAATGAATGTATTGTTGTTTCCTTGGAAGGGTAAGCACAGTATGCATTGAAACATTTTAACAATGTAATTGTGTTTAAATCAATGGAAATAGGTTATTAGTAACACCGTGTTGGGTTTATTTGTATGGAAGTAAAACAATCACAGCAAGATGGCCCAGTTTGACCAAAGCTGATCATTGACTGCAATTAACACATGCATGATAAAAACATGTAGGCTCACCCACACAGGTGTTTCCACTTAGTTTGCCTGATTAGATCTTTTGCCTTTGTGGGCGTGTACCATCTGAACTTAATGGACACCGCCCTCACTCTCCAATAGGGTGGGACTATATACACCTTCACCATGATCCTTTTTCATGTTGACATGTCACAAATCACAGGTGTATATAATAATATTAATGATGGCTAAATTCAATTTAGCTGCTTCACTTTCTGGTATTGTAAATACTGGTTCACTGACACACTGGCATGGCTTACTGGGAACAGTTAAATGTTGTTAGTGTTGTGCTTTTCCTATAATGACAAGTCAAAATGTCTGCTGTGAAAAACCCTATTCTTATAAGTGCTTGTATTTGGTGACATCATGTAATTTTCAGCAACTTCAATTGTCAGAATAATAAAACCTTTTTTTTGTGTGTGGGTGTGCAGTGCTTTTAATATACAGTATTTGTAGCCTTTCATCTATTGTGTTGTGTTCCCCTTATATTAAAGAGCATTTCAGGCATGGACACTATACTTGTTTGGGAAATAATTTACAGTTCGACAGTTTACATGAAATGCACAGGTGTAATTAATAACTTTAATTGTGACCTACAGGCACAGATAAATGGTCCAGAGCTTTAATTAATGTTATCACTTTCCCCTGATGTAGACAAGTCAAAATCCCTATTGTGAGAGGTTTGAATGTTTAATCTCTGTTCCCAATTATTAATCAACAGGTGACACACTTATTATTGTTCCTCTAATAGTTATCCAAAAAGGTTCCCTTACATTTAAAAAATATCCATTTAAATCAATAAAAAACATCTTAAGCAGAAGATTTCAGATTTCAGCACAGATGGGTTTAGGCACTAATTCATAAAATATGACTCAGACACAAAGTGCAAAGTCCTAATACCACTTGTATGTTCAGTCATTATTTTTTCCATTGGCCTACTTCATGTCCTCTAAGTAAGCCTTATATAAACCAACAAAAACTATTTTCTGTGTATGTATGAGTGAAAGTGGTGGAATTAATCTTCCACAAATTCTTCTTGTTTCCCCACTAGAGTTGGTGTCTATCTAATTTTTGACCAATAGGTGCCAGTGTTGTTTATCACATATATCTTTGGATCAAATGATTATGTACAAGCGATTACATAAATTCCACATGCTGTACCCAATATAATGTGTGAACATGTCTCATAATTAATTCCATGTGAATAATGAGAAGAATTTGACTAGCTATCTGGAAGATGATTCATTTGATAATAAACTATGTTGTCCAAACCTGGTGTTAAACAATTAGGGTTCATGGGGATGCTGTGAATAAACAATATATTTAGGTGTTGTGCCCATGCTTGGTGTGTTTTTTGTTCTAAAGTTTATGCTATTTTCTGGTGTCAGAGTTTTATTATGTATATAGCATGCTAATTTTCCAAAAACAACACACCAACATGCACTGTATACTGTCCTGTACCTCCACTTATGTACATGCAATATGATGAAATGCTTAGTGTCAGTGTAGCCATTTCATTAACTTTTACTATACAAGTCCTTATTGGACTCCAGAGAAAGTACTTTTAAAAAGTGTGTGTGAAAATATCAAAGTAATAGAGCCAGTCAGATCGTCTTGTGAGAGTTCCTGCTGGATTTAACATGCTGTCACCCCTATGCTTAGTCACTCAGCTGTTTGTGGGGTTCTATGTGGTGCAGGAATGGATAGGTCCAGCAAAATGGATTCCTCAGCTTTGTGAGGGCCCTGTCTAAAAATACCCAATGAGTTACAAAGTGACTGACAGCCAGGGACAGCTGCAGCCACCAGCCAACCAACCAACGAACCAACCCGTGGAGACTGTCCACAGCAATCTGAGCAGCCCTGTGTACCCTGACAGTCCTGCTCTGTTGTGGGGAGTGAAACGGAACCTGACCAGGACAAGGAGACCGAACAAAATGGCTGCCCTGACTATAGACCCGATAGAGCAGCCTCGGATGTACCAACAGACCCTGCTTCAGGACGGACTGTGTGACCTCTTAGAGAATGACAAGTTTGTGGACTGTGTACTCAAAATTCAGGATGAGAAGTTCCCGTGCCACCGCTTGGTTTTGGCCGCCAGCAGCCCTTTCTTCAAGGCCATGTTACTGTCTGACCTGGAGGAAAGCAAGAAGCATGAGATTGTCCTCAAAGATGTGGAGCCAGGTGTTATGGGGATGATCTTGCGCTACTTGTACACCTCTGACATTAATCTAACAGAACAGAACGTCCAGGATATCTTCATTGTTGCAAACATGTACCAGATCCCCTCCATCTTCTCTGTATGTGTGTCCTACCTCCAAGAGAAGCTAGTGCTGGGAAACTGCTTGGCTATCTTCAGGCTGGGACTTCTGCTGGATTGTCCCAGGCTTACTCTGATTGCTAGAGAGTTCATCTGCGAACGCTACCACCTCGTTGTCAGGGACCCGGACTTCCTGCAGCTGGGCCCGAGTGAACTGGCCATCATCATCACCTCTGACGCCCTAAACATTGAGCGGGAGGAGCTGGTGTTTGAATCTCTGATGGACTGGGTCAGACATGACGAGACAAACCGCATTAAGGACCTGCCAGAGCTGTTGCACTGCATCCGTTTCAGGCTCATACCAGTGAATTACTTCAAAGACAAAGTAGAGCGTCACCAGTACCTTCGGTTCAACCAGGATATAAAGAAGGAGCTGGATCTTGTCAAGGATGCTCACAGGGGGTGTCTACCAAAGCCCAGGAAGCCCAGCAGTGACGAGGCAAAGAAAGGAGAAGGAAGTGATGATGAGGACGATGAGGAGGAGGGGTACTTGCCTGGAATACTTAACAACAACCCTCGCTTTGGGATGTTTGAGCTGGAACTGATACTTATGATCAGTGTCACAGGGACTGTGGCTTATGACCCGGTAGGAAACGAATGCTTTGTGGTCTCACAGTCCACAGAAATTCCCAAGAACCACTGCAGCCTTGTGACCAAAGAGAACCAGGTGTTTGTTGTTGGAGGACTTCTCTACAACGAGGAGGACAAAGATGAACCATTCAGCTCTTATTTCCTGCAGGTAGTGTGTGAGTCATGACAACCATCAGTGGTTCTTTGTAACCTAAATATACATCACTTATCATTTAATTTCTCTTCCTTATGCCTCTCAATTCCTCACATATCTTTGTTTTCCTCTCAGTTTGACCCAGTAAGTTCAGAGTGGTTAGGGATGCCGTCTCAACCCAACCCTCGCTGTTTGTTTGGCCTGGCTGAAGCTGAAAACTCCATCTTTGTTGTTGGAGGAAAGGAACTGAAGGAAGGCGAGCATGTCCTGGACTCAGTCATCATCTATGACAGACAGTGAGTGTGGATACCAAATTTAACCTTACTAATGATTTATTTTGTATTCATTATCTAAATTAAAACACTGTATTGCACTATTGCAAGGCACGTCTTTTCTAAAAATGTATTTTATTGATCACTAATCAAGCCTAATTTTAAATAGTCAGAAATTTATATGAGATGTCATGACATGTACAACCATCACTCTCATAGTCCCATTAAAGACATTACATATGTTTGATAGATAGCATTGAAATGAAATGCTAAATGAAAGTTACTTTCCTGTGAAAACCATGTATATCCAAAATGTCATGAAAAACTGCTTTTTCAGCTTTGTGACAATCATAGACTGTATATTAATGGACAAAGCATCCAGTTTGGCAAAGTGCTGCAAATGTCAAGTGCCTTAAACCTGCATTCTATCTAAATTCCAGCAGGGGGCGACACATGCAATTGCAAAACGAGGTGGGTTTCTGTAGAAGTCTGTGAGAAAGTAACCCACTTCTCACTTGATTTATTACCTCAGTAAACAATTTCATGAAATATTGCTAGTTTAAGTCTTCTGCAGCACAGAATGATGTTATTTTTTTAATTATGGTCAGGTAAGATAAGGTATGGTATGGTATGGTATGGTAAGGTATGGTATGGTATGGTATGGTATGGTATGGTAAGCAGGGAGTGTTTTAGGGCTTGGCTATGATGTGATTGCCAGTGAAAGTGTAAGGGCTCCTAACCACTCCTCCCTCTCGACGACTCATAGCAGATCTCCACAAACCAATGGGTGACGTCACACATGCTCTGTCCATTAAAATAGTGAAAAATAATTTTTCAGCTAGTTTGTTTATTTATTAAGTCTATTAAGTTGGAGAATTTCTCAACTTTTAACATACCCATTCAGTTTATCTGAAAAATCAGCAAATTTGAGATACAGTTCTTTCTGTTTTCTTTGGACGACAGCTTAGCTTCTTGAATTCCTTAGCATCGCCATCATTTTTTGAATTGTTGCTGTATGAGTCTGCAGATTCACTGTTATCAACAATAGGATATATTCATGATGATGTATCATAATTTTTGTACACAGGTCATTCAAATGGGGAGAGTCTGACCCTCTGCCTTATGAAGTGTATGGCCATGGAACCGTATCACACAAAGGTCTTGTCTACGTCATTGGAGGAAAGTCTCAAAGCAAGTATGTGGCAATCAGCCCAAGATTGTATTTTCACACTGTGGGTCCATTTATAAATACTTGTTACCTGCTACAGTATGAAATGTACAGTTTATGACAGTGCCATCATATTGGCAACAAAATCCTTTTGGGTATCATCATTTATTCTGTACAACTCTATTACTCATTTTGTAACAGTATCACTTTGAATGTCACAAAGAGTTTGTCAAAGTCGAGGCAGCAGAGCCTGAGAAAATCCTGACCTTAAGTCTCTAGTATGGGCCAAGTTTAAAAAATGATTGATCCTTTTTCCCATAATGCAACTCAACAGCATATTTTATTAGACCCTCCCTGCCTCCTAAATGCCCCATTCTTTTGAACTCCACACCTCCAGTTCATGACATCATCAGTTCTCCTTGTGACAGGTCAACTGAACTTCATGTATAAAATGGAGAACCCCTTTAACACACTGTATTAAATGGTTTATGCAGGAAATGCATGAGAAGAGTCTGTGTCTACAACCCCACTAAGTTTGAGTGGAAGGACCTGGCTCCTCTGAAGACGGCCCGCTCCCTGTTTGGTATCACCGTCCACCAAGACCAGATCTTTGTAGTGACGGGGGTCACAGACGAAGGCCTCACCAGCTCTGTGGAGGTCTACAACATTGCCACCAACAAGTGAGACAACTGATTTTTCTATATTACCCGCTTCATCTCATTGTTATGAGGTGAAGCACCTGTCCACAGAAGTGGAATGACCCATTGAGCGTGAAAAGTAGATCATTATTAGGTCATAAAATAGCACTTGTTGCACTGCTGTGGGCATCATACAGTAATACAGCCATGCATTTAACCCCATCATCACTTTTTAGTGTGTGTGTGTGTGTGTGTGTGTGTGTGTGTGTGTTATTGTGTGTTATTGTGTTCTAGCTGGTCTGAGTTCACAGAGTTCCCTCAGGAGCGTAGCTCTCTTAATCTGATCTCGATGGGAGGTTTCCTGTACGCTGTGGGGGGCTTTGCCATGATGCCCAGTGAAACCAGTGAGGAGCCCGTCCCAACAGAGATGACTGACATCTGGAGGTGAGAACCCCCTTCACTTGTACAGTACACATGATGAGTGATTATATTGTGATCACAGTAGCTGTAATAAAAACAAGTTTTGCTGAGAGATTTCATCCTACAAGTACAGTGACATAGTACTGCCATGATTTGGCCAGTTAAATGTTTGAAATGAACAATTTTGAAAAATGGATACACAGCAAAGGAAATTCTGATGCCACATTCAGATTAAGATGATTTCTGACAACTAGGTCCTGTGTTGTTTTGAATGAGTTTATGTCTTGTCATTATTTTGGATGTTTTTCTTTCAGTGATTTATTGAATGTTTTGTTTGGTGTTTTTTTTTTATGTAATTATGCACGGCAATGTATGCTGCACAAATTTTGGGTGGACTCCAGGAAGAATAGCTGTGGCCCCAGCTAATCAAATCTCATAGACTTTTCCCAAAGGATGAACACAGGTTTCATGAATAACCTTCAAGGATAAGTCCAGGGCTATTCTTAGTTTTTTTTTCTAATTGTTAACCAATCCTATTAACCAAAACAAACACTTAATTGACTGACAAGTATTACCTGTTGGCCATAGTTTATTCCTCTGTGTCAAAGAGGAAGTTCCTTTCAAACTTAAGAACCAAATGCATATTAATCCGCAGATGAAAGTAGATGAACAAAATTCACTATTATCTCCTGTAAATAATATTTTTCTAAAAACTACAGTGCCCTTCTGTTTTTTAGTAAATTAACAAGTCTTTTTAGAAAGTAAAACGACGTTGTTTGTGACCTGATCTAAAGTTTTACATCTTTTGTGGGGACAAATGGGCTTGAGTCTGAGTGCCACAGTCAAGGTACATTATTGTTAATTTAGATCTTGTCATTAGATTGGTTGACAATAACAAAAATATAGAATAACACCAAACTTAAAATATGGGAAAATACCTGAGAAGAAAAAATTAATTACAAAATTAACTTCCTGTACTTTACCTTTATTTCCCTATATTTATACTTACAACATCCAAAAGGCCCTCTTAAGTCAAATTGCAGGCACAGAGATTGAGTATGTATTACTGCATGCTATCTAATGATGCTATAAGGGCACCAAACACAGACATATTTATGTTTCCCACAGATATGATGAGTCAGACATGTGCTGGAATGGGATTTTGCGAGAGATCAGCTATGCAGAGGGATCCACTATTCTTTCAGTGCGTCTCAACACTCTGCGCCTCACCAAGTTATAACTGAACTGAGCTCTTAATGGTGCTAAGAGCTTAATGGTGTAACATTAGCATTGAAGTGAATGATTGTAGCATTCTCATGATGGACATTGGCCCAAAATTGGTTTAGGGTACAAAATGTTTCAGTTACAATTGAATTTGGTCTCTGAAGATGAAAAAGTGTTATGAAATCAGCAACAAATTGTTTTACCTTGTGTTTTACAGCAGGGGGAGACAGTTACAACTTAAATCTAAATGAGGCTAGATGTGAAGGACATGAGTTAGAATATCACACCAAATGTAATTTATAAAAAGCTAAAATGTTGATTTGTACATCTGATTTTTGTTGTTCTATTATTTGATAAAGTTTCTTTAATACCTGTTTGCTTTATTTTAAGCAGAAATAAAGGTAATGGTTAACTATATTGCTTTAAGTGGTGTATCTTACTTTAGTTGAAGGCCTGTCCACAGTGCAAACGGTTTTATTCATCTTCATTTAACATTTTGTTCAATAACATCTTTGCAGGTGATTCCACATACTATACAGTACACTATATTTACACAAAATGTACATTGCAACAAATAGGATACACTTTAGTTATATTATGAAAATATGAAAATAGCATGAGTGAGTGGCATTTAAATGTAAACATCGATTTCCAGTTGACACCTGAGCACTATAAGTCATCACCACAAAACACATTATAAACAATGTTTTTAGCCATATATACAGTCTCATATTGTATACAATAACTGTGTGTAACAATTAGTCTGAGGTACTTTGAGTTAGATTTAGTAAAATCTCAGTTTTACACACACTGGTACAACAAGAAGAGGCATTAAAGTAAACATCAAACTCCAACATTACTCCCACATGAAATGTGACACTGTCACTTCCTGTACATATTAACTACTAAAAATGTTCTCTTTTTTGAGCTGAAGGTGGCATCAAATAAATGTTTGAAAACATCATTAAACACAGAGATATAACTTCTATCATGCATTATGTCATTACACTTGATAGGTCCTATTACATCAAACAAGACTAAGCATCTACAGTCAAGCAAGCATCAGTGTGAGACAGTGCTTTGAGTTTAAGGCCAGCATGCAAACATGTTCACAATGAAACTGCTTTAGATTGTATATATGTTTAACATGTTTATCATCTCAGGCATGCCAACATTTGCTAATTAGTACTATACTCAAAGTATAGGTTAATGAGAAGGCCATTAGTTCTGCAGTTACTAGTTATAAATCAAAGTATTGACAACAATGCTAAATGAAAAGTTAAACGTCTTGTGTGTAGGATTTAGGGGCATCTAGCGGCGAGGTTGCAGATTGTAAAACTTCTCCCATGTGCCAAGCATGTAGGAGGCCAACACGAAAATGCTTCACCATCACCAAAGTCATTAAGATTCATCTACTCGGAACAATGAATGTCTGTAAAACATGTTGTGCAAATCCATCTTGTAGATAAGGACATATTTCACTAGATAAGTGGAAAGCTTGACATGCTGGTGGCGCTAGATAAAAGTCAGAATATACTTAAAGTCATTAAGGGTTTGTCCTCTGGGGACAATGAATGTGTGTACAAGATGTCATGGCAATCCATCCTATAGCTGTTGAGATATTTCAGTCTGTACCAAAGTGATAGGCCAACCGACCAACGGCCAGGCCATGAATATATATATATACAGTAGAGGCCAAAAGTTTGTAATTTACCGGACTGACTGACCGTCATTTCTTAAAGTAATGATGGCCACTCGTTTCTCTTTCCTTAGCTGATTGGTTCTTGCCATAATATGAAGACTATTAGACTATTGTCCAATAGGGCTGTCGGCCTTGTATCAACCTGACTTCTCCACAACACAACTGATGGTCCCAACCCCATTAAGAAGTCAAGACATTCCACTAATTAACCCTGACAAGGCCCACCTGTGAAGTGAAAACCATTTCAGGTGACTACCTCATGAATTTCATTGAGAGAACGCCAAGGGTTTGCAGCATTATCAAAAAAGCCAAGGGTGGCTACTTTGAAGAACCTAAAATATAAGACATGTTTTCAGTTATTTCACACTTTTTTGTAAAGTTCCACATGTGTTCAGTCATTCATTCATGTTGATTGAGAAGGAGTGTCCAAACCTTTGGCCTGTACACACACACACATATATATATATATATATATATATATATATATATATATATATATATATATATATACACACACACACACACACAGTATATGCTATAGTTTGGTACAATAATAATCATATTAATTGAATCTGTAAATATAGAATAAATTAAATAGAATAGAAAACTATTTATCAATGCAATGAAATTAATTATCCATGCAATCCAGTAAATGGAAGTTAACCAGTGTTACTACATATTTATTCACAATGTTGTGTATTGTGGACTAATAATGCAATACATCTGGTCCATTAGTTGTAGAAACAGTAAAAATGAACATATGCACTCAGACAAAACTAAAAGCCTTTGGAATCTGAGATAAATTTCACAAGCGGGAGCTTTAGTGTCTCCTCTGGAATGTTATTCAGCAGTAATTCAGCAGAGTGTATGTCCCCGATAAAACTGTCATAGATAGGATAAGATGTCCAGTACATAAGCTATGCTATATATTCCTCCTCTATGATTACTGTTCATGGCAGCCTGACACTGTCACCGATGCTGTTACTTTTGGTCCCCTAAGCAACATGGGCCATTAGGTTAAGTGCTCCGATCCATCTTGTGTAACACAGCCTTTTAATAAACATCTTGCTTCTTATAGGACACAGCTTGTCTTTGGCTCTATCCAACTATTGCTTAACATGAGATGGAATTGTTGGCCAAGAGTTCCATTTCCATTTAATCCACATAGTGGCCATGAAGATCTTTCTCCCTGCAGTATTCTGTAGTATATTCTTTATAAAAGACTCCGTTAATGTTATATAATGTTAACACGTGTAAAAACCAGATACCTGCCAATCAGACCGGTCAACCTGCGATACAATGGGAGTTCCATTGTGATCAAAGCTACATTATAGCGATCTGTGAAAATGTACTTTTTTGCAAATTAAAAGGTTATTATTTAACCCATTTACCAAACAAGTGCTATGTTCGCTGCAAGAAAAACACTCCTCACGTGTCATTTTTTGACAGGTAACATATAGTTAAAATGAAAAAAAAATGGTTCAAAAAAAAATTAGCTTCAGCACTTAAATGTCATATTAACCTCCAGTAACCAATGTCAACTGCATTGCAACAGTGCATGTGTGTACACCTTAGTACCCTATGATTGAAACAGAGAAAGGGTTTTAACTGTAAATGGCTTTCAGATGGCAGAGAGGTGCTCCTGACACTCAGAGGCCCGGCGTGTTGTTGGGCTGCATTTTGTAAACATGGTGATCTGGGTGCTGAAGTTGTTGCCATTGCTGCCTATGGAGGGCTGCTGGTACTTAGTGTCAGCAACCAGGAACCTCTGCAGCATCCATCTGCGCCACTTACGCTTAATCTCCGCCTGCACCTGCAGGAGGAACAAGGAGGTCGGCAAACAGGAAAAAGAGGGGGCGTTAAGAGGGTATGACACGCAGGAGGGGGAGTGAAAATTAGATTTAGTGACATAAAAGGAGAGTAAACATCTTAAAGAGCTGTTTTTGTTTAGTTTGAATTTACTTACCTCTCCATTCATGAAGCAGTACAAAACTGCAACGACAAAACCCTGAAGAAAAGAGAAGTAGATAAAACATATAAGCTCAATAAGAGCTTTGTAAAAAAATACCAGTGTGATAGTACAGCTGGGGAAACTCTCAAAATGTTTGTGTATGAATTATGACGGTAAGATTATAACTGAATTTGGGCTTGGATAGGACTTTCATCATTTAGATCTCTGGGAAATGTTCCCAGGAGATATCATTCTGAGCTTAAAACTGTTCTAAATAAGAATGCTATCCATCACTAGGTTTCCATCATTGCACTTGGCTCTCAGCATTCACATTCAATTTCATACTCAGTAAATCAGCAACTTCATTATTCAAGCATAGAAAAATTAAACATGTCAGCTAAACAAACCATTTACTTGCTTAATCAGACAAACTGTCTTTATGTTATTAAAGGATCACTTTGACTTTCTATCTGGTGCCATATTCATGGCACAAATCTTTACCTAAAACACAAGATGGCAATCCTGTAAAGGCAGATTAGGTACATCAAAACCCTTAATACATCAGAAAGTAGTGCTTCTTCTGTCTGACATTTGGAAAGTTGGAAAGTAGCTGACAGACTGCTAAATAACACCTGCATGCTGTTATGTGACATTACCTGAAATGACCCCAGAATAAGGTCGAACACCATCCTCACTTGTGGGTGGATGTGGTCAGGGATAAAGGCAAAGATGATGTAGTTTATGCCAAAGAGTGGTATCAACAGTAGAGTGGATTTAGCCAATCTCCTAAAAAGGTAGAACAATGAAAAAGTAAAGAGAAGGTTTGTGTTCACCCTTGCGGAAACCCACAAAAACAGGCACACGCCTTTGACGCCTTTCAATGTCACCTGGTATGTATTGACTGAAACCCATGCTATGATAGAGATGTTGACATTCTGTACTGAAAACCTACGAGTACTGATTGGATTCCTTTCTTCCGATGTCGGGGCAATTCATCTTCTGCCGCAAAATCCGGATTATCCAGATAAAGAGGAAAAAGTTCACCTGCAGAAATAGTAACAGACTGATTAATATGGTTGCAATATGAAGAGCTGCATCCAATATATTACTCATGAAGAGGCGCCATGACTTACAAGTATGGTGACTAAAATAGGTGTTTTGATGATCCACCATGGGCTGTCGTCGATTATCTCCCAGCATCTGTCAGAAGAGAAGTAAAAAACTAATTCTCACAAAATAATACATTAAAATAGAACAACCCCTTGAACTGTGCTACAAAGGCAGAGAGCAGGGGTTGATGCATGGACTGGCTGCAGTATAGGTCATAGATCCCGCCCCGTCTATGTTAGCGGATGGGACATGGGTTAAACAAACTAAAATCAAAGTTCAGTCAAATCACTTTTTCCCAAAGACGGTTTCTGTCATTTTAGGTAGGCTAGTTTATATCACACTGATATTTTTCTAAGTGTTCATTTTTCTGATATGTTTGTTTTTTATTAGTTATTTGATCCTATGAAAAGAGGGTGAAATGTCATGATTGACAGCTGTGATTGACTCGTACTTCGTTGGGCTGCTGTATGGGGGGGGGGGTCTTTGATACCACGGCTTCACCACACAATCACTACTGTGCAGACCCTGGCTTCAAAATTACAAAATGATGCAAGCGCAATTATCTGGGATATTTTGGCTTTACCTTCTATGGAGTCTATGGCAGAGAGCAGTACAGTACAGACGTGAAGATGAGAAAAAGGTTTAAAGATTTAAAGTTGTAAGGCTAGTAAGCCAAACTGTACTTTTGGCCTATCTAAAGAGTGCAAATATGTGTTGGTTCAACTCTTTTATCGATTTGAACTAATGAACTAGTAAAATAACTTAAGGGGCTTTCACAACTGCCTTGTTTGGTCCGGAATTTTAGGACTTTTCAGATTGATCCGAAACAAAATTACAAGCGTGAAACCTCCCCCGGACTATGGTCCACTACTAACGCATACTGTAATCCTTTTTAGATGTTAAAGCACATTTCAAAAAGCTTGGTCTTAACACATTTTGAATAAATAACTGCACTTGGGGTTTGTAAGATAGTGGAGCCATTTAACAATCATCTCTTGCTTGTTGCAGACTTATAGTTCACCACAGACCTTCACTGAGAGCAGCTATTATTGTTATATTTTGATACGTGTAAATGTGTATTGTTTAAATCAGTGTTACTGATAAGTAACATTAATCAAGAAGACTGGAGCAAAGATGAATGATTAACTCACCCAGGGTGATTTAAATAAGCCTTTGTAATCACCCATGCTGAGATAAAGACAGTTGGAGCTCCTGCAAACAGAAAACAAGTTATTTCAACATTAAAATAATCTCTATGTCACAGAGATAAACTATTAATTATGTTCAAACAACCCCCACACTGACTCAACACATATGACAGCGAACCTTGAGCATGTGTACACTGTTAATCTTTTGGATGATTTTATAGCTAAAGTAATATTTTTAACTAGACTCATATGCTCTGTGCCAATATTGGCTCATCCTGGGCATCTGCAGGAAAGTCACAGGCTTGTTTCCATTTTCCTGCTCGCAGACACAACATTTCAGGCCTATTTATAGGTCCTTTATTACTGTCATGGAAAGAAAAAAAACATCAGAAATTTGGGGAATGTTTGTTGTATATACATTTCAAAGGCGGGTGACATTAGAATGTTAGGATCAAAAGGCCAAAGTACGTATCTGAAAGAAGAAAATGTAGAGCAAAGATATTTTGATGAAGGCACACACTTCTGAATTAATTTTTATATGTGTATTTTTGATAAGAGCTGTCATGAAAGCATCCATGGTGCCAAATCTAGCCATTAAAACATTTTCTTCACACATTAAGTCTGCCACGGATTAGTTCAATTAGTTATTTTCCTACCAAGAGCATCAAAAGCATGGAAGGACTCTTAGACTGAAATAGAAAAAGTGGAGCGGAGTGGCAGCTGCATGCTGTTACTAATCTAAAACTGTCAGGAAGATTCATTTATATGCAGATGGAAAAAGAATGCAAAACTTCATTTAAAAATTCATTTACATATTTTCATATATACTATGGCTGTAAAGACTACAAAACAGACATTCAGGTTGCCTGATGATGATGCTTGTCTCTTGATGGACATTTGACGATTTCTGGCTGTCACTTCAGACAAATGGGTGCGTCAAATCCCCTTCCAAAGCTTTTGTGAGCTATCTGTATTCATCAACATGTGGTATAAAAGCTGGCACGTACCCCAACCATTCAGGATGTACCACCAGAAGTACTTCCTCTCAGGGAAGAAGGAAACAGCTAGCAGAGTGTGAAGATAAAGGCCCTCCACCAGCAGCCAGAAGTAACTCGCCATGACCCCGTACTGGAAGAAGACCACCACTGCCTTGCAGCTCACCTACAGGAGAACTAGGATTTTAGTTGCTTGTTGCATTACCACTGAATGTAGATCAATGCAAGTACATTACAATTCAAATGATGAAGATAAATGTTGTTGCCAGTAGAGAATGTTTTTAGTAAATTACTCTTAAATTAGTATTGATGATTCACTTATGAGAAAAGGATTCTGTTAGACTTGGCAAGTCAATCGTCAAAAGCAGCAGCGAGGAGACATTATCACAATTAATATGAGCATAAAATAATTAGACAAAATTCTACACAGGTTACCTTATGGTTGTGCTGATTAAAGTAATTATGACTGCTAGACTGATTCAATCTGTAGTCAAAGTGTATGTGAGATTCATGTTCATTATTTTTCATATTTAAAGCCCCTCACAGTACAGTACCATGGTAAGATACTGTTTTTAGTGGATGTGTAGGTGTAACATTACAGCTACAATAATAATTACTTGCAAAGTTCTTTCCGCTTTAATATGTAGCTTTCTACAAAGTATTTTTTAACCCTGAGTTTAGAAACAGTTGAGATGGGCAGCAGCTGTGTTTGGAACAGGACAATCTGTGTACCCTGAAGAGGAAATCTAAACTTGACCATAAACATTAACAAAAGCATTTAGAGATAGTAAAGCAGGTGATTTACAGTCTGCTGGTCTTATCCTCTCTAGATATAAAGCAGTGGATTCAGCTGGAGCAAGACCTGAGAAAATACCACTGGCATTGGTGACTTGATCAAACAAAACAAATGATCTTAACTCAGCACTTATGTCGTTTGGATATTGTTGCTATGGTCATGTTATTGAGACAAAGTGATTAAAACTATATATCAGAACTCTGAATGTGATTTATTGATAAAGCTCTATCACAACTCTCACAACATCCTGCTGGAGAGATGAATGAGGAAACGTTGTCACAGTAGTGGAAGGGACTTGGCAAACACTGCTACACCCACATGCACTCGAGCGCTTACATGTTAAGTAAACTCCGAGACAAAGCATAAAGTCAGAGTGAGTAATTAAATAGATGCAGTTTGCCTTAGCTAAGCACAGAATCTAGCAGCCAGCAGTTGTTCCTAAATCAGTTGGACAAGTTAGCTCGACCTATGATGCAAGACGTTTTATAATGAAGGAAGAGAATCAAATTAAATGTACGGCTTTACGTCTCATTATGCATACATCATTACTACAGTTGTTTTACATTCAGTATTATTTATTTGCAATACTGTCTACACAAATGCATTTATATTGTAATTATAATACATGGAACATGGTGACATGGAAGGAGGAGAGTATGCGGCCTACTCACAGGTGACTGGCAATTGTCTGTCTCCCCGACTTCATACAGAACAACGTCCTTCATTAAAACAGCAACAGCTTTCAGTATGAAAGACACAAACAGATGCATGTGGATGTAGTTTCTTGTGCAGTGCAGCTTCCTGCAAAAAAAGACAAAATCAACAGTTAAGATGATTTAAATCAAGAAGGAAAAGCAACAAGCAAAATTCTCTTAATAAATTCCCACTGATTAAAGATCTCAAATAAACTGTTAATCCCAAAAATGATATTATAAAATGGAGTGTTTATGGCACCAAAGCATACAATCGTAATAAACATCAAGAAAATATCCACCACAAACTTCATGGATATAATTATCGGTGGCAAACTTTCACAGAGAGAATGTGTATTTTAGCTGAGGAGAATAGTCGTTATAAGCACTTACTGAACATGGCTATTGCCTTTCAATGTTATCATAATGTTCTGTGCTGTTATTTAAATGTCAAGCTACATGTAATTGTCAGTTAAAGCTATCTGTATTTGTCATATTTGGATGTAGAATGTATTCTTCAAGTGAAACTTATATTTACCATACAGAAAAAATGTGAAACACCCTTGACATTCAGCCCAGAGGTAAACAAGAACAAATCAGTTTTGTTTTGTCTTTGCAGAGAAAATGTCACTAATGTAAATTCTCTCCTGGGTGTTTTAAAACAAATGCCTTCCTGGTGAGCTTGTGATTGGGCGTGAATTGTTTAAACCCATGAGGCGAGTCATCCCAGCAGGATGGGTGCGATGACACATAGCGTCAACCAGCTGCCTGAACACGGCGTCTGCTGCTGAACATAAACAGCAAAAGCTGTTCATATCCTGTGTCACTGCTAGAGGCCAAATCATTGGCATTTTATAACCCCGAAGAGTAAACACATCCCTTTTTGTTTAGCCCTTAACACACAAATGCAAACACACCCAAACTAACAGACCAGCCACTTCAACTTATTCTAATGATCAGTTCTGTTGCATGCCAACATGTGCACACGCCTTTTCTCTGCAACCCTGGGACTGATGGTCAAAAGGGAACATGCTGTGAACAACAGCAGGCTGACTAAGTGGTTTGACTTTATGGCTGCTTGCTTGTTAACTGCTTTGTTTGAGAAATGTTGCAAAAGTAGATAATGTAAAATGTGGACATATTGTCCCACAAAATCTTGCAGAGTCACATTACTGTGTGGAAACACTGAAACCTCTATAAAATACAGGAAGTATGGTTCGAAATGAGAGATCAACAGGGTTTTATTGCTCTAAATGACGGAAAAGGTGTTTGATTGCCTTCACGCAGGGACGTTAAGTAGCCTTTTGATGAATCTCCTTACCGAAAGAGAAACAGTATGATGATGGCGATCGTCAGAGAGATGAGGGACACGCTGTGACCAATGGTGTAACCCACTTTGATGGCGTCGAAGAATTTTCCCTGCAAAAACACATACTTACGCTTACTGAAAACAGTCCATCTGGACTAAGTTTGACATATAAAGGGGAGTTATTATATTGCATTTTAAGGTGCATACTTGTATTTTGTGTTTTCTACTATAACATCCTTACATACGTTAATGTTCAACACATTATGTTTCTCTTACTGCCCATGGCTGCTGCACCTGTATTCACCCTCTGTATAAGACGCTTTGTTGGAGCGCCTGTCTCTTTAAGCCCCCATCCCAAAAAGGCCCAGTCTGCTCTGATTGGTAACCTTTCATATTGGTGATCCTGTTGTTGCAGTCTTCGTAAAGTCGGTGGCTTCAACAGAGTATACAGCAGGACTTTGTAGCGTGAAATAAAGGCTTTTAAACCAAATACTACCCAAGTGGATATGTTTCAGCAGTAATGTGATCCGAAATTGGGGAGAAGTGAACAACACTGGTAGCCAAGATTACAGCCTCTCTGGTTTTGAGTTTTGAACTCTGGTTGCCATACCGACGTATTATCATCTATGGTGTTGTTGGGATTGTATCCACAGTCCATTATGTAGGACTCCAAGCTGATTGAGGTCCAGCCATCCTCTGTGCAGGTCTTTGACAGGTTACCTAATGATCAGAGGGACAGAGGACATATTCAACATTACTCTTGCAAGAATACAACTCATTGCTCTGGCAGATTCAATGCGTTTCAATTAGAATGCAATATTTATATAATCATAATTATAATATTGTGTGTTTTGGGGGAGGGGGAGGGCTGTATAAGCCACAAGGCAAAACGTCACCTACATTTACTCTCACTTATTATGTCACACTGAGATGTATGTGTCTCACTGGAATACTCCCAAATACTAAAAAGAAATGGAAGGAATGACTGAAGGGGATCAGTCGTCCCACCCCCTCAGACATGCCAGGACGGTTCCCATGTGTATTTGCATCCATTTGTTTCCTAATTACTCTCAGGCTGCACACACACACACACAAACACACACACACACACACACACACACACACACACACACACAGCAGGAGGCCAAAAGTCGAGCAGAGAGATTTATTTCTACTCTTGCCTGCCCATGGGGGCAGAAGGGAAAAGTCCAAGTGCATTAGAGTGACCGTAAAGAGAAGAGTGGGCATCATCTGAGAGATTAGAGTAGAGCTCTGTACAGTAGGAGAGTTGAGCTAAGACTAGGCTAATATAAGCAGAGTAGAGCTGTGGAGTGCACTATAATAGAGCAGTGAAGAGCTCTATAGAAATCAACTCAACAGTACAGTAGAACAAATTTAGTCTAGTCTACGCTGCAGACCATGGACTACCATTGTACAGTAGGCTAGAGCTCAGTAGATTACACTAGCGTAGAGCTCTGTGGAGTAGAGTGCAGTAGATAAGAGAACAGTGTAATAGACTAGAGCTCAGAGTAGAGTTCTGTAGAGTACAGCAGTCAAGAGTTCAATAGTAAATCTCTGAAGTAGAGTAGAGCTCTAAGGCTAAAGGTTGCTAGAGTTCTGCATAGTAGGCTTGATATCAGTAGAGTAGAGAATAACAAATAGTACAGAATGAAATAAAATGTTAAAAAGTGAACAAATAAGTGCATGGATTTGTATATTCACCTCTAGTCTCATCACATCTTGCATTATATACTGTATACAGTACAGAAAGCTGCACATTTTACAAAAATAAAAATGATCTTAGTATTATTTGTCACTTAAGCAACAATAAAATCAAATTAATGCTCTTTTTGATACTCTGTCCCTTGAATTTTAAGAAATTTACCAGAGTAAACGTTCAAAAAGCTATTTCAGTAAACATGCATAACTTAACCAATTATAAGATACCTTCTGGTGGCCCGGAGGTTAAGCTGTTGCATCTTGCCCCCTCTCTCATCCCATGTTCCCTGTCTGTCTCATATATCTGAGACTAAAATGCTAAAAAAAAAAAAAATCCTAAGAAATAATTATGCATATCAAAATCCTTTGGAAAAGCATTTGATCATTGGATCACATAACATCCTTTAAAAGTGCTACATGTGCAGATGTTGGCAATAGTTAAAATTATTTCCTAAATAACAGGAAGAAAATTCTGATGAGAATCTAGTTATTCATTGGATTGTAAACCCTTCGTACCATGTTCATGAGGCATATCTAATCCTCTAACCAGCAGTAAGAAGCACTGGTTGACATCTCAGTCTCCTATCGTTTAGTATTTATTTGTAGCATTTCCCTAATCTCCTTTCCTGTCAATAAAGAATGGAAGATGCATGCATTGGAAACAAATTAATCCTTGGACTGTATGCTGCTGTAGAAATCTAAATGTAGGACATTCCTTACATTTCCCAACCGTATCAACAGCCAACAGTCAACAGTCACTATCAAATCAAGACCTAGTAAATGACCAACAATCCAAAGTCTTGAATCTATGCCAAATGTATTTGGCATTAAAATATGGTCAGCTCACAAAATACCTGAGTGGCGTATTGCAGAGAAGACGGAGGCTTAGCTTCCTCAAACAACATGACAAGACACAAAAGCGATGATAAGCCTCTGCTGTTTCAGCCCATGCCACCACTGGATTTGGCTTGTTTGAGGGATTGCCAGAAGAATGCTTTCATCATCCCCCCCAAAACATAACTGCAAGGATTTTCAGTGCCACGCACGACAACAAGGAGAGCTCAAATGAGTTAATCACACTGTCATTGTTTTAATTCCAAGGCTTTGTTTATCTTGGCTTTTTTATGTTGTATAGTGAAATGCTTTATCCTTCCTAATTATATCTTGGAGGAAGATTCATTAGCATGAAACTATTATCTTCAACTCAGCTGAATATTATGGCATGTAAGTAAAACCATTGACAGCGAGGCACTCTGTCACTCTGAGGTTGCAGAGCGGGTAAGTCGTCCGTGTTATTGAAGTTAAGAGATGAATGACTGTGTGTTTGTGTTAGACCTTCTAGGTAAAGAGTTCATGAGAATGGCAAACTCTATCTCAACTAAATTTATGACTCTCCGCGGCGCCATGTTTCGTAATGCTTGTTTTTGTGCGTTCAAGGCTCATAAAATGAATAGCTCAAGATGTGTCAATAACTGCTGCAATTGACTGACAGTGGATACATTTGATAAAAAGTGAAACTGACTTTTTGTTGATACTGCACTCCATTTCCAAAAGGGCAACTTCTTAAAAAGTATACTTCTCTACCCTCTCAGGGTTCAAAAACCTTTTCAAAGTAATTTAAATAAACTGTAAAATACAATAATCGGTCGAGCTAAACACACAAGGTAGTTTTCCTTAGTTCCTCACATTTGGAAATAAAAGTTTCTCACGCAACTGCAACTGTAATTTACAATTCACTGAATCCCTGACAGTTCGTCATCATTGTCATCCCTTAATTAAGTCCTTGTTACATGACCTGAGGGCAGAGCATTTACTGCATAATTGATATCATGCACATCAGTGCAGCACTGGCCACTTATAATCCCATCTCTTTCTTTTAAAGCCACTTTGCTTTATCCCGGTTCCTGCACGGTGGGGCGTGTTTACTCTGTGAACCTTTGACATGTCAGTGAAATATGCCTCTTCTGCCTTTAACCCCACAGATCTGGTGATTTGTCATGAAGCTCTTTTCCCTGGAGTGCTCTTAGGTCACACTTTCTCCCATGTGGGTCACATCACAACTTCCCAGAAAACCCTTCTCCTTTGCACCATGCCTTTACATGCTGATGATAAATTCTTGGTTTAAATCCATCCCATGTCCTGAATATGATCTGGAAAATACTGACTAGATTACAGGGGCAGGATCCCCCTCACTGTGTGTGTAGATGTGTAAAAGCACCACAGTTACTTACTGCTGAAATGTGTAACTTTATAGGAGCTAAGAAGCACAGCACAGGTGATGGAACATCTGCAGGTTAAGTTTGTGAAGCTGTTTAACCTATCAGGTGTCATACACATGACCAAAGTCAGGAACAAAGCAGACCACATTTAATGCATTGTAAAGAGGTGGGTATGCATCTTAATTGATTTTTTAGCCACATGGAGGCAAAGCAACATACTTATATATATATATTTTCCCAGGGCGTATGTTCCTCATATAGACTAACATTGTAATAGGTTGGTAAGGACTATCTCTGCAGCAAATGAAGGGCAACGGGCATCTTAATTTGAACAGTAAAATACGTTCAGCCAATGTGGAGATGAAATGTCTACAAAAAAAACTGAAAACTGTCCGCAAATTTGAGGGTGTATATTTCAAAGAGTATACCATCAATAGGCTTTAAGCTGTGAATTCAACACAACAAACCCTTTTGAAAGGTCTTGCTAATGTGTAATATTACAAGTATATTAAGCTGGGGAACATAGGACCCTGAGAACAGATTAAAATGTTAGTAGACAATTGTATATGCATTCAGCTAAAACAAAGCAACATCAGCATTCATAAAATCGTGTTTCTGGCCACCTGGTAAATGCAAGTCTAAAATGTGTTCTCCTTTTAGGTCGGTTTTGGTCTTACCGAACATTGACAAAAAAATATCTGGCTCTTATCTGCTCAACGTTACACTGTGCTAAATACTACTGTGCTACAGTAGTAAGTTACTAACTGTGTTTGCCATTTGTTGCTGGCAGGAAGAATACACTTGGTTTATCAGAGCTTTTCTCCTGGAAGAGCTACCAGCTACGTCTTGCACAGTTTGAAAGTTTGTGGTAGAAAAACCAAAACAATATGCTAAAGCGGCTAAAAGGGCTAAAAAAAAACTCTGTAGAGCTGAATAACTGCCAAGTTTGCATAAGTCCCTGTGGTTTTATCACTACAGCTGACAGATGATACCTATAGTCATCAAGTACAGCTCATCAAAGAACTATAGCAGTGTTTTTCAAGCTAATTGCAAGAAGCTTCAACTCAAAAATGAGAACATTTTTTAAGGCACCAAGTTGAAATCGAGGCCTCTCTGCCAGCTGAATACAAATAAACAACTCCATCAACTTTTACAGCGTAATTCCACTGAGGAGACTCAGTGTGGCAATTAATGACAAAATAAGATATACGGGAAACTCTGTAAAAACACTGCAATTCAGCCAATAAATCCTGAAGAGATTGGTTTACCTTACACATAATTACTGCTACAACTTCCCTGCAAGGCATCTCATAGATTAAAGGAATAACAGAATGTGTCTTTGATGCTTTGATGGTGCTGGGATGGGATGTTGTTTGTCTTTTTGTGACTAAGCTGCGCAGTGTGTTTTCAGTTTCACTGTGCTCTTTGTGATATCTGAGAGGGGGTGTCAGGACAGATAGAAACAACAGGTAATCATGCGTCACAATGACACCATGAGTATGAGCCCCTAGGATGCTCAGTGTACTTTGTATTTCCTATTTCTGGTCTCAAACATGGGGCGTGATGATGCGGACAAGGACTCAAGAGCATTGCATGTTTAGAGCATCTCTGTCATTCTTTTAATATAGCCTATCCATAATTCCATCGTCTATAATTAGGCATCCTTTACATCTCTCGTAATTGGCCAATTTCAAAGGAGATATATTTACTGTAAATTATAATATTTCAGGACGTTGCACTTTGCCAAGGAGGTCATGTTTGTGAGGTCTTCAAGTTATATATTGGTTTGATGTGGGCAGCGCCTAAAATGAACACTCGAGCACCAGCAAATGTGGGTGAATTTTGCCATTTTATGGTGAAACTGTCAATTTCTCATCATTTCAACCGAGTCTTCCACTTCCTTGGATTTTACCACAAAAATGTGGCAGCACATTACTGGGTGAAGAGGCCAGTTGAAACAAGCAACCAACAACAAGATGAAGACAATATAAAGAAAAGTAAAAGAAGACCATCATCACGACCGAAAGAACGAGATCCAGGGTACAAGCAGCCGAAATGGGTTTCCTCAGGAGGGTGGCTGGCGTCTCCCTTAGAGATAGGGTGAGAAGCTCAGTCATCCGAGAGGAGCTCGGAGTAGAGCCGCTGCTCCTTCGCGTTGAAAGGAGCCAGTTGAGGTGGTTCGCTCATCTGGTAAGGATGCCTCCTGGGCGCCTCCCTAGGGAGGTGTTCCAGGCAAGTCCAGCTGGGAGGAGGCCTCGGGGAAGACCCAGGACTAGGTGGAGGGATTATATCTCCAACCTGGCCTGGGAACGCCTCGGGATCCCCCAGGCGGAGCTGGTTAATGTGGCTCGGAAAAGGGAAGTTTGGGGTCCCCTGGTGGAGCTGCTGCCCCCGCGACCCGATACCGGATAAGCGGACGATGGACGGATGGATGTAAAAGAAGACGTTTCAATGTGGACAACGGCAAGGTTTGTGAGTGACTGATTTAAAACAAAAGTACTGAACAAATGTACTGCAGTGCAGTATTGTTATACAGTTTTATGGTTTATATTGTTTTTTATAATGCAGTATTGATTTTGTTAACAACTTGACAGCACTTAAATGTGTATTCTTAACAAGTTCAAGAATGATGCTCGTGTATTTCCTGCATTTCACCTTTCACCAAAGAAATTGGCTGGTAAAAAAGCCTGTGTGGCTAGTAGAGTTTAAAATCCACCTGCCACAGTGGCTCGTGTTTAAAAGATTTATCTACACGCCCTGGTTGTGGGTCATGACACCAAAACAATAAGCTAGTTGTGAGAGAACTGCTGAACTGGGTGATAATTCTCTGTGGGTTTGTCGCTATAAGTTAACATTTTTCATGTTACAGATCATTAATTGATCTTTGATGATATAAACATATTGATTACCGCAACTTTAACTAATCGTGCTAATAATTAATACATTTAAGTAGTCACTGAGCAATTGTCTGAGTGTGCTTATTATTTTATTCATGTAATAACACATTCATCTACCTTCTACCCATCTACCTTCTGCCAAAAAAAATTGTGCAACCATTGCACAAACAAGACAAAATATACAAGACATCTATATAGTCTATATAGTATAGTATTGTAGTAGCATTGCCTTCCCTCACCCCATTTCTTTACCACACACATACACGTACACAAACACACACACACAGCTAATTTTAGAATCCTGATTCTTACGTCTGGGAACATTCCTGGAGAAGTAGAACAGATATTTGGGGCAAGGGATGGTGACCAGCTCACCAACATCAGCACTAGGCCAGCAGGTGATCTTGTCCCATGTCCCACTGCAACCTGACCGAGACAGTGAAAGAGAGAGGCCAAAAAAGGCATGTTTGTAATTGTTAAACAACTACATGCACCAAGATAACAACATAACTATTTTTGGATAGTATGTATATCTAACACTGTTGATAGAGGACTCCATTCAAGTGATGAACAGCAGCCTGCTTCAGAAAAAGGTGGACTGCTAGAGTTCCCATGGCAGCCAATATGTCTTGGCTCAAGTCAGCTGTCGTTCCAGCCCCTGGGTCCATAACAGATGATGACCTGAGTAAACACGCTGCCTCCATGACTAATAAAACAGATCCCTGTCCTTTGTTACACACTGTAATTTGAATTCACCAGACCACTGTAACTATCTACAGTGCGTCTGCTCTCAGGATGCAAAGTCAAGTCACGGCAGGCAGGTGTCAAATCCACACCTGGCTGCCATTTCATCACTGTGAAAAATCTGTTTAGCAGGTGCTATTTGCATTATCACCCTGAGGACTTTGCAGCATTTATATTTGAAGGAATCCATAGGGAGCAAAATGATCTAAATGGGAAAACAATAATGAGTGTATAATGACTTTTTCATTGTGTGAAAGTAAACAGAGTCTCTTGATACATGCATTAGAATCAATGAGGTTTTGGTTACACACAGAGGTAATAGATGCTCAATGAAACATGAGTATCTCTCAATAAAACATAATTACATGCTGCGTGCAGTGAGGATGCAACACCCCACTTGGCAAGCTGTAATTCCAGCTTCATCAACAATAAATTGAAACAGATCAGCTAAGTGAGTTTTGTTATTGCCCACTCAATGTGTGGTGAAATATAATCAATTAGAAAGTTTTTTTTTAAACTGAACAAAGGCAAATGTGACAGACGGCTGGCATTAGTTGGAAAACAGTGTTCAGCCATGCAAGCTGTAATGTAAGCCAGAGGGGAGGTTTGAAAAGCCTTTGTTGTCTTTAGAGCTTGTTGTGTCACTTCGATCAGAACCTACTTGTGGATTAAGCAAATTAGGATAAAACAGAATAAGTGCAGGAAGGACAATAAAGACATGTCGAACACACAAAAAATCCACATACCTGTCGTTTTGTTCTCAATCTCAGCCTCGCACAAGTCCTTCTCCTTCTCTATTTCCTTCACCATGTCACACATCTGACTCTGCACTGAAAACACCTGCATAGAGAACATTTTACACTTTTTCTGTAGATCTCTTTTTTAAGATAATTTTTGGGGCATTTTTAGGCCTTTATTTGACAGGACAGCTGAAGACATGAAAGGAGAGAGAGTGGGGGAATGACATGCAGCAAAGGGACAGTAGTAGAACCCGAGCCCACTGCATCGAGGAGTAAACCTCTATATATGGGCGCCCGTTGTACCAACTGAGCTATCAGGGCGCCCGTTTTCTGTATATCTCTTTAGGCCACAGTGACATTCGAAAGTGTCACTTGCAGATCATTTGTCCATTAGTGAAGCCTGCACGAGTTCTGCTGCATGTCTTCTCTCAACAGTGCTTCACATATCAAGGCAAACACATCTATTGTAACCACTGGGGTCTTCCTGAGATGAGCTGACATGCAAGCTACCATTAATCACTCCACCCGACACACATGGTAGACACAAAATCAATCTTGTGACTGTGATTCAACAATCGTATTCCACAGATTTGCATGTGCGTGTTTGGAAGATGATGAGTGTATATCCAGCCAGTTTCAACATGAAGCTGAATCCATGAGGATTCACCACCAGATATACAGATCCTCTACTGGACTTGAAGATTTATTGCTGCCACTTAGAGGAATGAGTCTCCTCTCTGTGGGCATTAATCAGACTGGTACTATGTGGCTATTGTTAGCAATATGACCCCCACCCCCACCCCACACACACACACACACACAAGGTGACCCCCCCCTCCCATTTAAGTTATGATTTATCTAACTCCTTAAGCTACGAAGCACGTCCTGCACTACCTTATCCACGGTGCACCTCTGGACTATGATTAGAGAAGATGTCAGTGATGTATCAGCGCTGCCTTAAGCAATGCACAATGGAGTATCAGGAAAAAGCTTCTTGCATTCCGTCACCATGATCATGATCATCATTTTTACTTTCCTCACCAGCAGTGACAACCCATCTTTTTCTTTACTTCATTTTCAACACTGAGGCACTGAAACAATCTGTGAGTGTGTACAAAGACATGAAAAGACATGAGAGCCAGCACGCTATTCTAAGGGCTTTGGCCTCCAACTGAGTTCCAGCATGAATCATATGTTCTTCTCTGCAGGAGACAGTTGTGGTTAAGGAGACCAGAGAGTACAAAGGCAGACAAAGGAGACCATTGCAATGGCAACTCATCTTAATCTAAGTCATGAAAAGAGATCAGCTAGGACATGGAACACATGAATGCCACTGAATAACAATCAATGTCTTGCTTTGGTTACAAATGTCATTTAAAAAGCTGCAAGATTTGCTTGAGGGGACTGACACACAAAGCAGAGGCTGAAGCTGGAGGTAGGAGAATGGTGTTGTGATGATTGGAGAGGGAGTCATTCTTGATTTTGAGCAATCTTTTGTAGCTCAAGTTGAATTATTTGTTCTGAAATGTGTCTATTAACATAAGCAATGACGATGAAAACTTGACTAGACTAAATCCCAGTATTTTCTGGATGCATCCCATTACTAACTAAATCATTCTCCTCACAGCTTCCCTCCACACATGTTGACAGGTCAAAGCGGGGAACATTGGTGCGCGTTGCATCCAAAACTGCGTGCACCCGTGTGCGCATCGAAGTATAGGCTATATACTTGAAGGCAACGCTGACATGAAAGGTCAACGTGGTCAACCTTACATTGCCAAATTAGACGAGCATCTGACGCATAGTTAAAAACAAGCCCAAGTTCAAGTCATGAGAAAAGTCAAAAGTGTTCAAAATACTCACGAGTTCCAGCAACATGCAGGAGAGCAGAATGCACACGCTCTTTGAAACTGGCACCAACATATCTTTTACAGTAGTCGATGCTGAATACTGTAAAAGCAAAATAGGTAAAGGAATTGAAAAAGTCGTAATCCGCTGCTGGTTGGTACGAGTCTCCTTCGGACTCTGTGCGTGCTTGCGCTCTGACTCTGAGTGAATAGCTCCGCTCCTGAAATCCTCTTCCTCCTCTTCCTCCTCCTCCCACTCGAGCTTTTACATTGAACATTCTGCATTGAACAACCAAAAAGTAGCCAATGATATCACTTTTGAACGTCAGTAGATGAGGGCGTAAACACTCGGTACAAAGAAAGAAGGATGTACTGTCTCGTTAGAGTCAAATAAAGATATGACTGACCCTTTGTTACATTTTCTATGTCCTATTTGTGAAGAGCAAACAATGTAAGCCTATCATGAAATGTCATAGAAGTCTGTTGTATTACCAATTATTTATTTTATAGGCTACTGCAATATTTTATCACACCTTGTCCTGTAAAGTTTTACCTGTATAAAAAATGGCAGTGATGGAAATAAGTAACTTTTCGTTTTATACTTCACATGACAATTCAAAGGTAATATATTGTACGCACTAGGTTTATTTAACAGCTAATACATTATAATACATTAACTCAGCACTAGCTGCACTCAGCACTCAGCTGCACTCAGCACTACAGATTAGGAATAAGAATAAACCTGTGGTTTCCACACTTGTTCTTCTTTTTTTTTTTTTAATTTTTTGGCTTGTGACCCCTTGTTATGTTTCAAATGTCCATGAGAGACCTCTAAACCTCTTCACCTCTAAACGTTTTAAATGGTTTGATTTAAAAAAAAACGTTTGAGGTTTGGCATCTTATACTTGATCAGTAACAATCAACAGTGTCATATATAATCATGTTAATGGCCATTTTTGTGTGCAGCATCAGTACTTTTACTTTGATACTTTAAGTATATTTTGCTGATAACAATTTAACACATGACAACAATTTTAAAGGCAGGACTGTTACTTGGAATGGAGTATTTCTACACCATGGTATAGGTACTTCTGCTCAGGTAACGGATCTGAGTTGCCTACTTTCTCCACCACAACTATAAATTAAACTAAATGCAATTACTAAGCACAGAAATATGAGTCCTTCAAGGACTTAGAGACATAATAAAGGTAAAATCTGAATAAATGTGTAGAGGAGCATAAATGGGATGGATGTTACTAATGAATCAACACCTTCCTAAGACAATTTATGTTGTTTTTTCCTCATCTGTATAGTTTATATACAGTGGTTTAAGAAAGTTTACACACCCATGCTAAAGTTGATTAAAAAGAAGAATAAAAATTTTTTTTTGGAAATTGATCTCAATACCTTAATTCAAAAAAGGAGGAAAATCCAACATTTTAAGGACACCCATTTTCTTTGTGAATTAATAATGTATTGCAAATAAATAAGTGTTCTTCCTTAAAACACAGCGGGCATAAGTACATTATACAGACCCCTATGTTAAATTCCCATAGAGGCAGGAAGATATTTATTGTTAAAGGCGAGTTATTTCATGGATCCATGATACTAGGCATCCTGATAAAGTTCCCCTTGGCCTTTGGAATTAAAATAGCCCCCCCCATCATCGCATACCCTTCACCATACCTAGAGATAGGCATGGGGAAATTTCCATAAGATCACCTCTCAATGCAAATCAAACCAGCTATTAAGCTTACTGAAATAAACCATGCCAATCTCTAGGTATGGTGAAGGGTATGTGATGATATGGGGTTAGTTTAAATCCAAAGGCCATGGGAACTTTATCAGGATGCATAGTATCCTAGATCCATGAAATAAATATCTGCCCGCTTTTATGGGCATTTAACATAGGGTTGTGTATACTTATATGCCCCCTGTATTTTAAGGAAGAACATTATTTACAATACAGTATTCATTCACCAAGAAAATTGGTGTCCTTAAAAGGTTGGATTTTCCTATTTTTTTAATTAAGGCATTAAGATCAATTTACAAAATACCTTTTTTTTATTCTTCTTTTTAATCAACTTTAGCCCAGGTGTGTAAACTTTCTCAAGACACTGAAGCTGCAAGAAGGTGGGGTACACCTTACAATATAATCCAATCCAATGAAACATTACAACAAACTAAATCCCCTAAAACTGCCATGAAGTTGAGGCAAAACAAACATGACTGTGTTTATAAATTAGGTTATCAGCATTTACATTTACAGTCCAACAAAATACACACAAGAACCATTACGTTTTTTTTTTTATTGGTTCAGACCATATATGGTCTATGTATTGAAGACCATACTGTAAAATTCACATGAACTGTGTAGTTACATGCAATAAAAAATTTCTCTCAGTTGGCTCTCAGATATGGAGCCAGTCATAGCTGAAACACTGCTCTCAGATAAGACAATGCTACTGCTCAGAGCATGATGTATGGTGCACATATGTGATGAGTTATAAAGCAATAATTCATAAAAAAACTGTGTGGGAAGATTGAAAAAATGACTGCTTTCTCTAGAATGTCCAGCAATGTGGAAAAACATGCAGTGTGTTTGTCTGTGGTCAGATGGTTACTCTGTCATTACCAGTGTGCATAGTGTGAAGAGATGAGCATTGTGTAATTTACTTTCAAACATGTTGAAAACACATAACTAAAAACAATACACATAACCAATCCTTGTTTCCCCATGCACTAACTCCTGTAGTGGCAGCATGTGCTTTACCTTGTGTTTTACTGGTCTGGTTTTACTATGAGCGAGTGACTCACCGAGGCTTATGAAAGCTTTGATGGATGTCAGAATAACCTTCATATGAAATTAAAGTAAATGTTTGAGCTTTTAAGTTCTGATGGATGAATATTGTAGAATTTCAGGACATAACACTCTGTTCCATCTTTAGTTTCTTGTGCCTCTTGTGTTGTTTTCTGGGGCCCATCTGTGTGCACACTTCCTTTCTTCTAATATGAAGCATTTTAACATCGTCTATGCTAATGTACAATCACATAAAATTCCAGAATGTCTTCATTTAATGACAGATGAATGAAATAAGTCATGCTCATGTTTAGGTTTCTACTGGCATTTTGGGTTTCTACTAGAACATGTTTACATGCTTTAATGTAAAAATACATTATTTTTCTCATACTGTCTGTCTGAATACATCTGTATTCACCCTCTGTAACGGCACTGTAGCAGCAATTTTAACACATATGTATAGTGTACTTTGGACATCACACCTGCACGGAAGTCCTGACGGGTTGTTTAAATGCACAGTTTATGAATACGGGCTTTGTGCAGTTCTCTGTGGATTGAGCATTTTTGATACTTAAAACAATATTCATTTAGCACCTCCACCTGAGTTTCTAATCAGAAAGACATGGAAATCTTAGGAACACATTTTTCACAACCCTCTGTAATTAAGATGATTGCTTCCAAAGAGGATAAGCAATTTGTCTCTCAGCATCTTCTTGTTACGTACATCACTTGACAAATGAGATATAGTGCCAATCAGAGGCTGCGAGGGGTCTCATTTACAAATATTAAAGACTTAATTGCTCAAAATGAATGTGGGAATTATTTATTGTTGGTAATTGTTCCGGCTCCTTCCCCCCACAGAGAGGTGATGTTCCACGTTCCCAGAGCCAGCCTCTGCCGACCCGGTTTGATCCGTTGAGGCCCCTGACCTTCGCTGCCACCCATGTGGCAGCAGACCTGACCCCAGCGGTTCCTCCCACAGGTGGTGGGCCCATGGGACGGAGAGAAGGGTGCCACGTAGCTTCTTCGGGCTGTGCCCGGCCGGGCTCCGTGGCAAACCCGGCCATGCGCACCAGGCGCTCGCTGACGAGCCCTGGGCTTCCTCCGGGAAGGGTCACACCCTCTCTGCCTCGCTCACTAATAGGGTTTTTGAACCATTCTTTGTCTGGCCCCTCACTTGAGACCACTTTGCCATGGGAGACCCTACCAGGAGCAGCTCCAGACAGCAGCCCTCAGGTTCATAGGGACACACAAACCTCTCCACCACGATAAGGAGTATATACTTGTGTTACTGAGGGCTAGACCTCCCATTTTCATAGCCACAGAGTTTCCTATGTCAATGTGTTTCTGATGCGCAAAACATAAATGCAGACATTTGTGTTAAGTATGCACTATTAATGGATAACTACAGCTTCTGTGCCACTCCTTCTCCACCGTCTTAAATTAATTCATACAGTAGGGAAATAGTGCAGAGAAAAAGTTTGGCATAAACATCCAGGCTGCTCTGAAGCAGTGTGTCTTTTGTCCGCTTTCACTCATCTGTGAGAGGAAAGGCCAAAGTGTTTGTCAGAAAGAAGGATGAAACAAGAATAACAACTATTCATTAACCAAAGATTATTCATCATTTTTTCATGATGTATTTCACATCTTTTCGCATTAATCCATTCAAGAAGCAATTGCATTTCTCCACAGAGATATGAGGCTGTTGGTGTCGTCAGTGTCAATAGAGGGGTTTGTTCCATGCATGGTTGGAGCGCCTACACCAAGGTTGCACACGTTTGAGAGTTTGAGTGAAAGGTGTTTCGACAATAAGGAAACTGACGTCATTATTTTGAACTGAATGCCATTTTGGTTTCAGTGAGCAGTCAAGGACAGACAAGGAATAAATGCCTGAATCAAGTAACGAGTAACTAAGGGACAAGAGCAGCTCTAGTGGTATGCACTGTAAATTATTCAACAATTCTTTCACATTTTATTTCACAGCCTGTGGAAAATAAGATGGAAACAACAGGGGAACAAAGCATCTAAATGACTGAATTTATGACCATACATGTAAAACAGGTGTGTATACATAGTCAAACACTGTTTGCCAATATCAGCTATTCAGTACACATAGAGAGGAAGAGAAAAAGGAAGCTGACAAAGTCTGTGTTTACATGTTTACTTTATGATGCATGGGTGTAAGTATTATGGTGTCCGATGCTGGCAACTTCCAGTAAAGACAAAATCAGAGGATTAGATGCTTCAGTGTTGAGTTCACTTAGGTGATCTTGACCTCTGCCGGGTCAAATCTGAGAAGTCATGAGATGGATAACATGAGAAAAGAAAAGAAATATCACTCTGCTATAATCTTTTTTACTTTTCTCCTATCTTGTGAAACACTGGATGTATTGTTATCTTCAGGCCGCAAAAAAGTCATTATAATGAAAGAAGGGAACATCCTCCTTGCTGCTGCTCATATCTCATGTACGCATGTAACTTGTTACAGTCTACATACTGTAAGGCAGTATGACACAGCCTGTAAATCATCGCTTTCATAACTATATCCTTCAGATTGGCAAGATTAATCAGGATAACACCATGGCAACAAGTTACATATTAAACTGGAAATTAAAGTAAGAGTTGTCTTCTCAAAGAGACAGGGCTGACTCAGACATACTGTACATAGTGCTTTTTGCAGTGGTGGAAGAAGTACTCAGAGGGCAAAATACCACAGTGTAAAAATACTCTGTTACAAGTAAAAGTCAAAGAATAGGGCCACTAGTACGCATTCTGAATAATTTCACTTCTGCAACTTTAAGTGCATTTGTTGCCTGTTGTACTTTTACTGCGTGTATGTGTGTGTTTTTAAAAACTAAAATATGAGTTATGAGCTTTTACTTGTAATGGAGTATTTTTTTAGTGTGGTATTGCTACTTTTGCTTAAGAACATGATTACGAAGTATCTTCCACCACTGGTTTTAAGTGAGCGCGGGCTTAATATCAAATAGAGCTCAGGTAGCCTACTGAAATCCAAAGGACTACATGTTTTAACACATTGCTAGCTAATTACACTGAATGCTGAACTGAACAGTGTCAATTAAGGTTTGCAAGAAAGGTTTCAGTCGAACCATAGACTGTTAATATTGAACAGTCTATGGTTTCAACCAGGACACTGCGGCCACCTGGTGGGCAAAAATCTCATAAAAAAAGAAAACGTTGCTCATTTCCTATTGGCTGATGAAACATGACGCAACGTTGACAAAGCAGGAAATTAAACTCAACCAGAACCAACCAACAGCTTTTGTTTTCATTTTCGTGACCAAACTACAGGTGTGTCCGAGTTTTACCTCCTAGTTTAACAGGTGCGTCTTTTCCACTTATCTGGTCTTTATCTGTAATTTGTCTTCCCAGCAACCGACGTACTTCTGCCCTGATTACTGTGTTTAACGTTAAGCCTACAGTAATTTGACTTATGTTGACTTTACACCTTCCTTATAAGCTACAGATATGGGTGATTTTCCTGTAAACCCGCTGGTGTTGATTGGTGTCGGGTCCAGCTTTGCCTTCTCTGGCCTTTTCTATCATCTATACCAAGAAAAGAAAAAAGAGTTGGAAAAGCTGAAGGCAAGTACATTGTCTTCGTCCTGTTTTAAATATTTACCACATTTATGGTCTCGGAATTATTTTTAAAATGATAATCTTAAAGCTTTTTTTTCCCTTCTTCATTTTAGGAAATCCCCATTTTCAAGCCAGATCAACATTTGGTCAGAGTACTAAGAGCATCTCCCCACAAGCGACTTCAGTATGTTGCTGTAGAAGGTAGCTACAAACTACAATGAACATTTGAGTATATGCAGTTTTGTATGGGATCAATCACAGGTTTTTGATAGTCTCCTTCATATCTGCTTGAAGGTCTGGTCCAAGCGGATGGGGAGCCTCTGGCCAGCCAGTTTGTCCCACGATGCGTCGGTGTGATTCAGAAGATAGCAGTTGAGGAGCACTGGAAATACTGGAACTCCGTCACCAAGACATGGTACATTTATTCTACTAAAACTAAATAACACCAAAAGTGTCAATTTATTTATCAAGCAACTAGCCTCGTAACAACATAAATACTTTTGCAGGAATTCTCGGACAGTGAACAGAAAAGAAACCAACAACTCTGTGCCTTTCAGTCTGGTCAGCCCTGGAGCCTTCTTCACTGACTTGTATGTGAAGATTCAAAACCCTCTGGAGGCCTCTGGGTGCTACCTGGACAGGGTTTATTTCAAAGTAAGACGTGCTGAGGAGGGTTTGGGGGATTTAGTGATACAGGGCCTCAGTGGGGAGAAACCAGTTGCGATGGAGGAGAGCGAGGAGCTGCTGCGTGTGGGGAGCACCCTGACTGGTTTTGGTGAGGTGGTGCTGGAGGGGGGCCAGGTGATGAGGCTGCAGGCCCCGCAGAATGGCCGCAAGTTCATCCTTGTGCCCACTGACTACAGGAGCTTCATGGACAGGCACGAGAGGTCAGTCAGCATGTGGAAGACGCTGACTGCTGTTTCTGGCATCACAGGGGCTTCGCTTCTAGCCAAGGTCATTTACTGCTTGGTTGGAAAAAAGGATGACAGGTCATAGTAGGCTTGAAGACGTGTGGATACTGCAGGGTTAAGGGCCTTAAAAAGCTGTGTCACAGCTTTTTGGGTGCCCCATTACTGACTCAGGTGTTTTATTTTAGATTTCATGGCACTACCCTGATGCTAACATAATTTGTCACTTGCCATATTGCAAGGTTATAAAGCTGTAAGGGGCAAAATACAACCATATTGGATGCAACATTAGACACGTAGAAAGCACAATGTTTTAGAAAGACGATTAAATTAGAAAATACAAAAAGAAACTTACTTTACGAAAGGTAGCAACCACAATTTTAGATTACAATTAGACAAAACCCAAGTTTATTATGTATTTTCTAAACTGTTTTCTAATGCTATTGTATTCAATATTTAGTTGAATTGTTTTATCCAATGTTGCTCTTACTGAATGGACCACTCGAACAAAAGATGTTTAATAACTAAAATGTAGCCAAAAATGTAAGTATCTACCTAAATCCTACACCTCGTGATGCGAGCACTGGCGGAGTAGGGCACTTTAGTCTGGTGAAGACAATTAGGTCTGTAGGCCTAAAAGAGTTTGTACTGTAGATGAATGGAGCCTTGGTACAAGATAAATTCCTGGTAGGTCTACTGGTGTACAGTAGCATGTCAAGCTATGACAAATTATTAAGTATAAATTGAGCTTGAAACCTGATATTGCCTCTAAGCTACAGTATCTGATTTTTTTTAGCAGTCATTGGGTCATTATTATAAGCATTGCAATTGATATATAACACCTGAGGAACAGGCATTCAATGCAAGATTTTGGAAGTTTAAACATTTTATTTTAGCTGAAATGAGTCATGTGTAATCATTTCTTTTCACAATCTTTTACTTTCACTTTTGATTGCATTATTTTAACTGCAAACCTGATGAAAGAAATTCATATCTTTTCACGTTCCAACATTCTAGTCATATCCAACAGGATGGAATTAAAATCCAATTTTAAGGGGATTTGTACTGAATCTATTTAGCAGAATAATCTACCTCCTAGATCATTGTTTTATTGTATTGGTTTCTGACCTGCAGTCTCTGTTCAGCATGCAGCCAAAAAATAGAACACTGTACACAATTTTTTTTTTAAAGTTCTGTGGTCTTTGTATTTGATAAAACACTTTTTTAAAACCTTAAACTGTTTATTTATTGAGCCATTTTCTGTTGACAGAAAAGTGAGATACGTTTTCAAGCAGTCCGAGGGTCTTTCTTCTTTATTTGGATATTGATGTTCATAACACACAGCCCTTACATGACGTGGAACTATGATGAAAAGAATGAGCTTCAACTGTACAGATATTTAGAAGATATTTTGGTGGATGTAAGTGGCAGAAATCCACTGGAGGGTAAAACAAATAGCCAGAATCTCTTTATTCACACAACAATGTTCAAGTTTGTCATCTTTGTCCTCTGAGTTCTCATTATTTCCCTTCCTCCTCTGAAAACTCCTCAGCCTCCTCCAACCATTGGATGAACTTTTGAAGCTGTTGAAGAAAAATATAAGAAGAGAGAGGGTTGTGTGAAACACAACTCACAATTGCTACCACAATAAAGTCATTTGAAAAATGTCTTACTTGCAAACTGGTTTGTGATGTAATTTATATGTAAATAATGTGTCATGGATTTTGTCAAATACACAGCAGGCCCGCTGCTGATGGACAGGTTAGAAGAGTGAACATATGTCCTCTTTGCAAAACAAGATCATAGGTCATACCGATCACTGTTTTATTACAGTGTTATGTTATTCCCTTTAATATTTAGATTTGATATATTAACTTGTAGAAAAAAGGATGATTATTTGATTAATTTAACTGTTTTTTCTTTCCCTTGCAAGTCTGGTTTGGTCCTCCATACAAAGAAAGGTATTTTTGTCCCTTTCTATTAAATTTGATTCAGTTAAATTCTAGCTTCATCTACATTTTATTCCCTACATAAAAAACATTGAAAGAATGAATTGCCTTGGTGAAGGGTGCTACATAAATAAACATGCCAGGTTATAAGCAATGCTTCAAGGAAAGGAACAATAAGCTAGGGCTGGTCAATATATCAATGTATCGATAATGCGATATGAGACTAGATATCGTCTTAGATTCTGGATATATTGTAATATGGTAAGTGTTGTCTTTACAGGCTGCATTACAGTAAAGTGATGCAATGTTCTGAACTTACCAGATTGTTCTAGCTGTTCTATTATTTACGTTTACAAACAAATTAATTAAATCATTTCTGGAGAATATTTATCAAAAATCTTATTGTGTAAATAACATTTTTGTTAAAGAACCAATAGTCAACCATACAATATCGTCGCACTATCGACATTGAGGTATTTTGTCAAGAATATCGGGATATTTGATTTTCTCTTTATTGTATTTAACACCAACGTAATGCTCTCCATTCTCTGTACTGTATTACATCTATTGTGCTGGCACCAGCTGGTAACAAATCATCTCATCATCCAAACTTCAACCCTTTACATGATAATTGTTAAATTATATCATAACTAGTGTCCTATGTACCTACCCCTGGTTCTTGCGTAGCTGCTTGCTCATGTCGGTGGTGGCTCCCTGGGAGAACCAACGCAGTATCATCTCCTCCTCCAGGATCTCCAGCTGGTACATGCTCATCAGGACCTGGATGAAAACAAAGCAACAGCATCTTCAGCACCAGGTATAGTCCAGGATGAACGCAGAGTAACCTGCAGGATTACATGGTCCCGGATGTTCGAAGACCAACATCTTTTCTTGTTAACCCGTGGTTCAACCTGTATTGGAGTCAGCAGATTACTAAGTGTACATGGCAATGTCGATTGGCCCTGACCTTGAACATAGCAGCCCAGTGACTCTTCTGCTCCAGGAAGTGTTCCTCAAAGGCAGACAGACAGTCTAGATGGTCCTGTGCTCTCTTCACATAGTTCTTAAACACCGGCGCCCATTTCTTTAATAACTGAGAAGAGAACAAAGGCTATTTAATTCTATTGTGTCTACACATGAACGTGTTGTTAAAAAAACACCACCACATACTTACCGGTTCGAGCAGAGTAACGTACTGTGATGGGGTAAGCTGTGGGCCCTGCTGCTGGAAAGGATACTCCAGCACCACTCTGGTTAAAATCTGCATCACCTCCTTCAGAGTGATGTTGTAAGCATACCTGAAGGGAAAGAGTGTGTCAAAACTGAATGTGCAAAAACAAAATCACTTTGAAAGAGAGCAATAGAACTGCGGGACATTTTTAAGTTCCTCCTCACTTCAGAGAGTTGATCTCAAGTACAAGATTGTCAAAGCTGATGTTTTCCTCCAAACCTCTCTGCAGAGTCCCCAGCACCTCCATCTGGAAGACTACACATGAACAGACCAAAGTCATGCATTAAAAAACAAAACAAATGAAAAGGCCATTAGACCATCTAACTGTAAAGAAGATTTTAAACAGATATATGCAGTTATATGGTCTTGTTGTTGGTTGTGTATCTCTTTGGCCAGTAGGGGGCAGATAGGTGAAACTCACCTTTGACATCATCCATCTCGGGGGATGGAATCACTGGGTCATCAGGATCATCAGGCTCACTGTCCTCACTTTCACTCTCAGGGTCAGGGTTCAACACCAAACCTGTTGAACGAGAGACAAAAGCCAGGCTGTTGGAACATGGACTATATCATTATAGGAAATGGCAGTTTCACTATATTGAACTCAACAAGCTAGCCATGCTGCTATCCTACCCCAGAGACAGTGCAACAACTCTTCATCCTCGGTGTCATCCAGACGGCTAGTCTTCCAGATGTAGCCTTTTCCCGCTGCTCCAACCTCTTCTGGGTTAAACACTAGAGGACAGATAGCTCTTTACCACAAACATGTAAGCATTTTGTTTACTCATGTATGCGTCAGTACACACAATACACACCTTTCAGTTTGGTTTTGTCTTTGCTGTGACCAACCTGGGCATCGTCACTCAGGAATTCATCATCATCCTCCTCCTCTTCCTCCTCTGGAAGGTGCATGGACACCACGGTACCTTCAGGTAGAGACATGTTTTGTCCAATCACCACCTATGAAACAGTTCCCAGCAAATTAAGTGAGAAGGTCCAGATAATATGGTCTTTAACATGAACAGCAGCTCTCCCAACTCACTAATTTGATCCATCAGCTTTTAGCTAATTACAATAAAGAATACATGATGATAATGCATGTGTTGCTTACGTTATACGCCAGAACACACTGTTTGTTTAGCTTCACGCCTTCTTTGATCTCAACCTTGTCGCAGACCAAAGACTGGCTGATCACCACGTTGCTGGCAATGTGAACATTATTCCAGATGTAGGCATGGTCTAGGGTTACATTGTCACCTGTTGTGATAAAAACAGCAACTGTTAACACCACTTTTATAACATACTTAAATATTCTTACTTTTCAAACACAAACAAATGCTGTCAGAGAGCTCACCTATGGTGCAATTGTTACCGATGACACTATTATAAATGTAACAGTTAGCACCGATGCTAGTGTCACAGCCAATGAGGACGTTTTCCACCATCTGGCTGCCATGGCCCAAGCTGACTCCAGACCCTCGGTAGACGTTGTGGCGAGAATACGTGCAGCTTCGTCCCTTCTGGTCAATGAAGTTTGCCTCTGGAGTCAGCGGGTACACCCATCGCCGCACGAGGTCCGACGACACCGAATCGTACATGAGAAGGTTGGACACCCGGACACCGTAACCATCCTTGGTGGCATGCATGTGTATCTGGTTGCCCATAATCTAAACAGAAATACAATGAATGATGCACTGAATCAGTAGCATAACATGATGAAAACTTCTATTAAATAAACTATGGCTGCACAATACCTCTTCATTAACCAACATCCCTCTGACAAAGTCATTCCTAGTCTGGTAGTCAAAATTGTCAGTGAAGAGCTCAGCAACCTGAAAAATGAATGATGACAAAACTTATGTTACCACAATAATAGTGATAATAGTGAGAATGGCTCCTGTCTATACTACTAACTAACCTGTGGGGAGCAGATACTGATGTGACAGTCCAGGAGGTCGTGTCTGATTTCAAACTCATCACTTGCACTGTGAAAAATGTTCTGCAAAACATACAGTAACAACGGTTAAAATTAATCCAAAGCCCAAGTAAATTAAAGATGTGTTAAAAATGTGAGACTCCTACCATGGGGAACTGTAGCTTCTTCAGCCCCTGTGTCTTCTGGTAGTGTAAAATCCGCTGGGTCTTGCTGTCCATAGCAACGATGACATCATCTTCCTCACAGCGGGACCTGTGACCTGGCGATGATTCCTTGAAGATCATGGTCATCACTGAGATGTTCTTCTCCATCTTGCGTCGATGCCTGTGCATGAACAAAATGACACATATAGTAACATATTAGAGCAACACAGTCAAAGGACACCTCATAATAGGGCTGCACAATTATGGCCAAAATGATAATCACGATTATTTTGATCACGATTATTAAAACTGTAGACAAATGTCAGACGTTTGGATCGGCGCTGTGTGGCGGGGCTGCGCGGAGAGTAAGAGGAGAGAGTGTAGAAAGATCCAAAACAGGCACACTTTACGGAAGAAATGGGTCATGTAACGAAAAATTAAACCATATATAACAACATTGCAGTGGATGCGAGGACATTATGTGCACCGGTGCGTCCTAGAGGAGCTAACAGCTAACAGACGCTAACTAGCACCGACTAGCACTGCTCACTGCTGTTGTCTGAAAAATAACAGACGGGACAAAATGTTGCGTTTACTGGTAAACTGGTAAACCTTGAGACCGACGTATAACCGACTGCTATCTGTTGAATTTTCCTCATGTTACTCTGTCCTCTGTGACTGTCTACATCTAGAAACTAAGCTGGGCGGTGCAGGGAACAACTGACTGGCTCATTAGCAGACAGGGGTTTACGGAACGGTAGATGGACTTTGCAAAAAACTCAGTTCTATAAAATGATATTTAAAAAAAAAATCGCTCGATCACGCAAATTTGATCGTGGGAAGTCAAAATCGTGATCACAATTCGATTAATTGTGCAGCCCTACCTCATAATGTCATTTTTTCTGACTATATTTCTCTTACCTGTGCTCCTGCAATGCCTGACTGATGTCAATATTCGATACCACATCTCCATAGACCAACACGAAGTCGGAGCGCAAAAGGGACTTTGCATCAACATCCCGGAGCACATCCCCTAGGGAGCGGTACATCTCTGAGGTGATGATGTGGACTGTGTTTGGAGAGGTGGGTCGACACCACTTTGACTTACTGTCAGACACAGGGACAGGTCAAAATCTTTCATTGAGACCAATGTGTACAATACACACACAGAATGAGTGAAACTTACAGCAAGTGTTCCTTGATTTTACTGGCCATCCAGCAGCAGAAGACAAATGTTTCCTGCACCCCAGTGGAAGTGAGGAACTCCAGGGTGTAGTCGATCATGGCAACATTACCCAGCGGCAGCAAAGCCTGTCATCATTTGAAATGTGACAGATGTCATGAGTGAAGAAGCTAGCTAACGTTAACTGTAGCTACAGCGTCACTTTGGAAATTGAAAACAAGTAACGTTACCCAAACACTATTACACAGAAACAACAGCTCAAAAAATACATTTAAAGTTACGTGTTTAGCTTTGTTAAAATGGTTTCACAATGTGTCAGAGCAGCCCTGTCACTGTTTACAGCATGGGCATTGGCTAGCTACCATTAGCACTCCCGTTAGCTTAGCTCGCTGCCTACCCTCGGCTGGTCTTTGGTCACCGGGAAAAACCTCCGGTTGAAGCTGTCAGCGACTAAAACAGCCTGCAGCGGATGCTCCTCTTCTTCCTGCTCATCAGCACATTTTCTACCCGATAGGCCGGAGCCCGAACGACTCTGTTTTCCTCCTCTACCGGCCATGTTTGACTCCCAAGTGCTAACCAGCTCTGTCGTCAGACACATGTACGGTGGCTGCAGTGGGACAATCTTTTTTTTGGTGGTTGTAGTGAACCAAACGGGTGTTACAGGATTATCATTTGTTTACCTGGTTTGATTCAATTGGACCACTTGAATAAAAGGATTGTGAAACAATACTTGATTTATTTTTTGTTGGCCTTAAAAAGTCTAGCCAAACAAATATTCACAACAGATTTTAAATTACAGTCAGCTCACACAAGAGTTATATCTAATGGAAACTGAATTATTGAGGGTCCCAATTGAAAAAGCCAAAATATTTTAAAAAATACCAATACTGGTGACCTCTCTGCAGTAGTATAAAGATACCTATTAGTTTTACTTAATTCTATCCCAACTAACACAGTAGGTAATATAAAATATTAGTACAGATATGGCAGTACAGGTAAGTAAAACAGTACATTCCTCACCTGTCAAATTGACTCAGGGACTGACCATATTAATATTTGAATAAAAACATGTCTGTGCTTTATAATTAGTATACCATGTTCATAATGATGAGCTTTACCGTCATTGATTGACAGGTTGAACAAAAGATTCTCAAGATTACATTTTTTCTTCCTCTAAATTACTTTATTGCAGAAAAACTCAGTTACGAACACCTGAACCAACATGTTTAACTTTACCAGAGACAAAAACATCAGGCTCCTGCCGTTTAACAGTTTAGACAAGAACCTTCATTCACTGTCCTGTGAAAGCTCAACAGTTTTTTCATTTTGTTCTCTGCCACCTCAGATTGTAAACACCTCCAGAAAAAGAATCCTATTGGTGGTGTTTGGTTATCTTCTTGGCATGCTTCAACACTGAGTCATAATTCAGGGTTTTGGATATCCATGAAGCTGGAATTCCCTCAAGTCCAATCTGTGAGAATTCAAATAGCATATTTATAAAATCATCTGGCATACAATACTGGCAATATATTAAATATAATGGGAGGTAAGATTAGCACACAGTCATACCTGAGCCCCAAGGCAGGCTCCAATGAAGGACCCTCTGCTACAGGTGCAACCCCCACAGCTAATTGTATCTCTGACAGCCTGCTCATAGTGCTTGGCTGTCAGGACTCCATGCAGCGCTGCTTGGAATGCACCTGGCAAACCTGAAAGAACATCAGCACCAGATGTGAATGACACAAAGGCATCACAACTGGTTGTCTCAATATTTGTCTAGTACAAATATTACGCAATCCAGACCCTCAGCAGATTCACAACAATTTCATTCATTGGACATATCTCACCCACATGAAAATAATTAACAGCCCCTTATGTACTTTCCCAATAAAAGCACAAGGCACATATCTTCACATGATCTGGGAGTGCTTTCCCGTTGGTCAGTTCATGAACAGTATTGCATCCAAAATGTCTGCCTTGTTTAATGTTACTGTGCCTGTTACTGTCAATTTTTTGATTCTGAATGATCTGTCAGCCTTTCAGCTCACTGGGACTCAGAAACGTGCTGGATTTGCTGGATTTACAGCTGCAAAGTAAATGATAGCAACCCGTTGGAAACCACTACACGTCCTGTCTATCCGCACATAGACCCTTTCCTATTTGGATGTAGTGTATATGGAACTCTACATGGAGCGCCGGAACAGACTCTGGACACTTGGCGGAGCATCGCTGACTCTGTGAGATCCGGGCTGTAGCCTTGAGCTGCAGCCCTGACCTCTAACATGCGCAGGTGTTTGGTCCCTTGTCTTGTGTCTGTCTGTCTGTGTGTGTGTGTGTGTGTGTGTGTGTGTGTGTGTGTGTGTGTGTGTGTGTGTGTGTGTGTGTGTGTGTGTGTGTGTGTGTGTGTGTGTGTGTCTGTGTGTGTCTGTGTATGTGTATGTATGTTTCTGCATGTGTTGTTTTGTCTCCCTCCCTCCCGCTTCTCTCTCTGTGTTTTTGGCCCTGGGATGCGTTCTTATGTCCCAGTGTACTGTTTGTGACCGTTTGTGGATTTTTGTGGTTTCTGAGTTTAAAAAAGAAAAATTAGTCACAAAATAAAATGTCTAGTACAGTAAATGACAGCTTTGTGAGTTAAAGGTGGTACTTTGCTCTGTGAGAATACCTCATGTGTTTGGAAACACAGTGGGGATTAGCTCCTGAGGAGTCTTTGATAGAGTCTCCTTCACTTGATAAATGTGCCCTGGAATCAATCAGAAAAGAAGACAAACTCATAGTCACTCAAATACAATAACAATAGCCATATGTAAAACATGTAAAGATACATAAAACATACACTTTTGCATGTTATTGTATCTTTAGAGTGAGGAATGTGGTAACAGACCATGGTAAAGTTAAAGTCAAATTACTAGCAACATCATTACTACTTAGTATATTAAATTGCACAAAATGAGAAAGTTTAATCCCATGACTTTGGTGTAGTAAAGTAACAATGCTGCAGGACTCACATACCACTGACTGCTTTGTCCAGATCCTGGGGCTGCTTTCTGTTCGGGTCAATGAGCTGATCGAGCACCGAGTCCAAGGCTTTTGGATCAGGACCATTCAGGATGAAATGCTCAAGAAACCTGGGAATAAAATCAATATATAATTCAATATAACTAAAATGTGCAGTTTTACTGTATTGGTGGGGGGAAGGGTCCATCACACAATATTAAGTATTGAGATGATAACATTTCAACAGTGAATGTATCAACAGTGTTTATTCCACCATCACAGGTGAGGTCTTGTGTTTGTATTTGTTCCGCTGTAATAAAGTAAGCCACCTCTTTTCATGGCATTGATCATTGGTATATTGTGTCAGTACAGAGTTTCCAGGTAAATGCACTTGTGTCAAAAATCATAATGTTTTGTCATGCATTATTTGTTTCAGATTCCAGATTCAGAAAATAAACAGTATTTTTTTTATCAGTACTAAACAGTGAAAACAGTATTGTTAAAGCAAACTGATGCTTATGGAAAGCATACTGACCTTGCAGCTGCTAGAGTGTCTGCCACACATGCATCATTGTTCTGGGTGACACGGACTGCTTGCTCAACCTTTTCCAGCATGTCAGGCTTTCCTGCATAAAAAGCCACTATAGGCGCCAGTTTGGCTATTCCATCAATCTGACAGTCACTCTCACAGCCTGTGGAACATTACACAATAGTTAGAGCGGTTTCTATTAGTTATGTCTTAGTTATTGTAATGCCATTACTGCCGGTTTACCAGTCTCCTTTTTGCCTGCATCAACATTCTTCAGGAAGCTCTTTAAACTTGCATGTCTCCATGGTCCCTCGATGGGCAGCTGAGGTTTTGGCCCTGGTATACACAACAAACACAACATCATCAGTATTCTCACCTTACTAAGTGAAAACAGTTGAAGTCATTCTTCTGCAACTACATACTGTTACTGGATAGTTGTCCTACCTCCTCTCGCTCTGTAAGGATCATTGACAGGCGTGTCGTACTCTGATCCAGGCCCAAAGAATTTTAGTGTGCGCTGCTTTAGATCGTCAACATTTAGACCTGGCCACATAGGTTACACAACTTAGACAAGGGAAAACAACACTCACACAGACGTAATATTGCAAAACCAGAATCGGGACCTTTACATTGGTGAAGAATGGGGTCAATTAGATATAAACCATTATGGTATATATATATTAACTATTTTCAACAGTGAGGATTTAATGTTGGCATAATTCAGCTGGGGGGACAATGAGTATGCCACATGTCCAGAACTGATGTGGAGTGTTAACAAGTATAGTATAGAGTCAACAATGATGGGAAGTGCACATCTAATAACAGAACCTAGTGTCAACAGCCACTTTTTTGAGGCTTTATTTTGGTTTCTTAAATTACACAGTTTCAACAGATGTAAAAGTCTGAAGTGTCTGTGAGGCAGTATGTTGGGTTGATAAGATGAAGAAGCAAGCCTACCTCCACATTCAGACAAGGACTCGAGCAGGACAAAGGCCTGGTCTCCGTAGCAGCTCTGCTGGCCCGTCTGCCTCCTGTAGAAAGGGTTAGCCGACTCAGAGCGGAACTCAGGGTTCGGATCCTGAGCCAGAATCCCCTGCAGCTTCTGGAGATCGTACACCCAGTGAAGGGGCTGCGCTGTAGGAGACAATGAGTCGGCGGGTCAATCTCTTCAGAAGCATACATTCCTTGAAATCAAATGGCTGTCTGAGAATAGGAAAGGTGCAGACCAACTGGTATTGTCTTTAAGGGTAAAGAATCATGATAGCAACAACAAAAAGGTATAAACTAAGAAAAGTGCCTACTGATGTTAAGATGGTGATACTTTGATGAAAAAAATAAACTTTAAGAGTATTAAAACAAGGGGAAGGACAAGTAAATTAATTTTACTGACTGCATAAGATTCAATACAACTCTACAGACTTATACCATCAATACCTGCTGCATCTGCAACTGCTGATCCTACAATGGCTCCTATCGCTCTGTTAGCCACAGCTGCTGCCATCTGTAAAACATTCAAAGTAATATTGGAATTTAGGAGAATGGTTATTATTATTATTATTATGGTTGTTATTGTAATTAGAGCTGAAACTGTCCTGACTGGTAGTTTTGAGTTTATCTGCATTCTACTACTTTTCCTATATTATCTGACAGGCTGTGTAATTGATATTAGCTATCTATATTAGTCTATTTCAACAGTAACTAACGTTACCGCTAGTACCGCATGACCTGAATGCAGCATTGTTTTATCTCTCTAATATTTTTAACGACAATAATGGTAACTATAGCTCCGGCCAGAGGAAATGAAACATGCGCTGACTGACTCGTGTGGTTTCCAGACTAATGACCTGCATTAAGTAACGGTAGAGGAGATAGCAGTAACGTAGCTACTTCTAAACAATGTAGCTAACGTTAGCGTCACTTAACGTAACTACGTAACTTAACTAACGTCAACCATTAACGTTACACATAAAAGTCTTAACCTACCTTAAACTCCGTTTAATGTAGCTAGCGTTAACGTTAGCTATGTACCAACTGACACCCAGGTTACACTGCAGTTTGTTTCAACCCTCGGCAACTCCTGACGGTGACGTTAATAATTTACACGTTACCGTAAAATGAATACAATCTGTTGTTCTGTTATGAAAGGTTGTTGCTTTTAGCACCGCCCACAGGAAAGCAATAATATAACCCCGCCCCCTTCTGTTCACCCTTTGACCAACATTATTGACTGAAGTTTTTTTTGAAGATTTATGGACATTGTTCAAACTGACAGATATGCTTACAAGTGCAAGAAAAAGATAGATAAATGTCACTTCAATGATACATTGCGACATGCCATGCATGTATTTAAGAGCGTAACTTTGGGGGGTTGACATCTCCAAAAAAAATTTAAAATTTTCAGCATATATCATACACTGTTTCCTGCATTCTGGTGATTTTTTCTGCAACAAGTTGTGCCTTTCCTGCATCAACTTATGGTGCAAATGTCTTTAATTACCGGTATGTAAAATAAATTATTTTTAGATATTTGGGGTGGTTGCACAGGCCAGTCCCCCTTGTAAATTACGCCTATGCAACTTATTATAAGATACGCTTTAATACAATATGCTTAAAAACAATAAAGTTGTATTACTATCGTGATTTTCATAGGTTACTCATAGGCCTATAAAATACCCCAAACACTGACAAATTTTCATGAAACAAATACGTGAGTCTGTGAAGTAGGCCTATATTTAACTCCAGTATTCAATTTTCAGGAATCCATGCAATTTTCTTAAAATGTCCAGCATCTAAGATGATAGTAACATCACACACAACTCAGAGACCTTATTGGATTTCAGTGAGCTAAAAGCTTAGATCATAGACTGTTAATATTAATTATTAATATTTATGGTTTAGATTTAAGTAGCGTCTCCTACTGACCAGTAGAGGTAATGAAAGCACCCTCTCCTGGACAAACCATCACAGACTCTCCACCTACTGTATATAACACGTGTAGATTCATGATAGCAAACACATTATGTTATTTTATAGTAGGACAAACATGACCTCTAAAGAACCATTTTGATTTGTGTGTGGCTTGTGAAAATGTCTTCTGTGAAAATATACTGATTTGTAAGTCAGCTCGCTTAGTCTTACAGGAGTTTATTCTCCAATTCACTGATTTTTATGTCAATGTTTGTGAACTGAGAAGACAAGAATGAGATCGGACACAAAGATGAATGTCATGGATTGTTGTGTAGGTATGTGGTTCATAAAAAATAAAATAATAACAAGAATGTAATCTTATTGGAGCATCAGTGCTCTGTCAAAGGGTAAATCCACACCAAGTGATTTCAATTGTCATCAAAGTTAAAACACCTGCTGTGACACCACTGATCAGAATGTGATGACACACATACAGTCAGCACATAGTCCAACAACAACTCCCTTCAAATGAAATCTTTCCACTTTAATTCTATAGGCTGCATGTGTGTTTGGGGGGGTTTGAAGGAGTATTACGATACCAAGGCTGTCATTTTTTATAGCTTACCTCTTCCCTTCCAATCTGTGAATCACATCACCCCATGGATACATGCACACATTGCACAGAACACGTGCATGTGTGATGTATGTAGGCCTACAGATGGATCAGGAATTACTGGAATTGTTGGGTGTTTGTAAATTATAGATTGTGGTCTCGACCTACTCTACCTGTCTTCTTGAGATAACTTATGTTATGATTTGATACTATGAATAAAGTTGAATTGAATCAGGCTCAAAAAGAACCCCAAAAAATTGTCACATGTATTCCTCCCCCCCCCAAAAAAAAAAAATACAACAACTCTGTTTCACTTTCTTCTTGAGTCAGTGCTAAGTGACACCTATATGCACTGAATCCTCAGCAGGTGCACCACCCTCTCCTCTCTCCATGTCCCTGCGTGACCCGGCACCACATTCTAATGCCGTGCTGGTGCCAGCAACAGCAAATTAGACACCGGCACCCGCTCCTGATATGTACTTCCCTGTCCTGCTTCCATTATTTTTAGCTGGGATACAAGCCTCCATCTACACTTAATATGGGAAAAGAGTTCCTTATATTCATAGCCACCTCTCAATCCATCATATCACTGTTTCTTTAGTTAGTGCAAAGTGGACAGGCTTAACAAACACACACGCACAAACACACAAACAAACACATCCCATCCTTCCTCATCTCTTTACTGCATTCTTTGCTTTTATACCAACTCTCTTCACTTTGATCACTGTCTTCTCTTGTTCTCAGTGGATAAGGAGAGAAATAGAGCAAGTTGGTCCTCATTTCCTCACTCCACCCACTTTTACAGGCCTGCGCACACACTCAAGCTCTCACACACACACACACACACACAAAGCTGTCACCCCAACAACCACAGTGGCCCCCACCTCTTTCCCAGCTACACCCCACGTAGACATACATTTGCACCTATGTCAAACTTAGCCCAACCCCTTTTGCAACCTGTGCCCCACTGCCAGTTGCAGGAGTTGGTCTTGCTTTCTTCTGGGTGACGCGGATTGGAAAGGGTTCTCCATACTTTTACCTATTTTTTATTTTTTTTGCCGGACCCTTTTTTTACTTACTGTAAATACATCTATATTAACTTAGAGAGGAGCCATGAAGTGGACCTGGGTCTTTGTGGCAGTCTTGCTGTCCTGTGGGGGGCTATCACTGGGTAAGGAGAGCTTAGACTTCCCAGAGTATGATGGCAAGGACCGTGTCCACGACCTCAACGCCAAGAACTATAAGTCTGTGATGAAGAAGTACGATGTTATGGTGGTGTACTACCATGACCATCCTGGATCCAGCCGCGTCGCCCAGAAACAGTTTGAGATTGAGGAGCTGACCCTTGAGGTGGGTTGAGATGTGAACTATGGGTTTAATAAGGAGGACAGCTTGCTCATGAGAAAGCTGGATTCATATTGCAAAGCACACAGAAACATTACACAACTTTAACTCCAAGATGCTATTTGGTTGAAGGCTGTTTAGTTTAATTTGCATGCACAGCATATGAATAATGGAGATGTGTGTGACAATATACTGGTGGTAGAGGGCTTAGGTACATATGAAAACAGATTATTATTCATTTGAAATAGGTAAGGAAGGAGTATAATTGTTACCAAAGACATATTTTTGAGATATGAAATGTGTTAAATGTGGAATTGAACACAGGGGGAGTTATCATGGGAAAGTGATGCTACAAGGTGGAAATAGCTTTGCTGGATTCAGAAATGCTTATTGGTGAAGTCCCAAAAATGTGTCACAAACCTCTACTTTGTATTGTCAATACCGTCCACCCAAAGAGCTGAGCTGTGAGGACTCAAGATATATTTTTTTCTGGCAAAGGCTGTGTGCGTGTGTGTGTGCGTGCGTGCGTGCGTTTGTGTGTTGTGTGTGGGATGTAGGCTACTTAACACACCTCTATCAGTATGTCTCAAGTCTCATGTCAACCTGGATACTCCTGGGTGCAGTTTCATCACATTTCTCACAGAGAGACATTACATCACCGTTGAGCAAGCTTTCAGTATCAACTCACAAACAGATCAAACCACAACTGACCTGAGTCATTCTCAGGTTACTTAAAAAGAAACCACTGAATATCAAATGTCACATATTCATATACTGCATTTTCTAGGAAAGGTTGTACTTGCATTTGTTGAAAGTTGCAGTTCTATAAAAAGTAATGACTGATGTTGACTGATTTATTGAATATATACACTGGATCATGAGGCAACCATGTTTTACAGCATCTGGCATGACAACTACACAATGTACAGTAATGGCTGCTTTCTTATAAACTTTATGCTTTTTATGTTTCAGGAACGCTGTAAGCATTTTAGAACTCACATGCAAAACAGGCACACAAAAAACTCTTGGTAATTACAACTAAATTTAAAAACAGATTTGGGCATCTTGTGAGTGGGATGGCACTAAAGGATAAAGTATTCACACTCAACAGTCCCTACCACAGCTGTGATCGTACCTAATTACACAAAAACAAAACAATCTAAATTAATCAAATAACAAATTACTGATACAGCTTGTCATGTAAGTTCAACACAATTAATGAAATAGGAAGGAAAATAATAGTGATAGATAATTATAGAAAGGAAAACACATTGCTCCCCTGAGCATATCACATCATCACCACAGCCTTTGGTGTCTCTGTATGGGAGTGTTAGGGCTCAGTCTTTGGGCTGGAGGCCAGCAGTGGAGGTTCTGGCTCCAGTAGTGCCGGCTCAGCTAAGTGCTGTGATTGACACTTGCAGTACTGTACTTGTCAGCGGATCCCAGAGTGCTGAGCATCACTGCCACCTCACCAAAATAGTCCCTGAGCTGGCGTGGCTTCTGGCGCTATATTTATCCCTAGCTGCTTTTGTGGTGGCTCGATCTCCCTGAAGGCTTGTGTTTCTCCTTATGAATGTATTATGATTTACATTTGATGAGAATTTATTATTAGTAACAGACAGCAGCAAAGGGCCCAACATTTTGAAGGTCGAGGCACTGTTCATGAAAGTTAAATAAAATATGAGATGATGGAAGTGATGAAGTCATAATTAGGTGTTTTTTATTTTTAATGAAAAAACGTATTGTTAAGGTGGTTTAACACTGTAACTGGGGTCTCTGTGTTAATGTTTAATATTTTTTGCCATGTTTAAATTAACTATTAAATGCTCACTATCCATAAACACAGGTAAGTATTCTGAGTTGTGTAGTGTTTTTTTTTTCTTCTCAGTGAAAGAATACAACATGGTAGTATTTAAATATGTAATTGTGTACATCTGTAGTGTATTTTGCGTGCTGTTTAGTTGGAAAACATCACATCAGATCAGATTGAGGCTATGAAATCCCATCCCAAATACTGAGGTTGTTGGTTTACCTTTACATGTAGTTAGGGAGGATCAGTTACTCCTGACAAAATTATATCAGCCACATTACTGCAGATGCACCAATGTATAAAAACAACTTTTCATATATCAGCTTTTATTTGTAGGACATATGAAGCTATGAAACAATTTTCATGTTGTATCTATAGAAAAACTTCAGAAAATAAGATGACACCATGATAACTAGGGAGAAATCAAATTTATTTATATTACATATTCAAATCAAGACAAACAACCTCCAATGTATCTATGCAAATGCACATTTATCCCTAATTTACCTCTCACTTTACATACCTCTCTGTTTATCAGAATTTATTTTCAAATGTATCCTTCAGTTGCTTGGATGGTGTGAAGCCTTACTCACCTCAATCACTTGCCCTTTAAAAGCTTATTTTAGCCTACTTAAATGCCAAAAGGGTGGGGTCTGCAACAAAATATAATGCAATGCATAAAAAAGTCACAGTAAAACCAAAATACTGTACTTAAAGACTCAATTTGCTTTATACAAAGTATGTATAATTGTAAGCATAAACTTCCATTATATATAAAGGTATGCTTTGCATGTATTTTAACTCACCTGCTGCTGACTGACAAACGTCATTGTGCCCCACCCATCTGCAACTCCAATTAAATTCAAAGAAATGCAACCTGCAGGACTGACTGGTTAGTCAAAATACTGTGCCAGTACTCACGCCAGTAAAAGCAGCTGCTCAAGATGTCGGACACAAGTCTTTGTGTGTGTGTGTGTGTGTGTGTGTGTGTGTGTGTGTGTGTGTGTGTGTGTGTGTGTGTGTGTGTGTGTGTGTGTGTGTGCGCGTGCGTGCGTGCGTGTGTGTGTGTGTGTGTGTGTGTGTGTGTGTGCGTGCGTGCGTGCGTGTGTGTGTGTGCAACCCTTTACCCTCCCTAACACACTGAGACAACCCTCAAGCCAGACTGTAAACAGCCATGGGTGGAGCCAACTGTCAGTCATGAGGTTCAAGTTTCATACAGATTTAGAAAGTGCACAAGCAGAGCTATGAAAAACAGGCTTTTATGGTAATGAAACTAATAAGTGAGACAACTTTATCAAAAAGGAATGCATGTGCATGATATAGACTGCAAATTTACTTGACACTTATGCAGGCCATGTTTTATAGACTAAAATGACCAATCATGTCCTCAGTTATGTGACAGTGTCTTTGCTTTACAGCTTGTAGCCCAGGTCCTGGATGAGTTTGATGATGAGGATATTGGAGTCGGCCTCATTGATGCCAAGCACGACAAAGTTGTTGCAAAGAAATTAGGTAAAGACTCAACAAAATTAACACAGCTGCAGACACTTTTAGCTAAGGTCATTATGCAAAATGAGACCAGCCAGTATCAGTATATCAGCCATTTGTCACAATCAAACTATTGATCTAATGGCTAAAGAAGTTGTACTAACCAGTAGTGATAATGTGGCTCTCAGTTGAATGTGGGCTATTTTACTTTAATGTTTCCTGTTTCCAGACACATGTAACCACTGTGGGTAGGATGAGGCTAAATTGTCTAATTATTATATGTGACATTTGCTCTGGTCGGGGCTTCTTCTCTTTTTCCCCAGACCTTGATGAGTCCGACAGCGTCTACGTCTTCACAGACGATGAAGTCATAGAATATGATGGCGAGTTTGCAGCAGACACTATTGTGGAATTCATCTATGATGTTCGTGAGGATATAATCTCCCAGTTAATAACTTGTTTTATTTCACCAAAAAAATGTCTCTAAATCCCAGTTTGCTTTCTTTGAAGATGACACTCTGTCACCTTCAACTCCATTGTCTTCCCCCTTTCTCCTCCATCCTTTTTCCTTCATAGGTTCTTGAGGACCCAGTTGAAATTATTGACAATAGTAGGGAACTGAAAGGCTTTGAAAACATCGAAGAGGACATCAAACTGGTGGGCTACTTTAAGAGTCACAAGTCAGAACGTAAGAATCTGTACTGTGATGGCACGATAACCTGTTTCAATTTGTGTTTTACAGTTGCTTTTCAACATAATTGCTCATGATTGCATTTCATGCAAATGCAACAAAGACCAGGCTCAGAGTGCTTGATTTAACTTTGAGCTGCAGACTAATTAAATTTGTAAGGTGATTTTCAAGTGAGCACACTAGGAACAAGTCTGCATTCTTAGATATTTCATACAGTAGCCAATCTACTGAAACAACTTCATGGATGCCTATACAATTTCAGATTTTGAGGCTTTTGCTGATGCTGCTGAAGAGTTCCATCCTCACATCAAGTTCTTTGCCACATTCAGTCCCAAGGTGAGTAATAAAGATCATTATCTTAAGTTTGAACACAACAAAAAAAAACTCAACAAAATATATATAATTTTATATATATAACTTTTATGTATATAACTTTTTTTTAAACAACAGCTTCAATATATATATATATATATATACAGTATAATGCTCAGTTCTAATCCTTTGGTCATGTGTTACAGATTGCCAAGGCTCTGGAGCTGAAACTCAATGAGGTGGATTTCTATGAACCCTTCATTGATGATCCAGTGGTCATCCCAGGAAAACCTTACTCTGAAGAGGAGCTGGTGGAATTTATTGAAGATAATGACAGGCAAGTCCCATTAATGTTATGCTTCAACAATATCATGAGGTAAATGCCCAACCATCTACAATGAAAAACAAAACCTGTAACATCTTATTTCTCTGTGCTTATCAAGACCAACCCTGAGGAAGCTGCAGCCACACAACATGTACGAGATCTGGGTAAGAACTGTCGACACCAGAACAAACTAACCCAACTGTCTTCTATGAGGAGGCTTTTATGAACTCCAGGACTGTTTTTGAATTTCCAAATTCACCCAAGTAGGTTCAGTGTGTCTTTCTTCTTTCCACAGGATGACGATGTTGAAGGTGAACATATCATTGCTTTTGCAGAGGAGTCTGACCCAGGTAAAGGAACCCCGAATTAATTGTAAACATTACTGACAGAAATACCACAAGATTATGTTAAAATGATTACCACTCACCAATAGCAATGCTAGAAAGGGTTACATGTGGCAGCAAAGGGGTTGGAGGAGGTTTTTGCATGGTGGTTACGTAATTTAATTAGACTGGCCCTTGCAACTATAGAGCATTTCTGCAGGTGAATGAATGATTAGTCATAAAAATGATCTGCTAATACCAATTACCACCATTTTCCCACCCTGTTGATTCACCTCTATAATAGTTTAGTTATAGTTTCACTGTTGTCTTCTCCACTCCTTAGACGGTTTTGAGTTCCTTGAGATTCTGAAGGAAGTGGCTGAGGATAACACAGACAACCCTGACCTCAGCATTGTCTGGATTGACCCTGACGACTTCCCCCCTGGTAAGAATATAACATGTATATAATGGAAATCAGAGAAACTCTATTAGGTTCTCCTTGACTCACAGTCAACAGAGACTTAATGACTAAGCTTTCTGAAACATTCTTCACAAATTTCACGTTTATTTGATTGACACTTGCTGATAACAACAGATTTAATCAAAATTATTTGTATTAATTTTCCCTGCAGCTTCTGCCACACTGGGAGAAGGTTTTTGGAATTGACCTGTCCTCCCCACAGATTGGTGTTGTTGATGCTGGTGATGTGAGTAATATTTTGTGGTACTTGCATTGCCATTGCATTGCCAGATCTTCCTCCACAGCGCTGCGGAGGAGGGTCTGGCTAGGGTAGTCCAAGCAACATAATGCAATTGCTGAAACGTACTCCGGTTTATTGGTTTTTCTTTAAACCAATTACAATCATCTTGGGCGGTGCTAAGCGCCAGACAGAGCAACGGTGACTCTTCAAAATTCCCTAGGGAAGGAATTTATTTTGGTGGAATGTACGTTCAAAGGATGTTTTAGTCGTGCAATAGAAAACTTAGATTGGACAGATAGTCTAGCTAGCTGTCTGGATTTACCCTGCAGAGATCTGAGGAGCAATTAACCATAGTCCTCATAAATCGACCGGAGTTTATAATGCCAACACAATGAAAGGAGAAGGTGACGGACATCTGGCCGAATTTAGGTACATCTGGAATTTCCAGCAGCACCTGAACAATCCCGTAAAGGAAACGTTGTATATATAGACTATGGCTTCATTGGCGCCGTGTTACGTTAAATGCTAAGAGGGAAAATTGTTGTTTTGTAACCGGGGTCCTCAAGGCAAGGTGTAACCAAACTCTGAACAAGACATACCAAAATGTTCCATTTAACTTTGATGAAGTGAAAACACACAGTGGAAACACCCCAAAACAAGTTCACGCCTATTTTTATGTACACAGGGCAATGGATACACATTTCTAAGTCATTATTGACTAGTATGCATGTAACCATGCCCCTAAAGCATCCCCTGCTTTATCGTCTATTTTAAAATAAATGGGACCATAATTTACAAAATCAACATGCTGTATTGAAAAAGACTTAAAACTAGTGGACCCAGTGGAGTCGCCCGCTGCTCAAAATATCATAGAATGCTGGTTTAAGGCACTTCCGCATTGGCTTCACTTTTCAGACCCGGAAGTTGCCATTTGGCTGGGAAGGGCGGCTAGGCCATGCCCACTTATCCCTGTGTGACCTCTCCACAGTCTGCAGAGCTACAGAGTCCACAGATGTTTTTTTTTAGGAGCGGGAAGAGGGGAGGGGGGGATTTGGAGATAAAAGCTGGTACCATATACATCACCTGGCACCAGATCAGCCAATAGCTAAATTAATGTGCAATAGTAATTTGTTATAGTAATTTGCAGAGGTCAGTTGCTATGCATATTTATAACATAATATGTAGAATTCAAATAGTTTGCACTAAAATGTCAAGATTTGACTCTGATTACATAAACAACTCTACTAAATAAACACTGGTTTTCATCAACAAAAACAGGGGTTTAGGGGTTTAGGGGTTTAGTTACTCTTTAAAGCTTTCACCACCTCAGAGATTTTCTCAGTGTTTTATTTCTTCTTCACTCTGCAGGCTGACAGCGTGTGGATGGACATGGATGATGGCGACGACTTGCCATCTGTAGATGAGCTGGAGGACTGGATTGAGGATGCTCTGTCAGGAAAAATTGATCCTGATGAAGACGACGATGACGACGACGACGACGACGACGATGATGATGATGATGACGATGATGATGACGATGATGACGATGATGATGATGATGACGATGACGATGATGATGATGATGATGATGATGATGATGATGATGATGATGATGATGATGATGATGATGATGATGATGATGATGATGACGATGACGACGATGATGACGATGATGACGATGATGACGACGATGATGACGATGATGACGATGATGATGACGATGACGATGACGACGATGATGACGATGATTATTAAATCATTAAGTCATAATTTACTCTTCAAGTCTGACCAATGCAGTTTCAAGTCAACATCATTTACTCTGCCAAATCATTTTCTTTTGTAACTAGTTCTCATGTTGAACTCATTAGTCCATTTTGGTATCTCATGTTGAACTTGTCAGTACATTTTGATATCTCATCTTTTCATCATCCTCTCTCTGCATCTCACCAGAATATTCCACTACACGTTTATCCCTTTCTCCTACATATTAACTAATCCTCTATGTAACAAAGTACTTTCTAAAATAAGATCCCACAGTACCTTTATATACATATGTGACAGTGTCTGGTACAATAAAAAAAGAAATTCTTTCAAAACCTTGCCATCTACTGCTATTGATTTTTATATTATTAAAGTTTTTATTTTCCAATAATACTGGAGGAGTTGTAATGTTGTATGTATTATGTCTAAGTTCCATCTGTGGAGTCTCTTCCAGTCTGAATGTGTTTTGTCTGTTCACTTATTTTCTCGTTTGCCCCAGCATCGAAACAACTGAAGTCAGACCCAAGGGTGCTAGAAGGTTTTTCTGATGGGTCTTATGTTGTACACTGAAAGTGCTGTACATCATATGGATGTTTTCTACGATGATGTAATATGACAACAGCCATATTCTATTTTTGTAACAAGAGGAATTTAACTGTAAAGTCTTAAATAAATGACCGCTTGGACAGAAAAACATTACTGTACAGTTTTTTAAAAGGTTTGTGCGTGTGTGTAAAATCTAAATTTCTGTCTTGGGGTTTCTTTGTGATGACATAAACTCCTATCGATTTATGAGGACTATGGTTAAACTAAAACTTTGAACATACGTGTTCCACCAAAACAAGGTCTTTCCCGAGGCTATTTTGAATAGGCACCGTTGCTCCGTCCGGTGCTTAGTGCCGCCCAAGACGATTTTCTATAAATCAGAGCATGTTTTTCTCCCATCCCGGAATGCTGCGTGGACTCGCCAGACCCTCTACCGCAGCGCTGTGGAGTCTGGTCTGGTAATGCAAGACTATGTTCAGGCTAACAGCAAACTGCAACTTCCTGTAGCTGCCGTCAGCTAGTAAACCCAGTTAGCCATGCCGTCGAGTACTGGGTAAGTGTTGATTATTACAGGGTTAGGATAATGAACCCAGAGTAACGAAAAGTTGCTTTAACAATGTGCAAAATGTAAAAACATGCAACTTTGGCTTCCTCTTGTGGTAGAATCAAAGAAGAGACGCTGTGGCAGACCACGGTGCATGACGATATCTATATATGACAATTTTCATTGGACTGGTTAACTGGTTAATACCTCTGCATTAAAAGCGCAGAGTAGTTTGAAAATGCTATTATCAAATAATTAATTAATTCATAAAAAATATATACATAGCAGCAATATTGCAATTAACAGACTATATAAATACAAAGATTTACAAAGAATGTTTAAGGCATTTACTATCTAACTGGGACGTTTTGGAACCAATTAGCAGGATTACTACATACACTGTTGGAATTTAAAATTTTATATGTGCTTAAGCTAAAAGGGAAAAGCATTATTTCAACATAAATGAAGACATGTGGGTCATGCATTAAGTTTGTTGTTATAAGTTTATAGTTTGTTGTTTGTTGCATTAAGTTGTTTAGCAATACTTTTGTTTTATAATATAAGATGTTCTGGTACATTTTGTTATAACCCAGCTCTACAGATGTGTCAGAAGTTGAATTGATGATGTTAGAGACATCCTGTCTCTGGTTTCAGTCACCCTTTATGGCCCTACTGCTCTGTTGCTTTCCAAGTCTCTGAGGGTCATAAACCCTCAGTCACATCCCAACTAAAAGATAAGGAATAAGCACAAGACCCCACCCTTTGTGAGATAATACTGGGGGTCTGAGGGCAAAGAGTCAGACAAAGGAAGGGGAGAGCTGCGACAGCTTGATCCAGGTAACTTTGTCTCTAGGATATCCATTGTAATAAAATGGATTCACATTTCAACATCTGAGATTTTGACTACTAATTGAATGAACCCTGAGAATGGAGCAGGATTTAGCTCCAACAACACACAGCGATACACTGGTAATGGCAAATTGCGTTTAACCATGCAGGATTTAGTGCCAAGACGATTGTGATTGGTTTGAAGAAATGCAAACAACCCAGAGCGTTTTTTTCTCCTAACCAAGAATGCATCTGCGGTGTAGCCAGACTATTGACGTAAAATTAGTGGACAGAGCATGTGTGACGTCACCCATTGGTTTTTGGAGATCTATGAGTTGTCGAGTTTGCCGTTACTGGCACAGCCATCCTGGTTGTGGATGTGACAATTTTAGACGAGAGGGGGGAGTCAGGGAGGAGTGAGGCCCTTACACTCTATGTCACGTTACACACTTTCACTGGATATCACATCATAACCACGCCCTAAAACACCCCCCTTTTAAAATCAACAGGACCATAATTTAAAAAAATGAACATTATTCTGTGTTGCATAAGACTTAAAACTATGATTGAGATAATTGAGATATATTGCACTTGTGCATTTTTAGCACTTTGCCGAACCAGACGCTTTGTCCATTAATTTACAGTATATGAGCCAGACCTTATTTTTAAGGGGATAAGCGAGCACACGGAAAGCGTACCTCCTGTCACTCCCCAATGTAAGTCAAGTGCAGATTTGAGTTGCGCATGCTCAAATTTAAACGGTTTACGGCATAACGTGTCATAGGCCTACTGAAATTTGGGAAATCCATGAAATAATAAACTTTTCTCCTTACGAACAATAACAGAAGTTGGAAATAATTTCAAAAACGTTTTAGCTATCTATGATTGATTGATTGCTAACGTTAGCTCAAAACGCCATTCAAGTGACAGCCGTTGTTGTGTTTGATTGTTAATTTGTAGTCAGCAGTGAACGAACTTTGTTATGCAGGTCCATTTTTACAGTATTGACATTACAGAAGTCTCTCGTTAGCATCTTGTATGCTACTTGTTGCAAAGTGACGCATGCGCAACTCACATCTGGACTCGACTTACATCGGGGAGTGACACCTCCTATGGGGAGATTCTAGGCTAACAAGCCTTCACCTTCCGTTAACATTCCATTGACTCCCATTCATATAGGCGTCACTTTGACAGCAAAGACCTTTACGTCTGAAGCATTTAAAGACTATTTGTCCATTGTTTATTTCTAAAGAAACACGACAATGTATAAAAGGTTTCATTACCTTGTATCTTACGTTGTGGCCCTGTAGCAACCGTTTTTAACCACACGACTTTCTATCGTACAGTAGAGAAATTAGCGTATAGTCAGGAGAAGCTTGCAGGCAGTTTTGAATTACTAATGTTTACTAGCATTTTAGTTAGCAAAATTAGCCAGTGCCTAAATTATGCCTACGCTCTCCGTCTCTTCAAGATTCGGAATGATTGAGATTTTTCTCGACACAGCTACCAGAAGACTTACAACTTTCAGACAGGTTGCTCACGTCACATCTATGTCATCAAGCTCAGTAGGAGGCTGAGCAGTACCCTCAGCCATCACTGGAGAAGTGACTTCACAGGTCTCCGTCGAAGTATGGCGTCGCTGTGTCAATTTCTTTCACTGTCCATGCTTATTTCTCAGCGTGCGCTGTGTAGATAGGCCATTGCCCAATGTGAGTTTATTTTTATTTTTTTATTTAAACTGATCATTCAGTCAAGTACAATACAACATACATATAACAATTGACATTTATTTCATCAAATCATGGTACAGTCAGAGTTTCTATAGGTGTACTTGGACAAGCTGGTAGGCAGACAAAAAGAAAAAAAACATTGATAAATCTTCAAAGTCACACGCAACTCATATAGAACCAGAGTTATGGCCTTGGTATTTTTTGAGCATTTAATTGAATAAATGTAATTTCTAAACTCAGTTATAAAACCATAAAAAACGGTTTAGCACCCACTGAATTTGTTCCTATGGATGTGGTATTTAGCATATCAAAATAAAAGATTTATAATGAAGTATTTACCTTCGTATTGTTGGAACTCAAATCCTGCTCCGGTCTCAGGGTCCAGATACACTCAGAAACTAAGATGTTGATGAATGATCTTTTATTTAGTGGAATATTCCAGAGACAAGTCATGAAACTCAGCATGCAGCAGTCACAGAGTTGTCTGACCCTCCTCACTAAGTCGTACCCTCTTTATTTACTCCAGGGCGAAAGCTCATTAAACCTTGTGCCTGTTCTCCTTGTCTCCCCAGATAAGATGTGGCCTTCACTCCCACACTGCAACTGTCTCTCCCCTAGAACATCCTGACCTGCTTTAGCAACAATAGTTACACTAAGAATTCAGTTAGTTGCACAAGCAGTGTCCACTTCTCATATGTCATTAATAAAGCTTTGGAACATTATAAGCATACATAATAATTCACGGTAAATATGTGGTTAATCATACTTCATTATATGGTTTAAACAAATATATTTCCAACAGTATTCAGCTTCAAAGTCAAACATACCAAAGAAAATCCTTAAACATCCTGAAAAATCTGGAATTAATACTATATAAATGAATTTTAGAAACTCTTACCAGAATTTTACTGCATGGGGACAATTCCAGAAAAGATGTGACACGTTTTCATCAATGCTTACAAAACAAGCAGTTAGACTCAATAACCTATTTGTATCTTTTAAGGAAGGATTTTGCTGGGTAAAACCTGTGTTTTAAACTTCTCTCACTTTATTAGTAACAAGGTATTTGTAACAAAGGTAAGGACCACACTTTTCTTCCAGGGAATATTCTCTACAATACCATTCCAGTATGGAATAACTAAAACGTTTTTGAAATGATTTCCAACTTCTGTTATTGAATGTAATGAGAAACGTTTATTATTCCATAGATTTCACAAATTTCAGCATGACACATTATGCTGTAAGGGTCTTAGGTGCCTCAAGCGGCGGTAATCCACGAACACCCTGGTGGACACCGGTGGTCAGGGAAGCCGTCCGACTGAAGAAGGAGTCTTTCCGGGATATGTTATCCCGGAGGACTCCGGAGGCAGTTGCAAGGTACCGACGGGCCCGAAGGGCTGCAGCCTCTGCAGTGACAGAGGAAAAGCAGTGTGGGAGAAGTTCGGAGAAGACATGGAGAAGGACTTTTGGTCGGCACCAAGGTGCTTCTGGAAAACCGTTCGCCACCTCAGGAGGGGGAAGCGAGGAATCATCCAAGCTGTTTACAGTAAGGATGGGACGTTGTTGACCTCAACTGGGGAGGTAATAGAGCGGTGGAAGGAGCACTTTGAGGAACTCCTAAATCCAGCTGACACATTCTCTGTGGTGGAGGCAGAGCTGGAGGATGATGGGGGATTGTCGTCAATTTCCCTGGTGGAAGTCGCTGAGGTAGTCAAACAACTCCACAGCGGCAAAGCCCCAGGGATTGATGAGATCCGTCCAGAAATGCTGAAAGCTCTGGGTGTGGAAGGGCTGTCTTGGTTGTCTCTTTAACATTGCGTGGAAGTCTGGGACGGTGCCTAAGGAGTGGCAGACTGGGGTGGTGGTTCTCCTCTTCCAAAGAGTCACACACAGAGTGACCTGGTCTTGAAGAAGAACACAACTTCTGCAGTTTGGCAGCATTTTGGGTTTCGACCCAATAAGATGGGAGAGGCGTTTCAGTATTGGTGTTTGGTTTTCAGTTTCTGAACGGTGCCTTACGTCATAATTTCACGGTAATACCGTGTAAACTGTTCAAATCTGAGCATGCGCAACTCACATCGGCACTCGACCAGAGCCGGTCTGACTCGACTCTCATGACCATAGGGTATGCCCATCTATCTATCTACGTCCACACTGCAACAGAAAACCATGTTACTGCTCCACTGTGACTTTGACTATATTTTATATTTTTATACACATTGTATGCCCACTTATTGTTTTGCTACTAAAACTCACCTCCAAAAATGGGCAAACAAATTATTGATGTGCCATATGTTATACAATATCCAAGACTTGGAGACTTAGAGAGAAATGGAGACTGGAAAATTAGAAACCATGAAAAATACACAATTTTTGTTTAGAACTTAAAATCACTCTGATCTGTTTCGGAACGTTGTCTTCTTGCTCCGCCATTGCAAAGCCTTTTTTTACACTCATCCTGTTCGTGATGTAGGATGTAACCATAGGATGTTACTGGCCGCCTCCATAGACAGTTAGAGAAAGGCCGCCCCCCTCAGTGTTTGGTGCGCATGCCCCGGGAGGAGACACGCCTCTTCTTTCTGCAAGCCATGTGGTTGTCGTTGGTAAATAAAGACCTCTGCTAATTTTTAACGTCTACTTTACTCTGAACTTGTATACAAACGCTGAATTTTGCACTGTCGCAGCAGCCAAAATGTCTGCTGGCTTCGTGAACCTCGAGGCGCAGGTGGAGTCGGTGCTCGGAGCGCTGGTCAAAGCTGCCACGGTGGAGTTAACCAAACTGTTCGAGAGCAGATACCGAGCCTCGGCGCTGGATGTGGATGTGGGCCGCCCTGAAGACAAAAAGCAAAATAATACACTGGATAGTTTAACGACTGAGGACACCACACGTAGCATTGGAGTGCAAGTTGACGAGGACATTTATCTGCCGTTTGATCGAACTGGTGCGTGTCTTTTGAGCTTTAAATGCAATGACTTCCTATTTAAGTCCACGACACTAGGATGCACGGATAGATACATGAGTAGAGTGCACACTAGTTGCTTTAACTGAATGGCAAATTCAGAAAGATAATCTTCGTTTATGCACATGGCACACATTCAGCTTGATGCTTATGTACATTTCGTTCTTGCACACACCCTTTGTTCATTTGACTTTGTATTGAACTCGTGCACAGTGTTTCCTATTGAAAACCTTAGTGTAAAGGAATGTATGTGTGCCTGTGTCTTAACCCCTCCCCCCTCTTCTCCACAGGAGTCTCAGATGGTGATTGTTTGGGGGAGTGCAGGGAGGAGGTGGAGGGGTGTCCCATGCCATCAGAAATCCTCCTGTCTGAACGTAATGGCCAACTTGACCCGGAGTGGTCGCCTCTAAAGAAACCGGTTAGTGAGATAATAGGGGAGTGACAGGCTGAATGAAACTGAGCAGCGTTGCAGTCTCGGCAGCTTTGTGATTTGTACACTAGCACGTCATCACATCATGGCCTGTTTTTATAGAGTACCTTTTAATATGAAAGCCCATAGGGGACTTAAAATGATATGTAAATTTGAAAATATAACTCTTCAATAGTATTATAGTTTAGTAAAATGCTATTTTGCATTTTAATTTTCACATACTGCATCGCTTATTACATTTGAAAAATAAAATGTCAAATGCTGTATTCATCTTTCAAATAGTTAGAAAAATGCATTTTAATTGTGACTCAAATAATACTTGCACAAATTGAATGGTCATAGAATGGCCATACAAGTATGTAAAAATTAAAATTTGAATATTGCATTTTCATTATTCAAATAGCGCATACATATGTGGAAAATGATCGTGCTGTTGTGAAATTTATATTTTCAAGTTTACATTATAATTTTAATAAAGTCCCCTATGGGCTTTCATACCCTTAGTATTTGTTCTCATAACATACAGTGCAGCATGCAAATGTGTTCTTTCTTTAAACAGGTTGTGGCAAAGACGGTTGATATGGTGGAGTTGAGCGGGGTTGAAGCAGAATCTGCAACAAAAGTTGTTTTGCACGGTAAGGAAAAGCACCGCGACAGTGAGTTGAAATCTAAGGCTAAGAAACGCTGATAAACCAAGACAAATTATACAAATGCTTTTAATCCATGGATGATTTGAATTATTGTGTACATATTAATAAGTAGGACTGCAACTATAGGCCTTTTAGTTTAGATTACATACATTTTACAAGTGGGAGTTGCAAATAAAAAAGGGGTCCAAGATATTAACAGGACCAGTGTTTGTTAGGCCATTTCATTAACTTCTAGAAGTTGGAAGTTTTTGGCCCATAACCCATGGATCAAATCCTGGAAATGTGTTGCTATATAAAATACTTTTTTTAAAGAAGCAACATTGGAGAGATAAAACAAATTGTGTGTCCAATATTTATATGTTGTTGATTGACACAAGTCATCTGTCTTTGGTTAAGCTTTTTCCTCCTGCATTGTGATGTTAAAGAAAAACAGACACACATAAACGTGACATATCCCTGTCATAAACTGGCAAGTGTCGTAATGCATGCTGGGTAAGGCTCCATTCCAAGCGGGAGAAGTGAACCCCTGAAGCAACCAGACATGGGGCAGTTGGACTGATCAGTCTTGGTCTTCCTCAGGGCTCTTAAGCCCCTGACACAGCAACCAAAAATGAAAACTGGCAGCTGATTGCCAACATGGAAAAACTTTTTTTTGATGGGTTCCATGGGTTTTTGGTTGATGTCGTTTGGGTTCTAAAAGCCTTTTAGTTACAATAGAGAAGCATTAAAACAAATACCCTATTACTGTTAATTGTCCCACTGGTGGCAATTTAACATGGAAAAACTTTTTTTTGCCATGGGTGATGTCCTTTAATAAGATGGCAATTTACCATGGTCTCTATGTAAAAGTCACAACGGCAAACTGAATGCCATTGGATTAACCTAAAGGCTGCACAAGGTAAAACATGCAAAGAAAGAAAGATAAGCATCTTGTACGGCCTTCAGTTCTAGGATTACTGCAATACATTTCATGTCTCCTCCCAAAATAAGTTTTAAAATCATCAGTGATGCAGCCTTCTGGAGAACAAAAACACTTTTCTTCCTTATTGTAACACTTTTTAACTCACTGTTCTCTCTCACACACCAGGTGCCAAATAATGTGCTAGCCTTGTCTCTTCCCATAAATGTATGCGTCTGAATGACAAGAAGTCATCCCTTTAACAGATAGATAAAGTAAAAAATGATACCTATTCCATGCAAGAAAAGGGACTTTTTTTCAGATAGCACATAAACCAGAAGCTTTCTAAAAATAGTGGAGGGATGTTGAAGCTGAATGAGAAAGGAATGGTGGGAATGTTCAATATAACTAATACTGCATCTTAATCTTTTTCAATCTCCCCAGACACATTAAGACATGAACGTAAGCAAAGCTCACCACCCAAACAGAAGTTTGTCGTGATCCAACCAGATACATGTGATATTGTTTCTGGAGAGAAGGTCAAGTTTGTCTGCCCGTTGATCCTCAAGCCAGAGTCTCCAGCTCCCAAAACTGACAGTTCAGAGAAGCCTGCTCAAACCGAGCCTCAGCAGGTCTGTGTCAGCACCGCTAAGGGCACTGCCTACAGCCCGTCCCCGTCTGATGGAGCTGTGACTCCTGCTCAGGTTGGAGTTTGGGAACGGATCCGCACGCCAAAGGAGACGACAAATAACCTCCACATGAAACTGAAACTGACTTCTCCAGAGCAGAAGCTGATGAGTCCATGTGTGGTACATCTGGTGGATGTGCTCACGGTGCCTGAGTCAGCGATGAAGCTTCAGGATTCTGTTGTCAAAGGTCATGATGCTAACTGCAAAAGTGGTTGGCCTCTGCCCAAAGACCTCCGCCGCCACCAAGGTCTTCACACTGGCCACCGCCTCTGCTGCTTCACCCCCTGTGAAAACGGCATTTGGCGGCTTCAGAAGGTGGTCACCCACTCCCGTGATGGATACCCTTGCAGCATCTGTGGGAAGACGTTCAAGCGGCGGAAGATTCTCCGGCGGCACGAGCGTTTTCACACTGGAGAAAAACCATACCCGTGCACTATGTGCTCTAAGTCGTTTGCACTGAGGAAGAGCCTCCGACGCCACTTGAGGTTTCACACGGGGCAGAGGCCGCACACCTGCACGCAGTGTGGCAAAAGCTTCCGTCTGCGAGAAAATCTGAAAGCACACCTGAGGTTTCACTCTGGGGAGAAGCCTTACAACTGTGCCACTTGTGGCAAGATGTTCAGGATCCTAAAAAATCTGGAGAAACACAAAATGAGCCAGTGTGGATTCTTCGTTCCTTCGTTCAGGACAATTGCTGGCTTGTAGCAGTGTAAAAACAGCTGTCAGTGGCTGGTTGGGGGGGTTTCACCACTTTCTACCTCAGACTGAAAACACTGTATCGCTTATGTAGAAAACTGTCATGTAATGTTCAGATAAGGTTAAAAGGCTATGAGAGTTTATAAGAGTTGTACAACTACTTAACACTTTGTTTTGCATAATACCTTTTGAGAAACGGGATCAGTCTGCACAAGGGTCCCCTCCACATCGCACAGTTAACCTAGTATACTACATACTGTATATGTTGAAGAACTTCACTGCTCCTTGGAGATTGTTGTCTTGTAAAAGGGTTGGAAACATGGATGTATAATAACTGGATACCAGATCTCAAAAATGGCGCCTATTCAGTTCATTCGAGTCGCTTCCCTGGCTTATATGCTGAAAACGTTTCTAAGCTTCCGGATTGATTAAAGAGATATGCAACCCACTGGATGTGTGCAGTAGGGTTTCGACTGCTGGCCCGCCCACTTAGCCCATAGACTTTTAAATCACTTTCCTTGGCTGGAGGGAAGTGTTTCAGATATAAAAAATCCAAGGACTAATAATTTAGAATATAAATTGTCATAATCAACCAGCAGTTTGTTGTGTTCTGTCAACAGTTTTACAGGTGTCTTTTTTACAATGGTGGCCTAGTGGGGAAATCTTTTTTTGGGTTGCAGTGGGATTTCTCATTGCTATTCTGCGGGTAGCCACTGGACAAAATCGGCTGCAGGGCTGAGCATAGTTCCTGGGGGCTTGGTTGGAATGCATCAATAAAATTGTATACCTTTGTGGATACAGATATCTGGTTGTTTGGATGGGCAAAATACAGATCCTCACCTTCCAGCCTTCCATGGATGTTTCTTTTGGATGTTTATTCTCTTTATGTTATGGCTTTTTTACTTTACACTATGTCTCTTATGAAAAAGTGTTTTTGTATTCATGTTATAACTAAATGTATTTAGACTTCTTTCCTTGCTGACTTTATAAGACATTCTGTATTAATGTTATGTTAACGTGTACATATGGCCAAACAAATGTCATTGGATGTTCTCTATTTTTTAACTGTTTAAAAAAATGTTTTTTTATATTAACTGATACATTTCCGGTCATTTTTTTTATATACTTCTGATGCTTTATAACAATTTCTTGTGTATTAATAAAAAAGACGTTTTGTGGCAGATAATGGAGTTATATTGTTGTGTAAATCCAACACTTCACACACTACATTCAGTCTGGAGGAAGGACTTCTAAATAAAGCACCGTTATAAGAAGAGGTTCATACTTTGTCACTAATGAGCACTTTTAAATTAATGGTACAGCCACTACATGTCCTTATGGCTACTTTATTTTCAGAATAAGTATTCAGATCTGTAAAGTAGGAATTCCACAGCCCTGCATTTAAAATTAGGTTAAAGTACCAAAGTATTGGCATCAAAATGTACAAAAAAGAAAAGTACTAATTTTGTAGAATAGCCCATATTGCATATAGCTGGTAAAGGTGGGATTGACTTTCTGCTGGGTAGCTTATTCTATAATATTCGTTTTTGTTTTATTTATACTTTTTATAAAAGAAGAATCCAAATCTGCATAGTAACTAGTATGCTGTAAACTAATGTAGTGGAGCAAAAAGAACAATGCTGGCTTACAAAATGTAGAAGAGCAGAAGTAGCATAAAATGGAAATACAAGTACATCAAAATTGTACTTTTGTACAGTATTTAAGTAAGTGTACTTAGTTACTTAGTTAATAAGATTTTTGCTTCTTATTCCATTTGGGATGAATATATCCCATCATGCTTTGGGTGGTGTAAACAGGAAGTGTAATGTAGTCATGGAGCTAGCCTGATACATCCGGATCAACCGCAGGAGTTATGATTGAATAAATTGATACAGGTCAGGACAAATATATATAATAGGCTACATTCTTGCCTTTACCAGTGCCGCAGTTTTTAACTTAATATGTACATTTTGGTTAATTTCGCTACGCCATGAAAAGTCTGTTTTTTTTGTTTTGTTTAAACTGTAATGTTAACCTAAACCTTAGATAATCCACAACTGTTTACAGCCTATATAGGCTATAGGGATTATCTAACGTTAACTAGCTACTTGCTCAGCTAAATTTGCTGGACATGGGAGAAATGGAAAGAGTACATTAAGGAAGTAAACACGTTTTTTTCCGGCAAAGTTATTGCTCTGACTTTTGACCCACATTTGGACAGTTTAGTATACTAAACTGACCAAATGTGGGTCAAAACACCGAACAGTTCCTACCTTGAGGTCTTAGTGTGAAAATGACCATCTACCTGGTTGAAGTTATACAGTTCACCAGAAGCACAGGGGTTGTATTGCATTAACTAGCTACATTGTCACAGTTTAAGATTGTTGTAACTCCTACGCAGCCATATGGTACATTTACACAGGTGTTTTCAGTTATTTTGGAAGATTGGACACAGGTGCAAACCAACATTAATGGTAGCTACAGGTGAAACCAAAATGGTAGCCACGGCTACCATTAATGTTACTAGCGCTGTCTAGTTGGGCCACGATTACAGTCGGCATGCAAAAACAGCAGGACTGGACTTACACTTTTATTGACCAGAACCAAACTCGTGTTAATGATTAGTCAATATGTAATTTGGAGAAAAAACTATACAGAGGTCGAAACTCAAACTCAACCCACAAACACGTGTTTATTTTCTACACACTGTATAAAAAAGTAGCGGTTTTTGAAAATGCTTGTCTTTTTTTGTAATATCTAATGTCATTTTTTATGTAATCCTGTATTCAACTTCAAAATATCTCACCTCGAGTCTCCTCATGTTAGGCCCCGCCCCACCAGGAAGTACAAATATGAACTCAGCAGTGCTTTCACTTTAGCTATTGTGTGTACGGAGGATAAGACAAGCAATACTGAGGGCATCAGCTTTACCTTTAAAAGGTAGGAATAATTGTACTTATTAGCTTCCGTGTTCTTGTGCTAAGACTGGTGGGGTAATTCAGAACAAATGAAACAAGTGTTTACAAAGGCAGCAGCTGAGTGCTGGATGAACTCTGCACTAACTCTTTCCTGTCTGCATTTTTCATACTGGCACTCTTTGAAGAAGACGGATCAAGAATGGAAGATACAGAGAAAACAAAGCTTGAGGAGTTGCTGATGTGCCCAGTGTGCCAGGACATCTTTAAGAATCCTCGGCAGCTGCCCTGTGGACACAGCATGTGTATGGGCTGTCTGGAAAGCTTGATGGATCACTCTTCAGACGTTCCCTTCCGTTGCCCAGACTGTAGAGCATACTTTGGACCAGTCATTGGGGTGCAGAAGAGCTATGCGCTGGCCAACATCGTGGAGGACTTCAGGGTGAACAGAAGGAGAAGGGTATCTGCTATAATCACGTTTTCCACCTACAATCATTTTAATAGTGACACTTAGATGATGTAGATAATAAACTAGAATAGTTGTCAACTGGTAAAACAATCCTCATAAGTGTATCTCTAACACACCTGTTCCCACGTCAATATCTGATTTTTGTAAACAGGAAGAGCAGACAAAAAGTGTGTACTGCGACTGCTGCCTGGAGAACAAAACTCTTGCCATGAAAACATGTCTAAAGTGTGAGGTGTCCCTGTGCAAAGAGCACGTCAGGGACCACCTGGAGCTGCCGGTGTACACGGGACACCCCTTGGTCAGGCCTCTGGATGACCTCCTGGAGAGGAAATGCCCACAGCACGAGGACGAGGTGCTGAGATACTACTGCAACGCGTCCAGGCGCTACATCTGCAATGTGTGTGCCCTGGAGAGCAAGCAGCACAACCTGGCTACTGAGGCCTCCTCTGTCCTGCGGAGACAGCTGACTGTAAGTTTTGAATGCCACTCTTTTACACTATATTACACAGAAAAAAATCTTGGCATCCTCGTGTATGGATTATGGAAGTACTTTTGTGATAGCAACAGTTTCTTGTAAAGTGGGATTCTTGCAGAGTGGGATTAACCACATTGACATAGAAGATTCCTGTTGCTGCATGTCATATAGAGAAACCAGATTTTCTGGTTGCTGAGAATCTGAAAGTTTGACTTTCACCTCACTCCACAGCATGGATCACTCGGTCATTACAAATTCATGCTATGCTCTCCAGAAAAACTTTGTGAAACCTGTAGACCCAATCACAATGTTTGTTTACAATAACCCGTCCCGTACATACAATTTAACAGCACTTAGCAAACAATGTTCTCATCTCATTCATCTAAAATGCATGTTTTGATGCATTCACAATTACTAACATTAGGTTGGAGACCTAATTTACTTGTTGGGCCACAGACTAAATACACGGACACCACCCAAACTAGCAGTTAGTCCGACTGGCGGTGAGATGTTGCTGTTCATAATACTAGATTTGGTTTATCAAAGAAACTAGCAAAGCAACACAGTACAGAAAATAAGCACAGCTGAAACAAAAGTTTGCAGATTTCACATATCTTTGCAATTCAAATCAACTGCCTGAACTGTGTTTTTAAATATTAGTGGGGATCCCAGAGTTTCCAAATTTTAAAAATAGATTCCAGGTATATTATACTGTCAGTGTAGAATAAGAGGTTTTTCCCCAATTATAAAATAAAAGGACAACTGGATGTTAAGGGGTTTACGCAGAGCTGTTTGTGTATTCAACAGGAGTACATGGACCAACGCTTCAACATGCTCAAGGAGCAAACCAGTGAGTCTGTAAAAAAACTGCAAGAAGATATTCAACGTAAAGTAAGCTAAATTCTCAATATCTGTGACTTTTACAGTTTGTTTTCAACACTTCAGATCTAAAATGTGTTTTCCTCCTGACAGAAAGACTCATCCGACTCATCCCTCAACAGTGTCACAGTGGTGCTGCTCTGTTTGTGGTTCATTGTTCTGTATTACGGTAGGAGAATGCCAAGCTCTAGTGTTGTTTGTCTTTGTATGTGTGAACATTCACCCACTGATATCTATCTTTTGTTTCCCACCAGCCTACAACTATTCTGTGGAAAACCAGATGCTAACAGAAGCGCTGGACAAGCAGCAGAACCGTGTGCATCACATTTATTCCACCATCGCAGGTAAGATGTGTCCGTTAAATATGAAGCTGCCGCCTGCAGATGGATTAATAAAACTTTATGACAGACACAGGTCCATGTTACACATCATACAGTATAAACAGAGATTCAAACATACATAATAATTCCATATTCACCTATAGGATATACAGGCTATTGCACCAACGTCGTCTTAATCTAGCAGTGTATCTATAACAGCTTTTCAGAGCATTGACTAGGGCTTCAATTACATGGTTCTCTGACTTGTCCAGGCGACACATAAAACTAAACATCAATTGTCTTACGAGTGATTCGCACTATGCCACCTATGGACACAAAGCAACGGCCTCATTTCATCATTGTATGCTACCTTGAGCCTCTGCATAATCTTTTGCTTATAGTTTGACCACAGTTGGATTGATTAGCTAAGCATGAGTACTGAAAGCAGGGACAAACCGTTATCCTGGTTGTGTCCAAAGGTAATTGTTTAATCCGTATAAAAACCTTCATATTGTACTTATGGCGAGACAGCAAATAAGCATACATTTCCCAAAATGCCAAACTATTCCTTTAAAAGCCTGATGATAGTACATACAGTAAAGTAGATTTTTTCCATCTCCATCTTGGTGCTGAGCCAACATGTGTAAACCAAAGATATACAAATAAAAAAGTTAAAGTCAACTATTGTCTGATCTGATGCATCACTTACAGGGCAACCTCCTTAGGAACTCAGCCAAAGAGAAAACATTTTTTTATTTTTTTTTATCCCTACATAGAACTCTTGGTTGATCATCCAATGAAGAGCCACAGACCTCCAGAGACAGAAGATCAAGGTACAAAAAATGATCTGGTAGAACATTGGAATTTTTTTTTTTTTTTTTTATTGCGAATACAGTGATAAAGTCATAGCATAGTATGTCAAATAAAGTGATCAAAAAGTCATATGTTGGAAAAAGTGATAAAGTCATAGCATAGTATGTTGAAATAAGTCAGTATTTTATGCAGCGCTAACAACTGAGCCATTGTATAATATGTCAATTAAGTGTTAAAAAACCCATAGTATAGTACCAGTATGTGGAAAAAAGTCATAGCATAGAATGTTGAAAAGTCATATTATAGTATATTGAAAAAAGTCATAGTATGTCAAGAAAAAAAGTGATTTAAAAACTCAGTATGTATGGAGGGTATATTTATTCATAATTCAAATTGAAAATCCAAAGAGAAAACAAAAAGATGAAATCAAAATTTTTTATCATCACATAATTCAATTTAAAAAAGGAAACTAAAAAAGCAAAGTTGAAATGTAAAAAGTCAAATTTAAAATGCAAAGCTTAAATATAAATGCTTATAATATATAATAATAAAATAAACTGAAATCTTAACTTGAAAGATGACATTGAAAATTGCAATGGAAATAAGAAAAGGAAAAAAATCAAATATGAAACTCAAAATGTGAAATGGAAAAGCTTAAATGGAAATTTAATTGAAACAGAGCCAGTTGAGGGAGCCGGGTTGTTGGCAGGACCGGTATTTAAAGGCAGTGGCTTCAACTTGGTAAATGTCTGCTCATGTGGCCTCACACACAAAATCACCAGGACCAAAAAGGAGCATTGCTTGAAATTCAAAAATTGTATCAATGCCATGCTGAACAATAACAATAAAATTGGACTTTATTGAAACTCTATAGGATAAATTCAGGTGTCACAGCAACTATTACAGATATGTACAGTAGTAGGGAATAGAAATATAAAACATGCTAAATAAAAAAGGTCCCAGCCTGCATTATATCAGGCCTATTACATTTTTTTTGACTGAAGTTTGTAAGTGAATGGTGTATAGGTAAACCCAATAGCCTGTCTGTCTCTTAGGATTACTCATGTTGGATCTGAACACAGCCAGTCCTTTCCTCGGAGTCTCCGCTGACCTCCAAACAGCAGAAAGAATGAAAACCAAGCTGGACTATCCCAACAGTAATAGTCGCTTCAAAGAAGCCCCGCAGGTCCTCTCTGCCCAGTGCTTCTCCACTGGTACCCATGTCTGGGAGGTTGAGGCTGAGGGATACTGGGACATCGCAGTGTCATTTAAGAGCATCCAACGCAAGAGCAAGGACAGCAGCACCTTCGGAAACAACACAGAGTCCTGGAGCCTTACGCACAAGGGCAAAGGCGTACTGTTTGCCTACCATGATAAAAGAAAAACAGCCCTTTCTGGAACCTTGCAGAGCAGCCGAATAGCAGTGATGGTTAATTTTGAGAAAGGCTACATCACATTCAGTGCTGTGGAGTCCACGATCACACCGCTGCACGAGTTCAAAGCGAAACTGACTCAGCCAGTGTGCCTGGGTTTGGGGCTTTATCGTGTGGATCCACCCAGTAAAGCCTCTATTGTCAAAGCTTTATGAATAATCCTGCAAACTACCACAATATTTAGTTAACACTGGAGCCATAGTGCCTTAACTCCAGCTGTAGCCAAGGAGAACTAAGCTGGACTTGCACTAAGTTTAAAGACTTGACTATGCCAAAGCTGAATAAAATGGAACATTTATATTTCCTGAGAAATATATTTTTATATTGCAAGATGTTTTTTAGTATGTGTGATTAGCTGATTTTTTTTCCTTTTTGTTTCAATTTATCATATGCTTGTTATATACATACAATACAATTTCTTCAAGATGGCTTATGGACTGACTGACTTTTATTTACTTTTATACTGACAATTTTAATGTTGTTTGATGACTGTTTGAAGTGACATTGGGTGTCATGAAAGGCGCTTTAAGTATTTCTATTAATACTCAATTCTGATTAGTCAATTGTGACATTCTAGTCAGACGCAGTTCTGATCATAGATTTTGGAACTCTTCAACCTTTAGCTCAATATTTCAAAAACAAGTAAAACATACATACTTGTAATATAGTTCAAAAGAACAAAAATACAAATGTAGAAGCTGAATGAACTGAAAGCAAAACAGATTACATTAACTACTTTTTCTAACAAAAACACTAAATACAAATTCTTAACAAATGGGGTCAGAAATCTGACTTTGCCAAATGTTTCTTTAGAGATTACACATTCAGCTTCTTGAGTCTACATTTAATGACTAACCTCACTGAAGTTAATGCCATTCCAGCTTCTCTACAGATGTATCTAAAGATGCTAACATCAGCCTATTAGCTACAGATCAAGACATGTTTAAGTTAGAAAAGTTATAGCATTGCTTTAAGAGAAAGCAAAAAGAGGAAGCACTGGATTCAGCTAAACTGCTCATTTATTTAAAAAAAACATGAAAGTCAAGACTTTAAAAGTGGTCTGAACAGAATGTGTTACAAAAAATGAAGGCAATATTAAACTTAGGCCACTCTTCCCAGAACAAATACAAGCTGTACAGTGCTAGTTTTCCCACTCTAACTTAGGCATATTGCAGCCTTTGTCTGTCGTAAGGAATGGTTTCACATGCTTAGAGACCTGAAACAAACATTTCAGAGCATGAATTTCAAATCAGCAAGCATTGTACAATGTCTCAAACTGCTGTAAAAAAGGTTGAAATGCTTGTCAGAGCGTTTTGAGAAACAGACTCCAACAATTTACAGTAAACAAGTACTGACCTGTGTGGGCTTTAGTAAAAAAAAAAAAAAAAATCTAATAGAATACCATAGTCTTGACCAACTTTGATACTTTATCGTTCTGATCTTTTCTCTAGCTGCCTTGAAGTCCTTTGATGTCTGACTAAGGGCTGTATACATAATCAAACATACCACTACATTATTATCCTTACCTTTTATTAGAGTAGTCTGTCTGCTAAAATACTAATGCGGAATTGCTGTCCTACTTTAGTGTTATTTAGCAATACTACTCATTTATTGTCCTGAACAGCAACTGTCAAACCTACTGCACATGTACGAAACAGTGAGAACTGTGGTGAAATGTATGTTTGACTTTTTTTCTGTGTTGCACCACTTCTGCATTAGTCCTTTGACTATTAACACCTGTTTATAGTGGAAAAACAAGTATTCTGTTGATGTGATTGTTAGCAGCTGCTCTTTATTTCACCATTGTCTGATTCCTGATCGAGCACCACGCCCTGAATATCGCTCTGAAATACAGAAAATATGAAGTTCAGAAAACTTCTCTAATATGTCTAATGGAATCAAAAAAATTCAAACAAGTGCATATTTTAAACCTCTACACACCTGCAGTGAGTAGCCACACATTCGTTGCTGCAGTATTCTTTGTCCCAGTCGTCACTCTCTACGGCTGGGTTGTTACAGCCCGTCCTCACGCACACAGTCCTCATCGTCGTGGCATCACTGGACCCATTCACCTCCATCTCTTCCTGATAAATAGGGGAAAAACATGGAAGAGCAATTCATTTTGGGCGAAAAAAAAAAAGTTAGATTAATTAACTGCACTGTCCCGCAGTACTTGTCATTGTAGGCTATTTGCAGTATATTAAATAATTTTTGACCTAATTATTTTGCACTGAAGTGACACGTCTGTCTGTGACAGCGCTGCATCAGCGCTCTGTGCATGTCCTCGCACGGAGCAGCTGAACGTAGGAGCTCGGCTTCGCGGCTGAGACACGAATAGACTATTAGTTTAAAGCTTTTACTATTAAACACAAATGGCATGTCCACTTTAATATATACTGTATATTTAAACATATCTGTGGTCAAGCTCAGTGCCTCGCTGTGTTGTAAAGTCCATGCATGATGGTGTGGCGTGCTGGCGCTGGATATTAACAAGTTCTTCAAACCTCAGCCCTCCATAACAGCAATGGTAGAGGCTTAACATCCAGCGGGGTCTGGGTGTGTCTGGGGAACGCTACCGTCGTTGCGGGTGGGTGCGCCGATAGTTATAAAACGATTATTAGACTATGAAATATGCCAATTCTGATATGTTCATATAGCCTACTCCAAACAGTTAGCTAACCGTTTTTAGGTGATACGCCATATTTGTAGTCGAGCTGCAATATGCAAATTGTTGCTTGCAAACTTTGCATTCGACTTTTTTCCGTTATCTATTTTTGTAAAATGCTGCCACACTGGCGATGTCTTCTACATGGTAGAGGAGGACTGACTGTAAATTAAACACTCACAATTAAATAAATATTCAGCAAACCACTAAACAAAGGCTTTCTAGTTCTTTCTTCAAACTGTCTCCGGTGGGTCGGGCTAATCCAAAAAAAAAGTGAAAACAAGGGGGGTGTTCTGAAGACAGATTGTTACTTGTGAAACAGGGGTGCTCTGAAAACACCCCCATTAGCAATTAGTGCTTTCCATCCATAGACCATAACGGTCTATGCTTCCACCTGATGAAATTAACATGGCAAAAAAAAATCTGAATTTTGGTCGAGCCAGAACGTATCGACCAATAAATCGACCAGTCGAGTGGGAGATTACAGCCCTAATCGTGTCATATCAGGTCTCGCAATGTAACGAATTGCTTGACGACACTGCACACATACAGGAACCGGCTAGCTATAAGAACAAGGTAGCGATGGAGTTTATCACACTCTTGTCATGGCTGAGCCGGCAAAAATGAAGCAGAAAGCTAGAAAAGCATTTTTGGAGGAACAGAGAAAGAAGAAACGGCAGACTGACTGAGCAAGGAGTCAGACACGATTAAACATCGGACCTGCGTTTTCAGACTGGCGAGAACTGAGACAAAAAGCCTGAAAATCTGCTGACCTGGCGTTCTTGCTGTTGCACTTGTAAGCATCTTTGGGATAAACTCTTTTCATTTTTATATTTCTTGTTATTGCGACCTCAGGATGTTTGCTATTGTCCGTAAAGTTTTTTTTATTATGACCGCTGTCGGTTACGGGTTTATTCAGTGGACATGGCTTCTTCACCGGCTTCTTTGAAAACAAATGCACATGACCAGAGGGAGAAGATGGGAGGTGTGAGAGTCGCCAACGGGTTTTTACAACAGTGTTGCCATATATCCATTCCGAAGCTTTAGGGGGAGCGCTACAGAGAAACCTGCGAGCAAAAACGTAAAACAGCAAAGCGCCCCTTTAATAAAAAAGATAGATAATAATCTAGATAAGTAACAAACAATCTTAATGAAATGCTGTAAAACAAACCAGATGTATTGGCACTACTGTAGCAACACGTAGGAGGGATAAGATGAAACAGTTACTTGGCAGTTACTTTAAAACTTTGATCCAGCTGAATCTGAAAATAGTCTGAACTTGGGAAAATTAGGAATTTGCTACCATGACAACAGTTTGACACAGAATATATTATAATCCATTTAAAAAAAAAAAAACTGAAATATTTTGCCAACAATCAAATTAAGAGTGATCAAATTTGTGGATAAATAAGGTCCCAGACTCACACGAAATTAACAATAGCAACAAATTATGACCATTTACCTCTTCTGAATGCAGCACTTCTGTAACTTCATCATCATCTGTACTGCCTGACATGTCTGTAGAATTCACCACCTGCACCGACATGATGGGTGCAGACTGAGCACATGTAGTCGCAGTGGATGACAAAGCCACTGTATTAGGGACAATAATTGGCAGGGCCTCTTTGCCCTGCAAGGACGCAGGAACTATTTTAATCTGGAGTGGAGGTGGAGGTGTAGCCGTGACGGACACAGGGAGACCTAGTGTGGTGCTTCCTTCGCGGGGCTTGGCCTGTAATGGTGGAGGTGCTGGCGCCATTTGCTGGAGCCGCGGTGGAGGTGGTGCGTTCTGCATTTGCTGCAGCGGAGGTGGCTGACGAGAGGCACCCGACACTAGCAGTGTGGGCTGCAAAGTGCGGACCCCTCCGGGCAACACAGTCACCAAGTGGCCCCCCGCCTGCAACATGTGCTTTGGGATTATGATCTTGGTGATGGTCTGGGCCGGAGGTACCGCAACTGCTGGAGCACAGACTTTGTTGGCCCCTGTGCGGGAACGCGTGGCCCTCTCCGGGACGTCCAGGATGATGTTTGAGGCGCAAATATTTGTGATGGTGTTCTCCTCCAGGCTGGTGGTTGCCGAGCGGATGGCCTGGGGACCAGCAAAGGGAAGGGCTGTGGGTGTTGGACTGACCACCGTTGGAGGTGGTGATGGAGTGGTCTCCATCTCCTCAGTGGCTGGCTGTGATGAAGACAGATATAAAAATTGAAAAGGCCATATGATTGAAAATCCCATAGAGCAATCAACTGGTTTTCCTTCAGAGGTCAATGTGACCTTACCTGTGTGAGCTGGTTGGCTCTATAAGCTGCCAGTGCTTTCAAATACTCCTTTTTTGGCTACTTCTGTCTTTCTCTTATACACCTAGTGAAGACAAGTACCAACAACAATCATTTTTCTCCCCAAAACTGACACAGTACATTAATATACTTTATATAAGCTAGTCGTCTTATACCTGTTTCTGTTCCTCTGCCAAGCTGTCCCACATGGAGGCCACAATTTTTGACACTTCCCCAAAAGAGGCATTGGGATTCTGGCCCTTAATGGCTGCCTGGGTGTCTCTGAAAAACAGCGCATACGCTGAAACTGGCTTCTGTGGCTCATTTGGGTCTTTCTTCTTTCGTCCTTTCTTAGTGCCCACCACCCCAGTCACTGAGGCCAGTGTGGCTGGCTTCCCCCCGCCCCTCCTGGCCGTAGCTGGAGACAATAAAGATGTGGGAGCTGGGTGGGAGGACATGTGGGAGAGGGAAGAGGAGAGATACATGGGGGAGTCTACCAACACACTTCTCTGAGTAGGGAGCGGAAAAGTGAAAGAGAGGGGAGAGGACTTATTAGCTGTAGGATCTAAAACATGAGCAAGGAATCCAAAATATATACAAGACTGCCAGAATGTATGCAAGTAAACATAAATGTAGACCTCTACAGGTGTAAACCCTCACCTTGAAGTCATCCATGTCCTCATCTTGCAGGGAGCCCGCTGGCGATGGTGTCGCTGACAGCGGCTGCTCATGTGTCTCTGAGAGATGCCCAATGTTATCACCCCCAAGACCCAGTGCCAGCTCAGACGGGTTAATAGTGCTCAACTGGCTGCTTCCCAAAAGTCCATGACTGATGTCACCAAGTTGGACATCAATGGTCATGGGGGAAGAACTGCTGAAATGTGAACCACTGGAATTCCCCAGTTCCTGCAGAGAGATTAGAACACAACAAGTCGCCAATAATTCTTAACTGCACATATGAACATTTAAAGACATTAAACCCTATTCTGTGTGAGGGTCCACAGGTAAAGCACTCACCAGAGCAGAGGAGCTGAGCAGGGCTCCCCCTCCAGCCTGGCCCATGGCCCCAAGGTTGAGCTGCTCAAGGCCTTGAGACCCAGAGTTCACAAAGGTGGAAGCAAAAGAAGGGTCATTGGCCTCCACTACCAGGTTGCTAACAAGGCTACGGGAGCCCGAAGGTCGCCCGGTACCGTCAGACCCATCTGTCAACTCATAGTGGGACACTCCATCACTGATGCTCAGGGTTGGGTCTGGATCAAGGGAGATAGGGGGTATCTCAAAAACCTCATCCCCGAGACTGGGAGTGTGGAATGTTTGCTATATGTGGAGAAAGAGAAAGAACAATAGGTCAGTCCTTAATGAACTGAAACACGTGTTAAGATCAGCACAATAAAGACGTATTACTCTGTACTACCATGTAGCTAGCTTGAATTAACTCACTTACCTCGGCGGACAAAAAAGGGTGGCCCGCTCCACTGATGGTGAGATAACTGTCGCTGCCTTCTGTAAACTGAAACAGACCGTTAATGTGTAACTAACTTCTTGACTATGAGTCAAAGCCGATCAGCTTTGACTCATAGAAATGCTAATTAAATACTGGTTATCGTTTGGTTACCTTATTTTCCTCGGAGTATCCGCCATATGCTTGGGTGTCCAAAAACTCCGAATCAACATTTTGAGCACAACCATCCGACAGATCAGAGTAAAAATTAAGGTCCATTTTGAGAGGTTTACTCTAAACGAACTATCACACACGTTGTATACTTTGTTGAAAAGGGAGGGTTCTTAACCGAACCCATTTAGGTCAACTATCCGAAGCCGCTAGCGGCTAGCTAGCTAATCTCTGGCTAGCATTATGTTACGGTCGAGGAGATGATCGTAGGCTACCTTTGAAGCCCTAGGGGAAACTGGGACAAGAGGGTAATTTGAAGATGTTAGCTGCCAAATAATCACAAAATAGTACGCATTAGTTCCCCGGGGCGCAAAGCTTTCTAGAGGCCCAACACAACCCCATTCATACGCTGCTACAACCATGGCATGTCCGAACCGAATAGCTAACTAGCTAGTGTGTTAGATTCACTGGCTGTGGGAGAAGCTGCGTTTGCTTCATGAAACACTAACGTCACTTACGGACGTGTGTGAGAGATAAACTAAACTCAGGTTTTCATAAAATACATTACAAAACAATTAATTTAACTTACTTTTAGTTAAATGTTACAGTCACATTCAACGTATTTAAAAACAAAACAAAAAAAAAACATCGTTGATCATCAAAACAATGCTTAGTGGCATTCATTTAATGACCATGTTGTCATATTATTAGGTATTTGTCTCCTATTTGTGTATGCCTTTTCTAAACTACATTAACCTTAATGTTGTTCTTGGGTCAAATTTGACCCCTTTTCAGTTTTTTCTTATTACAAAAAATGAGCCTTCAAAATAAGTGCTGAAAATGTCAACATTAGAAATATCAAATAAATGGAAAAAAAAGCACCCATAACATTGAAAAAGTGACAAAAATGTCGGAAAAAAACGATAAGTGTTGACATTTTTTTTTTTTTTTTTTAATGGTTGACGGTAAGACAACACAAGGGTTAAAAAAACTAACTTAACAGACTCTGTATTTGTTTAGAGTAATGGGCTGATTTTTTTACCCGAATTATCATTTGCAACTGTTTGTAGAGTTGAGGTAAGTAAATTGAATATCTGTGTGTGACTGTCTCTGTCTTACCTCCATCGTCAGGGCTCAGTGAAGTTTCATCATTCTAATCCAACAAAGACTTTTAATTCCTCAATGCTACCGCGTGTTTACGGGACTTTGCTGGCGAGAGCAGGGCATCCTCACATGATGTACAGTACCACTATACACACCACCGCCTTATACAAATCCCAATCATGGTCCATCCTTTGGTGGGCAGAGCTTGGGCTTAGTATATATCTATCATTAGAAACATTTGTCTTCTCATGTATTCAATGTGCTTTACAGTGTAGCCAAGTAACCCAGTAACATCTCAGCTCCATGTTTCAGAAAAATCAATAAAAAATGACTTGATTAAAAGTGATGAAATACATAGCGGAACATTAACTATGTAAGGCCAGACATTTGATCTTTAACTTCATTCTAATTAATTTGATGTAGTACTGTTCCTTTCTAGTACCATTTTATATTTTACAGCACAATTATTCAACACTGCAGAAACTAGTGATGGCCGAATGAAGCTTTGTCTTTATTTTCTGAGCCCACTAGATGCCACTCTCTGTTCAACAAAGGGTTGAGAATATACTAAATCGTAATGACTTTCTCTTAAAACCAAGTGCGCCATCTAGTGGACTCAGAAAATGAAGACACTGGTTCATGAAACTTCATTTGGCCATCACTAGTAGAAACCACCGATCGACCAATTTTGTGTATGAACAGTAAACCTCCTTATTTCTTCTACTTGGTAAAAATAACAATACACACAAAACTGCTTTCACTGAAGATTGCTGTTATTAATTTCACAGATACACTCAGATCATAAAACAAGAATAGTAACTCATTGCCATCATCTTTGCACCATAGGACACAATTGACCAGCTCTACATTGTACAATACACCCATCCTCCTAGCATTGCTTCAGTAACTAATACTTTCCCTCTCCACCCCCACCCCGCCCATAGAGTGAAAACAATAACAGTACATCCAGGCACTGGATCCCTTTTTAGTTCACCGACTCGTCTGGCCACAGAACATATGACCAAACGAGATTGTGGGATCTGGATCCAGGCTCTGCTGAGTACACATGTCCAGTTTCACGTAGCGCTCGAGGACCAGCATTGAGGTTATTTCATATGAAAAGGGTATCTGTACAGCAGGGGTCCCCTTTTGGTCATGGCTGGGAATGTCATGGAAAAGAATAAGCTTGGACGAAGGAGGAGAATGACAAGTCATGAAAAAAGAAAGCTCAGCTTTTTGCCATTTTGTCAGAGAGGAGGATCAAGGAGAGAAGGATTGAACTTTTGAGACCACAATAAAGAAAACAGATGGGTGCAAACCTGCTCCTTTCATGGAAAAAAAAAATCCCTATATAAAATAAATGAATAAAAGTAGCAACAAAAACACATTCATCCATAATTTCATACATAATATGGTAAAAATAAATGATGAAGAATAACATGATTCATCTTTTAGAAGGGGACTAAGTTAGATGTGTACAGGGAGAGGGGTTCAGTCAATCCTCTGAGCTTGATGAGGAGTCAGAGTCCTTCTGTGCTATGATGACATCGTCCAATAGCGCCTCTTGATCCGAGCTATCGTAGTCACCTTGGGAAAGGCTGTCGCCGCCCTCCATTTTAACGTCAAAGTCTGGACTGGTGAGGAAGTGATGGGAGGTCTCCAGGTCCTCTTCATCCATCATGTAGGCTCCATCTGAGACCAGAGTCTCTTCTTCAACTCCATCCAAGCCCACCTCAGAGGTGGGCTCTGGAGTGTGGTGGTGGTGATGATGGTGGTGATGGCGGCGTCTGCTTTTCTTCGGGATCTCAGAGTGCTCGGTCAGCAGTCGGTGGAGGAGGGTCTCAGGTAGGAAGCCCTGTGAGAAGAAATATTATTTTAAACACCGTCAAGTCTAATATGGGAAAAAAACAGAAGAGGGCGGGATTTGTTTTCACTGAGTTTCCCTTCTCTGATGCTGCAGTAATCAGGGAGAAAACGTTTTTTTCTGTACCTAAATGCATGAATAAATTTGAGAAAAAAAAACAGTTCTTCCCGCAAGCCACTTTGTCTTATAACACAACTCTCACCAAAATGCAACCTAGGGTCTTTGTGAATGTATCCGAGTCAAACTTTCATTTAAACGCATAATTAGGACTGAAATGCAACTTAAGATTTACCCTATTTTTTCATTTTTCAGTCAAATGGCTTTTTGAATGGGAGAGCTGGGGGGCACTACTATGACGGCATCAAAATCACTATTTGTAAAACACTAAGAAGGCTTGACACAACATAAAACTTTGCTCCAAGTATCACCGGGGGCTCCACACATCAACGCAAGCATTGAGAACATTGTTTTTACAGAGTTGACTAAAAGGAAAGGTTTTGAGCAACTCACGTTAGAAGTTGTTGTTTACACTATCCGCCATTTTCCCAGTCCAAAATAGGTGATCTCTGAATACGAATGAACGGACTCCATAGGAGGAAATGTCATTCTTATATGCAGATCTTTTTTCAATTATGAGGTCAATATTGTTTTTCACTAGCGACAAAACAACAAATTAGCCATGCATTTATATGGAACTAAGCTTTAGGAGCTTTTCTTTACTCTCCTCCCTGTTACGTTGCATTCAGAGATTGACTTGTTTTGACTGGAAAAATGTCAGCAACCGGAAACACCAACAGAGACCATTTTGGCAAGAGTTACACTTTAACTACATTTCAGCTAGACTTGAAGTTAGATAGATAAAGACAGTGACAGCTACTACAGTTGGTCTGCATAAAAACAGCAAATGCCTTACAGCAACAACCATTTTCAGTGCATGATGTAATACAGGCTACAAGTTTTCTACTAAATTTAGGTTCAGAAAGTCACACTGCACTGCAAAGTCTTGTACGAACCGAGTTTCGAACAGTTTCAGACCAGTCTGGTGCTACAGCATTATCAGGATTCTCCTCCAAATATTCCCTCAGATCTTGCAGCATCGGACAGAAAGCAGCTCCAACCTACAGAGGAAAAACATTTGGATGTTTGTCTGTTTGCAAGAGATAACACAGCCAACAAATTAAGTATGTGAAACCAATCGCTGTATGTCTCACCTTCTTTCCTGTCCTCATGTTAATGACTTTGACCTTCTCACTGCCAGTCAGGGCTTTATCTGCCCTCCTCCTCCTCTTCCTCTTGCTCCTGTTCACAAGAAGCTGAGGAAACATAAAATTATGTAATAAAGCAGAAACGTAGTTCAGACATTTTGTTTCTTTATCAGCCTGAGGTCAGGGCCTTATTATAAGCAGGACAAACTTAGCACTTGATAAAGAGTTGGTCCTATTTCACTACTCATCAGTTTTATGAGTATATCTAAGTCCTGTTGCAATTATTACATAATCACCTGAGTGCGATTATTTGAGCTGAGCGCAACCATTTTGCATAATCATTGGATTCCACAATCAAGGCAATTCAAAGCCATTGTTACAAATGGCAACAAATTGAAAGTAAATAAGGTGCATATTAATCTGCTGGGTAAATAAAGTGTTTATCTGAGCACAAGGTTCTAATGTCAGAAAAATAAAACCACTGAAAAAGAGTGTGGCTGTCTCGATCTTACTGCTGTTGGGCAGATTCTTCTGTTTCAGTTCATATGAGATAGTATAAAGATGATGACAGAGAGATGACAATGACGGCTCTCTTGATTTATAGAGAGTCTGCGCTACAGGCGCAGCAGTATGTTTGACAGCTCTGGGGAAAGTTATGCTGGAGTCGTCACTTCCATCCAGCTTTCCTAATGAGCTCATTAACATAAAAAAGGTTTGGATGGAAACAGTGTTATAGGAGTAGTGTAGCTCCTTCTAGGGATAGCTCAGTGCATATCGCGAGGCTAGCAAGTGTGTGTTCAATAGTGTGAGTGAGGTGGGCGCACTCCCCAAAGTAACCCCAAAGTAACCCCAAAGTGAGGATCAACTTCGGTCCTGGAGACACAACAAAACCTCCCCTGTGCCTCCCGATCACGGTCTGGAAGCTGAAGTAGTAACGGTTAACACAGGCAGTGTGTTTTCCCATTGCATATTAACTTTTGAAACTGCAATCATCCATTAGGTCAGCCTACACAACAGTTTGGCTCTTTAAAATAAATCTGTGCAGATCCGAGAGGTGAAACATTGTTTCAGCAAAATATTTGAAGATGACGCTGTGTGGCATAAAGTGAACAGAAATAGACAAATAAACCACTAATCGCAATTATATGTATGACGACTAATCGTCAATACCTCCAGCATGTCTCCCTCCACCTCATAATCTGGGTTCTCCTTCAACCAGGTGGGAGGGTCCCTGCGCCGAGGAGTACGCTCCAGTGGATCATTGAGTCCATCTGGGTCTGATAACTAAAAGAGAGACAGCCGGAAAAAAAGTTAAACTAAATCCGAAGCAGCTTGGTTTGTTTTTTTTGCATCTGATTCCACCCGTTCTAAAGGGGAGAACATGTAGATGTGATACACGTACCTCTTGGTCCTTGCGCCGTTTGCGACCACTGCTCTCCCCCCCTGACCCATTGGGCATCAGGGCATGCTTAGAGAAGGTCAGCTTCAGTCCCTCCTCCTGACAGGATGGCAAACGGAGTCATGAACTTCATATCACAGCATCACCTTGTAGTGACTTTAAACACTGACTGAAATTGTTTTGACAGCAAAACCTCTGATTCATACAGGTTAAAATTTTTATTAGCAAAGAAAAGCAACATACGGTTGTCTGTGGGCATATTTAATGACCTGCATATATCTTACATAAGATTTCATCCTTCACTGTTTTCTCACCTTAAGGAGCTTGACAGTGAACTCTCCATCTTCTCCATCTTCCCCAGGGCCACCAGGCGTGCTGCTGGGTTTACGGATTACCCTTGTGTAGGCCATCTCGTCACCCGCCAGCTCTGAGCTCGTGTTGAGTTGCGCCTCAGGCATGTAGCGTCGCCCTGAGGGCCACTGACCAGTCAGCATCAGCGTACACAAACTGTCCAGACGGTTGATCAACACACGGTCCTGAGACAAAGACGGAGCACCATGTATCATTCGTTCACATCAATAAATATTTACATGTGTTTTTTTTCCCTTCAAGTTAAATGCTTTTAAATTAACATTATTTTACCTTGGGCCAATCCACTCTGAGAGGATCGGGAGGAAGAATGCCATCCTGAGATTGAGTCATGGAGAGTAAACTATTCTCTTCATCCACATCACACAGCTTCATGCCTGCTTAGAAAATATAAAATAATAATATAATAAAAATTGTGTACAGGTTATATATTTAATGCTTATAAATAAATTAATAAATAAATATAAATTGGGTAATATGTAATGGACTAAAAGTTACGTCCCCCACCCCCCACAGAACACACTCGTGATTGACACAAAAATTGAATTTGACATTTTTCTCTTTAACTACTAACATACCTCTTTCCACCTCTTCCTCACTCTCTGCACTTTCATCACTGCTGCCCGATCGCCCGGATGATGATGAACCTGAATCCGAATCCGAATCTGAATCCGACCCTCCCTCACCCTTCCTTCCTCCTGTTTTTCCGACCCTCCCCCTGCTCCTCTTGAGGCTCCAGCCTGGCCCCCGTGCCTTGCCTTCATGTTGACTCAAGGGTGTATTCTGCAGGGCAACACTGATTTCACCTCCAAGCAACCGGGCGTCCTCTTTAGCTCCCTCCTCCTTTAGAATGGGCATGTCCTCCTCAGCCTTTGGCTGGCTGAGGGGCATGATGGGCGGTGCCTGAGGTGGAGGTGGTGGGGCCTGCTGGTTCTGGATGAACTGTTCCCGAGCCTGACTGAAAGTGAACTGTGGGTCTGGGAATATGGAGAGCTCCGTGCGGCTGACACCGTGCAGTGCGGCGCCCAGCATCAGCTGACGATCATGTTCTGGTATATTCCACCAAGCGGGCAGCTCGGAGCTTGTCGGCGCCAAAGGCAGACGCTCCTCCAGGGATGGGTGGGGTAGGACTCTCTCACGGAGGCGACGCAGGAGGCTAATACGATAAAGGGTACGGGAAGCACGCTCCTCAGTGATGGGGGCCACAGTCTGGGAAAGCTCTGATAAATCTGAGCAGGATGAGAGAAGAGATATTTACTGTTATGTGACAGAAGTCATCATGCTCTGCTTTTATCAAACTGCCAAAAAAGAACATTGCAAATTAAAATATTAATATGAGTATAAAAACTGGGATTTATCAACAAAAAAACAACAAAAAAAGACCTGCGCGTTTATAATTTAATCCAAGATAGAGTTGTGTGTACATGGTGTTGGATTGAACATTGGGATCCTTCACAAAAAGTGAGCATCCAACTGCTGCTCAAGTAGCTAAGTCAAGCCTATTTTGGCAGCATGTGTAGCCGTAGTTACCTTCACCACGGCCTGGGCGCAGGTGGCAAACTCTCCGGCACATGGCAACAAAAGAGCGGAAGTATCGGCTGAGGCTCTCATCAGTTTTTTTATCCAGACGAGCAAAGGTACGGAAGCGGTTCCAATCAAAATCAGGATCTCCTCCCTCCGGAAGACCTAGTTCCTTTTTTATCTTTTCCACACCAAACGTTGATACCACCCGGTAGAAGTCACATTCTTCCCTACGTGTCCACCTGGTAGAAAGACATGTGAGGTGAAGGATTTAAAATATTTACACACATTCCAGCCAATTCCTTCATAATATTTTCCTGATCTACAGGTGGCCACAATACACCCAAGGGTGAGGAAGAGTGCTTTGGTAGTAAACATGAATTTAAAACAATACCTGTTTACATTTTTTTTTTTTTTTTTTTTTTAAAGAAAAAGTTAATGCATTTATCACATTTGTTAGATCTCAAGCATACAAACAATGCATTTTGGTGAGTAACACTAAATGTAAACAGTAACTTTAGTTACTGCTGCACACTCTTACACTAGTAAAAGGCTTAAATTAAGCAAATAATTAGCCCATGAAAAAAACTTAAGTATCAGCTAAAGTATGATTATAATTTTAATCAGCCACTGGGGACAATCAGAGAGAAAATATAACACCAGTGTACCTCTGCTGGCGCTCCTGCCGTGCAATCTCCTTCAGCTTGCTGGCCTGTTCGCAACGCCTGCGCCTGCGGTCGCCCTTTGCCTCGGCTTCCATCTTCAGCTGCTCCTGCCTGTAGCTACGTTGGTAAGCTGTGATCAGCCGCCGCAACCGTGCTGTAAGTGATGAACTGGAGGGCCAGTCACATGCACCACTCTGGCTGGAAAAGCTTTCGGAGATCACTGGCCCCACCTTGTCTTCCACAGAAATCTCATCATCCACGTTCATGGAGTCAGGCTGGAGGACAAGGTCGAATAGTGACTTATTAAATTCTTTATCCGTATTGCTTGGTTCCAAATTATTCAACAGTCTTTGCAAATCAACTAGTGCAGACAGAATGGTTTCAATGTGATGGCTTAGATTCGTACCTCCTCGAAAAGGTCTTTGGCGTGTCTTGACAAAGGCTTGAACTCTGGGTCCTCCGAGTACTTATCATAGTCAGCACTACACAACACACACAGTGAAGCACCATTAAGAAGAAAAAGGGTGAGTCATGTCCAGTAATAGTGGGGCAGTTAAGCATAAAAATTGTGCATTTTGCGTTAAAAGCAACACATTGGAGAACACAGATGTAGATTTATATGTTAGGAAAAAAAGAAATGGATATCTATGTGTGTTGTTATAAATCGCAAAATGCACAAATATGAGTATTTCCACTATGAAGGGGCAACCCTTTTCAATATGTGTTATGTAGCTAATTTTGCGACTTTGACCATTTTAAGTTATAATAGTGGGGATACTTTAAAGCTGACATAAATGTATACATGTCTAAAATGTTTCTATATCCAGTTAACAAGTAAGTCTGCTATGAATCTATTAACAAATAAGTTTTAATTGGCCCAGTTAGCCCGAATCACTCACTCGTCTCCAAGCTCGCCATCACCAGTGTGCTGCTCAGCATCAATGGCCTTATCATCAGGCCGACCAGCTCTCTCCAGGAAGCAGAGGCATGGATCAGCCCGCATTGTTGTGTACATCTCATAACCTGGAGAAAAAAAAAAACAATAAAAAAAAATGCTCAACACATGCAGTGACAAGTTCCAGATCAGAGGTGACCATGACCACAATTTTGTCTTGAAACCATAACAAATGCTAATTTTTTATCCAAATTCTCATAGATAGATCCTACCATGTTTGAATACGCCAGCAAGCAGTGAGCGGTCTGCCTCAGCATCCCACCATTGTGCAGGGACCTCCTGCTGCTCCATCTCAGGCATCCATATATCAACATCCCTGGAAAACAAAATAAAATTAAATGAATAAATACATGGCATATTGTGTTTAAGGGTATCGCGGTGAACTTCCATAATGGAGGCTGTGTGTATCTGCACTTGGCTTATTGTACAAAGGGCTGTATTAGATACCTGCTGTCAGCCCCTTTCAGGACAGCGTCGGCATGCTCGCCAATCACCTCCTGTTTCAGGTAGTAGAGCATGCGCACCCTCAGCAACACCCTGAAGTAGAAGAAGAAAGGCTTTAGTGTTGGAATGGCAATGCTTTTACGTGTGTAGGCACACACACACACACACACACGCACAAGCGGCAAAACACAAGTGGTTGGGCTTCACTGACTTGTTGCACTGGTGCTTGAGGTGTTTGCGGTAGCTGTCATCCAGAAGCAAGGTGTCAGGGTTGTACTTGCGGATCCACTCCACCTTCTGAACATCAAATGTGCTCTGGGCTTTTACCCTCTTTCCTTTCCGACCTCTGGGAACAGGTATAGACAGGCCTAGGCAGAGGGAAAAAAATTATACAGTTAATTCATCCACTTTTTCAGTTCAGAAAGAAGAGATCCTATTTAGAATATTTTGTGAGCGACTGTGTGTAGCTCCTACCAGAGTGGTTGAGTAGTGTTTGGGGTTCACGCCCGTTCTCTGGCGGTGTGATGAGCTCCCAGATGAAACTCTTGATGTTCTCATCCCCACGATAATGGAGCAGACAAAAGACCAGGATGACACGGCAGATTGTCTCCACGTCACGATCACTCAGCCGACGCTTACATCTGGCATGGGATAAGATATCCTTCCAGCGACCCCAACTGGAGAAGAAGAAAACACATAAGAGGGGGAAAACAAGGGACGAGAGAAAAGAGTAAACATTGAGAAATTGAGCAACATACCCATAGACAAGCAGGTGTTTCTCCACTCTAAAACAGTCAGTGCGGCCGTAACCCCCTCCACTGTGGCGGTCGGAGCGCCGTGAGGCACGCGACTGTCTGGAATTGGCAGGTGGATATTCATCGTCGCTATCCAGATCAGACAGGTCTCCACCTTCCCCTCGTAAAGTGGAGTACTGGCGGGTCTGCTTGCGAACTCTGGGAGTGTCAATCACAAGGGTGTTCTGTTGGGGAAGATGTAACTTTTAGTCCATTACTTTAAGCAATTTATAAGCATTTAATATATAAGCACATATACAAGAATACAACTAAATAATTAATTCAACTAGAAAACAATTATAGTATTTTACATGCTGTGGCAATCAGCACTGTAAAACTTATATGATCTTCACACAAAAAAATAAAAATAAAACATGACTTACCTTTCGGTTCATGGAGTCCATGTCTATGTCGGCTTTCTTGGCCCACTTCTGCCAGAATTCTGGGTCATCAAGGGCAATGTCATTGCGGTTCTCAGAGGCCACAAAGCTGGCCTTGGAGAACGTGGAGCCCTTGCCCTCGCTCTCAATGGTGATGGTGGTGGCTCTACGCTGAAGGATCTGGTCAATATCCTCCTCGCAGAAGCGACTGCCTTCATCATTCTCATCCATGATGGCAGCATAGGCTCCCTTCCTCAGCAGGTCCTCAATCTCCTTCTTGGAGAATTGCTGGATCTGCTAAAAGCGGCACAAAAAGCCATTTAGGAGAGCAAGTCAAACTGCATTAAGCACACAAGCTTTTTTAAATAAACAAGATGTAATATAATTGCCTAACCCAACAATGACCCGGCAGTTTGAGTTAATGACTGATAGGTTCTCTTACCCCGTTGGCGTTACTTTCTTTGTTGCCACTCATGCTCTGCAGGACGGCACGGTCCAAGCCAAGCTTCAGACTTGCTTTATCCAGCATCTCCCTCTCGTAAGAGTTCCTAGTGATCAGACGGTAGACCTTGACCGCCTTAGACTGGCCAATACGATGACACCGTGCTTGAGCCTGAGGGTCAAAAGAAAATCATATGAAGCTGTTGACATAAAACAAATGAGAATGGTTTCAAGTTTTGAACAGTAAAATCTTGTACCTGCAGGTCATTTTGAGGGTTCCAGTCAGAGTCAAATATAACACAGGTGTCAGCAGCAGTGAGGTTAATACCCAGGCCGCCAGCACGGGTACACAGCAGGAAGACAAAGCGGTCCGAGTCAGGCTTGCTGAAGCGATCGATAGCAGCTTGTCGTAAGTTCCCACGCACTCTGCCATCAATTCGCTCATAAAGGTATCTGTAGAAAAAAAAGGGACAAACTTACACATCTCACAACAAGTCTTCATAATACTTTGAACAGTTAAGAAAATATAAAAAAAAAACATATCAGTTGCCTTAAAATACACTTTGGCTTACCTCTTGTTGATGAGGTAGTCCTCCAGAATGTCTAAGCAACGCACCATCTGGGAGAAGATGAGCACTTTGTGGCCACCAGCCTTGAGGCGAGGCAGCAGCTTGTCTAGTAGCACCAGCTTGCCGGCTGAGCGAATAAGGGCCTGCAAATGGAAGTCGGGCGCCATGGGGTCGTACACCTCCCGCAGCTCAGCTACGATCTTCTCCTCTGCGCCTGGACAAGAGAGGGACAGAGGTACCATTTCATTATGCTATGAAATGATTCTAGCTTATCACAAGCAAATGCAGCTCAGACTGTTTATCGTGTGAAGACAGCTTCAGAGAATTGTACCTTCTGATTTAATATATGCTAATTCTGCAAAATGGCACAACATAAATACACACTAAAATAACTCCTGTTTTTCAGCCAAGTGAAATATTAATACTTGAATTGCTCTTCAAATTACAAAATGGCAACAATTCAGGTCAGCAATTATTGGAAATAGATATTTCTGGGCCTGACTATAACAAACATACATGCAGACAGCGAGACGTCCAGTACAAAGGGCTAATATTGAGTTAATATTGTGATGCAATACCATTGATGAGGTAGGGGTGGTTGCAACACTTGCGTAGCTCCATCATAGTGTTGAGCAGGTTGGGAACATTGCTGTTACTGTTTGCACCTAAACTGAGAAAACTGAAGTTCCGCTCCAGGATGGCCCGGTAGTACTTCTTCTGGATATCAGTCAACTCAACCTGAGAGAAAACACAGTCAAAGAATCAAATAGTTGTTGTTGTTGTTTGTGTCGTTCAGATCTTCTAACATTTCAGAGTATACATTGACAGTACACTGTTTACACTAACCTCAATGATGGTCTCCTGTTTGGGTGCCAAGTTTTTCTCAACATCCTCTTTGAGCCTTCGTAACATCATGGGTTTTAAGATGGCCTGCAGCTTCTGAACCTGTGGACCCAAAAATAAAATAAAAAGATTTGAACAGTAAGGACTAAACAATACCAATAAAATGGGCAGATGCACAAGACAAAGAACAGACAGACAGACACCTTATTCAAGACAACCATAACTACAAACACATATACACACTAGAGGATGGATACCCGACGCGAGCCCGACGAGACCCGACGGTACCCGACGGGTCGGGCCGGGTTCAAACAGATTTTTAGAAAGGATGCTCGAGTTCGGGTCGGGCTCGGTCACATCAGCGCGATAAGGCATTGAACATTTTGAATTTAAAACAGCTTATTATGTAGGTAACCAATGGGCCTGTTTCACCTGATGCAAATGTTCGTTTTTGGATTAAAATAAATGTCAAATATTACCCTAACATCCGTCTTCCTGTGTGCAGCTGTGACAACGAATGACGTGCGTATTAAGCTACATGTGGCAGCGCAACGTTGGAAGATGTTAAAAAGAAGTTGGCCGCAGGAGATTTTAAAACTATTGAAAACGAAGGAAAGTCAGCTGTGTGGAAGTATTTTTACATAGTTGTCAAGGCCGATAGTGATGAACCTGTTGGTTATGGTCAATGTAAAGGCCCGTACACACCGGGACGAATATCAGCGGGCGTTATTCGTCAGCGTTTTTTGTGTTCACACCCAAGCGATTTTCGCTGACGATGAGCCGAATGAACATGCAAATTCATTATCTGTCACTAGATGGCGCTTAATGTAAAACAGAAATACCCCCGTACATAGGGTGGTGCTGCGCAACTTTGCGCTTCTGATACTCGCTTGCAACTCAGAAGAAGAGCGCTGTCGCGCTTATCATATAGCTCTTTATGTTCCCGAAACCAACGAGACCATCAGCTCAACATTTATTTTGGACATCGTGCTTTGCCTCTTCCTCATCTTGTGGCAGTGATGACGGTGGCGTATGTCTTCTTCGTTTGTGTGTTCGGTAAGACCGTTTTGTGCTTGAGCGCCCCCAAGTTGTGTTTTACTGTAACTTCAGAAGCACAAGACACGTGAGCAAAAGGGGCGATTTCATTGGTCGGATAGTTTTTGACGCGGCGCGTCAAACCAAAAAAAGGAACCCGAGGAGTTTTTTAAAAAATGACGCTTTTACGCGTGCCGTTTTTCACGTCGGTGTGCACACTCTCATTGACGCCCTTTGTTTAGTCACGACGCGTTAAACGTCGGCGAATATCGCGCGCGAAATTCGTCCCGGTGTGAACAGGCCTTAAGGTTTGCGGAGTTCTCATGACATATGATAGCAAGAGGACCGGGAATTCCGCCCTGCAGCGTCACGTGGATAGAGTTCATCTGTTGACATTTCCGAATGCCTTCCTACAATTGCTTAATAAAAGCGGGCTTTCCACACAAACAAACGTACATGTGTCATTAGTATTAGAAACAAATGCGATTTTAACTGTGTTGGGCTCGGGTCGGGCTCGGACATAAATATCTTAATGCCTGTCGGACTCGGGTCGGGTTCGGTTACTGCTCTGTCGGACGCGGGCCGGGCTCGGACAGAAAAATCCGTCCCGATTCGCACTCTAATGCACACATATATTACACATATCACACATTGTGTGTGAATATGAGTGCCAATGCCAACATGAGTGTATATTTCACACCTGTTCCTCTGTTTTGAGGTCTCCAAAGTCTCTGAGGAATTCAGTCTCAGAAGGGAACTGAGCAGGCTCCAGGAAATGAAGCAGACTGAAGAGTTCCTCCACAGTGTTCTGGAGAGGAGTGCCGGTCAACAACACTTTGTGTTCCTGGGAGAGAAACCATAGAACATAAATAGAAGGTAGGAAGATAAGGACAGAGGAAGAAGAGGAAGTGGAGGAAGAAGGGGGAGGTAGGACAAAATATTCATCAGGCCAAAGGAATAACAAAACAAAAAACAAATGTATAAATGCAGGCGACAATACAGAAGGAACAGAAGAAAGAACAATGATATAAGAAGTGAAAGGAAAAAAACTCTGCAGATGAGGAAAACTTCTAATTAAGTCCTTGAAAAGCCATTCATATTTCATATCAATGTCAAACTGTTTTGTTTCTCACTACAAAGTGCATTAGAGAAACACAACAGCCTTAATCCAATTAAAACGGCATGTACTTCTTAAGTGGAACATTTAATCATACAAACAGCATCCTGTAATTCTCCACAATTTGACCATTGGTTTTGTTCCAAAACCCACATTTGGCTCTGGTCCACTCACCAGATCCAGCATCTTCAAGCTGTCCAACAGTTTGCAGTTGCGATTCTTGAGGCGGTGAGCCTCATCAATGATCACACAACGCCAGGAGATCTCCCTCAGCTCTGGGCAGTCAGATAATACCATCTCAAATGTTGTAATGAGGGCGTCAAACTTGTATGCACCTGGGATTAAGTGCTCCTGTAGACAGAATGGTATTTTTCATTAGACGCTTTTAACATCAGGAAAGTTAATCAACAACAACAATCATAGTCAATAACTCCACCTTGTCATCCTTGCAGTACATCTCATACTGCTGGATCATCTGTCGGCTGGCCAGGCTACCATGGTAGACGATAGCGTTCATGTCGGTCCACGTGCTGAACTCCCTCTCCCAATTGGTGATAGTGGAGAGGGGAGCGATGACCAGGAAAGGGCCTTGGACGCCAGCATCATACTCTTCAGCCAGCAGTGCGATAGACTGGATGGTCTTCCCCAGACCCATCTCATCTGCCAGAATACAGTTCTGCCTGAGAGACAAAAAAACGAAATTAATTAGTGAAACCTTGGGAGAATCCATCAACAAGCATCATTCCAAATGAACTAGCTTATTCCAGAATATGACACAATGACTTCTTCATCTTGTCGCTTCATGTTATGCTATACTACACCCGGAATTCTATAGTTGCTACTGCTACTACTTTAGCCAGTAAAACGAATATGGTTTATTTGTGGGTTCAAAATGCACTTTGCTGCAGGTCAACATGGAGTGTAGTGTGTGTGATAAATACCTGTTGTACCAGTTGAAGAGCAGCCAGTTGACACCTTCAAGTTGGTACTCTCGAAGTATGTTGCCATTCTTGTATTCTCTGGTCTCCTCCAACTTCTTCCATGAACTGGCAGACGGCCGTGGCTGATAAAAGAGAAGGAAAAAAAATATATGAAAAGAAGAGAAGGTAAAAAAAAAAACACACCTGGCCATCTTCCACAACTTACGGTTCTTTTTAGGCGAGGTTGTCGGTTTTGGATTTTCTTGAATTCTTCAACTTTGCCCTCATCCACGTCCTCCTTCAGTTCCCAAGTGGCATCTTCATAAGGCAGAGAGAGCACCACTTCACCAAGTAGTAGATAACAGGCTAGAGGGAAAAAAGTGAAAGAAAGTATTAAACTATTGCAAACATACTACCTGATGAAATTGTCATAAATAACAGCACAAGAGTTATGAAGTTATAACTAAGAGAGGTAAGCTTGATTTCTTGACACGGCCTGGTCTCTCACCTCGCCATTGTCCTTGTCCACACTGTGGGAAACGTCCAGGATCCTGTCTGCCTCTAAATAGTCTGGGTTAAAAGCCTCCTCATCCTGGATAGAACCACAGGGTCAGAGAGTGGGAATATGTTCAAAGTTATAGTTCAAGCAGCTGAACTAGTGACGGCCAAATGAAGCTCGTGAACCATTTTCTTCATTTTCTGAGCTCACTAGATGGCGCTCTCTGTTCAAAGAAAAAGGTTAAAAGGAATGGCAATTCACTGGAACCTATTTTAGCAATCTAAACGCATGGCAGGAAGCGCCTGGCGCAGGTGCGTTTCCAAATCCACTTTTGCTAGTTTGACCGCGACAAAAAGGGTCGGTGCTCTGGGCGGTTGGTTCAAAAGGGTTGTACTTAGTGTCTTCATTAAGTCATAGGTGTGTTTTAGGCGTAAAATGCAATAACCCAATCTAAGTGTCATCACCCATTCCCTTTAAAAGCCAGGCGCGTTTGTACCTTGACACATGGCTATTATGATGGCGGATTGCACTGTAATACTTTTATTTTTATCTTTAGCATTTTATCTTTTGTGTGTGCGTGTGTGAGTGACAAGCATAGTGTGTGCGCACTGTGCACGAGCCTAGGCACATTTTACTAATACGCTGTTAAAATAACAATGAAATGGTGCGTTACCGACTTTAGACCAGGTGTTTGTTGGTCAATGGTGAAATAGGGCCCACTGGGTCAACCCTTTCTTGCAGAGAATTTCCCATCTAGTGGGCTCAGAAAAAAGAGAAATTGGTTCACAAAGCTTCATTTCGCCATCACTATGCTGAACCACATCCTAAAATAAAGAGGTTTCAGCATGTGCTCCCATCTCACCTCCTGGAAGAGGTGCCTCATCTGTGCGTGCTTGGTCTTAAACCTCTTGATCTTTTGATGGATCCTCTTATCTTTCTCCAGCTGAGCCAAACTGGCCCACTCACAATGTAAGTAGGAACTGAGAACAAGAGAATCAAGTTTTACGCATGAGGATGTCTCCTCAAGAAATAGAAATTGTCAAATAAGTAGGAAGGCCAAAGTTATTTATTAAGATATCAAAACTTACTAGTTCTTGTATTTTACAAAGAATTCCTCAACAGTGGTGTACTGGCCCGGACACACCTTGAAGACAAGAACAGGGTTTTAGTATTCTCAAAGAATTAAAGAATTGTTTTGGAATTTAAAAAAAATGGATAAAACATACCTCCTTTTTAGTTAACCTCAAAGACAGAACTTTGTCTACAATGGCAGCATCTTCCTCACTTGGGTTTTCCTGTAAAAAAAATAAATAAAGTAATACACTAAAGACTGTTGACCTACACACCTTCAAACCTTAATGTTGAAATGCAACATTGCAAATACACATGTACAATCCAACTAAAATTACACCAGTGTCCATCTCTTAATGAAGAGATGTTAAAATACTTGTACACTCACCACAAAGAACTGCATGCTGGGCTGTCCTTCAACATCCAGCTCCAGCTCCTGTTTAAGCTGCGCTGCACTCCCACCACTGATGGAGGCCACAGCTGCCGCAGTTGTAGTAACATCTACATCTTCCTGCTCATCTTCATCATCCGTTATCTTGATATCCAGGTCCTCAGTGTACTTCTTCCTCTTCACCACACGATTGGAGCGCCTCTTCTGGCCAGAAGACAGAGCCGTAAATTGAGTGTGTTTTTAAAGGTCAAGCAGACAAAGACAGAAATTTACAAACATGTGCACACACACACTCACACACACACACACACACAAAAGAGACATCAGAACACGATTCATTGTTCCACCTCTGTGTGCATTTCTTCCACTTCCAATTTAGACAAAAAAACAGAAGCATGCTTTGTAAAATGTGTTGATAGTATAACAGGTTTTACTACAAGTCAGTTATTTGGAACAATATCATCCTATGTAAAATATTACAGTCACATCTGAATGCTAGCATTCTCCCACAAGAACCACTTACGTACTCTGTGCAGGCCACACACCTAGACGTAGGTTCGTCAGGTCAGTTCACCGGACAGTTAACCTATCTCCTTTATAAAAGTGTGCTGATCTTATTTATGTGACTATGAATGTCTTTGTACCGTAATCAAGTCATCATCCAGAGCAGTAGGTGAGGCAGGGCTCAACTCCCCATCAGAGTGGTCTGAGGACGCATTTCTCTTCCTTTTCTTTGCTCCCACTAGAGTAATAGTGCTGCGGGAAGGTGGAGGGAGAGACAGAATGAAGTAGAAAGTAAAGAATACTGTTTTCTACAAGGCCACATTTCCAAGCAAGTAAGTAAGTTACATTCAAATGATTTCGATCGACTCCTCATATACATATCACTTACTTTGTCTTAGTCTTGCTTTTACTCTTGTTCCCAGTCCCAGGTATTACGGTGCCTCCAGCCACTCCAGTTGTTCCTCCTGGTGTCTTCACTTTGCTCTTGCACTGCCCTCCAGTGCTTTTGGTCGTCGTTCCTCCAGCTACAGGACTTTTCTTCTTGTTTCCTCCTCCGCTGGTCTTTTTCTTAGTAGCAGACACCACAGTCACAGTGCCCCCCACTTCTGGGGAGGTCTGTGTGGCTGGAAGCTCATCCTGGTTGAGGACTCTGGGCAGGTTCTTCTCCCCACGTGCTTTGGCCCGGGCTATAGCTTCAGCCACAATACGGTTTGCTTTCTCCTGCTTGCAGAGGATCTCCACGCGTCGCACAGAGGCAGGCTCCCCCGGGGCCTTGGTGATGCGGATGGCCTGGGACGGAGTGGTGGTTGTAGTGGAGGGGCCTGCAGCCGACGTGTTGATGACCTTTACCACAGATACTGTGCCGCCAGCCGAGGATGCCGAGCTTGTCTGTGTGAAGGAGAATGTTTGAGAGTAAAAAAGACTTTATATAGAAAAAGTCAATGTACATCTGGAGTTAAGGCTTGACAGTATTGGTTGCCCGATTCAGTCAATTGACAAGCGTTTCGTGGTCTCTGGTTGCCCCCTTTGGCAACCACCTGTTCAATATGTGTTTTTTTAATAAATAAAAACAAATCAAAACTTAAAACTGGAAAATCTTGTTTCAAAAGTAGTCAATATTGTATTTGGTTGTCTCCATGAATTTGAAAACACTACATTTGTGCGCAACCCAACATTACAGCGGTTGTGCGACCGCTTTCCACACAAGCGCGTTTGCCGTGACAAAGATACAGGCAACACAATTTTCCGTTCACTTAACGGTGCATGTTAAAATCCAGTGCTATTATAGCACTGGTGCCCGGTATCTAGCTAATGGATGAAATAGCAATGCCGATTTCGTTGCCTCATTACGGTGCCAAAACCCACGCAAGAGGCAACAGAAACATTGCTGCATGTCCCGCTAGTAAACACTAATAACACGTTACACAGCAGTTTTTGTTAGCAAACCACTAGCTACAGTAGTAACTGGAATCAACACGGATAGAATGCTGACAGTTAAAAGGTGTAAAGGTGTGACTGTATTTCACTTTAGAGGATTACAATACCGGGACATACAACCATCTGCCGCTAAAGCTCTGAGCTAGCTAAAAGACAAACTACCACTTGCCACTTGTTCACTGCTGTTGTCGGAGAAACAACACGGACGGGACTAATTGCGATGAGTTTACTTAAAACTGGTAAACCTTGTGGTGCATTCAAAGCTATTGAAAAAATAACCCTTTCTCATCTTTTTTCTTATTTTAACAGCAATTTACTGGTGAAAGAAATAAGTATTGTTAAAAGTTAATTGTTATTACATTTTTAATAATCATTTAAAATTTGTGCCAATCCAAAAATGCATCCAATTTGTGACTCTGCTGCACCCCTGTTTGAGAGGGATGGAAAATTATATAGCAAGCCATTATCTCATTGTTTCATTATTAAATGTGTGGTATAGTTACATAAGAAATTAACTACTCCAAATATTGGGAGTTTAAAACATGGCAACCGTCAATTTTGCCAACCAAAAGCTAATGCCTGGTTGCCAAGCCGGCAACTACTTTAAAATGTTAGCGTTGAGCCCTTGGAGGTCTACCTGTGGCTGCAGAAGCATTTTGAGTGGCACTGCAACTCTCTGTCCTCCTTGGCCCTGCGAGATCTGCAACACCTGTGGGCTGCCAGCGCCAGCTCCTGAGACCAGCTGGTACTGTGAGAGGGAACGAAGAGACATGTCAAGTCACAGTCCCCTAACAAAGGAAATTTACAAATGTATAAAACACTACAGCAGTTACAGTAGGTGATGTGAGAATATTCAGGGTTTTAAAGAAAATGTTGTGAAATCTGCTTGTATGGCGTCTTAGATGTCAGATAGATAAGCAGTGTAGCCAGACCATACTGACATGCAAGTAGGGCTGGGTACCAAACTTCGGTTTTTTTATGGTACCGACCGAAATGTTTCGATTTTACACAGTATCAAATTATGCCTCGTCTTTCGGTGCCAAGTTTCGGTGATTGGCTGTAACGTTAAACATGATTGCGTCACCCAGGAAAAATACATACGTGGTTACGCCGACAGACGAGGTTCACGTGTATCTGTTGTGAACCGGTTGCGAGCATCGTTGTACCGCTTAAAAATGCCACCTAGATCAAAAGTGTGGCTTTACTTTATTAAGATTGATGCCAACAGTGCGAAATGCAATATATGCAAAAAAGACATTGTTGCTAAGGCTGGCAACACGACTAATTTGATGAAGCACCCGATAGTGCACGGGATCAATTTAAGAGCAGAAAGTTGCACAGTGTTTGACTGCAAGAAGAGCGGACCGCAGCCTGCGCAGCCCTCCTCCTCTCAGCCGCCCGTGGGCAATGCAAAACCAGAGCCGACTCCGAGTGATTCAAAATATCCACCACCGGACTCCGCCTCATCAAAGAGTACCGAGGACGGCAAAAAATATTTTTTTATATGAGAGAAGTACTTTGAATGGAAAAATCTGAGCTAAAAATAAAACTCAAGATTTGAACTTTATTATGTTGTGTAATTTTCTTTTTCTCAGAATTGATATTATAAAACTGGTATTGAAAAAGGTATCGTTCAGGAACCGATATCGAAGTAAAGGTATCGGTATTGGTACCGGTATCGAAAATTTTTGATTGATACCCAGCCCTACATGCAAGACTAGATTTGAATGAACACAGATGAAACTGATGTTGATGTTTCATATCTAACTTTGAATAAGGCAGCAAAACAAACATATTTCCTTAAATTATTCAGTCTTTTCTTTATCTCAAGATTTTTTCTAGAACTTGCCCACTCCACTGCATCAGAAAGTCACTGGCGCCTAAGTGTACTGATACATTAAAAACAATGAATGTCCTTATATGGCTAATAAAAGAAGCTAGAGTTAAAATTAAATGCTAATGAATACCAGGTAATAGAACCAATGTGGGAATGTTCAGCATTTGGGCTGATTTGTCCCGGCTACACAAAAGTTGATCATTTGTGGTGGACTGTAACCGCAATATTAAATTTGAACGGCTGAAACAAGCAGAAACAAATACGCTAGTCCAACACAAATTTTAGCAAGCAAAAGAATTGGCCATTATTGGCCACACAGAGCCACATTTGTTGTGGAAGCTGGAGGCATTTTGCCGGGCACCAACATGGCACAGGCGGTCAGATTTCAGAATGCACAATTTGAAATAACTGTCTTCTGGGCAATGGTGGAATAAGTAGACGGATGTCAATATTGAGTGTATTGGGAATAACTTTTGCTTCTATAATTATCATCATCATCATCATCAGTAAAACAAAAGACCTTTAAAGACCCCTTTCCATTGCATCAATAGAAAATAACTAGCAGCTTGTATTAAGACAACACTTCCCACTATCATAAAAGAGAACATCAAAGCTAAGAGCAACTTGTCGAAAACAAGAGAAGAAGAAAAATAAGAGCTGAAAGAAATTACATGTACTATACGAAATTACCACTGATAATGTGATTAAACAAACAAGTAGGCTACTTTCAAACTCTAAAACACTTCTGTCTTACCTTGATTCCTCCTTGTTGGTTGGGCTGCTGCTGCACCTGCAGCTGAATTGTGAGGACTTTAGGCTGCCCTCCAGCCTGGCCTGCAGCCCGAGCCTGGGTCAATGCTGCTAGCTGGCTTCCCTGGAGCACCAGTTTGCCTCCGGGGAGCTGCCCCAGCACTAGTCGAGCTGGGATCTGATGCTGCTGGCCCCCTTGGGCTGTCTGAACCTGTTGGACTTGTGTGAGCTGCTGCTGGGCTTGACCCGCTGTTGCAGCAGAGCCAGCCTGGGAGGGCTGCTGGAGAACCAGAGTGATCCGCTTTGCTTCACCACCCTAAAATCAGATGTACAGTTTAGGAAAAAGACTGACCAAAAAAAAAAAAAAAACAGCAACAACCATGATAGCAAACCACACATGTGCTTCACCTGCTGTGGTGCAGCTGTCAGACTGACACCTCCACAAGGTGTCAACCTGACAGCTGAGAAGAGGTGATGCTTACCTGTGTTTGGGCCTGCATGGCTGGCTGGAGCTGTACCTGGCCTTGGGTCTGGACTTGGATCTGAGTAGCTTGGGCCTGGACTTGAGTCTGGCCTTGAGCCATCTGTGTTTGGGCAGGGATCTGCACCTGAACTGTCTGGCCTTGCGTCTGCTGGGGCATGGAGGTCAGCACCATCTGTTTCACTGGCCCATTGGGAGACTGCATCAGCCTCTGCACCCCTGTTGCACCCACTTTGACTTGAGTTTGTCCCGGGCTCGCCTGATTCAAGACTGTCCCCCCCTGCAGTATGGACATGCCAGGTTTAAGGGGAGTTCCAGACAACACACGGATTACCTTTCCACTGGTCTGGCCTGTGGCTCCTGATACAGTCTGCAGCACCTGGGCTTGACCCTGGGGACCTTTGAGAATGACAATTTTACCACCGGCCTGCTGTGTGATGGCAGCTAACTGCTGTGGAGTGAACTGATGAGTTATCTGCGTGAGCTGCTGCGTGGTGGCGGTGGTGGTGATTGGGGAGCTGGAAACAGTCAGAGGTGAACTCAGCAGGACAGTGCTACTGGTGACCACGCTGGTGCTGCTGACAATTGGTAAGGTGGTTTGGATCTGAGGTACAGTATTAACCGGGGTAGGAGCAGGGACTGTGGCTACAGTGCGAGCTGCAGCTATGGTAACAGTCTGGTCAGTCACCACTTGCACTGGCTGCTGTGTGGGGACTTGAACAGGGGCAGGGTCCGGAATGGCAGGAGCTGCTACAGAAACACCAAGGCCTGCATCGACCGTGAGCTCAGGTTCGGTGGGTGGGTCCACTTGACCCAACGCCAGCTTAAGTGCCTCCTCCACAGGGTCTGAGGAGCCCTGAGAGAAGGAGTCGTCAGGTAGGGCATCAAGGTTAAACAAGGGTGTGTCCTCAAAGAGGTCCATGATGGGGTCTGCCATCTTGCCCACTCCACACAGGGAGACAGGCACAGTGTTAAAACGACCCAGAGATGGAAGCTTAAGAGTTGCTGACCAGTTCTTCTCAACTTTTAAGTAAACAGCTGGTAAAAGAGGAGAAACACTGATGTAAATAAAGCACAAATAAAAGACTTTGAGCGTATTCAAACAAATGTTACACTAATGCTTTTATAGCCTAAACATGTATACAACAACTACAATTTGGTGGGCCTCATTCAATGGTTAGTTGAAGTATACAAAAATCACAAGAAGCAGACAGAAACTTGGCAACTTTGCCCTTGATGGCAAATGGCAATACTGTAACTTATAGTCCTGGTTTCCTTTTCAGCTCCAATTTTGTTTCTATGTTTCTTTGATGCCTATCAACATACACAGAAAGAAAGTATTGTTTACTAAACCCCAAACTTTCATACGGACACACTGAATACTTCTCTTCTTATGAGCTTTGACTGTAATGATCAAGTATAGTGTGAGTTAAGAGCACTACACTACTAATTTGTTTAACATTAATGAAATAAAACATTGTTTTAAAGTGACATAAAACGCCCCCCAAAAAATCTTGTTGAAAATAGCATCCAACTCATGGCCACATTGTCTACAAAACGCTTTCAATGTGATATTAAAAGATTTAAAATACACATTTAGGCTAGGTTTCAACAGCCATACACAACGCTATACTACCCAGGGAACATTCGGTGAATGAAAATAGTTGGTAACGTTAGTGAAAGAAGGATACTGATGCTGGAGAGGTAGGATGCTTTCCTCTGGTCGTATTGCAGTCTCTCACAAACCCGTCGGCTAGCATTAGCTTGTATCGCGACCAATATGTGCCTATTACAAAAGCGTGCGTGGCACCGAAAACATATTCAGGCTTATGCACATGATGTATTGATGTTTGGAACAGTTTCCTCGCTTCTCTGTCATTTACTACCAACCACTCAGACTACCGGACTTCTTCAATCTCATCAACAAACCGGACCAAACCAAAGCAACGTGCCACAATAACCATTGCCCGTCAACGTTCAGAGACGCGTTAGGCCGCAATACTGTTTCGGTTGGTCTGCGTCTATTTTTCGGCAAAAATACATGAAAATAACCATCATATCAACTGCCCTAACTCTCACAGTAATAATTTCGGGGTGCTAAATTTACCTTTGCATCGACACACATGGCTTTCTCCGTCTCACAACACTGTACGATTACAGGAAACGGCCAGGGAAGAGCAGGAACTAACATTCTTGCCAGAGAAAGCGTAGAATGCGTGCCCCTCGTATGCTATCAAACGATGATTGGTCAGTTTTCTCCCAAGCCGGCAGCATACGGCTATTTCATTGGCAGAAAGAGCTATCCGTCATATATACGGCCGCTTTTGGGCGGGATGAAAGCCGTAGTTAGGTTGAGAAAACAATAAATGCGGCCTAGCTGTGATCGTTTGATTGAATGATCTTCAATTTTGCCGTTTTACTGCCATGTATGCTCACATTAGAAAGCGTAGGCCCTTATAGAGCTGACTGGAGAAAAAATAAACGGTGTTTTAATTATCCCCAAAGTTTAATGGACTGTATAACCTAACAAGCTTGTTTGTGAATGACACTGTCCGTTTTTTTCCTTAGGGTTTTATTACATTGGCTTCAGCTAAGGAATTGACCTCATCGTGTAATATTTCTTTATTACTATCTAAAAAATATACAGACCCCGTGGACACATTGGCGTTTTTTTGTTGATTATTATTACATTTTGAGATAACAGCTGCTTACGTCTAAGTACCAATGTGATGATTCGTGTGCTGCCATTAGTAATTCAGTTTTGTGTGATTGGTGTTATGGTGCCCTCTAGTGCCCTCAAACTGAAATATGATTATTAGTCGTTTGGTCTGTTTTAAAAAACCAGATTATTCTGCTCATGGCATCTGTGCTGGGCCCAACCGCCATGCTCCTACTTTCTTTCTTTTGAATTGTGTGTGTGATCCCAGCAGGTATGATTTATGAATACCATGTAAGCACAAAATAAATTGAAATAATGAGTCTCAAAACTAGACATTGATACAGGGCCTCTTTCAAGCACAGACCCTTTTCATTTCATTTTCATATATTTATTATACAGGAAAGTTAGAAAAAGTAACATTACATTACAATATAAAAACGGGCCTGACTCAGTTTAAAAACTGGTTTTCAGCAGGTTCCTGTGATCCTCAAGATCAGGTAATAAAGTCCATTTGAACACCCTTATTATAGTCAGATGATGTTGTACTTTAGTATTGATATATTTTAGAACTACAAGTTAATAATATTACCACAAACTAATTGTCACACAGGTAACCTACAGCTTTTGCAGGAGGCCCCAGAGCAAGTTGCCAGTTTGGCACGGTTGGTAATCTGGCCTTTTTTTTTTTTTTTTTTTTTACATATTTGCCATTTCTGTTCTCCTTAGCTTAAATGGTACAAATATGTATTAGTTAAAAACCAAAAAGATTACAAGAGGCCCTAATTTTCTGTATAGGACCTAAGGTTTAGTGTGGTTCTGTCTGATATAAGACCCACAGACAGAGAGAGAGAGAGAGAGAGAGAGAGAGAGAGAGAGAGAGAGAGAGAGAGTAATGGTCATAAACCAGGGAAGCGTAAGTGACTACATGTGACAGCACACCACACTTTATCCATTGCAGCCCCGTGCCTGCCTGCTCGCCAAGGCCTCCATCTGTCTGTGGCCCTGCAAGGAGTATCCGCTATTCACCACACTTACACTCTGCCCCATGCTGGTCTGCTTGGTCCACGCCAACGCAAACTCTGCTGGTGAGAGCTATATTTACAAACAGCTGTCGTGGCACTGGGTACCATGAGAGGAGGGAGAAATACTGTTGTGAGCAGATTAACTGTCCCATCCCTAACATATTACAGTATCAACTCAACCTAGCAGTGATTCATAAAATATTGTCTCTCTCAAAATGTTTGTGGAAAGAAAATGTTGACAATGCATGCATAAAAGCAATATACTGAGCCAACTTTATATAATTTTATTTCAATATTTTCTCCTTAATAGAAATGTATGTGTCAATAAACATGTGTTGCAGGAGACTAACAGGCAAATAGAGAAGCATCAGTCAACCGACACAGCAGAGTAAAGGGCAAGTTTGTTATCTAGACATGATGCCATGTGGAGCACAGCAAGGTTTCACACACTTAGAATTAAAAAAAATAATCTTAGCACAGAAGCCCACATTGCACATGGCTACTTCATATTATTGTCACAATTAAAGTATCTCTTATACAAACCCAAGAAATAGTCATTCACAGGAACAGAGCAAATTAAATCCACAGGTTTGCTCGTGTTTACTGAATGTATTTTCTCCTCCTTTGCTTTTGGTCTCATGTTACATTAATCTAAATTCTTATTTTTTGTTGTTGCATAAAACACATCCTTTTGTGCGCTGTTTAAAGAGTTACAGATTGAAGACTTCCTTTTCTCCCACCATCTTTCATTATCACTACTGCCCAATCTAATTTATCACCCTTCCAACACCTAAACCACCTTCGTTACAGAGGGAAGACCAGGAACCCAGAGAAGGTGGAGTACTTCCAGCCTCCCATCAGGTTGCCTCTTTCCAGTCTGAGGTAGGCCTTGTCCCCCTTCTCCATAATCACCAGGCCAGCATTAGTGGCAGCTTCTCTGGTCACATCCTGGTCCCCGGCAAAAGCTGAAATCATTGCCCAGCCATTCAACATTAAGCTGACCTAAGAGAGAGCAAATTAAGCTGATTATAGAGGGCATGTCACTCCATTGCAATTAAAACTTTAAGTGTCGTAATGTAGTTGAGGTATTTTACCTGAATAGTTTGTCTATTGTAGGCCTTTACAACATGGAAGTTGAAGCTGTACACACCTCTTCTCGGTGCAAGGAAGACACTGCTCTCTTGGTCAAAATGGGTGCCTACGTTCACCAAAATCTGATGCAACAGCAAGGGAGGGAGAAAAAGGAGGAAGGCATGCACTTGGGTCATTCTTAATTAAATGTACTCAAATTCTAATATATAATGTATACACTATAAACATAGAATTTAATTGAATAGATCGGCCCCATTTAAATCAATACCAGATCCAGCTATTTGAGTCAATGTAATTCCAATATATTCAATATCAGTATTGGATCAGCGTATCCCAAATTTGAACTGCCAAATGTCTTTATGTGACTTAAAGACACATAAGCAGTTAAAATACTCACATTATCAAAGTAGATGATCATGGTGCGGTTGCTCATGTCCGTGGGCTCGTGGTTGGTCTGGCGGCTGGCGGAGAAGGCCACCCGTCCAGAGCCAGACCGGACCGACATGCCCAGCGCGTTACCGGCAGGCTCGGATGAAGGAGTTGAGTCACACACGACCAAGCATTTCCCCTCGAGGATGATGGGCTCTGTGTCATTCTGGCTTCTAGACTCCATAGGCCCCCACAACAGGAGCACACCCAACAGTATGGGGATGTCGAAGGTGATTGACCTGGGGTACATGACTGAATCTGGGATGTTTAGTTGAATATCTCCTTGAACAACTTGAAATAAAAACAAACATGCTATGGTGAAACAAATTGTGAAAATGTTCCAAACTGTAACTTCTATCCAGTTTGGGCTGGTACTAGCTGAAGTACATTAATATTCACCCAGGCAGCAATAGCACCAGTAGATGGGTCTTAGAACCAAATAATATTCAGAAAAAACTCAGAATTCTTCATTGGCCATAGCTGTCAATCATTCCCTTTCTGCATGTCTTTCTACTTTTTCTTGTTTGCCTCCATAAATCTCAAATCTCTTCAGGGTCCTACGTGCCGTGTCAGCAGGGGCCAGAATGACAATCAAAAATAAATCTCTTGGTATTTTCAAGTTGATTTCTTCAGCAAAAAAACTGACAAGAATGACAATGAGAAGTAGCTATGAAAGGGAAGAAAGGGTTTGCAAAGACAAGGTGCCGCAAAGTGAATGAAGATCAGACTTTAACTGATTGAGATGGAAGGAAAGATGGGGTGATAAAAGATGCTGATGAGAGGTAAAGAAAAAAACAGATGAGGTAAGATTCTGGAGAGGTGACAGGGAAAGGATGTAAGACCCAGAAGGGAGCGAGAAAGAGAGAGGGTGTGGGGGAACAACTCCACTGAGTGACCATCTGTCTTTTACACGTATCCCCCTCCCTCCCAACGCTGCTCAACACGAATTCCCTCACACAACACACACACTCTTTCTCTCACTTGTTCTTTTGTTTCACACTCAAATATGCGTAAAAAGTCACTTATTAACTTTCTTTTATGTTCTCTCCACATTCAACAGCCTTTCTGTTATTTAATTCATAAAAAAAGACATTTTGACCTCATGTGATGCCAGCCAAGTTCAAACTGTGCATTTTAAAATAACGATGAGCTCAAGATGAGCAACAGCGTGTGTGAAAATCTGTCTGTTTAGCTTTATTGAAACACATTTAATCCCACAAAAATACAGCTGCTTTATGGTTGGAGAATGATTCTCATTATTGCAAAAGCATCAACCATTCACCTTAAAACAAGTTTTCTAAAATGATCAGTCTACTTTTCACTGTGTAGTGCAATCCTAGGATTTTAAATGAATGAAAAAAAGATGGTCACCTGTTTCCTTCTGAACAATCTTGTATTCCATATATATCAGGTTCCCCCCTGGCTGGAGTAGCGTTGGTCAAAGATCCTTGTTCTCTTGCTCGCCTTTCACATTATTTCACAGCACAGCAGTCAGTCTGATCGTAACCAAGCCATAGAATGCTCTGATCTTTCTCTCTGTCTTTCCCTGTTTTCTCTCTTTCTCTCTCAGCCACCCCCCTTTCCTTCTGTTTCTTTCTCAGCCTTCATGATACAATACATCCGCCCACTCACCTTTACAGTGAAATAAAGAAAATATTAAAATAATTGGTTATCTGAGCTGCTTCAAAGAGTAACGTTTGCACGTGCGTGGCAGTTGTTTTCCTTTTTTCCTTTTATATCCAGTCAAATCGGTTATTGGTTCTTGTCTCCAAGCTGAGTTCAAAAGGATCAAATGTTTGTGCACCTTCATGGGAAATGCTTTATGTAGATAGGTAGCTTATTTTATAAGACATCAGACTGGATTAACAAGATATATCATCAATTTTGTCTGTGAGAATATTGGTTTAGTGATTTTTTTTCCTTTTTAGTATATGAACAAATAAACCAGCCTGATGAAGTATTGTATTTACAAAATGTATTTTTCAGTAAAATGCTTTAAAACATCTGGCAAATCATTTATGAAATCAAAAGTTACCAACATTAACAACCTTCTTTACCACAATTGTAATATCTTTTAATCACCATGCATTTGCAGTTTGGATCACTACAGAACAACACATAACACCATGGAAAACAGCCTCTTCATTTGCTGTCCAACTTAGATCCACTCATATTCACTCACAGAATGCTCTTTTTTCAAATATATCTGATATTTCCATGTCAATATCACCTGATCACAGTTTGAGGGATATGTTTCGGTGTCTTTTTGAGGAAGAAGATGAGCTTGGACTGAGATCTGAGAGGAGAGAAACATCAGAGAGGCTCCAGAAGTGGGAAATAAATTAACACCACTTTGTCTTGGCTTTGTCTTAGTTAAATCAACCTGTTGTCTGTCAGCATTATTTTCCTTCTTCCCCTTTTCTCCACCTCAGAGTTTGACGATAGAGATGCGGCTGTTGAGCTCAGCTTTGTAGAGTCCAAAGCCCAAGCACACCGGTTGAGTGAAAGAGGTGGAGAAAGTGTAGAGGTGGGTCAGGTTGTTTGATGGTCCCACCTCGGAGTAGGTGACGGTGCCTGCACCATAGTCCACAGCAACAGCAACTCGATTGCCGGCCATTTGGTACGTTAGGCGGGTCTTCCTGCGGTTGTGCCAGGCAGCCAGCTTCCTGTCATGCTGCTGTGTCAAGCTCCATGATACCTGGACATTTAACAAATGTATTTTAATCAAGGGATTTTCTTTTTGGTTGAAACTTAACAATAGATTTGTCTTTTGGCAGAAAATGAATTGCCAACAATTTTGATGATTGGTTAGTCTTTTTTAAGTGAAATAAAAAATATATATATATTTATTGCTTCTGAGTTTCACTCTGGGAAATTCTTTTCAACTTTTTTCTGATATGTTATAGACCCTACGATATATAATGCTAAAAATGTGACATTTATCATATTTTAAATGGCTAAGCGCTGTCAACTTAACCATCTACTCTAGGTGGCATACCTTGTTGTTCCCAAAGGCGTTTCCATCTTTCCCCTTCCGTCCAATACTTCTATAGCAGATGCCAATATCCCAGAATCCCTCAGTCTCCAGCTCCCAGTAGTGAGTCCCAGAGGTGAAGGCCTGGGCAGTGAGGACCTGCGGCCAGTGGTCGAAACGTTCGGGGTGAGCAGCACAGGGCAGGCGGTTTTTAACCCGCGTCACTGAGCGAAGATCATCAGAGATGCTCAACAGAGGATGGGCTGTATTAGTGTCCAGAGTCAAAGGACTGCTTACTGTTTGAGAGTGGAATCAAATAAAGTAAGCAAAAAATATATATTATATTTATATGAATCAAAGCCAGCAGACAATTAGAGCCAAACTAGTTGTTTCCCTGTTTCCAGTCTTGATGTAGAGCTGGACAATATGCAATATGGAGAAAAATAGAAAAATACCCCGATATTTGTGACCAAATACATCAATATCGATTTGCAGTAATATTGAAGGGTTGACATATTGGTGCTTTTACAAAATATTTAATCAATGAGATTTGTGATAAACAATCATCAGTAATGCGGATAATATAATTAAGTGTGTAAAGGAAAACAATAAAACTGCAAGTAAGTTTGATAAATGGAGAAAATTACATCTCTTTACTGTATTGCAGCCTTTCAAACCAGGAAAAGACAACACTTGCGTCATATTGTGATATTACGATTTCCAAAATTTTAGACAGTATCTAGCCTCACATATCGTCATCAATATGATACTGATATATTGCCCAGCTCTATTTTAATACTAATCTAAAATAAGATAAGCTACGCTTAGACAACCACCTGCTGGCTATAACTTCATATTTAATGAACAGACAAGGGCATTTCCAAAAGTATAAGCAAACCATTCCTTTAAGAAAGTTAAATACATGGGGGCAGGTGTGTGTCACCCATCTGCCACTCACAAAGCTCCCTTTTGAGTTCACTGAGGCAGCGGAGGGTGCCGGTGATAAACTCTCGATACTTGCTCTCGATGTCCTCCAAGATATGTTTCCTGTCTAGACTGACGGCATCAGGGATGAAAAGTGGGTTGTTGAGGTCGGCTAGTAACCTAGAAAGAGCACAACAAACCAAAAAAGGAAAACCTTGAAGGAGGAGCACATAAAGATTAAAGGCTTGTGTAGTGAAACAATTGCTGTCAACCATTTTGTCGTCCCTTTATGTCTCACGGCTTTTTCCATCTCCTACATACAAAGACTGTCTACCTACACACACATCAACGCACCTAGTAAGGCTGACTTACTTTGTGTCATCTGATTGAAAGGCCTGAGGAAAGAAGAGTCAAGGACAGCCGGAGAAAAAATAAACATAACAGGATTTATTTACAGAAAGAACTACAAATGTGTCTGTGTATGCAGCTCAGCTAATAAGAAAGCAAACAAATACAAAGTTGAACCCTTACTCCTACTTACTACATCTGTGGCCCTGGCTACCATATTTTCCTTACACAACATTAATACAAATATTTGCAGTACATTGCTCTGCATGGACTCTTAAAGTAGTACTAACATAAAACCGTTTGATGACAGCATCTTCTGTTGGGTTAAAAACTAAACTATTTGCCTCTTTTAAAAAAAAAAGATGAATTGGCTTTGTGCTACAACAATGGCAAGTTGAGCTAGGTTGAGATATTCTGCTTACGGTTCTGAAAATGGTTCATTCCCACAACTGATATCACTGTATCATATTATTCACAGTGGCTACCCTACTTATACTATACAGTTCCAGGTATGATCAGGATTATGTATTTTTTATGACCTAGCCACCTAGCTATCAAAAAATTTGTCAATATAGAGCAGCATGTCTGTTTAGCACCATGTCTTACCCAGATGAGCAGGAAGGGGTCCGTCTCTGCCAGCAGTGAGGTCAGGTAGTGCTGTATGCTTAGCGCCTGGCACATGTCGCTTCTCACCCTGGAGCAGTCTTCATGCACACGCTTTATGACCTGCTGTTTCTCCCTCTTGGTGATCTCCCTCAGAGCATCTACCAGCCTTTTCACCTGGACCTGCAGGTCTGAACCCAGCCGCTCCACCTGGGTGTGATCCTTCTTTAGAGAGTCCTAAAGTCATGAGAGATTGGTGGTCGGTGCCAGATCAGTGATTGAGAAATAAACAACATTTGATTCATTTAAAAAAAGCTTCAATGCGGTCAGTGTCCCATGTGGGTCATAACTTGAGCAGTACAGGGTGTACAGAACATCTACTGAAAGAGCCATTATGTTGCGTTTTCCTTAAACGTTTTTTTACTCACAGCCATGGTTGAATCAATGGCCTCATGCTCTTTGAGGATTTGCACTCCGTCTTTTAGCTTCTCCTCTGCTTTGCTGAGCAGGGTCTGGAGAATGATCTGAGGAATCACACATAAATGAGCAGACACACACACTCATAAAAAACAAACCCAAAAAAACTACATATGATCTTCCAGCTGACCTTCAGATCCTCTTCCACTTGTTTCAGTGCCTTCACTTTGTGCTGAGCATGGCCTCCGTCCAGCAGACAGTCACTACACACATACACCCTCTCATCGGCACAGTAGTAGCGCAATATCTCTGTGTGTGTCGGGCACTTTCGCTGGGAGAGGTCCCCCAGCGGATCCACCAATAGGTGGGTGCTAAACGCAGGTCTCTCCAAATGGGGTTGAAGGTGTTCAGCACACAGTGACACTTCACACTTCAGGCAGGTCTTGACAGCCAACAGTGGCTGTCCCTCTGCTGCCCCAGGAGGACAGCAGTCACACAGCACTTCACCATGCTCCTCCTGACACTGGGGGCAGGTGAAGCGACTTTTGCCCTCAGCCTGGACGCTCCAAGCTTCTCGAATGCAGGCAGAGCAGAAGCTGTGACCACAAGGCAGGGGGTGGGCCTGACTGAAGAAGTCTCGACACACAGAGCAGGTTAGCTCTTCCTCCAGGGATGACATAGTGAGCAGATGAAGGGTCCGGGATGTGTGTGTGTGTGTGTGTGTGTGTGTGTGTGTGTGTGTGTGTCACACAACACTACTAACTAAAAAGTAAATAAACAAGAGAGAAATCAAAATCACATTACTGATTTGGATTGCAGTCAGTAATTGTACATGCTGAGAAAAGATAATCAAACATCATGTTGTGGGCCTGTGCAACACCAAATGAAAGACATTTGCACAAGTTACATTCTGCTGTTACATGTAGCATGAATGCAGTGACAGGTAATAAGACACAGCGTGTATTGAGCTGGTGGCTGTCGTTGTTTCACTCCAACTGTGCACCAGTAATCCTGTCTACTGGGCTTTTGCCTACCGTGGTCTATGAATAGAATACTTAACCACTATTACTGGGAAAATGTGTGTTGGACAAAAATAACACCTTGTGACCTAATGGAAGGAAGTAGGTGATCAATATGTTTTATAAAAAAATAAATTAAAAAAAACAGTGTCTTGCTGGTTTTCACAGTAAGGGTAAAGGGTTGCAACACTGACCTTAGATGACCATTACCTCGACTCAGATCCATAGGGGGATCAGGAGATCATTTTTGACAGCTTTTTTACTCTTTACATGTGCTCTGCGTTTACATGTTTAACCACCAACTCACATATGTTATCTCAACTGATTTTAAGGATACATTTAAATAAATGTCAATAACAGAAGTAGAGTTTCTTACCTGTTGGTGACCTGGTGTTTGCAGACTGCGGCCATAGATTAGTGTGTGTAGAGGCTAATCCTAACAGATTCACCTCCCCCCAGTGGCACTGGACTCAGAGAGGTCACATGAGCCTGAGTAGGAGGGGGGTGCGAGGGTAATTATTAGGTAAGTAAACCGTTATCAGATTTGTCTCATTTATTTCTAGTACTGTTACTCCACTTTTTAAACCATCCTGACACCTGCGTGTTGTGTTTTTATATTGTGGTGTGAAACCTTTTTGAGTTCATCTTTATAGCAGTGGTCCTACTTTACACACTTTATATAGCATTGTAAGTGGGAAAAAAACTCTCCCCCTCTGTCTGTGGTACATATCACATGCTTTCCTGACTTTGGTTTTTGGGCATGTACATCTAGATTGCAGCTGCACACACAAGCACTGGTTTACTTTCACTTCATTGAGGATTTAACCAATTTTACATTTCCAAATCATCAAGTTTATAAGATCAAAAGACATGTATTTCACATACCTCAGAGGACAGTTTTTTTCTATAGCTCTTAAAAAAACACAAAAACAACTTGAGGTTGATTTCCGTCAGGATAAATTATCAAATGCTACAAAGCAACAAGTTATACAAGGACTCTCAAGGCATCTACTACATGTAGAGAGATGGGAAAAAAGAATTCACTGTACATGTATCATCTGCATGTACACACAGGTGTACATTATGTATCCTAATGACTTTGGAGATCCTTCACATTTTCCTCTAGTGCCTACATTAGGTTGACTTTAGTATTTTGAAGGGAAATGTTTCAACAACTTTTGGAGGGATTGTCATTAATTGTACACAGTAATCATGTCCCCCTGAGGATGAATTGTAGCAACTTTGGTGATGATCTGACTTTTTCTTATGACGAATAAAGGTAATCTTCTTCAGTTTAAAGAAGTAGTTTAACATTTTGTGAAGCTTATTTGCTTTCTTGCTGAGAGTAAATTAAGAAGGTGGATACCACTCTCATGTCTGTCCATTAAATATGAAGCAGCCGCTTCACTTTGCTTAGTTTAGCTTAGCATAAAGATTGGAAGCAGGTAGAAATAATCTTGCGGTAAAACCACACCTTTTCGTTTGCAGTTTGGTATCTGTACGGGTGAAACAAACAATATGTAACATGTTAATAAGTTAGCTTTAAATGTGCTGGTAGTACACCTTGCTGCTGCAGCCTTACTTTGTCTGGTATTACCAGTCCAGTATCATACAGTAGTTAATGTTAGCTCATGTTAGATAAAGCTGCTTTTCTGACATTATTTAGTCACTTTGCTGACTCCACATGCTATGAAAAGTTACACTTGAATTTGACCAGGAAGTGGCTGGTGTTACATACTGTAGTCTTGCTTTAATGCATTTGTGTGTGGAAGCATGTATATGGTTATATTAATTGTTCATGTACTGTGTAAATGTCAGGAAAATCCTGGTGTTTAATGACTTCTATTTAACATGTTTTGAATGTGTTTGGTTAATTCCGAACACAGCCACATTCCCAGTTATAGGAGGGTGTGCACACTTAGGCAAACAGGTTATTGTAAGTTTTTTATTTTATTTTTTAACCTCAATGATTTCAGTTTGTTTTTCAATTGAATTGTTCACATTATAGGTCACATTAAAAGTGGGAAAAGTTCTGACATGATTTATCTTTGTCTAATTTTTTTTACATGGCAAACCTGGCATTTTAACTGGGGTGTGTAGACTTTTTATATCCACTGTATAATGTGTAATATTGACTATTGGGGAAAAAAATGTTGCTTTCAAAAGTGCTGCTCTGTTTTTCTGCATCACCTGTTTTACCACCACAAGATACAGTAAGTGTCATATCCTCCCATATTCATATTCTCCCAGAGAGAAACTGGTTTACATAATTCGTTTACAATGAAAGAGGTGGATCAAAGGCTACTAAAAATTATTACTGCTTGAATGAAAGACAGTAACTAACTTCAACTATGACTCATTGTGAAAAACTGCAGAGCTGAAAGCATCAAGGTTGATACTTTGGGAATAACAAAACAAAGATGCAAAGGTAAATAATTAATCTTCTTCAGATACAAGAAAGACGCTAGTTTGATACATTGTCTTGGTATTCAGATCGGAGTTGTCTTTATCATGAGTCGGTTCTTTTTTCTAAGGGCCGCTGCATAGCTGTTTGTTATAACCTCCAGTTTGGGTTTCATGTTGCTTTTCAAACATAAATGGTGGCCAATCATTTAATCACTAAGATGTGCAAAATATCATTGGTGGCTCAAAACGTGTGCAGTGGTTTTCATTGGCCTCGCCTTTTGGATTTTTTTGGAACACACAGTTTCCTTGTATCTTATTTGCCTCCTTTTTTCTTGTTCTCTTATGGAACAATTAAACAAACAAAAATATGACATTGGAAAAACTGGAGATACCAATATTTGGGATGTCCACAACAGTTTTGATGCCCTTCACTTTCAAACCTCTACTTTCTATGACAAATGCCTCAAACAAGGTGGACTGGGTGATTTTCCAGTGTCTTAACCAGTGCTCTGGTCTATCTTAGCCCCTGCGCCTACTACATTTTCAGGACAGGCAGACATAAACCTGGACATTCAGTGGAATCACAGTTTCCCTGCTGCAAAACACCTCTGATGAAGCTTAAAGAATTAAAGGACAAGCTAACAGACACTTCCCAGACAGAGACAGCTTTGTAATTAATTGGATAAGTGGTTTAAAAAGGCAACTACATCTAGGAGGATGTTTTATCACACCCCTTTGTATTGTTGCCTAGACTTAAATGATCTGTTTTTCTCATGACATGCCTAACTGCTTTGCATTTCTGAATTACCTCACAAACCACTGGTGTCAATTCTTACATCAGGGCCCATATCACAAAGCAGGGAAAATGAAGCCAGCTGGAAAACCCAACCCACTATAATAATGCTGGTGCTTAGGGCCTCTCCTCTTTTGACCTCTACCAGATATCTTTGTTGCTCCCTGCCCCTCCCTGCCCCGTTTCTTGTGGGTCTCTTCGCAGCACACTCTTTAGCGTCTACCCCAGTGTGCCTACCCCACACATACACACATTGTCTGAACAACTGAAGATACTTTTGAGCATGAGCTGAAGAAACTCTTAATAAAGGGGCATTATGTGTGAATAAGAATATAAGTGTCTTTGCTTTTTACTTGCTTTTACAGTATTCTTTTCTTTAAAAAAAAATGACTCAAGCTAATTTCAACTATGTCTTTAAGAGACACCTAGTGGCTTTACTGATGTAAGAACAGTGCACCTGTCAGCCAGTGTGCCAGGAGACATGGTAATGAGTTGATGAGACATGTCCAATCAATATGATGGTATTTAAAAAAAGTTGTAAAATTGTCCAAGCAACATGACGATGTTCAACAGAACTGCAATGGAAAAGGTGGGTGAATTATCTTAGTTTAATTATCATGTATAGATTATAATATGCCATCACAGTTTGTAGCCTTTCAGCACCAGATACAGCAGGCTGAGTGAATCAAGGGATAAATGATCACTGCATTTTTGAAAATGGACATTGTGAAAAATATCACCTTTAATAACACTTTTGATCAATAATGATGGAGTTTCTTGGATGGAGTCATTTTTCATAAAGTGTCTGCATCATTTTCGTCTGTGCATGTGTTCTCATTGTAGATGCCTGATATGTGCTATTCTGGTTTATTTTGATTTCATCATCAGAGAAGTGTGTTAGGTCTCATGATTATTCTGAGACTATAGGTTTGTGTTGTACTGAATGGGACTTAAACCATCTGAAGCACTATTGTTATCAATGCAACATGACGGGTCAAGAAAAAAAGGACCTCAAGCTAACTTGATTCAATATGTCATGCTGGAGGTCCTGTAACAGATATGCTGTCTAGCTAAACACAACCCCAGAATTCAAATTTACTTGAAGTAAGTCAGACAGCCTTGCATAGTCAGCACTAGATCATCCAATCCATTCTCAAAACAAATCAGACTAGATTTTAAATCTAAATATAAGATTATCTTTCTGATTTAGAAATATAATTTTTTGTAGTGATTCATGTGTTTCAAAGAAAGCTATAACAATCCTGCACCACTCAGACCTACTATTGGCTTTATTCAAAGTCAAAAACCTAAAATAGACATTTTAAGACTAATTGCATCTATGACACATGCAATGCCAATGATCCAACATTTTAAAATATTATTGTTATCACTGAGCTTAAATAGGATAATCTATCAGATATGAATTAGGATTTGTTACGACAACGGGGTGGGGGAGTGAGGCAATCATGCAGACCTGTAAATATCTTAAATCACCGTAAGAACAGCCAGGCATTAGAGGTGTGTGTGCCCGGGCCTGCACTCCTATGTGAGATGCACACTGAGAGCCAATGTGGAGGTAACCGTGGTCACTGTTTCCCAGAGGACCGTCTGGCGGTGAGGGCCATTAATTATAAGAGACAGGGAGACAGACAGCTAGTCAGCTAACCAGACAGACAGACAGACAGTACCGCAGAGAGCGCAGACAGGCCTGACAGGAGCAGGCCCCGACATACAAAGAAAGGAGGAAGAGCAGCACGCACGGCCAAGAAAAATAATCCTCCCCGTGTAGCGAGTAGGCAAGCTATCTGCACCGCCCCTGCTTCTCCTCCTGCCAGTGGACTATGAGTAAATACATTCAGGCATAATAACCCTTTGTCATAAGAGAAAGAAAAGCGATTTGCGACGGAGATAAATAATTGAAAAAATGCGTCTGTCCGACTGCGCATCCCTGGGAGTGAATAGGGAATTGCTGCGCCAGTGTCCCGGCTGAGAGACGGAGCCGATCTTACCAAACATAAGCTCCTGAGCTTTCCCCCCGTGTCATTACACAATATCGCTGCCAAAAAAATCATCGTTTCAAACATGGTAAGTTATTTTTGTGTTATATTTCAAGCGGTTATGTCGGCGACGAGCGGCCTGTGGGGGAAATGCACATCCGGGACTGCATTTTTTCGAGAAGTCAAAATATTTTATGAATCATAACTTGTTATGATGTGTGAGCGCGCGTGGCGTGCAACAGGTCGCCGTACAGTAGCGGGGACGCGCATCTCACCGCCGTATTTTGCGCTTGTTTCGAAACATTGGTGTTAAAACGTCCAGCCGTCGGATAGCGAACATATTAGCAAGATGGCACGAAAAATAGTCTACCAATGCGTTGTTGGTACAATAGAGTTCTGGTTAAAAAAGCAACGATATTCTCTCGTTTGACTGTTTAATAACTATGAGAGTTATTGTTTCTCTTTGACAAAATACTATCGATTACGCTATGACGCGAATGTTTATAGTCTTAATATTTTATTTTCGTTCATTTAACATTGTACGGAAATCACTGCTCGGTTTGCATAGAAAAGTGTCCTTAGGCCCACTACAGAAATGTCATAGTCCGGAGTTAAACTGTCTATCGTAGGCTATCAAATGAATCGGACTTGCAGTGTCCAACAAAGGAAGACTATTTAAATAATTCAGACACAAACCATTACGTGACTGCTACATTGTGAGGATCTATAATATTCAGACTTTATGCCAGAGCCCGGATGCAGTTTACTATTCTGTCCAAGCCTCAGAGAAACGGAGAAGAGACGCGGTGTGTGTGTGTGTGTGTGTGTGTGTGTGTGTGTGTGTGTGGGGGGGTTGTCACAGGGCCCGGGTGAAAAATTATTTTTCTCCTCACTCTGGCTGTGTCTTTCTTTTACCAAGTTACCTCTCTCCACGTGGTAAGCAGTGGCGATGAGGGTGAAAAGGGAGCATTGTGTCTCCAGTCAGTGGCCTTATGTGTTGCAGAGGCTCTGAGAGGGTGATGTTCACTCAGCTGTGCTCCCTCTACGCCATTGTTGCAAATTCCACCTCATTTCAGCTGCTCTGTTTACTGAGCTCACACAGGAGGAGCCTGTTAGAGACGGCCGGAGCACCGTGAAACCTTACACACATAGCCTATCACACACCTTGAATAGACTTGGATATGTACATGTGTGACCAGGTGGCCTCTGACACAATATGTTTGGTTTAATGTTTAAAAAAACCGAGCTGGTGTTGGCTTTTGCGCCCACCTGTGCGCACAATTTATTTCAGTTATGTACAGGAAGACGCACACGTTGACGTTGAGATTTTATAGGCTCACATCAGTAATCGGAAGCTCAGGCAAAGACCTTTTATGTGATTAACTTGAACGTCAATGTATGAGGGTTTACTAAAGAGAGGCAGTGGACTCTTGGCTCAAAAGAAGGGGTGTTCACTCGCCATTTGAATGCAAAGTAGAGGATGAACAAGTGAGAGGTGTGCGTGTGTGCGCGCGTGCGTGCGGGCGCGCACTTGTTGAGAAAAAAACTCTCACACATGCCTCTTAAGCACACTAGTTCTGTTTTTCTTTCTCTGCATCACAATTCCACTGACATGGATACGCTTTGAGACTAATCAATCCGGAGCATCAATTATCACATTTTTGAAGATGATACTTTAGTTATTCTACATTTTTTTTCCCTCTAAGTAATTTAGATACCTACTTTTTTCAGTGCACAGGGAGACAGAATAAAAGTTTTGTGTTGGCCAATGTGCCCCTGCGTTGGTCCCATCCTGCAGGAGCATGTCCCGTCGGAAACAGAAACGACCCCAGCAGCTTATGAACCTGACCCTTGGTGCCTGTCGGATACTTAAACATGGTGAGAAATAGACTATTCATTAAAAGAATACCGGTTGTTCAGTGGCATTGGAATCACATTAAATGGAAAGTTTAGACCTACATTTTTTTTACTTTAACTCAACATGCACATATTGTGCCAGGTGCTCATAGTGTATCGATAAATTATCATTTTCTAGTATATCGTTTTAATGCAGACCTTAAACTGATGCTTTAACTTTTTGATAAACTTGTGACCAAGGATGACTTGTCCAACCTCCATATGGTAAATACCAGTTTTGGAATTTGAACAGTAATGTCATTATGGCCAGTTAAGACTAGTTCAATTTCTTGAAGTGATCATTTAATCTCCACCATAATTTCTAAATGGTTTCGTACCAGATTTATCAAACAGCTAAATCCTATTAAATTTGCATTGGGTGAAAGGCTTGAACGCTAAGAAAAAGAAGGGTTGTTGGAATAATTGGCCTACAGACAGTCTTTAATTCATTATTTGTGGTTGCAGCTATTGGTTGCTTTCTTTGCCCTGTAAAACCCAAATGTCTTCACTCCTCATCACAGCCAGGTTCAAAGACACAGACCACCCAGAATGCGGCAATATACAGTAAATCCCCAGAAAAATAATTGGTCAAAACAATGTATAGTGAATTTGAAAAGGAGTCACAAGAAGTAAGATACAGGTTTAGTAGATTCAAAGAGATGAGCATGAGAATGTCAAGGAAAAAGAAACTTTGTGAGGCACTGTATAAGGTGTTCTAACTGCAATAGAATTAGACTCTATTGTCCTCTCTCAGCTTTGTTGCTGGGCACTGAAGCATGAACATACCCATAAAGAAGTGTGTATGTGCGTACACGCAAGTGTGTGTATTTGTGTATGTCTGTTCACTCTAGTTACAGGAGTAGGGCCCACATTGTGTCATAAAATTGTAGATTTCGAGCAAACAGCAGTTAGTTCTGTATGTGTTAGAGTGTGCATGAGCAACCCTGTGCATACAAAGTGATCACTCTTTTGTGTCTGGGTATTGTGCATTGACAGGTATGCTGTGTATGTGCTTTTATCTGTCAATCTATGCTCTTCTTTGGGCTAAGTTAGCTTGTTAATGGTTTGTGAGTCATCATGTCTGTCTGTTTGTTTGTTTTTTTGCGCTGCACCGCTCTTCCTCTGCCTGGCTCTAAACCATATCAGGAATGCAACCTCAGAGTGTTTAAGGTCAAGGGTCTGCCAGCCAATCAGGCACCCAGTACAGTGTCCAGTACCCAACCAGGACCTAACCCTTAACACCCCGTTGAGCTACTGGGGGAAGGGCTCTTAAGGAGATGAAAGAGATACAGATTGAATGGAGGAAGGAAGAAAAAGAAAGGGACAGGGATGGAAGAGTAGTGTGTGGATGTGGCTTCTTTTTATTGGGGCGGTGGGTTAAAGTCCATTGTCTTGTGTGTGTTGCCCTGGAAACAAGGTAGGCTACTCTACGGGTGAGCAGTATATTCTTGCGTATTCTTTGTGTGCATTTGTGTTTTGTGTGTGTGGCAGTGGTCATGAGGCTGCAGGTGATGAGGATAGACAGGACAAAGAGGTAAAGAAAACAGTGGTGGATGAGAAGGTGGTGGAGATTAAGCAAAAATGTTAAGTCAACTGAATTCTTACAATTCCTAGACATCAAGTAGCCACCTAATAACATCCTTTTACTTCTTACTGCTGGTTTTTGTAAGTGGTTTATAAGTGCCCTGAAATTTTGATTTGTTTTCTTAAAATAGATTTTGAAAAGCTATATTATAAAACAGATTGTAGACCATTATGTAAACCTTGATAATTTTGTTATTTCTACATTAAGGATTTTTTTTCTTTCAATTTCCTTAGATGACAACTTGGCAGTGAAGTCAAACTCTTTTCCATTGATCCTGGATTCTCCTTTGTGCTCTTCATCGTCCTCTCTTCAAAGCTCCCAGTTGACCCCCGCTCTCTGTTCATCTTTCAAGGGCTCTCAGACCCCCTCTTTACCCATTGAGGGTCCACCAATATCCTGCTCACTGAGCCAGCCCTCCTACCAGCCACTCAAAGACCCACAGCCCTCCCTCTCTCCTGGAATTCCTTACTCTTCTGTCTCTTCCCAAACTCAACATCCACCTTTCTTTCAACTGTCTGATTGCAATTCTACATATTCTGCAAGTGCCCTCATCCACCCCTCCAGAAGTGCACACATGGCCTCTCCCAAGTTGGGGTTATCAGCCACCACCACCACCTCTTCTTCCTCCTCATCATCCTCTGCCTCCCTATGTCCCCCACCACACCCTGGAAGCCCCAGCCGTGTGCCTGAGGGCCCTCCAAGTCCTGTTACTCCCACTCCCAGCCCAGGAGTGACATCTGCCTCAGCTGCACCATCTAGGGCCCAACTGAGCATTGCCCTGATCCTGGAGGAGCTCCGGGTGCTTCAGCAAAGGCAGATCCATCAGATGCAGATAACAGAGGAGATCTGTAGACAGGTGCTACGCCTCGGTGGAGCCTCATATACTATAGACACACCCTCCCAGCATCTCCTCCCTCCCCTGCCTCAGCTCTGCCTAGAAGGCAGCAAAAGGGCAGCCAGCCCAACTACCCAGCCAACTGCAGCTCAGACTTCCACCTCTGTTGCTCCTCTCCTGGCATGTTTCTCCTCCCTACTACCTTCTCAGGCAGCCAACAAACCCACAAAGCCAAGCAGTTCCTTGTCTCAAATCTTGCAGCCTCACAAGCCCCAGATGGAAGGGACAGGAGGGACTGTAGGGGCTCATGGTTATTTGAGGATGAGTTCTCGATCCTCAGCTCCCTCCACCTCATCCTCTGCTGCCATATCTATGGCTTCCTCCACATATCCGCTGGCCTTGTCTTTAGCTCTGCCCAACCGTTATCTTCATGAGAAATCTCCAAATACCACTTCAGTGAGTGGGCACAGTGGCTTGTCCTTTCTAAACCCATCCCTTACCTCATCTATGGTCCAAAACTCCCAAAATGCTCTGCAATCTTTTTCTGGAGGAGCAGACTCTTCCTCTGCAACCAGCTCTTCCACTACTGGTCGCCTCCAACATGCCTGCCGCTTTTGTGGAAAAATGTTCAGCAGTGACTCTTCCCTACAGATACATCTACGCTCACACACAGGGGAACGACCCTACCAGTGTCCAGTATGCCTCAGCCGCTTCACCACACGAGGCAACCTCAAGGTGCACTTCCTACGCCACCGTGAGCAAAACCCAGAGCTCTCACTTTCACTCCTGCCACCTTCTTTGTTTGGGGTAGCACTAGGGGCCACTGGGGGATCAGATTTGGGACAGACAATGAGCAGTAGTAGCAGTACTAGTGGCATGAATATGATACAGAAGAAGCCGAAAAGTAGGCCTGAGGATGAAGCATGTGGAGATAATGGGGAGGTCAGTGGTACGAGCACTGGCTATTCTCTGGGAGCCTCTGGAGGATCTACCCCTTCGTCCCTACCCCTGCCCCCTAGTGTAGACCTGGCTTTGATTTCCCACTCTCTCCTGCAGCTCAATAGGGCTGCTGCTGTTGCAGCTGCAGCGTCTATCACTTCTGGCTCATCCCACTCGTCCTCACCCTCTTCAACCTCCACCTCTTCTCTGCCTACCTCTCTTCTCTCTAACCCTTCCTTGTCTTCATCTTCCAACATCACAGGTTTATTCAAGAGTGCCAAGCAGCAGCACTTTGATGAGAACACCCCCCCTCACGCACCAATGCTTTCTCCTGCTGCCTACTCCCAGCTAGCCCATCTGCCTAAGCTCCTTTTCCCATCTGTCTCAACATCTTCCTCTACCCCTACTGCACAACCATCCCTGTACAACCATCCAGCTTTGGGCTTGCTACGTACCCCACTACCTTCTTCTCCAGGCTCCCACCAACTTGCTTCTTCCAGCTATTCTCAGCTTTCTTTCCCTTTCTCTTCATTTCCTAAAGTCCCAGGTCCACCCACCACCACTTCATCCTCCCTGCCTCTCTCCATGGCTACTTCCACTCCTACATCTGAAACCTCCAAGCTGCAGAGGCTGGTGGAGAAGCTAGAGAAGGCTCCCCACTCCTCCTCTCCATGGACTTCTTCCTCTACTTCCACCTCAATGCTGGAGATGTTATCTAGCAGTTCCACTACCTCTGCAAGTTCAGCCAACAGTCGTTTCACAAATGCCAGCACTTCGACCACATATGTCATGGCATCCCCACCATCTTCAACTCGTGCTTCCACTTCGGTTTCAAACTTTACCCATGAGATGGTTGCTGCCCTAGGCATGAGTGCCAATGGAGCGAGTGCCATGGTGGAGGGCTTGCTACCATCACTAAGCATCACAGGTCCAACTGGTAACTTGACAACCAATCAGTGTGGGGTGTGTCTACGGGTGCTTAGCTGCCCCAGAGCACTGCGTCTGCACCAGGCTACGCACCTTGGAGAACGCCTTTTCCATGTAAGATATGTGGCAGATCCTTCTCTACCAAAGGCAGCCTGCGGTCACACCTGGCCACCCATCATGCTCGACCACCCAATGCACGTGTCCAGAACTCTTGCCCGCTGTGCCAGCGTAAGTTCACTAATGCCCTAGTGCTCCAGCATCACATCCGTATGCACCTTGGTGGACAGTTGCCCACAGATGGCACAGAATATTCTGCACATGACATGCCAGCTGAATCTAATGCCAAACCCTTGTCTCAATCCCAGTCCACTGACCCAAATACTGTTTCTAGTAAAACACCTCCTCTAGCAGGCCACTCTAAGAGCCCAGCCCCAAGCTCACAATTTCAAACTTCAGCAGTTGGCTCGGTCCCTCTATCTGGAAGTACGAAATCAGTTGAGCTCACCAAAAATCAGAGTAAGTCTGGACCCTCCAGCCCAGACCTCATTCCCCCCTCTGACCTAAGCCCTGACCCCTTCATGAATCCTACCACACAAACTCCACCACCAGGTAGTGTAGAACCACCTGTCCTTTGTGTTAGTGCCCCCTTGCTAGCTTCTAAGCAGACAGATAAAGCTTCCCTAGTTGGCAAAGACAACCAAGTAGAAGCTACTGGCGATGTCCATCTTACTAAATCCACCACCTTACCAATTTCCTCCACTGTTACCAAAACCACAGTGTCATCTAATGCTATGGAAGTTGATTGCGGAGAGGATGAAGCATCTACCTCTTCCGATGTCTTCCTTGGCTCCAGATCAGACTTGGAGGACATACAAAGCACACCTGTCCTTGGTGACCCCTTTGCTTACACCTGTCCCAGTACCTCCACTGACCCCATCCTGAGTCAAGATGTTTCTAATGTTACTGTAACACCAACTTTGGAATCAGAGTCAGTCTTCCCAAGGCCCCAATCACCAGAACCCATGGAAGAAGACAAAGACCAGTCTTCTCCACCAGCAACACCAAAGCAAGACCAAGGAAATGTACCTGATAAGGACCCCAACATGACGTCCACTTCAAATACTGCTGATGCTGTTAGTGCTGAAGTAAGGGGTTCATCGCAGAGAATTTCCACTTTTGTAAGGGAGACACGTCAGAGCTTTCATTTTGGTTCATATGGGAGGGAAGATCGAGTGGAAGATGTTAAGATTAGTGGATTGGCTCCAAATGAAGCACTAGATGATTCTGTCCCCCTCAACCTCGCCCCAACCCTCCCATCTCCAATGTCTCGTCCTGAGAAGAAGACCTATTGCTGTGCTGAGTGTGGAAAAGAGTATGCCAGTCGCAGTGGACTGAAGGTGAAGAAAAAATGTTGATTATAAAATAGCATTTATGAGTTGTATGGCTATGCTGGTAGATTAATTGTTGTAGTACAATGCATTTTCAGCAGCTTTAGTATAGAACGAAAGCCGTAAAAATACAATTATTTGTGTAAGAAATTGCTAAAGGATTGCTTTATGTTACCAGGGGCACATGAAGCACCACGGTGTGGTAACCAAAACAACACGTCCACCAGCCCGGAGTAGTCGTTCCTCCACTGATCAACTTCCTTCTTCTACATCCATGACTTCCTTAAACATTCCTGCTACCAGGAGCTCAGCAGGCTTCTGGAACCAGTACCAAGCCTTCCTCAACACCAGTAACGAGCCAACTGACGAGCCAACCGCTGGAAGCCAAGGAGAAAATGAGTCAGCACGGTCTGCTAAATCACCCATTCGATCTCCAATGGATCAAATAGCCGCTGAGGAAGCTGAGGAAGCGTCTAGTGAAGGGTCATAACTTGAGTTGGCTCGTGATTGCCTAAATAACATTCTGGTGTTTTCAATCAATGTTTACCTTTTGGTGAAACTGTAAGAACATTTGCATAGTATTGCTTCTTTAACACATTTCAAGTAGTCTGTCAGTTTGATAGTCACAGTAATATGTTTGTATGTGAAAGTTGTGAGTCAATCAGCTTGGTCTTGTGTTAAAAAAGAGACCGCTAATGTACAAATAAAAATGAAAATATTCAAGAAGTAACAAAGTCGAGTTTTTGCTAGATTTGATAGAAAGTGACACTACCGTTGTTTGGCTGAAGTTGTTAATAGTTTGATGCACATTCTAACAAAAAAGTGTATCCCTGTTGTATCAATGTTTCATATCAGACCTGGGTCAAATAATTATGAGTTGATGCTGTTTTTTGCTTAACAGGCACATTAAGGTTAACCACATTTGAAAAAAAATTAATATTATTAGCTAGTTATTGAGTCACGGGATAGTACACTAAAAGAATAGTTTCAAATAATTGTATGTAACATTTCGGTACTCAACGTGTTGTGCCATTTACCAAATCTGAACCAACTGGCACCAAAGGATGCTCAAGCTAACCAAAGTTTAATTTCTTTGCAAATGCTTATGAACCTAGGTCTGTTTCTAGAAAAATGTCTAATCTAAAAAAATGATTTCTTTCAGTCACAGAGGGAATGGTTTTAAATTTAGTAAGCAAAGTTGTGCTTAGCAAGATCACACAAGGCCAACAAACTGAATGTGTTTTGTGGGGAATATCGAGTCTTTTGTTCCCCTTCTTGTGGTTCAGATAAACTACTCACTCATGTCATTGTGATTTACATTTCATTATATTGTCCTGTCAAACCAGAAGCACAGCTGCAGTGTTTGTAAATCCAGTAAGGACATGGTCTTGTGTGTGACCTTTGACCTTCAGCTTTGTGAATATTATGATTGTGTTTGGTCTAAAAGTAATATCTATAACACTTTTTCAGTTACTAAAACTATAAGTTGCTATAGGCCTATATAAATCAGAAGTCGATGTCTGTTGGTTGTAAGTTGTACTTTCAGTATGTCCATATTAAAAAGCAATTTGGAAAAAAATACGTTGCTCTGTCTTGTTTGAGGACTATGTACGCATGCTTGTAGACATTTGTGTATCCAGTTATAGCTTCCATTATCTCTCACAGTCACACGCCATTGATCTCTGCTCTCTGCCAAGACATACAGTGAGGAAAATAAGTATTTAAACACCCTGCTATTTTGCAAGTTCTCCCACTTAGAAATCATGGAGAGGTCTGAAATTGTCATCGTAGGTGCATGTCCACTGTGAGAGACCTGTGAAAATCCAGAAATCACTATGTATGATTTTTTAACTATTTATTTGTATGATACAGCTGCAAATAAGTATTTGAACACCTGTCTATCAGCTACAATTCTGACCCTCAAAGACCTGTTAGTCTGCCTTCAAAATGTCCACCTCCACTCCATTTATTATCCTAAATTTGATGCACTTGTTTGAGGTCATTAGCTGCATAAAGACACCTGTCCACCCCATACGATCAGTAAGAATCCAACTACTAACACGGCCAAGACCAAAGAGCTGTCCAAAGACACTAGAGACAAAATTGTACACCTCCACAAGGCTGGAAAGGGCTATGGGGAAATTGCCAAGCAGCTTGGTGAAAAAAGGTCCACTGTTGGAGCAATCATTAGAAAATGGAAGAAGCTAAACATGACTGTCAATCTCCCTCGGACTGGGGCTCCATGCAAGATCTAACCTCGTGGGGTCTCAATGATCCTAAGGAAGGTGAGAAATCAGCCCAGAACTACACGGGAGGAGCTGGTCAATGACCTGAAAAGAGCTGGGACCACCGTTTCCAAGGTTACTGTTGGTAATACACTAAGACGTCATGGTTTGAAATCATGCATGGCACGGAAGGTCCCCCTGCTTAAACCAGCACATGTCAAGGCCCGTCTTAAGTTTGCCAATGACCATTTGGATGATCCAGAGGAGTCATGGGAGAAAGTCATGTGGTCAGATGAGACCAAAATAGAACTTTTTGGTCCTAATTCCACTAACCGTGTTTGAAGGAAGAAGAATGATGAGTACCATCCCAAGAACACCATCCCTACTTTGAAGCATGGGGGTGGTAGCATCATGCTTTGGGGGTGTTTTTCTGCACATGGGACAGGGCGACTGCACTGTATTAAGGAGAGGATGACCGGGGCCATGTATTGAGAGATTTTGGGGAACAACCTCCTTCCCTCAGTTAGAGCATTGAAGATGGGTCGAGGCTGGGTCTTCCAACATGACAATGACCCGAAGCACACAGCCAGGATAACCAAGGAGAGCGGCTCTGTAAGAAGCATATCAAGGTTCTGGCGTGACCTAGCCAGTCTCCAGACCTAAACCCAATAGAGAATCTTTGGAGGGAGCTCAAACTCCATGTTTCTCAGCGACAGCCCAGACACTTGACTGATCTAGAGAAGAACTGTGTGGAGGAGTGGGCCAAAATCCCTTCTGCAGTGTGTGCAAACCTGGTGAAAAACTACAGGAGACGTTTGACCTCTGGAATTAAAAAACAAAGGCTACTGTACCAAATATTAACATTGGTTTTCTCAGGTGTTCAAATACGTATTTGCAGCTGTATCATACAAATAGTTACAAAATCATACATTGTGATTTCTGGATTTTTTTTTTTGTTTAGATTATGTCTCTCACAGTGGACATGCACCTACGATGACAATTTCAGACCCCTCCATGATATTAAAGTGGGAGAACTTGCAAAATAGCAGGGTGTTCAAATACTTATTTTCCTCACTGTAGCTCCACTCTCTTGTGTCACATCAACCAAGGAGACTGGAGGAGGCCAGCTGTCTTTCCTCATCAGTGGCCAACACTGCAGCTGAGCTTCAGTACTGTATGTGTGTACATTAGGTTGGTAACAGGAAACATTTGTCTCAAGTCTCAACATTTTACTCTGTGTATGTAACACATTTGTCTATGTATGCATCATGCACACAGTAGCCATGTGATTATTATTAAACCATTACCATGAACAAATGAGTGCTACAACATGCATGTCAATGAACACAATTTGCAGTTATGATCTGAAACATTGTCTTTACAAACATATAAAACAAAGATAATCTGACATGTTATTGTGCGCATACAGTATGTGTGCAAGGTGTGCATTAGAGGGCGCAATTCCCCTTTTTAAAGAGTTTGATGCTGCATATTGTATACAGTATGTTAGGGCCTTTTTGAACAGCACTCATTAAGAAACAGTGTAATTATTCTGTTAAGTGTAAAATATATTACGGTAATTAATCAGTCACTACTTAGGCTATAACACAATGGAAATAATAGTTTAACAATAGTTGGTTATTGCCTTGGTTGGCTTGGAAAGAAGGACAAAAAGTATACAAGATGGCAGAAATGTCTTAACAAATTGGTTAATTGAACAATACTATTTCTGTTCATCTGAGCATATGAGAATTGATAAATAAACCTAAAAATTGAAACATCTTCAAAATAAGTTTATTGTGTTCCATATTTTTAGCTGCGTAATTTGTTGACGAATGTGTCGTTCGGCTCAGTGTTTGCACTCTCTTATCACTAAACGATAATAGCTTCATGGATTTTAAGGAGCATTAATGCATTTAATCACAGCCTAAGGGTAATACCAAACCGTGCCAGGTCTAATGCGAAGGTCACCAAGTTGATTCCAGCCCTCCATGTCAGAGGGGCGGGCTGGTTTAGGAGGGGGAGGTTTACAACCCTCTACTTTCCAGCTAAAGCTCTCCGGGGAGTATCAAACTACCACGTCTGCAGCGGCGAGAGAGGGGAACAGGAGAGGGGATCAAAATAAGCCGACTGAAGGATAGAGAAGAAAGGACAGCAAGATTAAGACTGCTTCATGAAAACAAAGTCGGCTGCAACAGCTGGAGCAAAGCGCAAGCGGAATTTGGACATAAAATACGCACAGCTTACAGCTCCAGAGCCCCCCCTTCAAACTTCCTGCTTACAGTAACGTCTGATAATTTGGTCATAACTCACCAAAACGCGAGAAGAATGCACAGACTGGACAAATACCTCTCGTGGTTAAGGTAGCTCAAGTAAATTCGAAGAGACGCAAACTGGGAACTCTTTTTGTGCTTTGCGAGTCGATCTCGTTTGCCCCGTTTTCGTTTATGGGATACATTTTTTCAGAATGTTTTGACAAATAGTGAAGATTGCGCAAACTATTACAGAAAGATCGGTCCGATTTTGTATTGTATTTGGAGAGACAAGGGATGGCACCAGAGCTCAAATCGCTTGTCCGACTGCTGCTGCTGGCGGTGGTGTGGGAGCTGAGCGCACAGGGAGCGACGATCAATCCAGAGGTGAGGAATACAGACAGAGGTGGAAAACAAATTCTGAATTAAGAAATAAAGCTAGATAAATAAATTCAGAGAGGAATGGGCCAGATATACAGTATACATGCAGAATGGAGGATTAAGCAAGATAAATATATCCAAAATAGATCATTAAAAAGTAGTTTAGTAAATCTAATGCAGAGGAATAAAGTCAAACAATTGATTTTGTAAGAAAGAGAGGATAAATAAAGCTATAAAACAAGGAAACACATTTAGGGTTCAGGAGTTAAAGAATGGTTTAAATGATAGGTGACATTAAATATAATGTATCCTCATATGTAAGAGTGAAGGATCCTTCCTGCTAATAATTTAAATCACAGATTTTCTGAATAAACTAAAAACAGACTTGCACATAATAATATGGTCTTGCTTATGACTACCAAAAAGCTTTGTTAAAGCTTTGTATCCATGAATAGTACTTTCATCAGTTGCCTGTTAGCGCAGGGATATGGGAATGGCTTTGACCCTGGGTTAGAGGAAACAGCCCATAATGATGATAGCGCTCGTGAAAACACTGAGAAATGCTGAGAGGGCAAAAGCAGGAAAGCAAATGAGGAGAAATGCATGAGCTTGTATTGTGGTCGGGGCAGAGACAGAGGCAATTTTTGTGGGAATGGAGGAGGGAGGGGGGATTGAGAGGTGTGGGTGCAGTTATATTCAGAGGGATGGGGAGATGTAATTGTTGACATCTGTCCTGAGCTCAGTGGACCGGGGGGAGGTGGGTTTAACCATCTGAGGTTCTGCAGCCTTTAGCCATGGTCAGCTGTGGAAAAACACCCACAGTTTGAACTATAATTCTGTACATTAAAGACTTCCAACACTCTGCTGAAGTACCAGGTCTAAGTAGTGTTGTAGATCAGGGATAACGTCATGAAATTTCTCTTCTCTGTTCTGGTTTGTTTTATTCTATCTGTAGCAGTAGTCCTCCAACCCCACAGTCAGTCTAGCATCAGGACGTTATGTGTTAATGTTGAAGGAAGTGACATTGTTATGATACCACTATACACCTGCTTGTGTGTGTGTGTGTGTGTGTGTGTGTGTGTGTGTGTGTGTGTATGTGGGTGTGAGTGAGAGAGAGAGAGTGAGAGAGAGAGCGAGAGGCCTAAATGATTTTGGTATGTTACTGGCGCCAAACATCACTTGTATCCTGCCTATGGAATTATAATTCCAGCTGCACTAGTGGAAGAAAACTCCACTGACCTACATAACGCTGTCAACTTAAAGGCACAGTCTGTAAATAAAATGTAAACAGCTGTGCTGGTCCACACCCACAATTCAAAACTCATGATTGGAACCTGCTATCACATTTAAACTGTATTGTTTAAAAGAACAAACAATCAAAGTTTTATATTTTCTGATGCCATTAGACGATTGATTCCATCAGTAATATTTGTTAACACATGGCTAATAAAGGCTTGTATTTTCCAATTGAGATCAATTAAGAAATAAACAACAATACACTTTTTTTCTAGTTGCTATACTAGGGATGCAAATTTCAAGGATGTAGCTATCTAGCTAGCAATGTCTACTTCTTTTTTTTTTGCCTGTAATTGATCTGGGTGGAATACAGCAAGAGCGTAATAGTTACCATCAATGAATTGAACGTAGAAACTTAAACATGGGGATGAGTTACAAGTTATTTGCTACTTTGGAAATAGGTTGAGTCATATAAAGGAGTCTTTTCCTTTTTAGTTTATCTTTGTGTATCATCACCACCAAAAATAGGCTACATCAACATTGATCAACTAGTAACCCAATGAACAGAGCACATTGGGCATGTCTAATGTCTGCATAAGAAAAAGTCAACTCTTAGCGGCAAAGTGATTTTTATGGTCTGGTTGGCCTTTAAGTACAAAGACTATCAAGTTTTTGTGGAAAACTGCACCAAAGTCCATGGTCAGGCTTGGTCTGAAGCGCCATGGAAAGCGCATTGGTTCAATAAGTTCATTTTCATTTAATGATTCGCCTCTTCTGTTTTTATGCTTCCTGTGACCGTATTTACTCCATTGAAATAGGGAATTTTTGTGATCACATATGTTGCCTCCACAAACCCACAAGTCACCATAATAAGTGCACAGTTCCGCTATTGAGTAGATTGTGTATTAACATTATGTCTGAGTGGTTAAGTGTTGGTGAGATAAACAGTCGGGGGTTGTAAGGATGCAGAGGTAATTTCCTGTGCTCTGTGGTAGAGACAGGAAATGGACAGGGTTTTTTCATTACGCCGCTAAAAATACCTTGGTGTGTCAGCAAACACCTGTCTGAGTGACACACACACACACACACACACATATTCTGTGCACTGATTTTTTCTTATGCACATGCACACACAAATGGTTACAAGCTGAGCTCATTCACTACAGAGAAAGATAAATGGACATGAATTGAGATGATGAAAGCACAACAGGGAGGACAGTAAGGAGGCTGTTTATGACTAGAAAGAAGGGCATTGTGGGGATGGGACTGATGCAATCTGGGAAAAGACAGTGGGGAAAATGGAGCAATTATCCAGTTGAATAGGACAGGATGTAAGTCTAGCTGTCATGCACACACATCCTGTATGGACAAATGTTTCTACGCATTGATTTAAGAGAATTCAGATGGCTAAACTGGTAACTTTACATAAGTCCAATCAGGATGTCTTAGTATTCATTTAGTGAAGAAAAAAGAAGGAAAGAAAGGAAGGAAGGAAGGAAGGGTGCATAGTTTTTTTAGACAAAGCCACATCCTAAAGATCACAAATGGGTGGCCTGAGGGCAGCCTCCCTGAGGAAAGAATGGAGGTGTTACAGGAAATAAGGTAATACGCAAAGTCATTACCTCATTTCCTGTTCATAAAGGAAGCAAGCAATGAGCCACATTCTGGGGAAGCTTTTTGTGCCATCAAGATTTGCCTGGCTGGGACCGACATATTGCTCAAATGACATGGCAGAGATGAATGTTTTTCCACTCCTTTGTAATTGAGTGTCATTGTTGTTGGCTGGAGAGGTTGTTTTAAGACAGCAGCTGGTGGATTTACACACACATACATCTAAAGACCTTTCTACATTTGTTTTGAGGAACTCCTGGTCAGAGGGGTCAGGCACACACAAACTCCCTCACACACCATCACAAGCCAATAATGAGCTGTTGCAAGTGTAGTGGGAGCATACATCTGACATAATATTGCAGCTCTCTGGACAGACTGGACGCATGTGTAATGAGGAGCTGTGTGTGTGCTGTAGCCTATACCCAGCATGCCTCAGTTGGACTCCCATCGCTTTTGACCAAAGTTTCTTTCCATTGGCCCTCACCAAACGGAACAACTGACTTTCTTTCTTTCTTTTCTGAAATGCAATCCCTCCCTCTCACTCTGTCATCCTATGCAAAACGAGCCCACTGCCTCCTGACATCCATAGCAACCGTTGTTTGATTCTTTTGGATCTTTCATTACACAATAAACTTACATCGCTGCATATGAGCGAGCTGCGCTCTTTACCTCAAAATCCCGGACTTGGCTTCCTAAAAGTACCTTTGCTCTGTGCTGCTATAATGTCTGTGCGTTGGTAGAAATCAAAGGATCAAGAGTGACTTTAACACTTCCTTATATTGCATCAGCAGAACACCAAGTTTTAAGATGACTGAAAAGCAGTTAGCAAGCAAGCAGAGAAGGTTAAACAGTTAGGCAAAAGTAATGGATAAACAGTTGAAATAGTTTGCTTAAAGTAATGGATAAATACTTAATAATAATAATTAATAGATATGTCATTATGGATTGTCAACATAGACTGTATATTATTGTCAATTCATTGGAAAAGGCTGTGTGGGTATATCTGACAAAAGAGGTTGGAAACCACTGCTCTATATCAAAAGACTGTATTAGCTTGGGCTGTCATCTCCTACGCCACTGTAAATAGTGACCATTTCCTCTTCCTGCTACTGCTTTAGTTTCTCAGCCCATTAGTGTGGTCAAAAATAGCAGAGTGCAACCGTGAATAAGACTTTGTCAAGTCACCTGAGGGACCCATGAAAGAGGCATGGAAGCCTAAAAGTTAAAAACAAGTGTTCGGTGTCACTCAACAGGAGTCTTTTGACTAAGCTGAGGGCAAAGTTAGGGTTTTGTAGAAAAGAAAACAAAGTAAATGTGTAAAAGAGAAGAATAAGGTTTCAAGCACAGTCAAATCAACCATTTTTCTTATATTCACAGTGAAGTGAGATGCTAAAGTTTGTGTTCGACTTTCCCGCTCATCGGCTGTGCTAGAACAGTGGAAAACAGTGAGTCTTTATGTGTCCACTGGAGCTCCATGGGTGAGTCAGACCCAGAAAAGGGCTCATTCAGGGGTGAAGTCTAAATACTGAGACCTCCATGCTTCTCGAGGACAAACAGAGAGGGAGAGATTAGACTTTCAAGGGCATCCAAAATGCCATTCTGCCCAGTCACTCCTGCCCAAACTCATGCAAGTAGAGTCATGCGTAAATATAAACATATAGACCTGAGCACATATTCAGATAATCTGTCAGCACTACTTGCAAACATTTGCTTTGTACTGTACATATCAGTGGGGAAAATGCTGAAACAAGGCAGTTAAACATGTTTTGCTTCCATTTTACATAGCAACTATTAGCAGCAGATGGGCTATACGCTAATAATTGAATGGCTCTGGGTGTGGTTGTTAAGCATAAGTATTTACCCTCAAGTCTGGGTTTTCCACAAGAGGGATGAGGGAGAAGAGAGGAGAAGGGGTGGAGTGATAAAGCGAAGAGAGAGACATGGACGTGGGGGGAAGAGTTTGACTTGAGGTTTGGATGCGCAAAGGAAGAAATTCCCAGTCAAATTACTGACTGACGCTGCTGCTCGACTGGAGACATCGGTTGAGGTTGCCCAAGGCCTGAGTCTCACCCTGGGACACTCCCTATCCTTTTCTCTTCTTTCTTTTCAATCCCTTTCATTGCACAAACACTCACTACACCTATGGTTTTGAATGAGAACTATGCCAAACAGATCAAATTAAGTTATATCAAGACCTTGCGTGCAAGGAAAAAATCAAACACATCCTAAAAGTGCATTACAAGCTCACAAACGTGACTGTGTACAACAGAATACCAAAGTGATCTCAGTTTTCACTGCGCTCACAAAAGCTTCAGTGTTATTTTTCGGCTCCTGCTTGAGAGGGAAAGAGTTTAGGAGAAGTTGTGTGGGAGAGGTACGGAGCGAAGCCGCTGGCACGAGTCCAGATGTCAAACCAGCACCGCAGTGAAATGGATTTCCCAGGGGAAAGTAAGGTCAAGCTCAGCTGAGACCAAGGGACTGCAGGCCTGAAGAACTCTTCAGTATCATAATATGTGCTTTAAGAGCTTCAAACTAATATTTTCTTCATGTACAAACTCAACAGCAGGGATGAGTTATACGTGTTGCAATCTGCACTGAAACACAAACAAGTAGCTACGGAATAACTTCAATGTAGAAACTGAAGTTAATCTTTAACTCTTTGAGGGGGACTTCCTTGTGCAGTTTCTGTCTCGTTTTATTTTGTTGAAACCTGAGCTGTTTTTGTTTGAAGCTTTGGCTTAAAAGGCTTGGCAGTATTCTTTAATGTTGACTTTAGATTCAGTTAAATATGGGCTTCAGTGGAGAGCTGAATGTTGATGGTTGAATAGGTTTTGTGTTTAGTCATTAAATGGAGACAGGTGGACATGTCAGGTGCTGAAATTATGTTGCTCCGACTGTCCAAATATCCAGATATCATAACACAGAAAGATGTTACTCAAGAGCTTATTTTCATGGTCAGGGAGGAATGTGTTGTTGCTCCAGGCACATTAGCAAACATCCTGAACTTTTAGTCCCTGTTACTCATAATCAACATCAAAACAAGTAGTTCCTTTACCTTTTTCAGTTTTGTTAAACAACAAAAGTCGGGTGAGATATGACTTGTTTATGTGTCTGTTTCTAATTTAACCTTTTTCTTTCTCCTGATGTTGAAGTTTTCTTGGTTTCATTCATGACTCACACTGCCGTCTCCGTTTTGTTTTGCTTTAAAGTCATGGCTGCAGCAGTATGGTTACCTGCCACCGGGGGATATGAGGACCCACGCACTCCGCTCCCCTCACTCCGTCTCCTCCGCCGTCGCCGCTATGCAGAGGTTCTACGGCCTCACCGTCACTGGCAACTTTGACACCAACACGATTGAGTGAGCACCTTCAAACAGCTTTATTTTACATGTACTGCCTCCAAACAGGCTCACCTACAGGTCAATTTTCAATTTGAAAAAATTTTTTTCTGTGTTTTGACTGGACAATGTCTTATCTTTGGCAGGGCCATGAAGCGACCACGGTGTGGCGTACCAGATAAGTTTGGTTCTGAAATGAAGAGCAACCTGAGGAGGAAGCGATACGCCACCCAGGGTCTGAAGTGGAACAAGAATGAAATCACTTTCTCGTAAGTCAGCAATGTTTCACATCTGCAAAGACATGGTTGAACCGTTCAAGCTATTTCACACGGTGATTGTTTAGCTTAATTTCATCTTTGTAACCAATGAACCAATTTAAGAAAACCCAAACTGATGAAGTGACTATTGGGCAACTAAAATGGTTTAGCTATAAAGAGGAAATAACTACATGTCTTACCTTTCTCACCCTCCCCCCTCACACACACAATTACCCATTCTTCAGTATACAGAACTACACCCCTAAGGTGGGTGAGTATGAGACCCATGAGGCCATCAGGAAGGCCTTCAAGGTGTGGGAGAGCGTCAGCCCGCTTCGTTTTCGGGAAATTCCCTACAGCTACATACGGGACAAAGTGGAGGAGTTTGCTGACATAATGCTCTTCTTCGCGGAGGGTTTCCATGGTGACAGCAGCCCGTTTGATGGCGAGGGGGGCTTCCTGGCACATGCCTATTTCCCTGGTAATGGCATTGGTGGGGACACCCATTTTGATGCAGCTGAGCCATGGACTATTGGAAACAAGGATCTTACAGGTGAGGCTCTGTTGAATCTATGTTGAAACTGACACCCATAAATTAGGTATTTTTTGTCTATAGTGATTACCCTAAACCTAGCCTTGTTAAACGGATTTACATTGCTGGGATAAGGCTGTCTTTTGTATTCTATTTTGCAAGGGCACCGTTGCTGCATCCGAGGCTTTGCGCTGCCCAGCACGGTTGTGATTAGTTTAAAGAAATAACAAAAAGAAAAAAAAGAAATAAAAACAAGCCAAAATCTTTTCTTGTTTTTCCTTATCCCAGAATACTGTAGATAAGCAGTGTAGGCAGACCATATTCCAGTGCTGACAGTGCTGTGGAGCTAGATCTGGCGTGAGACAACCCCAAACCTGATGACACAAGTGATGGGAGTTACTTTGTATGGTGGGAGTAAGGAGTCTTAATTTAGCTGTTGTGGGCAAAACACAAGCAGTAACAGGTCCATACATGTGTCACTACAATTGAGGATGTTAATGCCCTGGGCTATGTTGATACTGCAGAAATGGAGAAGTGTTTATTTCTTGAGTAGAGCAGACACACGGCTTTGTCAGCTGTTTAAGTGTGACACATCTTCTTATGACCTGCAGATCATCTTATCTTTACTTTACTGATGTGATGCGTTTAAGTCACTTAAAAATGAGGAAACAGCCATATTTACTCCTCCTTCAGTAATCATTGTCTCATCAGCATAAGAGCAAACTCCTCCTATTTCACATCTTCTATTTTACTTTCAATTATTTGAAAATACTTAAATGGGTTTTGGTGTTGAAACCGTTTCAGGTAATGACATTTTCCTGGTTGCGGTCCATGAACTGGGCCATGCTCTGGGTCTGGAGCACTCCACTGACCCGTCAGCCATCATGGCACCCTTCTACCAGTGGATGGACACCGAGAACTTCGTACTTCCTGACGATGATCGCAGAGGCGTACAACAACTTTATGGTGCGTTATTGACAGTTCACTATCCAAATCACTATCAAAACAGAGTTTCTTAACTTAGGTCTAACAGGACCAGCATTAGATGATGTGTAAAGGTTGAGATTAGCTCTATGAAAATCATTTTCACATGTCCTTGTTCACAAAGGGTCTGGATCAGGTCCCCATGTAACACCCCGCATTCCAAACCACAACCCTGAGCCCACATATTCACCAGAAAAGCCTCGCTTTGGCCCCAACATCTGTGACGGACACTTCGACACCATCGCCATCCTCAGAGGAGAGATGTTTGTGTTCAAGGTAAACTCACACAACCTTGTTGGACTTTAGATATGTCAGTTTGTCCGGCAGGCTGTTTATAAATCTTTTTTCTCTTTCAGGAAAAATGGTTCTGGAGGGTACGCAACAACCATGTTTTAGATGGATATCCCATGCCGATTGGTCACTTTTGGAGGGGCTTGCCCACTCATATCTCTGCCGCTTTTGAAAGGGAAGATGGGAAATTTGTTTTCTTTAAAGGTAAGTCTTGCTTCAGTATGTTGACAAAATATTTACAAGATTTCCCTTTTAAAAGCAGTCATCATAAAACAGGCAAAATTCTTGCAGTTATCTTATGCGTCTTCTTTCTGCCCAGGTGACAGGTATTGGGTGTTCACTGAATCAATTCTGGATCATGATTTCCCTAAGAGTCTAAAGGAAATGGGCACTGGGCTTCCCAAAGATCGACTAGACGCTGCTCTCTTCTACACTCCCACTGGACAGACATTCTACTTCAGAGCAAACAAGTTAGTCATCTTCCTTGTGTGCGTGCGTGCGTGCATGCATGCATGCAAGCGTTCGTGCGTGCGTGTGTGTGTGTGTCATATCCCACCATAAAACTGTACTGTTGAGTGTTTAGTTTAGTAAGTAGGTTTACTGCATAAACTACTGAATCCAAGAGAAATCTATTTGTCACCACCACACAAAGATATGTTTGAATGTTGACCATATAAGGTCCAAACGTGAAGTCAGTTTAACATGCTGAATTACAAATTACATCATTTAAACATTTAAACAAACCTTTAAAGCTTGCTAAGGTTTCCCATATTTATACATCAGAAATGGTTATAAAACAGCTGGGTAAAATATGGCTGACCAATTAGTGATTACAGTGCAGGTCAAGTCTGGCAGTTGGAAGAGATAACACCAATCAATTAGTAATATTTCTGCAGAAAACATTTATTTTTGGGCCTGCCTGGTGGTATAGTTTAGTTCAGCAGTAACACACAAACCTAAGTGCATTTTCAAGTGTTGGGGGTCAGGAACAAGTCAAGTCTCAAGTTATTCAAGAAAGGTCCAAGTGAGGTGTAATTTTTTGACAGTCTCAAGTCATATCTGAAGTCCTTTAGGGCAAGTCCGGGTCAGGTCTCAAGTCATTCATGCCAACTCCAAGTCAAGTCTCTCGTCTTTTAGGAAAGTTCTTTAGGTCAAAGAAAAGCCAAGTCTCCAGTAATTTCAAGTCTTAAGTCGTATAGGGCTAGTCTAAATCAAGCCTCAAGTGTGTCAAAACAAGTCTGAAGTTAATTAAAGTCAAATCCTTTTTTTTTTCAAAGTCCATTTTTTTAACCTTAAACTCACCATAGCAGTTCCTCTCTTTACCTTTCCCTTCTTATTCTTTATATAGATATTACCGTTTCAATGAAGATACACAAAGCGTTGATGATGGCTATCCCAAATCTATTAGTACGTGGCAAGGGGTGCCTGACAACATCAAGGCAGCCTTCATGAGCAAAGATCAAGGTAATGGTGGTGTGTATGATATCACCAATGAACCAATACATGTAGAATTAGTTTTTCCTTCCGGTTCAAGTTTGTTCCTCACATTTCTTTCTTCAATCCCTCAGCGCACACCTACTTCTACAAAGCCAACAAATACTGGAAGTTCAACAACCAGATGATGCGTGTGGAGCCGGGTTACCCCAAATCAGCTCTTCGTGACTGGATGGGCTGCCCTAACGAAGACCCCAAGACGGACGGAGGGAGAGGTGGACACGACAAGGACAAGGAGAGGGAGAAGGACAAGGAGCGGGAGGATAAGGACAGAACTAGAGATAGAGAGAGGGAAAGAGAGAGGGAGAAGGAGCCAGAGAAGGGTACGGAGGTGATTATTATTGAAGAGGAGGAAGGTGTAGGTGGTGGCACTGGAGCAGCGGTGGTGGTGTTGCCACTGTTCCTGTTAGTGTGTGTGATTGTGACGCTGGCTGCCTTGGTGTTTTTCCGTCAGTACGGTACCCCGCGCCGACTCCTCTACTGCAAACGATCTCTACTGGACAAGGTGTAGACGGAGGAGGAAGGGAGGGAGAGAGAGACTAGGGAAAGACAGGGAGATAAAGAGAAAAAAAGTGGAAGGAAATGTTGAACAGAAATAATGAGAGCAGAAGCGATACAACTGGAGAAATAGCAGAAGGAAAAGCACCAGATTTGCATTTTTAAATATTCGTACCACTGCCAGATTCCTTTTGCTCTATCTCTCAACCACTCCATTCTTCCACTTTTTTTCTCTCCCTTCTTACTCTGCCTCCCTCCTTGTGGTAACTGACGCCAGCTCATTGCTGTTTGTTTTAGCCTTTTTCAAAGTCTTATTTTTATTTTTTGTCAGTGGTCAGTGTTTGTGTCCTTGTGAATTTCCACTTTGAACCTGCATATCCATGACGCCCATTCTAGCATGTCCCTTTGAGTAATTAAAGAGCGGGTTTGATCGTTCGTCCCCCTTGTTAACTTGCACACACTCGCATAAGCACACATATTTGGAAACCACAGTGGCATATTCATTATGTTTCTTCCAGTAAAGTAACATGTCCGAGCCAGTGTGGAGCATGAAAGGGAAACCAAACATTATCTGAAGTCCTTATAAAGCATGAGATACACTCATATCGGAGTAAAGCAGTAAATATGACTGTGTATTTTCCTTTTTTATATCAATGTCTTTAGTGCAGAGTATTATTATAAATGATGTTTTCATTATTATTATGACTAATACTATTATTGTTGTTGTCCTACGTGTAAAGAATGTTTTTGTACATTGTCATTAAAAAGTCCTGCTGGACAGTGACATACAGTTTTGAAAGTGGCCTTAATTTTATATGTGTGGGGACAGTGAAAAGGGAAGGGGGTTATGTATTCTTGAAACTTGATTGTTTTTTTTTTATTTTTTACCTTGAATCCATCTCAAATGAAAATAAATTGAAGATCTGAAAATGACTCCTTTTTGTCATTGTACTTGTTTACAGTTTTCAAAACATGGTGCTACATTATTAGTCAGGGGTTATAAGTAGTTTAACAACAATGATAATGATGCTAGTGATACTGATACTGATAATTATCTACTTTTTTCAAAGAGACGTGTGTGTTCTTACTTATATTTTTAAGCTTTTCTTACAAAATAAAGTAATTTCAAAAGGCTTTCTGTGCTTTGATTTTCACTTAGTAAATGACTTACATAATCTTTCTCCTTTTGTGCCATCTTTCTTTTTAACTGCTTAAAGCTGAACTGGAGCCACTCACTCCCTTCAATGCAGTCATATCTTCACATAGGTCTAATTGCTGTCATATAATCCAGCTTTTACCTGGACTCTTTGCCTTTACCTCTCATATCGGTCACATCGCTCATCCGTCTGGTCTTCTCCAGTCCTCCTGGACCTCCAGGTTTCTTGCTCCCCAACTGCACTGCTCTGCGCGTACTGGGGCTCGGAAACTGGCAGGCCAGAAACTGGGTCGGAAAACGCGGACTGGATCCAAAGTTTAAGTAGAAACAGGGATGAAGAGGATTGTGTAAGGCCGTTGTATCACAGCAGGTAAACATATCTCAGCTATACGGTTAGAGGGAGAGAGGGGGGGGGTGTTCTTGTGTTTCCAAGACCTAAAATCCTTCACAAGAGTAGGAAGATAAGAAAAAATCATACATCATACATCTTCAAATGTGTTTGGAGTTAAGGTTTGATAAGCAGTGGAGAGGTTTAACTTTTGTATAATGAGCTTAGTGAGTGAATGTGGTCAATGCAGGTCCTCACAAGGATAGCAATACAAACATGCTCTCATGCATGTTTTGCACCTATAAATGCCTTTATATGTGCATCATGCGCGGTGTGTATGCACACTCCCATCCAACATGAGTCAATAAAAGCTCAAACAGCAAACCTAGGCATCTCCCCTCTCCTTAACAATCCCAATAATGAACAACTGCCCTGCAGCTATTAGACTCAGTGTAAAGATGACTGACTGCAAGAGACAGAGTGAGTGGGGGTCAGCGCCTCTTTGATATGTTTTTTATTACAACAATGGAGCTTTATGCAATGAAAATGATGAGGTATTTTCCTATTGTGCCGAAAAGATTGAGGGCGCCCATTTGTCTCCACTTTGCTGCAGTGTTTTGAAGAGCTGGGACTGGGGAGAGAAGTCACGAGGCTCTTTGTGGGGGGAGTGAGGAGGGTTAAGTCCCATTTGGATGCCAGAGATGGAGCAAAATTCCATGAGCAACATCTGGAATTCCAACTGCATCATGTAGGCCAGACACACAGCAGGAAGCAGCAATATGGGGATGGGAGTTGGTGTGTATCTGTTTAATTGTTTTTTTGGACTACATGACAGTCACAATATACTATATGTAAAGAAAGAATCATGTGTTTCGGGGGTTTTCTTTCTCAGCTAGTTTCGATGCAGAGTTATTCATGCATGTTTTTCCGGCTCAAATCAACTCAGTGGCCTGCACACACGTCAGTCTTTTAGCTGTAGGTCACTATTTGATGTTTTCTGTCTTCCCCAGCTGATTCTGCAGAGTGAAGAAAAGATTCGCCTCAGCATAATTCTTCCCAACAGTCTCTCTCTTTTCTCTTCTCTCTGTGTAACTGGAGAGCTTTTTCTTCACTGTCTGCAAAATGACTCACTCCTTTTTCACAAAGCCCAACAAAAGACCAGACCACTCTGCCCTGCACTCTTCCACCCACCTCCACTCCTCTGGCTCTCACATAAATGAAAAGGGAATTTTGAGTCTTCATTCCAGTGCTACTGTCCACTTTCCACAAAAGCTGATTTACAAACAGAAACTCCTCAATCCATTCTCCATGCCAAATGCCTCACATCACATCCACTAATCTCCCTGTTTAAATTGAACTTACTCAGCAGACATTATCAAGCTCCTTTTATGTTCCTGTCTCTGTGCTGGACACTTCCTGTGCCTGTTTCAGTTGGCATGTGTATAGCCTGCAGGCTGATGAATGGAAACTTCCAAATAGGGGAAGTCCTGCTCTTGGCTATTGTGTGTCCTAATAGCCAACCCGAACATCATACTGTAATGAAATTGCAGGACCAACCTCAGAGAGAAGACTGAGTAACTTTCCCATTAAATGAGGCTGAATGATTAACAGAGAATGGTTAGTGTTACACTCTGCCTGGCAACAAGGATGTGGGATGGTGGAACGGCGCATTTCTAGTGAGTTGCTATATAGGTTACACATGGTTTTCATTTTCATCAGTTAAAGCTCTGCCACATCCTGCACTACTACAAGAAGACAACAAACAGGAACAGGGGGGTTTCTCAAGTTTGCTCAATTTCCATTTAAGTGTCCCATTGAGCCAGCATGCACAAATAACTGATGACATAAATGACCATCATCAAATTTATTAAGTACACCTGTGCATTCCCTCCTATCTATAACATGCTGTGCCGGGGACCAATCGTGCCTCTGGGAATTTAACTCTTTATTCAAGTGTTTTCTTTCATTCATTGTTTCAAAGACTTAAGAAGGGTGCAAGAGTGGTTCATAGAGGGGAGCTGCTGCAATCCCACACTTACATGTTAGTCTCTCTCACACACACACACACACACACACACACACACACACTTTATTCGTGGTGTACACTGCCAGTGAAAGAGAGGGATCAATACCTAATACTTTTTCCGTTGTGTCTGCATTTTATTATTCCATTTAGCTACAGTACACAGAGCTATGCATGGAAATAACTTTCCCTGTTAGATCAAAATAACTTTTTTGTGTCCCCCAGATGTCCCGATCTCATTTTTTTCAGATATTTTACCAACTGATTAATTTGTTTTCCTAGCTATGGAGTTTTGCCAGCATCTGCCCCGAGTGCTGAATCTGCTTAATGCCATCAGTTTAAAGCTGCGTGCCTGCTTTTGTTACTCTAACACAATGTCTGCACTTTGAATTGGGTGTGGTGCAGTGGGAGCCGTCTCTTTTAAATGTCGGCGGGAGGTATTGTGTGGGCGAAACGAATTACAGGTGCAAGGAAGTTAAACAATCAACATTTCAACTTCTTTAGGTTGCTTTTTTCTAGTCTTGTCTCATACAGCGTGGTTTCCCAAGCCCTGTAAAAAAACATATCCATCATATGAGATGCTGATTCAGGCTCTCCAAGTCTAGCTACCCTTGCCCTGACCCAGCCATATGCACAAGGAAACCCCCCTGCTTTGCTGAGGGCCTGGTCAGGATAGTTTCATCTAGCATCTACTTATATATACAGTCAGTCTGACTTTGAACTCTCATGACCACAAGAAAGAAGCAGCAAGACTCCCCCTCCCAACATCTCCTGCAGTCTGTTAATGAAGTATCATACAACCTCATGCTTGGTTTTTCTCCCTCTCGCCTCTTCAGTTGCAACAAGGAACATCTGGTTTCCATAAGCACATACATGTCATCACAAAAAAGGAGGGAGGACTGAAAGAGGAGGGGGAAGGGTGTGTTTGTATTAAGGGAAATTTAAACTTTAAAGAGTGGTAAGATTGTCAAGATATCACTCTTTCATCAACTCTCCAAATTCTTTTCACGTGTTTTCATGACACAAGCCAGCTTCCTTACAGTCAAAAATAAAAGGAAATCTATAAGAGCATGTATGCATATAGAGGGAGTGTGAGGGAAACCATGGGTGAATAGGACACAGAGAGCAAGAAAACTTCAAGCCATAGGAGAGTGAGAGGAAAGTCAGTGAGACATGCAGAGATCAGAAAGGCTGCATCAGAGGTTGCCTTTGAAAGTGGAGCTCAGAGGTCTCTACGCTGAGTCCCTAACAGTGCTGGACACAAAGACATATGTGGTTAAACCAAGGGGCGGAAGAGAAGAGGAGGAGGGGGGGGCAGACTGCTTACAGAGCAAAAACATATTGTTTTTTACTGCCCATTCATCATCATGAGAGTGGCCTTGCTCAGCTGACTGGCTGATCATGGAGAGGCCTTTACCACTGACCTGAGGTCTGCTGTGGTCCTCCAGCTGTCACTAGTGGTTCTGTAGAAGACCAAGACTGGCCTTCCTGGTCATGGGCTGAACTCAGAGAATCCTGGGTTGAAGTGGAAGTAGACTGTTTCGCATGTTGAATTTTTCAAGACTTTAGTATTCACAATGTGAAAATAGCAAACTGAAATACTTCTAAGTAGTGCCTGGAGTCGGGGTTCTCTTTGGTTGGGTCAGTTTTCCATCGAGAGACTGCTCAGGTGTTGCTGTTTTGAGGTTTTTGAATGGATTTAGTCCCTTCCCGTAGAGACAGGGACACACATTATGACAGAGATTATTATTAATATGACTTGGGCGTGGTTTGGGTTGCTCCAGTCGAGGTCCATTGGTGTTGACAGTTGGCAGTCAAAACCATACTGTAAGATTCATTCAAGTTCAAGTTCAAGACCTTTATTTGTCCCCGAGGGGCGATTCATTTTGCTGCAGTAGCAAAGAAATTGACATACATGACAAAGACAACAACATCAATTAAAAATACAGACCAAATGGGGAAATAAATACCACAACATTCAAAGTCCCAGTGTGCCTTATGTACAGAACATTACCTATTCTTTCCAGAGTTAAGCAGAGAGATAGCAGAGGGGACGAAGGAGAATTTATACCTATTTGTTTTGGCTGGTGGCTGACTGAAGCGGGAACCAGAGGGCAGCAACTTAAATTCTACGTTCAGTGGGTGGGAACTATCGGACTATTCTGCCTTATTAAGCACATGTCTGTTGTACAGTTCAGTTGTTGTCATCTGCTGAATCCCAATGATTTTGCTGCTCACTTTAATAACCATTGATAATGTGTTTTTCCGTTTTAAATTCAAGGAAGCATACCTGCAAATGCATGAAAAGGTAAAGACAGACTTTATAAAACAATGTCATCAGGGATCTGTCCACTTGAAACTTAGACAGAAGAGATGCTGTTGACTTTTCTTACTCAGCATGTCTGTGTTTAGTTCAAAGGTCAGCTTGTTATCAATGATGATTCCCAGATACTTGTATGACTCAACAATTTCAACCTCTTTTCCATCTATAATCGTCTTTTCAGGAGTTGGATGGTGACGTCTAAAATCAATGCACATGTCCTTTGTCTTTGTAACATTTAAGTCTAAAAAGGCTTCTTTGCACCAGTTTAAAAAATAGGGTAGTACAGGGCTGTGAGATGTTCCAGTGGTGTCCATTAAGCTTACTATGACTGTATCATCTGGGAACTTTACAATGTAGTTATTGGTCAGTTCACTGCGGCAGTCGTTAGTGTACATAATGTACAAAAGAGGAGAGAGAACACAGCCTTGAGGGGAGCCGGTTGATGTCACTGATATTCCAGAAAGATGTCCATTTACTCTCACTCTCTGTGTCCTGTTAGTGAGAAAGTCCAAAATCCAGCCCACCAGGTTGCAGTCCAACGCAAACTTTTCTATGAGCTTCTGCACCAATAAATGGGGCTGTATGGTGTTGAAGGCAGACGAGAAATCCACAAACAGCAATCTAACATGGTTTTTGTTACCCTCTAAATGCTTGTATATGAGGTTAAGAAGAGTTATGGTAGCGTCCTGCACCCCCCTGTTGGCTCTGTATGCAAACTGCAGGGGGTCAAGGAGGTGTTCAATCCTACCCAGCAGTTCTTTCTTTATCAGTTTTTCAAAGGACTTCATAACTAATGAAGTTAGAGCCACAGGTCTATAATCATTCAGAATTTTTGGGTGGTTGCTTTTCACGATGGGAATGATTGTAGATTGTTTCCATAAGTTTGGGACTCTATGTTGGCACAAAGATAGGTTAAAAATATGATAAAAAATTAAGCCTAATTGGTCCGCACAGTGTGTCAGCATGCGGCTGCTAATGTTGTCGGGGCCAGGGCTAGTACAGGACTTACTATGTTTACTAAGTGTTCACGACATTGCGTTCAGAAATAAAAGGAGTAAAAAGACCAGAGTTAATTAGACTGTCCCTTAATTCACCCGTTTCTTTACTATAATCGTGGACATCAAACCTAGAATAAAACTTATTAAACTCCTGTGCCAGTGCAGAGTCTGCCGTAAAACCTTCTAAAAATGTCTTCTTCCTTGCTTTATCATTAAGTCCAACCATATTCTTGACACTGTCCCAGGCTGAGCCCAAATTATTGTTACTTAGTTGTCTTTCTACTTTATCTCTATAACCCAGTTTGCACCTTTTTATTTCCCGTTTAATCTCTTTTTGTATAGAGTTTAGTTCAGTGACATTGCCCTGTTTAAAAGCATGTTTTTTCTTATTTAACAGAATTTTAAGATGTTTGCTCACCCAGGGTTTACTGTTAGGGTAAACCTTTACCTCTCTATCCGGAATTACAGTACCTTCACAGTATGAGATCCAGGAACTGACAACATTTGTGAGCTCATCCAGGTCCCTAGATGATGTAATGAACTCCTCCCACACCGTACAGTCCAGGCAGCCTTGCAGTTCTTGTACAGCATTCTCAGACCAGAGCTTCACCCTTTTGGTGAGAACTTTTCCCCTCTGTAAACACGTGCGATATGCAGGAAAAAGATGTACACAATTATGGTCTGCTGTACCTAGTGGAGGGAGCGGTATGGATTTATAGGCCCCTTTAATTGAACCATAACATTGATCAAGTGTCTTGCCATTTCTGGTAGGGCAAGATATATATTTATAAAAGCCTTTTAAAGTTTTGTTAAGTGAGCAATGATTAAAATCTCCCAGGATTACATTGGGGGCATCAGGAGACAGTGACTGTAACTTCTGTACAGTCTGCAGGATCAATTCTGCGGCAGAGCTCTCATTCTGTTTTGAGGTGTAAAAGGTCTAATCTTAAGCCTTCTTATCAAGTCGCTGTCCATCGAGATTTTTTAAAATATGTTTGTTTTGAGTAGTCAGGTTTATGCTCCTTCCTGACTGTCAAGGTAATCTGTGCAAGTTGGTGGAAAAAACCTTTATGTGTTGTTTAACCTGTAAGGTTCAGCTAGTCTTCAGGTTTGTCCTAAGACTTCCTACAGTGCATTTACCGGGCAAATTGGAACTTACTCTCTGTAGCATTCCTCTCACCACTCTCAACATCATTTCCAGTTGCAGCAGTCAGCTGTTTTTGACGAAAAAGCTTTGATAAACCCACTGTATGCTACCTGCTGAGCGTCGAATGGCAGATAGACCAAGTTTTGCCTTTTTTCCACTGCATAGTTCAGCTTGACTCGACTCACTTTTGGTACTAGGTCATTTTCTCTATTTCGTTTTCCACTGCGGATAGAACCCCCACAGTGTATTGCCACCACCTAAAACTGCGGTGACATCATCTTTAATGCAACACTCACTGAATCCTTTCATCTGCAAATAAACAGGAACAAATTGCACTTCGTCAACTGTACCGTGAGGTGTAGGCCATCGTTTTGTGGGCTGACATATAAAATCTGGGCAGAGTCAATACAAATAAATTGTGGCCACTATTAATGGTTTCTCAGTAGGAGGACGATACGATATCATCATGATTCTTATGTCACAATACGATCTTATTGCGGTTTTAAACATATTGCAATATTCTGCAATTTATTGCCTTTTTTTTCAACTTAAACTCCCAATTCAAATTATGTCCCCCCCCAAAAAAAACTTTGTCAACATCTGTTTCACCAAATAAAAAAACATTTGTTTTTTGTTCATTTCATTTCAATTTTCTTGCTGCAAAATGGGATTGTCAAGCAAAAAAACCAACACATATAAATAAAAGACACACTTGGGGTCTGTGTATCAATTCAGTTATGCCAGAGAAAATATTGCGATACTATGCTGGATCTATGACTTTTCCCCCCCACCCTTATTTCTGTGCCATTCAAAAATGTTGTTTTTGTGCAGGATGTCTGTCCCAAGTCATGCGCAACTGACAAACCTAGTGATGTTTCACTCTGCAGTGTTTTAACTCCACCTTCTAGTATCGACTCAATTCGATGGAATCTCATCTGGGGTGCTACCAAAAAAAGTAACAGGGAATATTCAAAACTTTTGCAGAACCAAAAAAGAGTGAGTCAAGTAGAGTCAAATATTTCCATAAGGAGTTGGCATAGACAAGACTTAAAAAGAGAGAGAATATTGGAGTGGAATTTGTCAGGTCACCAGTAACTTGACTTTAAAAAAATGCCAAAGTTGCTCTGTCTCTGCTGGATGTTTAAATAGGTTACTGTTTGCCATAACAACTTTATATACAGTATATAAATGTTTTCAGCTTGCTTCACTGAAATAAATAAATAACTTACCAACCCTTAAGGTGTGGTTGGGTGTAAAGGCTGTAGCGGGCCTTTCAACCTTTAGTCTGGAAAGACAATTTCTTTGCCTCAATATTGTAGGCGTTACTGACCGTGTCATTAACTTGCCCTCTCCCTTTAATCAAGCCCTGTTTTCAATTTATCACACTGTCTTCAGAAACAATCTCTTCCAACTTTCCATTCGGCCAACACAATCACTTTGCCCTAAACTTCAACTTATCTTCAAAACCTCCAACTGCCTGGCGCAAACCAACACACAGACAGGGTGACCCACATGCTTCTCTCCGCCTGCTCGCTAGATAAAACTAAATCTCTCTCCAGTGCTCGTTCCAACTAGGCTGACTCCGTTAGAAGTTTGATCTTGAGTTGCCAGAGAGATGCCAGGGTGAAGGATTCACTGATCCTCAAAGAGTCCAGACACAGTGTTGCATCAGGGCACAAGAATGTTCTGCTCAGCGATCATAGGACTGTAATTACATAGAAACACTGCTGAGCTCTGCAGGATGAACGTCAAGACCGGAGAGATGGAACAAGGGAATAGAAGAGGGCAAATACATGATTTACAGCAGACAGAGAAGGGAAGGGTGGGTAACACAGAATATGGTACAGAGGGCAAACACTCCCAACTTAAAAAAAAAAAAAAAAAAACAAGATTAGGATCAATGTTAACCAAAAGAAAATGCCATTGGTCACTGCTAAAAATTCTTTACCTTTATAGTCTGCTTTTATTTGACTGCATGTGCCCTGACTGACCTGGTCCACAATATGGTGTGACTGACACCTTGTGGATTCTTGTGGAAATGTAACCACAGATTTAACTGCAAAATTGTCTTGAAATAAGCTTTTTCCAACTACTCCAAAACTCAGCAAAAAAGGAAAAAAGAAACTGCTTTTTTTCAGGACACTGCATTTTAAAAATACTTTGTATAAAAAAAATAAATAAATAAATAAATCTAAATAACTTTGGAGATCTTCAATGTAAAGGCTTTAAACAATGTTTTGTTGAATGCTTGTTCAATGAGCCATACTCCTGTTGAACGGTCAAAAAGTTAATACCAGCTTGCAGGCGGTGGGAAATTAAATTCACATTTATAAGAAAATTAAGAAAGTAAAGAGACCTGCTAATCTGTGTGAACCCGCTTTAGGTATGGTGCAAGGAGGCATGAGGACAGCAGATGTGGCCAGGGCAATACATTGCAACGTCCCTAGTGTGAGACGCCTAAAGACAACGCTATAGGGAGACAGGAAGCACAGCTGATTGTCCTCGCAGTGGCAGACCACATTAACACCTGCGCATCCGATTACCACACCTGCGGGATAGGTACAGGACGGAAAAACCAGCAACAACAGGCCAGTCTGGAGCAGTACATGAGGAGATGCATTGCAGAACTTAATGCAGCTGATGGCCACACCAGATACTGAGGGCTACTTTTGATTTTGACCCACATAGTCACATGTCTGTGAAAATCGTTCAGTTTGTCTTAGTTGTTAAATCTTTTAATGTTCATACAAATATTTGCATATGTTAAGTTTGCTTAAATTAAAAAAGCAGCTGAAAGTGACAGGACTTCTTTTTTTGCTAAGTAATGGTAGTAGTAAGAAGTTACATTTGTACATCCTTGGGACCAATGAAGAACTTAAATTACAAATCCTCCAGCAGGAAAATTGGAAAAGAAATATCACAGTAATTTCAAATCTCAACTTTTATTATTTATACATTCACCACTGATAGGCGTACTCAAAGAAGAAATTAAAAAACAAAAACAAACCTTTGTACTAAAATGATAAAATAAAGGTAACAAAAAAATGGTTAGAAAACTCCCTCTTGGGCCTGTATTGACATTACAGGGTAAGAGAAGTGGAGGATGAGGAGGAAGGATTAAGAGAATCAATGATAAGATAATAATCATAACTTGTGTCAAGTGTGACAGAAATCGATTCTCCTCCAAGGAGATTCGGAACCACCGCATGAAGAGGAACACTGCATTGCTTTAGTAGTTATTCCACACCCATCCAAAAATTACCCAGAGCTGCCTTATTTAAAGAAGTGATTTTAAGTAATCTTATATGTCTGTACAAAATGCCAAACTCTCCTATTCCAATATTTTCAGATTTATGCAAGCCTCTGTACAGAGGGCAGAGTTTTCTTTTAGGCAGGATTGGCAAGGAGAGCCTTGGACTACATGCAGCAACGAAAGGATTCCTCATCCTGATTTTAGAGCTGTTAAAAACCACTGAGGCGACAACAATTGATAGCAAATCATATTTGGCACCTACACTTTGGGACAAATGGGGAACATGAGGGGAAATTATTAAAATTACCCAGCGTGCCATACTGCAAAACCGTCAAGACAAAAATTTAAGAGAAAGAGAGGCAAGAGTATAAAGAAAATATATCAAAGCTTGACAGAAGTGTGACATACAGCACTCTGGGAAACAACACCGCAAAAAAAAACAACCATGGTCCCCTTCAAGCCTGACTGTGTTTAAGTGTAGATGTGCTATAAAAAAGGTGACAATTTGAGAGATGGTGACGACATCAGTTGGTCCTCTGTTGGGTCTTAGTTGTAACAAAGTACATGTAGTGAAAGGCAAAAAGAAGAGGGTGGTCTCTAGGACAGTTCCATCAGTTGATTGGCCATTAACGTCGCCTTTCTCGTGGGTCGCTGCGGCTGCGTGAGCGTCTGCCCACGCCTGCTGCACGGCCCTCAGGCCTACGGTAGCCATCCCTGCGTTTGTCATTCTCCCTCACCCTCTCCCTTTCCCTCTCCCTCTCCCTGTCTCTACCTCGGTCTCTGTCCCTCTCTCTGTCTCTGTCCTTTTCCTTCTCACCCTCACTTCGTTCTCCAGTTGGGCCGCTTCCAGCTTTCACCCTCTCCTTGCGCTCCTCTTCCCTTTTTTTCTCCTCCTCTTCATCTTGCTCCTTCCTCCGTTTCTCACGCTCCTTCATCCGTTCTGCTTTGGCAGCTTCCCGTTGGACAAACTACAATGAATAGAGTAAGGACTTGAATTAGATATCTATGCCATGTACTTAAAATTGTGCATTAAAAGCAGCACGCAGAGTATTAACTAGTTATGCGTCTCACCTGTTCCTCTGTAAGTGGAAGCCAGTATATGCAAGGAGCTGCTTTAGTTTTGCGGAACAGATCATCAAGCAGCTTTGCAGGGGGATCCTCAGCCATTTTCTCTGCCAAAAACATTCACAATATTAGGGCTGCGCGGCTACTGCACGATATGATTTTTTATTGATTATATCTCAATTTATTGTTTGATTTGTAAAATGTCACGCTTTCCAAAAGCACAAGGTGATATCTTCAACTGTCTAGTCTTATAAATGAGGGAAAAAAATAACAATTTCTGTTGATCGACTAATGTTTCAGCTCTACATAGTTTTGACCAAACATCTATTTTACCTAATGTTAATACAGTCTAATCTCATGCCTGCATGTCTTACCCTTTTTCTCAGTCTTCTTCTCCTTGCTCTTTCCCCTCTCCTTGCGGCGCTTCTCTCTGGAGCGTGACCTACGGGGACCTTCCTCCTTCTCTTCACCGGGTTTTCCAAACTCTCGGACCTTGTCACGATCCCACTCCCGCTCTGCTCTAGCCTTCTCTCGGCGCTCCATCTCACGCTCACGCCCGGCCCACTGGTCTCGCTCAGGGAGGAGAGAGGGCAAAGCCGATGTTCGACCACGGCCAGACCCAGGCCCCCGTTCCTCTGCTCCGGGTTTGCCAGCTACACCCAAGCCTTTTTGGAAGTCCAGCTACAAAGCAGAGATATGCTTAGGCTACAGATGGCTAAGCAGTGTGGGTAAGAGAAAAAAAAAATCAGGCAGATAACATTAAGGTCTTACCTCATCCTGCTGGCAGAAATCTACGTTAAGGACTTTTGGGTTGCTCTGAGGCCACTTCACTCCATGAAGAGCTGCCCGTGTAGCAACGGCCTCATCTGAGCTACAGTACTAAACACAGAGAGAAGAGGGTAGCACCATGAGAAACACAGAAGAACCTTCCACAGGTCAAAAGCAGTCTGGCTCAGATGTACAGTCCTCTATCAGAGAAAACACATAAGTGTAAAAACTCACAGTGACATAGCAGTGAGACTTGATTTTGTCAATCCAGAAGCCCTCCTCCACCAGGGTGCCTGTTCTGCCGAGCAGTTCCTTTAGCTGCCCCAGAGTGAAGGGCCTCACCTAAACAAAATATTACAGAGCAATTATCAAGATGGCTTTACACAATTAATAATGTAAGAAAAAAAGCCAAACATACATTCATTAACAATATTAATGTACTGTATTAGAATGAAGATGAACAAAAACTGCACATTGAGTAAATATAAATAATATCATTGTCTGGGTGGACAGTCAATTCAGACTGGCTGCAGGGTATCCATTAAAAAGTGACATAGGACATCTTATAACTTCTGGTGTAACTGACTATTTACCGTTCTAAATGAATGTGCTACATTAAATGAAAAAGAACATCTGAATATGTTATTTCAACACTGAGTGTAGTCCATCAGCTCCTTGTCCTCTGAACACCCCAGGATGGTGCGAGTAATAAGTTACACTGCTCCTCTGAACGGACTCGGTTTCACAGAGATCATCTCCCACCCCGTTCACTTTTCAACCCAAACTTCAGGCTGCGGCCGACAGAACACATGGCGCATCATTTGTTTTGTGAAAGTCTTTATTGATTTGGGGATAATGGGATGTCTGGTTAGCTAGCCTGTCTTGTCATACTGTCAAATTATATTTACCGATCGTTACACAATGTTAATAACTTTGAATCTTGCTAGCATAATGTTAGCTTTCTGGCTCGTAGCTGTCTGAGCCAAAGGGTTCCATCTCCCATTGCCAAGCGTGGAAAGTTGTGTCTAAGGTCAGTCCTATTTACTGGAGCAGTGAATACCGTTTGCATTGCATAAGAACCTTATGAGATGGGAATGGTTGTTCCAAGTATTAGTCAAACCCTCAAGTGTTACCAGGTAAACAGGGTTATTGTTAAATAAAAAAAGATTTTGATTGTAAAACATAAATTAATGGTCTTAAAAAAAAAAAAATCTTATTTGACAAGTGACCATGGTATAATGCCCTTCGACGTGTCCCTTATCAGGTCATTAAAGGCAACCATTTCAGCCCGACTGTTGCACCTTCATTACAATGAACACAGGCAGTGTTGTTTATTCTGAATCAATTCTGTAACAGCATGATTTAACTGTGTGAAGAACACATCACGGTGCTTGCTCAGGGAAGGGATTGTGCGTTTCTACTGCTGGTTGTACTCAAGTTGTGTTCATCATATTGACGCAATTTGACCCCCAATGCAAACTGTAGGACTCTTATGCATGAGGATAAACCAAGTATATTGAGGGACAAGTTTAGGGGCATACGCCTGCTATCACAGACAACAGCTCGACAACATTACCACCAAACAGTGCACACTATATCAATAAATGTAAATATTACAAAAGCGTTCTCTCACCAGGTTGCTGATGTGAACAATGTTGGAGACCTTGCCGCGAGGTGGCGAAGGCTGCCGGGCCGTGCGAACAGGGTCATCGATTGTGATGGAAACACCTGTTTTTTGCTGGCTGATGGAGCGGCGAATGAGGGTGTCGCTGGGGGTCACTAGGATACAAGAGGAAGAACAGTCAACACAGTGTCTTAATTAACACTGACTTTGTGTAGTTAACAAAATACTCAATAGAATTATTAATTATTTTTTGATGACTGAGCTAGAAAAACACCATCTTGTGATGGATCCATTACCAGTGTTGGTTTCTACATCATGGCTGGTATGTGATGGAGACTGGGTTTCCACGGCTCCAGGAAATGAGGTGTCCATCTTCTCTTCGTGGGTCCTTGTCATCTCTGTGTCTCCCTGTGGTTCATCCTCCTCCAGCTCCTCATGTCTGCTCCTCTTTGTCTCTTTCTCTCCATTCTCCTGGCTCTCTGAGTGCACCACCTGCAATAGAGGGATCAAGACAAGTAATTCTTGATTAAGAGATGAAAGTAACCTTGAACTTTCATGAGAAGCACTTTACATTTCACACTTAAAGACAGTTCGCAACCTGTTTTCCATATAAAACAGTTAAAAGCTGTAGATCTACCTGTGTGACAGTCCGACGGATCTGAAGATCCTGGTCAGAGCACTCTCTCTCTTCATCCTCAGCACCAGAGAGGACAGCTTCCTCTGGGTGCAGGTCCACTACTGCCTCCTGCCCGAGACACGGGCGAATGTCTGGGATCAGAGACTAAGGACAAAGAACAGAGACAATGCACACGATAAATGTAGGGCCTGCAACATTCAACACAGAGGACAGATGCAATAGATGTGCCTCACAGTGCATATATGCATCTAAAAGAGCATTACCAGCGACCTCAATGTAATATCAGTGTTACTATCATACCTGCAAACTCAGAAGGGCTGAAAAAGGTGACGCCTCTTTACTATTTTCCCCATTCAAAACGGTGATTTTCACAGAAAAGCGACTAGTTTGCAGGTATGTACTATAATGAAAATACCTTGAGTGAATCTGTGGTGATGCTGATGGAAGGTTTCTTGGCAGTGACAGCTGTGCTGGAGCCCCACCTCCTCTTGCGACCGGCTGCGGCCGCCGAGTCTTGCTCACCCTCTGCACTGCCAGTGCCTGGGGACGATTTACTGCCTGGTAAGACAAGAAAAAGAAGAAGAAAACTTGTTGAATCCTCCGGCACATGGCATATACAGCATAAGCGGACATGTCGTCCCAAACGCTTGCACACAGCGCAGTCTTTTGGCTCCAAGTTTTTGATATATGGATGATCATTCAATCCACATGAAAGATTTATAAATGTAGAGTTTTCAAACCATAAACAAATAATGGCATGAATATAGACTTTGTAAATAACTAAAAGGCAAACAAAACCAACACTAATGATCAATTAAACATGTTGGTAAAGAATAGACCAAGTCAGTAGGGTGTACTTACTGCTAATAGAGATCTTACGAGCAGAGAAGGCCTTTGGTGTCTGAAACACAAAAAGATAAAAACAACCCAATACATGGGAGAGGTGAGAGGCTGACACCAAGTGGTCAAGTACAAGTTGCAGAAAAGGTGGAACAATAACAGGAAGAGAGACAAGTAGGGGCTGAGAGTGAATGATAGAAACCGCTGTGCAGTCCTTTTCAAATTCAAGTCTACTGAATGGCAGTGAGATGTCTTTGCACTGTACTGGTAGTTTAAGTGCATGCTATTCATAATTATTTGACAATCTACACCAATACATTATTTAATATAATTTGCTTTTGAAGAGTAAACTGTAAGTTGCCATCTCTATCATACAAAGGAGGATCTGGTAAAAAATACTGCAGTTTAAATTTGTTATTTTTAAACTTTGTGTCTGAATAGACACATTAACTCCAACTAGTTTCACAGACGTGAAAAATCAACTAAGTTTAAAGACAGAAGTATAAAACAATTTGGGATTACACTGCAGTGGCCACAAATAAGATAAACATTTTTTTAAATGCTGCTTCTTCCAGCAAAGACTACACAGAGTATAACTGGAAACTATGCATTTTCAAAATAACTATGAAATATAACATTGAGTAAACGTCTACTTATTCCCTGGTACCACTGACACCTGATCCTTACTGGTTTGGATATGGCCCAATCACGACTGCATGTACTGTATCTAGGCAACAAGGGTCCAATCAAAGATGGCTGAGGTGTTTGGATGGAAATCTGAAAGCGTGTTGGCTGGCAGGATGGGATCAATAGTTCATTTGGGTAGGGGCTTTGAAATGCTTTTGGCCAAAGTGTCCTCAGGTGTTTTGGCATTAGTCCTTTTAAAAATGTGGCAGGTTCTTTAACAACAGTGGGAAACAATAAGTCCAATGAGCTGGAGACCAGATGTTGAATGCTGTCAACAGTCACTATGCGCACAAACCCCAACTTTTGACGTTAGTGTTCAGTTGTCTTTGAGGCGCAGTAAGTTCATACTGAAACTTGCAAAGTAGCAGTTGGCTGTTGTAGAAAGGAACCCAAACTAAGTCTTTCTTCAGTTCAAATAAAAACTGTCAATGCCATTGAGTCCAGGTAAAAAGCTTTGGCCTCTTTGAAACCTCATTTAATATCCAAGGGTATTTGCAGGAGAATTCTGAATCCAATTCCAATAGATTATTTAAATCCAAAATGTCCTTTCTCAAGCATGTTACAGTCACCAAACATTAGATGACATGTCCATAATGCACCACAGTTCTTTGCAGGTGGGTTAAAAATGTCTCAAAAGTGAAACAATATAAAAACTCCTCCGTTGTTGAGTTTCACAGCAGCCTTGACATGATGCAAGCACACATCCTTGCTCGTCTTGCCTGATTAGTGGATAAAAGGCTAAGAAAGGTGGGCCACATTGACTAGCCACCTTCTTTGAATCTTCTGGTCCAATAAATAGCTCTTGTCAGTCATATCCATGAAAATTAGGCAGCCTTTGTTGCCAGGGGTCTCCCTCTGCAGTGCAGCCTTGGGGGCTTATCTGTGGTCAACTCTGGATTCTTGGGGACAGTGGAACAGGTGCAGCAGTAGCAGTATGCAGGTACCAATAGGGGCAATGGAAGAGGCATGAGCACCTTTATAACAAAGCAATCATTTGGGGTTTAAACATCAGCCACAGTGAGAAAATACCCTTGCTGTTTCTGCATATGACAGTGCCAACAAAGGTTTTACAAACAGCCATATAAAAGAAATACAATTTCCTACACACATTCTACCACTTGTGAAAAGGGTTCATTAAGTCATCAAGTGGAATATACATTTTAAATAGATTTCCAACGAAGAACAGACATAATCAAGTGACCTATACTGTTAGGTATCCAGGTTAATAAAAACTCAACTATAAAAAAGATTAAACAATAAAAGATTGAATGGGTCCGTACATCTAAGTCCTCAGCTACCAACAGCTTGGAGGACCAAGATGATTCATGGTTCTTCAGGGGCCTTACCTCCTCACTGGTCTCAGGAAGCTTCTCCGGCTCTGCCATGGCAGTCTCCTTCGACTGTCTGCATAGTGTGAAAAATACATAGTAGCAGGAAAAGAGGGAACAGATGAGCAGCCCATTAGGAAGGAATCTTTTTCAAATTAAATTTTAAAATCAGGTAATGATAAAAAAAAATTTATCAAGCCTAATAAATACATGCAGATAATCTAGTAATGCATATGCATTCTCCACATATAGTTATGTAATCAAAATTATTAGCAAATGCCTCGGTAACTTGTCAGCAATAACATGAAGTACAGTAACCTGTAGTTAAATGGGCTAAACTTGCAAAATCACTACTATGTTCCTTTAAATCTCAAACTACATACACATTTAAATCATGGAGCCCTGAAAATAGATATTCATGTTCTTTTAAAGAACCACAAGGGTTAAGGCCGCATTGAAAACATTAAAAAAAACAAAAAAATCAGCAAATTTCACACTGTTGACCAGAGTCACATTGTCATTTCACAAATACATTGCTCTTAATTCTCTAATGGGGGTTGAACAACAGAGACGAGTAGAAGAGTCAAGGAATGCATAGTGACAGCAGTCCTTCAGATCTGCCGAGCCCGTTTACACTGAACTAGTCGGTCACCGACAGCCACACAATGCCTCACAAATGAGAGCAAGCCTCACGTTTTCATGTCTTCCTCATGCGCGCACACGTGAATATGTCCACTAATTCCAACTTAACTTGGGAGAACTTCACAGCAAAGAGAAACTGTGCTCCCGTTTAAATGCAGTGTAGGGGCTGCGACTGTTACTAAAATGACTGCATTGCAACGAGCCACCTCTTTCCCCTCTCTTCTTCCACCTTCTCACCAGAGAATACTCTTCTTTGATCCCATTCATGTCCTTATCGGTTGGAAACAAAAACCTGCAACGGAGAAACCCTTGCCTGCTGTTTAGCTGAGCAGCTGTATGGAAAACCATCCGCTGCATCGGCAACTAAAGCCATTGGCGGGGCACAGCCATATTGTGCAAGGAATAAAATAAAAATAAATAAAAAGATTGTGTAGAAAAAGGACCCGCATCTTCTCAGCCATACCGGATTTAAGGCAGTCAATCGCCTGATGGGAAAGTCACTACCCAGCATCTCTTATGATACCGTTTTATCATCACCAAATAATAAAAGCATACAGATGCTAAGGCTTTAATGGAGCAGGATTTTTATAGGATCTGATGGTAATGACCAAGTGAGCTTACAAAGCAACATTTGTCAACATATTAACTGTGGCCACATCCTTCTCATTATTAACAAAATAATGGAAAATGTCTAGTCAGATGTTTTTAAAACAATATTGGATACTTTAACAGCCTTGCACAGAAAATTCTGGCACTGATTACAATTTTTTACCATATCACATCCTTTGAGAGCACTGGAAAATAAGCCGGCTGGCTAACACTGGCAGTTTTACATAAATGTTGATTAATTATATGTTCCATCAAAAACAAGTTCCTTCCTGAGACTATTGAAGAGCCATGCCTCGCAGGGTTTGGAGTTTAGCGCCGTCCAAGACGATTGTGATTGGTATAAAGAAATGCAAACAACGCTGATCGTTTATTCTATCCAGGAATGTTGCATGGACTATCCAGACCTTCCACCGCAGCGCTGCGGAGATACAGTGGGTGTGGGAATGCAATATTAGTCAACTCTAAAATTGGGAAAATATCTCTTCAACCTTATATCCCTGCCTTTTCTCAACGTGGGCTTCATGTAAAGCTGCATTAAACTCTCATACATACTGTATGTGATTATATTTTCATACCAATGTCAAACAGTTTTTTTAATCAACTAGTACTATAAGAATATTTTTTAAGAATGCCACAAAATTTCATATTTTAAACACACCCATGACTATTCTATAACTCAATACATTTAATTGGTGATTCCTACATTACACATTATTTAATTTATTCAATTTAAATTTACTTGTTTCCTCTGTGCACAATTTGATTGTAATTGTATAGTATTTCTGGCAGAGTGGAAGTAAGTAACAGTGAGTGGCACAAATCCCAGACCTTCAAACTCTTGAGTAGTGAAAAAAGTGACATGATACTTAACAGCCAATGGAGAAAAAGTTGCCAGGGGCATGCAAAAGGTTTGGACATTTAAGCATAAATTTGGTGGCCTTTAGCACATTTTAATGCCTCTTTTAATCTTCAATACTTCTGGAATATTCTTCTCCAACAGCGAGAGGGCTACTGAGGTAGGGACAATGTTCTTCAATCTGCCTGGCTCTGTGGACATGTATGGATCCTTTACCTGCTTTATTAAACAAAAACATGACTGTCTAATTCATGTCGCAATTTTTTGTGGATCTAAAACTAAATCACATATTGCCTGCATCAGTAAAAAAAATTGACAATACTTCACATTTACATTTAACATGGCATTAGTTCTTAATTAAAATATTCTTGAGAATTTAAATTAAAACCAATTCAAAACTTAAATAAGCAATGGATTCATTCTAATATACTTGATCAACTGACCAAGAATTTTATTCTTTAAGAAGCCTGTCAGTCTTTTGATTTCCACTACACCCTAGCTTCCTTTTGGGTGTCATTAAGCAGGTGTGACTTAAGAATGAACATTAACTTTGCTACATACACAGCAGGAGAATTTTACTCAATGACAGGATAACCAAATATATAAACCATATATACTTGATATGTTTCGAAGCTGAGGCTAGAGGTCATACAATGTACATGCATGGTGAATGGCAACTTGTTCATTGGAACTATTTTTTATAAGAATTAAAAATGTATTCAATAAAGTCATCAGCTGGACTTAAATGAGTAGTCGGCTGTTTGGTCGCCAGCCGTCCCTTATGGAAAGCTCTGATTGTATAGAATGTGTTTTATAAGAGCAAGACTTAAAAGCAGACCTTTGTTTGTCCGTTTTCTCCTCTCTCTCGTTGTCCTTCTTCTTCCTTTGGGACGCCTCTCTGGTTGGTGCTTCAATGAATGGCTTCTGGGGATTTAAAAAATAAAAAAAGAAGTGTATATCAAAGTTCTTTAAGTAGTTAACGTAAAGCCACTAAAGGGAAAAATAAATACCACAAATAAAGCCATCATGAGATTTGTCTGTGGCATAACTTGATTTTGGATCAATCTATTCTCTTAAGAATTGTGATTTTTAGCTAAGTTGTGGATTGTTTTTACAAAATCTGGTGGTGTGTAAACTTATAAGCAACGGACCTTGGTGTAACTGTCTCCATCAGCAGTTGTGTTACTCTTCTCTACAGACATCTCTCTTTTGCCAGGGGAGGCTTTCGGTGTTTCCTTTAAACACACAGCCTCTTGTGTCACCCTGTGCTGTGGAGAGGAATCTCTTTCAGGTTTACCATCCTAAAAGAGACATACAACAGATCACATTTTATGTAATAACAATACAACCTGGACATTAATAGAACATGAAAACAGATTCTTTGTTTGATTCTTCCCTTATCCAGATTCAAGGGCATACACAGCATCTGACTAGTCTACATGTAACAAGCAGAGCTAGTTATTTAAACTATAAAATGTGTGCATCTGCCTCTTCATCTAACCAATTCACATGTGCATGGCTCTACCGGATTCTATATTCTGGTCACAACCCTAACACTGTGCTGCTAAACCCTCCTTGTTGTTTATAATATGCAACATAGTCTGTTGTTTTCTGAGCCATTCTTCACTATTGTGCCTTTTAATTCAACCCTTACAATGTTGTAAATCATCACTGTCAACACATCTTCAGAGGTGTCTTCACAGTAAAAGCCAAGAAGTGTTTAGTATGTATCAACAGTAGTTGTATGGTGCATTCAGATGTACAGGTACAAGAGAACAAGAGGCAAAAAGGCAGAACACCACTCAGTGCAATTGAAGCTTTATATACCCTCTTGGGCCACTTCTAGAGTTTCAAAGAGGCAAAAAATGCCCATTGTGGTTAAGAAAGTTTTACCTCCAATGTATTTGACGTGCCACAGTGGTAACCATTAGCACAGCTCGTGAACCAGCCAATCCGAGCTGAATGCTCTGTGGAGTGCTAAACACACCTGAAAACTAGACACTGCTCTTTGTACTTGTATGTCTGAATGTATAGTTATAAACCAATAACATTAATTTATCCCCGCAAATGATGAAAGTAGCAGACTGCTGCTGCTGTGATAATACCATCTAACTGACAGAGTGACAAAACAACTATTGATAAATAAGACAAGGTATTGTGCATAGCTGACTGCCATGGTGCTTAAAAACTTCAGTTTATTCCTGTTTTATGAAAAAACACAGCATGCCTGCATCACATTTACTAATGGTTAAAGGCCTGGGCAACATTTGCTACACCTTGATTATCCCTATTTAATTTATTATCCGATACAGTTGGTTGCACAAGTGATGATTAAATGACAATGATAAAGCATTTAAACTGCATGTTTTCTATTTTCTGCCTAATTCAGGTCAATTTTTGGCTTAATGAAGTGTTTAGTCATAAAACATGCATGATAGGTAACTCCTGCCACTACCTACTGGCATTGCAACTAGAGTTGGGCATTGGCTACCCACTGCTCCTTATTAGTTAGAATGGGTTAAATGCAGAGGATACATTCATTGTATGTGTAGATGTGCTTAGCCAATAAAGGATATATTATATTATTTTTGTTAATCAGTGTAAAACAAATGAAAACTGTATTGAATGAAAAATGTCCACAATAATAGGCACTGTATGTGAGAGGTTCATTTTAGACCACTTACCCTTCTAATTCTTGAAGTGGAGCAGGTCTTCTCTTGAGAGGATGTGGATGAGCCAGAGGACCGAGAAGACGAGGACCTTGAGTCCGATTCTGACGACGAAGAATCATTAGATGATGATCTTTGTCTTACTAGTTTTTCTTCCTTGTTTGTAGCTCTTCCCCTCCGCTGTGCAGTAGCCACTGGGTTTGTAGGACCCTTACTTTCATCCACTTCTTTTGCTTTTTTGGTGGATTCCTTGGAAGCCTGTTCTGACTTCACAGTATCGGCTTTATCTTTGTCCTCCAATACTAGGCTTGTGGCCCCTTTTTTTTTGGGACTTAGGACCAGTGAGGTGTTAACAGTGGTCTCCTTCTCAGGCTGGGCCCCTTCAGATCCTGGCGCCCTGGCAACAACCTCCTGTTTTGTCCGCATCTGTGGATCTTCCTGTTCAGCGGAGGATGGGAGGGAGGAAACATGTGAGGCCCGAGGCTGGGCGGTATCAGAAAAGTTACGGGGCCGTTTTATGACCATGGAAGGGGAGGAAGATTGGAGCTGAATTGGGGAGTCCCGTAAAAAACGGAATTTCTTGAATGAGGACTGAGGCAACAGAAGTGTTGCTGGCATGGGTGCACCGGATTCTGCTGCTTCACACCGGGACATTGGAGTATGGACATCTTCTTGCTCTCCTGCCTCTGTCGATGACTTTCTACCTGGTCCTGTGGAGAGGGGGGGAGGAGTGGGCAGGGGGGTAAGACCAATCTCACGGCCATGTTTGGAAGGAGGGAGGTGACTCTCCCTATCCTTTTCAGTCCCCCTAGCTCTCTCTTTCTCCTGTTCCAGGGCCCTCTCCTGCTCCTCCTTTTCTTTCTGCATTGCTTTCTCCTTCTCTAACCTTTCTTGTTCGAGTGCCCTCTCCATCTCCTTCTTTTCCTTCTCCTGCTCTAAAGCTTTCTCTCTCTCCAGCCTCTCTTTTCTCTCCTTTTCGGCTCTTTCCTTCTCCTTCCTCACCTGTTCCAGAGCTGCCTCTCTCTCCAATCTCTCTCTTTTTCCTCCCTCTCTCGTAAGGCCTTTTCCCTTTCTATCCTTTCTTGCTCCAATGCTTTGTCTCTCTCAATTCTCTCCTTTTCCTTCCTCTCAAGCTCTAACCTCTGTTCTAAGGCTCGCTCCCGCTCCAACCTCTCTTTCTCTCGCTCCAAGACTTTCTCTCTTTCAATTCTCTCTTGCTCTAAGGCTTTCTCTTTCTCAATTCGCTCTTGCTCTAAGGCTTTTTCTTTTTCAATTCGCTCTTGCTCCAAGGCTCTCTCTCGCTCAATGGCTTTTTCTTTCTCTAGTCGCTCTTGCACCAGGGCTCTTTCCACTTCTAGTCTCTCTTGCTCCAAGGCTTTCTCCCTCTCTAGTCGCTCTTGCTCCAAGGCTTTCTCCCTCTCTAGTCGCTCTTGCTCTAAGGCTTTCTCTCTCTCTAACCTTTCTCTTTCCAACCTTTCCTGCTCCAAAGCCTTTTCTCTCTCAATCCTCTCCTTCTCCTTTCTCTCAGCCTCCAGAGCTATTTCCCTCTGTAGCCTCTCTTGCTCAAGAGCTCTTTCTCTCTCCTTCCTTTCCTGCTCCAAAGCCTTAGCTCTTTCTAGCTCCATTGCTTGTACCATTTCTTCTCTCTCTCGCTTCTCCCTCTCCTCCTTTTCTCTCTGCAGACGTTCATGCTCTAGGGCCTTCTGTCTTTCAAGCTCCTTCTGCCTCTCCAGCTCCAAGGCCCTCTCTTGTGCTAAGGCTTGCTCTTGCGCTTCCCTCTCTTTAGCCAAAGCTAGTTCCATCTCCTGCCTCTCTCGTTCTAGAGCAAGTTCTCTCTCCCGCTGCAAAGCCTTTTCTCGTTCTTCTCTTTACTAAGGCCTGCTGACGTTCAATTCTCTCTTTCTCCAGAACTCTTTCATGTTCTTGCTCAAGTTTCCTTTGCATCTGTAGCCTTTGCAGCTCAAGGGCCTTTTCTCTTAATATCTGAGAGTCCCTCTCGCTGTCCCTCTCTTCTGCTGCTGTGGCTTTGAGCAAACTCACAGGTACTTGAATATGGGCCGACTGTGCTCCTGTGATGCCCTGGTGAGTGCCTGAAATCATGGGAAATGACACATGGCCTGCAGTATTGGCTGTGTGAGTGATGGCAGATACCAGACCCTCTGGATGACCTCTGCCAGGAAATGATGTAGCCGGAGTACTGCTGTCCTGCCTATCACCTTCCCCAGGGCCGCAGTGCCAACCTGCTCCCGAAAAAGCACCTTCTGATGCCATTTTACGTGCCAGAAGGGTCAGCGGTCCTGGCTTGCGCTCAGCATGTCCACTCCTCTGTGGCTCTGGGCTGCTACTGCGGCTGCCGCTGCTGGATGAACCAGAGCTAGAGGTACTGGATGAGCGCCTAGCTGGGGCTACATCTGGACTAGGGGGGCTCTGTTTAGGGGTGTCAGGCAAGGGGAATGATAACTCTGGAGGTGGGGAGGGAGGAGGTGTCGGCTGGCGGAGTTGAGGAGACAAAAGGGAAGGCATGTGCTGCTGCGGGGGTTGACAGGATGCACCAGACCTCTCTCTAGTCGTGGGCACTTTTGCTGGCTCTCTGTGGCCTCTCCTTCGAGCACCGCTTTCCCAGTCATCATCGTCACCATCCTCCTCGCCATCCTCACTATCGTCATCGTCGCTGTCAGCAGCAATTTTGTTGGAGGCAGACCCCTTCTGTGGCCGGCGCTCACCACCAGGAACATGCATGGCCATAGAGCCAGAAGCAGGAGGACCAGACATGTCAGCCTCCTCGTTCCTGTTACCCTCTCCCTCATTCACTGCGCCCAACAATCCCTCTCCACCAGAGGAGCCAGGTGGCTTGTGCTGCTCAGCCAATGCTGGTGTGGCATCCTGGTGAGGACAGAAAGGGGGGGGGGGGGGGTAATGTAAATGATCTGGCACCACTCTTAGCAGCAAGTTCCTTTGAAGCATAGAATCTCCAAAAAAAAATTAGAGAATGTGACTGATTGCAAGGTAAGAAAAGAAAGATGTCTGACCTGGACTTGAGGAGGACATGATGTACTGTTATTAACTTCTGTGCGGTCCTCTGGCTCTGTTTATAAAAGACAAATAAATAAAATCACAAAATTTTTTTGCATACAATAGAATAGATGTATATAGTACCTTACTAAGTTGAACACTTACCACTTGTGTCATATGCTTCACGAGCTTCTCTCTCCAGCCGCTGCCTCAGGAGCTCCTGTTGTTTAGCCAGATACTGCTTGATAAAGCTGTTCTGGCTCATTTCCTCACCAATCTAAATATAGAGACCATTAAAAATAGAATGCATATACCTTTCTGCTAATTGTCATTCATACTGTTATTATATGGGAAGAGGCTATGGGAAAATAAAGTTTTGTGACATTCACCTGTGAGTTTGGCTGCAGCCCAACGTGAGCGGTGGAAGTCCTCTGCAGATTCTCCAGCATGAGAGCCTGTTATTGAGACAATAGACTTAATTCATTTGATGAAAATAACAATCAGGCATTCTTCGGGAGGTGTTAAGAGTTGGTACTGATGCATTGAGTGTGTTAAATATATGGGTAATTTAAGACAACATAGTAACAGCGTACTGTATTCAGTAATCATTTATCATTACTATTGCCAATATTTCCATCCTTAAACTGTTATAAGTCACTATAAGTGCTTTGGTATGCCATCAACATAGATGGGACAAACAATATTCTGCATAGCTTTCTTAATATTGTTGCCTTTGATATAGCGTACAATAGCAGGCAATAGGAAATTTGTGGGAAAAGAAGAGGATGACAACAGAGTTACCTGGTCAGAAGCAAACAAGTAGCACAGTAAGAGTCATCAATAAGACCAGGCCTGGCAACTGGCAGACCAGACTGAGAACGATGTGGGCAGAGTTGCAAGAAAAAGCTACCGGGCCCAATTTGGTTTCAATTTTACGAGTCTTTAATTTAAAATGTGTTGTTTCCATCCATCTCTTCCGTGACAGTGAGCAATGCGGCAATCCTCCCAATCTGCTGCTTGAATTATTTTACCCTGCGTGCATGTCTGGTGCATGCACACATATGTAAACCACAAATACTTTGTGAAGTAAGCAATGTTCAATAATCTCCAACATCTTGGGCAGTGATAAGCAGTAAATCAAACATCTGTGTAATACCAAATAACAACAAAAAACAATAATGATAATGTAACCATCCACTGGTAACAGACTGTGTAGATTTATTATAGGTTATAACTAAATAACAATGTTCAGATTCTACATGACAAATAAAAGGTGACAAAATTCTACATTAGGGTTATAAACATTAAACAAAGCAAAAGCAAATGCTAACACCACTTGCTGTGGCGCATATCAGCGGAAAAATGGTAACGTCAGTAAACTGATTGCGGTCCCCGCTTAAAAAAAAAGAAAAGCATGCCCCAACTTTCTTGGCGAGGTAGATAAGGTTGATAACACGTCTAAATGTAAACAAACTGGCTCATACAGGACCTATGCAGCTCACGGGCCTGGGCTACATTTTAAAGCTAAATTATTGCTAAATTTGGCGGAAAACTGCGAAATGTGTTTATTTAAAAACACTGCATCTACGTTGCATATATATATATATATACACACACAAAGTAAGCAGGTAATAGTTATAGACATACTTAACTTGTGTGACATTACTCTCCTAGCAAAAACTCATGTACACCAACATTGCTCGGGACCGACACCGTTAGCTAGCTAGCAGTAACAGATAGCTACTAGCAAACCAGGCCACCGCTCAAGTCACAGCGTTAGCCAGAGGGGCTAACAGGACAACATAACCCGACACAGACTTTAAAATTAGCCCATAAGTTGATTGAACTCAGGCTCTTTCTACGGTTGGTATAATTCTACGCGGCGAACACACTGCTTAACCACAGCGTAGTGCAAACAGACATATTTCTCAGCTGATTGGTGGTCGTCAACCTTCATAACTCTGCTACGCTGCTCAGCAGTAACGATAGTTGTCGGCCCTCGAGAGAACGTCAGCCCGTTTTCTCGTTAACGTTAGCTCGAAGCAACCGTGGTCCCGTATTTCTCAGCAGAACTCACCCCTTTGAGTCTTTTTATTAAAGCATTCTTCTGCCCGCTTTTCGAGAGTCCTCTCTCCTCAAGAGCAGCTTTTAAATCCGCTACTCGAAGGGTCTGTAGTTGTCTCCCGTCCAGCGTAACGTCTTCCAGATCCGCCATTTTCCGTTCCTCTAGTCAGTTCACAGCGAGAGCGACGAGCGACGAGCAACGCCTTCCTCCACCCAGCGTCATCGTTGACGACTTAAACCTTATCATAAATCTTTTTTATTATCTTAAATATTTTTTTGTAATTTTGTTGTTTTTATTGATGTAATGTATTTTCCACCGAGACCCAAAGACAGCGTTAGACTGTAACTCCTGGTATATAGCAAATATTCTCCATTTAGCCTATTTGTTGTTTGTCAGTGCAGAATTTGAAAATAAAGATTTATCAACATTTAAAGCCCAGAAAACATTTAATTCATTTTCAGTACTATTGAATATATATATATATATATATATATATATATATATATATGCGCGCAAAGTTTGTCATCGACTAAATAAAAAGATTAAAACGGTAATTTGTGTATACCATATATTTATATATATATAGTATACACAAATTACCGTTTTAATCGGTATTTGTGTATACTATATATATATATATATATATTACCGTTTTAATCTTTTTATTTCGTCGATGACAAACTTTGCGCATATTTGGCGCAAGTTTGATTGCCTACATGACAAAGCTAATGAGCCTGTAACTGTCTATCTATGTGCACAGTGCACACTCTTCCGGTTTGTCAGAAAGATTAGTAGTGACTCGTTCGTCTCCGCTGCACTTCAAATATCCCGTCAATAAGGTGATTAACGTTTAAAAAATGACTACTCGCAACCATTTATGTTTTAGCAGTTAATTGGGACGATAGGTCTAAATTAAGACTCCTACAGTAGTGTTGCAAATAGGCTATATAAGCTAAGCTACATGATAACGTTACCCAGACCAGAGCAGTCTCTCTGTGCTGAGCTGATTAATTTACAGCAGAGGAATAGCTGGCTTTCCTCAGGCTGACACAAACCGGCTTTACCAAAGATGTCGTGGTTCAATTATGTCAGTCGAGGCCTAAATCAGCAGCAGCAGCAGCAGCAGCAGCAACCCCCGTAGACAGCCACAGACTCACGGCCACTGACATGCTGTCTAGCGCTCACAACTCCAGGCACAGAGGTCCGACAGAGGGATCACCGACCATGGCAACACAACACTGGACCGGCTACTCCACTCCCAGCCCGGGGGACTTTCCATCAGTTTCACATGGTGTAGTCAGCCCTCCCAGCCTTGGGAACCTGTCCTTAGCTTCACCGAGTGCAGCTAAGATGAGAGAGCTGGAGCCCATATCATACGTAAGCCTCCAGGAGCAGCGGTGTGTCCTGAGCTGGTTCCAGGGCTGGAACGCCACTCAGAGGGAGTGCTTCTTGCAGGACCTTCTGGGGAAAGCTGTACCCGGAAAAGTGTGCACCCTCCTAGATTCACTCAGTACTCTTCAGGTACTGTCGCACTGTCACCTCTTAACAGATAGTCCAGATTGATCATGTCCAACCTTTAACAGCTGCTTTCTTTCTTTTTTGTACATCTACAAGGTTAAAGACAGACTACCAAACATCTTTGAATGCCAGCTGCGCCTGTGGACCCAGTGGTTTGAGTCTTGGAGAGAAGAGGAGAGGAATCATTTCCTGCACATATTGGAAGAGCAGGACCCAGTTTTCGTTGCTCACTTTTACAGGAGTGTAGCCGGTACAGCAGGAAGAGACTGAGCAATGTTGGCATTGTGATTTAAAAAGCAAGTGATTACAACAAAGTGTTAAAGAGGTGACATGCGGTGGGAAATGTTTATTAGATCTGAGATAGTTCTCTTCAGAGAAATGTTTGTTACTGTGATGGTATTTAATGTTGAAGGTAAACCATTTCATTGTAAGAACACAAGTGTTCCTTCAATATGAGCTGTTTTTATTATGTTTCCTACACCGGTTTTCCAGGGCTATATCACACATTATACCACTTTTTTTATTTATTAAAGAAATTTCAAAACTTTTTGTGTATTGCTTTCATCATAGCTCTGCTGTCTAGTGACCCAATGGTATGAACATGAAATAAACAGATTAAATATCTGGCTGTAACCATTAAACTTAGGGTAAATTTTTCAAAACTGGGCCTAGTGATTGAAAGAACTGGGACACATTCTTTTTAAAACCTAAGACAAATAAACAAAATACATCACTGTACATTTGTTGTTTAATTGTCTGAAAAATTTAGCAGCAGTAACAACATAAGTAAGTGTGAGAACTACTCTGCAGTTGCAGGGATTGTTTTATTTCCCTACTAAGGTTACCATGAATGAGAGACATGGCTAAGATTTTACATCAGACAAAAGATCATTTGCTCTCTTGTTCTCTATTTTATCCAGTCAACTGAACCAGGACACAGTAACACTATTGGCGTCAGACTTTTAACATCTTCAACACAGTAATTGACAAAAGGTTAGATTTTGTCTGCAAACCTTTGACCTACAAATGAGTACATATGAGATCTGGCATCAGCATCATAAAATGAGATCTGTCCCTTTTTGTAGTCCAGCAGAATTCCCAGTGTAAGAGGTTGTGTCTGAAATGGAACAATAAAAGGTTTCCTATCGGCAGCTATCAACTGACCCTGTTTGTTCATGACTAGCGTCCAGAAACCGTTTGTAGGACTGAATGCCATCAATCCCTTTCTTTGAGCAGATTCACTGGCCATTCCAAGGTGGTAACAAGGCTTCCCAGCTACAGATACCTCCCAGTACTGTCTGCCAGTTGAGAAGCCAGTCGTGCCAAGGACAGCGAGAACCACATCAAACCGGCTTGGATGGTCGGGGACGTTTTGTATTTCCTCACTAGTAAAAATCCTGGTGTTATCTGCAGAAAGAGCTATTCTCGGGTGTGCGGTGTTTGGATCCAGGATCACCTGCCTTGTAAATCAAGAAAATGTGGTCAATCATGTGCCTCTTTACATCACATTTTGAAAAGTAATTTACATTAAAGCACCACTCAAGTGATTTAATATGTAACTTCCATAAAGTTTGGAGAGTAACAAGTGACAGATTAAAACTAATATTGGCAAAACCAACAAGCTTGTGGTGGACTATTAAGAAGAGCAGGACACCCCCTATCCTGGTTATCATCCAGGGAGAGCAAGTGAAGAGGGTGGACTGATACAAGAACTATGGAAGTTGTTTTTCATCGAGTCAACAGTCTAAAGATAGTAGATGTTTTTTTCTGTACAGATTGGTGAAGGCCATCAAGGCAAATGTGTGTTTTGTGATGAAGGGATATATGAATAAAAAGCTGATTATGATATAACACAAAGTTGTAGCTATGACAGTAGACAATGCTTCAAATATGGATGTTGTTGCAATGAGGCTAAAAATTCTAAAACGTGGATACTTCACACACATCTTCAACCCGGCAGCACATCTAGCACAAGATCTATACAGTCCCCACAGTTTTAAGGTGGGTAGTGGGCAGTGGGAACCCAAGATTAGTTTCACCAATTCAGTAACTGACCAAATGTAATACAGTATAAGGTCACAATCTTCCCTTCTGTTCCTGAGACATGGTGTTGAATAATGGCCAGAAAAGGATTTTTCCAGAACATTATGATGTCACAGTAATGTTGACCTTTGACCTTTTGGTTATAACATGCATTCACAAATACATAATGCCTCTAGCCACGGCTGTTGCCAACGAAGGCTGCCTCCAGAACACTGAATCAAATTAGAGTTCACCTGATGCAACTAGTTGGCGTCTTTCATTTCCTGTCTGGTAAATGCCCATTTGTTACAAACAATTATTTTCCCAGACTTGACAAAACATCTCCAGGGCCACAGAAGTTGTTATACAACTGCTTTCACAGGCTGAGAAGCAGGTACTGTATGACGAGTAAACTGACCTTTATATGTAACATTTATAAAGTCTTTAAAGTCATCTATACAGTTAGATTTATATAGTATCAGTGCTGTTTGTGTGTATGTGTGTGTGTGTGCAAAGATATTAAATAAACTTCCACATTACTCAGTCTGTTTTGGAGATCTGAGAAGAAAGAAAAAAAGAAAAGCATCATTTGTTTTGGGTGGGGGTAATATCACAGTGAATTCTCTGCACTCTGCTCTGCTGAACAGAACTAATAGTTACCTTGTATATTATCCTCAAGTTTGTTCTTCTCATTTTGCAGGCCTAGTATTGAGACAGAAAAGACAGCAACATGTAAATATTTCATCAAGAATCACTAGAGAATCTATTAATTTTCCTTCCCTATTTTACTGAATGAATCTACTTATTGCCAGAGGGCTGAGCTAAAAAACTAAACTGTTATTCTCCCTGATCTGCTCTTCTAACTGCTGCTGCAGCTGTTTGAGGTTGGCATCCTTCTTGCGCAGCTGCTGCTGCTGCAGGCGATCCGCATCCTCCTGGCTCTCTTGCAGTTGTCTTTGTAAATCTGTTTGATGAAATATTCAGTTAAAAAACTGCATCAAATGACTCACTGGATCTCAAGAACAACTATATGTTTAGAGTGATAATGAGGTCACATAGAGCATCTCACCGTCACACTGGGTGTTGACCTCTTCCTTTAGGTCTTAAAAAACATGAATACAGTATGTATCAAACACCAAGTGTCAAGAACAAGTGTCAAATGCACTTGTTTGCTTTCTTGCTGAGCGATAGAGAATAGATCAAGTCCACGCTCATGTCTGTATGGTAAATATGTAGCCACAGCCAGAAGCCTGGTTAGTTTAGCTTAGCATGAAGACTAGAAACAAGGAACCAGCCAGCCTGCAGAGATTTAAGGAAGTGTCTGCTCCCAACCAAGAAATAGTCTGACACATAACCCCCACGTAAAACCACAACACACATTATTACCTTACAGAGCCAGGCTAGCAGTTTCCACATTTCCAGTTTTTGTGCTAAGCTAACCGGCTTCTGGCAGTAGCCTTATTGCATAAAAACATGATCTAACTCTATGATAAAAAGCAAATAAGCATATTTCCAAAACTGTCAAACAATGTACAGTAGGCTACATACCTTTATTTGCGTTTTCAAGTTTGTGTTTACTTTTTGTTGTGTTTGTAGTTGTTCCAATTCTAAGAGAGGAGACAAAAAATAACCACAATTGCATGAAAGACCAAAACGATTTGTTGTAACATCATTCCAGACAAAGGCAGAAGGTGGAAGATAAGGACAGATCATTTAATCTTTACATGTTAGTTTTAAGAAAAAAGAAAAACTTACTCTCATATCTTTCCTCAAGCCCAGAGCATTCTTCACTCTTTAATCGCAGTGTCCTCAGCAGCTCTGTTGTGTAAAAAGAGGAAACCAGGTCAAAAAGAGCAGCTTTACTTATGACAATCATATTGAGAAGAAGTCAACTCACCTCTCACCTCCGCCTGAGCAAAAGCATTTTCCCTCTCTTTGGCTTGAAGCAGACTCTGAAGGACTGATTTAAAACAATGCCATGTAAAGTCAGTCAATGCTTATCAGCAAAGAACCAAAATACTCTACCAAGCCATTACAATTTACCCTTGATCTCAGATTGATCATGTGAGTGCTCTGCAATTTTTGCCTTCAGCTGTTCCCTCAGCTCTAGAAAAAGTCAGTTGTGCTTTATGTTATCAAACTGCAAAGGTTTTCTGAAGTGAATTCAGTAATCTGAAGACAATGAGATAGAGTTGGTTGTGCAGATCAGTGACTGTAAGAACTGAGAAACAATATATTGAAAAGAAATACATTTCAGATCATTTCCTCAGCTATGAATGTGTACACCATGTTCCCTTTTTACTTACTCAAGCTGGCAATTGTCGGATTCTTCTCATTTAGCTCGTAGACGTATTTCTGCAGCTTGTCCTTCTTGGTTGGAAGATCATTACTGAGCTCTGAGACACATTTGAAGAAGTTAAACATATTTATTAGTCACATACAAAAGATAAGGATATAATAATAAAATCATTACAGACTAAAGATGCCTGTAATAAATTGTATTATTCTAGAAGCAGGTCATGATTATTTTGTTTCCTTGACTTAACTTCTTATGTTTTATTTTAAAGTTCAGAGCAACCAGCTGTGAAGTATTTAATTCTGAATGTTGCTCATATTGTGAAATGCAGGGAAGAATTAGAGATTACTTACTTACTTACCTGAGTGATTTGTAACATGTGGAGGTCTAACAACTGTCTCTGCAGCTGCTCCCCCTGACTCTGCAGCGTCATGATGTTCAGCACTGGAGCACACCACAACAGAGAGGGCAAACATGTACAGTGGTTTAAATTCAAAAGAATGTACAGATTTCCTCATTATTATTTCAAACTCACACAGTTTTGTAATGTCACCGTCTAATGTCGTCTATTTCACTGATAAGGCCATCCAATCTGTTTTGAAAGCAAATAGTCTTTAACAACAAGTACATTATGTTATTTTGGACTTGACTGTCACATAATGTCACTCTGAATTGTTAAAATGGCATTTTCAATAAGACTAACCTTCTCCACGGCCACCATTGGTATCATTTTTCAGCCTTTTTTCTGAAGGGCCCATATCTCATTTTGCAGCTCGGTGATTGTTAAAACTGAAACAAACATGGAGTCAGTTTGATTAAATCTGTGAACAGCAACTACTGACTCTCTCTTTGTTTTTTCAAACTCGCCATTTGCTCTGCTCATCAAGTCTTGATGAAGGTCCAGAGGGACCGAAACATTATTTTTTTTTTTAAATAAAAGGAGATTCTATAGCAAGAGCAGAGTGCAGGATTTTTTCCTTTGTTTCATAATTGATTTTATCGTCCAACGCAGCTGCACAGTAGTATTTGTTGAGATGTGCCAGCTGTTCCTACCAAAACCACTGGCATGACATAAAGGCCAAAACTCATGGAACACGGAAACATAGAAAACCTCAAATGTATGCAAAAACTGTCAAAAGAGAACAAAAAGGAAGGCCCCACTAACAAAATAATTTAAAAATCCTCTGATTTGATGATGTTTCATTCTGTTAATGTCATCCGGTTTTATTTAGCAATGAGGGATTTATTAACTACATTGGTACCACGTTACAATGATGGTGCACCAACATACATTACTTAATGCCTAACTAATGCACTGATCATTGTGAAGAACTAAGCCATACATTGATGTTTACCATTTGAGTAATTTATAAGAAGTCCATCTGAATAATATATGAATTGCTATCATCAGGGGGATTGATAAGTGTTAATTACCACACTTGGATGAAGCAAACCCACTTCAAAAAATCCAAACTATCCCTTTAACACTGAAATCTTAAGAAATTATCAGCTGCAGCTGAATGTTTAAAGGCACTTATTTGAGCTCACTTATTTTTGGATTGGCAATCAGTCTCTCTATGTCTGCAGTCTTGGAGTTCAGTTCTTCTTGCTTCTCTTCCAGTTGCCTCTGCAGCTCTGTGAGGAGACAGAGAGTCAGTGAGAAATTAAGTAAGGAAAAAAGTCTCAATTTGTTTCAACCTGTTTCAAGGACCAAGCAAAGAAATACATTTCTCAATGCCAGACTACATATATTACTTTAAACCCATTTTGTTTAATCACAGTTTCCCATGCAGCTCTGTTGCACAGGATGAAGATCCTGTCTTTGAAGTTTTCTGTATTTTATTTGAACAGTTGACTTTATTTAATATTGTGGTGTTTTCTTTTGCGGCTTGATTTAAAATATTTAGGACGAGGAAACTTTTTCCAACCAGTGGCCCCACTATAATGTAAACTAGATACCAACCAAGACAATAATTCATACACTAACACATAGTGGGATAAATAACATGGGAACAATATATAGGAAAAAGGACAGGAAAAAACTGTGACATTACAGATCACAGGAGCAAAGAGAGTGCATGTTTATTTATCAGATTCATATCAGCTGCATCTGCTGTATTACATTTCTACTGTAATCATTTTACACACAAAACTGTCTTTTGTCTTGGAGAGTCTATGGGAGGACTATAGCGCCATCGTGTGTGAACTGTTGTAGCTAAATTAAACCAGAGACCACTTCCGACACTTATACCAGTAAGATAGCTCACTGATGTTTGGCCTATCATGATGTAAACTGTTGTAAACTTCGCCAAAACGGCCCACAACTCTGTTTTTCAGTCACTTTACGAAACAGTTGATGTTCAAAACGTGCTCACGTTAAATTTGCAGATTTGAAGCGAAGGAGGAAGTTAGCTTAAGTGAATCCGTTAGATCCTTCCTTTACCTCAACTCTCTGCTTGAGCTTGCGTCTTCTCGCGATACTACGCTAAATAGTATGCCTTTATAGCCATGATTACGGTCACATTGCTCACACATTGTTGCATCCTGAGATATTACTCAGTAGAATAACAGTAGAATAAACAGCAGCACATACCAGTCGTGACGTCTATAGCGATACGTTTCCTTGTTGGTTTCTGAAGAATTATTGTTGGGACTTGACAAACCAAATCAAGCGCTTTCTGTGGAATAAGGTTGGTTTTTGATGTTTTTTATGAAAATGGATTAACTCTATAGTTTAAAGTTAATTGTAACAATCTACGGTGTTAAATAAGAGTCACGCCACTGATAAGTATTAATTACAATTTAATCAAATCGTCTAGCTAAACGAGTCGTCAGTTTCTTCTGTTGTTAAGCTTTGACTGAATCTTTCACGCAGTAAAAGTTAGTTTTTCTTACTATCTAAACCAGAAGAAGTTCGTCACAACATCAAATTAGTTGTTCAAACCAGAGAAGAAATAACGCAATGTTAAAAATCAATCAAAAAAATTATCGATCATAAGAACAACAACATGTGAGTAAAGTTTAAAAGGGCTGGAGTAAAAATAGCTCGTTACATAAAATGTTCTCTCTCTTGTTATATAAGAAACTGAACAGATGTTTCTGATCGTACCAATACGTCAGAAACTGAACAGATGTTTCTGATAGTATCAAATAAATAAAAAATACGTCCCCGTAGTCAACAATAAACTATGTTATTGTTACATTTTTGCTATGGCATTTTATAGTGTGTTATCTACCGTTTACAATTCATTTGGGCCAAGTTTGAAATTCATAATCAAACTTAAATCATGGTCACTGATAATGTTATCAAGTGTCAAACTACGCATGCAAAATGCTGAATCACAGTTACTGGACAAAATGGATGGAAAAACATTGCTCCTCCTAGATTATGAGTAAACTATGTACAGTGGGGTTTTCCCTTTTGACCTCTGATCAAATTTAACTGACAGACCTACTAATTTTACGTACATTTGGTTAACATGGTGTATTTGAGCTTACTACTTCTTTGTGGTGTTGTCTCCCCCAGAGGAAATGTCCCTGTCAGGCTGGGTGTGTCTAGTAACAGGTGCCTCCAGAGGCATTGGCAAGGGAATAGCTCTCCAGCTGTCGGAGGCAGGAGCCACGGTCTACATCACAGGGCGCCAGCAGAGCACTCTGAATCAAACCGCTGCACAGGTGAGATTTTGAGCTTGACTTTCTTGTAAGGGCTATATCAGACAGCTGTCAAGTAGACAGGCAAAGGCAATATATCCATGAACCTATCATGCTCAACTCACAAAAATGGCCGTTCCTCTGTCCAGTACTTGTCTGGTGGTTGGCCTAGAAAATGTTGCAGCTGAAATGTCGGTGTTTTCTGCTCTGCAGTTCTGTAGTAGGCTAGTAGTGTTCCGGTGAGGTTTTCTCTCTATGGTTCACAACTGATATGTTTGTACTTAACACAGGTTAAGGAGAGGGGTGGAAACTGTGTGCCTGTTATCTGTGATTCCACAAAAGATAAAGACATTGAAGACCTGTTTGAACAGATCAAACGTGAACAGAAAGGCAGGCTGGATATCCTGGTTAACAATGCCTATGCTGGAGTACAGGTAGCTATACCACACTAACTTGAAACACTACTAGATGTGTCGCTCACTTTACACTTTACGGAATTACTTGTGGAACACAACATTAGTTGATGGAGCACCATCCATAAACTGCCTGCCATGTGACCTTTTTACCTGAACTCTACACATGATTGTTATTCCAGGCTATCTTCGATAATATGGGGAACAAGTTCTGGGAAACGGATCCGTCCATTTGGGATTCCATTAATAACACAGGCCTCAGGTATGCTTTTGTGCTTAGTCATGTCTGATAAGTCAACTGAGTCATCTACTTGTGTCTAGTGACAGTTTCGTAGACATCAGCTGTTACTCAATTTGTTTTTGTCTTTTTATTTTAGAGTTCAGCACGATTTTTTTTGTCATCAGTAGCTCTTTCAAAAATACATAATATGTGGTTAAAAAAAATATGATTAGCATTTTTATCTTTTTGGCAGGGGCCACTATTTCTTCTCAGTTCATGCATCCCGGATGATGGTGGCTCAAGGACGGGGTTTGATAGTCACCATTTCATCTATGGGTGGGCTGCGGTATATTTTCAATGTACCATATGGTGTTGGTAAAGCCGCAGTAAGTTCTCTTCTTATTAAGTCTTAGATTTATGTACATGTACTGTCTAATTAGGTCAGTGTAATCAAAACCTGTTTTGTGGATTGTTTCCAGTGTGACAGGCTGGCAGCAGACATGGCTGTTGAGCTGAAAGTAGGGGAGTGGTTTCTGTCAGTCTGTGGCCAGGAGCTGTACAAACAGAGTTGGTGTCTCAGATAATATTGGAGAAAGAAACACCACAGGGTGTAGATTCCAAGGTAGACTCTTCTCTTAACAACAAATCCTTATCCTGGTAGTTACTTCAATTTTGCTAAATGTCTGGATTTTCTTTTGCTCAGTTTAAAGATGTGTTTGCCAATGGAGAAACCCCAGAAATGAGCGGGAAGTGCATTGTCAATCTGGCAAAAGGTAAGATTATACTTTAATGAGATGGTAATGAAGTCAGATTAGCCATGTTTGCATTTATGTATGTTTATGCACATTATGAAGTATCACATTATAAAATCTTAATGAAAATGTCCAAATTTCATTAAAAACTTTATCAATTTTAAGGTGGTCTTTGCCTTTGTAGAAAAAAAAGTAGATGTGCTAAATGGGATATATAGAAACTCCTTTGTCGAATAAGTTCTGACGTAGTGAACGTTAAACTCACAGGACTGGTCAGCTGTGTCTTTGTCTCGGCTGATATGAAAAAAAAAAAACAATCACAGCTTGCCAAAATGAACTAAATGATGCACTTTCTTGTCAGCTTGCATTAGGTTGTCTTGTTACTTTTTGGTTTTATTTTATTGCTGAGAATAACTTAGTGCTTCAACCTTCTTTGAGAGTCTTTATTTGCAAACTAAACCTATTTTTTTTTAAAGATACAAATCTGATGTCTCTGACTGGGAAAGTACTCATGACTTGTGACCTGGCAAGGCGCTATGGGATACGAGATGTTGATGGTAAGTTTGTATTAGCAAGTTGTTTTTTTTTTATAGATTTAAAAAAATTTTAGTCACATAATTCTAATATTTTGTTTATGTGTTTAATTCCAGGACGGAGTGTAACTGATTACACGTCCATAAAATTCCTCCTGACGCAGGTCCCATATCTCTCCTGGCTGTCAGCTGTCGTCCCTTCATTCGTACGCCTGCCACGCTTTGTGCTCAGCCTGGCTAATAGCCACTTCTAAACATTCTCTATATCCGTACCGAAGTGGCAGTATCATACTGTGTTTTCAACTACATGGTCAAAATTCTAGCTAAACCTATAGGGATGGGAATCACCAGACGCCTCCCGATACAATATCATCGCGATACTTATGCCACAATACGATATTATTGCAATTTTAAACATATTGCAACATTCTGCGATATATTACAATTTATAAAATTTTTTTCCAACTACTTATGTTTCCCAATTTCAAATGATGTCCCCAAAAGGAAACCTTGTCAACATCAGTTTCATCTAAAATGAAACATTTCTCTGTTTGTTCACATCCGTTCAGTTTTTTTGCTGCAAAATGGGATTGTCAATCAGACAAACTGACCAACACATATATAATAAAATATCAATAATCGGCGCCTGTGTATCGATACAGTATTGCCACTGAAAATATCGCGATACTATGCTGTGTTGATTCCCCCCCTATAAACCTATAGTTACCATGTCAGTGATCAAAACCATTACTAATGGCTGACAAAAGCCAAACAATTTAGACTGACAACTATATATTTTTGAAGGATTGAAGTATTATTGAAAACACATATGCTATAAATACATTTATATTATAAATACTTAAGTGCTTAATTAAAGCAGTTATATGAAGTTTGAGGTAAACAAAGTAAACATGAAGGATGCTTAAGCCTATTTTAGACATTTAACACTAATGTAAGCCGTGGGGGAAGCCACAACGTTTGATATGGGATTTTGTTATTATTTGCTACATGTTATGTTTATTTCTTAAGCAGTATACAAAAGCATAACTATCCAAACATGACACATTTAGAAACATAGAAATGTTTTTGTATGTTTTCACTTATTTCAGGATTAATTGTTATATTCCTTAAAAGTGTGTACATATCAATATACCCACTACTACCCACTACTACTACTACTACAGTACCACCTGGTTCAATAAAGAAATGTCAACTCCCTGCTGTTTTCAGTTCATTCCTAATAACAAAATGATAGCATCTTCAAACGAATCAAAAAAGATTTCTTAAATAAAATTCTGCGTAGAAAGATTTGATATCTACACCTTGTCTATATGATTCTATTATTTAGCATTAACAATGAATTATAAATGCTCCCTCTGACTCATGTATCACTAAAATCCAGCTGCCCTGCTTTCAGTGACATGCCATGTCTGAAGCAGACAGGAATTCAACATATTGCTCAAGGACAGTATCACTGGAACTTGATTGTATGTTTACATCTTGTTTATAATGCAAAGAAAAATCAAAGCGGTTGTAAACCAGTTCTTGTTGGGTACATTGTACGTCTAAAGCTGTCGGGGTCTCAATTTTGGTTAAATTTGGAAATAATTCAGGGCCATAACCATAGTTATAGAGATGCTGGGGTTAAGTCCCCCAGTACAATTTAAATTGGTTTATATTTATTTGGATTTTTCACATTTTATTTCTTATTTTATTTAAGTTGCATTCCTCAACTTGAAGGTTTAAATGCAGCTTCAAAGCTTTTTAGCAAAAAAAGAAAATAAAAGAAATACTGTCTTTAGTTATTTGTTGGTAAGTAGTTACTGAGTCTAAAACAAGTATAATCTGCCTATAAAATACCACGATGTGTTTTTTTTTTTAAATGTATAATGTAATTTACTTAAATATAGTGTTCTCAGTGGTAGCTATGGCCCTGGACTGATGAAGTTTTTCCATAGGTCTTGGGGAGGCTACATTGATTCTCGATGAAAATCATGAGGTGTTGGGGGGCCTGATTTGGAGGGGACTGGTGTGAGTGGTTGACGTGCAAATGTTTAACCTACTGCCACGGATTTATTATACAGGCGCCTCCTCCCTCCAATCCATGGCCTGCTCTCCCAGACTGGCACACCCACCCCGCCGTCACTGTGGGAGAGCAGTTGGGCCTTCTGGGCTTCCTGGTCCTCGGCTCCGCCTCGCCTCGATCTGACCGGACGGCGAAAACACTTCTCAGTTAAAGAACAAAAGCACCAACGGATGGACCGAGGAGGACGAAGTAACGGCGACATAAATCCATACCTGAATCTCGCGGACTGAGGTATCTGCGCCCTGTAAGGCAGGATTTAGCAGACGACTGAACTCCTACGAAAGACGACAAACTTGGTCGCCTCGCATCTTTGTATCCCGACCGTAATCCGACGAAGTGCTACATAAATAAGACAAGGGTCAAATCGACAGACGGACGGTATTGTTTCCCTGGTCCCCCTCGAAACTTCGGCCATAAAAAGCGGAGTGGCAGGGGGAGAACTCTGGGTTTCTTTTGTTGTATTTCCGCTCAAAAGGACCTTGGCGATAACGGGTTATTTTGGCATTTTCGGTAAGTTTATTTTTGTGTTTCTCTGAAGCGTGTCTTACGGCGAAGTGCGCCTGTGCAGTGTGAAGCGTTTTAGTTAGTACGCCATGAAGGGGGAGACGCGGGCTGATATTGTGATTGCCACCGAAAGCAACTTTTTTGTTGTAGCTTTTTGTTTCACTTAAACAAAAATACAACGTATCAAACTCGTACAGTGCCTCAAAGTAAGACATCGAATACAGGCGTGGCCAACACACGATCAAAGCACCGTAGGTTTCAATGTGTCACGAATGACTAATACAGTGCTTTCATAAGTGTTTGCCAATGTTTTTGGTGTACTTCAACATTTCCTGCGTGGCTCAAACGAGCATAATTGTCGGCCATGCGCAATGTTTCCTCTGATGTCCCAAGACCTACTAAATGAGGAGTACATTAACTTGTAAGACACTGTTCAATAAGTCGTTACAAACGCCTTATTATAATAAGGTAATGACTGTTATGAACCAAAAACGTAAAAAGAAAAAAAGTGTTTTCAATGTCCTTGTATTTAGCTCGAGATGTATTGAAATGTTGGCTTAACACCTGTTGCTTATGAACAAAAGTACATTTATGTAGGCTACATGTTATGTTTCATAAGAAACTTGAATACATTAATTTAGTGTGTAATATTGTTTAAGAGTGTGTAGAGTGCCTAGACTTGGACTTGAGTGCGACTACTGATTTTCTTCTTCCTCAGGTTTCTGTTGTGGTGTATGCCTTTTTGTGAAGAAGCTACACTCATCTTGTGGGACAGAGAACTTGGGAGTGGAACAAAGCCTGGCTGGGAAGAGGTGAGAAAGTAGACTGTGATGGATTTCTCGTAGATCCCCACGCACCCACCCTTTGCGACCAATCCCCCACTCACACAAAACAAAAGTCAGTCACTACCACTTTGGGGGGAGGGGAACCCAGTCTGGACATAGTATACGACTAGTTTCGCTGGGAGTTCAGAATAAGCAGTGCAAAGTAGGGGGGAGGGGGAAACAGCTGTCAGATAATAAACTTTTAGAATGGATGAGAACTGAAAGTTCTTAACACATCAGTCTCTTTTGGCTGTACTCTTCAGAACTTTTCCTTCTTCTTGCAGTGATCTTATCTGTGAAGTGAAACAGTTTGACAGTTGAGACATGTAAAAAACAACTAAACCAGTGTTTTAATTGCTCTTCTAGGTGAAAGAGCCTATTTTGATAACCCAGATGGCAACCTACAGTGAACATAATGGAAGAAATGGACTATTTACAGGCATAACAGGGCCTTCTGAAAAAGTAACAAAGACAGAATGTGAAGGTAAACGTGGAGCTAAACGCTCCTCCAAGGATTTGCGCCAGTCCGCCAGCTCAGCTGACAGCAATGTGAGTGGTGTGGCTAGCTTTACCACTAACCACAACTCTGTTGTGTGCCTGCCTCTTGTGTCAGAGGGACTGAAATTGGTATGGACACAGTCAGATCAAACCCGTGAACTTGACACAATCCCAGAGCTGGTCCAAGCCTTTAACTTATTTCCATATCCATCATCCTGTGAGGTTAGCACACTGGCCCGTGTATGTGCCTTGCCACTGGACAAAGTTAAGGTGTGGTTTATGGTGCAGAGAATTAAATATGGTATCAGCTGGTCATCAGAGGAGATAGAGGAGACACGACAAAAGCTGGCAGTGCCGGAGCTTTGTGATGAGTATACTGAAACAAATGAGGAAGCCAAAGTAAAGAGCAAGAGCAGCAGTTGTGAGGAATTGGTAATTGAAGATAAGGATAGCAACGAAGTAGAGGGTGCTCTCTCTAGCGCCCAGAAGAAGAAACCAAAGTGTGAGTCACCAGATTCCTATAAACCAGCCAAACCCACTGCCCCGTGTTTCAGCTCCACCCTCCCGCCTCCTCAGGATTCATACTTCTACCGCCCACCAGCGGACACACCAGCAAGTACAGCAGCGGATGTCTCCTTGGATCTTTCAGAGTCATCTTCACGACAGCATCGTCATGGGCGCTACAAAAAATCAAAAGCTCAGCTTGCTGCCCTGCGAAAGAGCTTTCTGAGAGAGAACTGGCCTGCAGAGGCAGAGCTTAGACGTTTGCAGGATGAAACCGGGCTGAGCCGTAACGACATTCGTAAATGGTTCAGTGACAGCCGGTACCAGCTTAGGGTTGGACGCGGAAGCCTTGCTGCCGCCCAGAACTACTCTCAACCCACTGGAGGAAAACATGACCAACAAATTCAACCTCTCCCACTTATTACACAAAAGACTAGTCTAAACGGGGTGAAGGTCCAGGAGGGAGTCCGTAGCAATGGGATTAGAAATTCACATTTCTTTCAGACCTTTTTGTCAAACAGCCTGGAAGCATTTGGCGAAAGGGTCCTTGAGGCAGAAGGGTTTGATGTTATGGAGGAGCTGTCTGGTGATGGGGACAGTTTGAAAGATGAGGAACATAGTGAAGAGCAACCCCTACAACTGACAAAGACCTGCAAGATTGAGACCAATGATCCGCAGGAACCATCAGGTATCTTAAAATCTTCTCCATACTCTTCCCCCTCTGGCAGTCCACCACTGACTGTCTCACCTAATAAACCGCTTTTCAATAGCATCAGCACATCAAAGAAGTCTGCTCCTTCAGCCAAAGCCAGTCCCTCAGAAACAACATGGCGCGTCTCAAAGACTCCCTCATCTACATCAACATCCCCTGCCCTCACTCCGGCTGGGCGACCAAGAAAGACTAAGGAGCAGTTGGATGTGTTAAAGCAGAACTTCTTACGCTGCCAGTGGCCCAAGAGTGAAGATTACACTGAACTTGTAAAGCTTACAGGTCTACCCCGGGCAGATGTTATTCAGTGGTTTGGGGATACACGGTATGCCGTTAAAAATGGCCAGCTGCGCTGGGTGAAGGGGGTCCGAGACCAATTCTTGGCAGAACTTGCTGCCCAGCAAAGTAGCAGCGGTTACCCTAATGGAAGTGGTTCTGGGACATCTTCTCGGGCTGGGGGTAGCCGCAAACGAAAATCTCAAGCAAATGCAACAAGTGCAGATTCCACTAATATCCAGCCACTGGTGACATATTACCTTTCAACAGGCCCACTACACGAAAAAGACCTTGACTATCTATGCAAGAAATCAAGAATGAGCTACCAGCAAGTGCGAGATTGGTTTGCAGCTCAGGGTGTTGGGGAGACTGAAGAAAAGCCTATTGTTGCTGATTAGGATGCTGGAAACAGACTGTAGAACATTTCTAAAAGTTGGCAGTGCTCCACATCCTTTGCACCAACGAGCATTGGTTTAAATGGCTTTACTTCGGCAGGTTTGTAACATCCGGTCTTTCCAGTACAAGCCCAAAGTAAGGTTTGTGTTTTTATATGATACATTATCTGCTTATCGTAATATATTTTGGACTTGAATAATAATTGTGTTGCTGTAAATAGGACAGTAACCTGTACACTGGTTTGCTATATATTTTTGAGCTTATTTTTTTGTTTAGATATCACTACATAATTTTTAGCACGCTATGGTAGCAGTATAATTTAAACTGGTTGTGCTTCCGGTACCTGTCTAAAGCAGATAACTGCTCTGGAAAAATGTTTCTATTGATGAATATGTTGACTAATAATCAATGTGTGTAATCATTCCTATTCAGCCAATAATTCCTTGTAGAGAAAAGCACACTGGACATGTACACTTTAAATTGACAACTTGCACTTTGGTTTTAGAGCCTGCTGCCATACTCATTAAATCCAATAATTTCACAAAATATTAGTTCCTATCTAAACCGTGTCATTCTTGATCTCTTAACACTGAAACCTATTATCATGACATTTGAAAACCGCATGGTACATCCAATTCTACTTATGTCTACAGCATATTTGAGACACATTCCCCTATTCTCCTGTAGACACTCTGCTGTAATACTTGAGTTACTTTATACTTTGTCACATTTCTACCAGAAAAGGAGAACAGTACTAAGTAAGCAATCACATCCACATCATAGTCAGAAATCCCAAATTATTTCTGATTTGCACTCAATAATTCAGTCAGTATTTTGTCTTAATAGCTATAGGGTGTGACTTAATGGTTTATAATCTAGACAAACTAGATACAATGACGGACAAGGGTCCACTTACTGTATAAGTAGCAAAGGGTTTGAATCCAAAGAAAAAATACTTTTCTGCTAACTCGATTAATAATTATAGCACAAACTCTATACATTCAGGTAATCAATTCAGAAAATCTCCACTCTAAAATACTTCTTGCTAGACCTACAAGGGGTGAAGTGGGCTTTAAGTAGAGTTTAGTGAATTAGAAATGTCTGAATAAAGGTTAGATGACCATAATGTTGATAAAGCATTGTCTATCACTGTTTTTTTTGGCATTCTATTAGTAATAAAAAGATAATGCAAGTGTCATGCTGTGGGGAAATGTCCACAATGCTTTGTGTCTTCCTTAGCAGATGTTTTCCATGTATTTTATCCTGTTTGAATAATTTCTCATTTGCACAATTGTGTCACTGGAAACCAGTAAAGGATTTGCCTTTCTAATCATATGTGCAAGCCATGTTTTTTTGTGTGCTGTAATGACTCCAACGGATTCTGACACATTTAGTTTTCAACAGTGTATATTATCTGTTGTGAGCAAAAAGCAAAATGCAGAAATGGTTGTATTATAAGTTGACACAAAAAAAGGTGACCATTAATTAACCAATGATCAATAAGACAATGTGGCTAGTAATTCACCAACAGAGGAACCACCAGTATAACATCCGTGTAAACTTAACAATTGTAAAATACCTATACTCAACAATGTACAAGACATTCAGTCATCGGTGCCAACTGTTACTGGGCTTTAAACAAATGTGTATCTCCAACAAAGACACAAGGGTCCTGATGTACACGCATGTGGCTAAGGACTCCTTAACCAATAAACATGTCCCCACAATTAGAGGCCATTTCATTAACGCCTGGGTGACTGTGTTGATAATCCACTCATAAACTGGAACTGGAAGACATTAGGAGTCTGACGCTGAGATCTGGGGAAGACAGAAATGGACTGACTCACAATTACATGAGAAAACCTTCCCATGAAGGTGAATTTCCTTATTGTGGGATGAATAAAGTATTATCTAATCTAATGAAAATGCAGAAATGTGATACGTTTCCTCATAAGTTAACTGTAAATCATTTCTTACCTTGTAGGAGTGCTAAAGAATGTGGGTGTTCCTTTTTAAAACAGAGGTGAAATGATTTTGATTAAAGATAGAATTTAATTACTTTCTGAGTTAATTAAGCACATCTTATCCACTTTAATCCCAGCAGCTATGGTAGAGCTGCAAAAGCGTGTTTGCAACGACACTTACTGTGTACATGTTCATGAAGAGAACTATGGCTCGAAATGGAGGTAGTGGATCCAGGAGTCTGATAAAAACAGAAACAGTTCCAAATAATTATTAAGTTAGTGCTAATGAGGACCTGGTCTATGAATGTGTCATTATTGAGCATGAACATTTTGGAACTTGTAGTCTGACAAAAGCGATCTTTACTAAAGGTCCACTTATTAGCCTTCTCTAGAGGTTTGAACCACATTTCAGTCTTCATCAGGGGATGGAGTTTGCATGACGAGATGGCAGAACAAACTCCATCAGCTGAGCAAGACAGCAGTATGAAACCTCCTGGAAAGCTTTAGTAAAAGCTATTTAGTTAACCTATAATTAAGATGTTTGTATTGCCAAACTGGTACTACATCTACGAGGGTCTTTAAAAAGTTGCACAATAGATGTACCTTTTACAGTTTTTTTGTTTCCAACATAACATACTTACTGTGATGGAGGATAGATGGGGAGTTCTGTCTCTGGCCCAAGCCTGAGACTCTACTGAGCCTATGTAACTGAGACCCAGACATGTTTGAGCATTAAATATTTTGCAGTCCTTTTATTAAGTGTAGATATGTGATGATGTTGCATATACAAAATGACATCAACCAGAGCATGACAATGTTAAGCATACCTCATAGTTCTTGAACGAGGGGTAACTGGTAAAAGAAGACATGGACACACTCCTCATTAACTCTGCTCAAAATATTTGAAATGTACTACCGACACCAAAACATTAACTATAACAGTTTAACACAGAGTTTACCTGGAGAGGTGACAGCCACAGGTAGTGACACCCTTTGAGTGCTATGTGTGGAACAAAAATTTCTTACTCAATCATTTTAAAACCTTTAGTATCAGTTTGTTATTAAACTGAATAGTCCTAAAATATAAATTGTTTTTACCCATCTATATGAAACTGTCCTGGAGAAACCTGTGACAAACAGAAAGTGTGCAGGCTAAATTAGATATTTAACTTATTACCTGAACATTGGCATTTTTGGCAACATGAACTTTACCTTTATTAGACTTCTGGAACACTTACCCTTCGCTGAGAAAGAGGCTTTTTCAGATCCGCAGTCTCTCTTTTCAGATTTGAAAGCTGCTTTTTTAAGTCAGTATTTTCTCTTTTCAGCTCGGAGAGTTGCCTTATGATGACATATGTGGAAGGAATAGGGTTGCAATTGGGGGGGGTCATTTACACAATCACAGAGGAACAATAACAAATACTACAAGTACCTGTAACCATGCTCTCTGACTTCCTTCAGATGCCTTTCCAGTTCAACGGACTTATGCTTGAAGTGTGCCGTGACTCTCTCCATCTGTGTCCGCTGAAAAAGTGCAATCTGAGGAGCATGAAGACCTCACAATCAAATATTCTTTCAGTAAAAATACTACATGATGCAAATCAACTTTGGGTTTTGGATTATAGCTCAGTGATGCTTATATGACAATGGCAATTTGTAATGCTTTTAATCTCATATCTAATATAATATCTGATGCAATCTGTTGTTAATGGACTTAATGAGGGGTGAGGGGTTAATTGACTGGCTGCTCTGACATTTAACATCCCTGAATAGCAATTAAAAATGACTGCAGAGAGGAAGCTTGGGTGGCCGTTGCTGAGGAGACAGACCTGTGAAGTGTGCTCCAGACATGACTGGAGGAGCTTCACAGGGTCCTTGAAAAACACCTTTTCCTGTGGCTTCATCTGAGATAAAAAAAAAAAAAAAATGAAATAAATAATAATAATAATAATGTGTACAAATGTAATGAGTTGGCTATGTAAAATAAGTTGATTCTCTGTTGGTGGCATTGGACAGTAACCTTCAGTGAAGAATGGCAAACTCACCCACCTCATCTGTGATGGGCAGGTAACTGCAACTGGCCCCACATACACTGCACTGCTCTGTGGGAAAAGGCATAATCACAAGATGCACAACTAGCCAGAAACTGTCTCATTTGAGCCATGCTATTAAATAGTTAATTTATAATTTATATTTATATTAATATAGTTGTGGAAGCAAACTGACTTGACATATAATTATCTTACGAGATTGAATGCATGCTTCACAGCAAATGTGGCCACAGCTGGACACAGCAAACTTCGACCCTCTCCTTGTGAAGCACTGATTACAGTGGAACCAGTCCATTTTAAGTCCTCCTCTGCAAACACAATGTTACAATACATAAATGTGAACCTGTAAAATGAATGACTCTACATCACCATAAGGATGGGGACACCCCTGGTCACATACTTTTGAGTACTTTTTCCTGGTGTGGACTTTCCCATTTCAACATGACAATATCCCCCTGAACAACATTAATGCTGCCCAGTTTTGAAATGACATGTTCAAAAGGTGTCAGCTGTAGATTTGCAAAGATTAATTGATCAATTAGTTTTCAACTATTAAATGAATTGCCAACTTTTTTGATAATCTACTTTTCGGCTTGAGTTTTCTTTATCTAATTCCAGCTTCTTAATGTGGATATTATTAGTTTCTTCACTCCTCTATGACAGTTTACGTGGTAAACGGTATCTAAGTTGTGGACAAAACAAGACATTTGAGGTCGTCATGTGGCTTTGGAAAACACTGATTGACATTTACCATCTTCTGGCATTTTATGGACCAAACTAATAATTAATGGACAGATCGGCAATTAAAATGAGTTGCAGTCCTAGTTAGTTCCACACATGCATAGTCTACGTGGCCATGTAGGGTACAGTAACGTTCCATGTAATACGTGTTAGCTGGATTATTTTTCCTACAAATTACACAATGTAAATGTATCACATTCAACCACTTTAGCATGAGGTGATTCGGCAACAACACAACCTACACACTAAGACAATGCTAACCGTTCTTACATATCCACGATGCTAACACAGGTTAATACCAAAGAGTTTGCTAGCTGACGTTAGCTAGCTTAATTGTAGAAAAATAACGTTTGGTTGGCTACTGACGACAGGGAAAGAAACTCACTCAACTTTCGTTGCACTTTGGCTAGAAGATAGCTGCTCTCTTGTGTTATTTTGCCAACATTACCTGTCGGGCTGCTCAAAAGTAGTATCCCAAAAGTTATTTCAGCCGGCTCAGTAGAGCAATCCCGCCTCGGTGGAAGTACAAATAGTGGGTATCGTTCTTTGTTGGCGTAGGCTATTGGATAAATGAGTAAAGGCCCGTTTCTAGTTACTTTATAGAGCCAACCTTTTAACAAAAAGCTAATGTACGCAATTAGAGATAATTCACACTTCCAAAAAAGTAAAAGATTTACAGGAAGTGTATTTAAAACCACATTGCTTATTTTTCTGGTCATCTACACACCAAGGACACTGTTTCCTTTGCATGTTTTGGCCCCAATTAAAAGAAATCACCTCATGGTGTTTAGTAGGCCTGGAACTGACTAAAGTCATTTTATTCCATCCAGGTTGGTTTTTGTAGTTGTGGGTAAAGAAACCCATGATTAGCATAAACATTGGCACCTTGGGAATTCGGTTTTATCTGACCTACATTTAGGTCACCTTGAAATAGGTTCCAAGTTCTTCATGCAAGGGAGATGTGAGCATCTCACCCATGGAATGGGTTTTCAGATGTCAGGAAAACATGACTCATGAAATTAAGCACATTGAGAATCACACACACACAACTTAATCATTTGAGCTGTCACGTAAAATGCAGTTCTTTAATGGCCACATTACAATCTGAAATTCACACTGAAATAAAATCCAAGCCAGATTGTAGGACCCATCTGGGAGCCAAGCCTGTTGGAAAACAAGAAAAAAAATAAAGTTTGGTTGAGGTTCTAATTATATTTCAAATGCACAGCAACTCACCCACCTCAGATACTTCAGGAATTCTGATCAGTGATGATTAGTGGCCCGAGGACTGCCTTTTCCAATATTTCATGCTTCCCTGGGAGGAAATATAAAACAAGTTTAGTACAGCACAATGAAACCAGTTTGATAAAGCAGAAGTTGTGTTGTTACCTGATGCTATACTCCTTGTCCTCCTGGACTTGCAGCTAGAGTCACAGCAGTCACACACATAGCTTAACGCAGAGTTGTCCAGCAGCTGCCAACTGAGTTGATGAATAAAGAGTCATTCAAAATTGTTCCATGGACATGTTATTTAATCCAGAATCCAACATGCTGCAATGTGTCTGCAACATCAGAAAACTGTGCCAATGTGGAATACCTCAAGATCTTAATCTTGAAAATAAATTGATATATTTACCCATGCTTATTGACGTAGTGGCAGGCCTTTTTGGTATCATCAAGACCATTGGGCTCCCAAGCTACAAGATTGCAGTGGATAAACACCTGTTGTGGAGTTGAAGAGTGCAGATTGCAAGGCATAGAAGTTCAGTATTTAAAGTCTTTCATCTAAAAGATGTGCATGCATAATCTATATTCTAGAATTACAACTGGTTTACCTCTTCTCCAAGAGCAAACCTAAAGGCTTGAAGGGATAGGCGGATCTCTGAAGACTTTGTCCTCGGCTCAAACCTGGACCGTGATATTGTGCTGTCCACGAGACACCTGTGTGGTTAAAAATCATTTTAATTTGCTTTCCCCAGACAAAAAGCAAGTCAGTCAAGCATTTTTATTGCCAGTGCAACAGGAGTACCCCTTATTGGTGATTATCGGATATATACTGCTTTCAGGCTGCAGCTCCAGTGTGTGAGCTGCTACGCATTCCTCAAGAAACAGCAGCATGGGCTGATGGTTCCTCTGTGCCACAGTCGCCATGATGGGGATCATGGAGCCCAGAGGAAAGATAGTAGATGTAGCAGGGCCTGAGAAGTCATCTACAGCAATAGAGAGGAGAGTCATTAAGGTTAGAGTCACTGTGAGAGCGATCATTTCCCATGATGTCATGTTTTACACCCACCATTCATGATGCCAATGTGGAACACAAGATCTCCAAACCCGTAGGTTTGGAACACTGGTTCATAAAACAGAGGAGACCAGTTGTCAGGCCTGCACAAAATAAAACAGCGTGAACTCGTGCCATTAAACAGCTATACATGTAGACCATTGTAGTAGTATGAACACAAACCTCTGAAAAGTACAGACAACTGGGTGACTGTAGGCCAGAAAGCGAGAATCAGAAGAAAGGTAGGTCAGGTCATTGATGTACATCAGCTGATCCCCAGTAACCTATGGAAGACAAACATCACTAAAGCTGTAGAATTACTGGACTGAAAGTTTGCTGGTATTACTGTGATACTCACCATTTGCCTGAAGTTACAGTCATTAAAAGCCACATTGAAAACCACATCCCTGGCTGAAACGCTGGTAGGAGAACAACTACCCAGACGAAAGAGCGATAGGTCAGCCTGGGATTTGGTCTCCGTCCACACCAGCCTCACAAATCTGGCATACAGTCCAGTTTCATGTCTGTAAGGATACAAGCACAAATAACTCAAGTTTATACCCAATTTCAGATAAAGATGATAAATTGTCTTGCATTCCACCACAATATTACCTGCATACACAGCCATGGTCACTGACAAGCTCAAAAGCAGGGCAATTTGCCAAACGAAAGCCATCTTGACTGATGCCTGCTTCTGACCCTTAGGGTGCTTTTATTTCGTTTGACTGGGAGAGGTTAATCAAGAAAACCGCTTTCACCTGGTGTGTGTCAACAGTCTCAGGTGCAGCGGCCACCAATCTAATTACAGCTTGGAAATCAACTCATTGCATCACACATGATACCCATTTCATTTTGATATGGTGCAGCTTGATCACCGACATGGTAACCAATGTCATGTTTTGTGGAAACGTGTTACTTTTCAGAATTTACATAAAAAGACATTATGAAGTGACATTTCACACATCCCTTTTTTTAAAGATATTTTTTGGGCATTTTCAGCCTTTATTTTTGACCAGACAGATGAAGATATTAAAGGGGAGAGAAAGGGGGAATGACATGCAAAGGGCCACAAGTTAGAGTCAAACCCTGGCCTGCTGTGTCGAGGACCAAACCTCTATATATGGACGGCCACTCTACCAACTGAGCTATATGGCCACCCACACATATGTTTAAACATGTACCGTGCTTATATCGTTTACATTATATTAGCATGAAAGAATCCCACCGATGGGCAAGGTGAGGAAACAAGGTATTAACCTCAAACATTTCTTTGCCGGTGCAACCATGCTGCAGGCATTGCATACTGGTTGAGTTGTAAACAGTGTCAGTGTATAGTTGCCGTTTTATCTTCAACACTTGCACCCACATATTGCTTGATTTTAACTATATGGCCAGAAAATAAGAATACCCTATGCTACTTTGGAATGCAGAGCATTGTGGGCCAAAATTGCATTTGTCAGAATGTATTTTTTACATAATGTAAACTGGAGCCCTTTAATAGGTTTTTAATGATAGATTTGTTGCAATAATGCATAAGGGCATTATCAGAACATATGGCACGATTTTCAGCAAGAGCTTTAGTCTGTATTCTTGAGTTAGAGCTTGTAAATCATATAGGCTACACTCTAATCATGGGTCCAAGTGCCACATTGTAATAGAGTCTCCAGAGACTGATAATTCAGCTGCTCGTTTAACTGGACAGCCAAACTTTTTAGTCAGTTGTATTGAAGCTAACACTAGTGATGAGTTTACAGGCTTTGATATTTACCACATAGCAAGTAATTGTGTAGCATGTTACAGCTCAGATATGAGACAGACTTTAACGTCTCGATACTTATACTGTTTCACTCCCTGGATTGATGCAATAGCTTTTAATACATTTATATATAAAAAGAAAAAAGTAGAAGCTCACTGAAGTTCACACCAAGTTTATTTGTACAGAGGGGTTAAGATTTATGACTGATGATTCAAGTTAGTCAGTTTCATATCATGTAAAGCTGATCAATAGTCTTGTAAGCAAGGAGGCCGAGGTCATCCGCTACTGGCCCCTCTGTTGTCATCATGTCCATCATCTTGGGCTGGGCCTTCTGTTGAGAAGGGTTGTCCATATCCGTTTTCAGTCATGTGTTAGCCAAGACAGTTTCAGGACATCAAGACCTTAAACCCTAAATACTTATTGCACCTCAGCTGCAGTGAGAGACACCTCCAATATGTCGTTGACGTTTGAGTCAGACGGATCAATTATGATCAGGGGTCCCAACACAGAATTGTGACTAAAGCCGTTGGATTCTGAAATGAGAAAGATTACTTCATGAGGAAACAGCACACAAAATAAAAAAAAAAAAAAAAAAAAAAAACGACATTGGCAGAAGAGTGATACCCCATTCAACATCTCTTTTTAAGCGATGTGTGCAGGATGAATCACAGCAGCGACAGACGGAGCTCTTAGAAGGGTCATCAAATAGTTCCCATCTGAGAACAGGAGGGATTGCAGAGAGTTATCAGCATGGTGTTTCACACAAATTAGGCATACTGGCATGAGATTTCAGGTTTAAAACAATAAGTTTACATTAGCTCTATGATCTGTATCCACAACGTTACACTTCCTGCTAGAGGTCATTATCTTCAACTTTGTGTTGGAATTATAAACAGATTTATGAGGACTGTTTAACTGCTCCTCAGATTTCTGCAGGGTTAATTCAGATAGCTAGACTGTGCAATCTGAGTTCTGTTGCACAACTACATTAACTTTAGACACATACATGGTCCTTCTAAGTTAGTTTCTTCACTAGGCCATTTTTCAGTAGCACTGTGGTTGTATGCCAATAAACCAGAGTATGTTTTTCCTCCCATCCTGAAATGCTATGTTGACTAGCAAGATCCCCGCTGAAGCGCTGAGGATGAAGGTTTGGCAAAGCAAGACTAACTCTATAGTCTTGTGAGTTTGTGTTTGAGGAAACCTTGGTGCAATTATCCAATTCATTTACAATATAGTGCATTCAAATACAGTAGTTTATTTTTTATACAATCAGTGCTGGATAAAAGTTAGGATCGTTTGTAATTTAAAATGTTATTCACTCATGCTTTATGTTAAACCAAGATTAAATAAATACTTTACTCCAGTGCTGTTGATGTGGTCATTGAACTTGAAGGTAATCATTTTTCAAAAAGGTCTTAAATGATTCTTTAATTACCTCTGATCTCCCTTTACATATTGGCAGGCTTTCTTGCTTTCATCAAGAGCTTCAGGATCCCATGCAACCAGTTTACAGTGAATGTACACCTGAGGAGCACATCAAGTCAACATTTGTTATGAACAAGTTAGTTCTTATAGCAGTTACCATTTACCCTCTTACCTCCTTTCCAAGACCAAACTTGAAGGACTGCAGTGAAAGGATGAGTGCAGACGAGTGGTAGCGAGGGAGGAACACAGAGTTGGTCTTCATGCTCTCCAAAAGACACCTAAAGAAATTTAAAACTCAAGATTTAGACTTCATTCCAGAAAATTGGAAAAATGAATCCATATCTAAAAATCATACCCCTTATTGCCAATGATGGGGTAAACCGGGCTGTCAAGCTGCAGTTTTGGTGTAGTGGCGGCCACACATTCCTCCATGAGCAACAGCAAGGGTTGGTGGGACTTCTGCTCCACTGCCGCCCATATTGGCATGAACGAACCCAGAGGGATGACATTTGTCTTTGCTACACCTGTTAATTGCGCTGTAGACGAAAGTTGACAAAAAAATAAAATAGAAAGTGTCTTTCGGTATACTCTTGTATTTGGTCCTCTGAAAACTTACCATTGAGGAGTGCCATGTGGAAAACTAGACTGCCTCGGCCTTCAGAAAAACTGGATCCAGAGTCCAGGAAAGTGGGGACCCACCCCACAGGACTAAAATAATGAAAACATTTTCTCATCTCACATTTCAACTTTAAACTGACATTTTATTCAAAAGACTCCTACCTTATATAAGCACACTCAATGGGATACACAAAGGCAGCAGGCTCTGACTTTTTATTTGGTCTGAAAGTCAGCTCATTTTGATAGAGGAGACTTCTTCCTTTCATCTGTAGAAAAAAAAAAAGTGTTACAACACTAAAGAAGCAGGTATTTAAGTAAAAAAAAAAAAAAGTTACATTACCTGTCTTTTAAACTTGCAATCAACTAGATAGTAGTTGAAGTGTATTTCCCCCTCGCCGTTGGGTAGAACATTAAATTTAGATGGTAAGCAACTTCCAAGGAAGAAGCGAGCTGCATATGGCACCAACGCCGCATTGATCCTCCATGTGATCATTACCGAGTCTTCCTCACAGGCTACTTTGATATCTGCAAACAAATTCTCATGACACCAGTTTTTGAAACACTAAGCTAATGGTAATGACACACTACAACATACACATGCAAATACCTGTAGTTGCATCAATTGTTGCCAAAACAGCCACAATGATCACACCAAAGTACAGCTGAGCCCCCATGACTGAATGATTCAGATCACATTGGAAGTGTTACTATTTGTAGGCTTCCTGCCAAATTAGCGTAATGATTAACATCTGTGTAGGAGTAGGCCTGCTCTTCAATACACTGAGGTGTTTTTGTACATTCTCACAATTTCATATACAGTTTGTTGCAGTGTTCATTTTGACAACTTCTAAATGAAGAGGAACATAACTTTACCTTTATTCAAGTAGTTTATTGTACATAGAGTAGGCTAGCCTACAATTCTGATTTGTGTACCATACTTTATACCTCTACTTTGCTACATTTCAGAGGCAAATGTTGTATTTACTGCATTTATTTAACACCTCGGCCACATTCAATCTCAAAACTGTGTGTTGAATTGTTTCCTCGCAATGGTGTGGAACGGTGTGTAATGGTTTTGAGATAATCCAGACAGTTAAATAATCCTTGTTTATTGGCTGTGTCACAGATGAGAGGTATCTGTAAACTGTAAAAAAATAAAAAGGCAGAGTGTTTATTGAGAGCACAACAGGGTGTTCAACGTACCCCCGTTTCAGTTAAAAAACAACGTTTCTAAACAACTATTTCTAAAGCGTGATATTGTACAAAAAAAATTATAAGTAAATTATGTAGGCCTAAATATTGCTGTCCATGTAAAAGTTGCTGTGAGTTTAGAAATAGCTGTTTTTTGTTTGTTTTTTTAATCAGAGCGGAACCACCTTTCTGTGTTGTTTAACGCCATCACGTCCGGAGCGTTTAGCGTTGTACACAGGAAGTAAATTCAAGTCAGACAGAGAAGGAGGTTGTAATTTGCAAATATATCAAGTGTTTTGGTCAGTTAACAGTTTATATTATTTCGAGTTGTTGTACATTGTTTATTCAAGATGCTGATCAAAGTTAAGGTAAGACCATTGTTTTATGTACGCTTACACGCGACGCTGGCTCGTCGCTGCTGTTGGGTTAACGTTAGCCCGCTAACACAACTGACCCGGTTCGCTGATTTATTTTTTGGCCGGGGGCAGTAATTTATTATAATGTAGCTAACGTACACGTATATCATTTTATCCTAAACCATTTAAAAACGTCTGCCTGGTTTTTGGCTCAATATTAAGTGGACTACCAACTAGCTATCCACATGCTGCTGTTTTGGGTAACGCTTGTCGCCATTCAATTGCTATGTTGTTATTTGATAGCTTGCTAACTTAAACGCATCACCAAAGCAGGTTAGCCTATTCCTTGGCCGGTGTTGCACAAAATATGGGACTTTTGGGATTCCGTTAAGCTGGAGGATAGTAGACCACTACTAGACACCAGTTTCTGTTATTATATACTATGGCTGGAACGATACATCTTAATCTGCTGGTTGATCGAAAGAATTTCTTTTGTGATTTTTATTAGGCGAAATGCCACACATTCTCTGGATCTTAGCTTCTCCATTGAATCTAAATATTTGTAGGTGTCGGTGTTTATATCCTTGGAAATGCAATGTGGGAAAAATGCATTGACAATACAGCTTAACATCTGAGGAGTCATATAATTTGGTGTACAGGACAGGTTTTTTTTTCCTTCATGTGAATTCTGCCTTGTGTTGATTTTAGAGTGTGAAATTTCAGAAACCAAAGCTGGTGGTGTGATCATGTTATTATGTTTCAGACTCTCACTGGGAAAGAAATCGAGATCGACATTGAGCCCACAGACAAGGTGAAATATAAGAGTGAAATGACACACTGACCTGTATTCTGTTGACTCTCAAGGCACCCTATCATTACTAAATGTCTTGTCTATATGTACATGAAGGTGGAGCGAATTAAAGAGAGGGTGGAAGAGAAGGAGGGGATCCCCCCGCAGCAACAGAGACTCATCTACAGTGGAAAACAGATGTGAGTTCCTCCAACATTAACTTATTTTGCTCTGTAGTCACTGTGAGATGCTCTTATTTCTCCACAATCTTCTCTAAACCGTCTTCTGCTCTCTCCTGTGTTGTTTTGCTCCCAGGAATGATGAGAAGACAGCTGCAGACTACAAGATCCAGGGAGGCTCAGTGCTCCATCTTGTGTTGGCGCTAAGAGGCGGCTCAACGCTCCACAGGCCCTGTATACACCTCTCCTCCCTGTCATGAATCGCTTTTGTCATGGGGCCAGCGAATGCCAACGCTTTAGGTCACCGTCTAACCATGTTTCAGCACCGAGATCTGAAACCCCACGCTCCTGGACAGACGCAAAAAAATAAATAAATAAACCAACCAACAACAGCAACAACGAGAAAAAGGACGTTCTAATTCCTTTGTAAATGTTTTTTGTAAAACCACATTGGCTTTCTTAGTTTGACCAGTTGATGCACATACCCATGCAATACAAAAGACAAGTTTGAAAACACTGTTCTTTTTGCTTGTGAATAAATGCTGATGTTGATTTAAGTGTTTTCCTCTAATACACACAGACACTAAGACAAGTCCCTGCTGACGATTCTGAAAACTGATTTTTATTAGAAAATGACATGAAACAGAAGATTTAAAGACAATTTACGACAGAATACTCATCCTAGTCTTTTCTTTACAGCTTAGTTAAGGTAGTGGTCTGAAACAGTCTGGTAAGAGATTGCACTGAAGTCCATTTAGAGCACCATTGCTGACATCCAGTATCCAGAGTGTTTTTAAATGGAGGCTCATTGTTATGAGATGCGTCATATTAGTGAGGCAATGCACTGCCTTCATCTAAATGTCTTCTCAGCCCACTGTTTTGTCTTCAACAAAGGTTTGTATCAGAGATTTTTCATGAACTTAGTTAATTGTGCTCATATACTTAAAATCTGAAATATAGATCTTGTAGATAGTATCATGCCCATTCTTCTTGTATCACTATACAGTCTTCTGAAAATAAAGTAACTCTGGAGCCTCTGTAAACAATAGAATAGGAGATACTGGTTAGGAAAAGTATGCTTGAATGAAAATGATAAAAACATGGTTAAATGACCACCGCTTACATTTAAACCATTTCTTGGCCTCCAAGACCAAATATACCAGTTGCATTTGTTTTTGTACATGCAAAAAACTCAGTTCTTCAGAGGATGAAAGGCACAGGAGAATTAATTAGGAGGATACTCTGAGCTGTTTAGCTGAATGAGTCATGACAAATATGCAACACATAAAGGGGCTTTAACACCGCCCACGGTAACCCGTTGCCTCATTTAAATGACAAAGCACTTTTGATCACGGGGGTAGGGGTAGAAAGTGATTGCCGACCATGTAAGGCTGCACGATAGAAGGAAAATATCTAATGCGATTGCAATAGGATTCAGGATATTTAGGGAATGATCATGTTTGTATCATTATTCTAATTTTCATTGACTATAGTGTGGATATTTGCGAGGATCTGTACCAAACAAAGATGTTTTCAGTAGTCTGTAGCATAGGACTTGTAGGCCGTGACGTCACTGCAGCACCACAATACTTCATTCAGAATGGTTTGCGCATATTTTGCCTTTAACAAATATTGCACCCCCTCTGCGATTTAGATATTGCACTAGTCCATATTGCGCTTATTGTGCAGCCCTAATGGACAGATTCTGCTCTGTTGCCCAGAGGTCATTGTGCTGAACTTTTGGTGGTAACCACCGGGCTAAGGAACCGCTTTTAAAATGCTTTGCTTTTTTGGACTACACTGATGCAGGTAGGTGGTTGCAACGGTGTGAAACCAGAATAAGGTTGTGTTTAAAATCCTACACCCTTCAATCTCACATTTATGTCCTTGTGTTTCCCAGTAAAATCTTGTGTACTGGTTATGAGCATTTTATACTAATAGTAGTGAGTCATTTAGTAGTAGTGTTTAGCTGCTTTTCAACAAACCGAAGATGGTAAAGGCAAATAGTTCATAAAGGAAGTCACTTGAAAGGGAGTAAAGGGGTGCTATGTGAGGACAACTGATCTAGTGGCGTCTACTGAGTGACAGGAGCCACATTAAAGTACATATTTATAGAATGAAACAAGTACAATCAGCTTCAGTAGCTTTAAAATAAAAAATAAAAATAAGAACATGGATGGTACAAAGTTTCTACGGAGAGTTGTCATTGCAAAAATTCTAAAAATCGACTGATATTTTAGTATTTCCATAACATAAGGGCATTTTCAAAGCTTGTGCCATATTAAATAATGCCATCAGTCAGATTTACACTTGGATTCCAGAGGGGGAAACTATGCAAGTTCACGAGGTTCTTCAGTCGTAAAAACACCAGAAACATCAGGAATTTCAGAAACTGCAGCTTTGACGGTAGTATATAAGGTGAGACAGCACAGAAAACCTTCCGTCAGTGAGAGGCGAATGCCTGCTGACTCATCCACAGACTGTTGTCATAGTCCCGTTGGACTGAACGGCTGTTGTCACTGGCCGGCAGCATCCAATCCAGGGAAGGAGTCGATCTGGACTGTATCCTGAAAGGCTGATCCTTGGCTGGTGTAAGATATGCGGACCCTCATCTTCAGGCTCACCTGGAGGTGGAAGGATTTTAGATTAGTGTGATGCAGCTAGAACCAGCACTGCTTCAACTGGGATGGAAGTAAGAAAAGTTGAAATTTGAAATTTGAAGAAGATTTGGAACTGGGACATCTCACGCGCCACACACTCGCCCAGACGGCCACCCACACACAAAAAGAGGGATGGGTCACACTCCGGATTGATCTGACCGTGTGTGTGTGTGTGTGTGTGTGTGAGAGAGTGACTGAGTGAGTGAGTGAGTGAGTGATTGAGTTAGTGAGTGTGTGTGTGTGTGTGTGTGTCAAACCCACCTTGTTTGGATTGTTAAGGACTACCATCTGGGTCACCTTAGCTGTGCCTCTTGCAGGAAGAGAGTCACCACTTGGAGCCTTCATGTGTAACTGGACACTCTGCGGGGGGAGATCAAATTAAACTTTGATGTTTAAAGTACCAAAACTCCTGCATGTTTTTCAGGTCCATTTACTGCACAAAATACTACCACTGAGAACATGACAGGGTCTCAAACCTACACTCTGCAAGCAATAGTGACTGGTCAAATGAAGCAAGACAGTAGGTGTAACAAAGTATACAGAAATTGTGTGCAAAATATGTATATTCTGCCACAAGCTGCTGAATTTTCTGGTGAATCTTGGCAGGCAAAAGACATTGTAAGAAAGAAAGAAAGCGTGCTTAGTGAGCTTGTGAGGGACAGGGTGTTTTATCCACAGGTAATGAGACAAACCTTGGGCACTGCGGCCTGCAGAGTGAAGCTGCTGATGTCTGACTCAGTGGAGTTGGAGGCTGTTAGTGTGACTGTCAGGCCCGTGTCTGACTGTTTCTCACAACTTAGTGTCAAAGTCACACCGTCTTTCTCATACACTGGCACTGTAGGAGCTGTAGGAACTATGGAGAACAGATATAATAACATAGTGCATTTAAAACAAATATTGAGCAAAAAAAAAAAAAAAGGATTATCTGATGGCCTGTTTCAGAAGAGTGAACACAAGTTTTAGTCTCGTAAATTTAGCATTCTCTAGTTTCATGTCCATAATCATTTCCTCTTTTGTTCAGTCTAAACTTGTGATCGTGTATGTGTGTGTGTGTCTGAGGGTCACACCTGGTGCGAGGGGTGCAGGCTCTAACACTCCTAGCAGATCCAGGAGGTCTCCTCCAGCAATGCTGGCTGTGTTGATGAGCAGACCCGGTGCTGGAACGCCTACTGCTGGGCTGGGCTGCAGAGTCTCGTCAGAGCCTCCCAGCAGGTCCAAGAGATCACACACCTGAGGAAAGCCACAGACAGGAAGAAGAAACAGACTCAGTTTTTAACTGGCATTAACATCCACCCTGAGTGATCGGATCACAAGTGGACAGCTCTATTACAGGTGAAAATTCTCTTAGGACTCATTTAAATTGGATCGCAAAAAACATATTTGGGGGTGGTTTGAGCCGCATGTCATAAACTGACATTTACACACACTCGCACAACCAGCCTATATGCAAATGTAAAGGATGTACGCGTTTATTTGCATATGGAGAGGGGAAGTGAGATCCAATAATAAGTGGTCACTAAGGACGCATTTGGAGACACTTTCTACAGAGGGGTGAAAACACACGCACCTAGAACAGTCCATTTGTGATCTGATCACTCCGGACAGTGGAGTGGCAGCTGTGGAACCTTAACCTGAACAGAACACATTGCTCTGCGTATTCTAAGCAAATGCTTCTAAGGACATTAAGGCTATGCGAATGTTCTTTGAACAAACATTTTCATGAAACAAGATAACAGAAGTCACCAAAAGTTAGCTATTAACGAGAAACGTCTACAACTGTATCCTCAGCTCTGTATTTGATATTTGTGTATTTCAACAGAACATTGTTGCTTAACAGGTTAGATTGACTTCTTTTCAGTTAAAAATAAAACATGAGGCTAGCAAACTAAACCCTGGACTGTGGAAAAAGGGCATACTTTGCATCAAGTACTGACATTTACCTAGTCTCCCTCTGCAAATGAGAAACCACTATTTATTATGGACAGCCGATAAGAGAGGGTATGATAATTTAACACTTGAATATTTAGAATATAGCTCATCACATACAAACAGATATTAACTTAGAGGCAGGTATTTGTGATGTCAAGAGCGCAGTTACTTTTGTAAGACTACACTTATGACCTGTGCTGACACACTGGTTCATAATGTTCCACAGTCATTAGACAGCTTAGAGCTGATGCTTGAATAGTTATCAGTAAAATAAACAGGTCATCCAATACATTGACATCAGATACAGAGAAATTAAATTGGAAAATCTAGACAGAGGTCATAAGTCCAGTCTTGAGTAACCAGCTGTCGTATATCATGCATCTGTGTCAATGTAATGTACCTGGTTAGCAGGCTGCGGGGGCAGCAGTGGCTCTCCCTGCTTGATTTTGGCTGGTTGGATGTCTTTAATGGCCTCCCCCGTTGACTCTCCGTTGGTATGACCCGAGGAGTTCTTTTCAATCACAGGCATCCTCTCCAGCACTGCTGCCCTGCAGAGAGACGGAGGAACATCTCAACTCTTTATGGCCAGAAAAGAAAACAATTGGCTTCTACTATCAATTGTATAAATCTGCTGTAAAAACAATATAGACGAAAAATAGTTCTAAAAACAGAAATATATTATATTACGTGAAAAATATGAAAAGTGGACTTCTTCATTGTGCTGTTGCATACCTCATGTGATCATATTTTTTGAACAGGGCATTGTATTCAACTGCCCTCTGCTGGAGCTCCACATCTATACAGCTGCCATAGATGCTGACGATGCTTCTGATGCGACTGGCAGTGGTGAAGTGATGTAGAGAAAGATAAGCAGTTAGGGGACCGCTGAAAAACTACAGCAACTATTCAGAAATTGTCTGAATCAGGAATAATTTCTAAACAACCCCGTGTAATTGTTTCGTAGAGCCTTTAAATTCTTTGACCAATAAACCTGTCCTAAACTTACAGTGGGGCTCGAAAGTTTGGGCACCCCAGGTAAAAACTTGTATTAATGTGCATAAAGAAGCCAAGAAAAGATGGAAAAATGTCCAATGACAGATTAGACATTCGTATAATATGTCACAAAAAGATAGATTTTATTTCCATCATTTACACATTGCAAAGGTTTGGGCCCCCTGCAGAGTTTATAGCATGCACCGCCCCCTTTGGAAACATGAGACCTGACAGTGTCATGGATTGTTCTCAATTATTGTCTGGAAAGACCAGGTGATATCAGTTTTAAGGTTTTAAATGCCCAGACTCATCTGACCTTGTCCCAACAATCAGCACCATGGCTTCTTCTAAGCAGTTGTCTAGAAAACTGAAACTGAAAATAGTTGACGCTCACAAAGAAGGAGAAGGCTATAAGAAGATAGCAAAGCGTTTTCAGATGCCAATAGCCTCTGTTCGAAATATAATTAAGAAATGGCCATCATCAGGAACAGTGAAAGTTAAAGCAAGATCCGGAAGATCAAAAAAATATCAGACAGAACAGCTCGCAGGATTGTGAGAAAAGCAAGTCAAAACTCACGTTTGACTGCCCGATCCATCCAGAAAGACCTGGCAAGCACTGGAGTTGTGGTACACCATTCCACTATAAAGAGATACTTGTACAAATATGGTCTTCATGGAAGAGTCATCAGAAGAAAACCTCTTCTACGTCCCCACCACAAAAATCAGTGTTTGAAGTTTGCAAATGAACATATAGACAAGACTGGTACATTGTGGAAACAAGTTCTGTGGACCGATGAGGTTAAAGACACCTCAAAATCCACGGTGGATTACATCAAGAAGCGTGAACTGAACATTTTGCCATGGCCTTCACAATCTCCTGACCTCAACATAATTGAAAATCTAGGGATAGACCTTAAAAGAGCAGTGCATGACAGACAGCCCAGAAATCTCAAAGAACTGGAAGACTTTTGTAAGGAAGAATGAGCGAAGATACCTCAAACAAGAATTGAAAGACTCTTGGCTGGCTACAAGAACTGTTTCCAAGCTGCGATACTTGCCTGGGGGGGGGGGAGTACAAGGTATTAACTCTGCAAGGTGCCCAAACTTTTGCAGACACCATTTTTTTGTTCTCTGTTATTTTGAAAGTGTAAATGATGGAAATGAAATCTAACTTTTTGTGACATATTATTTGAATGTCTAATCTGTCATTTGATGCCTTTTGGAGATTTTCCATCTTTTCTTGGCTACAACTCAACATATCAAAATGCTAATTCTTATGGTACTATTGTTTTTTTTCATCATTTTTTCATTATTCCCCTTCACTGAAATGTGTTGCAATGTTATTATCACACTCAAATGCTGTTCGACAGTGTTTGGGGGGTTTTGTTCATCAATAAATGGCCAGCTTGTTTTCTCAACACATGACAAAGTAACCATGAACTGGTTGTGACCAACTGACCATTTTGACCACAAACTGTACTGCATTCTTTTGAGACAAATACTGTACATTTATACTAGTCGCAGTGTCCTGCTGCTGTGCTTTAATCAGCTGTTTGGTATGAGTGAGAAGTGTTTCTTACTCCACATTATCAGTGATGCGGGTACTCAGTTTCATGGTGGCAGTCAGAGCAAAGCCTCTGGTTGCCGGGGACGACATGTGGGACTGCAGAACCGTTTCCAAAGCGTCCAGGACGTCGTCCTCTGTGACCTGATTGAGAGATGTGTCAAAACAGGGTCTGAAAAATGACTCTTATTTTTTAATAATGAAACTAGTGATAAACATGGCACATTTAGCTTCTTCTCTTCATTGTCATGATCTAGCAATCTAGGTTGAATCACTACAACTAATATCTATTTGTATCATACTATAAAACTGTGTTTGTGCTGCGTGTACCTGAACAGCCTCTGTCTCCTGACATTCTCCTCTCAGCAGCAGGTCTCCATATTCTCCTATACACCAGCACGCCACCTGCACCAAGGATTGCTGCACAGACAAATGTTGCAATCACATAAATACTACCCACAATAAAATATGATCATAGAGTAATACTGCAGGAGTTTGCAGTTTTTGGGAGCAATTTGAAATATCAGAACTACTGAATTCACTGGAAGATAATGTGGTGGAAGATGGGAAACTACACCACACTGCAGATGAGTACATGACTGCTCATCTGTCTTGGTTCCACAAATAAACATAGTTGCATCAACCAATTTCAAACTGAAAGCTCAGCCATTCTCAGTGCCATGGAACCAAACCAGTTATGTCTGGTTCAAGACTAACGCAGACTTTTCTTTAATAAACTTGCACACTTGTGCACATTATGTTGTGCTGCAAAAATTATCCTCAATCCAAAGTACATGATTTTTTTCTCTCTGATATATGGTATGCAAATATTACGAGCATCACTTGTGTCAGCGTGGCTTAACTGTGAAATATTTTGTGTGTGTGTTTGTGTGTGATTACACAAACACACACACACCCACACACCCACACACCCACCCACCCACCTGTGAGATGTCTGTAAGCAGGGCTCGGTAAAGCTTGTGGACAGTGTAACAGTGGAGCTCTGAGGCGTTGGTGATGAGCTGGATCAAGTTGGGCACCGTTTCATCTCTCACATCGCCCCCCGCCTGGCAGATTGGAAATCAGAGTAAAAACACACACACCCAACTCCATTAGCTAGACAGATGGCGCAAGTATTTGGGTCAACCTGTTTTCCCACCCAGACACAATGACCTCACTTGGGGGGATGCTTCCATCACAGTTCATATACATTATAAAAGGATATTTACAGATATGTGTTTAATCTTTAATTCATGCTACATCTCTAACATTACCCTTTTTTAATACACTTGCTCCACACCTCCTTTTCTGTACAACCCATTCAGTAGACAATGTTAATGTTGTGAGTGAGAGAACCTCATGTAAGAGGCAGCAGGGTGAGTGGCTCAGTCTGTATTTACCGTGGTGAGGACATGCAGGATGGTGTCAATGTGCCAGCGCTGGGAGGGTGCATACCTGACAGAGACAGAGAGACACACACACACACACACACACTCAGTGGTAAGTCAGATAGACACACATACAGTGAGGAAAATAAGTATTTGAACACCCTGTTATTTTGAAAGTTCTTCCACTTAGAAATTATGGAGGGGTCTGAAATTGTCATCATAGGTGCATGTCCACTGTGAGAGACATAATCTAAAAAAAAAAAAATCACAATGTATGATTTTTTTGTAACTATTTATTTGTATGATGCATCTGCAAATATATTTCAAATATTTATTTTCCTCACTGTACAACACATCCATAAAATCAAGTTCATGAAGAGGTAGCGTGCGTACATTAGAAACAGAGAAGGCTATTCATCGTCAGAGAGCCACGAAAAGAGACGGGTATCATTGAGAGTGGAGACAGACACAGCCTGACACACGCACACACACACACACACAAATGTATTCACTTGCACACAAATGTACAGTATGTGTTCATACATGCATAGATACTATATGTGTAATACAATCATGTACGTATGTGCACATTTACGCGTCTGCTGTGTGTAATTTACCTCTCTGCAGCGTTAAATATGCCGCTGGCAGCATGAGCCTTCAGCTCAGCTGGGCAGGAGGAGAGGAAGACGAGCAGCTCCTTCATCATGGAGCGGATGTTGGAGGCTGACACCAGCGCCAAGGAGAGCTCCAATGCACGGCTGGAGAGTTGGCCAAAGAGGATTAATGTTAGTAATTCTGTATACATTAATGTGCTTTCAGACAGCAAGAGCTTGCCAAGACACCGCCATTGTTTTGAATCTAAATACAACGGCAACTGTGCCACCATGGTCTGTGGAAGGGAGGTTAAACGTTTTCCTTGTCTGCGAGTGCCCTGGATCATACACGCATTATACACTCCAGCAGAGAACAAGATCAGTGAAGAGAAACGGACTTGGAGCAACATTAGTTTTAAAGTTTGATTATCTGGTCTGGATCAATAACAGTTATGAAAACAAAACTTAATTGTGTCATTCTGCACAACAGTTTTCCTATAATAACATATGCATCCTTTGTTTGTATTATTACTTTCATGAGAGCATCAGAAAATGTTCCAAACACAAAATAAGGAAATTACAGACTTTGAGACGTTTCCTACATTTAGGAGGATTCATTTCTATTTCTAAATGATCTGTTCCCTGAATATGTAGATTTTCTTTTATCAAATCATGTCAGTAGACTCTCTTAAAACTCCCATTAGGGGATGATATTGAAAAAGCATAACAGTGTACTGAACATCTGTAGAATACCAGCTGTGCCTGACAAGCAGAGAAGAGGTGAAAGTTACCGCTTGACAGAAGCATCCTGGTCCTTCAGGCAGTCCACTATGGTTCCCCTGTGGCGTTGCACTGCATTGTGGTCTGTCCCAACAATCTTTTGAAGAGATGTCATGGCAATGTACCTGGACATGCATACAGAACAGCCAAAAACAAAGATGTCCTTTATTAAAGTACAAACTGCATTATGATGAAGAGGTTTACGCTGCAGTCATTTAGAGTCAGAATATGTAGTGTAGCAGAATAAAATAAAAATAAAATTCTAACCATCAGTTAGAAATAAAGAATATTGACAGGGCTGTATAAACTTAACTTTCTCAACTCTACAATATAAATAATTTGTCTTTCCACTGTTCAATATTTATGTATGCACAGGAGATATGTCATCTATCCAGGCAGGTCTTGCGGGAATAAACCAGTCCTATTACTGTCAAACAGCCACAGGGACAATCACGGGCCCTGCAGGTAAAACCAGCTGGACCTGCCTGGCCACACAACCCCTATGGAGACAAACCCCAAAAAATAGTAGCATAACAAAACCCCAAGGAACCTGATACAGGTCTCCACACTGCCTTATGAAAAATGACACGGCCCAAAATTGAGAGATCAGCATTAACAGACAGACAGTGACCTTCTGGTGTGGCTCTAGAGAAACGGCTCCAGGGAAAGTGATTAGTGAGCTCAGATTGATAACAGCTTGTGGGGAGGTTTCTCTCTCTGGCTGCAACGAGATTGCCGTTGGCCTTGTGGAATGGAAAAGGTAAAATGACCCTGAGAGATAAGAGAGGAACGATGGGGGAAGAGATGTAAAGGGAAAGAGAAACAGGAATGTGAGGAGGAAAGAACGTGCTGGAAAAGAGAGCAACACTAACCGAATGTTCCTGTCGTTGTTCAGGAGAAATCTTCCCAGGATGTTCACAGCCAGAACCTGTGGTGCAAGTGAAATGACGCATGTGTGCATTTATTAATTAATCAGGTAACATCATTCCTTATGTGTTAAGGTGGTTAAACACAATGAGAAGTGCTGCTAGTCTCTCACCCTGAGGCCGCTCTCTGACTTGATGTCCAGCACGGTAAGAACAGTCTCATACAGCACGGCGTTGCCCACAGTCTTAGTGCTGTCAGTGTTGGTTGCCACCTGTATGGCAGGTCAAACACACATCAGTATATTACTCATACAACAATATACATTCCTTTATATATAACAGACACTAAAGTGACATTTTGAGCATAAAGAATCATTTTTGCTTGTCTACATTTGACAGACGTGATTCAGGCTTGTACATTTGCTGTTTCTACCAACCCGTTTGGGGCAAGTCTTTCCACATCATCTGGCACATAAGATGTGATGTGCTCTACATGTTCCAGTATGTTTAGATTAAAACAAACTAGGTGACTAACTATGTAGTCAGCATTAGCAGTAAGACCCATAATGTCATAGGAAGGACACAGACAAAAAATACTTGGCACTGGATAACTTCTGTGTTCTGACTTCAAAACAAAGAACAAAGCACATAAAAATAACAAAAAAACAAATTTTTATCTGATGTTTTTTTTTCATGTGAAAGTAAACAATGGACCTGAGCTAGTAGGTCATTCATAGCATCACTGGCGCCTTCGTTGTTGCGACCAAGGATTCTCAGCAGCCTCAAGATGCGTACCTGAGGATGGAGAGAGTGAACAGATGGACTACAAGTTATTTTAGTGCACAGAATCACCAAAAAATAGGAGGAATGACGTGAGGATTAATCTGTGCGTTAGTGAGAAAGAAAGAAACTGAAAGTAAGAAACATTAACAATTTCTAACCAGTCTGTACCTATATCAGGCTGAATCTGAGCCATAAAGGAAGGATAGTGACATGTTTTGGTAGAACAAGTCACTTTTGTTTTGACCCAAGTGCTCAAAGGTTCCTGGTTCACATGGAGATGAAAAAAAGGTTAAGAGGAGACTCTGCTGATTGTTCACAGTGTCAGGAAAATTAAAAATACTACTGATTTATTACAAAAGATAAGATGTTAATTAGGTGTTATTGTTTAAACTCCAATATAATGCAGTGCAGAGTTCCAGGATCCATTTAACTTAATGAACTAGAATTACCGGATCCAGGTTGTATTCCTCCGCCAACCAGTCAAGTTGTAGTTTACATCCATGTCTGTCCAGACTTACATAATCTATGCAGTGAACACTTTGAAAGAATTTAATAAAAAGGTATAAAAGTGTGATTTTTAGCGAAATGTGAATGCTTCACACACATCCTCAACCCAGCAGCACAGAAGATTTATACAGTCACCATCTTTTGAAGATTAGTGTCACCAATTCAGTATCCGACTAAATATCTCCCATTCTGTTCCTGAGTTATGGTGTTGAATAACTGCCAGAAAAGCATTTTTGCAGAACATTATGATGTCATAGTAAAGTTGGCCTTTGACCTTTTGGGTATAAAATGTCATCACTTCATCATCGGAAGATATTCCCTTTAAGGCGTTCCTGAGATATCGCGTTCACGAGAATGGGAACCCGAAAACATTACGCCTTCCGCCCATGGCATTCGGAGGCATTACAAAACTAGAGAGAGATGTGATACTGTGATATGGTCCCATGAGTGACAGGAGTCCAGACTAACCTGTAGGAAGGGATCGCTGATTCCAGCCACATCGTGTTCTGGAGAATAACCTGAAAGGACCAGACCTTTCATGATCTGAACCAGATCTGGCACTGTCTGGAATACACAACACAACACAAACACATACACATTACTGCAGAGTGCATACATGAAGAGATACTGAACTCATCAGATCATGACGTGTGTGTTGTGTGTGTGTGTGTGTGTGTGTGTGTGTGTGTGTGTGTGTATCCAGCATACCTTTCTGAAGCGCTCTAGGGTTTCTGGATTCCGCTCACACAGCTCAATGATGAGCACCACAGCACCATGCAACACACCTGGGGTAAATGGGGGTAGCCATAAAGAACTGTTGGAAATGGTAATTGTGAGACAAGCTTACGGGTATGAGTCATTAAGATCCACTAACCGTGGTTCTTCTCAGCAAGGAGGGAACGAGCTGCAGGCACAAAAAGCTCCCCCAGATCATGGACTTTTCTCACAATGTGAACAGCGCACAGAGCAGCCTGGAAGAACAGGAGCAAGTCATCATCAGCACTGTGACATCAATACTACACTGAGCGTGCAGATGTTGATGAAGCAGTAAGTGTTTTAAACAGATCACAAATAGGCTGATAAGTAATCCTACATCATACTGAGATGATAGATGATGGGATTTAACAGGATGAATGCATAAATGGATAAGACATTATCCCCAACACTTGTCAGTACCTTTCAAATGAGGATAAGTCAAATACACATATTAATTCTTAATTTGTGTTTCTTATTACATGTTAAACAGTAGTTACAATTTTTGGGGGGGCTTTTCCCTTTATTATGAAGTGGCAGTGGATAGACATGAGGGGATGACACGCAGCAAAGGGCTGCAGATCAGATTCGAACCCGGGCCGCTGGGTGAGCTTGAGGCCGCCCCATGAAGGTTGCCTTTTAAAGAGGGGGGAAACTTAATTTATCTTTCACACTGGGGTAACTGTATTAATGAAATTATCACAACAATAAATAAGGCTAGTTAAAGCATAAACCACTAGCAAGTATACAGTATATACATACAGTATAATCAGTACAGAACTTATTTTACATAATGATTATATATGATGGTAGTAATATTAACAATGCTAAGTGCTGCTGGGAAAAAAAGAACTGGTGGTGCCTACCTTCTTCTTTATGTAGGAGTTGGAGGCTCGGAGCAGCCTGTCAATCTCTGGTGCCAGATCTCTGCACATCTCAGCTGAACCCATGCAGGCCAGCGTGCACAGAGCCAGAGACTGCACATACTGGTTACTGTGAGAAAGGTCGCTGGGGAAAACACACAATTTTAGGCATTTTACTGAAATCATATGAGAATATCCATTCTCTGTACAATATTTGACTTGGTCTGATTCTCTTTGCTTATGTTTTGACCCCATTTTGTCTACTGCAATAACTCTATTTACATGGAAGTGTACTATCGTCAATTATGACCATTCAATTCCGCTCATTATTCTCCATGTCAAAACCTGTCGCCTACACTACCCACAATGCAACTCAACCACAGATAGTTTGTTTGCTAATGTAGCCTCAAGCTTCTAGCCTCTGGCAGAGATGAGGAGCATGCTACAAAGGTCTGGTAAACTCAATTCTTTCCAACTCCACACTTCCAGATTTTTTGTAGTCTTCATACCCAACTGACGCCTCAAGTGAAATCACTTAAGGCACTTTATCAGACTCCTTCTGGAGCCACTAAAAGCTTTACAGAACTTTTCTTTTCACATATGCAGTAATACTTCCCAAGACCTGTAAACAGACTTTGATGTGTCAAATTGGTAAAGTTCCCCTTTGATTGGATATGAACGCTAAACGCGGTTAAAATAAAGTATTACTGAAAATAGAAATACGTATTCTTTTTAAATGAGATTTCAGATTTCAAGTTCAAGTGGCTGCCCTTACTTCTTGATGGAGTTGGTGATGAGCAAGCTGGCATCCTGCTTCTCATCTAGCAGCATCATGGCTCCAAGATATCCCACACGCTTCTCGCTGTAGCGAGGGCTGGCTATCATCCGAACACACTCCATCTATAAGGAAGAGCAACATCTCCTTTAAATGTGAAGTTACTTGAGATACTGACACTACTGAAGCCCCGAGGTAAATGTTCTGCTCTTTGCCCACTCCAAGTGGAGGTCAGTTTCAGAGCAGCAGCCCTGGAGCTGAGAGGGATTCAGTGGCCCAGTTTTATTGATATGGGTTTGCGATGCTGCAGACTTTGCTTAAGGGAGTTAACAATAGATCTAATGACACGGAAAGTCTGAAATAGCAAGAAGTACACAGCAGCAACATTACAAATAGTATCATAGCTTATTTTATTCAGAATGTGATTCAACAATGTGCCGTCTCATTGCTTTATGTATTTCAAGCTCCATCATGCACATTTTTTTAGCACAGATAATGTCTGTGACAGTGCTTAGGACATAGTAATTGGACATAGGGACTGGCCCACTATGTTGCACAAGGACAATTCAGCGATTAACTAAACCCAGATCATCCAGCTGCATGATGGTTTCTCACACTGCTAACCCCCTTAACCCAAGCAAACCCATGACAGGCATTAGGAAAATCCCCTCACCTGACCAAAGTGAGCTGGGTAGCCCAACATGTGCACATAGAGCAGCTTGGCCAGGTTGTGCGATCGCCCCCCATTGTCAGCTTGTCTGAACTGTGCCCGGATAGCTGCACATTCCCTCTGGATTACACCGCGCTCCTCACACTGCGTTCTCGCTGACCTGATGGCCCGAATCATCTCCTGCAGGGGCACTGAGGGAGACATGGCTGTGTGTGTGTGTGTGTGTGTGTGTGTGTGTGTGTGTGTGTGTGTGTGTGTGTGTTTGTTTTTTGTTTGTATGCGTGCATGTGGTGTTATGTTAAATCATAGCAGAATAATAACAGAGAACAAATTACTTTACCATGCAGTTTTACTGTGGTTGGTTTCACTTCCTGAATCTGAAAAGCCTCCAGGTGTGTGTAATGTTAATGTAATGACAAAGCGCTTAATATACTAACGTTATAATAACTACATCTTTAGTAACTATATCTTTAGAATAGCTGTCACTAAAACACACAACTTATGTGCCTATTTCATACATAGTTCAAACAACTTCAACTACGTTTCAAGTCTGGTAAACTGCCGTTCCTGGTGACATACTGTGGTAGATAGCGTCATTTACTCCTAGAGCTGGCTTAATAGAAAGTTGCTGTCAATTACCTACCTTTATATAACTCATTTACGTTGTAAAAATACATTCAAGTATTAAATATATTCAAGTTAGAATGACACTCCCCGAGTCGATGATGCAGGTCAGTGAAACGAAGCACAGGCTAGCCAAGTGACCGAACACAGCTAACCTTGTAGATGCTGTCAAGCCTGCTCAGTGAGAGGCTGTCGAGCTAAAGAGCTAGCTAAGTTAGCATGGCAGTCTGTTTATGTGAATGATATAACCTCCAAGATAACAACGTACCTCTACACTGTACAGAGAGTCGCCAGTATTTAAAAAGTGAACCAGTTCAACCAAGCCCCCTCCAATAGCCTACACGGCAGCAGTTAGTTGGCTGGAAACCCAAATATTGTGTATCCATGTAGTGTCAAAAGAGCCAAACATAATTACACGACTTCCTGTCACACCTTTCAAAATAAAACCTACATAATGAATGCATTTAGAATATGATAACACATTTATTTCGGTTAAAATCTGACAACATTTAAAGGAATTGGGTGGAGAAATCATTACACGCGATTTGATGGGTTAGGAACGCATCCTGTAACTTATGAGTGTATCCTATGTGACATTCTGACATGTCAGAGCAAAAAGGCACAGGTGCAGTTAGGTTAATAACAAATATGGGGACATTTCATTTAAGTAGCCTTTGCAAGTTGCAGGGCATTGCAGTGTATTGTTTTAGCGGCCTCGCTGGTATGTGTTTATTTGGAAACCTTTTGGAAACGAGCCAAGGCTATAGTTAGGACTTATTCAGGTCATGAATTTAACTCCTCCAGAGCAGAACTCCACCTGCCTGACAAATGTCTGGCTTGATACAAAAAACTATTATATACTATTTTATCAATATTTACATATATATTTATCTTTTTTCACTAATTTAATTGTTCAACTTTATGTTCTTTCCTATTAATCACCATACTCGAATGTCTAAACCCTGCTCTAAATTCTCTACACTTCTGGGAACAGGCCTTTCTACAGCAGACAATTTAACGTGTCATAGTAAAAAAAAAAAAAAAAGCATTATTAATCACACCTGTGCTTTGCCTGCTGTGACAAGTCAAATCTACAGGGAAAAGGGTTTATTACTTCAGTAATTAGGTATGATTTAAATTTTTTTGTGTCTAAACTCAAGGTCCACTAACTAGCTTCTTTCAGGCCTTTCACAGCATCTCATGGTCTACATAAAAATGATTACTTGTGTAACTTGTGTGTTGTCATGGCCAGGGCAAGTTGCATCCTGTATATTATATCTCATATCATAATAAGAAATATACATATTTAAAAGAGTCTACATATACCCTAATTATTACCTCTCATACCTTTATAGTGGCAGTGACTTAGTCTAATTGTACTACTCACCCTAAATAGTGATAACAGGGACTGCAGACTACAAATTGCTAAATTAAGACTGGATTACCAAACTAACAAAGTGTGCTGCCCCAGTCCTCCACAGCCCCAAGCTCCCGAAAGCTTTAGGCTTTCTGTGTATCATTATCGTTACACTGCATTTAAAAATTATATTTGTTTACGGTGGTTAGCAAAATCTTACTAGTATATAAACATCAGCAAGTAAAATATGTGACCTATAGGCTGCATGAATTAGAAGTTCTTCACCAAAAATCTCCAATTGATGTAACATTTGGGTACAAAAAGGTTTAAGGCTTTTATTTTGAAAGCACATTCATGTATTTTCCTTTCTTATTTAGGGCAAAGTGACATCTTGACCCAGCTAGCCGCCCATGACTTCCGCAATTTGATCGCTCATTGTGCGTGGACTCCGCCCCTTCTACGTCAGGTGTTCCAACAGGTGGATGAAACATTAATGAGGGGAGCACAGTACTAATACCACCACCTCAGTATACAGCACAAGGCAGCACAGTGAAATACATTAAGAAAATTAGGCACCCCAGTATCATTTAACAGATACCAAAAGATGTCAAACATAATTCAGGTGACACAAATACATGAGAAAAATCAGAAGATCTTTAGTCAGTAGGTAGATGGTCACTATATGCCAAATATGCATTGAAAATGCACTTTGGGAAATTTGATTTTCTACCATGAGCTTTCTATTGATTAATACATCAAGAAAATGAATACATCTGCATTTTGATGTTACCTCTCTTCATGCATGTGGACAGTTCACTTTTTAACTACTTCTTAGGAAAACAGAAAGCACTTCATCTTAAGAGAATATATTTTTAAAAAGGAAAAATAATCCATCAGCAACAGAGAGCTCTGGAGATCTAAGTGCAAGGAAAAGCTAATCTTAATTCTTTAATGCCATATCTGCCTGTATATAATAAAAGGGAAACATTTTATTGAATCAGTTATACAATTGGGTACATACAGTTTGAGTCCAATAAGAATAAAACCCATTAAATCATCTGGAAAGTGTTTAGTGTGACTATAATAGGGTTAGATTATAAACACAGAGCTTGAACAATACATACAAAACATGCATATACAAAATATTTCTCCACTACTTCCAAGACCCAAACAGCAAACCATAAAAGACAAAACAAAAAGGACAATATTTTAAATTCTAATGTGAAAATGTGTCAAATGTCAACACTTCAGTGTTTCATTAATTCATAAAGTAAGATATAATTCATCCCAAACATTTGTTCCCTGGCTATACATTGAAATGGTGGTCAGCATTAAGGGCAGTCAAAAATAGAGCTAGAAAGTCCAGTGTTGTAAAACAAGTGAATATGTATGCTAAGTTTTCTGAGTTTTCTCCAAGTGCCTTTTCCTCCAAAAAAAGTGTGAGACACTGTCTGTGTTTTTGTTTATGCACTTCATCAATCAGACGTTTTAATACTCGTCATCATCTCCATCTTTGTTGTGAGGCGCATGGGGCTCCACGTTCTCCTTCATGACTGGATAGACCACCAAACAGAGCTTTTGGCACAGATGAGTCAGTTTACCTGATATTGTTGGGAAAGAGACAAAGAAAAACACTTTGATATTTAATACTGAACAATGGAAAACTGAACGTCTGTGTACTTTAACCTCTTAACCCATGTATTTAATACTAAACCAAACTTTACACAATTCACTTTTGAAGTGGAAAGACCTTATTTTTACAGTCCATGGGACAGACTCACATTTGCAAGCATCTCAAAGTTGAAACAACATTTTTGAATTTAAGACCTGACATCTTTTATCCAAGACTCCGGGATGTTGCCTTACCAATAGTAAAATCACAACACTGGGGCTTGTTTTCCCAGTATACTCCCAAGAAATATACAGGGACACCAGACATCATAATAGCCAAACCAATACCGCAGACAACTGGCTCAGAGTAAAGGGAAAAGACCAGCAGGAAGGCCCAGAACAGCAGATAGATCACTGGCCATATCAGGCTCACCTAGAGGATGAGGGAGAGACAGGGTTGCAAAAGAGAAAAGTGAAAGAAAAGTTTAAAATCATATGTGGTTTTATCTATTAAACAATTAATACATTTAAGACACCTTTTCAATACCTTTCGTGGGGCAATCAGTGCAGAGTCTTTGCTTCAAAAGATTTGTGAAATTGGATTGTTGGTTATGAACCAGAATTTGCAACACATTACAAACTTGGCCTAAAGGTTAGCTCTATAGCCTTACATGGGCTGAGCCATATTAAGTATACTGTATGTATAGTGTATTCATCGAAAATATACAGGGACCAAAATGTTTTTAAACTCTTGTGTTGTTACTATGCCCTGCCACTTGATTGTTAGTATAAATGGTGGCAAACCAAAACGCGCGTGTGCCTTTACTTTACCTTGATGGGTCGATGCAGGTCGGGCTCTTTGATGCGCAGCACAATCTGCCCGGCAACAGTGACCCCATAGAAGAGGTAGTTGATGAAACCCACGTAGTTTATGAGGGTGTAAATGTCACTGGTGCACAACATCAGCAGAGTGGAAATCAACTGAATGTGGTGAGAGGGGAGGGGGAGAGGTTATCATTTCTGCACAAGTTGAGGACAAAGCACACACAAAAGGACAAACAGTAGATGTTGTTTTGTTTTTCTTTTGACTCACAGTAAACAGTAAAGCTGGGATAGGAGTGCAGCGTGTGACGTGAATCATGGCCAGCAGACGTGGGAGATGACCTTCCCTCGCTCCGGCGAAAAACAGCCTGAGAGAGGGAACCAAAGACCGTTCAGTGCTGAGAGCAGAGCCTGCTGGTGCATGATAAACGTGTGCACTTCCCAGTTGAGAGCTCAGGAAACACACAGTTCAGGTTCATACATGGACCAAAACAGGAGTACAATAGCTGCAGTACTTTGGAATGTGTTATTGGTCAAGTGGGGTCATCTTACCAGAGTCAAATATGTTCCTAGAGGAATGCAACTTTCTATTCAGTCTCTTACCCTACAACCTGAAATCCAGCTTGTGGCCCTAGAGATGAGCATTTACACTGCTCATGCATTTTATTCCTGTTTAGCTTCTCATTTTCCCCCCTGCTTACAGTGTCTCCCTGTACATCTACGGGTATTGGGCTAAAATATCGGCATGGGAATTAAAACAGAAAAAAAACATGGCAACTGCAAAAGCTGTAATGAGAAGTGCAGGACAGAAAAGAGGGTGGGAGGGGAACTGACCGCGATGACGTAAAGAGGGAGCCATTGACCCCCCCGAAGGTGGAGAGCGCAACAGAGATGGGCATAATCCATGACATAACTCCTAGCAATTTCTCCAAATGTCTGGGAGAAATATTAGGAGTAGAGAAGAGGAGGAGAAGACAACAAGTACACTTACTAATACACATACGAACAGCCACTAATCAAGACATTTTAAAATGGAGAGTAAAAGGGTGACAAGACTCAGCATTACAAGCTTTATGTTACAATGAGGAACATGGGTCAGATGATCAATGTGGTTACAAAGACTAACAGGCTTCTAGCTGTATGCATTTTCTACATTACAAGTTACTGTTGGTCCATTTTCTCACCACTGCCACAGCGTTGGAGGCCAGCAGCTCCTGCGGGCTCATGGCTGTGATGTAGGCCACGTTGGCAAACACATAAACGAAGGTGACTACGGGGACAGAGATGAAGATCGCACGTGGTAGATTCCTGGGAGGATGGGAAACCAGATTGCGGTTCATGGTACATTAACCATTTCTGTGAAGTTTGATGCTACCACAGAAAAGCATCACTAACCTTAAATTCAACAAGTAAAACATATGGATACAAAATCCAAAACAATTTGTAAATGGACTGGTGACAAGGATACAATTTCTAACAAACAAAATCAGATTTATCTTATTTACCTCCAAAAAAATAATGGATTGGATACATCCTTCTTGGATTACATTAGATTGTGTCGGTGTACCTAATACAGTGGTCACAGAGTGTATATGAAACATGCATTTTTATGTACATGTGTGTGTCTGATGCATTTGGTACTTATATCAAGTAATGGATTTTTTCAGTGAGTAAATAACACAAACATCTTCCAAGATTTAGAAAAACTCAATGGAAATTCAATCAAAATTCATTCATTGCTTAAATCTTAACGTATCATGGTTTCATTTCTTGTTTTTATAAAGACGTCTTTATACAACCATTTGTTTTATAATCTTAATACCACAAAACATTTTTTAATGCATTTTTATTTTTTATTGCTCTTGCCATATGTTGCATGTTACCTGTATGGATCAACCAACTCCTCTGTGACGTAGTTGAGGAAGTTCCAGCCTCCATAAGCAAAGGAGCCTTGTAAGAAGGACAAAGCTATCTGACCGACACCATAGTCTCGGAAGGTCTCAAAGGCGTGTGCTGGCTCCAGCCAGTAATAGTGACCTGGGAACAAAATCACATGTCTGATTACATTGAAATTAAGTCCAACTTCATGTGAGCTACTTTTTTACTACCACAATCTGAGCAGCAGAGGTCACCAGACAAACATACTTCTACAGGGTGATTTAAAAAAAAAAAAAAAAAAAAAAAAAAAAAAAGGGACTTTCTGTTGTGATTATTTCATATTATACGCAATTCCTTCCTGGATTTTTATTATAGTTGCAGAGATCTAATAATGTGTTACTATACATTTCATCTGCAAAGACATATTTATGTTAATACCAGATCACATTAAAAGGTATAGACAAAGGAGATATTAACTGGACTGCATCTCCAGCTTCTATGTTAAAGTGAAATATGAGTCGACTAAGTCTTGTGTGTGTGTGTTATGAAATGCTATCACAAATCCCATGGGACCCCAAACCACTTCATATGCACTGTATAGCCTACTACTGACTTACAATGTATGCTACGTCTACATCAGAGAATATAATCACTAAATATCACAATCAAAATGTTGAGTACCTAATCAGACAGTTGCATCATGGCAGTGCGTTACCCACCTGGCCCGTTATGAGAGCTAATCAGCACATATCTACGTTAATCAACCAACAGAACCAGACTGTGTGTGTGTGTGTGTGTGTGTGTGTGTGTGTGTGTGTGCGCGCTCGCACAGAGAGAGAAAGATTTTATTATTGTCTTTTTCGTCAACAATATTGCATTTTGATAAGTATTAGGTATGGATTTGATTCGCGGGGGTATTTTGGCGATGGTGATGTTATTTGTGTTAGCAGAAGGCATACACTTTAACCGAACCCAGGGTGAGTCTGCTGTCTTGCCCCAGTCAGATCTGAGATAGTCTGCATTGCACAGCAGGAGGAATAAGCTCCAAGATTAGGTTATGTTCTGTATCTGTTTAGAAGTGGTGAATGTAGGGCACCTGGATAGCTCAGTTGGTAGAGCAAGCGCCCATATATAGAAGTTCACTCCTCAATGCAGCGGGCCGGGTATGACTATGACATGCGGCCCTTTTCGCGCTTTTCTCCACCCCCCAACCTTATTCAACACAACAGTTGCAATATTCCTGTCAGCTATGTGCTCGTGCTACAGGAACGTGAAGAAAAGTTTGCTTGGTATATCCAGCAATCATGTGACATTAGAATCGGCAAAAAGTGAACAACAGCCCAAGCGAATAATACCTTTGCATATTTGGACAGCACCCATGACTATGATGAGACCCAAGGCAAAAAGCTTGCCAGCGGTGAAGATATCTTGGACACATGTGGCCCAGCGTACACTGTAGCAGTTCACCCACGTCAACAACACTACAGGAACAGCAAGAGAAAAGTTAGAATGATATCTGTTGTTATGCAAGGGATACAATTGTTCCATTCCAAGAACATACAGCATGTTCCTACAAATAATATGGGGCAATCTAAAAATGTAAAAAAATTGACTCATGTATGCAACTCGAGTAGTGAATTTCATCCACCCATGGAAACAGGTGAATGTATAATGCAAAAATCCTGTGCAAAAACATTACAGTATTACAAAGCATCTTTAACTTCCGTTATGTCATTCATCAAATTGTATTGGAGTCTTGCCCTCCATGTAAAAGATTTGTTTGACCTTAAGTCATTTTGTCCCATTTTAAATGATTGGTCTAATTTAATTTAATGATTTGGCACAATACCTATTAACCTTTATGACTCATCTTCAGGATCAGCAGTAGTGAACTACAGAAAAGCTTGTCTTGTGGTTGAAATACTGGGGTACAACAAACTAGTGTCCAGAAAAGATACATCTTAAATTCAGTAGGTTCTAACTGGGAATCACTGGAGGAGATTATGAGTTGCAAAAATGACATTTAAAACCACGTTTTTTTTGGGTTGGGTACCACCTACTACTGTATGGACAATGTGGTGACAAGACAGTTATTTGTATTCTGACAATGTGTTTTTAGAACACATGTGAAACAAGTCCAAACGTTGCTTGGCATAAGTGTGATGATGGATTCACCCTTTTCACCGAAATAAAAGCCTGCTCCAGTAGAAATATAGGAAATCTCCAGCAAAAAAGCATTTGTATGACCAATCTTAAAAACGCAAAACAGTGTTTCACTTTAACAGGCAGGGTAAAAAAAAACAAAAAAAAAAACAGTTTGTTTTAATACTTGTACACATTAAGGTGGACTCCCGCAATTTAGTATTGCTCTAGTATGACTTGTTAAATTTGTCACTCACAAGTTCCCAAGAGTCTACAGCCATGCTAGCAATGTTGTAAGGCTGTACTTGGAGCTAAATGCTAAAACACATGAGTTTAGCATGCTAATTCATTGTAAATGTGATCATCCTAATCATTTACATTGTTTTTGAGATATTTCAGCCTGGACAATGATGTTAGGCCGACAGACAGACGGACATTGTCATCGCAAGAGCCATCAATGCAGCATAGGCAGGGATATCCTGAATTTTAATAACTAGTATGGATCAAGCTCCTATACAGCACATAATGAAACTGATGCATTATTAATACAGCATATTTTGTTACCTGGTACATTAAATTTCAGTTTGCAACGCAGGCTTATTGTTCACAATTTGTACCCAGCTTGTCATCAAGCTCAAACCAAGATTACTAAAATTATTTAACTTGAATTATTAATCATTTTCAGAGTTGACAAAGCTCCTCAAGACACACAAGACATTATAAAACTGTTTTACAGGCTGGGATGTACTCTTGGGAGTGCTGCATTTGCTGACAAGCGAAATAGTTTTTGCACAACCGTATTCACTGCCTCTAGTACACACTAACCAACAATTCAATCTGCCACCTATAAGGGTTTCTTTTGACAGAGTTGCCCATCTTAGAGAAGAGTTTTGACAAAATACAATACATTTACCATGTCTGAAATTATTCTTCAAAGTGGGCTTTTAATGCTGTGTCATGATCTGTATCTGTTAATGCACTAGGCTGAACCGATAGCCATTTAATCATCAGTTTAAATGTATGACTCACTCAGGCAGACACCAGCCAGCAAGCGTAAGCCACTCTCTGGGGGGAGGCAGGAGGGGAAGATGGGCTGCAGGACGTAGTTTGAAAAAGTGAGAGCAATCACAGCCTGGTTAGTGGGGTAAATAACCAACACTGCAATCCACAGACGCAGAAACCTGCAGAGAACACGAGTAGGAGTTACTGAGACATAGCAACATACCACTTACCACAGTAAACAGCTCAACAGTGTGAGAGCTTGCCAGCTCTCGTTACCGCAAAATGTTATTGGAAAAAGTTAAGCATATTAGCGAAGTGCATTATAGAAATGCACTGGGGCATTGTTGATAAAGACAAGAGTAATGACTGAAACTGGGTCAGTTCTGGGATGCTGGGAATACAGAATACAATACATTAGAGAGAATTTAATTATATGGTGAGCATGGTTGTGGAGGAGGGATGGAGATGGGGTTGACAGCAAGTTCTCATTAATTAAAACAGGTCTCCCCCCAATGAGACAATCCCAGTTAACTTGGTACAGTATGCATTGTTTCAACACTTTACTCCGTGTATGTTATGTAGAGGCTCACCTATGGCTTTTCATTGGCTTTTCCACTCAGATTCACTTAAATCAGATTTTTAAATTTTACACATATGGGCTTTAATCTGATAGTCAGACAAATAGCATTTTGTTCTCACCCTGCCAATCCTCCAAAGATGTCCTTGACATAGGAGTAGTCTCCCCCTGATTTGGGAATGGTCACACCTAACTCTGCATAGCAGAGAGCACCAATGGCTGTGATAACTCCAGTGGTAACCCACACAATGATGGCCACACCCACGGAGCTAGCATTCTCCAGGACCCCCTTTGGACTCACAAAAATCCCTGATCCAATGATGTTGCCTGAGTGAGGGGCGGAAAAAAGAACACAGATTAAGAACCAAAAATCAGACACAGGGTTGAATGCTCAGGCATATCAACCTGAGATTTTTTTACAGGAAATAAATGACCTAATCTTGGAGAGACAGTTAACTGTCTCTCCTGATCAGGTCATTTATTTCCTCAGGTCATTTCTTTTCTCTGCAGATTAGAAAAGATCATCCGTGCTTTTATCTCCTCCAGACTAAATTTTTTTAAATCGCCATTTAGAGGGAAACATCCAAAGACTGCAGTTGATACAAAATGTTGATGACAGGCTTTTAACTAGCATTAAGAGAAGTGACCACATCACAGCAATCATTGCTTCCCTGCACTGGTTACCTGTTAGTTTTCGAATTGAGTTAAGATTTTACTGCCTTAATGCTTTGGCCCCTGCCTATTTATGTGATCTGCGAATTCCCTATGAGCCGGACCACTGCTTAAGATCCTCTGGTAGGGCCATACTAATGGTTGCAAGACTTCAAAAGGTGACTGGGCTGTTTTTGCTTTCTGGGGGCCCTCAGCTGTGGAACTCCCTGCCTGAGAATCTCAGGCTAGCAAACTCAATATCTCACTCACTTGACTCATTTTTATGGCTTTTTCTTAACCAATGGTATAGCATGGGAATGGAAAATGTCACTCATCTTCTGTATAAAGAAGTATAACATATTATGTTCAAACAGCTTGAAAACAAGCTTAAAGGCACTTAACCGATTTCAGATTATAAAAGGGAACAATACAACTTCCTGTCACAAAACGCCCCATTTCCTGTAGTGCTCATGTTTTGTATCTGATCCAGAATTACTTTGGGCTTTGTGTGGGTTTCTTCTGGGCTGCTGCTCAGTCTAGCCCTGGTCCACAGTGGATTTTCTGTGCATGGCACACACTACTAGTTCATATTATTGTTTCACAGGCTATAACATGATTTTTTGGCAGCCTGATCCTGCACTTGGGACTGGCAAGTACAGTAGCTAGAAAAAGATGACGAGTGTAGTGCACCTATGACACTGGCCAGTGCCTATTCTGAATTTTTTTTTAAATAAGGTACTTGCCACTTTGTGCAGTTTTGAATGTATGGTGACAGCTTACAGGAAAACAGCACCAGTTGTCACTTAGTGGATGTATGGGCTGTTAAACTTGGATTAAAAGCAATTATGCATCCGTGACTAAAAGAAAGCACTTGAAGTCCGACTCAGCAAGTTTAGGAACAAAGACCGTCACAAGGATTACATAAATTTAGAAGGATTAAGTTGTAAAATTACTAGTGCTCTCTTTTTTGTTGATCACATTTGGTTAATGTTACCTTTTATGTATTAAATATGTATCATATTAATTTGACTAACAATACATTTGAACATTATTCTTCAGATGACACTTATTTACCCATTCAAATCCATATCATAGTGAGGCTGCCACAGGTTAAGCAGATTCTTGTCAATAAAGCAACCACTCAACCATGCTTAAGATGGGGATGGGAAATGCGGTCTTTAATAGTGGACACTATCATTAGTGAAATTGCTTTTTATTGACATTTCTCTTTTTTTCTCTCTGCATGTATGGGAGGTAGGTAGCCCACAAAGCAGGTTTCTTGGGGGGGTCTTCAATCAAGTTCGCTTACATTTACAAAGTAAATTAAATGGCTTATTTTTCACAGTAGGCCTACTGTAAAGAGTCCGAAATTACTCGACACATACACGCAGAAACACTGGCACACACACTACCTTTTTTAAGTGTTTACTGGTGGCTAGCATTTAACTCAGGCTAATTAATTAGCTCGAAGTTGCGCTGTTGGCAGCCAGCCTTCCAAAAGAAAGCACAGGAAACTCTCATTTCACCTGTCCGGATTCTCTGACACACTTTCCACACTCCGTATTTGCGGACAGCTGGGTGTTGATGCTCTGTACATTGTCGGACACACGCAGCCACTTTCCAGAAACCGCTTGTGGGACTATACGTCCGAGCCTGTCTCCCGCGCCTCTCTCTGGGAGTTGGAAGGGGTGAGTCGCAAATCTGCCTTCTCACACTGCGACACAAGCTCGTGAATCTGAGTGCCGCGCTTTCCGTTTACAGCCAGATACTCAACTGTTATATGAAATTAATTAATGCAGAAAAGTGTGTTTTCTTAAAATCTTGTGGGAGCTTCACTGCTTGGGGGTGATATTAACACTTAGGCTACATCCCATGTATACTCACCGATTATAATGGCACAGGCACTGACTAGGCCGATCTGTTTTTTCAGAGCCACCCCAGAGGTTCCTCCTGCATCTTTCCACACACCCGAGTGGGAGACTTGGAGCTCCGAGTGGCTGCCCCGGCCCCCGCCGCCGCCGCCGCTGCTGCTGCTGCTGCTGCTGCTGCTGCGCTTCCTCGGACCCACGGTCATCCTAAAGTCCTGTTCAGCGTGCCCCCTCGTTTGTGGGCAGTCTCCCTACTAAGCCTACCAAAGATACAGAATTTTTTTTTTTTTTTTTTAAACACAACTACAACTCATCAATTAAAAAAATTCCTGGACAAGTTTGCTCATTTCTCCACTTTTATATTTTTATATATACTTTTATAGCTACAAGGTCAAAAATGCTCGAGGGCAGTTTCCGTTACAGTAGGCCCGTGCTAAAATTAGAAACCAGAATTAATAATTCGAAGGACGGCAAGATGAAGGGCATGTTAGCTAGTTAACACAAACAGACTAAATAATTTGAATTTGTTAAACAAAATGAGAAGTAGCCTAACGATAGATTAAAAACTCGTAGCTATAGCCTATGTGGAGTTCAAATTCACCAGTTTAACACGTCTCGCGGAAACACCGACCCGAGTTTGTTTCCTGTGTAACCAACAAGACTGTGAATGTACACTTAACACATCAGCACTGAGCACGTGGTCATTGTTTTGCTGTAGGTTATACACAACAATTCGGCAAATGAGGACCCACCTTTTCGGCAGCTGTGACTCGAACCCCCCCTAAAAGCTCCCTGTTAAGTGACGGACTTCATGTTCGGCATCACTCCTGTCGGCTAGCCTTGATAACAGAAGACCTCCTGATGACAGCCTCGATAAATAGAAAAGTTGGTTATTTTACACCAATCATCGCAGCCCAAATTGTCAACACGTCTCAGGCCCCGCCTTCTGACCCTCAGCTCGGTTTTTGCCATTGACAAAACAAGCTGAAGAATCACCAGAAGCATCTACAGAAGACTTTAACAAGCTTAATGTAAAAAAAAGAAAGAAATGGATGTAGGACTTCAAACACTTTACAAACATACAAAATACTGCTTGTTTCAAAATGTGGGTTCAGGACAGTCCTAGCCTACATCCACAAACCAGTATTGGGATTGCCCTATGTAGCTCAACTGAACACTAAATAAGGTGTCTAACCAACTGTTTCTTAAAATTTTGGTCAAATTATATCTTATGGTTACTTTAACGTGTAAGCTTATCAACTTACTGCAATTGCTTGCATAAATGTAAGTATGCTAAACACAGTGTAGTATCTTACATGGATGAGTCTGTCTGCATTTTCTTTCACCATTGCTTAAGCAGGCAAAATACACAAACATCCTTTTTGATCCCAGTTGCATGTCTATCTTGAGCAACTGCTACTTGTAAACTGTACAAACCCATGCAAGAAACATGATAAGACCAGACGGGGTGTGTTTGTAGGCCTACACTTTGTGTTTTTTGAGCAAAAAAGAACTATTGACAGTCTGCGCTCAGCTTCAAACAACAATGTTAAAAAGAACAGACAAAACCAGAAATCTTGGTGTAGTCATGGAGTCTGACCTGAATTTTAACAGCCACATTAAGACAATTACAGAGTCAGCCTATTGTCACCTTAAGAATATATCAAACGTTAAAGGACTTATGTGGCAACAGGATTTGGGGGGTGGGGGGGAATGTGTCAGGAAGTGGTGTCAGGCTCCAGAAACGCTCATGCTGGCAAACCCTCATATTGAGCCAGATCACTGTCAGCTGTGATTAATGTGCATATTTTATACTGCTTTTAGTTAAATTGATTTTGACCAGGCACTGATGCAGAAACACTTGTATACTACATTGTTTCAAATTTAGATCTAGAAGTGCTGCGGAACAAGGCTCCTGAGATAATGAACTTCCACCGCAGCAAAGTAAATTTATAACACAGACCTCCCAGTTGTCCCTCCATTGGTCTACTACATCCCATTAGGTTAGAGGAGTATACTATCAATTTTAATTTCTTGTGGTCCAGCAGATTATCATCTGAGGGTGCAATCTACTGCACAACTCCTTACAGCTCTAAAATTATTTAATTATTCACAAACATTTACATTCTGATCCGAGCATGGTGGTGCCAAACAAAGTACAGAGAATATGGAGAACATTGCAGTGTTGTTTTTATTAACATGGTTTAAACATACAGAAACAAAGCAACAAAAAGGTATGAAGGCTGCTCAGAACAGAAAAAACACATTAAAATATAAACCAGTGGCAAGGTGTTTGACCTGATCTGGATGAGCCAGTGGCACAGCAATAATACACAGTGTGTGCAGGTGATAGACTTCTCCAAAACTGGTTTATCCAATCAACTTCTTCACTGCCGGGTGATTTTAAAACCCAGATGCACACTAGCGGATTTGCATTACAAGTTCAGGTTTTATATGCGTTTATAAAAACAGCCTTTAACTGCCACCAGATTTTACAGAAACGTGTGTGTATGTGTGTTGGCGGGGGTGCTGATGAGACATCTTCACAGGCCGATTGTGTAGGAGCGTCCTGCTGGATTATGGATGGCGGAGCAGGAGGGCTCGGTCACGGCCCATTCATACCACACCTTCTTCCCGTTGTTACAGCGCCAGAATCGCACTGTGACATCATCATCCCGGGATAAAAGGATGGGTTGCTATTGGATGGAAGGAGGATTAATTAATTCATTTAATTAATTTGTGAATATAATGATGTATACTGTTACATTTATGAGGCCAAAGTGTTTTATTGACTGGCTGCATAACTTACTTTGAGGGGGAAGAGGATGGGGAACCAGGAGAACATTCCAGGTGAATGTGTATCTGGTTTTATACCTGCCACAAACACACAATATGAACATTAACATTCAGATTTAATCTTAGCATAACAACCTCTTTATAAAAATGACTTACTGAGTGTGACATCTTTGTACAGTGTGGTCTCAAAGTAGCCAGCAAAACCATGGAGCACAGAGTTACAACCCACTGAGAATCTGAGGCACTGGTACCGGTTATTGTTCATGTCTGAAAGAAGACAGATTGTGTGGTCAACGTTTTCAAAGAGCAAGTCAATACAGTAAATAACCTATCTACAATAAGACATAAATAAAAAATGTTAAGTGATATTAGGTTACAAGACATTAGGTTAAAAAGATTGTATCAATGGATTGTACAAATTCTATTTTGTACACGAATACAAGTAGCAGAACAATAGTTTGAGTTTAGTGTGTTTGTGTCTACCTGTTGTGGGGTGTCTGAAGGTGAAACACGCTTTGGGGTCAGCCAACTGGTGGAAGTTGTGGAGGCGCACTACGTAGGGCGTCTCAAAATGGCACTCTGGGTCCTTGTCACGTTCCCGGCACCCCCGCACTTCGTTGTAAAGCTTGGAGGAGGACAGGGGAGCTAGGAAGGACGTGTAGGAACAGGGGATGCTCACTCCATCATCTGAATGACAAGACCAGACGAGTAAAGGGGAAATAGAAAGTGATTTGAGATGCAAGGAAGCATGGAAGGTAATAGAGGATGACAAATGCTTTCCCCTTAGGTTTAATGTGGCAAACAACCGAGGGTGCTCTGCATTCAATGACTCTGCACTTACAACATCTACCTATGTAGTTGATTATCTAAAAAGGGAAACCAAGGTAGTTCACTTTAACCACACTGCTGAGGTACCTTTGAGAAAGTGCTGGGCTCCATCTAAGCACTCAGGAGAAAGTTCGTTGTCACCAAATGATCCCAGCAGCTCGCTGACGATGATGTCGGCTTTCTCAGGTGCGGCCCAATCTCGCATGTCACATGACACCACTGTCACCTGTTCACCCCACTCCTCAAAGCGCCAATTCTCCAGCCTAACAAATATGGACCAGTTCAAATGTTTGTGCATGGAATCAATACCACCAGCATTTCAAAATGTCTGGGCTCTACAAATTGATTTGGATGTATTCAGATGATAACAGTATTTGCCTGAGAATATTTTCCCCCACTTGGGCACAGACATGAGCTTTGACATATATTCCACTCACGTGATTACAGCATTGGGGTTTTTCTCCACAGCGTACACCTTTAGCTTCCTGTCGGCTTGTCTTGCAGCACGCAGAGACGCATTGACCAGGGGACCCCTACCTGCTCCCAACACCATCAACACCCTGTGAGAAATAGACATTTTTGAGGCTGCTGGACAACCCAATCAGGGAGTGAAACTGGGTGTCTGCGTTATCATTTGCCAAAAGGTCTCAAGACTAAAAAGAAACCCCAAAGTTTTCAAACTGAAATGGTGTCAGCAAAGTTTCCAAAATGCCTCCATTTTAGAGGCTCGAAAAACACTGGAGTAGTGTGGACGCCAGGTGTAAACATAGCAAAAGATGTGCATTTTTACTGAAACCCCAACTGCTCGGGGCGTCTTTCCATGGGCAGCCCCTTCACTCTGACATCTCTCCATTTAGTGCATGTATAGGTACTGAGCATGTGTGAGTAATTCAGGCCTGTGTGTAATAACAGAGTGTAAATTGTAATTTCCCTTGTGGGATTAATAAAGTATACATTATTTATTATTAAAATTAAAACAGTTTGAGGATGTGGCCTGAGTATCTCCCTGTTCAACTACAGTACACTATATTTATATGGAGCTTTATCAGGTGTAGAGTGTGACAGTTTATTGGGACTCCCTGTGGGAATATCGTGACCCGCGGGATCCAGGAGTCAATTTCACAGGATTTCCATTTTGGAACAGGATTTTTTTGGGGCAGTCACATGATTGGGATATGACGGGAGTATTTTCGTGGGCTCGGGATGGGAGCAACAATTGATTCCCGTTTCACCCTCTAGTAGAGTGTGAAAAATGTAATCTCAAGGTATGAATCATTTTCCAGACATTAACAGCAATTTAATTCAATTGAATTCAAACTATATTGTTAATGTGCAGATTTGGGTACAGATACTCACTGAACGTTGGTGTCTTTCTGCTCCTCTGGAACTCTGTCAAGTAGACATTTATATACAGCCTGTAGACAAGGAAAAAATAGTGTCAGTATGTTGTGGGTTTCATCTAACCCAAACTTCACACTAAAACAAATGGTGTCAGAGCGCTACACAAGTGACAAATCTGTCCTGTCCGTACTCCTCTCCCTTCAGTTAAAAACAAACACTGACTGTAGAGCAAATAAAATATTTTAAAAAGTAAGCTTAGTGTAAGAATTGCCAAGATAGCTAGTATAACTATGTTACCATAAATACAGGTCTTGAATCTGCTACCAAACCAACGGGTCCTCTATAAATAATAAAACACTCCACAGTAGGCTACACAATGAGCCTGCAACTTAAAGATTTTTACGCACACAGTGTAGGTGCAGTTTCCAAATTTACAACATAAATGTGAGAGATGTGTGTGATGTGACTGGCTGACTTCTGGGTTTGATGGTCTTACCTGTTGGTACTGGGAATATTTAATAGGATCCTTCTCAAACACCTCATATGTCTGAGACTCCAGGTTGTCCATGAGTGGCTAAAAGAAAGGAGCAAAAATACCTTCAGTTTACATCATCAAAAAGGTTTAAAAAAAATACAACTTCCGCTCCACCTACAACTTTAGCAGAGGCTGTTTTGACCACGGAGATGTGAGTGACAGCTATCTTAAAACGCAGGGAAAAAGCCCGTCCGTTTTCAGAATAAATGCTAAATACATGCATTTGGAAACAAGATTAATTGGATTAGATTCACAGGATTAGATTACATGTGTCTCTTATAAATGAAGAAATCCCACTAAATTGTGTGGGGAAATACTTTATTCTTTGATTTGGGGTTAAAAGAAAATCCTACCAATGACTGAAATGAAGGAAAACTCAAGAATATATACAGACTTTTTTAAATAAATTAAGCATTTTACTGTATACATTTTGGAGAATTGCCAAAATAAAAGTCTCACATTTGTGCACCTTAAAATAACTACATTTTTTAAATACCTGAGGTGATAAATTTGCTTCATAATTTCTGACAATAGCTGATATTTGATTCCAGGACATCATACAGGCTCAAAATAACATTTTTACCATATCAATTCGGAGAGTTTCAAACCTTGGAATATGTACATTTATAAACACGAGGTGCTGTATACATTGATAACACCAGCGTACTTCAGACGATTGTATTTTGACCATTAGACAATGCTAATTGTGGGTGTGACTTTTTGACGTGTCATCCCCATTCATATCTATACAACCAGTGTGTTTCTAATTAAACCGTTTACTAGAGCACAAAACTGTTTTTAAGATCAGGGTTCTTCATAGATTGAGCCAAGAGTCAAAGTGCACCAGATTGATGAATTTAACTCTGAAATGTTGTATTTTATTCCAGGGGAGCATGCCTCCGGACCACCTAGAGGGTCCAAGGTCCCCCCCACCAGTCTCACTAAATACTGTGGGAAAACACGATGAGCACTTCATTACCTGGAGCGGAGACTGCAGGTAGTCTTCATAGCCCTTGGCGAAGAGCTCGTAAGCATTGGGTGCAGGTCGGTTCTGGTTAAGGTATTCCAGGTACTGCAGGTAGGACCGGAAGTCCTTCTCGGTGTGGCGACTGGTGCCTGTGAAGATGAACTGGGCCTCCAACTGAGAAAATAGATTGTTATTAATTAAAACACTTCTGCATTTGGATGCTGATTAATTTCAGCTGAATGTGGAATTTTACCTTAAAAAGACTGAAGACTATTCTCTGATGGGCTTTTGACAGAACTGGGAAGCCCTTCTTATTAGTTAGGAAAATACTAGTGGGAAGAATGGCTGCTTTGATAGGTTCCCCAAGCCACTTATCAATCACAGCGTCTGATGGCATGTCTGCTGCAACTTCAATAGCTTCAGGAATACAAATAAAGTAAATTATCAGTAGCAGGCACAACCATAATTATTTCTTAAGACATTGACTTTGCCCAGGCTGGTGCTTCACAGAGTGCTCTCTTACCAAGACAGATCCTCTTGTTGTAATCACAAAGGGTTCTAAATGAGTGCCACCTAAAAGGAGCAGAGGCAAGGAAACAAAATGAGTCAAGATTTCAATAAGAAATCAATGACAAAGACAAGTATTTTAGCATGCAGACAGCACCAGACTGCTCAGGAAGTGGACCGCTGTGAAACTAACCAGCCCCAGGTCTTTTCATCAACACTTGCATCTTCGATGCAAGTGCTTGGTTCATTCTCAATCAGATCTTCCCGCATGTCCTCTGATGCCATTAGCGGGACACGTATCCAGAACTAATCAGACACAGGGGAACAACATTGATAAATTCAGCTGTCTGACTTCTCTGCTAGATAAAAAGCAATCTATATGTGCACGTAGAGTTTGTTAATGCTGTATCTTACATTTGAGGTGTGGTGTCCAGTGTGGATGTGGTTTAGCAGCACACGGGCTAAATTGGCACAGTGAGGGCCCTTAAGAGGGATCATGAAGACAGGCAGACCCAGGTAAGCTGAGAAGTTCAACTCCTGTGTCAAAGCCTGGAGAGAAACACAGGAAAGGAAATGAGAGAATGTTGGAATAATACAAGGAGACAAATGCAGAAGGGTTGACAGGAGAGGCTGGTCAAGATAAGTTCACTCATGCCATGACATTTTTTGGGATCAAAGAACTCTTTTAAGCATCACATTCAAAATGTACAAAGAAATTGTCCAAGTGAAGGAGCTTACAGCCTCTGAGTTTCTGCGCTCTGTCTCGATTTCTGAATCTGCGTCGATCCATGGAGAGAGCTTTCCAACAATGAGAGTATTCCAATCTAGAGAAAGCAAAATGGATAGTGAAAGGCTCAACTGACTTATTACAGTGTCTTCTCAATCCCTTGAGTCATCTAAGATCTCAATAATAACATACCAATTTTATTGTCCCCCTGTTTTGCAAACCAAGTGACAAAAAAAAGCTTTAACTAACATTTTATCTATACACCTGCTGCAATACACTGATCAATGGGGACAAGCTAAACAGCCACAGCAAGTCATACATAAATAATGAACAATTCAATAAATCTACTTTTTAATACATTGATATCTGCAGCTTTAACTATGTCATAAAACTACGATCTAAGTGATTTATTGTGTCTGTGGAGCATCTAAGGGGGATAGTTCTCTTATTTACAGAGAGCGTAAAATAAGTTAATGACGACTAAGGCCTGATATGATAGAAGAGAGAGGGTAGAAAGACAAACCTCTTCCGCACAGCAGCAGGTCTGATCGGGTATGGGCACCGGCTCGGGATTTAGCGGGCTCCAACTCAAACTCTCTCCTGAACCTCGAGTGGAACAGGGGCATGCACAGGAAGTCAAACCTGCGCACCAAAGAAAAGGGCGCATCACTTTAATATTGATGATTTATAATGTCATGTAGAGGTGAAACGCAAAACTGTTTAGCCAACTCACTTACTACTAACAGCATAACCCATATGAGTATAACAAACACTTCACACTAGTATCAAGCATCGTTGTGATTGGGCACGTGCTGATAATTCACCGGCTAGCTTAGCAAGCATCACGCACTGCCATTATGCTAGCAAACCCACACACGGGCATAGTGCTAGCAAAACAGCGCGTTTCTCTCGTAAGTTCACTTCGACAAAATAAGAACTTGCAGGGTGTAGCACTCTCCTCACCCAAGTTTGGCGACCGCAGCTAAAGTGTCTGCTACCTCCGGCACACAATTTAAATCTCTCCCGCAAGACACTCTGCTCCCCGTACTGCCGGACGCCATGATTTCAGCCGACTGAATGGATATGACTGGGACCATCTGGGGGCTCCGGTTTACGAAGAAACTGACGCCATCTTGGATCTGCAGGGACGTGCATGCTCAATACGTCACTCAAGATGATGAAGACCCAAAATGGCTTCGCAAGTACATCAGTTGCATTTCCCGTAGATTACCGCGATAACTGTGCATCCACGGTTTTTAGTTTGTGAATATTGAAGTGGTTAAAGTGTATGCCATATAACCCTTTCTTCTACTGTCTATGATATAACCCACAGACAATTAAAGAATATATATATATCAGTTATTTTAAATCAAGGCTAAAGATTTTTGTTTTTTTATTTTGCCCTTTTTTAGGCCTAATTGTTTATTTCTTACTGAGCACTGTAACTGCCCTTATTGTAGCCTATTGCATATACCTGTCTTATTCTATTTTAGCTGTTTTTATATTCTCCTTAACTAATGTTTTTTTCCTTGCTCAATTGTTTATGTGGTTATAGGCTGTATTATTGCTTTGTCAACAAAAACAGATTCTACAATATTCTCTGTCAATTTAAAAAATAGTCATTTTTAGATAGATAGATAGATAGATAGATAGATAGATAGATATTGATCCCAAAAAAATGGGAAATTATGGTTACGGTGTTACAGCAGCACACGTACATTAGTCACACAACACAGAATATAAATATAAATGAGATACTAGGAAAAAATATACATACATACAGTATACATGAAATAATAATAATAATAATAATAGGAATAAAATATAAGAACAAATATTTAAATATATACAGGATGGGAAAACAAAATGTGCAACTGCTTAAATAATATGCTAAATGTTTGCTAAAATGTAAAAGAACCAATTGTGCAGGTTGCCCTTAGTGCAGTATTGTGGTGTCTAAAAGTCTCATCTAGCACCCAGTGATGACATGTTAAAGTCATGACATGTTAAAGACATGTTTTATATTCTAAATAAATTAAGTAACAATAAATAGAATCTATTGGCAGAATAATTTTTTTTCTATAACTAATTTTGTTGTCTCTGGGCCATATTCTAGACACAGCGTTTGTCAGAGGATCCGGCTGTTGGTGGTTGATGCCTGAAAATGATGAACAAGATATGTATGAACATGCACACAACTAGAAAGATGACTCTGTCACTCAGCAAAACATATACAGTTTGCAGAAAAAAGCTTCCTGGATATTACTTTCACAACAGGTAAGATAAAATATCACTTATGTCAACTTAAATGGGTTTGAACTTAGGCCTATGTGTCATATTTGGGAGGGCTATAAAAGGGTAACGACTTTTCAGACTATTTGTTAGATGAGAATGTGAGAGAAGATGGCAGCAGTCACCATTACAAATAGTGAGATTTATGAGGTTTATGCATAGGGCTTAGGACAAAGATGGGCTCTGGTTTAATTTGTGTTTAAGGAGTACTTTTTGCCTGCCAATCTCTGGGAAAGATATTCACATTTTCTGATCAAGAATCTGTATCTGCTTTATTATGGCTTTGGAAGACATTTGTGGCTTCGAAGACACTCCTGTTCATCGCAAGTGGTTTCCTGCCTCTCATTTCGAAGATACGGACAGATCTTTTCATATGACTGACTTTGGACTGAGGAGACTAAAGAAATTTGGGAGAAATAGTGGGATCCCACTGCAATTCTTCATACCAACACTGCCAAACTCTGACCCTTTCAACCCCAGACCTTCACACCCTTTTCCCCCATCCAACCATTCAGTGACAGTCAGCAGGCCTTTCCCTCTGTCGCATGGGACAACAACCTTGGGTTTCATCTTCCAAGGTGGGGTCATTGCAGCTGCAGACTCACGTGCCAGTGCTGGGGGACTTGTTGCCTGTCCAGCTGTTCACAAGATTACCCCTATTCACTCCCATTTAGTGGTCACCTCCTCTGGTAGCGGTGCAGATTGCATGCTGTGGGAGAGAATTCTGGCCAGAGAGATCAGACTCTACCAACTGCGGCACAGACGTTGCCTTTCAATATGTGGCACTGCCAAGCTCCTTTCATTTATGCTGCACCCCTTTAAAGGGACTGATGTGTGTGTGGCCCTGACACTGTGTGGCTGGGATAAGGAAGCAGGTAACACTGACAGTGCGAAGAAGTCAGACTCAACCTTTATTACTGATGATAGCTCCTCGGCTGTTGTAAGAAGACGGGATGTCACTGCGATGGCACATTCTGCATCCCCTAACAGAGGCCCAAAGCTGATATATGTGTGCAGTGATGGCGCCCGACTGCAGGGGGACACCTTTTCTGTGGGCTCAGGCTCTCCTTATGCTTATGGAGTCCTGGATAGAGAGCTGAGGTGGAGCCTGAGTAAAGAAGAGGCCATCTCCTTGGCAAGAGAAGCAGTGTTCAGAGCCACTCACAGGGACGCCTACTCAGGAAACAACGTGGACATTTTCCACATTACAGCCCAGGGATGGAGCCAAAGAAAGAGAGAGGACTTGAAAGAGGAATATTATAAAACATGGAGAGGAGGACGAAGATAGTTGAGGAAAGAAAAAGAGTGACCGAATTAGATGCTTCGGGATGAAGCAAAAAAATTGGTGGTGTTTCAGGCGGGCTAAAGATTAAAAATAGTGTAAAGTCGGCCACCTCAGTTAATCCACTTTTGTCAGCTAGCTAGAATAAATCTCTACTGAATGCATGTACTCAGGTGTGATTATAGGATCAGACCTTTAGAGGGGGGTCGGCCCCTAATGAGAGAGTGACACGGATACAGTGCCTTGCAAAAGTGGTAAATCATGCTAAATCAGTCATTTCATTAGCCGATCATATCTGAGCTAGCTACTGAACAACAACAGTTAACGATTGTTGACACTATTAACACGATGATGGAACTAAACCTGACACTTTACAAGTCACAGTAATAATAATCAATTTGACACAATGTTCTAACATTCAGCAATTTTAGTTGCTTACGTTTCAATTTGGGTTCTAAACTGCGCCATGAAATTACCAACCTCTTCTCTTTCTCTGGGGACTACCAACGTTAAAATTCACAACCACCCTCATGGTCTCCCTCTGACAGATTAGCTGGATAGAGCAAGACTCAGCAACACAAGCACTTTGAATCTGTAATTGTTTGTCCTATGTCAAACTCTCACTTGAATTATAATTTTTAGGAGGGTTAGATGAAATGTAGGTGGGCTTGAGTCCACCTAAAGAAGGGACTAAAATCGCCCATGTAGGTAGGTTACTACACAATAGAAGGCATAGTAGCCTATGATAGTATCAAACGGTTGTAGGCCTAGCCTTGAAATCATGATCTTGTTACCTTGTTTCGCCACAAACACAGGTGGCGCTGTGTGATTTTGCAACCATGACTCAATAAACTTTCGCACCCACACCCGGCGGAAGTTCTTTGCTCATCAGACAATTTCAAAGATGGCTCTTGCTAGTGTGTTGAACAGTGATTGTGCGAATTTTTCATTTGAAAATAGTCAACCTTTTGGTTTTGGTTGTGGGCCTGGACAGAGCGGTCTGGGATTTGATGCCACGCCGGGAGACGGTCTCAGTTTTTCCGTTAAAAACCCGCTGTGTGCCGGAGACGAGGATGGCGTCGAAAGGAAAATAGAGTTCCTGCATGGAACCACAACCTTAGCATTTAAAGTAAGTGAATTAGTAGCTTATTGTAGCTGGCTGGTATTGTATCTGTCGAATTGTTTAGCTGTCAAAAAGGCTTTAAATAAATCATTTAGACTCTGGTTACATCATGCTTGACGGATTAGCTACATAATGCTAGCTAACGCTAGCGTTACATCTCGAACATTAGCGTGTTAGCATGGCTACAAACCGCTTTCTCATTGCAGATGTTCGCATAACGTTAACGATTAGACGTTTCTGGCTTCAAAAGCTTTACTCTGTAAAAATGAGCAGGTCATCGCTATGTGTGGCCGTGACAGTAACGTTACTAAAGTGCAGGTGTCATAAGTGACACAGCTACTGCCATTCGGCTTTATTTAAATGGGAAACAAGATAATAGTTCTGTAAACAGCTTTTGTGCAGTCACGTTATCCAAACATGGTTTTTGTCTGGTTATTTTTGGATTGTAACAGTTACCGTTAAATATAATAAAAAAGTTGTCAAGTTTATCATATTACGTCCAAAGAAAACTGGAGCTTTAAATCACAATTGGTTAGATGTAAGCTATTGTATAGAAGTATTAAATTTGCTCATGAATTTGGCATTTGAGACAATTTTCTTTTAACCCAAATAAACTGTTTATGCCGTTTAACTGTTCACCAAATGATCTAGATAATAGGCCAACATCTTGTAAAAATGCAAGTTGTTGATGTTTTCAGTGATGACATTTCCTGGCAGTTTTTTGTAACATCTATGGTATAAAGAAGGTGCATATACAAGTTTAATACTTTTTAATTTCTTTTTTCACTTCTTAATTTCACTATCCTACTTTCTGTTAATTAGGACATGGGTTTCCATACCAGATTATCTAAATATCAGAACCAGACATAACATTCTGGAGAAATGTTAAATGTTTTGTTTCCTTAGAAAATATAATAATTATGTCTCTACTTATAAAGCACTTATCAAAACAAAGGGCCTCACACACACACACACACAGCAATGACCAAATTTAAAGTATGCTTTCATTACAATGAAAACAGCCAGCTTTTCCCTCTCACTGTCAAACCAGCAGACTGAGTTTTGTAAATACAGAACCACATCCCTGCAGTTGGTTTTGGTCTCTTCAGGGGATTTGTTGATGAAAAGAAAAGATAGAATAATGCCAACTGTATCCCTTAATCCCTGAGTGGAAGGGGGCGGGTGGTTGATGAAAACCTCCACCAGCAGACATCTCCCTCTGACTTGCAAAATCTCTTGTCTTTACTTTAGTACTACACTGCTGTGTTGACTGTCACTTCAGTGATAGAGGATTTTGGAGGGAGGAGAAAAGGTCCTCCCTCTTATCCAGCGGCTTTCAGGCAGAGCGGAACCATATATTGTATTTCTCTGATGGTTGTAGAGCAGCGGCACATTTCTACTTTATCTAGACAGAAGTAAGAGGTAGCTTATAGGTAATTGAACTGTACTTACTGATCACTGGTCGATCAGTGACTGTTCTGTGTGGATTCCCCTCCTGCTGTAATGTGTTATTGATGTCCTCCCCCCCCTCCTGCTCCCCTGCTGTTTCCCTTCTCAGTTTCAGCATGGCGTTATTGTAGCGGTGGACTCTCGGGCCACAGCAGGCGCCTACATCGCCTCGCAGACAGTGAAGAAGGTGATAGAGATCAACCCCTACCTTCTGGGTACCATGGCTGGAGGAGCTGCAGACTGCAGCTTTTGGGAGCGCCTGCTGGCCCGCCAGTGCCGCATCTACGAGCTTCGCAACAAGGAGCGCATCTCTGTGGCAGCAGCCTCCAAGCTGCTTGCTAACATGGTCTACCAGTACAAGGGCATGGGACTCAGCATGGGAACCATGGTGTGTGGCTGGGACAAGAGAGGCCCAGGTAAATACAACAGCGGTATACTTATGTATGGTCTGTGTGCCAAAATTAGATTTCTATTTGTAGAAAAAACAATAGCTGCCAACAAAGTTGTTTGTCTAGGTTTAGTATTGACGTAAATAGCCATTTCAATAATTCACTTCTATAAACCTTTCTTTAGAATATATTTTAGTCTGAACTTTAACTTTAAAAAGTTGTTGTACAGGGCCGACAGATGAGGTTTGCAATGTGAAATCAGATTTAAAACCACACATACAACTAAATATAGTTTGTGTTCTAATACTATAATAATAAAATACTTTTTTGTTGCAATTTACGACCATTTTCATTGATTAATCTGAAGATTATTTTCTGTCAATTGATTGGTTTGTAAACCTCAAAGTTAGATAATTCAAAGGCAATTCTCCATTTTTTTAACCCACAAAATGAAATAACGCTTTGTGTACAAAATTGTTAATTTCTATGGTTTTCCAGTTACATGTGCTCTTTCGGTAAAGTGTAAGTACAGCTGTAGTTCCCAGAGTTATCCACTAGATGGTGCTGCAGCCCCTCTCATGCTCTGCCCCTCTTTGTACCTTACACCATGGCTTTTGAATGCCACGCAATGTGAAGCCGTACATCACAGAAGGTGTGCTTAAGGAGGCCGCCACAGTGACACAGTAATGGGAAATCGATGAGGCTGGGACCGCGGGCCAGCGAGAGCGCGGTGGGATGATGGACGCTGGGTCCCAGCCTCGGACAATTGGGTCGCATGTATAATGCCCGTACTGCTGCGATCGATGGCGGCTTTGCCGGGAAAGCAGAGAGGGCTGTGTGAACAATGACATCCTGCCCATATGCCAACAAACATAAATGACATGTTAAATTCTGTGCAATCAATTGGGGAAATAATGATCCCTGTATAAGTTCAATAGGTGTAGGAGCTTTGCCATGGCCCCCACAATGCCAATGATTGAATGGCGAGGTAAATGTCATGTAAATGAAATCAATTGTGATTAGAGGAGAAGCTCATTAGCTGGCTACAATCATGTCAAGAGCACTTATTCCCCTAATGGAGAGTCTTAAGCTGCAAGCTAAATAAATTAAATAAAAGCTATGTTGAGGAGCTTGTCAAATACGACTCTATGTAGTAACATCAAATGTGTGTTATGACAGTTGTAATCAGCATAGTTATTTCTTGAAAACTTAATAGAAGCTTCACTTTTGACAGAGAAAAGAGACTATAGTTGACTTCTCCCTACATGGACATAAAGGGTTTGCATAGGCTGATATGTGATTAAATGGGATGCAGCCCCCATGAAAAAAGCCCAGAACATTGTATGATATGGGACCTCTTCAGAGAAGACCCATGTGGCAGTCAGTTTACAACCACTCCCAAGAGAGTGATGTAATATTTTTTTTCGCCTCTGTTCAACTGCTGCTCTTTTTACTCCTGATACAGTGGTGAATTGTAGTGGAAAGGATAGATGACGGACAGACAATGACCCATTTGATGCTTGCCACCCTTCAACGCACCGTTCTCCTCTCCTACCTCTAAAAGCTGTCAGTCCAGCCAGGTGCACCGACTTCTTAAGCACCTGTCAGTGAATTGACAGAGTGGAGGGAGTTTCTCTTGGCTCCACCATCCAGGCAACGTCCCCCCCCCCCTTCCGCTTTAAGTGGGATTCATGAGTTTTTCTTTTCTTAGCACTCATTGTCGCCTTCATGCGTCAGTGTTTGAGACCAATAAGCAATATGGCATGATTTGGCTCTACAAAAACCCAGGTGTGTTTGAAAAGGAATGGATGTGGGAAGTGTCTTTTTGTGCTGCTGTGCTTCTATCCTGGGACCTCCTAAAAGAGTCCTCAACCACCTCCGTCAACTGTGCTACTCAACATAAGAGGCCGCCTTTACAACTCTATCTCCCTGCCTATTATGTTTTTAACGAATCCCTCACAGTTTTCAAGAGGAACAGACAGGTCTCACAATGGCAAATTGCCCCCATGCATAGACAGGCACTGGATGATTATCATGGCAAGTTAACGACAGGCTGAGGAAGCTGCAATTTGCCAGTTGAAAGCAATGGTAAGCTTCTTTTTTCAGGAAAGCAAGTGGCTCTCTATCCCTAATAGACTGTCACTAGTTTAGCTGAGGAACTCTGCATGCGGGGATGTGCAATCTGAGGGCATTTTGAAGTGTTTTTTAATGTGGGAGATGAGCGATAGTGCTGGATATATTAGGCAGTTTTATATACATGTCCCCGCGTTTCTTTCTGTGCAAGTATATTTTTCACAGGTTTTGCTTTGTGAAGCACTATGCAAAACATGCCTTTTCGCAGGCTGTCTTTTTACCATCTGCAGGCTGGCTGTGGGCGAGCTCACAGGCTGGTGCTAGTCACCCGTTCCACGTCACTCTGGGTTAGCGTGTGTCATGGCGCGGAACAAAATGTCTTGCATGTGTCCACAAAGCGTGGTGTGACGCAAACTTTTCCCTCACAGATTTATCAGAGCGCTGAGTCTGCAGTGCACGTTGTGTCACATGTTTGTCAGGTTAGGTGCGGGGTGAGTGTGCATGTGTGGAAGGATATGAACGTGTTATACTCGTCTCATGTCCACAGGATGTGCATGCACAGGTTTATTTTTTATTTTTTTTTGTTTTTTTTGTCCTCGCTCTTGAGGTGCAGTTACCTGTACAGCTCTGGATGGGGCTCGATAGTTAATTTTTGGTGTGTTTGCAGAGATCAATAAGGGCCGGAGCAGGGCCCCTGGGCAGACAGCAAGGTGGCCCGTGCCGACTTTGTTATACATGAAGGGGATGCAGCTGTTAATATCTGCCAGCCTTACTTCACTTGGAGATGCTGCAGCTGTTCATATTCTGTCTTGAGGACATGGCTTGTTTGTGTGAGAGCGGCACTAATAGATGTACACCATCTCAGTTTTCCTGACAAACACCTAAACACCTAAGTCAGGAGAATGGAGGATGTTTTTCTTTTTTTTGTTGAACACTACTCCCTATCACAGTTTCTTTTAACCTCCTTTTGCCTTCCCAACCGTTTGACCTGCCTTTTGTCCTTCGTCCTCAGGGCTGTACTATGTTGACTCCGAGGGGAACCGGGTGTGTGGCGACCTGTTTGCCGTGGGCTCAGGCTCCATGTACGCCTACGGTGTGATGGACAGTGGCCTGCGGCAGGACCTAACTGTGGAGGAGGCCTGCGAGCTGGGCCGCCGCGCCATCTACCAGGCCACATACCGTGACGCCTACAGCGGAGGGCAAGTCAACCTGTACCACGTCCACAGCGAGGGCTGGACCAGGGTCTCCCAGGAGGATGTGCTCATGCTGCACCAGCAGTACAAGGATCAGGCATAGTTATGAAAGTCAAGAGCACAAAGGGGCCACGAAGTGGGGAGAGAATAAGGATGTTTAGGAGTTTATTCTGCTATCTAATGTTTAAGATGTTCTAAAATGTTGGTAGGGTTGATACATGAATAAAAAGGACAGATGTGCCGATTGATTTTCACTCACATTACTTTGAAAATTACATTTAACAATGCCAGTGAGCTCCATTTACCCTGCGCAGAGTATGTTTTGAGGGGCTGCAGAGAAGGGGCCGATGACTCAAACATGCTTTAATTCAGTGTGGGAGTAGTGTGGTGCTTGCCCCACATACATTTAAGTTGGATCCTACCCTGGAAAACTAAATCTTTCTCAATAAAACCTGTGATGTTCTTTTTTCAAGAGCCTTGTGTTTTCTTTTTTTTTTTTTTTTAGGTTGTAATACTCAGAATTTACTCTTAATGTAAATGCTTAGTCTTGTAGCCTCATATTCCTTTGGTGTAGTGATTTTACCACGGTGTGTTTACATTTCAGTCATCTGTTCCCCCAGCTGTTGGGATTGGGAGGTACAGCCGAAGTTTGCTTTGTCTCTATATGTTCTGCATTTATTAGCAGGAAGTAGCACTGTCTAAACAGCACTATTTAATTGTAACCACCATCCTCAGTAATTGTGCCTCCTGAGTTGTAACGGTGTGTTTTCTTCCCCGCATTGATAATGTTCCCTTCCTTCGCTCACATTGCACAAATACGTCTTTTAATTGGAAGAGGAAATTTATTCTTTAATTCCTATCCGACACACTCCGCTTCTCAATGTGCGATGTTGTGTGCCACCCTGCCATGATGTTTTACAATGTTACGACCTGCGCTAGCAGTGTGTGCCCCTCCAGCGGTTTTTATGTTTGGGGAATAAACACTAAAAGAAAGGATGGGGTAAGTTTCTGAAGCCAGTGTACTTTCAATTCGTGGTTAAAAACTAGTTTCACAGGGGACTAGTTGGCAGATGGAATAGAAAATGAGCGTGCCTCGTCTGTGATGCTACTCTTGGTAAATGAAGTGATGGGAATAGCACCATCAGAAACTGACAGTGACTATGCATGTGCCAGGAGATGTGCTAAAATGGAGCAAATGTAGATAAAAGCATTAACAGTTTGTAGAAGATTTAACCATCCTCCTGGGTTAAGGAGATAAAGGAGTGACTTCACTAATGTACCTAACATGCCTCTACATTATATACTCAGAATAGTGAATAAAGACTAGGTCCCGAAGCACCATCAAGTATCCAACGGATTGCATTGTCATAAAGTAGGAAGCCTTGCCTTGAGCTTTTAGAGGCTGCAGTTTTAGTCCATAAAAGTCTTAATCCTATTTTTATTTCAGGGTTCTATCTGCACCACATTACACAATCAACCAACGCATTACTCATAAACATCCCTACTGTATAAGATAAATGGAAGTGATCACGTTAAAAGACATACAATTTTCTGCCCTGATCTCTCTTTAGGCAAGTTAATCCAAAATCTACAAGCTTTGATGGCAGAGGCTCTGTCACGTTTGTGTTCTAGGTCTTGGAACAACAAGAGGAGAAGCATAGGAGGATTAGGCGCTCATTTCTTATTTTTGTTCATTGGCTTTAAAGCTTTTAGGTTAAAGGCATTAGTATGCTTTGCCAAACAGCCTCAGAAACCCCTTCACTTCAAACACAAATCTGAATTTGGTATTGGGGGACGCAATAAATTTTGAAACATATCTAGGTGTGCAAGTTAAGAAAATGTTTCTCTTCATGTTTATTTTTTTCATTTCTAACTTCTGCAGTCACTTTGTAGCCATGCTAGCTGCCCATGTATGGCAGTGTATAATTGTTTGGTCTACCAGTTCACCACTTTGCTCCAGACTGAGTCAACAGCTTATTAGATGGATTGCTATGTAACTTTGTACAGACGATAAGGGTCCCAAGAGGAAGAATCGTACAGACTATTGAACCTTCTTTTTCATCTAGTGGAACTTAGCTATAAACATTCTTGCCTCTGGACGTACTCAGAAGTCACTTGGTACGAGTTTGGTCGTCTGAAACACACTGAACTATTAAAGGAGAATTCTGGTCCAACACATACCTCTGTTGTTTTTAAATTTGGAGTGCTGTCAGTAGAAAAAAAACATGCTACCGTTGCACCCAACAGGCTTAAACGAGGCAAGTTTTAAACATGTTTTTAGCCTCTTAACATGTTCATAATGTCATTAAAAGTGCCTACCCATGTGAAGTGATTCCTTCTGAGTGAACACGGTAAATGTAACTGCAATAGATGTGACAGAAATGCATGAAAGTTGTGCTAATTCATCTGTGTTTAGTTCTTGTGTTGATACTGCAAGAAGTGCTTCGGGATCGTCTACAAACTACAACAAAGAAAAGAGATAGAAACATTTTTCAAAAAAATGTTAAAAGTAAGTGCTGTAGTACAACTAGCAGGAGACAATTTATAATTGAGGAAAGTTTAGAGACTACCTTATATAATCATTAAATTGATAGCCTACATATTTTGTTTGATCTTTTTTCTGTGTTGTAGTTTGTAGACGGTCCCTAAGCTCTCTAACTGCCCTCAACACAGGAACTAAACAGCTGAATTAGCACAACCTTCATGCTTTTCTGTCACAGCTACTGCAGTCAGATTCACTGTGTCCACTCAGAAGGAATCACTTCACATGGGTAGGCACTTTTAATGACATTTTGAACATGTTAAGAGGCTAAAAACCTGTTTAAAACTTGCCCTGTTTAAACCTGTTGGGTACTAACTCTAGCAGGAGGATAACACGGTGTAGGCAGCACTGATTGGTTTCGTTTTTCTCTCTACTGACAGCACTCCAAATGTACAAACAACAGAGCTACGTGTTGAAATCGACCGGAATTCTCCTTTAAGTAGCCTAGCTCTTATTTTGGTGATATGATTTTGATGTGTGGATTTAGATTTTTAAATCTGTAGTTTCTGAGTGGCTGTTCCAGTCTGCTTCTTTGGTCCATCTAGTCATGTATAGAGAAAACACTTCTCATCTGTGTTTTTTTTGCCATGTTTGGACTCACCCATCCTGTTGGTGAGTGTGACCTAGGCATTGGACCAGCAGACAGGCAGGGTGCTGCGAGTTGCACTGGTCATGGAGATTGCAGGTTGTCAACAGGTGTAACTGCTAGTAAGTATCAGCTTTCAGAATAAGCTTTACACTTGGAGCAAGATGGTGACACTTTGGGCGATGTGACAGAATGAAGAAAATAGCTTTCTTTGTGTGCCTAAATTAGACAGATAGCTATGAAAAAGATCAGCTGGCGATATTGTAAGGTGCCAGCAGGATGATTTTCACACTGTGAGAAAATAACCCCTATGCCTACATTATGCCATCTGTCAGGTGGTCATATGTGTTTTCAGTCCCAGACACCAGATCCTATCTGAACACAGTCCTATTGGTGCCCGGACAACCGTATTCGCACACACCTCGCATATGAGGCGTTATTTCTCAGGATTTGATGCTCAGACTTTATAATTGGATCTTCACAAGGAAAAACACCCATTGCAAGGGTGCACGCATTTGGGGATTGAGTATCAGCCATTATTTATTCCTGTTGATGCTTTATCCTGATGAAAAAACAAATGAGAAGTCTATTTGGTTTGGGTAATGACTCCCGGCAGTCTGCCTCTTGTCCACCCCAAAGGCTATCCGGGTGTCATATAATCAGTACACCCAAGTCCTTAGATGCGTGCCAGTTCTGACAAACAACAAAGCTGGCGTGAAGATAATTGCGTTTGTGGTCCCTGCGCATCCTCTTCCTCGCTGGCGCAAGAGGCAGCCGCTGCCTCGCCTCGTCTAAGAGGTGCTGTTTTTCATCCCTCACAATGACAGCCACACTCTTGTCATTCCCGCAGCGTGCTTGCCACTGCCGCCTCGCTCTACTCGAGACTGTTCTTTTTTTCCTGCACACCCCCTCTTCCCCAGCAATGTTTTTGGCAATTTCTTGCTTTTTTTTGTGACTCGATTAATTCAGTGACACGAATGAGTACAGCCCGGCAGTAAACAGTGCAGCCCTTGAGTTTTGTCCAATCTGAGTCCGTACTCGTTCGTCCGCTTTCCAGCAGGCACCTAGGAGCTTTTGCCAATACCACTATTGCTGCTCTTGATGATGATGATCATAAGGGTGATGGTGATGGTGAGTATGATGATAGCCCCTACTATTTGTGCAGACTGCCTCAAGAGGCCCGAAGCGGCCGTCTGTTTATCCCTTGTCATGACACCTGACTGTATAAATGGGGCCTGTCTGTTTGTTTTATCGTCAACAGCGCCAGGCCTTGCCTCCCAGGCAAACACAGACAGGGTCAGGGAGACTACAGCTAAAGACGTGGCAGTAAGAGCGATGGTGGCTGCCACGGTCACTTCACTTACTCCCATGTGGCTCCTGGCTTTTTATTTATTTATTTGCACTGCGTCCTTTAATATGTGGTGACTAAGCCCCTCGGGATGAAGAAAAGTGAATTTCGGATTTTGTTGTTTCGCACTATCAATTGGCTTTCCCCCCGACTTCTTGCTATTTTAGTGGCAGTTCAGTTCTGGTTATGTGAGCACTTACATTTGTTTAGGTGACGTACCATTATGGGGTGTTGTTTGTCTTTTGCCTGACCTTACACAGTGGGTGAAAATGCTTTACTTTGCTTCCATAACTTATTTGTTGAAATTTAATATTGTAGGCTGTGGCGGTTGTCATTTTCTTGAATCATTGACAGGTATGCAGTACATCTACACTATAAAATTCAGCTTTCGATTCCACATTATTTTCCCTCTGGATGTCTCTGCTGTACATTTCCAAAAGAGGAGTGCAAAACTACAGTGTGCTTTTTATTGGTTTGAAGTGTCGCTCAGAGCTGCAGGCTTTTCGACAAGAGTTGCCGGCCCCAGCGGAAGACTCATCTCAAGAGGAACAACTGCCAGGCTTAGAGCCCCCCCCTTTTTCTCTTTCACCATCTCTTATACCCCTCCATCCGTCCATCTCTATTTCTGTTCCACATTTTGACTTAATCCCCCCCCTGCAGTGCCCTCAGCGTATTGCTTGCTTCCCTCCGGCCTGATCTCACTCTGATCAATGCCACATCCCCACCAACAATACTAACAGGGAATTGGAGGCATTAATTACAGAGCCCAGAGCTTGTTACCCAGACTCAGCCCTTTCAGCTTCCTGGCTCTTTACTGACTCTGCAATTGTAATTCAGCTGGGGGCCCAAGACGTGAGGCTAATAACAGAGGGTGCCCGTCCAAACGGACGATCACCCACTGATAGATGATCCGCTGGGCCGGACGTGACGGAACTGACGTGAAGGGGCCGGGAGTGACTACGAAGTGATTGACACAGCTTTGGCACTGGGATTATGTGTCAGAGAAATAATTTATCACTTTCTCTTCTGGAGCCGAGACGAATGCCAGAAATGAGTAATGACCTCTTTGAAGTTCAGCTTCTCTGATCGCAAACAATAGCCCAGGTTGTCACTGCTGTGGAAATGACAGAGGCGATGGTGTTACGAGAATGAGAAGCTAATGGACTAAATTATGAAAATGGCATTTTAATTAAATATCAGGACCTTGCTATGAACAACGTTTAAAGGAAATTAGAGACATTCTTACTGGTTGATATTGTTCCTAGTTGCAGTACAAAGAAGATTAAGGTACATTGTTCTTTCTTTTATTCACTGCCTCTCTTTTGGTATGCCCTACTATCTTGTCATCCTTTCTTCTACCTGCCCTATTATGCTATGGTTTTTCCCTTGACAGTTGAGTGCCGATGTCTTGAGTGTCCAGCAGTTGGCCTCTTTTGAGTTATTCAGCCTCTGATGTATCATATACAGTAAGCACTTTGGTGGAAAGTAAAGGTTTGTTTGCTGAGCTAAGTCTCCTTGAGCATTTGCCACCATTCCCAATTTTTCCCATAGCTCTTATTCCGTTTACCATCTATCCCTCTATCAAGAACATCATATTCTATATCTATATCCCATTTTCTCTTTCTTTTTGTCTCACCACTTTCCACCATCCACCCTCTTCTCTCTACTTTCCCCATTATCCCTCCCACCATTCCTCCATCTCACTCACTGGCTCGTCCCCCTCCTTTCCTATCTTTTTTTTCAGGATGGTTTTGCTCTCATTACACTGATAGCCTTGATGATTCAGTTGAATGGTGCATTCTCTCCCCATTGCCTCTCCAAGCCCTTTCTCTGCAGCCAGCTCATGCAGCAGCACTTTGCAGTGACAGAAGAGCAGCCTCTTTCTCTGTGGGCACAATGATAGCGTAGCACCTGCTACTCAGCCCTGCTGTGACCATGTGGAGATGCATGCTTTATTTAAAGAGGACTCTCCAGTTGTAAATGTTGAGTTGTAGGGATAAGAAGATAGATGAAACTCTAAGATGCAATGAGGCACAGTCAGGTACTTGTTGTGGGAAAGTGTATGTGCGAAGGTAGGTATGTGTGGGTAACTGTGTGGGAGTATTTAATAAGAAGGATGTACATTTTTGCTTAACTGATTCATGTTTCTCACACTGAACCAATTATTTGGTATATCTATGACATGTCTAAGGTATACAAATTCCCCTTTGATTTTAGCTCTAGCCAGTGAGTGCCAGCACTGCACGCTACCTGAACCACAACCAGAATCACCTGCACCGCAGCTGACTGAGCTGCAGTTTGCCTCCACTCCAAATGACAGTTACTACTACCACTGCATTTATTGCTGAAATGCAAATGGTGCAAGCTCAATCTAATGCTGTGTTCAATTTCAATCATCCACCCTCACTCTCGATGCTTCCCCATCTGTATCTATACTCATGTGAAATTTAATGCAATTTCAATACAGAACTTAATGTTGTGGTGTAAGTAATTACCTGATCTTATTTTTAAAACAAAACTTGCACACAGCATACTTGCACCCGTTAAAAACCACGTTCCCCCTTTTAGATCTCCTAAAAGTGTACTCCACTGATCTAACTTTGCACTCAAATAACCCCATCGGATGAACAGTTAAAAGGATCAAAATTGATTCAGCAGAACCAGAGATATTGTGAATTTGTACATACTGCATTCTTTTTCCTTGTAAAAACCATGTACCTACATTACCCCCTACATTACCCACAATGCAACTAGTTTGCAGACAGTTTGGAACTGGAGATGTGTGTTATGCTAGTAGAAGCCAATGTAACATTGAAGTGCATCACTTCTTTCACCAAACCCCCCAGATTTTGTTATTTTAATTTCCAAACTTGGCGTAGTGTGACTCATGTGACATCACTTGAATTTTAGTGCCTAACTTTTTGATATTAATGAACGTCTGTTACATTCAAGCCATTGCCAAATGAGTTAATTCAAAGCTAGCTCCACACAACTCTCTCTGTATTTCTCAGTATGGTTATGTTCAGAAGATTGTGTTGTCCGGCGACATTGGCACGCAGAAGATAATGACTACTTCTGAAGAGTCCATCATGTTTTTTAATGCTCTGTGTCCTCCTTGGCTACGTAGCTCAGACAGTTTTGTTGTCATTACTTAAAATTCCTCATGAGGGCGACACAAACTACACACTAGAGCTTTAAGGCAAATGATCAGATTTCCTGCATCTCCCTCTGGGGCCACAAAAGGCTTTATACAACTTTCTTTCACATATGTAGCACTACTCCCCAAGTAAACTGCCCTTGATGTGTAAATTTGATGGAGATTCCCTTTAAGCTTGGGAAAATCATTTTATTCCACACTGTCAGACAGTACCATGTATATTCTGTGTTGGCTTGTTCCAACTCTTCACTCATTCATATTTAATAAGTGAAATATTAAAAGCCTAAGACTCCAAAATGTTTTGACTAGTCCATCAAATGGAAATATTCACAACGTCTTGTGCATCATTTTACATTTCACTGTAAAGTTATGTGGGTTTGAACAATGGTTGGCTGCAGGGCAGGTGTAATAGGGGTAAACGGTCGCTCTCTCCAACAGGCCATCAATTCCATGTCGGGTGCTGTCGAAAAAAGCAGTAACTGGCTCTGGATCAAGCGTAAGGACCCCAACTGGGCAGCCAGGTAGAAACAGATGGTATGCGTTCAGGCTTAGTCCCGACTCAGGAAGTCCCGACTTCCATGCAGAGCCTATAAGGGAAATGGTATGGTATGGCATGGCATGGAGGGGGTGTCTGGGACGCTGGGTACACTGTTGAGCCCTCTGGAGATGTCGTGGGCTTCAATCAGCGAAACGTTAATGGAGCAGGGTGCCCACCTGGTGACCCTAATGACATACCTTAACCTCCTTTTCACCACTCCACACCGACTGCTACTGTCAAGACTTTGCTACTAAAGGAATTAAAACATGTAGTTCAAATGGAAATATTTACAATGTCTTGGGCATCATTTTACATTTCACTGTAAAGTTGTGCAGGTTAGAACAATGGTTGGCTGCACGGCAGCATAGATGTTGGTAGTTTGAGATTAAACTGGATGGGATTGGCTATTTAAGGGTCAGTTCATCCAAATTACAAAAAAGTCAACTCTGCTGATGATCTGAGACATTGTATGCTTCTACCTCACTGAAACAGAGTTGAAATGTTGTTTGTGCTACTAAAAGCAAGAAAGAATAGTCTATCTTGGTTACATTGAATTATCTGCAGACCTCACTGTGAATAGTTTCTATTGGAATGAAAAAACAGTCCCAGTGAAAATACAATACAAGAAAAAAAGTGGTCCCTTTTTCAACTCAGTAAGTGAACTGCCCAGAGAGTCAGCTTATTTCCAAAGCCAAAATTGCTCCACTGCACTTGATGTCCAACTGAGTGAAGTCCCAGAATGTACTGTAAAAAGCACTGAGCATTGATTAGAAGGGACATTACTGCATTCATACATACATACATTCAGACATACTCCTTTCCTCTACCTTCCCAAGAGATTTTTTTTGCACAGTCTAATATCAAGGATAGAGCAATGTGAGAAAAATGTAATCATTGTCAAAGTATGTTGTTATAACGTCAAAGCTCTCTCTTCATGACTAGAGGGTTTTCTCAGGAAAGCTGATATGGCGGGGTAGAGGAGGACTCAGGTGCGGAAACAGAGCATGGTAGACGGAGTAAAAAGGAACAGGATTTATTTAAAAAACATGCAACCAGAGCGTGTGTGGGGTGAGCAGGTGACAGGCAGGGTGAAGATGGTGCCTTCCAGGTATTCAAATGAAGAGTGGAAGATCCAGGTGGGAATGAACAGATCCAGACTGACGCGGGGATCTTTGGAGAAGAAAAAACTAAAAGGAGGTTACACTGAAGACTAGCAATGAGTAGCTGCAACAGGAGACACACCGATTTTGTTGGCCTGAGGTACAATACCAATATAATAATCTGGCGTTGAGTCTCTGGAGTCCATGTGCAAGACACACCCACAACAGACAACAGAAAAAAAGGAAGAGACAAACAACTCAACACAGAGCCACAGCACAGGCTGTGACAAAGAAAAGATTCTTCTTGTTAGACTTGATTTTATCTTTATATTTTCTGTTTAGCCTCTGAGGAGATGCTGCGTGTGTTGGTCACAGGTAAAATCCACATGGCTCTTTATAGGGTGCCACTTCAAACCAAGGTGACTTTGAAATGAGGGTGAGTACTGGGACAAAGCCCATTACAGACTGATCATACAGTGATATGTACTGTCACAGGGGTGGCCTACCATATGCCACAGAGAGCCAAAAGTCTGCAGGCTTTCATTCCAACAGATCTCCTCAGCAGGTGACTGTGCTGATGAGCTTCCCCTCTACCTGACGGATGCTAATTAGTGGGTCTTTGTTTGGAATGAAAACCTGCAGCACGTGGTCGCCTTACACTTGTACTACAATATGCTGTAGTAGGGAAAACCAGCTAATGTTATTAAAAATGCAACTTTACAGAAATGTATTGCTAATTAATCTTGACAGATTTTTTTTTTAATGATTTATTGTGATACTCCTGGAGCTGTCTTGACATATCTGCAATTTGTTTAATTTTTTTTTCTTTTCCAATTGTGAGCAGCTCCTCTTTTCCTTTGTGCATTTCATTTATCCATTCATCCATCAACAACACACTCAAAAATCAAGCAAATTTAATATGCACACTATAAGAAATGTCAGTATACAGTACATAATTTAGTTGTTCAGTGTTAATGCAGTACCAAGGCAAATCTATGTTATAATTAGTATGCATTATATAGTTGGGACACAGCTCAGCGTTTAATCCTTCTCAGCAGTAGAAACAAGCATGGAGCAACAGTAGCCTTTATTTGAAGAATGTAAGCCCAATACTCAATCTCCTTTTAACTCTGTTTTGTTCTTCATTAACTTCTGAGGGCAGACAAGCCAGATTTGATTTCAGAGTTGCCAAATTGCCAAAAGCTGGGTGCTGTGAGCACATCCATCCCCAGTCTCTCTCTCTCTCTCTCTTTGTTGCTTGACCACATTTGCTACCTACTAGTGAGGCACGGGTCACATTTTTTTAATCAATCACATTTATGAGAGCTAATCCGCACAGCCCAAACATTGCATTTGAGTAGCACAATTGTCAGGATTGAGGGCTGAAAGAGCAGATACAGGACTGGGCGCTGTGCTGCTCTCCAAGGTGCTGATCCTGCTGCTGGGAGCAGCTACAGCTAGGGAGCTGTCCAGAGTGCTTTCTTTCTCCTCCTGACCACAGTATTAGGAAGCTCTACACTGAATGGACAGACAAATCGTTCCAAATGGTGTTTATTATTGTTGAATCGCAGCAAAACACCGACATGTCTCTCTCACCACAAACAACCCCTTTCACATTACACATGGCCATTTGAGCCATTGTTCATGTAAAGTATTGATTAGAACAGCTTTAAGGTAAAATCCCTAAAACATATTTTACAATTTTACACACCTTTCTCACTGTGGATATTGTCATAGCAGGAACATCACATGTGGACCTAATTACGCTATTAAGGGGTTAATTTCATTGAACTGTGTCAGTGTGCCATTACAGAGAGCCAGCGTGCACAATAGGAGAGCCCTAAAAATGGAACACATAATTGGTATGCAGCTGTCATTAATGTTAGTAGTAATGCCTGTGTGTGACAATGTCCACTCTGGAGGGGGGGGGAAGGGACATATTTTGATGTGTCACAGCAGGGGAAGCGCAGGTGAAACTAATAACATTAATAAGAGCTGCATTCCATTTAGCGGTTCCAGGATTCTGATATTGCGCATGCTGACTCACCGCAGTGGCTTATAGGGACACTTCAATGAAACAGAGCCATCATTCATTTAATTTGTATTTGTTTCAACTCTTCTTCTCTTGCTCTGACTCATCAAAACATCTGCTGTGGGGAAGAAGTGCGTGTTTGCAATGTCCGTTTGATTTCTGGGTTTATCTATTTGTTCTACTGGTGTCTATTTCTTATTTGCGTTGATAAGTAGCCAAATCTAGACAGAGGTAAACATCTGGTAAACATCTGATTCGGATGTCGGCCCGTCAGAATCAGAGTACAGGCTTCTGTGTAGGCTCATCATTTTACACTGACATGTGCATATTATATAGGTAAAATCCCATCATAAAAGACACAGCAATACCAGTTACTCAACCAGTAGTGGCCTCCATTGACCGCAGTACAGCATAGATGTACGTTGTGTTTTGAGGATGGGGCATGTCTGATGTTTCTTAAAAGCAAAAATTCACTCCGTCAACACTCATTTACATTGCTTGTTTATGGTGTTACATTTGATCTGAGAGTATTTAATTGTGAATTTCTCCTTTTTTAGAGGATATTGTAGTATTTACTAGATGATAAAATTCTTGCTGTGGCTGTGCTCTGTTGCTTCTACATCCCATCTGTTCCTTCCAAGCCAGCTCTGCTATTTTCTTCCCTTTTTTTCTTGTTAAAACATATCAGAGTAAGCCTAGTCTTTGCTTTGCCTTTGCCTGTAATCCCCATAGTGCTTGTTACTACAATACCCTTCATCTAACTATTCAGTAGTGGGGTTTCTTATTGCTTTGGGAGGGTCTTCTAGTACAGATGCTTGTTGTGGATATTTACTACTGCATCTCGCTGCTGCCATTGCATTGTTCTTCAACACAACCTTGTAAAACTATCCAGGTGTATTTCTACAGTGTCTCCTCCACAGTAAGCAGTGGTGCCGCTGTCCCAGAACATAAAACATTAAAGTGTTTCTCTCACCTGAGTGAGAAAACACTTCTGTTTGTATAGTTTTTCCTTTCATAAATCTAGTTTTTCAAGACTGTAGCCATTATCCATTGTCAAAACAGATATAAACCCTTTTATGCTCTCATTGTTTATTCTTAACCTTTTTGCTTGTTATTGTTCCCTGCCTTATTCTCATAAATAAATGCAACCAAGAAGAAGAAAAGCACTTAAAGAAGCTCCTGGCTCGCTCCACTTCTCATTGTCTGTCCCTCCGTTCAATTTGTAAATGATATCAAAATCACAATTTACAGCCTTAAATTACATTTGGCTTGTTTGCTTGTTTCGCAGCTCACCTGAGTCTTGATAATCATTCCTCTCTACCTGTGATCTGGCGGCCCAGCTCCAGCTTAGTCTTTTATCTTACCTAATTGGTCCTGATGGCCCCTGTGGGGAATTTCAGGAGAGAGATGCTGCGGCGCTCGCCAGGCGCAGACGAAGAGGGGTTAAAACACAGTGTGGGATTAATGAAGGGTTAAAGCAGCAGATGACAGGAGAGAGCACGACGTATGACCGGCATGTGAAGTTGCATAACCCAACTGCTCCTCTTCTTCCTCTTTCCTTTGCCGTCTGCTGCCAAGACTCCAGGCACTAGCTGAGGCAACGGAGAAGAGTTGATGGTGGCAACTGCAGGGTACACTGTCGAGCATTATTATGCTTGTTAACATGGGGGATGCATTTTGCTCACTTGTCTTCGCCTGTGGAGGTTTCTCTAATTTGTTTGTATCTGGTGGATGTTGTATGAGCGTGTGCAGGGTAGCATCTGTGCATGCTGTGTACATACAAATGGACGGCATCAACGCCCGCCATTCCCTGTTTTCCGTGTGGTTTCATCTTGTGCATCGGGGGGGGCCCGGGTTTCTGATGGTCTTCCACTTGAATACAGTTGGCCCGGTGCCTGTACAAACCCCTGTGACCTCCTTGTTTCTCTCTCTTCCCTCCATCCTCTGCATTGTCTCGCCACACCTGAGGTCTCCAGTCTGTTCTGCCAGGTGTGTCCCTAATAATTTAAACACACATGTACACATAAATACATACAGAGCCTGTGCCATCCACACAAAAGCAAAGATGTACAGGCAGTGGATGACTCTTATCCTATGCATGCATTTTACATTGTTTTCTGTCCTTTATTGAATAATTGAATAAGCAGAACTTCTGAAAAAGTGTCCTGCCACTGAATTTTCTATTCTCTTTTTTCTTACTCAGGAGACTGTGATCACATTTGTGACATTGCTCTTCTATCTCCAAACCAAATATCACTGTCTCGGCATCTAAAACACACAGGCTTTGTGCTGATGAAGGTTATGCAGGTGAATGAGAATTTTTGAAAATGTCAAAAATTCTGTTTGTTTTTCATTTTATGCTGTTTCTGTGCTTCTGCTTCAATATTGACATCAGGGTAAGGCAGCAGGGGCTTGCATAGCAAAAAATCTGTCTGTCTGTCTGTCTGCCTGCCTGCTGGTCTGTCAGTACGCCCATCTGTGTGATTGTCCAGCATGCCTGTCAGACTGTCTGCTTTGCCATCCCCCCTCCCCCCTCCTCTGTTATTCTCCTAGTTGACTCTTGCCATGTGTCTGAGGAAATCACTCCACTCCTCAGGCTTATGCTGTTTATCTCCCTCTGCGCCTGAATTTGTCTTATGGCTCGTGTGTGTGTGCTTACATGTGTTTGTGCCTGTTCGTTCACATGTGGGCTTAGGATATGTGTGTCTGTATGTTTACACGTCAATCTCTCTGTGTTTGTGGATGGCTGCTGCATGCTCACCTGTCAGTCAAACATCTCAGGGTATTAGCTATCTGTAAAAGCAAGGCCAAGGTGACTCGAGACACAGAAGCAGGTAGAGCTACCACTGAGGCCTTAAGGCAGCAGCACAGTTCTCTTTGGTCCCTTTCTATGAAGGAAGAAGCTGTAAAGGAAATGCCCTGCTTATTAAAACGTATTTTTGTAGTTTTGTCATTATAATTTGGCCAAAAACAAAATTGTTATTAGGAAGAGAAAACAAAGCTGGCCAGTACAAATATTACCTATATTGTCAGTTTTACAGACTTCATGGTTTAACTTTGATCTACCTACTTACCGTATTTGTGTGTTTTCCTGTGAAATGATGTATTCTTAAAAAACAAGGGTTAGGTTGTAACAAAACAATTTTAATTTTTAAAGTAATCATTTGATGTTTTGGGAAATACATGCAGAAAATTAGATGATAAGATCCTTACCAGTCAGGTCTGTACAGTGAATATGAAGCTACAATCAGGAGACGCTTAGCTTAGCATAAAGGCTGGAAACAGTGGGAATCCGCTAGTGAGGCTTTGTCCAAAGGTAACAAAATCCACCTACCAGAACCGCAAATGATCACTGATAAATACATACATTCTCGTTTGTTTAATCTGTACAAACTGTTACATTGTGTGTACAAGTGTAACAACATTAAATTGAGATTTTACAGACTAATTCTTGGCTGGGAATTTCCACATTCACAATGTGTTGTTTTTACACTTCAGGTTTTGTACAAATTGTAGGTAGGTTTTATTGCCTTTGGACCCAGGCAAGATTTTTTTCATGTTTTGGGCTAAGCTAAGCTACCAGCTAATGGTGACAGCTTCAAATCTAGAGAGTGGTATCAATCTTCTCATCTAATTCTCAAGAAGAGAAAGTGAAGAAAAGCAAGTGAATAATTGCGTTTCCCAAAATGTCAAACTATTCCTTTAGGCAATGACCAAGCAGAGATGGGTGTAGCTGCATGGAGATAAAGTGGTGCTGACACAACTATTACATGAACATTCAACACTCAAGCAAAACACATTTTAGTCTATAATCGGACAAACACCCCCTCAAATTCAGAAATACACTAACAGATGGTGAGTGTGCTGCATACACACACAGACACATTTGGCTACCTAAGCAGATGTGTACACAAACGCGCACACACAAGGAACCACAAGTTTGAAGAAGAGCCGTCATCAGAAATGGCTTCAAACTGCAAGCAACCAACCAGATATGCATAAACACACAATCAGTGCAAGATGGGAGCGAGTCACCCCTGTGAGCGCACGGGGTCTGAGGGAACTGAGGGTCCTGTGTGTACAGAACTTGGATCTCCACCACATGATGCACAGAGCAGTGAGGGAGAGAGAGAGATGGAGCTGGAGAGCGAGGGAAAGAGGGGGAGCAGATGGGTCAGCCATCTGGTGGATGGGGGGAAAAGCGAGGGAGATGAAAAGAAGAGGGAGATTGGGAGAGAAGGGGAGAGAGAGATGTGTGAGGAGTGGAGGGAGGGGTTAGTTTCATGAAATATCCATGTGTGTGTGAATGGAGTGGGAGTGAGTGTGTTGTGTTTGCGTGGGACTGTTTCTGTGTGCAGCAGAGTCGGTCAGCTGAGACTCAGGTGCCAGCAGACAGTGCGGTTGAGTTACTCTGGCACGCTGTTGAATACAATTATGTCACACACAAACACACACAAAAATGGTAATTAGGACCCTACAGACGCACACATTTTCTTTCAAATATGAATGCACACAACATATATCTCACTTGGATAAATGTAATCAATGACTCATTATTTCCCATTGAAAAGGTAAGTACATTACTTTACTTCTAACAACTCAAAACCATTGATCCTACTCTACAACCGTTGGCTGTGTAGTTGAAGCTCATTATAGCTTCTTTCTCTGTGCTAGAGTTCCAAAACGATTAAACATTAATCTGTGAGCCACACTGTTGTACTAGGTGACGTGTTCTTCACTACCAAGAACACACGCACTGTAGTTTATTTTGAGTCAATCCCACATACACTGTCCTGCTGCCAGGACTACTCAGAGCACCAAATGTGTAATAATTAGTACATGGCTAGAAATAGTCCCTGACAAATGCACTAGCACGGTTTACTCCTTTTTACAAGACATGGTGGCCACAAAGAAAGTTATAGTAAGACACCTACATTATAGCATCATGTACTGTGATTGGAACTGTTATTTCTTCTTTTAAAACGTTGAATATGTTTGCTTTAACACAGCTGTTGACCGTGAAGATAAATGTAGCTTTATTCTAAAGAGCTGCGTTATGAAAATGATGTTCCCGCTGTAATTGTAAAAGGGTTTAAATGGCTATATTGCTTGTTAATTCATATACATATCTGCTGAATCATAACACAACATGTCTGGAACTCTAAACTATAACTAATCTACTTAGTGTGTATGTTTTTAATGTCTAAAAGAAAAATGTAAATTTTGAGACAGTGAATGTGAAGGAAAGGACAGAGTGGTCGAGGCATATATGGGATGCAATAACACTCAGGTAGGCTTTCAAACAGCAACACTCAAACTTTGGATCACTTGCCAGGTAGATGTACCTTTCATGGGAATTACAGCTTAAATTTACATTTTGACTTGTGTAATATGAAATGGAGCTGACCAACAGAAGTGAGGATAATTGCTTCTCCATCTGGCCATCAAGTCTGCCCAATCCACAGAGCCATGGCAACCTGCAGATTGAAGACATCAGAGAGGCGACCCAGATTCTGCCCAGGAACATACACATATTGGCTCAGGCCACCAATGCTCCGCCTCGCTTTGGCTTAAATGGATTCTGTACCAAATATATGGATACTAATTATAACTTTACTGGTATATTTGCTTAAATTTATGTGACATGATGTATTTACTGTCGACATGACGGTTGGTTGCATACAATGAATTAATTATACATCGGGTGTTATAAAAAGCCAATGCTGTGTATAATGGATCTTCTAGCATTGTTGGAGGACCTTGCCGTTCTTTTTATTGATAGGTCTAAAGACATGGGAAGCAGACAGAGAGATTCATAGAGAGGTTTGTACATTCATGGCTAACTGTGTGAGGGGAAATCAGGATAGTGAACATGTACACAATTTCACAATAATTTAAATGTATTGAAGAGAACCGTGCTTATGTACAGCTTTCCGAATCTGATTGTGTAAGGAGGTATTTACTGATTATCAAGAGCTTGCTTAGCCATAGACTGTAAAAAATAATGGACATAGCAGCAGTGAAGTCACCCATATGTGGACTACCATTTTGAAGCCTTGAGTTTGGCAATTTGGCCTTTTATGAAACCGGACGTAATGATTTTTGGACGTGAGGGTGGCCAGTGTTGTGTATGGTTGCAATAACGCTGTGCTAAGCTAAATGCTAATGAGGGAACGTTTTAGTTTTCCAACGGGCTGGTTACCATGGTAAACACGGTCCTCCATGCACTGGCGCCATCTGCATGAATGGCAGCACACATAAAATCTGCAGTTAGTTAAGTTACAAGCTAAAGCTAACGCTAGCTAGCTTGGTTGGGTTGGGACGGTGCTACTGAACGCTTAACAGGCATTTTTAGGTGAAGGAAATTAGGTTTCTAATTAGGTTTGATAAAGTGAAAACACCCAGTGAGAGGGTTTAAAAGTGAGAAAGTTTAAGAAAACAACATTGGCAATATCCAAAAGCAAGTTTATAGCTCTTGTGAACAGTGCACACACACACACACACACACACACACACACACACAGAGAAATACACATACACAATAAGTAAAAATACACAAAGCTTGTGGTGGTTTCAAGATTCTACCAAAGGCATGGCATGGTATGTAACAGACAATGACAGCGAGAAGAAAAAGAAGACGAAACTAGGTGATAAGTAAGACAAGCGACAAAGAAAAGATAAGTGACAGGATTGAAGAAAAGAAAAAAAGAATATGGGAGGCAGATAGTTTGATGAGACAGAAAGAGACATAGACAGGACAAGAATTAATAGAGAAAAGAAGAAGAGAGGGTGATGATGTAAAATGAAATACCACAAAATGTCTGGTAGGGCTGAAAAGATCAAAGAAATCATACTTCCAAAAGCCTAGATGTCAGAAAAAAAGAGACCAATTTATTGTGGATGGCAGGAAGCCTGGCTCCACCTGTAAATTACACTCTGTCAGCCGGAGCAGTGCTGAAACAATACCGGCCCCTGAAGAAAGAGAAAGGGAACATGATGGGAAATGACTTTACACGGAGGAATGACAAAGATTCCACTTTCACATTCCACCTTCAGTTGGACAACTTTGCATGCGGCTCACAGAGCCTACTTTCATCACTGTATGAAATGCACTAATACAATAATTATTGGTAATATGATCGCAGGTATGGACAATTTATCATTGTTAGCTGCTCAGCCGCTGCCAACTCAATTCTCAGCTTTTGCTGGATGGAGGAAAAATTAACCAGCACATAATTTGTTCAAACTTTATTTTCTCTCTGCCTGGATGGTCGGTGATTATCATCATTATTGTGATTATCACTCACTTGGCTCTTGTTGTGTTTGTTGTTCATGAGCATGGCATTTCCTGCACGCTCGTCCCAAGTGATTGTGCAGATGTACCCAGCTTTTTATTCTCCCTTATATTGTTAACTCTTAATATGTTTATACAGGTGTGCAGGCTCTGTATTGTCTTGGTATTCCAGTGTGCTCGTCTACCTCCATGGACCCACTGATGCAGAATCTATACTCTGGGAACAAAGACTCAAAAGGGGGAACACACAAAAGCCATCTATCAGCTGGCAGCTTGACATTGAACCTGTATTCTTGAAGATGAAAGAACCTCATATTCAAGTCACACATTTTCAGACAGTGGATACAATACATTTCCAGACGTTTCTCACATTAACAATGGATAGTGAGGCAATTCAACAAAATTCAGCATGAAATTCTGAGGAACTGTTTATTTATTTATTTATTGTGGATGAAAGAGTCTTTCAAAAGGTATTCGTTTGACTTGTTTTTCTTAAAGTTATGTATTTATCAGTATTACTTTTTAGATATTTTGATGATGTAAATTTTAGATGAGGAAATGTCAAATATACAAAACAACATTCCTTACCACTAAGACAAATTTGACTATTATTTTAAGCATTCCAACTTCATAAATAAAAGCAATTTCAATGATAAGTTATGAGTTAGTTATGAGCAGTGACAGTTGATAATTACTAACTACAGGCTTCCAGTCTTTGCAGTGATGGTTGGTGTACAATAATTTAAGATGACTTTTGTGTTGGATTCTTCTGTAGCACAATTAAACTGAACATAGTTTTACTGACAGGAGGGACAGATGTACCAACGCTTTTGCGCCCAGTTCAGGCATATTTGTTTTGCAACATGCGCATAAAAGCAAACAGGCCGCACTGAGGGAAAAGCACAGACTGCCTCTCGCGGGAGCTGAAAATGGCAAATTGCGCTTTTCCGTGTCATGCATATGCATTCATGGGAGGGTGAAGGTGATAGTGGGAGTTTCCCAGACGAGATAGGAGGGGAAGCGTAAAGTTCGGCAATTTTTTTCTGTGGTATGTACAAAATCAGCCTGTTACAGTGTGCCTCTATTTTTGCGAAGAAAATTCTCCGCCTATTAAAAGCAGGTGTAAACTAGCGGGTTTCCTCGGTGAAATGTAAAATGGCAGCAGTAATCGGAGCAAGACGAAGACAGGCCAAGAAGACAAGCTGAAAGGATTTTTGCCACAAGAATCACACTTCCTTAGTTCAATCATTAAGGGTTACAGATTAAGCAGCCATGCAATCAAAGATGACATCGAATTAAACTCAGCGTTCACATTCCATTCCAGCAGTAGCATCAGCAGTGGGAATATCGCAGTCTGTACTGCTGTATCATAGCACAAGTAGTTTGCTACAACACTGCATTTCCCCACCACTAATGCCGAAACAACACACATCAAGCAGGATTTCTTTGACATCACCATCATGTGCTTTTAAATGTGCGCAATTTATGGTTTAATGGGCAGAGAAAGGCGCTGATTACCTGATGAACTGGAGGTTTGGTAAATACGACGTAAGCTGATGTAGCACAGCGTGCGCTTTCTACGGATTGGCCATGGCGCTGATAACGCTACATTCGCAAATGTACATACATCTGGTACTCAGGGGCGAAGCATAAAATTCAGGACCCTGTAAAATAGATATTCTGTATGGGCCCTTCTCCTAATCCATGACTATTCATTTTAGTATCTTTGTGGGCCCTTCTCACACAAATTCCCTGTATGCTAGGGCCCCTTTCTCCCCGCAGTCCTATGCCCCTGCTTACACATATGCACAGATGATTGATTCTTCATGGCAATCATTGCCCTTTTCAACAGCTAAAGGTATGTCAATTCTGATGTTATTCAGTGTCAAAAGTCTGAAATGTTTTTTTTCTTTTTTGACAAAGGCTTTGGGAGACAAAATTACAATGACCTTCCACTTTGTCCAACCCCCACATGATAGCTGTTAAGGTGTCGGTGTGCTTTAGGCTAAGTGCTTGTCAGATCTTACAACAGCATCTACAAAACTGTCCCCCTCACCTTTCTGACTTCAGAATTATAAGGGCCGATTCCGACAATTTCTGGAAAAATTCTGAGACCGACAAGCCCATCCACTATCTGCAGAGGACCAGTGTGCTATGGTGAGAGAATAGTATTTTTCATTTTTCACACAACTAGAAACGTCACTTTGTACCAATGAGTACAACAGCATAATGCTTGCTAAAGTGTGCACCATCCTATCCCCATTAAAAAGACTTTTTGTACTTGCCTCTAAGTGTGGCCATTTGGAACAGCTATAAACATCTTCAGTCTACTCTAAGCACTGCTCTTCAGAATCAACAAATTTAAGAATCCGGGATTACTTGAATTGTAATTATATTACAAATACAGCCACACTATTTCATAATGATCTGAAACATACAAGATTGTGACCTGGAAACATTGTGCAGAGAGTATGGTTTTAGATGGAACATGAGGATTTCATGGAGATGACTGAAAATGATTTAATGGAGCAGAGGTTTGTGGATTTTGCTTTTTATTTTTTGTCTACAGCCTTATAACAGTGAGTTGTTAATAGAAATTAAAGGAATGGAAATAAAATGATGACTTAACATACAGTACAATTAGGATATTGGACTAAACTGGTAAATATATTTTTAATCCAAATCTTTGGGGCAATTTTTGTTCCTCAAACCTCAATCATGTTTTTGTTAGCATGGTTTTTAGATGGCAGTTCACCTAGCTGTGTCTAATAAAACTGGGCAAGATAATTAAAGCATTTTTTTAACAATATCTCTTATGTGTTGATTGACTTTATTTCACTTTTCTTGGCAAAAGCTCTGAAAAAACAGTTAAAAAGTGAAATCCTTTTATTGTGCAGGATGTCAAGTCAAATGCCGCGGCAGTAGTGGCAGCTTGTTTATTTCTTGTTTATTGTTGCATGTTGCACCTTTAAATAAAATAAAAAAGGTTAAAACTGACCATTTTCACTCTATCAGCTCCACCAGGCCACAGAAACTGCAGCTGTTTCTCCATAGGCTCATTTGACAGGGAACCTTTCCTGTTGTTTGGCCAGCGGTCCTTGAGGCCAGGCTGTGAAGCTGTTCCAACCATGGTAGCTGCTTGTGAGGCAATAGAAACCACAGTCGCTGGCATGACTCCTGCACAGCCACTGGCCTGGAGCTGCTGGAAGACGCAGGACAGGTGGCTTCGAAGGAGCCCAGCAACAGAGAATTAAAGGCATGCCAGAGCTGATATTTGACAGCAAGATTGTATTAAATCTCAGAAAATTCCATTGCAATGAATTCTGAGATGATAATGGATAAGGTCAGTTTAAAAATTAGGTTTCTGGAATGTACCATAACTATCTGCAATAGCATTTTATTTATAGCATTATATTTATCCACTTTAGACTTGTGTAATGGGGATGTTTGAAAGGCTTATGTTTTCAATAGTCTTGTCAAGCCGCTACTTAACAAAATAGTAAATACCTGATGATAAGCAAGTGCAGAATAATTCATTGAGAAGCTTTGGAGAAAAGGAAAGTGAGCTTTCTGTATATGTGTATACTTCCTAGACACGCTGCAGGTTTGAATACAAGTGTAAGTTGTTTGTTATCATTACTCGTTATTTACACCCAGAGGTTCAACAATGGGAAGGCATCTTTATGACACTAATGTAGCTTCATCTCTGTGCTGAAAGAAATGTGCCAATAGCAACAGGACTCAGGACCACTGCGTAATTGGTACTGAAAGTAGTTTCACACTACAATCCATTTAAAAAAAAAAAGATCAACTCAGATTATTTCTGTAGACAATTGAACAACCCTATAACAAAGCTTGTCTTAACCAATGTGATCATGAACTGATTCAGTGTCAAATTGATCAGAGGTAATAATTAGAAATGAATAGAAAGAGAAAAAAAGAGAAAAAAAACATGAATTTTGCCATCCCTAGGATTCAATTTCAGTCCAGGCTGCACGAAAAAAAATAATTGAGATTATGATTAAAGGCACATTTTGATGGATTAGATTCATTCCATGCATGATCAATGATTAAGGGTATACAAAATAAAATCAATTTACAAGGCAAGTTAAGAGAGCTCTCTGTAGCCCCTAAGGTGTTGGAAAATGTTGTGCTTGCTGCAGCGGCCTAAATTAGGCTGATTTAGCCAGGGGCCGAGGTGTTTTACCGGGATTTTGTGCTCTGTTGGAGCTGCTGCTGATGTTGACAACATCTTCTACATAGTAGGCTCTGTTTGACTTCTGTTTGGTTATTTTGCAATTGCACTCCAGCTGGTACACAGCTAACATCTGGGTGCATGGGCATATTTGCTCTCCAGCTTGCACTCTGCAATTAAATATGCTCAATGACACTGCTAACATTCATCAAGCAATTATCTATATAACTTATTGACCAAGTAAGTGATTGTTTTCCTGCATTAACATGAAAATAATGTTAATACAGTGACCCAATATGATTATTTTTTCCGCACTGCTGACTTTCTACTGTCTGATTCAGATAAGTGTGTGTGTGTGTGTGTTTTTTGTGTGTTTTCTTTGATGAAGAGTATAATGTTCTACAGAGCAAACAAGCTATAGTCAATAGACTATTACTGCAAAGTACTGTATTATTAAAGCTAGTATAATATATGATGAGCAACACATCCCACCACACACACACACACACACACAAAGAGATTTAGATCTAAGGGCACATGCGTATACTGTACACTTCAATACAGTGGCACATTCATCTTCCCACACTTCTAAAAACATTGCCTAATGTTGAAATGTAATGTGTTTATTATTGCTTTTTTGTGTCATTATTGCACATTGCATGATTTTTTGAGATAATATCATGAAATAAAAGTTACTTTTGTTAGTAGTGTGAAGCAACAAAAAAGACCCGAAATTGCACCTGCAGCTAAGACAAAAAGGGGACATTTATTTATCACACTAAAATTAACTTGTGCAAGCGTTTCTACTTACAACTTACACATATACCATGTACTTCTATGGGACCTTCAACTATGGGTTGTAAGGTGCAGCATAAATCCAATCAATGTCTTGTTTTATTGACAACAGCACATTTTGCTTAATTCATCCTGATATGTAAGGGTATGATTAAAAGTAGTGTAGGCGAGACTGGTTTGCAAAATAGAGGAGTATATAAATACGAAACACAGGAAGGGACTCATTAGTATCACCTTTGTACTGTACAGAATCAGTATTTAGGATTTTTTTTTCAATCCCAGGATTAGATAATTAAGTAAATTATCCAACAGAATAATGAAACTCAACTAACAAAATCAAATTAATAGAAAGCTACATATAACACATTCAGGTGCAAATCAAATACACTTCACACTTCAAGCTAACGTTACCCTGTGTCTTTAGCTGCATGCTACCAGTCAGTAAAAGCCATTTTATGCTTAAAACTGCCTTAAACTAAGCTGTGTCTGTTGTTGTTTTGTTCTTTGGAAGACTCCCTAGGCTGTAGTCTTGTTGAACTGCTAATTTTAGCGTAGTGTTACAGACTGGTACTTCTATCAACAATTGGCCATACGACAACAGGCTGGAGAGAACACAGTAGGCTAATTACAAATTAGCCACATTATGTGGTGGCTTTTTGTCAAAGTCTCTAACTGAGAACGCAACAGCTATTCAATTCAATTTCAATTCAATTTTATTTATAGTATCAAATCATAACAGAAGTCATCTCGCAACACTTTACAGATAGAGTAGGTCTAGACCACACTCTATAGAATTGGCTTCTTAGAACATGAAACATGAGGTGGTCAGATGTAATGTGATAAAGTAGATGAACCTGGAAGCCTATATGTGTTTTGCCTAATTATTGTATGTACATCTTATTAGATTATGTGTGTTTATACAAAATTCAATTTTTATTTCCTTTTGGTCATTTTTTTGTTTATTTTTCTGCACTCTTGCCTAAACTCTAAGTTGTTGTCCATTACCCCATCCTCTTTCGGTCACTTCGTTACTGTCTGGAGACAGTAACTTTTGAATAAAAATCAATTAATTTTTTAATTTTTTTAATGAACTTATCTGTATTGAGTCGTTCTAGAGAGAATCGCGATGCATCTAAGAATCAATTATTGTTCCCGCCCTTACTTGTTAGGTGTGCCTAGAATTTTATCAATAAAAAGCATGCGTAGTAATATATAATAATATTGAGGAGGTGACACGTTGTCATGATATTGATTCAAATTGTTGACAGGATAATCGTAATCAAATTGAATCGTGAGACTAGTGAAGATTCACACCCTAGTACAAACTAGGCTAGCAAATATTTTCAGCTATGTAAATGTTTGGCTTCATTCAGAACAATATGATTGCTAATTGGACTCAACAATCCTTCTATATTAAATGTAACGAGCTGGACTGCTAAAACCTGCTATATCAGACACTGCGATGCTATTCTATGAATATTTACCAATGGGCCTGTGCAAAAGACGATTGTCCAGATTTAGCGTAGCAAAGTGGCTTCTTCACCTACTCCTTTGTCTATCCTTCCTCTTTTCTCAATCCATATCTTTCTCTCTTTCTGTGATTGTTAACGGCCACTAAAAGGCTGATATAATTTGCTAAAATAATCTTTGCCAGTTGGATGAGGGATAGAGAAAGATGGTGGTAGACAGAAAAGCTAAATAACAATGCACCAATAAATGGTCATTTGCATTCAGACAATCACTCGTGCACCCTCTCTGGCACAAAGCCCTTGTCATATTCATACCTGGACTCTCACCACTCCAACAGACACACAAACATACAATTAACTTGCTGCTGTCTGTCCAAGGTATTCTTTTGAGGGAAGCATTATTCTAAATGGCAAATGCCACACACAAACACACAAAGGAAAGGAAAGAAGGGAAAAGGAAAGGAGATATGTGCGAGGAGTGGGAGAAAAAAGAGAAGATGACAGTGCCTGAGGGAACAAACATCACCTCCTGTCTGGCTCCCTGACAGCAAGGAGCAGACAGGTGAAGAAGGGAGGAGGAAGAGCAAGCAGTCTGTGTGTGTATGTGTGTATGTGTGTGTGTGTGTGTGAGCAGAGGTGCGGCATCTCTCCAGCCTAGAGAAGGGCATCTGTCCGTCTCGACTGCCTCGACTCAGACTACAGCGTTCGGCAGCTGTCTGCATGTCTGAGTGCTGTGCTATTAAATGCTATACCTGGCCAGTGTCTTGCTTGTAGATCTAGAATACCATCATGCATCTGTCCAGCCGTCTGTTATCCTCATGCTATCTGTCACTCTGCCTGTCTGTCCTTGTGTCTGTCTATCTATGAAACAAAGCTGCATGTTCCCCACCTACTTGCCAATCTGATGCATCCGTAGCCTTCCTGTCATTCTATCATCACTGGCTTTCTATATAGCCTGGGCGTATGCCAGCAGTTCCTCTATTCCCTATGGATCTTATATAGTGAGGGATGACTGGAAGATATACTGGGATTAAAGCTCTTATTTTGCTCCTCCCGACTTCATAGCACATAAGGGTGGCCTTCAAAACACAATGCTGTCAGCCTGCACACATATACACTACACGCACACACTCGCTGGCATGCACAAAAATAAAGTGCCTGGAAGCCTGGAAGCAGTCATGGGATATATAGAGAGGACAGCTGATATATCAAGTGTGCATGTGTGTTTCAACATGAATGCAGGTGGGAAGGTTTGTTTGATTTTCATGGTTGTTCAAATCCCTAAAGAGTAGCTGAGCATTAAACTGAGGGCAGATTGACACAGAAAACAGAGCAATTGAGATTTAAACCTCACTCGATTCATTTCCCCTCACCGTTTTGTTACTGCTAACACCGATTAACATGCCACAAAAATGATTCATCCCACTCCCAGTTCAGGCAAAGCTTTTACATTCGCTGGTAGGCCTTTCCTGTGGTTAATCGCTTTGGCACACAGGAAGCCATGAATTCTGACTTAAGAGTAGCCTATTATTACATATGATCAGAGATAGTCTCCATGGAGAGAGATAGATAAACCTTTTGTACAGACACTTTAAACTTCTGCAACTTCAATTAAAAAACTTTTAACAAACTGACTATTATTATTTTTGTCTAAAACTAAAGAGAAAAAGAGAAAACGGCAATTGAAATTATTCATAATCGTGAATGAATATCTTTACAAAATTGGTTGGTAATCAATCTGGTGGTTGTCTGGAAGTGTTGGACCAATGGACCGACATTGACCATTTCGAATGCCACACTGCTTGCACGGCTATTAAGACCTGTTCACTGTGAGGTCTGTGGATTACCCAGAGCATGTTGTACTCTAGTACTGAGAGATGTTGGTGTTACATTCTTTAAATGTCATGTTTCATGTGCATTGTATTTGGGTCGTGGAAAGCACAGACATGGGTGTCTCAGATTCAAGATAAAACAGCATGGCTAGATACCAGAAGTAATTTGAATGAACTGACTCTTGAATAACACATTGTTAACTAGATCACAGACAGTAGAGCAAAGAAAGAACTGGTCTGACACACAAGCTGAATTTGAAACTGTGAGGCTGTGAGGACACAATAAACCCTCCAGCTTGTTGTGCCTAAAAGCTTAAAAGTCTGTTTTCTGGCACTGTGTGGCCAACTGATTTTGCCTGCCAAACACATGTATGGCAAAACTGACTCCCCGGGCTGCAGCAAAGTGCAGTACATCCAGGCAGACGTGTTCCCATGGCCCTGGGAGGAGAGAAGAAAAAGCCTTCTAAACCCACACAGAAACACACCGACGTTCAATTTATTAAATGTACACACCCACTCTATCTTTTAATAATAAAGAGAGCAAATACACACTGCTTCTCTTTCTCTCTTCTTCTCCCTCCCTCTCTCTCTCTCAAACACACACACGCACACACGCACGCACTCATGCACATGCACGCGGGACGACCTTACTATACACACCAGACAAAGTCTGTAACATTGTTTTAGCCTGTAGCGTTCTGCACAACATGGCGCAGGAAAACAGGGTGCCATAAGTGTAGTGATGGAGCCATGACCCGATGCCCAGAGAGCAGTGTCCAGCACAGCCCCAACTGGGGGCTATAAGGACACAGGATATTATTCCTCGCTTTCAAAAGGGATAATGTTATGTTTGGTAATGATATTCAATACAGGAAACATCATTATGCACACCATTTTTATTTGTTCTTCAGTTTTCGTTTGTCTTTTAAAGTGTTTTAATGGCCACAAGTGAACGGTTTCTTTCTGCCAATGACCGACATATTTCGTCTTGTTTTTCCAGCCCCTCTGCTGTCAGGAGACAGGGTCGGGGTGGTGCTCCAGCACGGGGGGGCCGGAGGATACGCGCTCTCCCTCACAGCTGACTCACGAAAAAAACACAAGTAAAATAAAAACAAACAAACAGGGGAGCTGGAGGTGATGGTTGTAACACTTTTTGACTCCGCTCCTATAACTTGCAGAATGTTTGTGGTAGGACACCACAAATTTTGACACAAAGTACCCTCATTTGTCTACTACAAATAGAAATGTTTTAACTTCTCCAACTACAGTATATCAGAGAATTCATTATTTGATGTCAAATGCAAGGAGTGCCATTATTACAACCTACCCCATTAACAGGGTATGTTAACACAACCTGGGGTAAATTGTAACAGTAAGATTGAAGAACTAAAAACTGAGACTACACCACAAAATATACATCTAGCTGTGATTGTCAAGCAGGAGTAACATCTTCTTCTCTGGACTGACTTTGGTATGCTTGGCAAAGTGCTCCAGAAACAAGAGAAAATAATTTTCTTACATCCACCCTGATCCATTGCCGCTCCCAACACTACTAGGTGGTCCAAGGTGTACGAAGAAATCTTTACACGGCGTGCAACTACCCGGTCTGGTGTCTGGACGGTGGTAACACCAGTCTCATCCATATTCCATATGTCACATTCATCAAAGCTATACCTCTCAATAACATCCGCAAGCTTCATGAAAAATGCCTCATCGTACGGTTAAAGCTTAGGAGTATACATATGTCAAGGATGTATACATTAAATAAACTTCAGCTGGAGTCCGATTTAATACAGCAATACTGTTGACTTCATCAGTGATCTCTTTCTACTCCGCATTCTTCCTACAGCCTATACCAGTTTTTAGGCTGCCAAATAATACACAAGTTACTGCAAATTAAACTGAGATGTCAGGGTTTCAATCTTCACCTCTGAAAAAGTGCTACTTCTTAGCCGGATTACGTCTGGCCATGTCGTAAATAGTAGGGGTGAGACCTCAAAACCGAGAATAGATTGGGGCGTGATATTAAATTACGGTCGTTTCCAGACACTGCATTTATCATTGTACGACCATTCTTACGCTCCGATTGGTGTGATATGAATGCTTCATGAGTCCCATGTGAAGCCTTTCGTAAGAGGATTTCTGCGCTCATATCTGCGCCGGTTTCTACGTTAGGTTGATAAATGAGGGCCAGTCTCTCCCTGGTGGATAAATCTGTCCTTTCATGCTCTGTCATCTGGCTGACCCTGTTCTACTGTGTTTCTATAATAGAGAAGGAGCAGTCCCTCTCTTTTACTATTCCAATGGTCACACATACATCTTCCTAATCTCAGTCAATCTAACAATACACTGTAGACCAAAGATAGAAGACTTACAGTTAGGACTGCACAGATACCAATGCCAGTAGCCTATTGGGTATCAGTCCAATGCCATGCTCATGTACTCGTACTTGTAGTCATGAAATTACTCCGATACTACTACACTAGGCTCTTGCCCAATGCATGATTGTCAGCCATTGTCAGTTGTTAATAATACTGCGTTTCAACATCTTCTCAGTGTACCGGAGCCGAGAGATTCCCAGCCACCACATTACAGAAACCGTGTTTCCAAAGCTGCTTTGTGAAAAAGCACATCAGTAGCCTGTTGCCCGTTAACTTCACCACTGATATTTGGAGTAGTGGTGTTAGCCCAATGTCTCTCATCAGCTTATACATGGAGAAAGTGATATTTCAATCTGCTCTGGCTGCACTAGGTTTCTTCACAGCGCTACTCTGTAAATAAGAAAAGATGAAAGCTCTTGGTGTGTAGTCTAACTGTTTTAACTGTTTGAGTTAGCCAGATGTCTTTAAATTTGGACAAAATATTGGGAACTTAGCTGCTGGCGTAAACAAATCATCCTCTCCACTCGATCAGTAAATCCACATGGTTACTAACATACACGTGAATTGCGTCATCGGACTTTGCGTTCTTCATTCTTTCTAAACTTCATTCAGTATTTTGATATCAGGAATTATATGATTTATTTTATTGTCACTATCATGGGGAAATGTAAGGGCCCAGGCACTGAGCTTTGAATAGAAAAAAGGCATGGTACTTTGAAAATACGGCTTTATTCTAATTGACAACAATATCAGAGAAGGCCAAAATCATCTGTGTGTCTGAAAACACCCTCAGACCCCAGAGGGATTATTAAGTACTTGTATCGGTACTCCGAATTGGCAAGTACCAAAATGTAAGTAGTTGTACTTGGTCTTAAAAAAAGTGGTATCGGTGCACAGTATGTTAAATGACTGAGGACGATATACTGTATAAGCCTGATGAAATGTATGTATGTGTGCATGTGTGTGTGTGTGTGTGTGTGTGTGTCTGTGTGTGAAGAGGCAAGGTATAATTTGCTCTTAAATGATAAGGATGGAGTTAATAGCTTTTTTGAAATAGGACCGCCTTGATGATGAAGGTGATCTGATTAACATGAATATAATAACGTTATCATTGGCCTGTAATCAGATGATGGCTTAGTGTTGATAGTGATGTTAATGATGGTGGGGTTGATGGTGCCACTGTTAAAAAAAGATACATGTAATGATTCAAAACGCCTATTTTCAAAGATTAGTATGCAGCAACTGGCCGCAAAAAATCAGCAATGTATGTTAAAAATGCTTTGTGAAGTTATACTGTCAACAAAACTATGTTTCCTTCATTAAATGCATTGTGTGCATCCTTAACGTTAAATTCACTTTCTTCCCCATAAAACCTATGTAAAGCTTCTAAAAAAAATACAAACATTTGTAATCATAGAGGTGTTAAAACAACACCAAAGCACTTTTCCTACCTCGGTCCCCTTACAGGTTGAAGAGGAATTGTCCATTACATTATATTATGCCATTATTAAGTATGCCAGATCAGGTGGCGGATCTGTAGTTCAAATGAGACATTAAGTGTGTGTGTGTGTGTGTGTGTGTGTGTGTGTATATATGATATAAACCAAACAGGGACCCACAGTTTATTTTTTTAAACTTGTAGCAGCTTGCAGTAGCCTACAATTTAGTGACGAGTAGGCCTATAAATAACTCATGCATCCCAAAGCTGTGCAATGTGTATCTTACATTCTTATCTTATAAATGTCTTACAGCTGATCTATAAAGCATTAGTAGTTATTAGCAGTTAATCAAGGCATTAGTTACAACATATAAACCCTTTATAAAGAGTTCCATATTCTGAATTGAACTATGATAAAGACTGCAGTCACCGCCATTGGAATGGTATAGGAGTGACAAACACACTGTATAGCCTACCTTAACGCAGGACTATTATGCAAATAAGTATGCAGTATTGATTTTTGGATGTCATGATGATGATGGTGAGGATGCTCATGATGTTGGTGGTTGAAGACGTAGTGGTGATTAAAGTATTGACGGGCATCATCCCGATAATAACTCACTTCCGAGAGAGAGCGGTGATGAAGAGATCAAGAGAGAAAAACGAGAAAATAGCAAACACGTGCTGAGAGATTTTCAAAAGTCACATTATAGAAGAGAGGGAGAGAGAGAGAGAGAGAGAGAGAGAGAGAGAGAGAGAGAGAGAGAGAGAGAGAGAGAGAGAGAGAGAAGCGCGATAACAGCGTTCGTCCTTCTTGGACTCAGTTTTGTGACCGGCTGACGGGCTGAGCGGGCGACGGACGAAGAAACTTGAGACAATCACACCGAGATCCCACATTCAGAGGTAAATTCACAATCAATTTGACTGAGACCAGATAATCCTGTCATTGTGAGCGTTTGAAATTTTTTTTAAATATTTTTTTTGTATGGCGGTCAGGCTGACTGGAGATCAGACCTAGTTTCCCCTCGCTTGATAGGCTATTTGGGAATTGCGTTTCTCTCTGCCTGTCTGCTCTTTGGCACCGCTGCTTGACATTCACCAGAGCTCACATTCTAAACTGAGATACGGAACGTGATACTTAAAATACTTCAACATAAATTTGTGGTTGCCTATAATTGTTTCAGTGAAATCGATGCATGTGGTTTATTCTCACTGGTTTATTCTCACTCCGTGCGTCTTTGCGAGAGCCCGAAGCGTTTTCAGGATTTGTGTCGTCATAAAAGTATATCCCTTATAGCTTCATGTGAAACTATCTGTAAATTTTAATTATAAGGAATATGACAGCGGGATCAGTTTCATAGTGGACGACATTGAGCAGTCCTAATTGGGAGCCCTTGGTCAAAGATATTGAGGACCTGTCCGCTGGCGCACACTCGTATATGTTTTTATGTGGGGGAATGCCTGCGCCATAACTGTTGTATACACTGATTGATTATCTTATTGATCCATTTATCGATTCTGCCAGATTGTTAGTCCATGTTTTCTCCCGACCACAAGGTGAGGAGAAGGGGCTGTCACTTTTTGTGCAAATTGGACCGGCGCAATATTTTTACGCGTGCGAGCCGATTCCTGACAGGCAGCGTGCGTGTGCGCACTTCTGTCTGCCTGCAAGCATCCGTTACCGAAGGACGGCTGGGACCAACGTCTGCCAGACTGCCACCGAGCATCGACACGCCGGGGCAAATATTTCACCTGCTCGCCGTCCGTATGCGCAAGTTCTCCGCGGTTCAGCGCATCTCTAATGAGGTTGATCGGCTTCGAGTCGCTCCAAAAACCTGGCTTAATTGCATCCATTTTTTTACGCGAACATATAAGTCGGTGATAATAAGTATTTGGCTTAATATCCAGGGGTGTCGGTGATGCGCTTGTGCAAAATGCTTTTTTTTTACGGTGTGCACAAATAGTAATACTGTTTGTGTATGTGTAAAGCAGTAAGCATCTGGGAAAGACATTTGCTTTGATGTACGACTTGCCTTCCCAGGTTACATCGATTATTGCAGTCTGCTGTGTAGTATATTTTTGTAAGAGCAAGAAAAGTGGGTCTTCCATATCTATATATAATTTCTTGATGATGTAGAGAGCAGTTGATACAGTCATCTTTGCAGCTGGGTCAATTCTCAAGTGGAAAACCTGTGCTCTTCTAGCCCCTTGCTGAGCATATACAACTAATGGGATACACAAATCACTCCCACACACGCTTAATGGCTCTGATCAGGGTGAGGCATGTTTATTTATGATAAAGCATATGTATTTTACATCACTGTCCCAACAGGGAAAATAGTTACAATCAGTTCAATGTGTGTGAACACCAAGACTATATTTGTGTGTCTGGTACAATATGTGTGTATAAGTGCATATGTTTATCTCTGAGTATCTTTCACTGTTTGTATCTTTGATTGCATGAGCACTTTCCTGCAATTGTCTCAGAACCAGCTGTAGCATCGCAGGACTCTTATTTCTGTTGTTGGAGAAAACAGGACGAGGGAGACTAGTGATTGGACACACGCTCTCTCCTCTTCTAATGTTATTAAGAGAGAGAGAGCGCAGCAATCTGTGTGTCAGGATTCAGTTAGCAATTGCTTACACCAGATATCCCTTGCATTTTTACCCAGATGGGGGCTGAAGAGTGTTAGGGGGAAGTGAAGGAGGGCAGAGGGTGAAGAGGGAGAGGGGAGGTTAGGAGACATCAAGGGAGGAGAGGAAGGGTAGTTAGATGGAGAAAGGGGGATTAGATGAAAGGTGGACAGAGGTAACGGTGGGGCAGAACACGAGGAGAGATTAGAAGAAAGACTGGAACATGAGTGGAGAGTAGGTGGAATATCTGCAGCTTTTCCACTGCATGGTACGGCACTGCTTTACTCGACTCTTTTTTTTGTTTTCCATTACCAAAAGTTGTGGATAGTACCTAGTACCTGGTACCATCCACCTTTGTTACCACCTTGGTCGAGGTTCCAAGCGTGCTGAACCAAAGGTGGAGTTCAAACACTGCAGACCACTGACTGTTCAGAGAGAATCATCACTTGCGCGACACGGGACATCTTGCACACACCCGCCATTTTCATAATAGCCAAGCTACTGTTGATAGCAACCACAATTTTTGTATTCACTCGACCCAGATTTTGAAAAATGGCAGCACCCAAAACCAAGGCATACATTACATACACTACGCCGTACAATTGACGGATGGAAAGATTCAGTGAGTGTCACGTTGAAAATGATGTCACGGCAGTTTCATGTGATGCCGCTATGGCGATCAGCGGAATATCCCAACTTCACTGAGGGGGTACCATCCGCAGTGGAAAATGAAATAGAGAAAAATGACTTGGTACCAAAAATGGGCTGAGTTGAGCCAAACCATGCAGTGGAAATGAAGCAATAGAGAGGAAGAGAAAGGGGTGAGGTGGGGGTGTTGGTGAAAACCAGACAGGTTGCACTTAGTCGGGGACTTATTCTGGCGATAAAAGTGCCAGAAGAATAGAAGAAAGGTGCTGCAGTTGTGACAAGTGAGGGACACTCTGCATCCCATTCACAGACATTACAGTGTATTATGGCTGATGATAAGCAAGACGTTTGTGATAGATGGTGGGATACTGAAAGAGGGAGGATGAAAAAACACTGGCAGACTACAAAAAAAGAACCAAGGACAAATAAAAAAGGTGTATGTGTGTTCAAGAAAGAAACTAGAGAGTCGAAGATGCAGGGAAAGGAATTTAAATTCAGGTCTTGAATGAAGATTTTCTTTAACCATCTTTCCCCACCAATGTTACATAACCTTGTTGCCTCTCCTGCCTCTCCTGCCTTGTAAAGTTTTGCCAGAAAGACAGATTACTTACTAATTATGTTCCAGAGACTCCACTGGCTGTCTTTCTTTAAAGACTCAATCAAACTTCATCAATGGCGTGCCCTTAAAGATGTTAGAGACACTTCTAAACATGCTGATCACCCTTCTATAATGAGGAATAATGGCTTTGTATGCAACCCCAATTATGGGAAACACACACAGGGAACATGGTAAATCAGTGAGCCTTTATTTCCTTTTGATTCCCTCCTAATGAGAATGGGAGACTCCTCGAGATGTGCACCCTTGGGGGCTTTTCTTTTCTGAAAGTGTGTGTGGCAGTCGACGGACGTGTACCATTCATTGGCTGACACCTCAGTGAAATCAATCAGACAACATGGCCTCCCAGGGATCCTTCTGAAGAACAAGGAAATAAATGCTTAGTGCTCAAGACATGAAGATTCCCTAGGGCTCTCTGACACGGAGATAATGTAACGGCAGAATTCCCTTTCCTATTGTTTCAACGGGAAAGGGTACAAGGAACTTTCACGATCTAACGTTGCTTAAGATCCTGCTTGTACTCCTCTCAACTTGCTTTTCTAGACAATGGAAAGTGGAATGAGCTGTATAAAACCTTTGGCAGAGTACTTTTCCTCGGGTGTCAGTCTCTTGGAGGGGGGGGGGGGAAGCTTGTGACTCTGCAGTGACTTTGTGCAGGAACTGAATCTCAACAATATCATCTCTAATTATCTACTCAAGACTGACGTGAAATGTTTCATCCATATGTGATGCTCCCTTCAAACTCCAGATAGATGTAAAGGGTGATGTACTAGACCTTCCACCAGCCCTTTGATGGTGATCGCCCATCAAAGGAGATGAAGACACATGATTGCTGATGCTGACTTTTTAAGACGTATAATTTGCAGTGGGTTCCGCAGCACGCATCTCTCAGGAAAAGTGTGTGAATTCGCTTGAACATCCTTCACGCTTGTCCCCATCGCCCCCCGATGCATTGCCGTCTCCCCAGTGTCCCCAGAGTCAGCTCCGTGTCCCTGGCGTCCCTAGACTGAGGTTAGAGCAGGACACGCAGACCCCAGCAAGAGCAGTGCAGTGCCGAGACATGGAGCCATTCTCTCCCTGGTGGTTATGGGTGGAAGGGAGGTGAGGGGGGGGGGGTCTTGCAGTGCAGTTTTTTTCTCTGTAGAAGCCTGTGGGTCGGTGCTGCAGAGTCTGTCACGGTCTCTTGTTCTCAGACCAACATCGCTGTTTACTCACATGCATGTACACAATGCAGACAGGTGGAGATGCAAGTATGCAAGCACCTATTCGAAAGAAGACATATCCCCCCTCCCCACACACACACACACACACACACACACACAGGAAACTCATAGGTCCTTGTCTTCAAACTGTCTAGAAATTGTACATGCTATTCAGATTTGCCTCAATTTTCTCTCTTCAACAAGAGTTGAAAGTATAGAGGCACATTCTCTTTCTGCTGTCAGCCGGGGGTCTGTATTACTGTCAGCAGGGGGTCCTTATTATTGCCGGAGTGGACTGAATGTGATGTAAGGTTGGTGGAGGCAACTCCTAGCTAGTGGTGGGTGGCTGATTGGATGGGTGGGATGAAGCAGGACTCAAGTTAAAATATGTACAGAAGCTCACAACACTGGAGACATTATTGTACAGAAAGACAGCAGGCTGCTCCAGGCTGAATGTGTGTGTCGGTGAGTGTGTTGTCTGTGTATTTACATTCATACCCTGCTGTGTAGAAATGACGTAGGGAGAGGGCAAGAGAGACACTGACAGAACGAGAAAGCTTAAATGTCTGTTGGTTAGAGACTTGCTACCACTGGCTGGAAGAATTGGAGTGGTGAGCTAGAATGAATCTTTTCTCTACCTATTTCTGATGAATAGTTGAATTTGAGCTAGAAATCAAGTGCTGGATAATGATATTGAGCATTTCATTATATTTCTGTATTTATAATTTTTTTATGTATTTATTATTTTATTGAATATAGAATAAAACGGCATTCCATAATATTGAAAGGAGTTTTCAATGTTTGCACATGCCAGGTCCAGAAATATTAAGTGTATGTAGTCTATTGAAAGAAGAACAATATGTAAATTTAAGATTTCCAGGGTCCCTGAATCAGCAACAAAGAATGACCTTAAAACCAGTGTTGGGCAGCAATGCATTACTTACGTGTAACAGTGATGTGATTACTGTTTTCAAAATAGTCTAAGTTATGACCATTTTAAATTCGAGAATTACATTACACTTAGCGTTACTAATCCAAGTAACATTCCATTACGTTGGATGGATTACATTTTTCAAATAAATAACTTGCCCAAACACTGCTTAGAAATCATTCATAAGACCATTTTGGAATTTCAAAACAGCTTGTGATGCACTTATTTAACCTTATCTGCTCAGTAGAAGGAATGAAACCAGACAGCACAATGCATTGTACATCACTTATTGACCTACTCTCTTCTACATTCGGACAGCAGATGCAATCAGGTACAAACTTATGGCTCAAAGTATTGCTCTTCAAAGTTTGTTTGATTTCTGTGTGGAAATCTGCCCAGGAAATTTGCTTGCTTATAACTTACCTTTAAATCATGATTCATGGTGGTGGGAGGACCAAGGTGTGGAGTAGAGAACAGATCAAAGAACAGACAGATCAGTCCCACAGCCCAGCTTGCATTACTTACATGTACAAGGATAATGAAGGTGGAATCCATAAGTGGAGTCAAATCTCACTTAGTTGCACTGAAATGGAAGGAGGCTACAATTAGCTCTTTAGTAAATGCCATCTGAAATCATAATATTCAATGTTAAATACGATTTTTCACTGATTAGTTTTTGTGCAAATCTTTAAAACGTGATGGAACAGCAGTTTTCAATTTGACAACTTTTATTGGCTTTCCATTTACGCCCCTATTTCTCAATTCATAAGCACACATGAAATTGAAGGCAGTAACTGTAGCTGCTTAAATAATTTCACCATGGTTTAACACAATTTAGGAAAGCTTTAATAAGCTTTGCGACAAAAGGTGTCAATGACTGTAACCAGCATATTGGAATTAAATTTATCATACTGACGAAATTAACAATTCTTGTCCCCTGAACAATTGCTTTTGAATTGAATTTTCATGTGGAGATAGTAGCTCCTTTTTCAGTGTTATTTATCACTTCTGTGTTTTGGCTCATCTTTATTAAGGCTGACAGTAATTCTGGGAAAGGTAGGAGTGACTGTGTAGGTGTTTGCTTGGGCTGGTGGTAATGTGCATCTGCACGACTGCATGTATCAGCTGCAGACGTGTGTGTGTGTGTGTGTGTGTGTGTGTGTGGCCATGACAGAAAGAAACCTATAGTATAAGCTGCTACCCCTGACATAGGAGTCCTGTAGGAATTGAGTAAATCCTATTGTAAATTTGCCTACTCCATGAAGATAATTGGCTTATTTCTGTGTTAAATAGCCGGTCCTACAGGACACTGACTGGGCTTAGCATGCTTCGTGTAGACAGTGTGTCTGTTTCTCAGCCTCTTAGGGAATTACAGGCACATTACATACTAAATTACTGTATGACAATGATGAACTGATAGCTGCAGTGCGTAAACCTGAGCTCCTGTACAGGGACTTGCATGCACAAGAGTTGGCAAGGGCCGGAGTTTGATTCCCACAAGTTGCACCTCTTATTCTGTATGGTTCTTGCTGCTTGATGTTTGAAAAGAAGTTACACAGACAGGCTGGTTTAGGAACAGTCTGTGCATCCAAGACTTCAGAGCTACATTTCCCATGGCTTGTAAAGATCTCAATTTCTGGCAGTTTCAAGCTTCTATTGAGTGGATGTGTGGAAAGTGTTGCGTTGCCTTACCTAAATCATTATCCACACATCAAACACCATCTGGGTTTCACTCTGTTACTTTGAAGATTCCTTCCTCATCAGTCCTGCGCCTAAAGGAAGTGCCGTTGATAAGTGTATGTGTTCGTGCACACATGCAAACGAGCTCACATGTGGCTCTTTTTATACCCGTCTTAACCCCGTAGTTGCTCAGTAACCGCGCTAATAACTGTTGTCTCTCTGTTTCTTGGCCTCTGAGCAACTGCTTAGTAATGAACCCGGCCCCAGCTGATCCAGCAGCTCAGAAGGGGAAAAAAGCACCAAAATTCTCAAACCAGAAAATGAGAGATTCAAAGATGGATGAATTGTCAGCGGATGTGCAGCTGTTCGTGTGTGTGTGCGTGTGTGTGAGTGTGTGTGAGAGAGAGAGACAGATACAAGAGAGCTAGCACTCACAATTCTGGGACATGACCGAAAACTGTCTAGTTAGAGTGCATCAGGAAATGGATGAAAGGGAGAATTCCCTGCACATAGTGAGAGAAGAGAAATGGAGCTCAAAATGCTTCATCTGTGTGTGTCCTGATGGCTGCTTAGTTGAACAAAGGCAACCAAGAGACAGTGATTACAATACCTTTAAAACCAATACTCTGTCTCCTAAAATATGCTGGACATGCTGTAAAAAGAAATGGCTGAAAGCAACTTTTTAAGGCTTGACTGGTGATATTGAGCAGATGAAATGGCACCACCTCAGGGAGGGGTTTTTGAAGCGAAAAATACAGAGCCAAAGGGAACGTTTGTTTGTGCTTATCCCAGTGTCAAATTACATTAATAAATACCATGATTTTTAGTTTGGAGTGAAGCACTCCTCCCTGTTATGTATTAGAGCAAGCTGCTTTTCTGACTGTCATCACAACATTGTGTCCAGGTGTGGGTGGATCTGTGTGTTTTCCACCCTCTCTAGAAACACAAAGGGCGAGCTACAGAGCATTAGTACTGTAATTAATGTAGTTTGGTTCAGTTATCATGCATGATATTTTAGCGCTGTGATCTACTTAAGAAGGCTTTTTGATGAATGGCCAATTAGAAGCAGCCTAGTGGCTGACTGATCTCTTTTTAATGGCACTCCTGTTTCTTTGATAAAAGGCAAAATGAATCATCGATACCTTGGCCCAGAGGAGCACTGAGCACAGAATGTGATTGTAATTGGGTGTGTAGCATTACTTTGGGGTTCAGGCTGTGCCTGTGTGTGTATATGAGTGAGAGTGTGGAAGAGCATTTTTGTGGTAATAGTGGTCAGTCCCAGTCATACTCTGATGCACATGGCTGCTTTTCAAAAGTTGTATGTATAATTCACTGCTTATGTGTGTTCATCTTTATTCCTCTTATTATCTACAGTGATATCCGCATCATGTACATTTCAGTGACTGTAAGTGTGGCAGCCCATCTGTTTGTGCTTGCAACCCCAGTCAAGTCTTATTGTCACTGATTTCTTTGCGTTTGATTGCTATTAAAGCACACTTCAATTAAGCCGGGCAAGTTTCCCTTCCAAAAAAATCCATGCTGCTATGTTTTTGATGCTTTAATCAAAAAGTCTCATTTTATATGCATAAGTAATGCTACAGAAATGAAAAGACAAGAGCAGGAAAACAGCCTTAAACTTTCAAAGCAACACAAAGTCTCTCTTTATTCTTTATTTGTCAGTTCCTCAGGAGATGGCCAAGATATATTTGCCGTTTCTCAGAAGGGGGTGTCATGGCAGGACAGGGTGTTGTCTTAACTGAAGCTGTGAAAACATACCATGTAACAATTTGATCAGGCAGCTAGCATCTTGAACCAAAGAGCCCCCCTGGAGCTTTTGGACCTCCCAACAGGCCTTTGCTGCGCCTATAACTTTTACCGCAATGTTTTCCTGTGGCTCAGCCACAGGAGACTTCTCCGCTTTCCTAAGCAAACAGAACAGGTTCAGAATAAGGTGATTAGTGTTGTCAAAATGTCACTGCATCCCCTGCTCACACTGGAGGGGTTGGGACAATAATCTTCAGATTCACTGCATGAAACTGTAGGAATATGTCTCTTGTACCTGCCTGCCCGCTTCTAGCACATGCACTAGGAGCTCCCTGATTGTCAGGTTTATGTGTGCTTTTCTCAGCCTCCGTCCTCAGCTCCACCACACAACGTGAAGCAGGTTCCAGCTGAAATTGCATACCAGACCTTTCACACTTGGCCACAATGGAGGCTTGCTCGGCAGTATAGGCACTTGGGAAGATACAGAGAGAATCATATTCTGCGGATTTAGACTTCATAAACATCCTTATCATTTGCCTGACCTTGAGTTTCTGCGCTGTTCAGTGGCAACCCCAATTTTGTCAGAAACCTTCAATGTTAATGCGTGCGGTCCTGCGGGCAATCGAGTCAACAAAACTGTTAATTTTTTAGTGAGTGGAGTGTGTGCCATGTGTGTTATGTCTGTCTGGAAACGGGTGCACACATCTACATACATGCGCTGACTCAGTAATCTTTCTGGTTTGCTGCCTGGAACCGTCAGCATCTTTCCACCCCCAAACAAAGTTTTCTGACTGTGCCTCTGCCAAATTTAAACTATGTAGAACATTAGTGTAACAGCCCACGCTCTTAGAATACAGATTTGTTCTTGAGTGCACGCCAAATGGCCTCTATATTTTATGAGCCTTCTCTCTACTAACATACTGTCTTGAGACTAATTATCATGGTCGCACTCAAACACAATGCTCGTTTATTATTGCATTGACATCACATTTGTTTTGGCTTGGCCTACATGGCAGGGACTTCACAGCGCTACAATGCGGGATTCATGTGTAGCACTTGACAGCATGCTTTGGATGGAGAATCTGTTCCTTGTTGCATTGGACATGGTGTTAGCCAGAAAGGTTGTTTACTCTTTACAGTCTTGTCACTCATCCCTCCTCAAGTGGACTATTCTCTTTCGTTTTGGAAGTACAGGGCTGCTTCACACAGAGTGAGCTGCTCACTGGGGAGTCATGCTCCATTCTTGGGAAGCAGTTTTCCTCTCTTGGCCTAGAAATGCCTTGATACTTTTTTATTATCATAATACATTTTTTCCCCCAGCATATTGTGTCTGTACACTGATTCCAGCTATTTTTATACATACTGCAAGACTATTAATAAAACCCTGAGTAATTTTGGTCTGAAAAATGGTAAAAGAAGAAATGGTGCATGAAAGAGGAGTTGAAAGTTTAAGGGTGTTTCTAGTAATAAACTACGGATTAATGATTTTTTTCACATTGTATCTTTTCAACTATTTCTATGTTGTGTGGAAAGAATTTCGTTTTTAACATGCCAACTTATTCCTGTCTGGGGTCATGAGTTCCCTGGTCTATTTCCTTAATGTTCCACTTCTGGGATTGCTCCGGTGCTGCAGGAAATTCCACTGGATGCAATGTATTTTCGCCGATTTAAGTTTCCTTTCCTTCTTTTTTGTTGGAATTTTAAACTCCGGTGGATTTATGAGGACTATGGTTAACTGCTCCTCAGATACTCAGATACAGTTACTCAGAAACTATTTTGCAGCGTCTCCGTCCGGCGCTTAGCACCACCCAAGATGATTGTGATTGGTTTAAAAGAATGGCAATAAACCAGAGCACGTTTTTCTCCCATCCCACAAAGCTGTGTGGACTAGCCAGACCCTCCAAAACAAGACTATTGCTATTGTTCGAAGCCGTTCCCTCATTCACTCACTCACTTTTCCCTATATAGTGTTTATTAAATAGGGAACTATATAGGGATGACCAAACAAGATTTTGGACACTGACTGAAAACACATTGTTGTGTGACTTGAGTCAGGAGATGCTCCCCTAGTTTGTGTGACAGAGGCGGATGCGCCCAGCATCATGTAAACAAACCGAAACAAAATAAATACGTCCCTGAAACACCCAGGGTCAGAGTAAAATGTTGTATACTGTATATCTTGTTACATTTCCACTGTGGGTATTTTATAGTGGACTATATAGTGAATGAAATTAACCGCAGAGAATTCAAACAACACTACAAAATGGTGAACACACTATATAGTGCATTATTTACATGATAGGGAATGGTTTTGAACACAGCCTATGAGTTCCCCAAAGCCTATCTCAGCATGCACTGGGCAAAAGGTGGAAAACATCCCGGGCATCTATTGCAGAGTGGGAACAAGCAAGCACAGACACACAAACACAATGATCCAGTAATAACGGAGGCAGAGTTTGAACTGTTGTGCTGTCCCTAAAAACAAAATTTAAAACAAAAACTAAATAGACTATGTATAAATAAAACTGAAAATGTGAAAAATGTGAAAATGTGAAAAATGAAGGTGTTTTCAATTAATTGGATGATTACACCTGGGTCCCCCTCAGGTTTAAGAATGAATGCAATCATCTACCTAGCCTGGTTCCAGACTCCTGAATCACCACCCATGTTTTAGATTTGTTCAGCAACACAAATAGCTCCGGTGTCTATCCACATCTGTTGCTGTGGATTGGAAAAAAAAACTAAAAACTAAAAAAAAAAACTAAAAAATTAAAAAATTAACTCTGGTGGTGAAAAAAACAACACTTTGCACTGATGGGTTAAAGCTAAATAAAATAAAAATAACCCTCACTACCAACAAGAAATTGGCTGACATAAACACAATGTCAGGCTAAATTAAAAGTAATTGACTCTGATATCCAGGGTAATATCTCCTGCCATTGGCTGCTTATGGGCAGATGTTTGGTGTGGCTTTACACAGGCTTGATTGACATCTCTCTGCCTCTCTTTCACCTTTAAGACATTCAGGAAATGAAGCTTGGTGACCTCAGCAATCTTCCTGCAGAGCTTTCTCTAATGCTGCGTTCATGCCACCTGGGAATATCAGGGACTGCCCCTGTAATTACATTGTTTTTCCGACTGCCAGCATTCACATGGTCGGGATGCGTGTTCTTCTTCTTCATGTTCAACGATAATCTCACGAGAGCAAGGCGGCCGCAGTTCTGAGACCCAGGCGGCGCAGTTGGTTTTTACCGACTGCAAGAGCCAGGCGGACCCAGGCGGACCCAGAGCATTTGGCATAGTGACGTTTAGAAGTTACAACTTCTCCAGTTGCATGACTGCCACCACCTGTTTGGCGTAGCCTAGTGTGTGAAAACATGGAGGCCACAATAACAAAGATTTGCTGCTGTTTCCTTATGCGAGTAACAAACAGCACATTAACAGGTGTTTGTTTGTGTTATCTGCAGGACAAGGAACGGGAAAGAACATGGATAAGGTGTTGTTGTTTTTTATACATAGGCCTATTTATGAATAATTTGCAACATGTTATGTCTGTATGTTTCTTGGCAGAGGCGTTTGTCCACAATAAACAGTTTAGTGTCATTGAAATATATTCAATGAACCAAAGTTTAGTGTCATTGAAATATATTCAATGAACCAAAGTCGCCTACATCAAACGTCAGTTGTCACCAACTGGGAAACTCTGTTAGCACCTCTGATTCCCACAGGAAGTGACGTGAAGGGTGACGTTTTCACTCGGAAAAAGGCTTTTCCGATGTCCATGAACGCACCACAACTCTAAATGTAATCAGTCACCATGAGTGAAAACACCTGTGTTGGTGTACAGGGCATTCAAGGTTAATGTTGCTATGCAAAACAGCTGAATATCAATGTTATTACTCAGTGCCACCATCAGTGGAATTAACACTTAATACACACTGACAGATCTTTTTCTGTCTGGAGAGGGGTTGACTATGTAGGACCACACAGTGGACACCAATTACATATTTAATCTTGTTGCAAAGGTCAAACTATGCAAATTGCATTTGGGAATATCTAAAAGGTATATACAGTGAGGAAAATAAGTATTTGAACACCCTGCTATTTTGCAAGTTCTCCCACTTAGAAATCATGGAGGGGTCTGAAATTGTCATCGTAGGTGCATGTCCACTGTGAGAGACATAATCTAAAAAACAAATCCAGAAATCACAATGTATGATTTGTTTAACTATTTATTTGTATGATACAGCTGCAAATAAATATTTCAACACCTGAGAAAATCAATGTTAATATTTGGTACAGTAGCCTTTGTTTGCAATGACAGAGGTCAAACGTTTCCTGTAGTTTTTCACCAGGTTTGCACACACTGCAGAAGGGATTTTGGCCCACTCCTCCACACAGATCTTCTCTAGATCAGTCAGGTTTCTGGGCTATCGCTGAGAAACACGGAGTTTGAGCTCCCTCCAAAGATTCTCTATTGGGTTTAGGTCTGGAGACTGGCTAGGCCACTCCTTGGTTATCCTGGCTGTGTGCTTCGGGTCATTGTCATGTTGGAAGACCCAGCCTCGACCCATCTTCAATGCTCTAATTGAGGGAAGGAGGTTGTTCCCCCAAAATCTCGCAATACATGGCCCCGGTCATCCTCTCCTTAATACAGTGCAGTCGCCCTGTCCCATGTGCAGAAAAACACCCCCAAAGCATGATGCTACCACCCCCATGCTTCACAGTAGGGATGGTGTTCTTGGGATGGTACTCCTCATTCATCTTCCTCCAAACACGGTTAGTGGAATTATGACCAAAAAGTTCTATTTTGGTCTCATCTGACCACATGACTTTCTCCCATGACTCCTCTGGATCATCCAAATGGTCATTGGCAAACTTAAGATGGGCCTTGACATGTGCTGGTCATTTCCTAATGATTGCTCCAACAGTGGACCTTTTTTCACCAAGCTGCTTGGCAATTTCCCCATAGCCCTTTCCAGCCTTGTGGAGGTGTACAATTTTGTCTCTAGTGTCTTTGGACAGCTCTTTGGTCTTGGTCTTATTAAATGGAGTGGAGGTGGACATTTTGAAGGCAGACTAACAGGTCTTTGAGGGTCAGAATTCTAGCTGATAGACAGGTGTTCAAATACTTAATTGCAGCTGTATCATACAAATAAATAGTTAAAAAATCATACATGTGATTTCTGGATTTTTTTTTTTTGATTATGTCTCTCACAGTGGACATGCACCTAAGATGACAATTTCAGACCGCTCCATGATTTCCAAGTGGGAGAACTTGCAAAATAGCAGGGTGTTCAAATACTTATTTTCCTCACTGTACTTACCCTTGATTTTTTGCTTCCCTCCTCAATTTAAAAAAGCATTGTAGAGGACAGTAATGAGCCAGAAGCTAACAGAGGTTTTAGGCTGCCGAGTCCATGGAGGTCCAAGAGAGGACAGGAGATGTCAGGCAATGGTACAAAGCTTTAGATTTTTAACGTTAGCTAGTGTTAGTTCCAAATATCCAAAATTCCAAATATTTTGGTATGAGCTACCTGGACGACGGTGATGATAATCTCTGTCACCTGTGGCATGGCAACTGTTCCCAAAGTAAAATATACTCAAGAAGTGCTTAGGAATTTAGCTTAACTGACTTTTCAAATCCAAAGACTGGTTTTGGTTAAAAAAAATGAAGTAAAACAGAACCCACTCCTTCAGTTTTACACAACCATCATATAGAGCATACTCACCTCATGTATAACTAGTTTGGTCCAGCTGATGCCCTCCTGGAGGCGCTATATGTCACTGCTCACCAAATCATCCCGTTTAAAAAAAATTTTTTTCCCCCAATGCAATAAGAACTGAGGACTTCTCACCAACCCTGACAGTTGACACAACCCTTAAAACTCTGTGTCAATCTTGTAACTATTGTCTGTGAATTTCGTCTTATGGTAATATGGGAATAAGGCCTGTTGTGTTTGTCATCTAATGGGATGTCGATATCTGTCAGTTTGATGATACTGACACTGCATACCCACCATGCTGTACCGAAAGCAAATTTCACTGAACTCGATCGTGTGGCCATTAATAAATGATGATTGATTGATAGCTCTATTATTATTTGTATTGAAAGACCTGCATGGCGGTGCCGGCCTTTTTCAGTAGAACTTAGCTTTCCTGTTGCTCCTATGTTTAAAAACCACGAATGACATATCACTTGAAAGCCTGCAGCAAGCATACACTCCAGTATAGCACAGCAGGAATAGATTTTTCCTATAGCTGCTTGACATTTCTCTTTATCCACGAGTCAATAAATCACACTTGTATTCAAACATAATAATTCCATGCTGTCGTGTGCTTTATGAGGTTTTTGCTCACTTGTTGCCAGCAGTTGTGCTTGAGATGCTTCTTTATTATGGCAGCATTCGTCAGTGTTGGTCATCAATGTTTACAGGCGGTGATGGGGACTATTCTGCTGACAATCTGCTGACACACAAATTGGCTCATGAATTTGTATCACTATTTATGTCTGAATACAAATTGAATTCTTTTGTTCTCGATTGTGCAGTTGAAATGCCTCTGAACAACTAATAATAATATTTGTTTCTGCCAAATATGACCGTCCTGGTGCCCCCACTGCTGTTGGATTCCATATACTGCATGGATGAGCTCTGCTCTTCCACCTTGTGACTGTGTTTGATGTGTTTTTAATGTGTCAGACTGACATGTTTATTTATTTACTCTTGTGGTGTCCCAACACCATAGACATTAACATATTCCACTGTGCTACTTTTGTCACCCTCTCTTTGAATGCATCTACACAGATATGCTGTGACATACCCAATATGGCAAATGTCAGCAAAGACAAAAGCATGCACTTGAAAGACCCTCCTCCGATCTGTAGGTGCACACAATCTCATCACATGCCTGAAGTGCATCCCCCACACCTCTACAGGGGAACCAATGGAGATACAGCAAATTGTGTGTGTGTGTGTTCTGGTGTGACACATCTGTGTAAAGCGACACGAGGGGGTCCTGACAGATATGGGCTGAAGTGAGTGCCTGTTTCTGTTGTGCTCTGTCACGCTGAGGCTTCTTCCACATGCCTGCCTTCCACCTTCTGCCTGCCGCTGCCGCTAGCTGTTAGGTAACCTGATGCTAGTGTGTGTGTGTGTGTCTGTGTGTGTGTGTGTGTGTGTGTGTGTGTGTGTGTGTGTGTGTGCATTGACACCACCACGCTCTTGCACAGTTAAAAGTGCCAGCATCTGTGCAGCGTGGCCTCGGAAATGTGCGTGTGACATGACATTAGGTCCCATGAAAGATGGAGGGTGAGAGATTAAAAGGACACGACACAAGGGCGTGAGCAAAGAAGCGGCGGTGGCAGCTGCTTTATGTCTCCGTATGTGAAATGGACAGAAAGTTCAGTTGATAAATGAGAGTATCGATGACATCAGCACATCAGCGGATGATCATTGAGATGACGTTGAAAGCCTTGGTAAACGCAAACGATTTCCATTCTGTTTTAAATTCCATTCCTCTGTTTCTGTTGCGACCATGTGCTTTAAGGTTAGCTCATAAGTTATGCTTCAAGTATGTGTTGAAATCTGACATTCTTTTGACTGTGTGTGAGCTTGCATATGGGCATGTATTTGTATGTAGTCTTGTGTGTGTGTGCGTGTGTGTGTGTGTGTTTGTGTGTGTGAGAGCTTGCATATGTGCATGTGTTTACATGTAGTCAAGTGTGTGTGTGTGTGTGTGTATGTGAGAGAGAGAGCTTGCATATGTGCATGTGTTTATATGTAGTCTTGTGTGTGTGTGTGTGTGTGTGCTCCCAGTGGGGATTGTATTTCAGTCGGTCAAGCCTGACAGATAACAACCCACCGTGCTCGTCATATCTATTATTGAGGGGACAGGAAATTGATCGGTGAAATAGAACGGTGAATGTTACTCTGCCTTCCTCAGCACTTCAGTTCCTCTGTCTCCTCTTTGTACCTCTGTGATCCCTGTGTTCCATCCCTTCTCGCTGTTGGACTCCCCACTGCCATTCATTTCAGTCATCTGGCTTTCTCCCCTCTTTGAATTGTCTTTGTATTTTGGTCTTCTTACTCTTGACTCTCATTTTCTAAGTGAAACTTTAGGATGTAGAGAGCCACACTGTCTCAGTTTCTCAATCACCAGTCTATCTAATTTTACTTGTAGTTTTCTGGCAGGCTTTTTCTTCTGTTGAAGTTGTTGTTCCACAGTATATCAACACAACTCTTTCCCCTCAGCTTGCACAAGTTCAGAGCCCTATTCACCCTCCTTCCCTCCTTCCGTGCCTCCCTGCGCTCTCTCTTCATCTCCCCCCCCTCCTCATCAGCTAGAAATCATGACTCACCTTTGATCACTCTCCTTGGGAACTCTTCGTCACAGAAAGTCAAGTGTTTTATCTTTGTTGTGTGACAATTCAACTCTGGAAAAGACCACGCGCTGCCAGCAAACACGGCTGTTTGAGCCCCCGAATATGCGGCGCGGAGAAGAAAGCCTAATTTGAGCTCAATTCATCATGGCAAGATTGCCATGCATTTATTGATAATTGTTTTTTTCCGTTAAAAGGGATGGTGTTCAAACCGTCAGTCGTGTAAACATGAGAGATGCAGCTGTTGCCGCAATTAACGTCTCACTTTCCCTAATGAAAGGATTAATCCGCCAGCAAATCTCTCGGCTTCCTTTCAAATGCCAAGCCTCCATTCAGATGGCTGCCAGTGGCAGAAAGGAACAAAATGGGACAATCTATAACCAGAGCCAAAAGTCACATTCATTTGCTCAGCCTGGTGTCACATTACTGCTGTGGAACAAGAGAAACCCTTTACCAACTGCTGTTTGATGATTTCCTGAGCAAAGCCTCTACAAGTGTCTGTTTTCACAAGCAGGCCTCTCCACAGCGCCACTTCCGCCTCCCTGCCTCCCTGCCTGCTTGCCTCCCTGCATCCCTGCCTGCCTGCCTCCCTGCCTCCCCGCCTGCCTGCCTCCCTGCATCCCTGCCTGCCTGCCTCCCTGCATCCCTGCCTGCCTGCCTCCCTGCCTCCCTGCCTGCCTGCCTCCCTGCCTCCCTGCCTGCCTGCCTCCCTGCATCCCTGCCTGCCTGCCTCCCTGCATCCCTGCCTCCTTGCCTTTTCTTTTCTCTTGATCGCGAGCTCAGATTTCTGTGCTTAGCCCCACCTGAAAAAAACCCACCATCGCCTCTTGTCAGAATCCTTCAGAATGGACGACAGGGCATGCTTTACTTTCCACAGACAGTTGAAAGCCAGAAAGTGAATAGTTGTCTCTTGTTTGAATTAGGTGTGTTTGGGAAGAAAGGGATGAATGACAGCCCGTTGACAACGTAGTTGGGCTTAGGCTAAATCTCTGAAGCCGTCACTCTGATGTATTGATCAGTTTTTCTCTCCTTTGCGGAATCGAGACAGGGGACTGGTGTGGAGAAGAGCAGATAGATCAAATCCATAACAAATGCCAATCCTCCTTACTTTTCTGGTCTGGCCATCGATCAGAAAGAGGAAGCGCTTCTTGTCAATGTCAGCATTTACTTCAACATTACATTTGCTATGATGTTGGTTTAGATTGTGAGACTGGTTAAAGAGCATATTGTGTTCACACTGGCTTTTTTTTATACCAACAAACCAAGCGCTTTAAACATAAAGTTAAATGCACTGACACCACTTCAAAGAAGCGTAGCGTTCAGGCACTTCAGTTGTGCTTGAATAAGATGATTAGCATCAGCTGTTTGGCTAACAGCGTCCAATCATATTCATCCAGGTGTACAGAACGGCAATTACAACCTGACACTTCTCACTATTGCTCTGCTGCTGCCATCCCAACTCCACCAGCCCTAACTTACAGTATGTGCTATGTTTGCTACTGTTGATTTAAGTATGATTAAATGTTCATGTGTGTTTATTAAGGGGAATTAGCTCTCTCAGCAGTGCGCTTGTTGGATTCTAAGAGAGCCCTCAAAAAGCAGAGCCTTTTCTGCCAAATAAATAGTCTCTGGTGTAACAAAGAGCATGAAGAAATAACTGATTATGTCCAATGAATGAGTTATCCTCTGGGACATTTAATACCATGCTTATAACTCTTTATAATAAGTAAGTGTGAACATAAACCGGATCAGAACTAGGAGACAACAATATACTGTATGTGTTTTCTTTGTCTGTGGGATGGACTGTATATAAAGATGGGTGACATATTTAAGCTATATAGTTCTTATCACACTGATATTTGTCAAAGTGTTCATCTTTCTGATAAGTTTGGTTTTTATTAGATATTTGATGCTTTAAAACTCACACACGGCTCCATAGCAACATGGAGAGACACAGTGGCCGCCGGTCCACACTTCTGACATTTGTCCACAGTTTTAATTGTTATTAACACAGCTGTGTATTGTTAAGCATGAGAGGCAAACCTGTATTTATACCAGTGTTTCCACTGGTACCTCTGGTATTGCGGCGGCCACGGCACAGAAGAAGTTATTGAACGCAACTAACTTCAGTTCGTAGAGTAATAGCATGTGAGACGGAGCCTGCTGGACCTGGGAGACAGATGTGACCCATGGCCTGAATATTATAGTTCATAAAAATGCAGCGCAGTGACGATACAGACATTTCATACACACGACGTGTGTAACTCTGCTGACCCGTCATTCGACCCGTGCTGGACCCATTCACCATCCTGCGTGCTGGACCCATTCATAATGAGTCAGCTGTCACTCTGTGAGTAGCATATACGTCCATCGCACTCCCCCTCTCTCCCTAGCTCTTTTAATCAGTTATTGTTGAAAACAAGTAAATGAGAGATATATTTAAAAAATATATACTGTGTGTGTGTGTGTATATATATATATATATATATCCTATGCTATTTATTTCAGATAGGTAATTTTCATTTACATGTGTTGCAGCTGTATGTACAGTGAGGAAAATAAGTATTTGAACAACCTGCTATTTTGCAAGTTCTCCCACTTGAAATCATGGAGGGGTCTGAAATTGTCATTTTGGTGCATGTCCACTGTGAGAGACATAATCTAAAAAAAAAATCCAGAAATTAAAATGTATGATTTTTAAAACTATTTATTTGTATGATACAGCTGCAAACTCTACTGCGCAGACTCTGGCTCTAGATGATTTCATTAGCAAGATGGCAGCGCACGTATCTGATATATTTGGATTCATTTTTGTACATTGGCAGGAAGTCTCTATATACAGTCCATGGACTGGAAAAATGAACTAAACTTCAGGTTGGAAAGTAACCTTAGCCCAGCTTTTTAGCCCCCAGCACAGTGTGAGTGACAGCCTTCGCATTGGACTAAATGAACCCAACCAAATGGGCAAATGATTGTTTAAACCAACCAAATGGGCAGGTGTGAAAGCACCCTTAAAGATAATACAAGCCAGTTTTAAAAGGTGTCTAAGCTCTCTCTGGCTAATATTACCTGAGTGAAGTCATTGATATTTAATATAACTTGATATCCCTGATTATTAGTCCATCGATTGATTGTGAGAGCACTGTCTTAAACAACCATTAATTACTTTTTCTGTCTTATGTGTTATATTTTGGGATCTGTAGCCTATTTTCCTCATTTCTATTCAATTTGCATGCATCATTGATACTGAGTTAAGTATTACAGGTTACGATGAGAGTGATTTTGCACAAAGGCAGCTACAGAGAGAAGGACTTTTATCTAAAACAAACACTGAGTTTTTATTTATGCATTTCTTTGAGTTTGTGTCTTGTGTACGGTTTGTTCCTCTCGGGCTAAATTAAGTGATACAGTATGTGGGATTAAGTATCATCTGGTGGTGCAGATTGATAAACAGCTGTTGTCCTGATCCTCGGCTCGCAGACCCCTTTCATCTTAGTCATTATGAATGTGTCCGTATCGCTACCTAGTTCTCCCACAGTATAATCTCAATTTAGAGCTCCTCCTTTGTCTACAGCAGTGACCAACTCATTTTAAAACCCAAGATTAAACAACTGCCCTTCTCCGTATCTTAGCCTCTTCATCTCTCACTCTCAAACTCTCTCTTCGCTAATCCAAGGTTCTTATCTCTCAGATTTGACTGTCTCCCAACTGTTCACCTAATTCTCTCTATCTCTCTGTCTCCTTGACTTTGTGTTCTCTGCCCCACCTCGTCTCTCCCCCTCTTCACATTTAGGGCCTCAGATTGAGTTTATTCCTATGATAGCTGATCATCAACACACATACACACATACACACACACACACACACACACACACACAGAGTCTCTTTCACAGCTGAATGAGCATTCACTCCCTGCGTGCCCCATTCTCTGTCTGTAAAGGACGAGAGAAGAAGAAAAAGCAGTCGGCTTGGACCTCAGCAGATAGAAACTAATGACTGTCTGATTAATTCATTAGCCTGACACTTTGTTGCCTGGCTGCGGGAGTCATTGCTGTTTACTTTTTTATTATAGACCGATCCCCATGTAGACACTCTGCTCCTGACACTCTGGCTTTCTCTGTCTTGCTTTCATTTTCACTTTGTCTCACCAGCCCCAAAATAATAGCAAGAATGATTATGTCTTTAACTGGGTGAAGCAAGATGATACTGTTTTGGAGTGCCCTTTGGCTAACCCTCAGATTTTTTCTCATCTCCAATCCTTTGTCTTACTGACAATCTCTGATCTCAGTAGGCAACTGTTATGGAGGCAAATACTTTTTAAAGTCTTATTTGGCTGAAGACAAGATAAACTACGACTTATTCCCTTGCAGCCCTCTGTGTATTCCGATTGATCCACAGGCTGATTGGTGATTAGCAGACCACTTCATTCCATCTTCAGTCAAATCTGGAAAACAAAGTACTTTCCGAGCACTCCACTTGGCTAAGGAGATTGAAGTGTGACATGAAAGAGCAACCGGCTGTCGAACAGGCTTTGCATTGCAAGGTTAGCTTTGGCGCATGAACCAAAAAGGAAAAAAAAAGTCGAGCAAATGGGTTTGAAGAGTCAAATGAACGAGTAGAGCAGAGAGAGCTGGCCTAAACAAGAACAGTCACCTGTGGGGAGTGATAAGAGCTGGCAGATGGATAGAGCGATAAATAGACAGATGGGTAGTTAGATAGATGGAGGGGGCTGATTGATGAGATGGAGAGGTTGAGAGAGATGATGGGCAGATGGGGTAAGGAGATACGGAAGAAGACAGGCCAAACTTTCTCCCCTGTGCAAGCTCTTTAAGGCTCACTGTTGTCTTTCGGGTTTGTTTCGCTAGTCAGTCAGCCTTCTCTCTCTTCTCTCGTCCCCCATTTGGTCTCCTACGTCACTCACCCTCTTCCTCCTCCTCTCTCCCCTTTCTCTTTCACACTGTCTTCATCTCAGCCACCACTGCACTCACAGGATATTTTTAATAGAATTAGGCTGCTCTTGTTATCAGTGGAGCGGGTAGCCACAGAGTGAGGCGAGATTGAAACAGCGATTTTCCAATTTGAGATTGTGTCACACACATCTCCCTGTGCCCAGATAGCATCAACGAATCACCGCCACCATCTCTCTCGCTCACTTTGTCTCTCTTTGCCCCTCTCCTTCTCTCTTTCCCCCCTCTTTAAGACATCTCTCGCTGAGTATTTTAGCCTCACTCGGGCCTTCCGCACATGTGAGACTAACATCTAAATGCATACATGCTCCCTTCTCTGTCGCTCCGGATTCACTGGCTTCTCTTGACAGTTTATCTCCTTGTCTCTTTTGCTCTCATCCGGGGTGCATACAGAACACATCTCTCTTTCTCCCCCAAGCCCTGTCCTCGGATTCACTTAGTGCCTCCAAATGCAGCTCCGCTTTCGCTCTTTTCTCTCCTTATTTTACACTTTGTGTTTGTCTTTCCCACTCCTCCCACAATTGTTCATTCCTTATACCTCCACCTCTTCGTTCGCGTTCTCTCCTCTCCCGTTATTTCACATCTCTCCTTCCACACCGCCTCCTCTTCCTCCGGTTGCCTCCTCCCCCTTCTCTTTTCATCTCGTCCGGTGTCACTCTCTCTGTCCCCCCGTGAATATTTCTCCTCCCTTCATCCTTCATCCTCTCCTCCCTCTCCTCATCCTTTCCTCTCCGCTGCCTCAAGGCATTGGATCCCTTTGACTTGTCTTGTCAGGTCTTTGGATTCCTGTCTTACCTCTAGAGATATATAGCGTGTGTGCGTTCATGCAGTATGTCCTCATTGCTTGTGGCCGTGTGTGAGTTTGTGTACGAGCCTGTGTTTGAGAGGCGAGATTGATGCTGCTGCTGCTGCTGCTGTGTATGCATGTAGGTGTTTGTTAGGTCCTTTACTGGTTCTCATGGCTGGAGGGATCTTTCTCTTCAGCAGAATGCCACAACTCCACCTTTTGAAAAAGCTCCACAGAAGTGCTGCCTTAACACACAGTCCTTTAATATTTTCTTCCATTAGCCCAGCCAGCTTAGTAACCTTGATTCTCCCACTCCATTTAAAAAAATGTAATCCTTTCCATGCCAACATTTCTCTTATCAAAATAATTGCCAAATTCACAATGTGTGAAGATTTCCTATTACACATCTTCTGAACTTCTTTATGGCAATAAATGCAGAATCTGACTGGGTGCTTGCTAAGATTTGACTCCTCTACTAAGAATAAGTGTGTACGTCTTCCACCTCCTTCTTTCTCCTTAATGAATTGAACAAGCTCAGAAACCTTGTGGACTTTTGACATTGTGCTGAAGCTTGTAGTAGCTAGGAAGCAGATACAATGGAACAGAAGTGCTGGTCTGCGCTGTCACAGCAATTGTGTACATACAAGAGTGGATAAACGAAGCACCACATAAGCAGAAAGCTTGCTGGAGCTTTTTGAATTATTCAAGTTTTCAACATATAGGGTAATAGTTCAAAGTCAGAAAAAAGTAACCAAATTAACTTCTAATGTATGCATTTTCATGCTGTATATTCCCACATACATTGCACATGCAAATGTAAACAGCATGCAAAGAAAGTAGGAAAATAAGTTTCTTTAATGTGCTCAGCTATACTTTATATCTTCAGTGTGCTGAAGGCTGCAGTTGGATACACTTTCATGTCTGAAAATGTCTTTTAAAGCTTTAATATTTTACTCATGTTCCTCATTTTATTCTATTATGTACCCCTTATCTGTGAACGTCTAATACCTATATTTTAATAGCATTACTCTATTTATTATTTTCATAATATTATTTTTACTTATTTCTGTATGTATTATTTTATCATATTTTAAGTGTGTATTGTGTCACACAAGGAAGAGTGGGATGCAAAGGTGGGTTTGGGAATCATAAAAGGCACAGTGGATGCTCATGTTCATGAAATTGCAATGCTGTTGTGTTTACACTGCACATAAATAATAAAAAATAAAAATAGTCCCCTGGAGCTTATCAGTAAATAATAAGTGGAAACAGTATTTTAATGTCAGCTGTCAAACGCCCACATGTACCTGCATGAGAATGCATGTCCCCCTTGAGCTACAGTATAGCGAAGCTCTGGTACTGTAGTATGTTGTTCTGTGCTGTTAGGATTCACTTCTCAGCTAGTCCTCATGTTGTGGGGAAACAAGCAGTGCACTTAGATTGAAACTGTTTTGTTTAATTGCATTTTGATATCCGCAAGCTCAAGTAACTTTTTTCCCAAAAAGATTGCTTGAGGCGTTTCATCAAGTAGAGTGGGAGTCGTGAAAAGCCGAAATGTGTTTCTGAAAAACACATTCTCACTCCCATCTCGTAAAATACAGGTGCCTTTGTTGTTGTTAAAAGGAGACTTTTAGTGTCATATAACACGTGCTTAGTCGTCTCCTTTAGCGTCATATAACACACGCTTGGTCAGAACTATTGGCGTCCCTTTTGACGCCATTAGGTTAAGAAAGCTTGTAGGTGGGCTTACGGTTCTATGACTCGCGGCAATGGGACGGTTGGGTTAAGGGAAAGGTCATGGGTGGGCTAATGGTTTTGTGACTCGCAGGAATAACGGCCGGTTAAAGAAGAAAGCTGCTTCCTGACACGCGGCAATAACAGGACGGTTAAGGACACCGTGGGACACGACCCCCACTCTCCTGGGTGAAAGTCCTGTTTTTGAAACATCCACCACCCCAACCACCCTCCCTATGCGCAATTTCCCCCTTACATACTACTTGCTAAACCCCATCTCCATGCTGCTCTCCCCAGTATGTTCTACACACACCAAAACACACACACACACGCGCACGGATATACACACACAGATACACATTAATAAGGTGAAGTGAGCTGGTTTAGTCATAAATGATGAGCTTCTGATGGGAGAGATTTGATTACGCCGGTTGTTTGTCTTTGAATATCTTACCCTCCACCTCTGTCTGTCTCTCTCTCTCCTCCCCCTCCCACCACGCCAATTCATTTCCCTCTGAAAGTGACACTTTAAAAGGTTGATAGCTCTTTGGCCAAGTCTCAGAGCCTCAGATCAATGGCTGGGGGAGGCGAGGGACTACGTGTGTCTCGTGTCTCCAGACAAGGAAGTTAAAGTCAACACACCAGGTGAAGATGCCTTTCGATTTGTTGCCACATGACCGCCGGGTCCTTGTGGATGTGAAATGGACAACGGATGACATTGTTTAGCTTTCCCCTGCCACTGGTCTGAAGCCAGCTGGGCCGTGTAGTGGAAGAGAGACAGGTTGGATAAATTAGATAAATTAACACATATACACACACAGAAAACAGCAAAAACATTTATGGGTAAAAAGAACACAAAATATTTTTCTTTTGCCAAGAAAGTTCCTCCACAATGACTCTTCCCCCTGCTGTTTCTTATTGTTATAAAGTTCTTCGCTGAAACATTACTCTGCAATCAGAGTGTTCATTCTGGCTCCTATAATTACTCTACCTCTTCTATTCAGCTCACTGCTCCTGAACAAAGTGCAGTGAAAATGGAGCCCATTTTTATTTTGACAATGGCTGCTGAGGTGTGCAGCTGATTGCGAAGAGCTGAGAATGAGGAAGACATGTAGGGAAGGCTGGCTGTGCTCAGCCTGTGTCTCTAACCAACCCCGTGGTTACCAGTGATCTATCCACACTACCTGGCTTCAATTCAGCAACAGCTGAGCCCCTCCCAGAGAAAGGATAAAGACCTCCAGCCCAACTCCGGTTTAAGCCCACCTTGAGGTGCAATGAGCAGCATGGAAGAGGGGTAGTAAAGGCTCCCTGGAGGTGTGGAAAGGGGAGGACAGCCAGAATAGTCAGCCAAGCCTGTTTCCACACTGGCTCTGTACACCCCAGGGTCTGTCACACGATCAATCCATGGAATCAGGGACAAGAAATAGGGAGAATATAAACACACACACACACACACACACACACACACACACACACACACACACACACACACACACACACACACACACACACACACACACTTATCCATTAGAAACACAATGTCCCAAACTTTGCAGCTTTATTCTCACATTCACATGTAGAACAGCACCAGCAGTGCAAAATGGCAGAACTGAGATCGGGCTGTGTTAAAGTGTGAACAGTATAAATATTCATTAGTCAGTAAGCAGCAGTTTGGAGGACAAGCCATGGAGGATCTCAGAGGGGAAACTGAGATTTGTTTTTTTATATCCTCACTGCTGTGAAACGGGGTATTATTGTGTCAGAACATTTGCTCCACTCCAGGTAGAAAAGTCATCCGTGTAACTATAGGTTAAATCTATAATCACCTCTTGCCATGAGGACACGTTCTCCTGGGCTGTTAGAAACCAGACCCCTTTTTGTGCTTCATTTCTCACAGGCCCACAGAGGGAAAAAAACCACACAAGTTTTTACTCCACTTCATACAGCTGGATGAGGCTCTTCGCCCCGCCGCTGACACCGCCCCCCCTACCCCAGGCGCTGGATTGCGACCCAGCATGCCTGGCCTTGGGGGCCCTCTTCCTCTCTCCTCCTTCCTCTGAGCGTGCTCTCCTCATATCGCTCCATCTCCCTGAGTCTTTATCTCAAAAGCACAGCACACCACATTTTAATCATGCCCCCCGAATAGAAGACACTTTTCCAATTAACGGAACTGGCGTTGGGATGCACTGTGACTCTGTGAAGGCGCACTGCGCAATCGTCCCAATAAGCCACTGCTGTCGCTTGATGTATGACCGCCTTACAAGTTTTGAATGTGAACAAGATGATTTTTTGAAATAGAGCAATCGTGAATGAAAGGCTATTGGAGAGGCAGCAAAAGGGGGGAAAGTGAATAAATAATGCTCCGGTGAAGCTGCTGAGTGGCCAACAGTGGATGTCTGTGGTTGTACTGGGCAGCTCTCAGGCAGGCTCGTATGGAATTGTATGAATGTGAAGCAGGGTATTACTAAAAAAGAGCATGCACGCTCAGCAGAACGGGTCAGAAACTGTTGTCATCACTTCAGGTTGTGTCATTTAAAGTCACAATCTATTGATGGGTCATCCAGTTACACGGCAGACAGCCCCTGTCATCCTTCCCAGGCGGGCATTGAGTTATTTTCAATAAGTGAACTACTTTAAAGAGGGGTTTTACTTCCTATGCCTGACACCATAAACGTTGAAAGAAAGTTTAGCAATAAATGGAAACGTTGCAGGGTTTCACTTGCTTCAGTATCGGCGCTTTATTTCAGGGATAGAGTTCCCAGTGTGTATTTATAACTCTGGGTTCATTCCAGCTTAGACAGAGGACTTATCACTTTTCCCAGAGATAGAGCCCACAAACACACAGCAGTGGTGGGGGAAAACATAGTGTTGTGTGCATGTGATTATAATCGGGTGAGAAGACATAGTATACGCCCTGAGTCATTTGTACTCGAGTCCGAATGTATGTGTGTACTGTCGTAAAGAGGGGCATTCAATTTAAGCTGCTTGTATATGCGTGCGCACACCCATAAAAGCATACCATTCAAATGGCAGACGCCCTCACGCTGCAGCCCTTTATGCAACTTCACAGCTTGCCTTCTCGCAGCTTCATATATTAATTTATCCTCCCACTCCATCAATCAGGTTGACACCAATGAGCGGGAATCCTCTGTGCGTTACATGTTTATGGAACAAAATTATTTTCTAATGCCTCACTACTCAGAAATATGTTGAGCATTTTATACCTGGCTCCACTTTGAGGACACACTCCTTCGAACAGAATTAAGAGGAAAATGGCTTCTCTCCGGCGCTGACAGGGAAGGTTGAACGGGTGTATTAGGCAGAGGTAATTGAATGTAGAAGTAGAACAGCTCACGGTTAAGCACGGGGATTAACCCTTTGCACTCTGCTTTCTCAACCAAGCTCTGGCAAAGAGACTGGTGAAGTTCAGCAACACTACGGCTCTCTCCCTGTGAGAGGACAATGTTGTGCTTGTCTGGAAATATTTAGAGTTTGGGGCCTGTCAGACTACCATGGTTCAACTCCGTTCATTGTTATTTATCATGAGTGACGGGTGGGGAGTGAAAAACTCAACACCTTTCTGTGTGAGAAATGGAGCTGTCTCATTACCTATAGTTAGGAAGCCAACTGGGTGCTTACTAGAGTTCTTATCTGAAACAAGCACTGGCAATTCATTCCTGTTTTTTTCCTGCATTTTAATAGGGAGGTTTTTATTATTTTGAAGACAGAGAAGAGATGTGTAGAAATAACAAAAGCGTGCAGATGTTGTCTAAAATCTTGACTCTTCCATTATGCATGCTGCATACATTTGGTGCAGCAGTCTTGACTTTTTACATTTTACAACCGTTTTCCTATTACAACATTTTATCTGAAAAGGAATCTTTTTGGTATTCTGCAAGCATTTTAAATCTAGATTTTATTCTCCTCTGTTTTTAAAATGATTTTTTTTTTTAACGTTGTGATCCCTAATGGCGCCTGTGGCTCCTGGAAGGTCACACAGAGGGACATGGTTGAATTGTCGTCCCGATGAAGATGTCAGAGGCGGCCACACATTTCAACAGTAATTGGATTTAGAGCATAAAAAGAGGAGGGTCTGGATCGCATGGGCTGAGGTCAACCAGTGAAAGGAGGACAGCATACATAGTCAGCCGAGGTCAAGGAAAGAAATGACAACTCATATTTAACCCACTGCGAGGCTACGCAAATCTTTGAGACGACAAGGGCCGAAATAGAAAATAAAGTAGGGCGAGGTGGAAATGGGAGAAGAGGCGGCGCTGTGAATGAGAAAGGAAGCAAAAAGTACTCTAATTGTTCCAAAGGGAATTTGTCTTACACACGAGTAGGTTTGACACTACATAAAGCAAAATCAACAAGACGAGAAAGTAGAAAGAGCCAGGGAATTGATGGAGGCGGGGCGAGATGGAGAGAGATTAAGACAAAGTAAGAGAGACAGAGTGTAAGATGACTACTATGTCTCCATTTCCACGGGTCCACAAACCGAGCTAGTTTCCACCAATTACATTCATGTCATTGTGCGTCCTGGATTCAAAATGCAACAACAGCCCGGAGGGGCCCTCACTCTCCTGGTACACTCTCAACATCTCTTCCTGAATGCCACTCTAGCTTTCTTGCCTCTCTCTCTCTCACACACACACACACACACACACACACACACACACACACACACACACACACTCGCACACACAGACGCTGTGTATGCACATATCACACTCGCACACATAATAATCTCATCACTCCCTCTAGCTTTGTCTCTCTTTGTCACCCATTCACACACACACACACACACACCCACCAACCAACCAGCCAAACACATTCCCACACACACACCCACACACACACACACACAAATCTCCTCTGTCACTTCCCTCCTCTGTCTTCCAATTTCATTTCTCGCACTCTCTTCTCCTCAGGCTCTCCATCCATCCATCCACCCCCCTACTTGTCTCATTCTGTCTGCCCACACACACACACACACACACACACACACACACACACACACACACACACACACATACACACTGCTGCCTATATGTGTGTTTGTGTGGGTTGGTCTCAGTGCATGTGTGAACTCCTCTCAGATGATAGTAATAAGACCGGTGATTGCCGGAGATGAGGAATGGTGCCTGTTGATGAGCGTGCCTGTGACAGCCCGGCTGCAAGCTAGACGTAGGGCCTTCATTATTAGTAGTAACAATAACCGTAACACTCAGGCCCTAATTGAATGAAAAAGGGCACTGGCAACCAGCCTCATGATCTGGAGGTGGTTGGGAGAGTTAAAAAAGAAAAGACAAAAGACAGTGGGTGGGCATGATGGCAAGGTAGAAAGGAAGAAAGATGATGACAGAGAAGCTGAAAAAAGAAGAGAGTGAAATAGAAGTGGGGGGATACCTCCAGTGAAGGAGGGAGTGTAAATGCACAGAACAAGAGAGATGGAGTAGGGAAAAGAACAGGGAGACATGAGGTGAAGTTGAAAGTGTGAAAGGCAGTGGCCCAGTAAGTGCTCTAGAAGGAGCGTGACTAGGCGCGCAAGAGAAGCGTGGACAATTAGGACATTATTATTGAGTGGAGAGATTAATAAATAATTGACAACATTCTGTTTAAGTGGCAAAGAAGGGAGACATGAGGACCCTAAAGAAGTAAAGAGACTGCCAAGAGAGGAGAGGGAAGCACGGAGAGAGAGAAATAGGCAGGATCTTAAAGATCCCCTCACACACACATTTTCTCGCTTTACTTTAGATAGTTTTTAGTTTATTTGTTTTTGAAATTCCTGCTTCCATCCAAATATGATGGAGAATTTCATTTGGTGCTCACAAAATATAAATATATAATATAATTTTGTTTTAATTATTGATCTTTGCTTTGGCTGTTTTTTATTCCAATTCCAAAGGTGGGTTGGGTATAAATAGATGGTTTTACTTTTCATCCGTGTTCTGGTATTGCAAAAATAAATGAATCACATTTGAAATTTTTTAACAGGAACATCTCTTTCTGAAATCAATGACCCAGTTGAGGCCCTGTCACGTAGCAAAGCAAATTGATCTGGACTTGCTTGCAGAATACGTGATGCTCGAGGCTCAGTTATGTACGGACTACTTGAAGGGCTAGTTGGCAAACTGCTGTAGCTGGCAAGCTACCGGCTACACACTAGCAAGCTGGGAACATGCTAGCACTAATCAGTCACATTTGCTCTCCGAGCTTCCTAATCATTTTTCTCATTAGATTGGGACACTATGCTCATATGGTTTATTCCACCCTATTTTAATGTTATCAATCCATAGAATGGGCATTATCACTTGTTAACAGCCTTATATGGGTTAGAAGGGGCCTGCTACAACTACTAGTGGTCAGGACCTCTTTGTGTCACTTTTTAACGCTCTCTGAGGCCTGCTGTTTAACGCTTTAGGCGTCAGTTATAAATATTACGTACTGTCTCTATTGTATACACCCGTAACCTTACTCTCCTAACGCAGAGTTCCGGTCTTCTGATACTTCTCCTTTACATTGTCTCTCGTACCACGTCATCTTACAGCGCTGCTATAATCGAATATTGACGTGGATGGGTGATCCAGCTTACCAATGGATGATATCGGCCGACTGAGCCAACTAGGAGGTAGAATAGGGCCATATCGCCTCTTATCTATGGTAGTGATAACAACTGATAACGCCCATTCAACCAGACGATAACATTTGAAGCGGGTGGTTATTCAAAAGACATATTTGAACCATTGACTCCTGTCTTATAACTGTCTGCAAACCATTACTGTTTTGTGGGGCAGTTTATACTCTGACAAAGAAAGATTAAATAAAATGTAATTAATTTTATGTGAGTTCTGTCAAGACAGCTTACTTTTGGTCAACAGTGCAAATTCAAGTGTCAAAGTTCACCAAAATTAAACTCCACCTGAAGAATTTGGGCAGATTTACTTTATCCCCACAAGCTAATTCCCTGATTGTGATAAATCCCTGGATGTAAACTGATTTTCTGACGGAAGTGTTGCCATTTTAAATGCAGGTGTGACAGGGCTTTTATTCTGGATAATCCACAGACCTCATTGGCAACTAGGAACCTTTAACAGAAAGTAGTCCAAATAAAAACAATGAGGGCTGTTGATTATCCAGGTAAACAAGGACGCAGTTCCTGGAGGAAACGTTACTGTTGAAGTTAATAATGCTGTGGCCACCAGACTCACAACTCTGTTCACTTCCATTGTATTGTGGTAGAGACAGAAATCTCAAAAATACTCAAATATTACAAGAGCTCTGACTGTGATGATACAGGTGATGTACTGTATGTCTTTTTTATTTCTTTTTTTTTTACAATTAAGAATAGGTGGGTGGTAATGGCGGAGTGAATATATCACATGCCTTTGGTGTGGGAGATCTGGGTTTGATTTCCACTATCATCAACCAATATGTCCCTGAACAAGACACTTTACCCCTAGTTGCAACCTCTGATATATAGCAGTTGTAAGTCGCTTTGGATAAAAGTGTCAGCTAAACAACTTTAAACCATTAGTGTGGAAAATGTGATAAGTATGCAATCATTTTGTGTTTCTCAGCGTGTACATGGCTCTATTTATCTATGTGAATTTGTGAGTCAACATGAGATGGCAGTCAATCTGTGTCTTGCCCTTTTAGACAGACTTGATTTAGCAGTGTAATGGCTCCACATCCAAAGCTGCAAATCAGATTGTCACGGTGCGCCGCAAACATGCTAACAATGCAATGAGACAGGTCCAGGGATCACGCTAATGACATCATCACTCATTTTAATAACACAACGTGCTTTTCCATTGCCCTTTCTCTCCCTGCTGGCATTAAAAAGACAGAAAAAAACATAACTAAGGGGCAAAAAAAAAAATCTATTTTGGCATCTGCCCTGTTTTTCCGATCCATCTTGTGAGAATGAATTTATTAATCAGGGTCAAATCACGCTCTGCTTGACATTAAAAAAAAGAAAACAGTAAGGAGAGACGGGGAGAAGGAAATAGATAGAATTGGGCACTGATAAAAAGAAGGAGAGACCAGGCTGGAGGTAGGGGCCTGAATATTGATAAGATAGTGATAATAGAAAAAAAAAAACATACTCGCGAAAAGACAGAATGGTGCATCGGCCTGTACCTGAGGTGGCGTAATGACAGAGGGAAGCTTTCTGGTGGGGACAGCAGCAGCTGCCCTAAATATTTCATAGCTTTACGGTGAGATGGCTGAGAAACACCGTGATATGTCTTCACCCATGTCTTTTGAGAGCAGCCTTTCATTAGCCGTCCCCCCGACCTGAGGTGAAAGCAGCAGGGAGACGAAGTCATGAGGAAATAAAAGTTGAAATTGTTTTGAGAAAGGGAGCCAAAAGAAAGTTAATACTGAGGAAGTTGTGAGTGTATTTATGGCCCTCTGAAAAACAGCATTCGGTCTTTGCTGTTGGGAGCCGTTATGATGGATCTTGGGTAATGGAGTTTTGATGGATGCGTAGTGTCTGGCCAGTGCTGGAGTCTGAGTTTACGGCGGGTTCGACGCCACTATTGATATCTGACCACCAGAAATTGCAGCATATCCTGCTTCTGGCGCCCTGTACCCACCGTGTTTAATTCTCTAGCTAAATTGTTTAGGTATGTAATATTGAATATCCCATGACCTTTTTATAAGTGCTATAAAGCGACTGCAAACCCTCAGAGACTAAACCACAGAGGAGCCTCTGAAATCCACTTTCCCTATGATCTCAAACATCCAGAAATCCCCCCATCCCCCCCCCACCCTCCACTCCTTTAAAGACTGCAATTAGGCGAGGTAAAATGATAATGTTTTCGACTTTAGCGCCCCTTTGGTAAACATTGCCGTTAGGATCAATTAACCAGCGGCTAATGAGCAAGGTGGGGGTCTGCCTCAATATTGCACCATTGTTCATTGGCCATTTTTAATTAATGGGTTTTGAAGTAAAAATCGCAAAAGTTTTTAATTGTTTTTTTTCTTTTTGAGTGAGGGGAGGAAGAAGGGGGGAGATCAGAGTGTTAATTATAAAGTAGGGGCTTTAAAGTGAGGAGGATTTAGACTTTTAATTAAAGAGGAGTTTGATGCAACCAACAGACTGAGTTCAGTTGCCACCCGATCGTTATTCTCCCTCGCCCCACTTCTTTCTTTCTTTCTTTCTATCTGCCTGCCCTCCCTTCTGTTTTGCAGCCTTCCATCTTCTGCCACTCATCCTGCTTTCTCCCCACCCCTGTATGGTGTCAATGTCTCCCTCCTTGCATGGTGTTTCTATCAGAAGCTGGATTAGGGACTTTGAGAGCTCTACACTCAAATGGTGAAGATGAGGCCTGGGTGACGAGGAGGAGGAGGGAGGAAGGCAAGGGGGACGGCTCTGTCACTCCATCGGATTTCAAAGATTGAATTACTGAGCTTTAGGCAAATTATAGCCCTTTTGGACATGTTCACAATGATGCTTTCTTCATTTTTCCTATTTTCATCTGTCTCCCCTCACACAGCCTCACCGCCACCTTCTCCCTCTCTCTCAGTCTCCCCCCCTTTCCTCTTCCTCTTCTACTCTCCCTTAATAGTGCATAAGATTGTTTTTATAGCAGTGATAAATTAGGCTGAAGTGATTAGCGTGGTGTGAAACGTGATTACATACTGTAGCTTTGCTGATTTGTTGAACAGATGCCCTCTACCAGCTAGACGTTGGTAGGTTACAGCGTTAAACTCTCCCCCACAGCTGGAGGTCCCAGGAGACATATACAGGTTAATTGCCTTGATTGTGGATATAGCTCCACCATACCGCCGGGAATGCAACCTGCAGTCCATTTGTTGTTGTGTTAGCTGTTATTGACTCGCTTCCTGTTTTCAAGTAAAAGTACAGTTTTTTGTGTTAAAAAAATACTTTGGATAAGTAGAAGTACTGATTTAACTTTACTTTAGTCAAGTAAAAGTAGCAAAGTACAGGCTTGAAAATGTACTTAAAGTAGGAAAGTAAAAGTAACCATGCGAATGACACAAAATGTTGCTAGAGTGCAAGCTGAGAAACTTAAGTGTTCATGGAAAACAGGCTCTTTATATGCCATTGGCTACAATGTAAATGGATGTCTGCCAATAGGCCTAAAACATCACATACAGTATATGATTATTGTGACAGAGACAGGGACTCCAGGTTAATAAGATTCGGACTGAGCAGCAAGATATGCATTCAGTCGTGATTCTGTGAGAATTCACAGATCCAGTTGTTCTTTGTTAATCTTTCCCTTAACATTTAAAGGAATCTACACGTACAGTATGTGTGTGTGCTCAAATATGGCTTTTGGAAAGAAAATAAAGGAAAAAATATGAACTAAACTGACATTAATTAAGAAGTTCCCCATACTAACAATTAGTACATAAAACCACAACTTGTAAAGTAAAAATATCTGAAAAATCAATTTGAGTACAGTAACAAAGTATTTGTACTTCGTTACTTCCCATCTCTGGAAAGTATAGGACCAGCTGGTCCTGTACAAGTGGCAGCACTGACATGGGATGTTCAGAGTCATGATGCCGTCAGTTTCGTAGTCCAAAACTGATGACACAGTTGTTAAAATTCGAATATAAGAACACAATATTTGCCAATCATCAAGATTAATGGGACTGGTGGCGTAGATTCTATCAGCAGTAGTCGGATGTGAGACAAAGTGCCGTTATTTTCCCAAGGAGCCCCGTCAGCAGGGGTGGAACAACATGAAAGAATAATAACTAGAGAAATGGCTGACCGCCTGTTGTCTCACCCCTTCTGCCCGTGTTGCTGTGATTACGCCAATCACTGTCATTAGCATTCCCTGCGATTAATGTGATTTCTCATGCTATGTTGCATGCATGCTAATGACCAGGCTCCCTTCTTCTTTCAGCAGCACTAACTATTTAAACTGTACTGTATTAATACACGCCTTGCAGCGGCAAATCCACTCCTGATTAAGGCGACAACCTGACCCAGCATTCATCTGCAACTACGCAGTAATCAGCCCTTATCCATTTTAGCTCAGTGTGATTCTCATCTCTCATCCATCTTTCTCTCTCCTCAACTCATCTCCCCCCCCCAAACCACCACCACCACCACCACAAAGGGCAGAAAGGAGGAGGAGGAGTTGGGATTAATAAATGCCAATCTCCCCCCTCTAATCGCTATATCTTTTTAACTTTGTTGCTTCTCATCACGTGCATGCTCTCCTTATCTGTTTATCCCAGTCTTGCTAATCTTCTTTTTTAATACACGTTACCACCCCTTGCTCTCTGCATTAATGCTTTTTGTTGCCTTTATCTGAGTCTCCCACTCTCATGCGTTCCATGGTTTCTCTTCAATCGAACGTTAAATGTGTTCCTCATAGAGCAGATTGAGTGCACAGGAACTACAGTATGAGATACGTTTTGGCTCATAACTAGTTCTGGCATACAGTGTTAAGGTCTCTGGAGACAATTTATAACTCAAACAGGATTTAAAATATTTATCTGAAGTAGAGGAACGTGCTAATATTGTGAGGAGATTGGAATATGCTTTTAAGATTGTTACTGCATATATTTGTTCAACAAATAGCAGCACAAGTAGGCTGTTTTGCTATAGCTGTTCTACTTTCGGATACTATCGGATGGATTAACATGAGCATGTTAGCATGCTGACATTAGCATTTAGCTCAAAGTACTGCTGTGCCTAAGTGTAGCTTCATAGAGCAGCTAGCAGACAGCTGTCGACTTGTTTAAAGTGCAACAGCTCTCAGTTCAGCAATGGATGTTATTTCAATGCACTGAATAGAAAACAAATATGGTATTTTTAAAATACAGCTTAGATTTGTTTAAACTGATAACAATATCAGAGCATGCCAAAATCATCTTTGTCTGAAAACACCCTCAGACTCCAGTTTGTTAATGTTAAGTGAAGTGTAGGAAGCATTTCTTTTCTCCAGCATTGCTTTTCCCCCCCACTTGGACTAAATTGTTGATGCACAGTTTTTTTGGCCTTTTTTTTTTCTTCTATTCTAAAGGCTCGCTTGACGCGGGATAGCATTCATCATGATTATGCTGCTCTGATAATGAGAGAGTGGAATTAATATTCATTTGTCGCTCTCCGTCCTCTGGGACTCTAAAATGTAAATGGGTATCCTTTCGTGTGGCACACTGGCTCATGTGCAATCTAAGTGTGATTCCAAGTGAATGTGCGTGGTGCTACTTTGAAACTTAGTAAGTTAGTCATCCATGTAGCTTGGCGAATATGGCCTTAAGTCTTTTTGAAATTAACACTAGTTAGTTTCTAGTCGTCAAAATAATGTGGCGCTGTAGAGTAAATCCAGCATGAGGAGCATTTAGTGCACAGGGATGTTATTTTCCCTCTGTAGCACTTGTGGCCAAGGCGTTTCGCTAATTAAGTAGAAGTTTTTCTTTAGACTCACAAATGACTTTTTATTGGCACAACTTGGAGAAAAAAGCAACATATTAGATTTGTAAAACAGCGCCTAATGACTGCTCCCGCATTGATTTTTGTTGCTGTGCTTCTCCTGAGTCTGTTATTTTAAGTAAAATGTTCCACTGGGGGTTTGAAGTTGAAAATAACATCAAGTGCGCATTGGACAGTCCTTCCAGGATTTCGTGGAATTTTTTTGAAATTGTTGCATTGTACAGCAAAATTCAAAACTCAAATCCTGAAAAGGTAAGAAATTAACTGCTGCTTTTGAAACTGGGACACGATTGAATGTGTAAGAAATGAACGCTTTTCAATAGAAAACATTTTAGATTTTTATGATTTTGAATTGAATCTGACCTTCACTTCAAGTGTTTTTGTGCTTCCTGACGCCTTCAAGTGTTGGATTGTAGGTGTTAACATCTGCCTTGCCTCAGAGGTTGTGTGCACGATGGACCGCCAACAGGTAAGGACACGGCTCAGGGTTAACAGGCCGGGCTGACTGCAAAAAAAAGTCCCCAGAGCTTTTGAAGTGAGAGCCAGAAAAAAAATATCAAAGAGTGAGAGGTGGAAATGGAAAGAGAAAGCAGAGGGAGAGAAGGAGACACCAGGGCAAAGCAGAAATGACCTTTGCAGTTTTGTTGATGACATTAGGCCGAATGAGAGGAGAGATGAGGGAGAAGAGTGGAAACAAACTAAGCAAGAAAAAGGATTAAGAAAGCATCTGGTGAGGATGATCCAGAGGAGAGTGGGGGAGTGCAAGAAGAGGAGGTGCAAGAGATTGATGAGCGAGAGTGAGAAACTAATTCTCACTTCACTCTGGGCTGGAAGATTAAGGAAGATTAGAGAGAGATAGAGTGAGAAAGGGAGAGAGATGGGGTGATAACTTCTACCACAAGCCACAGAAAGATCTTTGAATGCCTAATACCCAGAGAGAGAGAGACAGATAAAAGAGACAGAAAGAGAGAGGGGGAGATGAAACAACAAAAACAACAGGGAGGATGCGCAGGGAAGAGGCAGAGAGAAAGAGCTGGAGTGACAAGAGGATGGATAGATAAGGACAGGAGCAAATCAGGCTCAGAGGGATCCTAATAGCAGTGATCCGTGAGCGTATAAACGTCCTTTATATTAGAAGCCATTTCTACCAGTGGGCAATAATCCATGCCATGGGAGCACAGATACAAAATCCAGGTCATCTATATACCTCTCCAGCACTGGCTTTTACTGAGACTTCCCATTGGGATTCATCCTCTTATACTGTGCAAGTCTGTGTGACGTTATCTTTTACATTCTGTTCTTTCACTTGCAAAAATAGGGAAACCTATTTTCCATTGCCACTGACATCTATTTATTCACTCTCTTGACTGTTGGTGCAACATTTTTAACAGAAACAGCTATAGGCTGCCATATATTTTCTAAGGAGAAAGGGGTGATGGAATGAATGCAAAAAAGCGCACATAGACATAAGCAAGCACATAATGTGGACGTATACGCGCCCACGCACACCACATCACGATGTCTTTGACGAATGTATGTGTCCGCACACTCGAGCACACACCTGCTGCCACAGAAGTTTCGGTGGGAAACAAGAAGGGAAAGGAAAAGAGGGGAAAAGGGAAGGAGAGTGCTGCAGTTTCAGACTCAATCCGTCATGCAGGATTACAGTGTAAGCTTCTCCACGGCCATAGATGTGATTTTTATGGTAGAAACACAGGGCTTTTCTAAACGCAGCGGCCCCTGCTATCCCTGATCCACATTAAAGACAAAGGCAGAGAGCGGAGGGGACTCTCCTCCTGTGGTCTTCTCTGTCTGATGGCTGCTATCTCCATCTCCAGTGCAGGGAGAAAGAGGTTTCCATGGGGTGTTTGGAGGGCGGCCCGAGCCCCCGCCTCGGTGCCCTCACACTTCTGAGGTGGGACCATTACTGCGCCTGCATACTGCTTATGTCGAGGAAGAGGTGACCTTAGAAAGCGACAAGAGACAAGCAGCTCGGCTCTTTTTTGATGCTGGGATTGGTGTAAAGTGGTTGTGTGTTTTTGAGAGGATATTTCTGCTTGTGTGCGTCTTATAGTGTGTGTGTGTCTTTGTCGATCCCCCTCAGCCCGAGTCTTAAATAGAATTTATAGTCCCAGTACTGGAGCAGTGCCAAGAGATCCCGAACATTGCAAAGCATGGATGTACCAAGCAGAAAAAATCGTCCAGAAAACATAACACCTTCAACATACACCCAACATCCTTGTTGTCTTTGTTTGAACTAGCATGGAAGAAGGTCCCAACAAAACACTGCTGCCGCAAATATTGTTGGAAAGCAAAAATAGGGTGTGAACTTCTTGCCTATGTACATAGCGGAGGTTATCATTTCAGCTGACGACTGCCCAGCTGAAAAGGAAACAACTCCTACACGGCTGATGATTTACTGGATATTGCACGACATCTTGCTGCACAAAGCACTAATTTTTATGTTCCACATCCTTTATCCGATCCTCACCCAAGGTGGCCTTGCACTCTAACCTGCCAGAGATAGCGACTTAAACATGTCGCAATCTGCTCTTTCTCCCTGAGCCGCTGGAAAATAAACAACAAACTGACCCAAATAGAGAGAGACAATACTGAAATGAATTTGAGATTGGGGCCACGTCATTAGAATTTCAAAAATGTACTGTCAGCTATGATGCAGATGCAGGACCGAGTGTGCATGAAAGTCATACAAAGAGGGGAGGGGACGGGAGTATATGCTAATAAGGCTGGGGTTATGTTCAACAAGGGAGATTTGAAGCTGTCAAAGTACAGGCTCCCAGGCCCACATGTTCACACATCGTTCAACTTGCGCAGCAGACTACAACAACATCCTTGGAATAGATGGTTCTGATAAAACACAGATAGTGTGTCAGTGTTGAATAGACACGAGCGAGCGGAGTACCATATTCTCATCGGTTCCGTAAAGAGTGGGTCATGGGCCACCAGGGGTCCTACAATGTGTACCAGGGGACAAAGGTGAACATTGTTATTTAATTAATAAATTATATGGATTAATGTATTAACCTTTTTTGGATGGTGACTCCTCAGCCAATCAATGTCTATTTGGGACTTCCTGTCTCTGGCTGCTTGTCTATGAGTTGTGAGCAATTCAATCAAAGAGTGATTTTCCATTTTCATCAATTGCATTTGAATACATTATAGAGGCCTCTTAGATTCATCCTGCAGCCCGTTGTGTGGTCCCAATTCCCAGGCTGGAGCCCACTGTATATTCTGGAGTAGAAGGCTGGGCTGTGGTTTAAAGCTTATCAATGACCAGTTTTGGTTCAGAGAGGGAAAAGGTGCAACAAAAGTTATGTGTTCCTGTTTTTAGAGATGATCTGATTGTGAAATTCTGGGCAGATACTGATGCTTAAAATGACAATTTGGCGGATAGCTAATGCCAACGTTATTGTTTTTGTTGTTTATATTGTTGGTTGTTTAAAAGTCATACAGCATTTCATTACACACCTTTGAATGAGCACAAATTCAATCATACCAGTCTAAAAGCAAATAACTGCTGCTCTACAACTACCTTCTAAATGAAAACTTTTTCAGTACTTATGTAATCAAACAGAACAAATTAAATTAAATATGAAGCGATTAGAAACAAAATAGGGCTATCTTTAACCTTGTTTTGTCGCTAATCTTTCTCCGAGACAGTTTAATACTCCCACACGGCCAACATTTTCCTTCACTTTTATTTGTGAACAAACCTCTTATTCTCTAAGTCATGCCAGAGTTGTGTTCTGCCTCCGAATCAGCAGCTGCAGTAGCAGCATATGCTAACTACTTTTCTTCAGGTCCCACTGCAAATAACCCAGAAAACACAGAATTTAGCCAGCACAACATTGATGTGACACAACAGATTAACATCAGCCAGTGCCATCGGTGAATGTCATCCCCGATGACAGTAAACATGAAAAATATCGGCCAAGATTTGGTGTATTCCTACCAGTTTGAGTTATGCTAAGTAATGGATGGATAACCATTAAACTTTGTACAAGTTGTATTGTAGTGACTTTGGCGGTCTCCTGGGTACTATAATACCAACAGCAGGTTGGTCAGATGGATTTCCCTAAACAGCTAATAATTTGATTTAGAACATGATGTCATGCTGATGTTAGCATTTAGCTAAAATACTGCTTTGATAGGCTGGGGTATGCTTGAAACTATTGAGTCAATTGGAGGTTCTGCCAGACCATGTCTAAGATAAATGTGTTTATAGCTGTTCTTGTTGTCATAGAAGAGGGATGATGAAGGGCTGCATAATTAATCAAATTTTAATCACAATCATGATTTTGGCTTCCCACAATCAAATTTGCGTGATCGAGCAATATTTTAAATCCGTCATTCCGTTTATAGAACGCTCCGGGTTTTTTTGCAAAGCCAATCTAACACTGCGTAAACCACTGTCTGATCATGTGCCAGTCAGAGTTGTTCCTTCCACCACGCAGCTTAGTTTCTAGATGTAGACTGTCACTGAGGACAGAGTAACGTGAGGAAAATTCCACAGCAGATAGCAGTCGGTCATACGTCGGTCACAAGGTTTACCAGTTCACTAGTAAACCCAACATTTTGTCCCGTCTGTGTTGTTTTTCAGACAGCAGCAGTGACCAGTGCTAGTTAGCGTCTGTTAGCTCACAGGGCTCTAGACTAACATTTTTCCTCTAGGTCGCACCGGTCGGTACACCTACATCTGCTGCCTCTCCACAAACTAAGCAGTGTTGTTTATTGATTATGGTTTAATTCTGGGTCGCCTGACCCATTTCTTCAGTATAGTACAATCAGTTCATCGCACTCTCCCTATCTCTTTTAATCAGTTATTGTTGAAAACAAGTAAAGAAGCTTTCTCATGGATAATTTGTTTTAGTTAAAATCAACAAATAATTGTGATAATTAATCGTGATCTCAATATTGATCAAAATAATCGTGATTATCATTTTGGCCATAATCGTTCAGACCTAGGATGATGCATCCCAGAAAGGGGCATAACCATGCCCTCTTCCTAACATTCACAGTGTTATCCCTGATTGTACGTACAAAAAGTGGCAGGAGTAGTTGTGTTAAGATAAAAAAAAATACAGCTTAGAAGAGACGTTGAAATCCTGTTTCCTTTCTCCTCTGCACACCTGGCCAAACACTGCGTGAAAAGGACGTCCTTGTCAGGTTGTTGGTGTCTGAAAGTTAAAGATATTGAGATAGCATCAGAATTGAGGTGCAGCCCACCTCAGTTCTGATGTTGGGAAGGGTGTGTGTGTGTGTATGTATATATATATATATATACATACTGTATATTTACCACATATGAAATTAACCAAATACTTTTTCCTGTTCAGAACCATTCCTATGGGGCTACTACAAACTGAACATCAAAATATCACACACTTGATTTTGCAACTAGGAAATAGTACCCTGAATACCTGTGGAGAACACATTGAGAGAAAGTTTTCGGTGCACATCAACGGCTTATTGATTCTATCAGACGGCCATTAAAAAGCCAATCTTGCCTCTTCACTCACCGCCTGCCAGGATAAGAGATAAACATGAAAAAAAGATCCTTAAATGTTGATTGAAGAGAGAATCTGGCCGATTAAGTTGGAATATTGACTGCCATTATTCACTCTCCCTCTTAGCCAAAAGCCTTGGTGCTATCCTGCAATGTGCCATATCCTTCCTGTCAAATCATTACTTATCCCCCCTGACAACCTTGGGTGTGTTGTGTTTATTCATCTCTAAAACAACCGTCTTCCACCTCCCTCTCCACCAGCCTCTTGTCCAGCCTCAGTGCCTCTTCAAAAGAACACCCTTGAAAGGTAAACAGCAGAGATAGTGTATTAGGCTGCGGCTGCTGTTAAAGCTAGACAAGACAACATTAATATATGGTGTCCACTGTCCACAGACTTTGCATTTTGACTTAAATATTTCTCACATAAATATTGTTTCTATTGCATTTTAAGTTTTTTAAGTTTGAAATTACAATTCAATATTTCACAGCGGGGTAGAACTTTGAAAAGGTAATGTGAAACAGCTTTTCCATTTTCAGTATGTGAAAATGCAAATGCCAAATGCAAATTGGATTATTGCATTTTCATTTTTACTCAAATAACCCATACATGTGGAAAATGATAACGCTATTGTGCCATATCCTCCCTGTCCATTCATCACATATACATATTATCACCAACAACCTTGGGTGTGTTTATTCATCTTTGAAACGACCCTCTTCCATCTCTCCACTAGCCTCCTGTCCATCCTCAGTGCCTCTTGAAAGTAAAATCCTTGAAAGGTAAACAGCAGGTGTGTATGTTTGTGTGTGTGTGGGGTGGGGGGCCTTGAATTAAGTGTGGTATAGTGAAGCGTCCCTCTTTCCAATAAATTCCTAACTTTATTAACCTGATCTATGATGCTTTGTGGCTCATGGAGATGACTGGTGAGCGTACTCTGAGCTCATGCCAAAAGGCTCTTTTAGTAGGTAATTTTCTTACAATCTGTCTCTGACACTTTTCATAAGGAAATCTGTCTTTTCTCATTCTTATATCTCGATACACATATATACATTCTATTGACACACACACACACACACACACACACACACACACACAAAGCTTTGGGGAGACAAGTCCATCTACAATTCCCGAGGACTTGTTGAAATGTCAGCTTGTGTTGAAAAGGATCAGATAGCTTTTTGATGTTCCACATTCAGTCAGGCGGAAGAGGAAGAGAGACAGACTTGATAGGCATCAGGTGTAATTTTGGTAACTGCTTTGGCAGCGGATGACTCACCATTTAGGAAACACAGGCTGAGCACCTACCTAGAAAGACATTGGCTCAAACCAGATAAGCTGCCTGATACAAAAACATCCCCTGACCTTTGTGCATGAAGATCACTGAAGCTGATCAGTTCCGTCAACTTCTCAACACAGAACCAGCACAAGGGGAGATAGATGTCGTTGTAGTATCGTAACATAAACATAAGAAGTGGGATCATCCACCATGAAAAGAACATTATATTTTCTTTAAAAATAAATAAAGGATAGATTTCCCCTCAGCACTAGTGTTCATAAGTAATACAAAATTGTCAGACTACATTTGAGATTAAAGCAACTTGTTCTATGTTAAATACTTTATCCACAGTAGATATAACCACGTCTAATTTAAAGGTAGAGGTCAGGCAAGGTGCTATATACAGTGAGGAAAATAAGTATTTTAACACCCTGCTATTTTGCAAGTTCTCCCACTTAGAAATCATGGAGGGGTCTGAAATTGTCATCGTAGTTGCATGTCCACTCTGAGAGACATAATCTAAAAAAGATAATCCAGAAATTTCAATGTATGATTTTTTAACTATTTATTTGTATGATACAGCTGCAAATAAGTATTTGAACACCTGTCTATCAGCTAGAATTCTGACCCTCAAAGACCTGTTAGTCTGCTTTCAAAATGTCCACCTCCACTCCATTTATTATCCTAAATTAGATGCACCTGTTTGAGGTCGCTGCATAAAGACACCTGTCCACCCCATACAATCAATAAGAATCCAACTACTAACATGGCCAAGACCAAAGAGCTGTCCAAAGACACTAGAGACAAAATTGTACACCTCCACAAGGCTGGAAAGGGCTACGGGGAAATTGTCAAGCAGCTTGGTGAAAAAAGGTCCACTGTTGGAGTAATCATTAGAAAATGGAAGAAGCTAAACATGACTGTCAATCTCCCTCGGACTGGGGCTCCATGCAAGATCTCACCTCGTGGGGTCTCACTGATACTAAGAAAGGCCTATTGCACCATTTGGAGACATTTTTTAAATGAGATACATATCTTGAGTGCTTTATGTACCCATTAATCAGTGGTGACAGTGGTGGTCAACCTGCAACATGGGCTTTAAAGGGCTTTTGTTGTCTGAACCTAACCACAGACAGGACTCAGGATGCAAACCCCTGACCCTTACTGTATATCTAACCAAATGTAGTGCTTCATTTGCTCAAAAAACAACTACTTCAGAAATTGATTAAGTAGATTAGTCAGCACAACAAAATCAAGAAAACTGTTTATGGAACAGAGACCACTAGTATCCAATCCTGACTTCAGATACCCAGCGTTTAGCTATCAGCATTGATATCAGGAGTGAAAATGTTGGATTAGTGCTGTATAAAACAACTTCCAATATGAGAAAACGGCACTGCTGAGGCTCATCTAATTTTTTTGAAGTTCACTACTCTGTTGCTCTACCTGCAGAGTTCCTTACTGCCATCCACTATCTAATCCAAAATTATAATAAAAGTTTGTTCTCAACTTTACTGTTGTTTACTTTGCTCTGTATTATTTATCATTGCTGATAGGTAGAATATTTAAGCATGTAGGATTCCAACTGTATTTCATCTATTCTAAGGGTCTTCCACAGAAGGCTTAGTTTGAGGTAACCCAATCCCACAATTGAGAATAGATAGGAATGTGTCAATCTATTAGAAGTGTTTTACAAATAAGGAGTAGTTTGAATGTAACACTGTACCACAGAAATAGTGTAGTAGAGTTATTCTGATGTTCATAGAGACACTTTATGTGTGAAGTCTCCGTCATCATTTATGGTTATTCCCAAATATCAATTGCATATAACAGATCCTTGTTATGGCACTACTTTCTGCCTTGTTTAACCAATAATAGATACAGCCTGCTACTAATGCATGATTTATAATTTTAAAAGGCCTGAATGATGAGCAGAATTTTGCTGTAAATCAAAGGCCCTCAGTGGGTCAGCACTGTCACAGTTGGTATATCCAAACACTCTTAGCCAGACCTTACAACCAGACAAATCAGACTGAGATCTACTTGAACATATGCCAAGGCAGTAAAATATGGGCCACAAATGTTGTCCCTGTTGATGACCTACTGGCACTTCTCCTGGCATTGTTTCTCTGGACTGTCTGCTGTCAAGATTTATTTGATCTTTATGGCACCTCTCACAGTTTATATACTGTAGCCTAAGATAAAACAGCAGCTGAGGAGCTTGTGTTTGGAGTACACAGTACAGCTGGAGCCAGTTGCACCGGCTCTTCAAAAGTCCAAAATGTTTGTACATTTACTAAAACATCAGAATTGTTTTTGCTCAAAATAACATCAGCAAGCCTGAACTACCCTTTTCTAATGTTATCACTACATTGAATGATAATTTCCAGGAGTTATTTGTCTCATAGATATGGGTAAGAAGGGGCATGCTACACCTACTAGTAGGTTGAGAAGGCTGTTATCGTCCGTTCACATGGTAACAGTCGACGTTAGCTTGGTCCGGACCTGTTGGCGTTACTTTTTAACGCTCTTGGAATCTCGTTGTGAATTCAAACAAAACTAATTTTACTTCGTTAGCTTTAGGAAAAGATCGTGGTTTGGGTTCAAATGCTTATGTTGTAGTGTTAGTTAACATTATCACCTTCTACCAATAGATGATAATGGCCTACTGAAGGTAGAGTACTGCCTTATATCTATGATAGTGATAACTGACCATGATCAACGCTTATTCAACCAGATGATAACGTTCAAAGCAGGGGGTTTTACCTATGCAAGACATTTTTAAACATGTTATAATTGGTGCAACACGTAAATCACCAGTTTTAGGTTTAGTATAAACCTGAATGTTAAAACAAATTGCTGACACAGCCCAATCCTGTATCTTAGTATAAAAATGTTTTAACAAGATGGAACTCTCATCTCATGCTTGCTGTTTTCAGTACACATACTGTAGTTTGAAATGCATGCTCTACAAGCCTCTGACTCTTGCTTTTTAACCTTATTGATCTAGCTGAAAGCCAAGCAAATCCAAAGCCCCCTGTCACAGCTCTGTTACACTGAGTCTCTTTAGTCTTAATCTCACCAACAGGCAAACAGCCACCCATAAGTGGGCTTAATTTCACAGGTCTTACACCATGCAAAACTGTATATTCATTCCACTGTTTTGTTCTGTAAAGCTGTGTGCTGTCACATTGTACATTGTTTACCTGCTGTTCCTCCACTCGTCCTCCACAAACCTTAAGCCTCTGGGGAATTATCTTATGTCCATAGGCTGACTCTATGTACTCTCCCAAGGGAGGTTAGCACCTGCTATCAGTATATCAGTAAAGCTGAGACAGAGACGAGGCTGGGGACAGAGGGGAAAAAGGTACTTATACATTAACAGGCAAAAGCCCCTGCTGCTTGTCATCGCCGCATACACTGACATGTCTGCTTTTATCTTCAAAAGTTCAAGGCGAGGACGGAGCTGCTTTACGGCGCTTTGCACTTAAAACTACCCATTAGTTTTTTCAAAAAGGACCCCCGCTTCTTCCTGCTGCTGCAACATCTCTTCTCCCACACATGCTTACATACTCAACCATTCTCCCGCTTTTCCTCCTTCTCCATCTCTTTTTTGGAGCTAACCTTTGTTACTCCATGCATAATTCTTTTGGGGTGGATGCTTTTTCTCTTCCCTCCTCATGTGAGTGAGAGCTCCCTTTCTTCTCTCCGACTTCACTGCGTCCAGAGAGGCAGTCCTCAGAGCTTTCTTTAGATATAAGGGGTAGGATGAGGATTTCTGTGTGCGCTCAGAAATGTGTGGCGTATTCAGGTTTTTGTGTGGATGTCTTCATGAAAGCATGTTGGAGAGGGTAGATGAATGTGGCTTTCTGCAGGCCTTTTATATGCATAAGTACATAAATAAAGAGAATGTTTTCTCAACAGGGCTTCAAGTCACACGGCATGTGTGTGTTTGTTCATGGCTGTTGAGAGGGTGCGTGTGGGCGTGCTGCTGCTGTTTGTCTGTTCGACAGGAGGGTTACCAAGTAAAAAAGAAGACAGACAGCAAGCAAGGAGGTGAATCGTAATTAAAATTTTCAGTGTCGTTAAGTTGGTGACAGCTCACGATCGATGGCGAGGATCTGCCTCCAATACTAATAATTCAAAAGACCATTTAAATTGTGGGTGGAATGGGACCAGTAAGGGGGAATTCATTAATATATTTATGGCCCCAATTAATCAGGTCACTGACAAACTTACTGTAGGTGTACAAAACTTACAAAGAAATACAGCTGTTTTCACATGGTTTTAAACTCTTTCAAATATACTGCAGTTATACATTTTCTATCTAATTAGGAAGTGAGAGTTCCCTGGAGCTACCGAATGTATCACCCTATCATCTCTATTTACTAGAAATCATGGCAGCATATGTTAAGGCTACAGGTGAAATCCCCATCCTGATACTTGCCGGTTCCACAAGGATGAAAACAACAATTTTACCATATTAAATTATAATAAAAAACTGTAATGAGGAAATATGAGCTCCCTTGCACTTCAAACCGGAGCACCCAATTATCTTCACTTATGTACAGGCCGATGCACCCAGGGTAATGACATAACAATAGCTCTCTACAAAGGTGCCCAGCACAATGTGAAAGGCTTTTGACACAGATCAATATGTTACAGAAATGCCTGGACTCTGCTTGAGTAGAATTTTGGCCTTGAAGATGGTGTAAAAGATAAAAATGAATGAAAATGATTTTCTTTACCACTTTGGTGCTTCAAAAACTCCTTGCATTGAAAAAACGTCCCACACAAAAATGTTTTAAATTTGTGCTCAGCCCGCAGCCGTGCCATGTTGATATTCTGCCCTGCATCTCGCCACCTGCCCCAGGCTTGTTAACAACGTGCCTGTGGCATTGATTGCCTGGCCATCAAACTCCCACCTGATAAGTTCCCCTGGGAGAGAAGGGAGCCATGTCATTGAATTCACCCTGATCGCCTGCTCATGCTGTATATCCGAGATAACACACAGCCAAAGGCAGCCGCACATCCTCTGTAATGGCTTCAGTGATGTTTATATATAACATGTTCTGTAAATTTCGGTGCTGCATGTTAGAGCTATTTTATGTAACTTCTGGATATGTCATATTTTACCGCATTATATGATTTGAGGACTGGATTGATACGCAAAATTATGGCGTTGTAGCCTGTCGTCAAGATGGTGGACACCTGTCACTTCCAATGTAGCAAGGCCGAGGAAGGGGATTGGCTGATTGATTGAAGCCTCAGAGTGCACCGAGGGTGAGGGACGCAGTGACAGGCCTGTGATTGACACAGATGAGAGAGAGGAAAAGAGGATAGGAGTGAGCTGCGGTTGGAAGACAGGATACTAAAACAATAGCCAGTTAAAGAGAGAGGATAGATGGAGATTTAGGGAGATTGATAGTGCAAGAATGAGACAGGTGGTGAGTGGGAGAGGTGGGGAAAAAAGAGAACGCGGAGGAGGAGTGGATAATCTGTTTTTTTCCGTTACTGTTCATCAAAAGGCTTTTTTTTTAGTGAAAGAGAGACTAAGAAAAGCGGCTGAGGACGTTGAGGAGAAGATGAGAGAGAGGAACGGTGAAAAGTATTCCACAAGGAACATCCCAACTTCAGTCATGCCCCAGTGAATGTACTGACAGGGTCTGTCTGCGCCACAGTGGAGCAAGTGTCATACACTCTGACAAACCACACCGCACTGAACAGGACTAGATGAAAGTTGAACTACTTAACCCATAGGCCACAAGTTTTTATTTTTATTTTTTACAAAGGAAGAGTGTTTAAACAAAACATTGATAGCTGTTTCCAGTATTTATTTTCAATTTGTAGCTTTATATTAGGGGTTTTGTTCCAGACTTTTTCCTGTACCAGCACATTTCCTAGATTTACCTGACTTGTTATAATAATTAACTTTTTAATTAATCTAGCTCACTATACGTAGACAGCAACTAACTAGACTTGGTCTAGACTTGAGGGGGGCGTTGAGATGAAGTCATTTTTTGCGACAGAAAGTCTGGAGTTTGAAAGATGTGGGCCTACAAGGCGTGTTGCATTATGGGATATGTAGGATCCAGTATTTTTTGAGCCTGACCCATGCCAAGGACTTAAAGCCATATATATTAGTCTCTGCTGCTTAAATTTTGACTATTCTTTTTTTGAAAATGAAATCTGTCTTGTGAGCCCTCCAACATGTAAGTGCACAACCACATTGCTACACGTTTTTTTATTTACACATGCCTGGCTTTTTTTGCGCACATAACCCGTTTTTATGTTAAAGCAATCAGATGTGTAGGATGATGTTCCGGAAATACAACTGAAGTGTATTATGCTCTTATCAAAAAACAAGCACACTGATTAATATCTGACATTCTGATCTGCCGTAAGATTTTTATTTGAGGTTTGAGTGTGTGAGAGACACGCTGAGAGTGTTAGTTAGATGCGTGAGAGCCGAGGAACCGTTTACATCACTCAAGGCACAGTGAACAACAAAGCTGCATACATACAGCTTGCGTCTGTATTGGGATTTTCACCGATCAAAGCATAGTATTAATCCGGCCAATTAATCACGCATCAAAGTGATATGAAGCTATCTGGTCCCTTTTTACACTATTGTCAAGAATCCTTGACAGTAGTTCCCATTAATCACTGCTCAGAGCGTTTTCTAATAGTGTTTTCCTATCTTTTTCCATGTAGAATGGTAGGATGATAACTTTGTCTCTGTCTATCTAATAGATTTGAGAGAAAAAAAACACTTGGGTCATTATGGAGATATAAATTAATGTGTGTTCTGGGCCTAAAACAGCCCTCTGTGCTGGTGCAAATGTGATTGCTGCTCTGTTAAAAGGCCTGTCCTGCCTGCTTGTCTGCAAGCTCTCCTACCTGTCTATGCCGCTTCACTTTTAATTAACGCAGTGCAATGATTACATTTTTAACTTAATTATCTTTATCTTCCTTCTCAGGGTGCCCAACCCTCCTTGGGAAACTGAATGAGACGCTTCGCAAGAGGAGTGGGAAAAAACCAGCAGAGAGAGGCTTGGTGAGATAGAGGAAGACAAAGGCAGCGTGAAAACAGAAGGGAGAAGAAGTGACTGACACCTGCCCTCCAGCTCCAGTGTGAAGGGCACAGAATGAGAGAGTAAGAGGAGGGGCATGAAAAGAGGGAAAACAGAGGAGAGAATGAAGACAACCAGAAAACAAGGCCTGCCTCACAGCAAACCTCGCTCAAATTAGACATCTCACCACAAGACATGATGATTACAAGAAACCTGCTCCTATTGGTTTCCCTGTGCCTGTGGGAGGGTCTCGCGGGAGTTGCCTCAGCCAGTAAGATTGTTCGCAGAAGAGGGGTGCTGAAGCTAGGGGAGAGCAGAGCTGCGGACCAATGGGATGCAAGCGTGGATGCGAATGCCATGCCCGTGGTGACTTTTAGAAACCTGATTAGTCATGAGCAGTCTGATGACGCTGGATCTTTTCCTCGTTCCAAAATATTGCAGAGTCATGCTGCTCCATCAGTAGCTAACAAGGAGTGGCAAGCTTTCAAGCCCAAGCGTGAGGTTGACTCTGTCAATAAAAATAAAAAAGCAGGGACTTCGCACATATTAGCCAATAACAAGGAGCTAAACCAGGATGTAAAGAAAGTCAAGAACAACAGCAAGACGGCTGAGACTTCTACCAAGACAGAAAGGTCAGAGAAGGCATTCACAATCCACCATAAGCCAGATCTACACACCAATAAAACTAGGTTTAAATCAGGCTCTAGAGCCAGGAGCAGACCTGATTTGAGTGTCCATACTACAGGTGTGCCAGGAAAAGGATTCAGTATAGATTCAAACCGAAAGCTGAACCTCACTGGCAGTTATGGGGTTCTGAAGCTGCTGTCGAAAGAGAACTTAGTTAGGATCGTCAATTCCCAAATGCAGAGCGTTCCCAGCCTGAGCTTTCCGAGCAAGGGCAGCCGGAGCAGGAAGAGAGATTTGATTGACGTTAATCACAGACAGTTGGAAGCTCAGAAAGAGTCGAGACAAGATATGGCTGTCACTCAGCTTCACACTGGATTTGATAATCAGACTGCATTTCCTTATTTAAGTGCGGTCACCCCCCCAGATCTTAATCGAGACCAGGGAGCCAGCACTCGTATTAATCCACTAAGTGAAGTCAGCCCAGCTTTAAGTAAAGGGCAGGGCAACTTGGGAATGCAGGGTTCAGATAGTGGTAATAGCAAGAGCAAACACCCCGTCCGTTTACTGTCAACACCTCGCAGCGAGGTCAGTCTCAGCCCCTGGAAAGAAGCACCAATCAGCCAAACAGAACCGCCATTTACATTGACAAAACATCTCCCAGTGTATGCTCCCTCTGAAACAAATGATCCTCCGCCATCTGTGCTGACAATCCAACCCTTGGGAGCACGGCCGGGGAACAAAACAGCAGATTCCCATAGAGACCCATTAACAGAGTCAGTTCACACTGTTCATACAGAACTCAGCACAGCTCAGTACCCTGCAGATGAAGACAACAAACTTGTCAACAGCAGTCATGTCCTGAGGCTCCACCCAGCTCCCGAATGGAGCCACGGTACAAACAACGCTGGGATGCAAGCTGTCGATGCAGAAAATGAGAAGGGCCTGGTGTTTGAGGAGGCAGAGTCCGAGGTGGAAGAGGAGGTGCGTAACCGCATGGAAGGGAAGGGGTCGCGCTCTCGTAGCAGAAGGAGCTGGATCTGGAATCAGTTCTTTGTGATCGAAGAATACGCCGGGCCTGAACCTGTGCTCATTGGACGGGTAAGGAAAAAGACAAACTTCATTCATCATTAACAAGGGCGGTGAACTATTTTATGAATGTTTTATGAATATTTAAGACACTGTCACATGTCTCTTACATGGCTTATTTAATCCCAGGTCCTTCTCTCAGGTACACACTCTCTCATTCAAGAAGTGCTTAGCATAATTTAATGCCACAGTCACGCTCCAAGTTTTATGTGTGCATTCTTATAAACCTGCAATTGGAATTGATTTACATTGCTCTAATGCGGTGTGGTGCCTTCCAGCTAGCAGTAAAAACTTCAATGAATCAATAGTTTACTGAGGCACAACAAAAGCCCCAGATCCCGTCTGCCCAAGGGGCTAGTCATGATCTCTACCAATCTGCGTCCACCAATGGAAATTGACATATCCAGGAGAATTAATAGCTTTACTTTTTCCTTCCAACATTGATCCTCGCCCTGAGGCAGAAAGCAAGAGTAGTCAGTGTTCCCTCATTTCCCTGTAGGTCAGATCTGTCAGCTCTCCTCCCTCATCGTCAGAGGGCTGCAAGGTCCCGCTAATGCTATTTCATTTAGACTGATTTATACTTGGTTTGACAGGGTTTATCATTGTGGTCTACCTCGGCACAACACACACAGGGCTGCAGTCCTATTGCTCTGCTCTGTAATTTATGAGAATCAATGACTGGACATGTCTCAACCCAAAGCCCCAACACACACTCCTTCTGTCACGTGAACTGGAGAGAAGGGGTCTCGGACCCTGCACTGTAATCTCAGCAGCCAACTGTCTCAGTACCCAGCTGCGCTAGATGAGCTAATTTATAAGCCTGTGTGGCCAGTTTACTGAGCAAATGAATAGTAATGATCCCTGTGTGACTGCTGCAGGCTGTTGGAAACCACAGTTAGAGTTAGAAGTTGGTGTGTGTGTGCGTAAGTGCTCGAAGTTGCGCTGGTGGTTTGGAGCTTTGGCTCGGTGGGAGCCGTATCGCACTTGATAGAAAAAAAGGCCCAAATTGCTTTGTGTTTTTTGATTTTAATATGCAGGTGCACACAGATGGAAAGGAGCCTGCAGCCCTCCCTGAGTGTGCCGATGATTAGCCAACATTTAATTTGGCTGTTTTTGCCTTTGCACTATGACTGATGATGGTTCTTTGCTGGATGCTATGAAGTTAGTTAGTGGCAATGGAGAAGATGCAAGAGCTAGCGGTCCAGCTTACAGATGGCACCGCGTGTAAAGCCATTAGTGCCAATCTGCTGTGTCAAGCAGGTGTTTATGCCAGCACATTGTATGGCACTCAAGGAGGGAACAACGCCAAGCCACACACATGCCCATATGATAGTGCTGACACTTGGAGTACACCCAGAACGCTATTTTGTGTGTGTGTGTGTGTGTGTGTGTGTGTGTGTGTGTGTGTGTGTGCTGGGCTAGAGATGCATACGATTAGTACCCTACTGTATTAGACAGTGACGGCATACATGAATAATGCTCTTATAGTTCTTAATACGCTTATGAATTTTTAATCTCCTGCTGTGCTCCAGTGCAGGCTGGTGCTATAGGTAGAGAGATCAATGCGGCCACGCTGCCTTTTTTTTTTTCCCTATGAGGGACCTGATTGTGCTTTAATGGAGAGAGCTGTGATGGAGAGCTTGAAGAAATTGACTGTACAGGCCAGAACAGCTCCACCTGCCAGATCCAACACAGTCCAAAGACAGGCTCAATCAGCTGCAAAACACTCATGCCTGTGACTCATAACACATATCTCTATTTCAGTCGGCTATACCGTGTCCACGCACACAGACAGACACACAAACCATGTACATCTGAAGGTGTGACTCTGTATGTAATTGTGGACTCTCTTTTAAAAAATCCGGGCTTTTTTTCCCTGTGATCTCGGACAGTTTGGTTGCGATAAATCTCTACTAAAGCTGGAAACAAGAGCCAAGACTCTAATCTGTGATGTCAATAGGAGACAAAGGCTCTGCTGCTAAAGTGATAATGAATTAGGGGCCAACTGTGTGGACACAGTGACACCAACCAGTGTTATTTTGCATGGATATTTATAAGCACTTTTGTTAGAAGTGCTATAAACCCCCCAGCTCACTTGGTATTAAATCTAAAAGAAGCAGCCAATGAGTCACCAGCTGTCCATTCACTGTTGTTGGAGTGCCCTTTGAAATCTCTTAATACCATCAAAGATCGCAGTTTTTGTTTACTGTAGTATGTAGTTTTTTGGAGCGTTGTTCAGGTCCAAAAGTGTTTCCAAAAAAAGGCAAGAATAACTCTTTAAGTTAGTTTTTCTGCTCTCTATTAACAGTCTCTCTCTCTCTCTCTCTCTCTCTCTCTCTCTCTCTCTCTCACACACACACTCTCACACACAGACACACATACACACACACACACAAACGCATGCATGTACATAATCACGCACACACGTGTGCAGATGATGCCATGTTACTATATTTTCTCACACTGGAATGTCTCTGTCCCATCATAATTGTGAATTTAATTGATGCTGTCACATGGCCTGTAATGGGGTTTCAAGTGATTGCAGAGGCAGTGTGAAAGAAACACAGATTTTTCTTGAGGAGAAAAGGCGGTTCAGCAGAGCTGGGATTAAGAAAAAAAAAACTCTTTCTGATTAGCTTTTTTTTCCCCTCCTCTTGAAATGCAAACTCCCTAACACCTTGTGTGGGGAAACAACGTGACATATATATATATAGTGAGGAAAATAAGTATTTGAACACCCTGCTATTTTGCAAGTTCTCCCACTTAATGAAATCAGTGGAATTACAGGGGTTTCCTGTCTTTGAAATTTTTGTCATCTTCTCTAGATCAGTCAGGTGCATGTCCAAAGATTCTGGGTTTAGGTCTGGAGAGACATAATCTAAAAAAAAAAAAAATATCCAGAAATCACAAAATGTACATGCCCCGGTCAATTATGACCAAAACACGTTCTATTTTGGTCCCATCTGACCCAAAAAGTTCTATGACTTTCTCCCATGACTCCTCTGGATCATCCAAATGGTCATTGGCAAACTTAAGATGGGCCTTGACATGTGCTGGTTTAAGCAGGGGAACCTTCCGTGCCATGCATGATTTCAAACCATGACGTCTTACCAACAGTGACTTTGAAACGGTGGTCCCAGCTCTTTTCAGGTCATTGACCAGCTCCTCCCGTGTAGTTCTGGGCTGATTTCCCACCTTTCTTAGGATCATTGAGACCCCACGAGGTTAGATCTTGCATGGAGCCCCAGTCCGAGGGAGATTGACAGTCATGTTTAGCTTCTTCCATTTTCTAATGATTGCTCCAACAGTGGACCTGTTTTCACCAAGCTGCTTGGCAATTTCGACGTAGCCCTTTCCAGCCTTGTGGAGGTGTACAATTTTGTCTCTAGTGTTTTTGGACAGCTCTTTGGTCTTGGCCATGTTAGTAGTTGGATTCTTACTGATTGTATGGGGTGGACAGGTGTCTTTATGCAGCTAACAACCTCAAACTAATTTAGGATAATAAATGGAGTGGAGGTGGACATTTTGAAGGCAGACTAACAGGTCAGAATTCTAGCTGATAGACAGGTGTTTAAATACGTATTTGCAGCTGTACTTTTTAGATTATGTCTCTCAGAGTGGACATGCACCTACGATGACAATTTCAGACCCCTCCATGATTTCTAAGAGCTTGCAAAATAGCAGGGTGTTCAAATACTTATTTTCCTCACTGTATATATATCACTAAACTATATATATATATATATATATATATATATATATATATATATATATAATTTCTTCTTCTCTGGTAGGAAATAACAACGCCTCCATCTTTCCCCTTTATGACATCTTAAGTGTGTGTGAGCTACCTGGCAAGTCGGCAAACACGCATATGTAATTTTCCAGTGCAACAGGAAATGGACCCAGGCTATCATCATCATTAGCATATCATTAACATGGACAGCATGGACATACATAATTCATAGTTAGTGAAATATTACACAATTAACATTATTGTCTCTGCCACACATGACCCACAGCAGAGTATGAACATCAGACATCAATGTGAATCAGTAATAAATTACTTTAAGTTTCTGACACACCAAACAATACCCAGGGTAGCGAATACATTAACAGTGACTGCTGAAAACGGCTTTGCTAAATGCAGTTAAAAGATTCCTCTAGCCCGAAGGCATCTAAAAATACTGTATATAATAACATAGTTATTGACCACTCTGGTATTGATAACTGGGTGCAACGTGCACACACACAATATTGTGAAAGGGCTCCTCGGCGGTGTAATGCAAGGGAGAGAAGGAGGCTGTCAGAGGAAGTTAAGTGCTGGTCTTTGGTGTACGTGTGCATGTACATTATGTTTTCCTCTGAAGCTTACTCGAGCAAAGCCCTCTTAGTCATTAGTTACAAGCCAGTGGTGGAAAATAACTAAGTACATTCCCTCACGTGAAATTTTGAGGTAAAGTGCTTTTACTTAAGGATTTATTTTTCATGTTATTTTATACTTCTGCTCCACTACATTTCAGAGCGGAATAATCCAACATTTATTTTACTTTTATTTCTCAGCTGTAGTTGCTAGTTTTGCAATGGCAAGTCATATACATGATAAACAAAGAGATATGATGCATTGTTGTAGATAAAGCTTCTACACTAGTGGTTAAATGAGCTAAAACTCCACTTTGGCCTCTTCAACATTGAAATGCTGCTTAAATGTGAACGTATCCATAACAATACTCTAAATAACACTATATATGAAATAGTAAGTACTCTGAAAAGGATGACAGATTTTACACATGATTGATAAAAGTTGTCATTTCTTCTGTGGCTCTGTGGGCCATACGTAAGCTTGAGAAAATAATCCTGATATTGTCACGGATGTCTGGGCTTGGGACTTCAAATTTTATCAAAAGGTCTGCTTTACAAAGTTGGAGCTGGAGTTTGTGGCTGTTCACCACATGGTGTGTGTGGGGGGGGTGGGGGGTCTAACATATACATTGAATTGCACTATGGGAAGTGTAGTTTCCCATTTTGTTGGAGCTTGACTAATAGAAAACGTAAGGATATCCCCAACCTCTTTAGGAAAGAAAGAATTACCCCTTTAAAGTCCTTTGTTGTATTTCACATTTCCTGCCTCCAGTTATCGATAAATATTTCATTTTGCACTAGGACGTGAATTATTAAGACCATTTACCACCAGTAACCATAGGTTTTGCTAAATCAACCAGAACAGATATCTGTTCTAAGCTCTCACTTGAGAATCTTTAAACGCTTTGAATGCAGAACCTTTACTTGATACAGAGTATGTTTACACTGTGCTACTGCTACATTTAGTAAAGCCAAAGATGTCATTATTTGATCCTGACCTGAATGGAGGCTGACATAAAGACACAAAGGACTTGTAGATTGTAAATACATATTTGTGACACAAACACATCACAAAACTCAGAAAGCTTGTATGCCCTGCTTTAAAGTCATAAATAACACTACTCAGATGAAAGGGTCTTTTGTGGAACTGAAGGAGAGAGGAGAGGGAGTCACGCAGACAAAAAAAAACTAAGTAGAGAAGAGTGTGTGATGGTGCCAATAGGAGGGTCAGCACTAACCGCAAACGCACACCTCCTGACAAAACAAAACTCATCAATAATGATTTAAAAAAAAAAGGATTTCTTTGCAAGCAGTTCTGTGTTTTCGTGGGCTTCCACTCTTCCACTCCCTGTAGAAATCATTTAGCCTCAGGGTCCGAGCACAGCAGGGGTGAGACAGCAATTAGAGAGTGACTACAGTGGTGCAGGGAGGGAGGAGAGGGGGAGATAACAAGACAGAAGAGAGCGAGATTACTATGCAGGACGAAGAAGAGATGATGCGGAAGAAAGGGAGTGAAACGGAATACAGAAAGAGGTTAAAAAAAAGCACATTAAGGGCAGCGTTAATGGCATGTGGATACACAGAGCGGAGGGGTAGCAAGGAAAAAGGTGAGAGTGGTGCAAAGTGAGGAAAGGTTAATAGCTTACAACTGGCAGAGGGGAAGAACGTGTGAGGCAGTTTAAGGAAAAAAAGAGGAGGGGAAGGAGCGAGAGATCACACACGTTTCTAAAGCTGACCTCACAGGCAGACGAGGCCTGAAGCGAGGAGCAGAAAGACAGACAGGAGAGAGAAAGTGAGGGTTATGAAAAGAGGCGGCAGGGAATCCAGGGCATGAGCACGGGGACGTGCAGGGTTTACTCGGAGGGGAAATACAAGGGAGTGAGGGAGAGAGTGAGAGAGAATGGAGAAAGCCGTATAATACCATTTTATTGCAAGACCCCATGGAGGCCACATTCAAATTTGTGTCTCTGTGGTGAGTGGGCGCAGGATCACATAGAGGAAATAATAGATGGGAGCGACAAGGAGAAAAAAAGGAAGAAAAGAGGAGCGACTGTGGAGTCTATTAAAGAATAAAATTCAATGGAAACAGAGTATGCCTTTCTCTTCTTTACTTCCAATCTCCCCTTTCTCTTTATAGCCCATGTTTCATCTCGGGATAATGTTGAACAAATCAGCAAAGCGAGCATCTGAATTTAAAGCATCCTTCCCCCGGATGTGAGAATGGCAGTATTTTATCTCTGAGAATATATGAACTGCTTATAATACATTTACACCATTTTCAACTTCATGTAAAAATGCATTTGTAGATAACCCTGGACATTTGGGTAAGTATGTGTGAAATCTTAACAACCTACTGTAATGTAATAACACAAAATAAAGCACAAGTTGTAACCCAAGGTTCAATGATGATACATACAGTGAGTGTTTAGCCAGTGTGCAGTAATGTGACATGGGGAATGTGTGAAGTGAAGAGTCGGTGCAGGAGTTGAATTCATGATTATGCATAGCCCAGTATGAGCTCTGTGACCTTGAGATGAAATTTATGCTTTGGCTGAACCGTGCACTCCACTTCTCCCTGTGGCCCTAAAGCAGGCTGTGAGTCACAGAAGGGCGCGGCGAGAGAGGAGGGCAAAGGAGGATCAGTGAGAGAGAGAGAGAGAGACTCCCCCTAAACACGTCTGGTTTGAACTTTAGCTCATAAATACTACGAGTTTTGTGGCATGTTATGTTGTCACCAATCTCTGCTCGACATTATCAATATTAAAGTATTAATTCAAAATATGAATATTGGCTGTAATCAGTGTGGAGTGATCCCATGTTAAAGGGTAACTACTGTTTTTTTTTCAACCTGGACCCTATTTTCTTATGTTTTTTTGTGTGTAAGCGACTGATAGAAGCAGCAGTCTTTGAAATTGGTCCAGTAGACAGAAAGTTGAGACAGAAAGTTGCGGCTCATCTCAGTTCTCTGTCTGGAGAGCAAAAGCGAATCTGGAAAACTGGGTGTAATGTTAGACAGTGATCTAAATGTTAAGTGTCATATCCATCAAGTCACAAAATCAGCTTTCTGCCACCTTAAAAATATTTCTAAATTAAGCGGCTTTTTTGTCAATAGCAGACACTGAAAAATGGATTCACGCATTTGACTGGAACAAAGACGTTTGGACACATTACACCTGTCTTTAGACTTTTACACTGGCTCCCAGTCAAGGCTAGAATTGATTTTAAGATTCTGCTCCTAGTATATAAAGCTCTCAAAGGCTTTGCACCTCAGTATATTAGAGACATGCTCATTAGATATGAACCAGCAAGAACCCTCGGATCCACAGGCAGAGATCTCCCTCGCTGTAACTTGGTAGCAGGGGAGGCTGCTTTCTGTTTCTATGCCTAATGATAAAAAAAGGCTAAAAACCCTGCTTTTTACAAAAGTCTATTGAGTTTGTCGCTGTTCAATGTTAATCTTTGGTGTGTGTGTGTGTGTGTGTGTGTGTGTTCTATACATGTTTTGTATATATTTTACTCTGTTTAATTGAACAAAGTTTTATTTTATGTAACTTTTGTAGAAAGCAAATGGTGTTTCCTTACCTTGTATGAAATGTGCTATAGTTTGATTGATTGAGTATTAAGTGTAACTCTGTAACCGGCAGCCACAGACCGGACTGCAATGTAACCGCATGGGGTTAATGTTCAGAGTCAGTGTGGTCCACTAAAAGTGCTGCTTTTGCCACTAAAAAGCTCTGACCACCTGAAGTGTCTGACCACATTATGGAAAGGTTCCCTTCAGAGATAGACCTTTTAAAACATATTTGAGAACTTTCTGTTCAACCAGAAACAGCTCTGAGGTTGCAAACACTAAACTCATCAGACTTCATATAAAAAAACACTACTTTAAGCGTGTATAGAGCCAACATATTTTCACATGTAAATTGGGAAACTATATGTTTATTTCAACCAAAACTGGATTTGTGATGGTTGGAAAAGTTGAAAGACGACCCAAAATGGCTTTTCATAATTTTACTTTGTTTCTGTTGACTTTGAACACTTGAAGTGTGTTTTATGATGCTAAAATTCCTGTTTATTTACATGGAGTCTGGTGGGTTTAGCGAACGCAATTTTGTGGGTGTTTCTTCCTCTTTAACAGAAAGGTCAACTTGCTTTGAAATCCTTTCCATAATGTTGTCAGACACTTATAATATTAATCTGAGCCTGTCAGTTGCAAAATGAGCACTTTTGTGAAGGTAAATACAAATTGCCCTATTAACTGACATTGTAGCTTGTTTCGCCACTGCTGATTGCAGCAATCTTACTTAACACCGGACCAATGTCAAAGATTGTTGTTCCCATCAGTCACTTAGACACAAAAACCATCGGAAAATAGGGTTCCAGGTTGAAAAAAAGGTAGTTACCCTTTAACATTAATGCTGTGGTAAATGAGGTTGTTGGGTAAGCTTCTGAGCTTTAGTTTTCTTGGCCTGAATTCCAGCTCTAAAGGTAGAAAGGTAAGACATCTAAATATGGTAACAAATCTACTTTCAGAACAGGAATATTTTACCTATTACACAACTTTGCTCTCAAAGTCACACACTATGCAACTATATGTCACATGGGCCTACAAGGAATTTGACTCAACATACTCATTTACAGGACGATATAGATACAGACATACAGCTAAACAAAGCGTCTGTGTAAGGTGATTGGTTATGTCGCTGTCAGTCCCCTGCTCCATATCCTATCCACTAATCACAGCGTCTCTCAGATGAAAACCCCTCTTTAGTGGCCCCCTCTCCATCCCCCCACTATGCAGTGCGTGCATGTAATTTAGGTAATCAGAGTGAGACTAAAATGGACAGATTTGTTATTAAAAAAGCAAAACCTAATAATGATGCAAGTGCATCGACGACATCCACCACCAATGCAGAGAGTTCCACCAGTGCCCTGTCAGAAGCAGATAACAACAGTGAAGATAAGAGCTACTAGACAGGTGGCATTGATTCTTTATTTCCCACGAAGCTGATAGTGGTAACGTGTCAGTTAAACCTTTCATCTCCAATCCTATCTGTATTTGTGAGAAGTGGCGCTGTCCTGAGTTGAGTTATCGAGTTAATAGGCGTGTGTGTTCGTGTCAGTTGCTGTCCATTTCCTAAGGGTCTGAAATGCAAACATTTTTTGACAACTTTTTTTTTTAACGGGCGTGCCCCAAGAGCACCCGCAGAGGAAAACATAAATTGCTGCCTATGCCTCTTAGTGAACGCGGGATTCTCAGCTGATCGTCATTATCTTCATCCCGACACTCCCTAAATCCTTTCATCCTCAACCAAACAGAAGAACGCCTGCACTTCCTTAATTGTATAACGTAGTGTATATAGTGTATGTATACGGCGTAGTTTTGCGGCGCTGCCATTTTTAAAAAATCTGGTTCGAGTGAATTAAAAAGTTGCGGTCGCCATTGATTGTGGCTTGGCTATTTAAAAATGAAAGGTTTGTGTCTAGTGACAATTCTCTCTGACCAATCTGCAGTGTTTTAACTCCACCTTCTAGTATTGGCTCAGCTCGTCGGAACATCGAACGAGATGGTACCCAAAAAGTACCAGGTACTATACACAACTTTTGCAAATGAGTGTAGAGACAAGCCGAGACATGCAGTGGTGATGAGGTCCAGCTTGTTTCTGGAAAAAAAAAAGTAGAAATGGAAAATAAGTGATTGTCATGCTAACATGACAATGTTATTATTGCCAGTCTAATGAATGTTAGACTGGCAAGTCTAACATTCTCATGTTTAGCCCATATAATTTGGCTGCTGTGGTTTATTTATTTATTTTTTTAACTTGAATTGGTCGAATTGTATTTGTTATGGTCAACGTGTAATCAAACACTTTTCTATTTATATATCCAACTGACACGGACCAATATTGTCATTCATTTGAACCCACCTAGCAAATGTAAATTCAATATACACTCTCATCATCTCTACCTAGGGCCCCTCTCTGCGCAAGGGCCCCTGGGCATGTGCCCAGATTGCCCGTATGGTAGATCCGGGTGTGTCTCTACTAACTCATGAGCAGTATATCTAGCTCTTTAACTGCTAAATGCTTTCCTCTGTTTCCCAGCTACACGTAGTCTTTCTGTCCATTGATTGAAACTGAGCAGGCAGCGTACAATGGATTTATGAGAGCTGTTTTTGTTGAAAACAACTGTGCCTGCTGAGTCTGAAAACAAGGTTGATAAAAAGCTATGACATTGAACCATACAGTAAACCCAAAATAATGACCAAAAAGAAGCTGACATACTCCATGAAACAGTTGTTTCATTCACTTGTTAATATAAAAATATGGATTAGAGTAGCTTTAGTATTGTAAACCATCAATATTTTACTACATTTCTTTAAACACTTATTCCTTGTGGCAGTTATTTGTGACCAACTGCTGGTGTAAGTAATGAAGGCCATGGGCAAGAGGGAAGAGGGGAGGAGGTGCATGGCAAGGGCGGGTCAGAAGAAGAGAGCAGGGTCAGGATGAGAGGAGCAGGAGGCCAAGGGAGAGCCGAGTGAATGGGTGATAGGTTGCACCTGATGGGGGGCGGGGCAGAGGTGACAAGGGAGGTGAAGAAGTAGGAGGAGGAAGATGGGTGAAGAAAATCTTTTTTTGCAACATTCAAACATTCAAACAGTTTATGTTGACATATCACAGTCTTAAACAATCTGTACATTTGTAGCAAAAAAAATCAATCATGCCCAATTTTCACAACAATTAAATACTAAGAAGTAATGAAAAAGATAAACAGTGCTTGAAAATCCTTTTAATTGTTGCACATTGCTCCTTTTCTCTTTACACACACACACACACACACAGACTTTTGGCTCCCGACTGTAGTCGCCATTCCTCTTGGCAGTGGCACGCGGTGGCATATATGTGGGCGATTTGCCCTTTAAATGTACAGCAGTGAGTTAAGCCTCCAGTGGCCTTTTCCAAGCCCGTCTCCTTCAGCTAAAAATATGATGAAGTATACACCACCAGAGTGGAACACTGAAGCAATAAAACACAAACAATTGCCCAACAAGCCGCCACACACACACACACACACACACACACACACACACACACACACACACACACACACACACACACACATTCTCCCTCTCATACATCAGCTGATTATGATAATCAAAAGTGGGATTTGCATACTCTGAGGCTAAAAGCACAGTTTTGTCCTGAATAATGTATTGCGTAGGAAGGGAACAGTGGCGAGATGCATTGAACAGCTTATGGTGCTAAAGGAAAAGTCTAATAATGATGAATAATGAATGTTCTATTAGTAAGTGTAGGAGTGGGAGGAAGTGTGTATTAGTGTGACAGAGAGGGATTTCACAGTGTGTGTGTGGGGGGGTGTTGAAGTGGAGGCCACACAGTGTGCCCTCCAGAGACAGACTGAATTAGATCAAACGAGGACAGGGGAACATGTCCACACCACAACTGAAATCAAGAGGCAATCAACGCTAACCAAACTTCAATGCTGAATCAATGGCGGATCAATGCTAAACAATTAACTGCCGCTCCTCATGACGTATTTAAACCGTGTCTCGCTGTAAGACAAACAGACAGGAAGCGTTTTCAATACCGTCTGACATTTTACTGTGAGAGCAGAACAAAAGAGAACCACCCCCCCACCCGTCCCCGCATTTGCTGCGAGAATGGGTTTGATTGAAAGTTCAGACAGAATTTAAAACTTGTCACAGTACAAAGGTCTGTCTTCTGAAGTCACAAATGCTCCTCAGAGGCTGGCTGGTTTCTGCTTCTGTTTCTGTGGGGGGGTTATGTTCGAGTGCCTCTGCATAATTGGAATGTGTTTTTGCTATGCGTGTCTGCGTTGATTAGAGAGGAGAGCCGAGCAGTCAAAGTACAGCATGCAAATTTGCATCTATGTGTGTGTCACACCTGTTAGAAACACCATTTGCATAGTTTTATGATTATGTTTTATGTGGTTATAATGGCTTGTTTTAGCCTAGTAGGGAGTGTTTTTACATCATGGCAATTATCTTTTTTTATTGTGGGGGAAGGATTTTCAAATTAAAGTCGGACTTAAAGTAGGTCTTATTCTTATAGTGTTGACATCATTTCTATCTGTTTGGATAACATACTTACCAAAGTAATCACTTTAAGTCTGGCAAGCTAAAGGCAAGCGGCCAGATGACAGACGAGATGCAAGTGAGCCATAAATGATCCAATCCACTTTATATGGATGTAAAATCACAATTGTAAGCACACGTAATGTTGGTAATAAATTTGCAGTGGGAAACTGTGTGCACATCTACGGCTCTCAGGTTTGTAAACTGAGATAGATGCTAATGATGGACAGTTATGGTAATAACTTTTACCATTTGCCTTGTTTTCTCTTTTAAATAAGTTTGATAAATCTGACTTGTTTTCAGCTGGGTTGATACGTTTCTAGATCCTGCCAATGAGTACAATGTTATTATCACAATAAAAAAATGTGCCTAGAACTATAACAATAACATCAACATTGTAATTTATTTCTATCATCCTGGTAAAGAGTGACTTATTAGGGACTGTATGTAAATTAAATGTGCCTGATGTGCTTTTCAGTGACAACTCTTAAGTAGCTCTTGATTAAAAAAAAAAAGTTTAGTGTCATATTTTAGCATAGGCTTATTTGGTAAAGCCTTATTTCATGGGTTTATAATTTCTGAATACTAATAATTTCCTGGAAATAGTCATGGAATAAGGTGTCAATTATAGGTTGAGTTAATCTTGAGTTGGTACACTTCCAATAAATTGATTTAATAATTGTTATCCAATGATAAGAAAGTAATCAATATATATATTTTACTTGGATAAAATGAAAAAACTTTTTTTTTTTGCTTTTCATTCAAGATAATTCACATTTTCTCACAAACGACTATCTAATACCATAGGTCTTTTTCAGGAAATTTCTTATTTAAAGTAATAATTTGCATTTGCAGTTTTATAAACTGGGTGTCTGTGGCGTCATTCCCTGGAAAGATCTATTCACCACCACACTGTTTATGTCTCTGGGAAGTGTCGCCATAGATGCCAACAAAAAGAACAAAATGGTAATCTTTGAGATTGTTTTCCCAAACAGTTCTGTGTGTGTGTGTGTGTGTGTGTCAAACATAAACATCTTTTCCAACCCTAATTACTTTCATACAGTCCCTTACCTGTTAAATATGAATTGTACTGATGCAGTTAATCCCAACCTTGAATTGGAAAGACATCACACAAACTGCTTCTTATACCTGTGTTCACACACTGGTTTGTATTTGAATATGTGTGTAGGTGTTGGTATGTGTTATCTTGCTCTCCTGAGGCCCAGATGGGGATCCGTTGCTTAACAGATGGGAGACAGAGCTAAGACATCTGATGATGGCAGAGCTGATCACAGCCAACCCACAGCATTATTGACTTAAATTACTAGTCACTGTGTAGATGTTGGCCTCAGCTTTGTGCTGTGCTCTATTAACACCCACACTTCCTGGCCTGCTTTCAACACACACACACACACACACACACACACACACACACACACACACACACACACACACACACACACACACACACACACACACACACACACACACACACACAGGATGTGCCAAGTGAAGGTTCAGCCAGAGCAGTAGGAGACTTGGAGTCATTACACCTCTTTCTTTAAAGCTACTGTGGTCACCGCGCACACACTCATCTGGTAAGACTGTTGTTAAAATAGTCACGTATAGTATAAGACACACATACACAAAAGCGCACACAAACACTTACACATACCCTCAAGCAAAACTAATGACATTTCAGTGCTAGGTATTCCAGCCACAAGGCACAGTCTTATTTCAAACAGGCTCTCTGAACTCATATGGGCCTTGTCCCAAATTAATTTTGCTGCCGTTTTCCCTGATCGGCCTGTTTCTTGAGACATCTCTCTGAATTGGCGGGCCTGCTCCAAATCGATTGGCTGACCCTCTCCCCTCTATCCTGCTTGACACTCCCTGGCTCATATGAAAGAGCTGGCTCAGTCCAAGCCCCCGGCGATACAACCACACAGGCTTGTTGTGGAATTTGACTGTCTGGGGGGGCTCGCAGTTGTCCTTTAGGCCTGCGGTCCTTTTGAAGTCGCCACACAGAAGATGAATAGCTTCCCCAACTCCTTGCAGAGGAGATTGGGGGATATTCTTACACCTGCCTGTGTGCCCTTGCAAACTCTCCCTGATGTGTTCAGGGAATTGAACCTTGCTGCCAATCCCAGGGCTCAGCGGTGCCACTGTACGCCTGTTGGCGTTTCACATGAGCTGCCAGATGATTTTCCATAGTTTATAATTTTTCTGCTACTATAATGTTACCTCCCTATTAACCTCACACAAGCACATTGACCACACACACACACACACACGCTGGATTTGTGGGGGGAAAGCATCCACATTCATTAGGCTAATGCACGGCTGTGGAAAAAAACACATTTTCATGGTGTTTCTATGATTTATTGTGCAGCAGAAATGTGAAATTGTGTATATGGGGTATTAGTTATTTAAATGATTTAGGGGTTGGCAGAGAGTACTTTTCCTCCTCGCTTCTTGATTTATGGTTATTGCAAAAATGTGAAATTGAGTATATGAGTATAAGCATATTACCTTATGATAATATAAGTAATTGAAGAGATTTAGGAGTCTGGGAGGCAGGGTGTTGCACACACAACTAGCGCCAGAGAAAATGGAAATGGCAGCTTATCAGGCTGAAATCGCTCTCTAAGCAGAGGTGACACATCAGTAAATTTGGCTTTTGTGGCCAGTGTCTTCATATTGTTTGGCTCTTGATATATTTGATTGTATATCAAGGGGATATGAAATGCAGGAGTTATGAGATGTCATATTATTCAAGTTAAGCGGATGTGAAATATGGTGATATCCATTTGTTATAATATTGTTTGGGTATTCTTGCACACTGACAGATTGCTGAAAGATATTCCAAAGCTGTGCCACCTTTGTAGCCATAACATTTCCATAGCCATTTTATCTAGTTAAGTGGGTTTTCCTCATTTTACTTTCCTATTAATCTAGGAGGAACAGATAAGGGTGAGAGGTCAGCCTTAAATGGATTTGATTTCCTTTGGCTGGGCTCTCCTGCTCCAGAATGACTCTGAGCAGTGCTTTCAATCAGTGCTGCCACCGCTCACTGTGGTAATGATGTCCGGGGCTTCATTAAGAAGCTCGTTAAGTCCCCTCGTTAAGCTGCAGGGCCGTTAAGACTTTGATGGTTAATGGCTCTTCGTTAAGAAGAGTGAGGAACCAGGCTCCCATGGTGGTCCTGATCAGCCGTGTGTTTTGGCCAATTGGCCCCAGTTGGACCCCACAGAAGATGGAGGATGAGAGCAAGTCTAAACTCATTGTAGGTTAAAAAATACTTTTCAGGGAACTAGTGTCACCCTGTCTGCAACAATATACATTTTTATATAGCAACAAAACCTGTAAACCTACATAGGTGGTAGGCCCAACCACTGGTTGGACCTCAGTTTATACCACTGAACTATATTGTTTGGTAGAGCAGGCGCACATACAGTATAAAGAGGGACCTGCGTCCCTTTGCTGCATGTCATTCCCCCTCTCTCTCCATCTTTATCTGTCCTGTGAAAATAAAAGCCTAAAAATTCTCAAAAATAAACAAAAGAAGCAGGTAACCAGTCTATATCCAAGACGCCGGATCCGGATTTCACTCTTTTCAGCCGGATGCAATCCATTACCTTCCGTTTTGTTTGTGTTGGGATTTTAAACTCTGGGCAGTTCAACGTAATTATAATGGTATACCAAGTATTAGCGTACCTGCAGGTTGAAGATATAATAGCTATTGGCCAATTGTTGGATGTGTACATAGATTTGTCTATGTCAGGTAAAGTGTGTTGTGCTCACGTTGCTCTGATTGTACATTATTTCCTTATATTTCCTTGAAATATAGTGAAATTGAGTCATACACCAGTTTCTCTGAATGTTTGCAGGACTGCATAAGGACTGGTGTTTGTAAATTAAAGTCAATATAAAGAAGGTAAATATGCGGAGTGGCTGATAATATGACTAAGGAAGGTATGAAGAGCTGGGGTGATTTTTACAGTTATATGGCTAAGAAATGTAACTACAGAACCAAAGTTTTACAAAAAACAATATCACGGAGACATTTGGCGTTATAGTGGGCTTTCCCTACTGTGCTCTACTCCTACAAAATCAGTTGTTAATTTATATATCCTAAAATGTAAAGGTCCTCAAAATAAATTGACAGGATGGTTATGGCAGGGTCTGGATCTGCCTTTTTCTTAAAATACATTTTGACCTGCCACATTTGGAAAAGCACAGGTGTAGATAAAACAGTTAATGATGTCTGAATTCCATTTAGTTGCTTCAATTTCAGGGTCCTGGTATTTTGGCTCATTGTCACACTGTCATGTCTTACTGGGGCACTTGAATAGAACAGAGCCATTGTTAATGTTATTAGTAACACAGTGCTTTTCCAAGTATGACAAGTCAAACTGTCTGCTGGGGCAAAGAGCCTAATGACAAAGAGTGCTTGAACTGGTGGGCATTAAAATGGGCAAGAAAACCTACTAAAATAAACTGAGATGCTGCTGTTGTCTATTGAGAAAACTTATGTGATGGCATATTCAAATGATTCACCACTCAAAATCTGTCTTTTGAGAGTCTTCACCCTGGAAAGAAATATAATATAAAAATGTCAAGAGAAGCTCAGTTGGTTGAGCGGGCACTAGGGCTGGGAAATACGGAGAAAATCAAATATCACAATAGTTTTGACAAAATACCTTGATATCAATATTGCAACAATATTGTAGTGTTGACTATTGGTGCTATTGTGCTACTGGTGCTGTATTGTGGACTATATATAGCTTTCACAAAATATTTACACAATGACATTTTTGATAAATAATCATCATTAATGTGGATATAATGTCCAAGTGGGTAAAGGCAAATAATAGAACAGTTACAGTCTGGTAAGTTCAGAAAATGACATAACTTTGCTGTAATGCAGCCTTTAAATATGATATATATGAGATATATGTATCAATATCGATATAATATAGATATATTGCCTAGCTCTAGCTGCCATATATATAGAGGTTTACTCCTCAACGCCGCCCTTTGCTGCATGTTGTTCCTCCTCTCTCCTCCTCCTCATTTTTTTCAGCTGTCTTGTCAGTAAAGGCCTAAAAATGCCCCAAAAATAATCTAGAAAATAAAAATACAAGGCTTCCATAGCAAAGCTCACGCTCTACGATTTGACCAATGGACAAACTACTCTAACCAGTAAATCCACACAAACCTGCTTATGAGCTAGTTAGAGATTGAGGGATTGACATAATGTTGCTAAATAAATACTTATATAAATACTACTACTTATGTAAATACTTTATATGTAACATACAGAGTAGTTCATGAATTGGCTGCAGAGACTTGGTAGGTTACTGTAAGATGTTTCTGTGAATTTTTTAAATTATGTTTCTCGTCCCTATTTTTGATAATGCTAAAAGCATCAACAATCCAAACTGGCCACAGCAAACTGCAAAGTTTTCATAGCTCATTTTAAAGCAAACAATGGTGAGAGTTTTGATATTTCCAGGTTTCAGGCCAAGTATCACTTTAACATATTGTCACAAAAGTTCCTTGGGCTAACTTCACAAACCGAGCTAGAATGAACATGACAAGTTAGTCAAAGATATCTAGTCTCACATTGCCACATCTCCACGGATGTAGTATGGTCTGTCTCCACTGCTTATCTATTCTGGGATAGGGGACAAAGCACTCTGTTTGTTTTTCTTTAAATCATTCACAGGCTAAATACCAGCAATATAAATCCGTTGAGCCAGACTAATTTAAAGATAACCCCCCCCCTGTTACATTACAGGGTGCATGCATGGGAATAGTTTCCTAAGTGCATTCTGCTTTCACACACATTTCTATGTTGGCTAGAGTGCTTTTAAAATTTCCAATTTACATTATCATTTAAATAAAGGGATCTTTTGAAGGTGTAGTGTTGTTTAACTTTTCACTTTGTGCCAAATATTTGCTTTCAACTTTCAAACAACTTTTGATTGGTGTCTTAGCTAGCAACAACCTTGTCAACATCCGTATTTATCGCTACCCCTGGGAAGCTGGTGCATTCATGCATTCATTTTCCTCCTCAAAAAATGGCAATCCTCAAATTAAATGAACATGCCGATTCACAGTATCCATTCTCATTTCATTTAGTAAATGTGCTTAGCTGTTGCCATGCAACAATGCCTTCCTAAGCGAACCCACCCACACCCTCCCAAGCCGGCTCTCCGCTCTTCCCTCCTCTAAAGTCACACTGTCATACTTTCTTGCGAGTGGCGCCTAATTTATCACTTTTTTAGCACAATTTTTTGGTCACAGTTGCTATTCGATCCACGTAGGTGTGGGGTAATGAGATTGCATCTTGATGTGCTGGCCACGTCTCGCTGGCGTGTTTCTCTCATCGCGGACAGAGGCCAGTGTGGAGCCTTCCCTGATATTACCTCTCCCTGCATGAGAGGCCGCTGGTCGCTTCGCTGCTCTGCCATCCTGCCAGGCGCTGATCCAATAAAGCTCAACACAAGGCTGTGATCGATAACAGCATGTCCCACTCCCATACACCCCTCTCTCCCTCATACACACCTATTAGTTAGGGAATAATTGATTGGCCTACTGTTTATTATTCCTTTTGATTAGGTGCTTTCAATAAATAGCAAAGGCATTGCATGTGCGCAGACTAGTAAGCTATTGCCGTCCACAGCTGCTGCGAAGTGAATAGAGGCTTTAAGAGTGAGAGAAGAGTATGTGTTCTGGATATCATTGGAGATCAAGGAGATACTGGTTCATATCTGCTCATACTGCAGAAATAGAAAGAAGAGACAGTATGAAGGCAGAAACGTGTGTGTGTGTTTGTGTGTGTCTTTGTGTACGAGTGTCTATGTGTGTGTGTGTGGGAGGGAGGGAGGTATTGTGCATATTTCTTTTGTCTGCCCCTGCTTAAATTTATTATATCCTGGAGGCATGTAGAGGATAATCTGCTTGTTTTGTCTTCACTGCCTGTCTTGAAAAAACAACTTAATTTTTAACTGGTGTTTACTCTTGTCTTTCTGTCCCACCCTTTTTGTCCTTGTCTTTCCTGTCCTCTCACATTTTCTCACTTTATATTTCTCCCTTTTTATTTTTTTATTTTCTATTTTATCTCTTTTTGTTTGTAATCATGACCCCTCTTTCTTTCCTTTTCCTCCTTTACCACCCAGCTCCACACCGACATGGACAGGAATGATGGACGCACTAAGTATGTCCTGCGAGGCGAGGGAGCAGGCTCAGTCTTTGTGATAGACGAGAAGACTGGTAACATCCACGTCACCAAGCCACTGGACCGTGAGGAGAAGGATGAGTACCGTCTCGTCGCCACGGCCACCGACAGGCAGACAGACCGTGCCCTGGAGCCCTCCTCACAGTTTATAATTCGGGTGCAGGACATCAACGACAACCCACCTATCTTTGACGAAGGCCCCTACATCGCCACCGTGCCTGAGATGGCCAATATAGGTACTGGAAGTAGGGTGGGCAGTGGGGGGAGAAGTGTATGGAGCTCATAGTTTCCAATGTTAAATAATAAATACCACATGGAATAATTAATCATACGAAGAAATAAAGTAGAATATATAAATGACCCAATACATTGTTAAATAATGTAATAAATTGAACTTTACATTTAAAACTCAATTCATTATTGTGAAAACTAAACTTCTTATTATGTGATTTATTTTATTTCCTTAGTCATTTTTTATTGTATGATATTTTTTCCCAATGTCACTTTTTTCCCTGATGACACTTTATTCACAGTAGTCACCAGTGCCCCCCCCCTCACCTTTCAGCCAATCAGCATGTGCCCCCAGCCCCTTAGCAGGCTAACCAACTGTTAAAAAAATATAGCCAGCTAGCTAATTTTAGCTTGGGCAACAATGTTAAATTAATTCTGAATCAATCAACTGGAAGCTGCTGCTACAATTGAACACAGTGAACACAGTTACAGTACAATAACTAACCTCTTTTCTTTTTTTTGTTCTTTTAAGTTCACGCTAATACAATGCTAATTTAACGCTATACATGCTACATAACTAGCCAGCTAACTAGCTTGGTTGGTCTGTGAACTTGGATGTATTACCTAGCAATAAAAGGAGCAAGTGATAGCGGCAACAGTGTTAGCTCTGTGGCTATCTGAAATCACTCCCTCCTTCACTCATTTACTTCTCCTGACAGTTTTGCTCTTTAATGAGCAGTGAATTCCACTCAGGGATTGTTAGTGAAGTTTAGGGAACATATGAACGGCTGAAACATGAGGAGGTAAACACCGGTGATGCTATCATGAAAAGTGACATTATAAAATAAAAGCATAATTTTCATAATTTTGAAAAACTTAAGAATGATGAAATTCAATTTCATAAAAAATGAATCACGTTTTAAAAATGTATACACATAATGTATACTTTATGTATTAATGTGTATATTTTATATATACATTATATGTCTTATTTTCACTTTGAATACCTGTGTCCTTGTACCCACCAAAAATCAATTCTTGTACATAAAATAGTTGCATCTAGAAGGATAGCTGCTCAAAGCTTTCCAGTAATATGATCATCTGAACTTTCTGCTGTGATCTGACTGGCTCAGTACATGAACAAATTGCTATCGCAACGCCATCTGCCATCCAGACAACAGTGAAGAGTGACATTTTCATGATAGAAAGACGATTACACCTAATCTTTCGACCAGTAGACAACAGGGAGGTACAGCTATTATAGTTTGACCAGGTAACATTTGTGCAAAGCTGAACATGAGGTAACATAATTACAGTCCTGGATTTGGAGAAGTTCTTGTTTGCTCATTTGGCTAAAGGATTACAATTGTGCCTGAAATCTTTGTTTCATGTCGCATACATTTCTTTATCTCATCTGTTATGTCTTTTCTCCGCTGTGATTCAGTAATGAGAGCAAAAGCGATAAAAAATAATCTTTTGGCTGGGATAAGAACTTACCTTGATTGAGTGGGTTATTGAAGTCACATTCTGTATAAACTATGGCTGTTGCATTTTATTGGTTTGCTGTTTAATCACAATAAAGTACCAGCCAGTCCAACCGCTGTCAAGCTCCAAAATGATGGATGTCCCGTCTGACCACAGCTAGACAGCATATTTTATTATTTTTATCTCAGAGGGCTGAATTGTCTGAAGGTATTTTATTCAACAGTTTTGAAAAGGGTAGCCTATATAACCAGATTAAAAACTTCTTTTCAATGAGAAGAATGTGATATTTTGAAAACTACAAAATATCAATTCTTGTCTGTTAAATTAAACCATTAATTTAAACATGTAAAACCTCTTAGACGAACTGTAATATAAACACTTATTATAAAAAGCATTGGTTACACTTTACATGGCGTTTTCTACATAACAATGACATCACGCTGTCATGAACGTGTTAAAAAACATTCTAAAGAAGTCATAAATGGTTATGACATAACGCTTTTTTAATAAGTGTCTTTCAGTTATGGCTATTGTTAGGGTTAAGGTCAGGGTTCATGCGTCACCGCTGTGTCATGTGAGTGTCATGTGTTCATTTTTATGGAGAAAACAAGTAAAGTGTTACCAAAGCACTTAAGTGGGACATTAACTAATATTTGAAATACAACAAACATGTCAATGTAGATGTCTTCCATATGAGGTCAGCAGTTAACCATAGTCCTCATAAATCTACCGGAGTTGAAAAGGCCACCTCAAAGAAAGTGGACGGTAACAGACATTTGGTCAAAATGAGGGACATCCGGGCAGAAATTCCGGCGCCACCTGAACAATCCTGTAAATGAAACGTTGTTGATATAGAATATGCCAGGGCAAATAAAACTTGAAGTTGCTTGGTAGTCAAATGTTATCAAACCACACCCACACTGTCCTGCAAATTAGGACAGTGTGGAGTTTTTGTCTGTTAAATAAAAAATGCATTAGGATATTTCTTCAATTTTGGTGTTTCTCATTTAGTCATGAATATTCAAAGTCATAGAAAAATACTGAACTCAGTAATGACAAATCAGTAATGTACAAGGATTAATAGTACCTCATGTATCCCATGTCTTAATGCAGAAACAATATGATAATGAATGCATCAATTAAGGCATTCATTTACATATTGTTCCTGCATTAAGTCATGCATTAGATACTATTAATCCTTTTATATTATTGATAGCTAATGAATTAATATATTAATAAATTCATGCTTCTTCATACATAAAGTCATGCATGAATTCAAAATCATTCATGTACCCTTATTATAAAGTGTTACCTTTTGGAGTTTTTAGGGGCTTCATTGCATCAAACAAACATAAATAGAATAATATCTCTCATGTATACATACAATAAAGTGTTAGGCTACTATTTGCAATTAATCATCCTATTCTCACATAAAGTCATTGTAAATTATTACCAGCACGTACAGATTTTCATCAATAGCACTATGGTTTATAGTCAAGGTTGAAGTTAATCACACAAGGTGAGAATTCATCCGTAAAATGAAATAGGCTGACATTTTGACTGGTCTGTATTCAGTACAATTCACTTCAGTTTCATACCGTAGTCTTTTATATTTTATTTTATTGAGCCAAACTGATACTGTATTCAAAACAAGCAACATTATATGCCTTGAGCAATTGCCAAATTATAGCACCTAATATACTGAAATATAATTAAGTAAACGCAGAGATTAACCTGGTGTAGGTCTAATGAATGAAGAACTCAGCGACGCGTGTCCGTATGATATGTTAATAAGAGGCCTATTTGATCTTTTCCATGTTTCCCTTTAGGCTGGAAGACTTTTGCAAAGTCGAAGGCAGTCTGAGAATAACTGTGCAAACATTTACTAATGAAAGAAATCTGGTAAACTGGCTGTCATGTGCAAGAGGGATGAAAGGGAAATATTCCCCTCTGTATAGTTTCAACACAGCTTTGTCCATGTAGCACATGTCAGAATTCAAGGATCTGCCCTTTTCAGATTGCAACACCTAGATATTATTTTTTAGTGCTGTTGCTAAAACTGGCACAAAGTGAAGGACATTTATACTGCTATTGTTTCTTTATATCTAGGCCATATGCCTTACCTCCTGTTTACAGTCTCAAGTCTAAAACATGTTTTGTATAAGAGTTTGATATAGATATACTGTATATGTTTGTGATATATACTGTATATATGTGTATGTATGTATATATGTACAGTATATGTGTGTGTGTGTGTATATATATATATATATATATATATATATATATATATATATATATATATATATATATATATATATATATATATATACTGAAAGCACATGTAAATTATACATCTTACACCATGAAGTATATACCTTTTTGAAGAAGTTTTAAATGCACTTTTTGTTGGGAGCAGGCAGGTCAGGCGGTGCTGTTCAATTTTATTACTCTTTTGGCATGAAATTGCATCTCAGTTTCTGCCTGCTCAGACCAGACAGAGAAAATTTCATGGCTGGAGTTGGCATTGCATGCACAGACCCTTTCCAAAAACCCAGAAATCAAATGCAAATTGGAATACACTTTAAATGCAATGCAGGCAGATTCTGTAATGGGTTGGATTAATGGGTGATTTTTTAATAATACCGTCACCACAGCCTTTTGTAGGATGTATGAGGTATTTTCCCTTTTGTTGATTAAATACCTGTAGACATCTCACAGCAGCAGGAATGATACAGTGCATGAATTCCATCTGCAGTCTCTAATTTAAGAGATGTGGCGCTTGTAATTATACACAGGCCAAACAGTTTGAGTTATTATTAGTATTATTATATGATGAGCTCCTAGGTTATGTAATCATGTAAATGACAGATTATTGTTTTTATCTCGCAGTTGTAGCTTGATTGTGTGCATGTAAATGTAAAGTACACAGCTTCAACTTACTGAATACAATATAGTTAATCATTTGAGCATAAAAAGTACACATGGAAACAGCTTGTATTGTACTACATAAAAAGAAGACATAATCAGCCTATTAGGGATTCTGCTGTCTATTCATAGTCGAGTCGTGTTTACCGCGTTGCTGCTCTGAGATTTAAAGTTTCCTCTCGGCTCATTACGAAACCACCAGCTGCTTTTAAATGGGATAAGGAGCTAGCGTTGTGATTGGCCAAAACTAAAACCTACCCTGACTCCACTGTGTCGCCTACCAATCATGTATCCATACATTTCTAGCCTTGTTACACATACAACCAAGAATGAGTTGGTCACACCTACTGCATTTGCAACCTATGTTTGTTTACATTTATGTTTGCGCTCGCAGCCAATTTCAGTAAAATAGAACTCTTAGTTTGTGAGGTTATATAGTCTGAAATGCTTACTGTTGCAGAATTGGTGGATTCTTTCAAATGAAAAAAGTCAGTCACCATGACAGTCATGGTAAAATAAGAAAAGTGGATTTCTGGTGCAAACCTGGATCCTGGATAACCCAGTCGTACTACATGAAAATATAAACTAAATAAAACGGTATTGTTTGGAATTTCCTGTTTAAACACTTCCCTGTTTCCTGTTGGCATTGATGCATGGCCAACAGTGTCTGTGTATGAGATAATAGTTACACTCCAACAACCACAATACAGTTTATCAACTAAATTCATGTGAACAGAGTGGACTCATTCTTCGAAAGCAACGAATCTAAGGTACAAATAAGAGAAATTACCCTTTTTCCAATTTAATAAGAAATTGTAGATGATTACAAAATGATCCACTTTGAAAGAAATTATTTTCATTTCATTTTTTTTTACTTAAAAAGCTGTGACAGAGTGCATGTCATAGCCACAGTGACTTGATTATATTTCTGTGGCTGAAGGAAGACCATGACAGAAGCGCTTGGATTTGGAATGAGAAAAAAAAAGGCCAAGACGGGGAGGACTTTTTGCCCATTGCAGTGAGATGTTGGAGTGACAATAACTGTCTGAGATTGTAATTCAGAGCATGACTGCAGAGTGCCTGTAGGAAACAGTTTGTTTGTACAAAAAGTACTCTAATCTCCATTTAAACTCCACTCTACTTCTTGAAAATGGGTTCTACTATGAGAAGCACCCTTCCCTTTTAAAGGCATGGGAAATTGCTTTCTGGAAAACTTTTGAATTTGCCAAAAAAGAGGGTATTATTTTAAATAATTCACCCCTAAACTGGTTAGTCTGAAAAGTTCAGCAAATGTGGCCTGAGGTACTCGACATCGGCTGCTTATAGGTCGTTTTTAAACATCAAGGCCGCTCCTGCATGGAATTTTATAATTCACATTAGAATAATGACCCTGCCAGCAGCATGCTTATGGAGAGGGGGCGATGGAGACGAGCACTATTTAGTAATCCTATCAGCTGCCTTATAAGCATCTGCTCTTCATAGCAGCTCAGTCTTCAGATTGAGTTGTTCAGTCAATCATGGATTCAATATTTACTTGACGATTCAATATTTACCAAGGTGCTTTGCAGCACGTGTGACTGGGGAGATAGCGCTGCTATCAAAGACTCATTATGTACATGAGACATTTAAGGGCGAGGGTGGGGGGAGAGAGAGAGGGGGGAGTGGGTGTCTCATCTACACCAATGAGACACTGACGCAAGGTGCGCTGGAACTGAGCCAGTTCCCCGCTTCAAATTTGTGTCTGCAAAGTGTTTTGTGTTGGTTTCACTCGACTGGGTATAAACATCTTGCCAGATGTGTATCTGCATTCTGGGAAAATGACATTTAAAGTTTAACCTTAAGTACAAATCTATATATAAACAAATATTATATATATGAATATATATTTGTATACACAAACTAGGGAGCGTTCTTATGTTGAGAACATGCGTTCCAGATGGAAGCATGGCAGTGTGAATATTTGGTCCTTGCGGAGTGTCACTGGCTGGAACGGCTGGCAGGCTGCATACCAATAAGTTTACTTCCGATTTGCACTTGTTGCATCAACCTCAGAGCCAATCTGTTTGATCCCTAAGTCTGATTAGTTTTTACTCCTGTCAAAAGAAACATTTTGCCCCTACTGCATCTACATGATCTATAATAGGAAAAAAGATCTAAAACATAAAGGGATTCATAAGCAGACACTTTCTAGTCTGTGTCTGTCCGTGAGCGAAGCTGATTTGGTAATGGGGTGCTTTGAAATAAAAACAGAAAGTGCAGATACTGCTGTAATAGTTTTTTTTCCATCTGGCAAGAAATGGAGAATGAAATCAAAATTGAGGATGCATTAAAAAATAATCACCAAACATCTGAAAACACACATAAAAACAAATGTATATTAATAAACAACAAGTCAAGGCTTGAGGTTCATGAACAGCATTACGCTTGCTTTGGTTTCACCTGCAAATGAAGGAGTTTGGATGATTAATGAACTGGCTTTTTTACAGTAACCAACAGAAACTATGGGTAACAGGTGGAAGAAATACTCAGATCTGTTTTACAACTAGAAGAATACTCTATTACATGAAAGTCCTACATTCAACATCTTACTCAAGTGCACATGATTTACTAGCAAATGCACTTTCAAAAGTAAAATTACTGTCGATAAAATAGACCGAAAGATTACAATCTCTCGCGCTCCTTTATCGAACGCTCTCTGGTGCAATCTTTGCCGATTTTACATCTGCCATCTGTCAATACAATAACCCGTCTGATAACTGCCTGTAGTGGATCATCAACCAGATGATCCCCGCTTTCCCTACACATCGTGCACTTTCCACTATCTACCCCTACAGTGATACTGTTATGGTTTTGATCAGGAATAAAGTAGCAGCTGTTCCCACAAATCCCCTTCTTCCTCCTGTCTTGTCTGGCTCGAGTCTCACTGGTCAAATTTGTCTCCCTGCACCTCCCCCCCTGTATACATATAGACATAAATGAATCCACTACATATGAAATGTGTTTACTGTATTTAGTATATATACATTTTTTTGCTCACAATTTCCAAAATGTCCCTGCCAAATTGACACTCCATGAGCCGTAGCAAGAAGATTTAAGGGAGTCAAAGGCTGTTTGAGAGACAGACGGTCCGATTGAGAGAGAGTTAAAGGGAATTGGAGACGGAGATGAAGAGAAATGAAGTGAGTCAGAGGGACTCGAGGGAGGGAGGGAGGGGGGTTAAAAGAGGGAGAGGGTGCGTGCAGGGGGGCCGAATAAAGTATTTGTCACACTGCCTTCGGAAAGAGATTGAAAAAGAAGGAGTGAGAGTGGAGGTTGTCTTGATAAAAAGGTTTCTTATGCTCTAAAAGTGCAGTCTGTCCGCTTAGCTCCGGCTCTGCTTTGTTTTGACTCTGTCTCCTCTTTTCTTATTTCCTTTCCTCCTCCCTTTTCTCCCCTCCTTTTCCTTCTTGTGTCCTTTCTCTCCTTTCTTTCCTTTTCCTACTTCATTGCCCCCCCCCCGTCTCTCCTCCCTGCAGGCACGTCTATAATCCAGGTGACAGCGACAGATGCTGATGACCCGACTTATGGGAACAGCGCCAAGCTAGTGTACACACTGGTGCAGGGCCAACAGTATTTCTCTGTCGATCCCCAGACAGGTGAGTGTGTTAATATATTTTTTAGTGTGTGTGTGTGCTCCCAACATAGCACACGTGGGTGGAGAAATGTAAAATGCGCGCAGATGTCAGGAAGCAAATACATACACCCTGCAGAAAAGCAAATATACTCTAGATGTTGCAGTGCACACATACTGTAGGAGCAAACAAGTAAATTCCGGCCTGAGCCTCGAACAAACACACACACACACACACACACACACACACACACACACACACACACACACACACACACACACACACACACACATTCAAACTGGAATGCTAATCTGGCCAGATTTTTGTGTCCGAGCCCAGCTTGTGTCCGACAGAGCAGTAACCGAAACCGACCCGAGTCTGACAGGCATTAAGATGTTAATACCCGAGCCCGACACAGTTAAAATCTCTCTTTTTTTCATTTCTGTAGCTGATACAATATTGCATCAGCACACACAGAGCAACATGCACACGTTAATACGCTTTTTAATTTAAAGTAGTGCTCTCAAACGATTAAAATATTTAATTGCGATTAATCGCATTAATGTCATAGTTAACTCACAATTAATTACACATTTTTATCTATTGCAAATGTCCCTTGATTTCTTTTTGTCCCATTATTTTTTTCTCATTTGAATGCTCTTAAATAATCGCTTACACAATGTAACACTGTCCATCAATAAAAGGGTGAAAAAAATACTTTGACGAGGAGGCGGAGAATTCAAACTGTATGTGCTGCAATGATAGCTCAGTTCACAACAACAAAACGCACAGATTACTTTGGTCTTGTCAATGAAACCATCTGGCCACTTTAAAAAAACAACAACTTTCCATTCAGGATCTTGTTGGCATCCATTTTGTCGTCTTGCGCTCGCCATCCACTCAAAACGTAACATTACTACTCTTTGGCTGACTCGCAAGCCCAAACAAGTGTGTGCGCTGTGCCTTTTCTTTTGTTTCCGGTCTAGCAAGAACTGGTATGGTGTTGTAGTGTTGTTGTCTAACATTACTAGTTGTTGAAACAGCATGTGTAAAAAAACTACAAAGTGTGCTAGGCCAAAAGGAACGTTAATCTTGCGATAAAAAATTTGACGCCATTAAAATTAGTTTGTGTTAACTTGTTTAATTGACAGCACTAATTTAAAATTGTTAACCTTTCCTAATTGCTTCGTTTCTGACCGTGGTGGTCAGACAAGAGGCTGACGTTATATGAATAACGTCTGGGTTCAAATCCCGTTTCTGGTGAGCAAATGAATGAACTTGGCTTTCAATGGGGTTTATTTCGGACACTATACTGTGTAGCATACAAAACTTTAACTTATTCCAGCAACTCTGCTCCGGTTGCATCTACACTTCTGCTTCCAACAAATACACACTGAACTCTCTTAACCCTTGTGTTGTCCTCAGGTCAAATTGACCCAAGGACAGTGTTTTATATCAGAAATATGGATTTCTTTCAACCAAATTGCCCAAAAATAACAACATTCTTAGGTAAAATTTATGATTACTTTAATTGAATTTTTGGGGTATTTTATTTAATCTTATAGCATTTTTTTATGGTTTCAAAACAGTATCCGGACTAAACTTTGACATCTACCCATCTGAGATCCAATCAACATGCTCTGATCTTAACTATTATTCAAAATAATTCATAAGAATTCATAATTTCTGCCTTTTTAACTAAAAACTTATGTATAATTTGATACAAATGAGGTTTGTTGAACGTAAATTCCAAGAATAAGTGTAAAACCTATTATTAAACAAGGTCAGGTTTTTAAAAAGCTGGAAAAAGTGACAAATAAATCAGAAAAAAAGCGACAAAAACATCGGAAAAGCACAAAAAAAATTAAATTTTGACCCCAAAGGACAAGTTTATGGTTAACAGGAAGACAACACAAGGGTTAAAGGAGCTGCAGCACCATTTGACAACAAATGCCTTATCACGCTGATGTGACCGAGCCCGTCCAGGACCCGAAAAAATATCTGTCCAAACGTGGCCCGGCCCATCGGGTACCGTCAGGCCCCGAGGGATCAGGTCAGGTATCTGCATAAACTAAAGGTTTTCCCCCTTGTGCATCCATTTTTTTTCTTGTCACACTTAATCATCCCCCACATATCTCCCCCTCTACCAATGTCCCCCCTTCCCGGTTTGCTCCACTATGAGTTGGCAGAAATGTATTCATGCTGCCGGGGCCTGAACACAAAACACAACCTAATGTTATTATTTCTGAATGAAGCAAAAACAAAAAGACGTGTTCAAAGAGAGATGTCAGCAGAGGTTTGTGAACTATTACACAGGACAGATTACAGGGGGCACACAGGACTTCTCTGCTGTGTGTGATTTTGATATACCTTCATGTCTTTCATGTCACCCAAGGGCATTAAGGTTTTTGTTCAGTGGAGGGTGCTTTATGTATGTATTTATTTAATTTCATCATGATTACTTTTTTTAGCATTATGCCTTGGGGGGGAAATCATTGCTGCGTTGACTCAGAAATTGAGCTCTAACTGTCTGATGCTTTAGATGCTGCTTTGATTGACAGAACACATATAAACACTTTGCATATAGCTCACGGTGAGGTGCTGAAGATGTTTTTTTGTGCATGTGGGAGTATGTGTCTGCATGTGAGCGATTATTATGCCCACAGGGGTCACAGGTGGCTGCTACTTGTGTTTTTTACTCATTGAATTCAATGTTTAGTAATTGATTGCTTTGACATGTGAGGACCTCTGCAACAAGTGAAGAGACCTGCAGAACTTTTTGAAATGTTTATTATGCACTATAAACTTAAACCCACCCAGTGTGTGTATTAGCTGTGACACTATGCTATTAGATGAGTGTTAGTATTCTGAACGTGTCCACTCTCTTCTCTCCGCTCTCTATCTCCTTTTCTCAATCACACCGTTCCCCGTTGGCTGCATCACCAAAGGTCTTTTTCAAATCCGTACACAGTAGTCAGAGGTGAGCACATTTGCTCATATATTCAGTTTGTTTGTTTATGAATTCCGCTCAGAAACCTAGACACATACCTGTTGGTTTGTTAGAATTCAAAACAGGTTGCCTCTTCACCTTGAGCTGCCAAGTCATCCAGGCCGGTGTTGTGGCTGATGTTGGGCGAGAGCAGCCAGCACTTGATGTGCAACATTTAATCATATGTAGCAAAATGAGGTCATTTACACAGAGGAGGTGATCGATGTCAAATGTGTGTAAGTGATGTGTCTTGTTGTGCTGTTAGAGTGTGAGATACAGAACAAGATTTTACGCTCCGTCAGCATGTCTGGCTGTTGGTATAGGGTGATTTATCTTTCCCATATGAGCTTCCTCCATATCTTTGTTCGTGTGTGTATTGCTGTGTGCCTTTAATGGAACATTAAGTAATAAATTGTTGCTATCAAATGGAAATTGTGTCTCCAAAAAGTCCAAAAAGCTGTCAGATTGTCAGGAAAAGCAGTCATGTCTTTGCCTGATGACATGTGCTTTGTTCAGTAGGTTTTGAAAGGGCTTTAAAAGCCCAAGAAGTCTAAGAAGAATTACATCTGTCAATTAGACTGAAAGCTTTCAATACCTATAACTGAAGCTATGGGTTTTTACACAGCAACAACTGGACTTTATTACCATTGATAATGATCGAGGAGCTGCTGACAACATTGTTTACATGAACTAAGTACATACATTACAGTAAGTATATATACATTCATATTAATACAATGATGATTATGCTACAGTACTTAATATAAATGAGCACCATTTTTAAATAAGGCACACTTTATGAAAGGGTTTCTAGTTAGCTACTAAATGATTTATTATTGCTTTATAAATCAGTAATTATAGCCCAACGGAAACTGTGGCTAATACAGTATTCTAAAATGTGGGGCGGCCTCTAGCTCAACCAGTGTGTAACCCATGTAGGCTGAGGCCTTGGCAGCGGCCTGGGATCGAATCCGACCCGCGGCCATTTGCTGCATGTCGTCCCTCCTCTCAATTCCCTTTCCTGTCTTCAAGCTATCTGTTGATTAAAGGCCATAAAAAGCCCCCAAAAATATCTTTAAATAAATTCTAAAATTTTTTTTTTTTTTTTTAAGAAATGGAACCAAGATATGTATTGAGGTAAACTCAATACATGTATTGAGTTGAGTCAGTGGGACAATTCCTTCAAATATATCTCTGGCATTTCTGCAATACACTTTCTTGATGCTGACATGTCTGCAATAAACCATTATCAGCTAATAGATCAACCTAATTTACTGGCCTAGCTTTATAACTAATTAGCCATAAGAACAACTTTTGGGTTGTCCAGTTGTAAGGAAATCCATCTGGCTGCCGCTTAACTTACTCTGTCTTTGTCTCTTTCATTATCAACCAGACCCTTTAGAGAAGAGCTGCAGAGCATCTGGACCAACCTCTATAATATAACAATTTATTAACTCACAACTGCAGGCTAAATGGCTTATTGAAAAGCAATGAAACCCATGACCTTTTATTAATGACTTACAAACATGTATAACTGCTGTCTTGATGAAGCCTTTGATGAAGGGGCATGACTTTCTCAGTTCATAATAAGCAATCAGATCTGCAGTTATAAATGTTAATAAGTCTTTAATAAAAGGTCACAGTGTCTATTAAGATTCTCAGTCCACAATGTCATTGGGTGTCCAGTTAAAAGCAGCTGGATTTGCTGTTTTACAGTCGATTTCCAAAGACGACCGTTTCCGTAATCATGTGACAATCACTGCAGTTTTAAACGTGCACTAAATGTTGTAAAATGGAACTATATATACTAAGTTTAGGCAACAAAAATAGTTAGGATTAGCAAAACATCAGGCAGTTTAAAATTAGTGACGTAAAACTACTAAAATGAGGATGTGACATAACATGGCGTTACAAACGTCATTGCGTCTCGGTTACTTTCAAAATGACAGCTGACTTTTGGTTTCACATTGGACAAAGAACCTTGGTATCCTGAGGGAAAGATCTGTGTTAGTTTAACCCACCCAACCCCAACCTTTACTTTCATCACCTCACTTCCGAGTATGCTCTCGCAATTATTTCTACAGCCATGAGAGGTTACCGCCTAACAAGAAACCTAATTGTGGGTTGTCAAGAGGTGCTTGCATAATCGACCTATACGCTTGTTTTTGGGTGAGGAAAATCTATCTTGCTGTACTGGAACACAGTTAATCCAGTTGCCTCTGAAAAAGGTCAGAGGTTTGTCAAGGTACAATCAGCCAACAGGTTTTCAGTTACACGTGTTAACAAGTCATCAATGAAAGCTTTTTACATTGCTTTACAATAATCCATCAAGTCTAGAATTGTAAAGAAGGTGTGCATTACTTTGCCAATAAATTAAGGAGCTGGATTGAGACAGAAAGCAAGACATGCTGGACCAAAAGTAATTATTAAAAATGTGACTTATTCACAAAGTATTAATAGGCTTAATGATTTAATAACCATTAATATGGTCATTTGTTACAGCTCTAGGCCTATTATGAAGTTATACCTACAGATGATGAGGTGAAGAGATAAGCTATCATGATACAAAAGATGTGATACCATTCTACTGTAGAGCAGGGGTATTCACTTACATTCAAAGAGGTCCAGTTACTAAAATTTCCTCCCAGCAAAAGTCTGAATTTTATAATGTGTAGATTGCGTCCTATAGCCTACCCCCATGTCTATGAAATAAAATCAGCAACATACTGTACATGTCCATATAATTGTTTTTCCATTTTATTTATTTATTGTCAATTTTACATGCTCTTCACATTAAACTTGTAGATCTATCTATCTAGCACAATGAACTTAAGTAACGTAAGTGAAAGTAATTTCCCCACTGGGGTTTAAAAAAAAGTATAAAAAAAGAAAAGAAAAAAGAAGATAGAATCTTCTAAATAAAATATACAGTGTATTAAAAAAATCCTCTTTATCTCATGCACATGTATATAGTATAGTTTCTTTCTGGCAAGTCTGGGAGGTATTTAGACCAGGGGAAACTGTCTTAGACAGTCAACAAAAAGCAGCAGGGAGTTGCTCCATGTCATCTCTCTCACTTCTCTTTCGTGCTGTTCTTCTCTTTAGCAAACTGTCTATGCACGATAAACAATCGATTTGATTGGGTCAATTAAGTAAAGCTATTGCCGTATTAACTGGATTAGCTGCACCTGCCGTCTACTGCCGCGACTGTCGGGGAAAAAACAACACTCTGTGAAGATTATTATTTATTCTCATTTATGTATCAGATATTGTTCATTGGTATGAAACATCTGTAGTTAAATGTGCAGCTTTTCTTCCAAAATAGAGCAAGGTCCAGAAGGTGTAATTTGAAAGCCAAAAGGTTCACTGCCTGGCAATCAGTGAGTTATAAATATTGACATATTGGCCACCCTTGATGCTAATGTTTGTGTGTGTTTGTTCCCTAGGTATTCTGCGTACGGCTGTACCCGACATGGACAGGGAGACCCAGGACCAGTACCTGGTTTTGCTTCAAGCCAAGGACATGGGGGGTCACCTGGGCGGTTTATCTGGGACCACCACCGTCACTGTCAAGCTCACTGACGTCAACGACAACCCTCCACGCTTCACTCAGAGTGAGTTACTCAGCAGCTCATACAGACACCCACAGGGAATGAATGCTTAAAACCAGGAATAGACAGGTAGCACACAATAATAGAAACAACTACTGTATTTTGACAGGCTGCATTTTCCGTACGCACACTTATGTACTGTAATTGTATGTTTTACCACCCACCCAGCCCCAATCAGACATACATACACTCACCATGCCGGAGTTACTGTATATGAATACATCATTGTTCTACCCAGCTTGGAGTACCAGATAAGTGTGGCTTCACCTCCATTAGAAAAAAAAAAACAGTATCAAGTTAGCTGTCAGTCACTGTATAGCAACAGAAATTACTTTTAATGACTTTGTATTAACTTTCTAAAGAGTCTGCATAACAACATAAACACAGTGTCTGTGTTGCACCAGAAAGCAGAAGACTCCTCAGACCTTTCTGACCTGCAGGTCTATTCAGGATTTTCACAGCATCAGTCAGGCAGAGGAGATTCATGCAGGGCTGCAAAGTGCCTCATCAAACATTCACTCATGCTTTTCACTCGCCTCTGCAATGATACTGAATGCTACTATTTCCAACTCCTGCTGCACTTATACATATTAGGAAATATTCTGACAGCACCACAATTTAGGCCAAATTGGCTTTTCTAAATAACTCTTTGATAGCATTTAACTTCATTTAAATGTTTGTGATCATGAGTTATATAGTGCGGAAAGCAGAGGAAAGTTGGAGAAGGTCTAGCTATGTAGCTGCATGAGTCTACTATGTAATTGCATTAATGTAAACAACATTTGAACCAAATGAGTCATTTACATAATGGCCACTGGTCACCATGAAGATATTGTAATCAAGTTGAATTATTAAACAGTATTGTCCTAGTTGGACATTATGTTGTAAATCATTGTTTCAGTTATCCAGAAGGAGGCTGGTGAGCTTGTCCCCATGCAGCTCTGCTCTGGTGTCTCCTTTTTTTATCTGCCTCTGTTGTTGGATGGAGTACACTCATGTGTCTTAGAGGCCAAAATTAATCAATTCTGTTTTTTGTTATAGCTCTAAAATTGGTTGTGTCCTTTATTACGTCCAAAAGGACAGGCCAGTAAGTCGTCCTCTTAATGAATGAATAGACAAACCAAAACGGCCTTTATGGCCAGTGTTCTTGTCATCCCTTACTTTATGTCATCCTTTCTGCCATTTGTCATCTAAGCCTCTGCCTTTCCCAAGATAATTGCTGACCTTATTCCAATTAAAGTGAAAAGAGTTGACACTGCAATATATTGCTTTTGTACAATTACATTTCATTTGGATTTTTTAGAAAGATAACTTTTCTATCAAAGTATTACTGAAATCCAGATAAAAAGAGATACTGTCTATCACTTCTTTCATGGAAAAGTCATAGTTTGGAGACAAATTGAGGAAAATGTCTAATGTTCTGAGCAATAGTACTCAATTTTAATATGGTTAATTATTTTCAGTAATTAAAACTCAAAGTTTGTACTTTTGGTCTACTTGGTTTTATACAAGACATGTTTGTTGCACATGAATTGAATCAGATAAGATAATTCTGTTGCTTTTTGTTAACATCCTCCCAGGGTTCAAACCAGCAAATCAGAAAAAAACTTTCTGTTGGAAAATGTATTAATTTAACCCACTTATACTTGAAATCACTTGATAATATTCAAATTTAATCATGATATTTAAATGCGGCGTTGTCTAAGTGGTGTCTGTCAAAGCTATGACATCTAAATTAGCCCTAATGATACTGTTGACAGGTCTGCATTTTAGCTGCTTAAGCTAACGTTGACATTAGCGTCACTGTCTGACCAAACTAGTCTCGCTTGGCCAGACCTTCCTCCACAGCACTGCGGGGGAGGGTCTGGTTAGTCCAAACAGCATTACGGGAAGTTAGAAAAACGTGCTCTGGTTTATTGGCATTTCTATAAATCAATCACAATCGTCTTGGGCGGTGCTAAGATAGATAGATAGATAGATAGATAGATAGATTGGTATTTATTGATCCCAAAAAATGGGAAATTATGGTGATACAGCAGAAAACATCCATCAGTCACACAGCACAGAATATAAATATAAATGAAATACTAGGATACAATATGCATACATACAATATACATGAAATAATAATAATAATAATAATAATAATAATAATAATAATAACAATAATAGGAATAAAAATATAAGAACAATTAAAGCTGCAACCAGCGTTGGACAGGCCCTCGTTAACGCCTCTCCTTGCGACTGCGCATTTGCGCGTCACTCAGACACTGAAAGTCGTCCCCAAGAAAAGGGAACTCCCTGCTGAGTTCAATGATAAGTTTTGTGAGTCTACGTTAAACGTACTGCAGGGGCTCAATTTTCTTAATTTTGTAGGGGGCGCTAGCGAGCCATTTTTGTGCGCCCATTCCCGAAACCATTAAAATACGTACATTTTCACCAGACTTGATAAGACCGCCAAATTTGGTGAGTTTTTGAAAATGATAAGTCCCTCAAAAAGGCAATTCATTTGCTGGGAAAAAGAAAGAAAGAATAATAATAAAATAAAGAATTCCTTCAGTTTCAATAGGGCCTTTGCCGCTTCGGTGCTTGGGCCCTAAATATTTGAATATATATATAGGATGGGGAAAAATAATATAAAAAAATGTGCAACTGCTTAAATAGTATGCTAAAATGTAAATAAAACAATTGTACAAGTTGCACTTAGTGCTGTATTGTGGTGTCTTGGGGTGTTATCTAGCACCCAGTGATGACGTGTTAAAAAGTTTCATTGCCTGTGGGAGGAATGACTTCTGGTAGCGGTCCAACAGCAGGCCCGGTTTGGCTGCAAATTAGCCTTTGGGAAGAAACTTGTTTTGGTGGAACATGTGTGCGTTCAAAGGTTGTTTTAATCGTGCAACAGAAGGCTCAGATTGGACAGATAGTTCAGCTAGCTGTCTGGATTTACCCTGCAAAAAGCAGAAGGTACCGGACATCCGGTCGAAAAGAGTGAAATCTGTCAGAATTTCCGGCAGAAGCAGAGCAATCCCAGAAGTGAAACGTCTGGATATAGACTAGACCAAACAGACTGCTTCACATCTCTGAATCCCAGAGTCCCAGGAGATGGTCAGCTTAGCATAATGATATCAGTTGCTTTAAAGTTTAACATGAGTGTCACACAACTCTGTCTGCCAGCTGTCTGTCATTTACACCTGAGAACTGCCAAGCTAGCTGCTAGCTACCTGTCTAAAACTGACATGAGGCCATCACCTAGATCAGGGATTTGTTTAACAGTTTGGCCACCCTCAAATTAGCATCGTCAAAAGTATGCCAAAGTAGATTTTATCAGTTCCTGTTTACACTGCACTATATACTGCACTGCATCAATAACTATAACTAGATTACTTTTATACTGAATCCAACTTAAAAAACGTGATGATTCTCAGGCAAGGTCTGTAGTTCTAAGTAGTCTTTAAAAATATAATTTCTAAGTGAATTAATTACCATTTATTGGCAATGTAGATACTGATGATGACTCGGAAAGTGTAAGTCACACTGAAAACTGTGTCTATGATCTACAGTATGTGTTCCGATTGGACTGAGTTATAACAAGATGTTTTGATTATTCTGCAAATTGCAGCAATCAGCGTTAATTGTTTTATGGTACCTTGATAGCCTCCAGGATCTGTGTGGATAAGCGGGCCAAATCAGCAGCCAAACTTCCAGTTTATTTTCAAACACCAGCATGGACCTGTCCCTTTCAGCTCGTGCAATATCTATGCATCATGTGTCTCCCACTTCATACTTTATAACCAGTCAGCCCCAGAATTTATTTTACTCTAGTTGTTTGGCCAACTCAGAATTAATGTTAATCAACTAGGTAAATTAATCATTGTCACTGACCAAATCAATGCTCGGCGACTAAAACTTTCTCGTCCTACAACTTGTTAACACACTGTTAATTATGTAAATTAGAGTTTATATCTTGCAGTTTGAAAATCACACCCTAAAAACACTACAAAAATGTAGTATAAAATGAATCTGTTCACATCTACATAAATTTATTAAAGTAAAGATGTAAAATACAACCAGGATGTTAGATTTAAAGCTGTCTAGGAGCTAGATAGGCATGCAATGAGGGTTTAGTCCAATAGACCACTGGCTCTAAGGCCAAAATTGAACTAATGATGTCCTGAGGTGGGAGGTTTGTTGGGGTTTTGGATTGGGCTGCTCTGAGGACAGGAGGGCTTCTTGGAGAAATACTGGGCTCATTGTGATCTATCTGGGTGACGAAGAACTACCGAGACCTCCTGTCTTTTGCCCTAACTCGTCCTGCTGATTACTCCATGCAAGCATGTGCTAAATTGAAAGCACTGATGTTAGCTTACTCATTCAGTTTGTGTGCGGTCTTTGTGTGTCTGTGTGTGTCCCTGATCCTCTGCTTGCCTTTTTTTCTGTTCCCTCACGCACCATGCTCCCTTGTGCTTGCGCGAACACCATCAAAGCGAGCCACCCCGCCGCTATACTTAATTACACACCCAAGCTTTTAAAAAGACACCCTCAAATCCGGTCTCCGTGTCTCCCAAGGTCAACACTGCTTATGCCTTGTGGCATTTACCAGAGGGAGAGGATTAGACTGGAGCGTACAAACCAGGTATCGGCTGTACATTATTAACAAGAGGAAGAAAAAGGGTCCTGCTTTGTGGGCTTTTCTTTTGCGCCCTAGAATTTCTCCCTATCCAAAACATGATTCCAGGAACTAAGTGGGTTTGTTATGTGTACAGTTTTGAATGCTGGCAAGGGATTTCTTATGCCCGGAGGAGGCAGTATAGCAGAGGGAAAGTAGGCTACCGTACAGATTGCAGTTGTTGTTGTTTGGTAAATGATAATTGGAAAATGTGGGATATTTAAAGACGCTTCATTGGCAAACACAACGCTCAAACCACACTTTCCTTTGGGTCTCATTATTAAATGGCATACACCGTGCTCTAAATGTTTGGACAGCGGCATGTTTTTTTGGGATGTTTTAGATCATCATTCGTTGGTGCAAGAAAAACTCATCCATATCAAATGAACTTTTTAAAGGTAGGAGCGCTTTTTGAACATTTCTAGGGGAAAAATAATTTAGACACGCGGTCGACAAAGTAAAAAATTCAAAGATGTTTTAAAGTCTTTATACCAGAAATATCATTGGAACTTTTTTGCTGTATTTGCATTAATACTCACTGGACTACATACTTCTCAGCGGGCCTGTTTTTTCTTAGAACATGTCAGATTGTGAACATAGACATCTTAGTTTTTCAAGGGTCCCTTAAAACTGGTAGTTAACAAGGCAGACAGATGTAAAATTGTCCTAAAGGGGAGTTGCTATTACTATCTCAACTCCTTGCCTGATTAAGCTCTTAATTAGTGTAGCACTGTGTGAAATACATGGTTGTTTATTGTCTGAGCGTAAACAAGGTTGTTGAGTATCAAATCACATCTCAAATGATCAACTCTCTGTTACAAAGCTTCAGGATAGAAATGGTAGATGGCTTTTTACTCCTACAGTAATCCATTGGGAAATTAAGATGACAGCACTTTCACAGCATTATATTGCTTTGTAGTAGGGCCATCGTGTTGTTGTTGGGCTGATGTGAAATTTCATACCCTTGTTTCCATGTAGTCTTTTATTCAGACATGTTTTTCCATGTTTACTGTAGCTGAATAGTTTATGGTTGTGTGTATGTACTCCACAGCTGAATTCTCTAAACGATAAATTGAAATAGCGACGGGGGCATCTGCTAGAATTGTACCTAAAAATACAAAGTGGACATGACTCTAGTTATTTAAGAGGATAACTTGTCTGGAATGCTAAAATACATGGAGAATATTTACATTATTTAAAAATTCACACAATGAAAAACATGCACAGTCTTATTCTAAAGTCTTTTTTAATGAATTTTCCATCGTACCACAGATTATACATATTTACCAATAAATATCTTATAACAAAAGCAGAAAACATGTCATCCACTATTAACCAATATTCTCTTTTTTTTCTACCTGATTTTTCTCAACTCTGGCATACAGTACCGACATTAAATGCAAATATTGCCTCATCGTTTCAACAATTTCTAGACACCTGAGGAAACAACATGTGAAACAGCTCAAAGAAAATAAAAATAAACGTGGAAACACATGCTTTTCACATCTATAAAACACAACAAAAAAACCATGACCCAGTTCTTCCTGTTTTACATAAATAAATATTTCCAGTGTATCATAAACAATGTGCCATATAATGAACACAAGCACCAATGTTGAACCGATGTTTATTCCTAGCCTTTCTTCAAGTAACTGTCTTTTTCAAATGTTTCCTGTGTGAATAGCTGTCTTAGTACACTGTGGAAGATATCCCCCAGTTCACTGTGAATATTTACATAATGTCTTCTTTCTTATTCACCTTGCTTTAAAGTTAGGCATTCATTCTTGATGTGGAACAAAGTAGATGTAGAAAACAGTCCCAATCCAAGATCGATTTACTTCCCAGTGTTCATCAGTGGATGGAGTGTGCTCAGTGGAAAAGTCCTACAATATGGGGGAAATCTTAACAACTACTAAGCTCACAACAGATACATCTCCATGACAACGAAACAAATCAAAAACAATGAGATAACTCTGAAAAAGCACATAAAAAACCATAAACTAGGATTATTTTTGGCAATATACGACTGTGTTTCCAAGGCCTTGTATGAAGTTTCATGCATAAAACCAGGTGGTTTTGGTTCTTCACAAAACCTTTGAATCTTACTTATCCTCCAGTACAATATTGGAACAGTCCTTGAAGCGTATTACATTTTGACTGCTGAAATATATTCAACAGAGTTCTTTGGTTGTTAAAAAACATTTTCTGTCCTGCAAATGACACTATTTTATGTTGTTGGGCAGACTCCATTCAATTGGCTATTGGCAATCTGCAAAGAGAAAATGTAATTTCTTCTTGTTTCCAAGTCAAATAATAACTCTTTAATATCACACAAGGCCTACTCCACACGTACACAGTACTTTTCAATACTTTTCCTTCATTACCTAAAGCTTTAATACCCTAAAAACCAAGGGAATTGTCAATTTCCCATCTAGCGCCCGCCTCGTTAAAATAGCAAATTTACCTGCACCAATCTTTGTGCCCATGGTCTTACAGGGACGTGTGTCCAGGTGAATTCTTGGCGTCTTGCTATCTTGAGGCAGGGGGAAATGATTGCGTGATTTTGACCAACAAAAATCTGGTCTAAAGTCAATAGCGCAGCATTTCATTGTTAGTTTAACAACAAATTAGTAAAATGCGCCTAGGCTTATGCACAGCGTGCACACTCTGTGCATGTTACACACACAGGTACATGCAGCTCCACACACACATGCAAAGGATCAAAAAGATTACAAAAAAAATATTATGGTGCAAATCCTCCATCTTAATAGCAATGCTCTAAGGTACAAACGTGCCTGGCTTTTAAAGGGAATGGGAGATGACACTGATTGGTTTATTGCATGTTACGCCCAAAACACACCCATGACTTAATGAAGACACTAAGTACAACCCTTTTGAACCATGCGCCCAGTGCACAGACATTTTTTGTGCACAGACTGAAGAGTACATCATGTTTGGGGTGGGGGGTCACAAAAGGCTTGTATCATGTGGACACGACAACAGGTGTCATTACTTAGAATTCCTCATGGGGCGACAGAAACTACGCACTAAACTTTATAAAAAATACTATTGTGTAGAAAAAGTAGAATAAGTAACCGGGTCATGATTTCTAGGAAGAGACAGTGCTCATTAGTTTTTCAAATGTACAGTATGTTTTGGAGCTTTGAGCACCACCAGCCGTGTGTAACTGTTCGTATTAGAAATAGTTTAACCAATGTGAATTTTGGGGTTTGTTTTGTCTTTTTTTGTTTAGGTTGAATAAGAAATGAATGAACACTGTTGCAGTCTATTCGGATCACACCCATTCAGGATAGATCAAAGTGCGAGTTTCTGATAAGAGATTATGTTGTACTCCTTATTGATCCACCTGCTGTATTTATTTCATACCATAATACAACATGTATTGCATAATTTTGAGCTATTGAAGAGATAAATACCTAAAATAAATATGGTCATCAGTGCTGCAGAGTCCAAGGAGAATCCTGGTTGTTCACATTCAGTGCTCTAAAAGTAAGTAAAGAGAATAATTAAAAACACAGGGCCTTCAAAATATTACTACTTTCATATATTTAATATGTACGTGACGACCTTGGCTTTAAACATAATCCTTTGAATTAAAGACTTTTCACCACGATCTTGTATCCAAAATATCAGAAAGTGAAATGTCACTCTTCCTCTGTTTCTTCTCGATGAAATGTTAACATTTGATGAGTGGTCTGGCCAAATCCCTGAGATCCGAACGCCAACTGCACCCCCTTTATGGAGCTCAGATGAATCTGTAGGCTGTCAAAGGGTAAAGCATTCATTCTTTGCCTTGTGACAGTTGGAGCGGCACTTTGTTATAGTTTAACTACACACACAGAAAATCCCAGACGCATCTGGAGACTCATAACTTGTGCTCCCAGGATGCTTTGGTTCTTCTGCTCTGCCTGCAGGAATTGTTTGAATAGCTACAACTCTGCTTGGTGATAAGTCCGCAGATGGAGACGCAGGTGCTGGTTCCTGTTTTTATGTGGTTTCTGAACAACCTTGGCTTGCCAACGGTACCACATAAAAGTGTTGAGGGAGCCATCACTCTCCCAGCAGTTTGATGGATGGAAAGATAGATGGGCTGACAGATGACTACATAGGTAGCGCCGATAAGATCAGTGTCATTTTTATGTGCCAGGGAGATGAAACAGAGAGGGGGGGAAATAGAGGGAGTAGTTCAGAGAGGGCTCGATCATAAATATAACTAATTCATTTTCCTGGAGAGCAAGGCTGTAACAGAGAGAGTGTGAATGGGAGAAGGGAGAATGAGGTGTGTGCAAGTCTTCCGAAGTGTGTATGTCAATTTTGTGCTTCCTAAAAGAGAAAAAGATGGAGCCGCTGAGAAAGGTGCGTTCAAGTTGTCAGAAGAGTGAGACGAAGGGAAAATGCAAAGAGGGAGTGGGTGAGAAGAGGCTCCGAGAACATAGTGGAAAAGACAAGGAGACAAACGTACAAGAAAGAAAGCGGGGGAGTGAATGAAAACAGAGGAAGGAGGAAGGATAATCAGTGTATTATGTCCTTTAGTGAGAATGAAATGCAAAAAACTAAAAAAAGTGGCAAAGAGGAGTACAGACAACAAAGAGGGATGAGTGGGTGTACTCAAAGAGTACTCACAGATTGGCATAATGTCTTAACCTTGTGTGATTTCTGTATCTGTTGCTTTTTTTGCATCTGTTGGACCTTTTTTTCTTACATGCACACGCATTTAGGTCACACATCAGTCAGAGGTGACGAGGAGGCAGAGAGGTGACAGTCACATACATTCTCCCCTCCCACGCACGCACGCACGCAAACAAACACACACACACACACACACACACTCCTGACTCCCACTCTCTCTCAGTGTGTGCTCTTCACACACCCGGTACCCTTGTGTCCCTTATCACACTCTCTCCCATCTGCTCCTGTTTTAAAACACCCTCAGCGCACAAACATTTTAGTCAGTGTGGCAGAAAGTGTCTGTGCTGTGAAATCCCATTTGTCAAACGGTCCACTTTCACAATCCCACCAAACACTGCTGTAGCTGTTGGTAATGAACATAAGTGTTCCATGCCAAGCCAGAGCTCCCATTCCTAGGGGTTAATAATATCGGGCATCAGCCATCAAAGTTTCTTCAAAATACTGTTCTTCAATTATGAATAATGTAGTTATACAATATTAATGCTTAAAATGGTGTTACTAGAACACGAGGGACAAACTGTACTGTATGTTGCCTTATTTTATGTTTTCATAGTTCTTTCTCCATAACAATGGCACACTTAGACAACACAGAGAATGGAAGTGGAATGAAATTGCATATATAGACCGAGCAGCCACCAGTGCTGAAGTTGGCCTACATCATTTTCTGTTATATCCTATTCAGCATTCACATCACATTCAATAAAAATCTAATGCATATCGATAATAACTTGTGTCCTCTTCAATAGCCCATTGATAATGAATTAGTTAAATGGCATGACTAATGTGCATTTGCGGACTAGTAATGGGATCGTCAGAGTTAAGGGACACGCACATAGGCCAATCCGGTCCAACTCGGCCTCCCACGTCCTATCGTCCTGTCCAATGATCGCCACCCACGTACTGACGTCTCCCATTGTTTGGACTGGCACGATAAAAACCTGAAGCCGGCACTCTTTAGAATGCATGAAAGCAACTCCTGGGGGCAAATTCACCAATGCGTGAAGGAGAGAGAAGGGAGATGAAAGCATGGAGGGATGGAGATGAGGGGAAACGGAAAGAAAGGAGAGTAGTAAAGCTAATGGCTTTATGGCGACAGTGATAATCAGGCCGGCTGAAAATCATTTCATCTCACACAGAGTTGAAGGGATGCTGGGACATGGAATAAAGCCGGTTTTCAGTGTTGCGTTTAGCAGCCATGGTGTAGACACATATGTCAGTGTCTGTTTATATATGCATAATGCATGCATTTCTGTACATTTATACATAAAAGGGAATGAAGTTTAGGACTGGGTGGACTGTATGTGATTTATAGTTACATATGTGACTCATTCTGTATGTTTAAAGACGTCCTTGAAGTTATCTTTACACACTAACATACAGTCTCACATACAGTATATATGCAAAAATTGCCAGCCAACCTCAGGGGCGGAGATAGCACTGAGGCATGAAAAGTCTGAAATGGCTCCCTCATATCAGACCGCACAATTAGGCCTGCCATTGCAGTGCTTTTGCCCTGGAGTCAATTGTGGCACAATACAGAGCTCTGCTTGGATAGATTCCTCAAGGCGTATACTCTCCATGGGTCTGAATACTGCTGCAGCCCACTAACTGTATTGTGTGTGTGTGTGTGTGTGTGTCTTGTGTGTGTCGTGTGACCAGCTGGTGCACACGTGTTGAAGTAGCAGGGTCATTCACCCTCATGCATAGTGCCTTTTTGTTCTCTTCCCTCTCTCGCTCTCTCTTGGTTTTGTGCACATATTCACAAACAAACAAATGAGGCTTTACACTGACATTTGAGCCACACTAAATTGCCGGCTCTCGTGAGACATCCACGGGCAGGGCTTCTCCCTGATGGGCTTTTCTTCCACAATCCTGTGCAGCCAGAAGAGTCTGTGAGGAGAGATTCATCGGCAGTAATCACCCTATACAACACAAGATTTCCAATAGACCTACATCCAGGCAATCCAGCTTTATGGAAACCCAAGAGGGTCTTACATTCTCCACACTGAGATTTTACATTCTCACAACTTTACCTGCCATCACAGACGAAAAACAGGGAAATTTAAAACTTCATTAAACCCAACCCCCCTCCCTCCAGAATAGGGCCATTTCTGTCCCTGATTCTTTTCCTCTTTCCAGTGTAAGCTTGGGCTTCTTTGAAAATGAGGTGAATCCATCACACTTTCTGCAGCAATGCCTTGGTCCTCTTTCTGGTAGAGAACACACAGTAGAGGCAGAGAGACGGGGCGCAAAGAGAATGTCTTGACAATTTCTATTTTTTTTATGTTACTTTTTCATCTGACCTGGCAGTGTGCCCCTTCACGCAGAATAATAGGAGCTAAAGCCATTCTCTTTTTGCCGAGCCATCAGTGAGCCATGGAGAGCCGGGGGAAGAGGAAGTGATTTCCATGTTAATGGGAACCTTCCCGGCAGCGTCAAAAACTTTCCCTTCTTTCCTTGCTTCTATTACTCCTTTCTCGCTTCCTGTCTGTTTTGTGCACACCTACCTTTACCTGCTGTCGTCCCCCAAGCACTCAATTCTCCCACTGTTGTCTTGCAATGTTACCTTTCACCTCTCAGCCTCTGTTTACTTCTTCTTTCTTCCTCTCCTCTCGCACTCTCTTTTTCTCTCTGTCTAGCTTGATGAATGGAGTCGCTGGACTGTGAGCGGCACATCCTTAGCGGGGTGTGGCGGTTCTATTGCTGCACCTCACTGTGTGTTTGGGGAGTTTTTGGGGTGTTTTTATTTCACTTAGCCTGCCTCTCATGTTGGTATACACACGTGCAAATCCTGTTTCAAACTGGAGCCCATGAGAATGGATGCTTTGAAAGAAGTTGGACAGAAAACAACTCCTTTATCCCCTGCCACTGATGTCCACTCAGCTGAACATTACAATCCCCACCTAACACTCTGAGGTTCCCTGAGCAGCCAACTGAGAATGCTCCCTGAGGTCTTTCCATCCCCTCCTGCCCTCTCTGCACTCTTGAACCTATTCTCCCTGGGCTCCCTTAAAACATGGCTGGAAATGGTCCAGCATGTCATCTCTTCTGAGATATGCTTAGTAGTTCCATCCACTATACAGAAAAACGGCAGTGGGTAAACTACTCTACCGGTAAATGAATCGCATCTGTCCTGCATTTTCATTCCTTATACATAAAGTCTGGCAAGACCAGAGTGAGCGCTGCTCTAAAAGTTTACGACATTGTTATAAATCATCAATATACTTCAACATATTGGGTAAACAGATGATCATTCTGTGAGGGGAATATGTATAAAGTATAATTTTTGGGGATGCACAAAGACAGACCTGATGCTAAGATGGACCCCGCAGTGCCTTGCAGGAATCTGAGGCTTCCAGCTGTTTTAAACAAGTTACAAATAAGCAGAAATGTCTGAGAGAAGGCCTGTCCTGAATATAACCTTATATCGTGGCTTGGAGGAGTAAACAAACTATTCATTGTTGCAGCGACTTGTAGGGGGGAGAAAACACATCCATACTCTGGCTTCAAATAAAAATGTCTGCCTAGATTGTTTCTATAAGTAGTGTTTTTCTCTCCGGCAACATTGTTGAAAGCTGTGCACCTGCATTGTTTTTCCAGAGCTGTACGAAGGCTCCCATGTGGTTTAGCATGTTGTAACTGCTGCACTTGCAATTATGGGTTCAATTCTCACAAGGCCCATTTTGCTGCAGTGCATGAATGCAGAGCATGCCGCTTTGCATAAAACACGCTAAATGGCACAGAGGGGATGGCTAGTTTCCAAAAGTAATATGTTACACATAAACTGCTTTGAATCTATTTATCTATATCAATGCAAGTTACGTATTTATTCAACTCACAATCTGTACATTTATATTCATGGTGTTCTCAACATCTGACAGCATTGTCTGATGTTAGTTTAAGAATTATAAAATGATGGAAATCAGACTCTGCATCAATTTTGGAAGGGCTTCAGCCCCGAAAGTTTTGAGTGTAGCCCCGAATGTATTTAGAAAAGTTGACTGACAAAATGAAACCGGACAATAGCCTATGTAAACCCCCAAAATCATAAGTTGCCTTATTTCATTGTGCATCAGGTAATTATTTAGACATGCTGCGGCAGATGTGACGCATTTGTGCTCCGTGTATTTCTGTCATAGTTTCGGTTTTCCAGAGCAAAGTAAGCCACTTATCTAAACTGTCTCATTAAGAGACAAGTGTGTCAGAAGGTCTGAGGTCTACCATATCAGCAGAGCATTCACGTGATTATTATTGTAATAGCCTATTATAACTTTCATTTTTCTCAAAATATCACAACTCCTCCAAATCTCAGAGAACACAGATGTGATGAGTTATATTTTGAATGTGCACAAAGTTTTAAACATGAGCAGAAATCTTGCTCAAACACATCTGGAATTTTACAGTCCAGGGATTTATTAATATATTAAAATGAATAATGTATCACTGAGTAATAATAATTGTCATATGCACAATTAAGGAGGTTACATCCCCAACAAAAGACACAAAAGAGGGAGAGTAAATTAGGCCTAGACTACATGTGTTCTGACTCAGATATAATTAGAAAAGGCACTCCAAAGGAGAATAAATAGTGGAAAGCCATACAGAACTAGCAGGATTACTATATAATTACAATATATTCCATAGTTTTTATATTTGTAATAAAAATAAAGATATTTCCAACATACATTGATTCAGAAAAAGGTAGAAATAGGGGCATCAAAATTCACCAGAATAGAGGAAATTAAGTGTTTTATGCTCAAAATGTTCCCCTCTGACCCCGAACATCATAGGTCACCACAGAAATCTGGAGGAAAAACCTTGGCCTTTGGTTTGCCAAGCCAGTTTTGATTAGGCCAAATGTTGGTGCTATTTAACTAACGTCTACAAACTGGGCAGCTAAATTAAGCATGTACTGGTTATTACCAAGCTGGGCAAGCCAATCCCCGTTTTGCATTGCATTCAGTTTAGTTAAGTGGTCCGGGCTAAGCCCCGAACCATAAGTCCTAGAAATGCCCTTGATGACATTTACAATAAAAACACCAATTTGACGTAACTCTCCTGGGTAGCAATTAACCAATTATTTAGACACGACTAAACAACTTTTGAACGTACACATGTTCCACCAAAACAAGTTCTTTCCCCAGGCTATATTGCAGTGGCACCATGGTTCCACTCGGCACTTAGCACAATGTGGATTGGTTTAAAGAAATGCCAATAAACCAGAGCATGTTTTTTTCTCCCCTCTCGAAATGCTGTGTGGACTAGCCAGGCCCTCCTCCGCAGGGCTGGGGAGGAAGGTCTGGCAGACTGACTAGGTTAGTGTGCCTCTACAGCCGTAGAAGTTAGCCTAAACTACAAGTTATCATAAATGATATTGTGCAGCTCAGAGTGTCGTCCTCAGAGAACAGAGCAGTCATTGGTGCTGTAGGAAGTCCTACTCTGAGGTATGAGTGTTTTATAGTCCTAGGTTAACTTTCAGCGTGAATCCTGGGGGTAACTCTGAGACGCTTGATAGATGCGGACCCTGATTGCATTTCCCAAACCCACTGGCATCACATAATGTATTTAATCAGTGTAAATCACTTTACACAAACAAGCTTGCAAGATTATTCAATGTAGGTCTCGTCCAGTTCTTTTTGGTCTTTCTATTCCAACTTCTCCTTCTTTAAAACGTCACAGTGTTGTCATATATTGATGCCTATTTATCTCAATAGGAAACCTTTCTCACCAGTGAATGCATGGCAGGTTGCAGACTTTAGCCACCTTGTGCTTAATAACCCTGACCTCTGGATTTGCATGCTCTGCACCAGCACATTCTAGGGGGAAAATTGAGCGTTTGATTCCTAAAATGGTTTTGACTAATTCCATCTAGCTCCAACGCTAGGGTTGTGGTTGCACAGAGCAATAATGATTGCGGCGATATCTTAAACAATTGAGTAATAGGCAATAGTTTCCAATAATTGTTATTCTCTAATTAAGTTTTACATCTTCTGAGCCCAAAGAGGAGATGGAGGAAATGAAATGAAAGGAGGAACTAATTAAAATGGAGGTGGCTAATACCAGCATGCTTTTTATCTTTTTATTTTCTCTATCCCTCTGTTTCTCTCACTCTGTATTAATATTTCATCTAAAATTCAGTTCTTTCTGCTTCAACAGACAGTAAAATCACTGCTGGAAACATTGCTCTCAGTCACATCTCTCTCTCTGTCTTTTTCTCCGTCTCACTCACAGTCCTCCTTCGTCCGTAATTCTCCCCCTTTTTTTTACTTCCCTTAAGCTCTCGCTGTTCTTTTCTTTGTTTCTCTCGCATAATATGTTGCAAGTGGAAGCGAACTTCAGCGGCATGTCTAACTGGTTTGAGCCAGCCACAAACTGTGCTTTCCCGTCAGTCATTCATCCAGCCAACCAGCCAACCAGCCAGCCAGTCAGCATGCCACATTGTCATGTTATCAGTGAGCTCTAGACTCAGTCAATGTAAAGCTTTTTAGCCACTTGATATCACAAAAGCTTTACCTTGCTGCTGGATTTCCATTATTTTTAATTGAATATACAGTACAGTACTTGACTTCTAAGACTATTTCGATGAAGCTGTTGCAAGAAGCCTCATTATATAAGTTCATTTCTGCTTTTCTTTATCCTTAACCTGAAAGGAGCCGCCGTTGATTCAGCATTGACGTGGAGTGGCAGATTCCACATTGTTAAGCAGTGTTTGCACATGGGCACCTGGGTGGGCGCACACCAGCATGCAAGTACATGCATTTATTTACTAATGGACTAATCCTCATACACACATGCACACACACACACACACACACACACACACACACACACACACACACACACACACACACACTCAGGCATCCTCCTACTCCATATGGCATTAGAACAGAGCTGAGTAATGGCTAATGGCCTGCCTCTATACCTCTACACAAGGCAAGTTAAACAGCAACATGGAGTGTTTTATGCCGCTTGCCCTGGAGCCTGTAAAGAAATAATATCCACCCTGTTTTATTATTAACCCCATGAGCACCGAGATAGAAGGCCTCACTTTCACTTTGAATGCATGCAGTAGGATTTAACCCTGTAGTTGCTTGCGAAGAATAAAAATTCTGCCTATACAGCAAACACCGTTTCCATCTCTCCATCCCTGTCTCAGCTATCCCCCTTCTCTCTGCCTCTAACACTCATGATGATGCCTAAATCACACTCTCTCTCCCTTGATCCTCCCTTCCGTCTCTAGCCTTTTCCCTTAAGCCCTCTTGAGTATGAGTGCCTGTGTGATGGACTCTCCCTAAACGGATGCAGATTTTATTCAGGCTATTTTCAAAATCAGTGTGTGCGCTTTAGCCAACTAGACATTATTTTAATGACTTCCCAAACTCGACGCCTTCCACCACCACTACCACCATGAGTAAACACTCTGCCTCTGCTTCAGATAAGACACGGCCGAGTCACGTACTTGAGTCATATTTTTTATTTCCTCTCCTCACCTCTCCTCCGAGTGCTTTTATAGCACAGGCCCTTGTCCACACTTGTCTTCAAAAACTGGTCTCCTGCAGGTTTTTCCCCTTCTGCATTTCTCTCTTCCCATTCTTTCTATCCCTCTCATGTTGCATCTTTAATTTCACATGTATCCGTCCTTTTACAGTTGCCCCCTGCCTCCCTCCTATTTTTGATTATCCCAGTCCCCCTCACTTCTCCATACAGGAGTATGTCAATTTAAGTTCTTTTTCTGCACATTTAAACCTGAATTAAACTACCCCGCCAATAAATATTCACCACCTGTCATTTCACTACATTTCTAACTAATCCTTCTGCCAGCATGGCACTATTCATCCGATCACTGCAAAAACAGGCAGTCCCTGGCCAATTGTTCAAATAACCGTCCCTTAGTGTATCATGGGGAATCAGAGCAGGCCGACATGAACTAGAACAAAGAATCATGCAGACAGTGTCTTCCTGTCTGTGAAGTACTGTAGTGCCCAAGTACAGCACAGGAGGGCTTTCGATCTTCTCACCGTGGGGCAATTATGGCCAGCTCAGCAGGTAGCACCTATATTAGTGAGACATGAAGCATTGAACCAGCGCACCCATGCTGTTTCTCCTCAGCCCACTCTAATGACTTTGCCTGCGCGAACAAAGGCACAGGACCAATCCCAGCCAGTCTCTATTTTCATCTGACGTGTCATCTTATCAGAGGCCTGTGCTGCTTTTTGAGCTTCTTTATGTGCAGAATGAGGTGGGAATCTCTCCTCGTAATTCAACTTTTCACTACCCCCCCCCCTCCCCTGTTGGATTCCCCTTTTTCTTTCCCCCCCCTAGTCCATCACAGGTGGGAATGATGTATGATTTGTGTTGCCAGCTGCTCTCCTGTGTGAGCAGAAAGCTGATAATGAGTAAGTCTAGCCTACTTTGCCAGCATCACACCCCCTTTGTCACTCTCCTTGTGAGCACTCCCTGTGTGTGGCAAGTGTGTACAAGTGAGAGCGAGGCTGGAGCTCTTCACTCTGCTGTTGTGTGTGTGTGTGTGTATGATAGGGAAAGCCCATTACAGGGGCTGTCGTGCCGGCGTAAGCATGCATTGGCTAGTTTCGCCGTACAATAGCACAGATCAATAGAAACCGCAGTCTCTAACTGGTAAATAACTTTTCTAATTTGCTGTCTCATTAGCAATGTCGCTGTTTATGTTCGAGTCTTTGTCTCAGCCTTCTGGTGCTGCGTCAGTCCCAGATGGTAGGCATGGTAGTCACGCCACATAAACTGGGACTTTGTGTAGAATTATTGGCACATGCTATCCCTTCTTGGGCAGACCCCTGCATAGTCACGTGGGGGTTGGCATACTCTGTCATATATTTACTCAAGAGATTACTGTGTGACACATGCTTTCTTATGTTTTATCATTTAGTACAAATTAAGTTTATACAATAACGTGCGTGGGCCCAATAATCTTTTCTTTTAGCATGTAGTACAAGAAATATACATCCAGTTGTGAACATCTCAGACTTTGGAACCTGGCTGCAGGGATTTGCTCCCATCCAGCAACAAGAGCATCAGTGAGGTTGGACAGGTCTCTGAACAGTTTCTTCCAAACTGAACCAAGTAAATCATTTCTTCATGGATCTGGCTTTGTGCAGGGAGCATTGTCATGTTGAGAAAAGAAAAGCGTCAAACACAAACTCTTGCCACAACGTTGGCTAACCCAACATTCTCACTCCAAACTTGTAAAATACCGAACCTTGGACAGTGGAAGACGCAAAAAGCAACCTTCAGCGTGTGTGTAGAACGCACCAGGCAGAGCAGGGGAGGGTGGTTTGGGTGGTGGGTCAAACAACACAGGAATTTCACCCTGTAGACCAGAGTTTGTGTCCCACGTGTCACTTTGCCTAAAATGTTGCTTTCTTCTTTTACTACTTTCTTGTCCTGCGTGTCACGGAAACTATACTTTTTATAAGCCCAGCCAAGATCTTTTCCTAAACTTTACTGCATCAAAAGTGACACCAATAGTCCCGACCAAGCTTGTAAAGTGCGTAAATCATTTATTTATGGATCTGGCGCGTTTAGAAATGATGCTAAAGGAGACTGTAGCATCAATAACAACGCCAAGTACGCAATGGAAGCCCACTTTTGTCTAAAACATCATTGTATAATGTAGCATTAACATTTCCTTTCATTGAAAACGTATGTCTGTGTACAAGCCAGGATTATGTTCCCCAGCAACAGTTCCTCTAGTGAAGAAGTGGTCTATTCAACTTGGGTTTTCTCATTATGCTGGTAAAACATTACAATTCTACCAGAACATATTTGCTGTTGCAAATTAAAAGTGTGTAAGCGTAATATTTATGAGACAGAGTTGCATGAAAATGGTCTCTTACAAATTATTTGCACTTCAGCCGATTGATCAAGCTGAAAACAAAACATGTGGTGTTTGTAATCTCTCTTAAGAACTGGAGGCAATTTTTCAAATATGAGAGTGTAGGGAATTTGACTGGAAGAAGTGTAGGAAAGTATTCACAGAGAGCAATAAGGTTCTAGGTTCTTTATTTGTCATGTGCACAACAAATACAGACGTATTTGTTGACTAGATTAAAAATGTGAGGCTTCAGGCACATCCAAAAATACTCATTAAATAACTAAAAACAGAAAATCATGCAAGTAAAAACTAAATGTGACAAAATATAGTGCAAGTTAAAATATACATGTAGGTCTAAAATAAAAATGGAGTAAACAGTGATAATTTTGTAAGCGGTATTGAAAAATGGATACAACTGAATGTAAAAGGAATGTAGTAATGTATACAGTGTATACTTTACAGTTGTGAAACAGTAGTAACGTATACAGTGCTGCTCATGAGTTTAGGAACCCATGCTAAAGTTGACACTAAAAAGAGGAATACATTGATCTTAATGCCTTAATAAAAAAAAAAATTAAAAAAGCCAACCTTTAAGGATACCAATTTTCTTTGTGAATGAATAATGTATCGTAAATAAATAAAAATACAGCGGGCTTAAGTATTATATACACACCCCTATGTTAAATTCCCATAGAAGCAGGCAGATTTCTATTATTTACTACCAGTTATTTCATAGATGAGGATACTATGCATCCTGGTAAAGTTCCCTTGGGCCTTTGGAATTAAAATAGCCCCCCATCATCACATACCCTTCACCATACCTAGAGATTGGCATGGCTTTATTTCAGTTTGATTTGCATTAAGAGATGATTTTATGGAAATTACCCCATGCCAATCTCTAATTATGGTGAAGGGTATGTGATGATGTGGGGCCCCATGTATTTTAAGGAAGAACATTTATTTATTCACCATACATTATTCATTCACAGAGACAATTGGTGTCATTAAAGGTTGAATTTTTCCAATTTTTTTTTGAATTAAGGCATTAAGATCAAGATGATTTTTTTATTCCTCTTTTTAAGTTAACTTTAGCACGAGTTTTTAAACTTATGAGCAGCATTGAATAAAGGTAAAGTGACATTTTAAAGGTAAAGTGACATACAGTGAGCTCAGAGCTCAAGCGTTAAAGCTGAGCCTGGTGATGCAGGACCGGACGCTACAGGGGTAGGTTATGTTAGGTTAGGTATGCTGGGTGTAATAAAAAAAGTGAGTTAAATTATTCCATGCAAATTCCCTCCTTCTGGAGTTCACAGACTACTTTTAAGTAACCTTAAATTACTAGTTCCAGTTTTGTTTCTTATCTAAAAGTAGTAGTCTATGAGTTATGGTAAGTGCACTGAAACCAGCCATCACTTCCTGGACATTACACTTTAAGCAATGGGAAACCTGCTCGAGAGCATCTAGTGTAACCCCCTGAGTAAATAGCAGAAGAGGGAGAGGAGGAGGAGGAGGAGCAGAAGGAAGAGGAGGAGGAGGAGCAGCAGGAGGAGGAGGAAGCACTTGTTCACCAGGAGGTAAATGAGATAAAGTAAAGAAAAGTGGGTAAAGAGCAGCCTGGAGAGCAGTATATGATAATGTGGCCAATTCATGGCCCTTTAGAGCCATAAGGACAGCAGTGAGCGTAATGCTACTGTCACTCTCACTGCTTGTGATGTGTGCAAAGGAAATACTGTGGCAGTAGCTATAGCAGCTAAACACTTAAGCACATTTAACAAATCCCAATCAAATGTCAGTGGGGAATTTGTGTTATTTGTGCTGTAATGTAATCATCATTGAGAAACAGCTGGCAAAAATCTCACAGCCATTACAGCATCAGCCAGAAAATGGAAACACTAATAAATGAATAATACATTTGATTTATGTTGTATTTTCCAGAAGAGAGTCAATCAAAGCCAATCAAGTAAACATGGAGATCATAGCTGGGAAACAGCATTATTACAAAGGGTAACTTATTGAAGAATGATAAACATTATCAAGAATGATATCATCTTCATCAGGAGGGAATTTGTTCTAATCCCATCAAATCTATCTTGGCTGTTGTAATTTTAGAGATTTGTCCATGCAAATATACTGACTCTTATCACCACAGCAATAACATGCTGATTCCTAATTTGATAACTGTTTGTCAACTGGGGAAATGACAGGGTTACCGATTATTCCCTTCTGTCATATCTATTTATATTCGTGAACTCCTTCTCCTGATCCAGTATTAAGTCATTATTCCACAGATGTTCTTATTGCAAGGGTGACACTTTGTTTCGTCAGTGATAATTTGAAGTGGTATTCAGTTTTTGCAGTCAATGTTCTGTACGGACAATAGAGCCAATACCTGGAAGTGACCTTTTAGACAAGAAGTAAAAGAATCAAGGACAGCATTCAGTTTTATATGCTCTAGTTAACTCTACATGTACTTTGTAATATTCTAAAAAGTGGTTGTCAAACAGTTAATTTAACCTTTTAAAAAAATGAGGTGATTTGAAGGATTAGAAAACGACAGCATTAGTCTTTTAGTCAAACACTCATAAATTCAGTGTTTTCCTGACTTGTGACCTCTTCTGGTAAGCAAATTGTGAATAAAATGTGAATAAAATGTAAATAAAAACGTGAGTAAAACATGATTTAAAAAATGTGTAAAACGTGAGTAAATTGCAGCCCTGTACAGGTGACAGATCAGCAAAATGAGAAATGATCTTTGTGATGGAAGGCACAGACAAATAACCTGGTTCACGTTGTAGGACTTGTTGGTGTGAGAAACCCTTGAGTTGCTTTTAAAAATAATTAGGACTTTACCTGCTGGGTGATAACTTTGTTTGGTGATGCCACTCTGAATTGTGAACCGTAATCCTGATCCTCAAAGTGAAACAACCTTGTCTCGCTGTGATGTTGTCAGATTTACAGAATTCATATGAGTGTTGACCCAGATACCGTCTTGTTTAAGTGCTGGCTATCTTTTATTCTGTCAACCCAATGTGTTTGTGCAGCGTTGTTCTCTCTCGCATTTACAGGTCTATCTGATTGCCTTAGCTTCAGCTCCAGATAACAGCTCTGTTTGAATGAGCCTGTCTGTTCTGTGTGCAAGCCAAATGGTTAGATCTTACCCTTTCCCTCGCTCATTTTCTATCTTCCCTACCATACATATTCTTGTAAGTGCAGCTGGTGGCAGCTGTGTCCCTGTGTGTGTTAGATTCAACTAAAGTGGTAGGTGGATATTTGAAGTTATGAGTGCATGTGTGCTTTTTATTCAGCAGTGCGAGTTCACAGATGTTCTCCCTATACACATCCCATAGGTGTATCGGGTGAATCATAAGAGAAATGTAATGTGTGTACCCCAATGTATGTAAACTGCAAAGCCAGCAGAAGGACTCTAATAATGTGCTGCTTTAATGGGCCAAGCATAAAAGTAAAACCAGCATGTTTAAATCTGATGGCAGCGGACATGAAAGAGCCTGTTATCTTGATTAATTCTTGTTAGCAGAAGGAAGGAATGCATGACTCAGAGACTAAAAAGTGTATGTTTGTGATGATGATTAGTTGGCTCATGTTGTCAAGTTCAAATGTCTTTTCATAGCTGTAATCTTCGCTTTTTCTTTATCTCGGTTCCTTCAGTGTTGTTCTTTTAATTTAGTTATCTTTTTACAGCAGGTTTTCTGGCCATAGTTCTTCCTGGCTTTTAATACCATCTCTATGCCGAGCGCTTAAACACACATTCTGCCTTTCTCTTCTTTTACTGTATCTCTCTCCTTCATCCTCTCAGTTCTGTTTAATTAAATGCCGCCTTATCTCAATGAAATATTGAAAACAATTTGCTCAGCACAGGTGGAAAACAGCTATTTGAAATAAAAGGTCCAAAAGACAAAATCAAATGTTCAATGTTTACGTTTAAGTGTATCAGCGCTAATGAAATGACAAAGATGGCTTCCTTAATATGTGCTGTTGTCACGTGTCTCTCCCAGGTATGTGGTCCTTCTCCGTTTCCGAGCTGGCCATCCCGGGGGGCTGAGATAGGGCGCATCTCGGCGGCCGACGCCGACCTTGGCGAGAATGCTAAGCTGGAGTATACCATCCTGGAGGGGGAGACCGGGGAAACATTCAACATCACCGGAGTGAACCAAGAGGCGGTCATAACGCTGAACAAGGTGAGGGGAAGATGACAGAGACAGTGGGATGGACAGAGGGGGAGGGGTTGAAAAAGAGTTGGTATGATAGGCAGGGAGGAACAGAAGAACAGGGGAGGACAGAACGGACATTAAGATGTCATGAGAATGAAATATGACTATGATGGGGGCAGCACATATTCACATATTTGCTCGTGACGTCACGCTCTGCTCGCGTGAATTATGAACATCATGACGGCGAAAGAGCTATGCTGTAGACAGGTTGTTGTTGTGTTGTGCAGTGGGCTGTGCCATCAATTACAAAGTTGCATTGGCACACCCAGTGAACAACGGTATGTGGGTAGCCACGGCTGACCATGTCCTCTAAAAACATAAGCTACATGTTATATAAATAAAGTAAATAATATATGTAATACAGAACAAACCCTAGATTGATGTCTTACATTTGCCATTATGAGGTACCTCCCCTTGCCGTGAGTGTACCATCGTGTACCTGTAACCCAGCCAGCTACAAAGAACTGGTAAGCTTCCAGACTGACAGATCAGCACCAGTGTATGGGGATACCCCGTTAACAACATAGTGGTACAAATCGTGTGGACTGAACTCGGACAGACTCTGCAATGTCATCCTGCTATCTCCAACTTCTCCAAATACCACTCTTTGTGAGCACCTACCAGATGCCCTACCTCGACTGGTAATGGCACGACAACTTGTTCAGTAGAAGAAGCCATAAATAAGACAGTTAATTTGTGTTATTTATTTATAACTGATTGAAACTAATGAAACTAGGAGAGGAGATGACATAAGAGGAGTTTTGTTTTGTCTGTGTTGCCTAAGCACATTATACTGTATACTGTATACAAAAACACTGTGTAAGCCTAAAAGATTTGACGTGATTCATCTCTCAGCAGCCTTTTCAGTGAGAATTTTTTAACAAGTGATCTATATTCAGCTCACCTGCTCTTCTTCTTTGACTCTAATGAGATAAGACTGGTGTAATGGGTTTCTGACAAATGAATTTCCTTCTTGATTCACTAAGAGCCAGCCTCCTTTTTTAAAATCAATATTTCCATCTGTTTAAGCAAACATAATGAAGCATCCACACAAAACTCAATCAAAGCATTACACATCCAGATGCAAATGTTTGTGGCAGCTGAGTTGAGTGTTATTTGTAGCTGCAGAATGTTTTGACCAGTGTTAAGGCGTTTTGACTGTTGCCTTTCAGCAAAGGTTTTCCATGCGGACCATTTGCACGTACAGACAGATCAATGAAGCGCTGCCTTTCCATCCTGAGTCCAGCTGGCTCATGGTTCCCTTTAGTGTAATAATAGATGATTTCAATTTCAAACATTCCCCTAAGCTGCCAGTCATCTCCAATAATCACATCTATATTGGAAAATATGTGTGCACGGTGGGGGGCAACACCCACTCATTAGCAGTATGGCTTGTAACATATATATATATATATATATATATATATATATATATATATATATATATATATATATACATATGTGTCTGTCTCATGGCAAGGACGTAGGCCTCTGCGCTCACATGTAATGTAGACTTAAGAGGGGCCATGTGAGAGGCATGTTGGAGATATTATGCTTTCATTTCAAATGAGCCCTACAGAAGTTCCTCACTTGACACTTCAATAATAATACATATGTGTCTCCATGCCGTCAGCCACCTCTCTGATCTAGGGGATGACAGCCATTAGAGTGTGTGCTGTGTACTTGTTGTGTATTCTTTGTAATATGCACTACACAGGGTGTTATAGTATATGCATTTCAATGCAAGAGTGTGTTCACACATTTGTGTATGCTTCAGAACATGTTTGTGTATTATGATGAGATTGATCTACTTGACTTTATTAAAGCATAAGGCTTCTCATAAATGGACTGAAAGCAACAGGCAGTGTGGGGAAGGCAGAGAGTACTGTTGACAATAAGAAAAACGCAAAATATTGGCACCCATATCATTCAAATGTAAAATATTGGTAATTTTTCCAGAACTGATATGATTAATGTTTGTAATAGCATGAATTAAAGTGCATGACAAAATACTGACAATGCCCGTTACAATGTCCCAAAGACCAGGGTGGCGTTTTCCTATTTCTGGTTTTGTCCAAAACCCCACCCCGCAAAATCCAGAAAAGCAGTATATCCCTACACTTGAAGGAAGTTTTACATTTTTCAGACAACTCAACTAAGCTGAAGAAAAGTCTCCAAACTAGTATGCCCATAATAGTATTTTAAAACTCATCAAATATGGTCTTAAAGTTTCTGAAATGTTTCCGCTTGTTTTTGAGAATAGAGACAATCTGCAGAAAATAACAGCTTTTTCTATTCAAAGCCTATATAAGTGAAGCTGTGAGTTTGGGGTATTTTTACTGGTGAGTGCACACTGGTGTGTTCTCAAAGTCAGATAGCCAATGCATACTTTGTGTGTGTGTGTGTGTGTGTGTGTGTGTGTGTGTGTGTGTGTGAATTCATCACTATGCTAGTTCTCAGCCTTGGGGTTTGTAAGATTCGTTAAAACCACCCGCACCTGGAGGTGGTGTGTTGAGCAGGATTTCCAAGCCCACTATGAGCTCCTTTGAAGAGAAGCAGAGAGGCAGGGAGAGGACTGGATACGGTAAGAGATGCAAGAATAAAGAAATGGCAAGGCAAGGACCCAGGAATGAGAGGAACGAGTAGGGATGGAGAAGGACAGAGAAGATGGAAGCACTGAGGGAGGAGAGTTAAAATGAGGTCCTGTGAGGCATTGACAGCGGAGAGTGCAGTATAACAAGGAAGTAAGAGCATGAAGGAACCAGAGAGAAGAATGCAAAGAGAGAGGGAGAGAAAGATGCAGAGACAGCAAGAGCTGTGAAATCAGTGACATACATTAGCACAGCTAGAGACTGAATGGCACAGGGAGGTAGACATACCCATCCAGTAGGACAGGAGCAGGGAGAGTTAAAACGGAGAAGAAAAAAACTTAGAGATAGGGAGGGAGCAGAAGTGAGAGAAACAGCAACCTGCTGTGTGTAAAAGGAGAGTCGATCAATTCAACATGTGCTGGGCGCCTGGCAAAATAGGCAGGAAAATATGTAAACAAACACAGTAAACATCTCCCACCCGCAGTATTCCTCCCACCAGATTCAGCCACAGTGATCTCAAAGACACAGACAAAAGACACAAGTATTACAACATGGCCTCCTTCATGCTGTTCTGTGTTGCTTTAATCCCTCTACAAAGGTACCGAGAGACGCAGATAAATAGATTAGACCAGCGTTACTTCTATGGGTGAAAGATTAGATAAATGAAGACTCACAGGTTACATGTGGATTCAATTTGGATGCTTTCAAGCTAAGTTGAACATATATTGAGCACATATGCTGCAAGGCACCATTTTAGAAATCAACTGTAGCTCTATAGCAGTATTGGGATTATATGGGAAGGTGGGTGTGCTACAGAAAACTCAACACAACACAAGTAGAAAAAGATCCGACTTGAAAATGTTAAAAATGGCTTTAGCCTTGCAGGAAATCCACACAGGACTAATAAAAAAACATGTAATATAGGCTACAACTAACGTAAACTTAGCGCCAAGCTCCCCCTCAGCTTCCACTCTGTGACACAGAACAAAAAAACACAATAAAAAAGCATTTTTTTAATGCTTGCATAAATGTTTAGGTGTGTTAATATTTAAACATGCCCCAGCAGCTATTTTCCAGAGGCAGAAGCCTATGAAACTGTGAAAAATTTGAACAAGGGAACCAGATGATCTGTGTGGCCCCGGAGAAGGAGAGATTTCCGATCGGAACAATTTGTGTTCCAGTAGAGTCGGCCTTGACCTTGCTGGTCATCTCACTGATGTGGGTTGAATCTCTTTAACCCTTGACCTAAGATGCACACTCCCTCACACAGGCAGCAACAGATAACGGAGAAGCACACCTACACAAGCCAATAAACCACAGAGAGAGATATCTACAGAGGCACACATCAGTATAACTCACTTGACCTTGCGGCTCTGTGTTTAAACTGTAGGGAACGAAGGAGAAAGAGCTGCAAAGAGGCGTGATTCCTCATTTGAGACAGAGAGGCATGCTGCGGTGCTCGTCCTCACCCCAGAATGGTGTGTCAGATGATGGGAGGTGGGTTAGTGGAGGGGGGAGTACGTAATGACAAAATGGAGGAGAAGGCAGACAGAGAGAATCAGACAGATGAAGATGAAGAAGACTGTGGGAGACATGCAGATGAGCAGAGGGAGAAAGAGAACACGGTAAAGGCATGGAAAGAAAGGCGAGGGCTCGGCGGATGACACGCAAGAGAAGCTGGGTCATTAACAGCCTGCAAGTCAGGGTGCCGACTGAAGCTGCCTGCTGCTTATCACTGCTTATTTACTGTGAGCCCCACAGAGACCCCCAGCAATAAAAAGATTTCTCTCCTTCTCCCATTCTCCCTCTATCTCCCCTCTCCCATCCCCACCCTCACCCCTTCTCATCATCAGCCGCTGTCTCTCTGCATTTTGTTTCTCTCTCTCTCTCTCTCTCTCTCTCTCTCTCTCTCTGTCTGTCTGATCTCCCCACACATGTCCAAATATGCAGGGCAGGGAGACACACAAGCTAAAATGCAAGTAGATGCAAAAACACACACACGCACGCATGCACGTACACAGACACACACACACACACACACACACACACACACACACAAAAGCCTCCCCACCCCAACGCTCGTTTCCTTGCCTTGTCCTAGCTCTGGTTTGTGTGTCTAGAGGCCATGTCAGACAGCGTGTGTTGTTTGTCTCTGGCTCTGACTCAGCCCAGGTCTGCCTTCATTCTAATTCACTCACACACACACACACACACACACACACAAACATCCAGGGATAAGAAGATACATGCACACAAAATCAGCCACATAGTAACACACACATGGACTATTCCTCAATTCAATTTAAATTGCTTTCTTCTGTGTACTTTCTCTTGTATGTTGTTTTATCTTCTCTCATTCTTCTATTTTTTCTAATGACCAGTCAGCTCTGCTCCACTACTATTTTTTTATTAAATATTGCTGATAATGAATGTACATATTGCTGCTAATAGATTTTTGATACAGCATGTGAACAAGGCCACAGCGTAAGTAGCAGGTAATTGAAGAATTAGCATAACACTCTCAGGTAGGTACAGTAGCTCCTTGACATTGCTCTGCAGCAGCGCCCCCTAATGGCTAGAGGCTAACATTTATGGAATCTCTAACTGATGATGATGGCTGAGCTTTCCTTGAAATCTATAGCTTATTATTTGCTTTAACGAGGGGCAATTAAAAGAAAAGGATAAAGACAGACTGTCTTTGCCATCAACTGATGGATGCAGATATTCAACATTTAAATCAGACATGATGATTTAACGAAGGCTCAGTGTGTTTTGATTGTGAGAGCATTTATAGCCACTGATGCAGCAAGAACACTAAAAAAAATAAAACTGTGATAATGCCCCAATTTCACAACACCTCATTACACTTGTATACTGAATTTAATAGCATTGAATGTCGGATCACTCAATGCAACACAAGGCATGTCACAACACCATTACTACGAATCCAGTATCCCAATTCAGGAGGTTCCCTTTTGAGGTATGTTTTCAGGGTGCTGTGAGCTGTGTAAGCTTGCTATTTGAGCGTCTTTCATTCATCTTACCTGGGGGACAAGCCAGCTCGCGCATGTGTCAGTTTTCCGTTATTATTTCCATATTCTCTCACTTAAAACGGCTGGCTAATCCTCGGTCACACGCCAGCAACGCGCCCAGGATTATCTGCGTTTGTTTTCTCACGCGGACAAGAGATTGTGTTAATCTCCTCAGAGGGAAAAAAAGAGAGAGAGATGGAGAGAGCAAGAGTAAAAGAAAAAGAGAGCCCAATGTCTTGTTCATACTGTAAGTTGAAAAAAGGAAACCATGGGGTATCTGAGAGTGAAATAAGACAAGAGACAAGTGACAGAGGAAAGGGATGGCAGCAGAGGAAGAACAAAGTCAGAAGGGAGATTTAGAAGAGCCTTTGTTCTCTCAACTCTGCAGTTGTGCTTGTTGGTAGAAATGTCCAAAGCTGTGTTTGTCATCAGACAAATGTGATGTATGATCTTGATTTAGAATGCACAAAACAATAAAGAACTCTAGCTGCCAAGGTGCAGAACGCACACTCACACACTTTCTCAAAAGAGCATGCATGCCTATGGGTCGGCCTCTCAGTGAAGAAATGTATTATGTATCACCAGTCTAGCATGCAGGTGAGCTAATTAATTTCTGCTAACTGTGAAGCAAATTTTAAAGGGAAATTGTAAAGAGAAATTTGAATTTCAAAAAGAACATTGGCAGCATTGCAGGACAGGAGAACGTTACACTTGTAGAACGTGTGTGTGTGTGTGTGTGTGTGTGTGTGTGTGTGTGTGTGTAACAACAAGGCAACATTATGCACTACGACTGAAACATTTTTAAGTGTAATTTGTTGATTGTTTTTTATTATGAATTATTTATATCTGTAAAAGGTCGGAACATGGTAAAAACAAAAATGGCCATCACAATATCTAGAGCACTGAGTTGTCTTCAAACTGCTTGTTTTGTCTAAAGAACTCTACTAAACAGAATGATGGAATATAAAGTGGAAATGAACCGAAAATCAGCAAATCCTCACATTTGAGAAGCTATTTGCTTGATCATTCAAATCAGTTCTCGAAGATGTTGTTGATTCATTTTTCGTTTACCAACCGAGCAAATAATAGTAATAGGACCTAATAATTTTAATTTAAGCACTTGCATGTACACATATTTTCTTCATTTATTGTTTTATGATAATGTATAGAAGAGCTGGAAGGTCCGAAGAAGAGAGTGTCTTTAAAGAGTAACTTAACTCAAAGTAACTTTTTAGAACCACTTTATTACTTTCACTTTCCTGTCTGAAGTATGTAAGCTTGAGAAATTCAACTGAGAATACTACTACAGTAGTATAAATACTGCCTCTACTTCTTGTAAGCTGTTAGATTACAGTGTTGACCAGTGTTTCAGTGTTTGTGCCTCTCTAGCACTCATTCACATCCCCTTTACTGGCACTCTCCACTGCCTCTCTACCTCTGCTGTAGCCTCGTTAAGCTAACGTTAAGCTAGCAGTTTAAATGGCTCTGAACCAAAGTCTTAAGATAAAAGAAACGTTTTTGGCCCCGAGGGGAAATTGTGCTTGGGGCGTACAGCTGCAATTAACGTTAAGGCCCTGAACACCCACACAGGTGTTTTCAGTTAGAGTAATCTGGCTGATTAGACCTCTTCCCAGGACTGTGTGGGTGTGTGTGGACTGATTGACAATTGTCTTGTCTTGTCTCTTGTTAGCTCTGTTTCATCTTTTAGGGCAGGACAAATGACAGCTTTATCATTATAATTGGTAGACAGGATTTGTGACCTAATAAATTCCCATCTACGATCAGGTCCACTTTCAACTTGAGCAGAATTTAACCCCGCCCACAACATTTGGAGGTTGGATAAGTCTGGTCTGGAGTTGATCCATGTGGAGCAACTATGCTCAAATCAGAGCGGTTTGGAGCAATCAGTTTGTCAAAGCGGGCTTTATAAGATGATGGACAGATGATCAACAGTAACGTAATCAACCACGTCACCAAAGAGCGCCTGAGTTGAATTCATTTACAACAAAGATGGCTGCTGCTGAAGAATTGAGATGTGTAGATTCCGCCATCGCGACTGTTATAAAAGATATTGACAGCACATTCATTTTAAAAGAGAAACTGAGAACCGCAATAAAAGGTATTTGTCGATTGGAAAGATGTTTTTGCCGAATTCCGGGATTCAGCAAAAGTTTAATTCATCAGCTGGTCCGATGATCTCCGTTGCTCTGATTGGTTGTAGGTCTATCCAATTGAGTGCAGAGGCATTTTTTTCCCTGGTTCGGTTGAAACACGCCCCATAATCACAGCCCAATTGAGCAATATCAGGCTTATATTCTGACTAGAATCTGAGTATGATGTCAGGCTAGTGCAGAGTAGCCAGAATAACTGAAATTATCTGTGTGGGTGTCCAGAGGGTTTTAAAACAGTATGTACACTACCGGTCAAAAGTTTGGGGTCACTTAAAAATTCCCATTGCACTCCATTGTAGATGGAATACTAGCTGAGATCAGTTGCATTGTTTTTTTAACCAGGGCAGCAGTTATGCAGCAATTACATTATGTGCTTACATCATTGCAAAAGGCTTCTCCAATGTTTTCTCAGTTTGTTTTTTTAAAATGATATCAGATTAGTAAACACAATGTGCCTTTGGAACATTGAATGAATGGTTTCTGATAATGGGCAATGTAGATATTGCATTAAAGATCAACCACCCACTCAGATCAGCTGGTATTCTGTCTATAATAGAGTGGTATGGAAAACTGTAAGTGACTCCAAACTTTTGACCAGTAGTGTATATGTGCTGTAGCCACAAGAAACAGTAATACATTACAAAATACAGTATATATATAAAGTATCGCACATGCCCTGTGAGATCAAATATACAAACACATAGGCATTATAAAATAATTAAAAGAAAAGTCATATTAGATAATACCTAAAACCAAATATTGATCTTGGCCGTCAGTGACTTGGGCAGAATGGCATTTTAATTTCAGCCAGTAAGAAAGATGCTTCTGGTGGCACTACTGAAACGCGAGCTGCTACCAGATAGTATAGACGTTACAAGGAGAGTTACAGATGTATTTTTTTTACCATGACATGTAATATCTAAGCATTAAAATGGATGATAAATGGCTGTGGTGTGTACATAATCAGACACAATAAGTATTACACAATTATATGGAAAGTGCAGAGCAAGTGCAACTTTAAGGTGTGTGTATGTGTTTTACAAGAGCCACCAGAGCACTTGTGTCTGAAAACATTTGTGAGGAGCGTTCACATCAGTTCAAAACACGTGAACCAGACAGAAAAACACAAAAATGGTCGGGTCGCTGTGTGATAAGTGCTTCCTGTACAGACGAATGAGGGAGAAGGATGAGTGTGTGTGTTGGGGTTTGTCAGAACTGGCCCCTGTTGCACACACACTACGGGAAAAAAGATGGGTGGTGGGTGCGTAGGAGGGTGGGTGATGGAGTGTGTGAGCTGGCGAAGGAGAGGGAGCGGTGTGATGGAGTGCTGGATTGAGGGAGGGCGGGGGTGATGAGTGTGTGCTCACAGTGTTAGTGACACCTCTCCTCCTCAGACAGATTGTCTCTCTCTCCTTGTAATGGGGACCCTGTTAGAGAGCCTTTTTCCCTCCGTCTACCCACCTTAGCCCTGTCTACACACACACACTCACAGACAATTCATTTTGTTTATTTATCTTTTCTGCAGAGATTTTCTCAAATTACCAACATTTCACCATCTCCCAATTCACCCTTTTCTCTGCATAATCTTTAATCAGTCTTCACCACTTCTTTCTAAAACTGCTGATTTTTTTTTGTGAGGCAGGTTTACAGCTCAAAAAAGGGAAGAACACAAATGACGAAATAGAAAAAGAGAGATCCAAAAGGAAGGAGCAAGCATGAGCGACAGCATATCAATATTCTCACTGCCGCTGGGATCCTCAGAATGATTTTCTTTTCCCCCGTTTGAATCTGACAGTGAATATTCTGCATAGCCGGGGAGCCTATTTATCCTCTGTCCAACATGGTTCTCTGTGCCAATCACACTGAGATGATTCATATGCACAGTGAAGGACCCACACATACTGACAAAGGATCTGAGGACAGACTCAAAAAAGGCTCAAAAGAACCACTTGTGCTTACAAACTCCAACAGGTATTTTAAACCCAGACCGAAAACATGTTGCATTTCTGAAACGTAGTATTCAACAGCAGATTGTGTGTGTGTGTGTGTGTGTGTGTGTGTGTGTGTGTGTGTGTGTGTGTGTGTGTGTGTGTGTGCGCTCGTGCGGGCGGGCGGGCGAGCGTGCGTGCGAGCGTGCATGCAAGCGGATGTATATGATTACCTGTGTGCGTGCCTCCTGCCCTTGCTACCAATCATCTCAGCAAACCCGATCAGAGGCTATCTCTTCAGAGCTGGTGGGAGAGTGCTACGCAATCACACGGACACCTCTGACAAATAGGCTTCATAACTCCTCGGTAACAAACAATCACTGGGTCCTGAGCCTTTATCCCAAATTAAATCTCTTCTACCTGTGTAGATGCTAGGATACAAAGGAATTGTCAACGCTTCTCATAGCCAGGTACGAATCTCCACGGTGATTGCAGAGTCGCCATGGAGATGATGTTATAAACAAGGGTTTTTTTATGAAAGTACTGGGTGGTTCTGTTTTCAATTTCAATGTAGGAAATATATTGCTCATGGCAACTATTTGTTGACATCACAGCTGTTGCCGATCTGCAATACATTTGAAAGTGAACTCCCAAATCCATTCTCACAAAAACAAGTCTGTCCACGTTTCACTCCCACAGTATTTTACAAGGTCTGGATCTACTCCTACCAACATGTTTGTAACATTATAACAAAACACACTACCTGCCAGCTGCCAGGTATCCACCAACACAGTTCCAAGTGTGTTGCCAACACTGCAGCATCAAACAATGCAGGAGCGAGATAAAACGTTCAATCCAAATATCCTCATGGTTACATCCGTCTGTACTGCATTAGATAGCAGCACTAATCTTATACAACTCCTCCAAATACATCATCACCATTCAATTTCCGGGCAGTGAACTCTACAGCTATATATCCTGTAGTCTTAGCATGTCAAGAATATCTCAACAACAACTTTTAAGCAATATCAAACATGTACACAGAGCTCTCAAAAATCCTTTCAACTCTTGGGAATCGGGAATCTCATTGGCAATGCTGTAACATCAACACCTCATGAATTTCTTTTCCTACTTCACACAAACCCACAATCTAAGCATCCACCCACAACAACCACACTCACAGTTATCACTTCAAAACTCCAAACCACACACCGTGTAGGGTAACCATGGTATTATTTACACCGTATCATTCTCAGCTGATTTTGGATTTGACCATTCTCTTGCCTCTGTGAGCTGAGTTATTGTTGAAATAATTAATTATTTGCCATCTCGCCGCTTTTGATATGTAATGTAGCAGTTATCTTTGGAAAATTTAGAGAATTGGACTAAATGAAAGCAAAAGGCAGTTTATTGGAACTGATGGCTTTAGCAGTGGCATTTGCATAATTTCTTGCTACCAAAAAGTGTCACCCTTCTTATTTCACAGTGAGTGCATGTCTAAACCTTAGAGGATTATATACTTCTACATGTAATATGTTTTCTCTCTACTAAGTAACCCTTCTCTATTGTCCTCCCCAGGCCGTCGACTATGAGAGCCGGAGCTCTTACTCCTTATCTGTTGAGGTCCTCAACCCCATAGTTGATCCTCGCTTCTTGCGTCGAGGCCCCTTCAAGGACCGGGCCTCCATCAGAGTAGCAGTGCTGGATGCAGACGAGCCTCCAAGGTTCTCCCGAACCCGATACCTCATGGACGTATCTGAAAACTGCCCACCGGCCTGCACTGTGGGCCGGGTCAGCGCTGTAGACCCCGATACTGGTCTTACCAATAATATCAGGTAGAGTAATTGGCCTCTTTTACCGTTTAATATTTCTTACCAATTTAGCTAATTAAGATTTATGTGGGTACACTCAGATAAAACTTGTCTACCGTTTACTGCGTCCTTTTTATATACTCTTTATTGAGGTGTGTGGTCTTTTAATAAAATACTTTTGGAAAATATGCTAATTTGTTTCTTGTTGAGAGTTTTCTAGCCATTTACATTGGCTCTCTTTTGGCGTTTTTACATTAATGGTACCTACTCGACTCGGCCACGTTTCCCCCACCGTCCATTGCAGATTAGTACCGCCTCGTGTGAGGCGAGCGTGGCTGGTCGTCATATCCATCATATCCATGCTGTAACCTAACGCGACACACACACACAGAACGTCAAAGGTGTGTTGTTTTTGATTCTGGCATGTGGCTGCTGCCACAGCCTGAAGATAATTAGTTTATAAAGAAGCTGGAGGCAGCAAAAAAAAAATAGTGTTCAGGACACCCCTAGTCTGTCGCTGGCAATGATGGCGGAGTGAATAATGACGATGCTCTCCGACTAACCAGTTGTCTGAAGGTTTTCCCGTCACCTTTTGGTATCGCCTCAGCTCGCTTGGAACCTCTACTGAGGTGGTACTAAAACAAATACCTGTTAGCAGGTACCAGAGACTTTTTTGTAATGGAAAACCAAGTCAAGTAGATAGATAGATAGATAGATAGATAGATAGATAGATAGATAGATAGATAGATAGATAGATAGATAGATAGATAGATATTTATTGATCCCAAAAAAATTGGTACATTATGGTGTTACAGCAGCAAAATCAGTCACACAGCACAGAAAATAAATACCATGCAGGTACCATGCAGTGGAAAAACGCCATTTGTAAATGTTGAACAATGAGATTTAAGTTGTAAACCAGTGAGCTGTATTGGTGCTGATAGGTGGGTTTTGGACAGAGCCAGGCTAGCAGTTTGCCCTTTGTTCCCAGTCTTTGTGGGTAGATGGTAGTATGTAGGCACTGAGTGAGTCACCGAGCAAAAATGGCACACTGTGCAAGTCAACAATTAAATTAGCAGCTAGCTATCTACAAAGGTTTACATTTAGGGTTAGGTTTAAAGACAGGGTTTGAGTTAAGGTTGCATCTCAATAATTATAAGGTGAGTCATATCATCTGTAACAAATTAGAAAGTATATTATTTCTGCTTTTGGCTTCATATCTCTTCACTGCAATGTTGCCTTGTTGCAGGGTTCAAATAACCATCTGTGTAAAATATCAAGCACTTAATGGTGCCAATAGTTGTATTTCTTAGTTAATTTAATGTTTTAGAGGATAGGATATTTTTTTATACTGATTGTTGAATCTCGGGAATATAGATTTTTAAGCCTTAAGTAGAATAGCGTTTTTTAAATTTAAACTCAGCTCTCTAACTAAAAGAAACAACACACAACAGTAAGAGCTAACCTAATAAATATAAACCAACTAAATGCCCTCTTGGTGTTCCCTTGAGCCAACCGTAACCACATAAAGTTTTCCCTTCTGTATGCAGTAGGTATTGTCTGGGAGGCGAGTGATTTGCCTGTGACAACCACAGACAGCCGTGTCCTAATTAGCACCGTCAAAATGCTAAGAGTGAGTGTTTGGGGAGGAATGATAGTATATTCATGGAGATATTAAGATAATCGGAATCACTTCAAAAGAGCTCCTATCAGCTGCGATAATCTCCCAATATTAATTCTTTGGCCATTTGAATGCAGACTTCCTTATCGCTCCCTCACACACTCGCCCTGTGTGCTTCTTTCACTCAGCACCCCACTGCCATCTCTGCTTGCTTCTTCCCTTCACTTTTCCTTTCAATTTTGTCTATGCTCCTTCCTCAAATCACTTGGATTCACTTTCCTTTTCTCAACACTATCTTTCTCCTCCCACCCTACTTTCTCTTCTCCAGGTTCTCCATCGATCCCCAGTCAGACCCAGAGGCTCTGTTTCGTATCACCCCAGACACCGGCCTCATCACCACAGCCATGCAGCTGGACCGGGAACGGGACCATTGGCACAACGTTACGGTCATCGCCACCCAGAGAGGTCAGAGATCACTCTTTGTACACCACTTCACACTGAGCCATCATAAGAGCTTGTCCCTTGGGTCATTTCTTTTATTCAGTGCTAAAACTCTTCAATTAAACCAGCATTTTACCAACACTGACACCTGCACCCACTGATGAGCACAAGAGTGTAAGAGGTTTTAGAAGGTGTAAACTGTACATTGTACGGTATCTGAAAAGCACAGTATCCAGTGTGTGATGCAATTCACTAAGCGGCTTAGCACTCGAATCATCAAACCATGAGGGGAATGTTTGGCTCCACAAATAGTTTGTTACAGCTTGCCTGAGGATTAATGGATCTATACTGTGTGAGTTATCGGATGCTGCAATAGATCTGTTCTCATAAGGATTCAAGTGGAAACAAAGAATTAAAGCAACAAATCGAACACAGCCAGAGAAGAACGGTAAACACCTTGAGAAAGCATGGACTGCAGTGACAGCATGAGAAACAAAACACGTATTGTGGTTGGGTTTAAAGGATAAGGCTGGCCATATTGTACATTTTTGTTTTTGCCTACAAATTCATCTCAATACTTTTCGATTTCTCGTATCTGTCTGCGGCAGTCATTCTCAAGTCAATTCAATTCCTATTGAAAAAAGGGTCATGAATATATAGTTAATTTTTTTTTTAACAGCAAAATAATCTCCTAAAAACAGTTTGGGATTAACACACATGCGGTGCTATAGAGAGTATCCATGGTGGTAGGTTGATGTGGGACTGGCTCTAACTACCCGACCCATGTTCCTAATATGGAAAGGACACATCATCTAGTAAAAAAGAGTGGCCTCATTGATGGGTTTTTATTCATTTTTGGACAACAAAGGAGCTATATGGATACACAGACAATTGGTAGATAATCGGTTACTGTAACAGGATCAATTATTTGTTGATTTTGGTCTTTCATGGGATTTGTTTACAAAAAGAAAAAATAGGCAGATACCCAAATGTATGTGCACAAGCACATACATTTGACACAGAGACGCCATAGACTCCGACGGAGACCAGTGAAGTCAATTAGAAGCACTTTTCCGGTGATGGTTGAGCATGCTGTCAGCTGCTGCGCAGCCTCAAACTGAGCTTGACAACGCAGATGTGACGTGAGAAACCTGTCTGAAAAATCTTCTGGTAGCTGTGACAAGAGAAAAATGAATGATTCCGAATTTTGCAGAGATAGGGAGCGCGAGTAGGAGCTGTCCGTGAGCGTAGGAGCAGGAGTAACTTTTGAATATAGGTATAGGTATATAGGTATTACCCCTACTTCATTATTTTTTTTCGATTGCTAGATGACAGTGGGCACAACTGGAGTAACGTGCAAAACTCTGACTACAATCGGCAAAGCAGTAGTTCATGTGGACCAAACTGTAGTTTTCTTTGCTTGAACACAGTTTTCAAAACCCACACACTACACACTTATCCCATGGCTTTAACACTGTGGATTTACAGCGCTTTGTTCAAATGTTAACACACTGCTGTCAAAACTGTTAACCACACACTCAAAACAATACGGATTTCATACTGGTGCATTTCAAACACTGCTAATTGCAATGGTTTCTTGTTTTAGACATGTTAGTGAACACATACTGTATAAACAGTTTATAGGGAAAGCTCATAAAGCTTTTTTGGAAATAAAGAAACATTTACAGTACATACCATTTGTCTTTGTATCCAGACTTTCTTTACTGTAGTAAAACTGTGCACTTACTGTTTTTTCACAAAGCAATGGTGTTAGCAATGGGAACACCACAGTCATTTGTATTCATAAATAATGTAGGTTTATGGCAAGAGATCCAATTTGTTTACTGTAATACATAAAAAAAAAACGTATAAAATTTGTGGAATATTTCGTACCTTTACTTTGTAAACTTTTCAGTAATTAAGTAAATTACTACAGACAAAATAAAAAAAATATACACTGTGGGTTAGCAAACTGAGAATTTTCATTCATTCTTGTTTACCTCACAACTTGTATAAAATAAAATAGGAAAGAAAATAATGTAACTCTTCTTATAGAAAATATAAGTAAAGTAAACTGTAAAGACAAAGATCTATAAATTATATTTTCTGTATTGGTGTTTGATGCTAGTGTTTTTACTCTCAGTGTGTTCTGAGTAGTGTGTGTTATCATAGTGTGTTATCTCAGTGAGGATTATTCAAAGTTTTTGGCAACACTGAGCCTGTTTTGAGACGTGTGAAGAGTTGTGTTGCTTGGAGTGAGTTTTGCAGGTGATGTGAACTGTGCTCAGGTGACTGTTGGTAATGCAGACTGTAGATAGAGTTTTGCACATATGGCTTCAGTTGTGACCAGTATCGTTTAGCAATAAAAAAAAAACTGTAACAACAAGTACTTCCTAGTTGTTCGTGGATAAATGTTACTTCATATGATTTCACTTGCCACAGACCGAAATATTTCCAATCCATCAAAATTTTGTTCCGATGTTTTCATGGACTCTCTATGGACTTCTCCTTTAACTGTATGCCTCCCCCCGAAGCTTCTCCTGACTATACGGTAATTCCTCTACTGTGCAACAGAAAGTCGTGTGGTCATGACACAATTTGTTTTTACAAAAACGGCTGCTTTGGGGCCATAACGCTAGATACAAGGTAATGGAGCCTTTTATACATTGTCGCGTTAGTTTAGAAATAAACAACAGACAAAAACAGTCTTTAAACGCTTCCGATGTAAAGTTATTCGCTTAAAGTAACGGCAAAATGAATGGGAGTCAATGGAATGCTAACGGAAGGTGATGGCTTGTTAGCCTCAGGTCCACATAGGAGCTACACTTTCCAGACTCACTTACCCCCTTGATCTACCCACAGCTTGAGAACTGCTCTTGCAAAGTTGCACCATATTTTTCTCCCAAGCTAATCAGAGCAGACAGCGCTTTTTCAGGTGAGAGGCTTGAAGAGACAGGCACTTTAACGGAGCATTTCAGACGGGGTGAATACAGACAGTATGAGAAAAATAATGTTTTTTGTGTGACCTTTAAAGCTTTTAAACAGGTTTTATTAGAAACCCCAAATATAGTACAAATATGAACCTGAAAACCTCTCGTTTAATATTCATTTTAGAAAACACTGACAAAAATGCCAGAAAATGCTTATACATGTATGAATCATTTTGGAAGGCAATGGCAAACAACCTATTTTCTTGATTATTCTGAATGACGTTTTTAAATGAACAACTGCCTCCTTCTTAATCCTGTCTATAATTGTCATTTTGGCAGGTCCTACGATATTATTTGGATCTTCCTCTCAGACCTAAAAAAAAACTCTGTCAAACTAGTTGGTGCCAAAGTGAAAGTATTGCTGAAGAATGCTGTCCAGTGGCTGCTGTGTGCAAGGAGTGGAAGTTGTTTTTCCTGCCAAGTCTTGCTCTGGACAAAGTTCATCTTTACTTAAAATCTACTCAGGGCTTCTTGTGGCAGCAGTGTTGGTAGGACTGTGAAGACAGCACAATGAATACTTGTCTTGAATAATGAGCTATATCTAATAGTCAGACTGTTGGAGGCTGAGTTGACACAAAGCACAGCAGGGGCTCTGCCATGGCCACAGGCAGGCCAGCTCACCCAGTAGCATTACAGCAAGAGCTCATTTTCAGCTTTCCAGTGGTGGGAAGCATTCACTGTCATCCGTGACACAGTGTTAATGCTAGGTCTGAGAACATTATGTGTGTGTGTGTGTCTTATTTACAGAATGTGTGGCCCACTGTTGCCTGCTAAGATACATGAGTGAAGATGTGTGCTTTTTGCCTGGATTGTGTTTGAGGAGCCCAACACAAGAGCAGCATAACATGTAATGGTCAATGTTCAGCTCAGAGTACGGCTCTGTGCGTTTCAAGCGTGGCTGAGAGAACTTCATGTTCAAGTGTGTTTAAATATCCAAGTGAATGGGGTATTGGAGACCCTCTGACAATCCATTTAAATTGTGCCCTTGTGTAACTGCATGCACATTGACCGCTTTCTACATCTCTTCTCCGCTTCCCCTCTCTCTTTCTTAGCAACACACACACACACACACTCACACACACACACACACACACATTTGTCAGTGACCTTTGGCTAAAAATGTTTTAACAGTTTGATGTGGAAAAATGTAACTGCTATGGAACGTCAGTCGTACTCCAGCTGGGAGCCTCTGAGCTGTAACACAAGCCAAATGAAACTAAATGTACTTCTGTATATTTAGTCAGTTGTGTGCTCGCTAATGTGATCTGAGTGCTGTTGAAATTCTAGACAAAGACTGGAAAGCTTGCTCTTGCCTATGACGACAATTGGAGTGCAAACGAGGCACCTCTGTGTGTGCACACTTGTTTGTGGCATTGAGGAATTGTATTCATATATATTTTTCTAAATACAACTGTCTGCAGGCACCTTAGAGTGCTCAATTGTGAGCTGCATGTTTCTGATTGACTCTTTCAGACAATCCCAGCCAGGTTTCCAGAGTTGTGGTTGCAATAGAGACATTAGACTTGAATGACAATGCACCCGAACTCGACAGGCAATACACAACTGCCATGTGTGACTCATCCTCCATCGGGCAGGTCAGTATGTCTTTGAGTGACTTTTGATGTCAATGTATTTGTTTGCATGAAAGGTTTGGCTAAAAAAAAAATACAATTTAAGCTCCTATGAGTATAAAATGATTGTAATTACATCTTTCAAATTCTGCTGGAACAAGCTTTGTTTGTATAAAAATGGGACAATCCCAGTGAAAATTGGTGGAGTCTATTCATCCTATTCCACTGCAGGAACATGACGAAACATTATTTAAGGTATAGCCATTGTTGCTGGTTCTGCTTTTGTTTCCATGCATCTCCACCCCCCCTCTGAGACACTTCCCTAGAACTATATTTTGGCGCTGATCATGTGGTGAGAGTAAATGCTTGTTTCAGGTACCTTCAAGCAGTGTTGCCAACTTGGCAACTTTCTCGCTAGATTTAGCGACTTTTCAGACCCTCTTAGCAATGTAGTCATATATTACTGTATGTTGTAATTCATTCCCATGCATGCTGCTCAGAGTAATCTCAGTCCACAGCTCCTCTGCCAACAGTACGGGATGGATCTCTTCCTCTCCTCTTGCACTGTGCTCAGGAAGTGGGCCGATACAACAATCTAAGCTTTATAGAAATGAAGCTCAGTGACGTCACCAATACACAAATGACCACATGTCATCTGACAACTTTTAGTGACTTTGGACCTAGTGCTAGCTACTTAAATTGGAAAAAAAGTTGGCAACACTGCTTTTAAGTGTTCAGCAGTACTGAAGATGTGATTTGTCAAAAAGACACACAAATGTAGTACCAAAGTCTCACAAGGTTCTTAAAAACAGTTTATGGGTTGTCAGGTTAGATAGGCATGGGGAACTTTCTATAAGATCACCTCTCAATGCAAATCAAACCAGCTATTAAGCTAACTGAAATAACACCATGCCAATCTCTATGGTGAAGGGTATGTGATGATATGGGGTTAGTTTCCAATCTAATCTAATTCCAAAGGCCAAGGGAACTTTGTCAGGATGCATAGTATCCTGGATCCATGAAATAACTGGCCTTTAAAATAAAAATGTGCCTGCCTCTATGGGAACTTAACATAGGGATGTGTATACATATATGCCCCCTTTATTTTAAGGAAGAACATTTATCTATTTACAATACATTATTCATTCACAAAGAAAATTGGTGTCCTTAAAAGGCTGGATTTTCCAAGATTTTTGGAATCAAGGCATTAAGATCAATTTCCAAAAGATGTTTTTTTATTCCTCTATTTAATCAACTTGAGCATGGATGTGTAAACTTATTCTTGCCACTGGAGTTGACATCAATATTATTATGACAGAAATAACACAAATATTGTAGTTTATGTTCATGTACAAATCATATGATTAAAACATTGCCAAATTTGTCATTATTTGGTCATTTTGTCAGACAAGGGATTAGATGAGAGGTTTGATTCTTGTATTTCAAACAGTGATGTCTCCTATACATAAACATAAGCTACAGTACTTCAAAGCTGTTCAAAGCATATCATACAAGTACTTGCCTATTCAAGTATAGGAGCATATACATTTTAGTAGTACTTTGCTTAATTTCTTCAGATATGGCAGCTTACCGCTACAGTGTGCCCATTCTCTATAAAGGCAGGTGTGCCCTCCATGACCCGGTAGCTCTTCACATTGTAATCAGCCTCGAGTCTCCTCTTAAACCTGCCTTGCTTAATTCGTGTTCTTGTCTATTTTTTTGCATCATTGTGTTTTCACTTGATGCTATCTCAATTATAGACATCATCTCTGTGCTCCTCAATCTCTCCCTGGAAACCATCATTTGCTCTCTCTTTTTCTTTCCTCCATTTTCAGTATTCCACACTGCCTCCATCGCCGTAATTTGGTGTCTTGGCCCATCTGTTGTTTTTCCTGGTGTTTTTCATTGCTCTCCTTGTGTCTGTGTTGTTTTGCCACTAAATCTGTGATTCTGTGGCAATGACATTGATTTGTTTTTGCCTGTGATGTTCGTGTTTGTGTGTATACTGTTATGTGACTGAGCAGGGGAGAAGGTTCAGGAGAGAAAGATTACGATATGGTTGAATGTGTACGGGTTGTGTGCACATGTCTCTGTATATGACAAGTCATTAGCCAAAACATGTTTAAATATCCACACCCAGCAACTAATAACATAATGCGATTGTACATAACAAATGTTCTCAAGGCCCAGACACTGACTAACTTGGAGGGCATGCAGCACCCTTCATCCCTGCATTCAGTCTAGTAACTAGCTCTCAAAAGCTTTTCTGAAACGACATCTTGCATAATGACGACCAGAGATTTTCATTAAAAATAAATTACCCATCAGCTTAGGCTGCGGGAGATTTTTTTTAGATTAATTTTGTTACGAATGCCACTGAAGTCTGGATGCAGATGCTATTACTAAATTGAAAGCCACACTGCACTGTTTTTGTGAAAGGCGATTCACGTCAGACACAGTTATTTATTGGGATCAGACACAGTTATTTATTGGGTGTGCGTATCAGACACAGTTGACTTAGTGTCTCCATACTAATTGTTTGACTTGTTTTGATTGCTGCTGACATCGGTTAATAGTTTGTAGCTAAAAGCACTCTCTGTGTAACTGTTTCTGCCATTACCTTCTTTTTCTCTACACCTGGTGCCCCCCATCCCACACACACACACACACACACACACACACACACACACACAAACATATTAACTCCCTCCCCTCACCCAATCTCCTCTACTCTCTCTATCTCTGGGTTTCAGGTGGTGCAGGTGTTGCGGGCGATTGATAGAGATGAGGGTGGGAATGACAGCACTGTGTATTTCAGCATCCCTCCGGAGTCCAGCGCCGCCCTCAACTTCAGCGTCAGGGACAGTGGTGGTAGGCACTCAATCTCTTCTTCTCTCTGTATATCTCTTAATTCCTTTTTTTGTTCCCTTGGCAGACACACTCTTGTTGTTTTCCTACTTTTTTAAAGGCTCTCAATCCCACACTTTCTTGCCGCCTTTCTCATTCCATCTTCGTCTTTTCGCCTAGTCTCTCTTTCTGTTATACCTTCTGCCTCATTCTCGTCTCTCGTCTCCCCCTTCTCTTTTTCTGTCTCTGCCTCTCTTTTCTGCCATCCATCTCTTAATTCCGGTGGCCCCATTGTTTTGCTTTGTTATGCTCCTCTCTTTTACTTGTCCCCCATTGTTTGCCTTCACATATCCTTTACATCAATCTTCTCCTCCCCATAGACACATATATAGACTGTTTCTAATAAAAAGCTTTTGAAAAAATCAGAGCTGCTTCATTCAATTCACTTCAGCTCAATTGAATTTTGCTACTTACTATTTGTTTCTAGTACATTCTCTATCTGTACCAGTTTCATTTCCCTGCACAAATACACACACATATACTGTACATTTCTGGATATACAGTGCAAGTACACACTAACTAATAGACATATACAGTACAGTACAAACATGTACATGTATACCTTAACACATGTTGAGCTTGTTATTCAAGGATGTAATGTATTATTGAAATACAAATAAAAATGAATTTTTGCTGAATAAAATTTCAAATAAATAATTCATATTAAACTAAGGTTTTACATTCACTAACAAATATGTACCGGTCTACATTTACAACAATTTAGATCATACTCACAATCACAGTTTTTGTACATAAAGAAAAAATAATGTATTCAGAAGTATTTTGGCAATTATTCATCACCTGTGAAAAACAACCACAGGAATTTTTGCAGTCTGCGTTTCATACCAAAAGACACTGTTTGTATCCTTCAGGCCTAACAAACATGCTGAATAAAATATAAAACATTAGCACAATTTTGAATTTTTTGAAACCTGCACCATTTACTGTGCATCCCTGATCAGCAGCTAGCAGTCTTCTTCTTTTTTTAACTCTGTTTTGCTACATTTTTTGATGCATTTACAAGACTGTTACTGTTTAGTTGCTTGAATTCATATATACTTATATAACCTACATATATTTATGTCCGTTGTCCAGAAGCTGTAGCAAATCACATCAATATTTAATTAAAAGATTTTTTAGCCACCTCGGGGGCAGGGCAAAAAAACACAATGGGCCCTATTTTAACGATCTAAGCGCATGGCGTGAAGCGCATGACGCAGATGCTTTTAGGGCGTGTCCAAATCCACTTTTGCTAGTTTGATTGCGGAAAAAGGGTCCGTGCTCCAGGCCCATGGTTCAAAAGGGTTGATTGTGTCTTCATTAATTCATAGGTGTTTACCTTGGCGCATTGCTATTATGATAACGGATTGCACTGTAATTCTTTTATTTTTAATATTTTGCATGTGTGTGTGCTGCTGCGCTTCCCTGTGTGTGTGTAACAAGCATAGTGCGCATGCGATTTGCATAAGCCTAGGCACATTTTACTAATGCGCTGTTAAATTAACAATGAAATGCTGACTTCAGACCAGGTTTTTGTTGGTCAATGGCGCAATCACTTCCCGTAGCCTCAAGATAGCAAACTGCCAATAATTCACCTGAACACACCTCCCTGTAAGACCAGAATGCACCTGAACACACCTCCCTGTGTGTAAGACTAGCAGGCCCATGTGCAGAAAGATGGGTGCAGGTGCATTTGCTATTTAAACAACGTGGGCACCGGTCTTAAACTAGCAAAGACACTTGCTTCGGGGTGCAAAATAGCTCTCAAAGTCTGCCATTTGGTGCTGAGCAGGCAGTGTTCAGTTTATCATAGCAATTTCACTAAAAAGGTGGTCCTTGAGAGTGGTGACACTGAATCTAACAATAACATTGCGGGACATAAAACCAACACATTTAGCCCAAATATGCTAAGAACTCAATAGAGATGAGGGGAACAGCAGAGTTGGAAGTCTCTGTGGGTTTGGCAGTACGAGCAACCCCTTTTACATCACACACAGTTATTTGATCCATTGTTGAGAAAAAAACGAGTGATTAGTGCAAATTTTAGCAAATTGTACTTTTTAGAAATGATAAAAAAAAGTTGATAGTTAAGCTATCTTGACACCTGTAGCCTGTCCCTTGGCTGTGCACACATCCTCGGTAGTTTGGGGAATGTCTACTGTACTGGTTAGGGTTAGGGGTTTAACATCTGATAGTACTGTCACATTAAGCAGTATGATTTATAATAGCAGACGACCTAAGAACTCAGTGGCTATCATTTGCACCATTGGCCTGCTAATCATTCCTTAACTTGGCAAAACCACGAGGAGCCAACCTTCTCTTGTTGGACTGTGGATTTCATTGACATTTGGAATCACAGGCCTCTTTGATATGTCATCCAATAGTAGATCAGAGAAAAAGAACAACATTCTGTTCTCATGTGGACAGCTGTCTGACAAAGGCATGCTGCTGTATAATTTGCTTTGTTAGAAGCGGTAATAATTGATCTGTGATTAAGATCAGAGAATATTGTTTTGATAATTGAGAATCAGAATCAAAATCTGAAACGTGTTTATATGACTTTGCCGTGCCTTTCATGCTGATTCAATATTTTCCGTACTATGTTTGTTTTCCCCCATTATCTGTGGCCTTTTGTATCCTTTCACATTTAATTTAGAAGAAATCTAAAAATATCTCCAATGCAGACACAGCTCTTGTGCCTAAAAGTAAGAGGTATAAAAGTAAGACCAATAGAAGCCAAAGCTCTCTGTCTGTCCTTCTAAATTGTGTTATTGATGAATTCTAATTAAATACAATTAAAGGTGCGTGGGCTTATTATGCGTTCCATGTGTCAAAACATACCCGCCTCATTCCTTTGTGGTATTAATCAATCACATATTGATCAAAGTCACAAATTTGCAAACATGCTGTACAGTATGTGGATAATTTCACAATTGTAACCTCTTGCTGCCAATCAGCTCAGGAAAAATTGCTTCATGCAGTTAACAATGGATGAATTGTCTACCTTCAGGCCCCACAGCGAGCCTGGTGCTGCTGTCCCAGCTCCAGCCGCTATCCCGCTCCGCATCCTCGACCCTGACGCTCCACGTGCCGCTGGTCCTGAGGGACGGGACTTCGGGGCCTTACCAGCACCGGGACGGTCACTGTGTCTGTCTGTCCCTGTCTGAGAGGAGGGGCACGGGCCGGGGAGAAAGAAAAGGACAAACAGACCGAGGGCGAGTGGGACTGGGAAAGAGAGGCTGTGTGTCTCCCTCAGCAGTCCACTCTGCCTTCCCCTGGGCTTAGTACCGCCGCACTGCTGGCAATCCTGGCTTGTGTCGCCACACTACTGGGTAAATACTTTCATACATAGAGTTTTTTGAGAGACATGGGGATGAGATCACCATAACATAATAAAAGTGAAAATAAAAAAGTATCATATGAATTTATTTTTTGTTCCTAGAAAGACCCTTACAGTACTTATAACCTACATAGTGTTTTTACTACATCACTTAGCATAATTTATAAAGTTATGCCATTAAGATTTACAGCCTATAAAAGAGTTTAATGCTAATCTACAAATAAAAAGATGAGTAAATAGTGTTTAGGGCTGTTTACCCTCCAACACATCCCTGGATGCTTAATCTGCATATGAAAATAATGGAGGCAGCAGCGTAAATATTTTTCTTAGTCACAGCTGCTCAATAGCAAGGTTTACTTTTCCTCGCAATTTTGGTCCAGTCATCTCCTCTGGCAAGGTCAGTGCTAATCACTGCTAAAACAACAATTCTGAGTGATTATCTGGGCCGTGCAGTTTTTGATAGCGACATAATAAAATGTCACTGCCGTCTTTGCAGAAACTCTCAAATGCTCAATTGGATAATGTCTAGGTGCTGAGAAGGCTTTGGCTCCGGGCCAGCATCATTGTCACTGTTCAGTCTGTTGGATCACTACTCATGCTATGTTGATAGGGGCATTATCATTCTGGAAGATACCAGTTCAATCAAGAAAGAAACGCAACATGGCGTGAAGGTGATCATGACGAGTGGCTTTTGGTGGAGTTTAGAAATCAGTTCTCAAAGTGACAAGGGCATAAGAAAATACACACAACTTTATAGCGTTTGCCTCAAGTTTGTTGCTAATAAAATAATAATTACAGTAAAATAGAGCTAGGAAAATTTAGTTTTTCTTGTCTATAAGAGGTTCATGCTAATCAAACAGTATTAATGGGCTCTCCCCAAAATGCCAAAAGTTTTACAGAAGCTCTGACAACAGCTCCATAAGGATCCCATCTGGTTATTAAAAAGGGGCTTGGCATACATAAGGTGAACATGAAGCCATTTGGTAAACCACTTTCAAAGGCTCCTATGAAGAGAGAAATACATATTAGTTGTGGCATGAAGGTGATCCCTCAAATTGTTAGGAAAGATTAGAGATTTCCCACCTCAGAATCATTAGATTAGTTTCATGGATCAAATAATGCAAACTCCAACAAGATTTACTCACTGCAGCAGCTTAACCACCTGCGGTACATCCATATAGAGACAGAGACACAAGCACACAGTGTTCATGGTATGCATATAAACCAAGACATACAAGTAGAAGTCTTTCAAACCAGTCCTGTCTCCTGAAAAGGGTCGTTCCCATACAACAAAACTGCATTCTCCCTTAAGTTTCAAAGGAAGCATAATTTTGTCTCGGATTATGTTTGTCTTTGACATATCACAAGTACACTTCTAACAAAGTCAGCGTACGTAGATAGATAGGTCAAACAAACACAGGACTTATCACCCAGAAGAATGTTATCATCTTATGTAACAAATACTTTTTTTAACCTAAACCATGATCTTTTTCTAAACCTAAGTATTTGTTTTACCTAAACCTGACCAAGTAGTTTTGTTTCAAATCACAACAATAATCCCATTTAACGTTTAAAACAGTGACCATTTCACTGATGCTTGAAAATGTGTTTCCCTTGAACTGTAATTGAGAATGCAGTTTTGATGAATGGGGATGTAATTTTTATGAGAACAGGGTTGTTCAAACTGGATCCAATGTAATGGACTAGTCGTTAAACCCCTTCCTCAAGCAAAGACTGTACAATCATAGCTTAGCAACTGTAACTAAGCACAGTTAGGTCTGTCAAATCTTGGATTCATCCACATGCTGTAACAGTTTACATGTAGGAGCTTTAATAAGAGAGATACTCAGTATCTCAAGTGTTTTGAGCATTGGTAACTAATCCTTTCTAGATAAGCTGATCAAATCTGCTATTGACAGTCTTCTTTTGAACTGACAAAATCCACGATGGTCAACAAGTAATAAAGATCCTGCTGTTGTTAACTTCCGTGTAAAATCAAAGACCCATTGTTTGAAAAAGTACTGCGAACTGAATTTTGACGTGTAGTGAGACTTGGTCAAGGGATTGGTCAATAATTATCTGGGTCTTTTTTTGGATCTGTCCTCAGGATCCCATTTGGATCAGGTGTCTTTTATATAAAGGGTTAAGCTTCCAAATTCCAATATGTTAGACCTAAGACAAACTAGAGACTTCCCTATATTAACTATATACGAGTATAATATTGCCCTACTTTATATGTGATGAGTTTAATAAACAGTGCATGACTATAGCAGAACAATTCCATCTTTCCGGGTAGATGGTATCACACATAGCCTGTTAGACAAGAGTTTCCATAGCTTGGTTCTTTGGCCACAGCCCAGGGTCAAATGTAGCTCTCGGCTTTGGGAATATGGAAAAAGAGTCGTGGGGTCATGGGAGAATAAAGCGTCCATTTGCCTGACTGGAGCTCAAAGTCAATTACACAGAGATATGTAGCTTGCTGATATGACATAAAATACTAACCCAAGGCCTCTTCTGTATTTGTTTTGTCTCTGTTTTTGTCTGCCTGGATTATTCTCACTCCTTGCTCACTCTCTCCTCTTCCTCATTCGCTTTATTTCCCCTGCGACTTCTGCCCCCTTCTCCCTTGTTAATCATTCTTTTGTCCAATTCCTCTCCTATGCCTCCATATCCTTTATTTCCTCTGCCACCCCTCTGCAGCGGTGAGTGCCCTGTCATTGTCGCTGCGCCGTCAGAAGCGTGACTCCCTGTCACCGCTAGAGGAGGACGACGTGCGTGAGAACATCATAACGTATGATGACGAGGGCGGGGGCGAGGCCGACACGGCTGCCTTTGACATCGCCGCACTCCAGAGCGCCCCGCACAGCTCACGCTCACGTGGTTATCGTACCCTGGACAGCAGGAATGTGTAAGTAGGCAGATGTGTGGCTGGCCTCTTATTGTGTGCTAAAAGGAAGTGAAGGAGGAAAGAATTTCACTCCTTCAGAGTAAAAGCTTTCATCTCAGTCCAGCACTTATTTGATCCCCTTAAGTAAGCGATCGAGCCCCATAATCTGTTGATCAAAATGCTGAGACAGAAGGCTATCAAGCAGTCCTAGGAGACCACTGTGTTGTGCTCATTTTGTTAAAGCTCGTTTATGTTCTGCTGCATCAGAGAATTGTTTGCACCCACTTTGATGTTTGTGTGAAACATTGTTCTTGCCTTTGGACTAATAATTAGTTCCGATGAATTTGTTCAAGCCATATGGAGGAGCCACAAACAAGTACAAAGGCTACATTTAGTTTATCGAAAATTGCTTCCCCACAATTTACACAACAACATGAGAAAACCCTTTAAATCTAATGCAATCCATTGCAATATCGCTGCAATAAAAACTACCTTTGTTATGTTTTTCATTTTTCATTTTTCTCGACTTTGTGTCACAGAGAGGCAGATAGTTAAACTTTAAGGTGACTTTGAAGCTGTACTTTGTGATTCTGTTGTATTGCGTTGGTAAGATCTTACGCAGACTTTCTACTAATTTCTACACATGAATTTCTGTGGTCATGGGCAGAAGCAGCAAGTCTGCTGAGTTCTGTAGCAGTTTGTAATAAGTTTTCATACTGGAGGCTAAAAGTCAAGATATACTGTATGTTGGCTTTGGGTGCATCAATTTTGAATATTCAAATCACTGAAATACCCCTTTAATTACACACACACTCACACACACACACACACACACAGTGATGTTGACAAATGAACAGAATTACCCTACTATGTGGATATAATTGATATACACCACAAACCCTAGTCTCAAAAATACTTTCAAAATGACCTGAGATGTTGTGTCGTGGTGGGCTAGCAAGTTAAGACAAATACCAGTTATGCACAATGTCCCAGTCTGATTCACACCAGAGACCTTTATTTTCACTCTCTATTGTTTGCTGTCAAACGAAGTAAAAAAATGCCATAAAATGAACCTGACTTCCCAAAGTTTAATGGCGAATTTGCCTTGTGTCTTACAGACGTTACTCCCATCATAACCAGGACAACGCTCGCACCTATAACTGGGCTCAGAATCCGAGTGTGGATCACAACTACTCAGGACCAAGTGGACCTCTCTATGGTCGCCTCTGTTACAGCAGCCACACGTTACCTGTTCTCCGCCGCACACCAGGTGGAACATTTGAACCAGGCCTGGCAGAGCTGGGATACCGCTTTCCTGGAGGCCAACCAGACCAATCTCTAGTCATCCAGAACCAGGGGGCCATGGTAGGGGCCATGGAGTCTGGGGGGGTGTACATCACTCCCACAGACCTCAGCACTGGAAGCCGAACGGGGAGTCGCACTGGAAGCCGTGACGGGACTGCACCCCAAAGTGGGGTAAGCACATCAGATGGAGGAACACCGAGGACCAGTGACAGCCAGGAGAGAGGAGGAGGAGGGACAGGAACTGCAAGCAACTGCACAGAGGGGAGCAGTGAGGACAAGACCAACCATAGTCAAGATGTGGACTGGGTAAGGATCACTGAGACCATAAATGCACAATTTGGGATCATAGTTCAGCTGAACTGATTTGATCCCAAATATTCTGTCCTGGCATTCTAGCACCAATAGGCTCCAGTGTGCTGTAGAGAAAAAAAATGGAAGAACATTATGTGCACTCTAAATTCAAAGAGTTACCTAATCTTCAGAGCTATAAAGGGATAAGTTCAGAAAATTGGTATTGTATAAATAGCAATGTGGCATCCAAGTTAGCTGTTTTGTAGGATTTAATAATTTAGGTACAGACATTTTTTACTCCACATTGTGCAAACTATGCATAGGATGCATGTTTGATGTGAACTTTGTGAATTTTGTACTAAAATGGATGGATGGATGATGGACGGATGGATGCATGGACGAATGGATGGAGGAATAGATGGATGGATGGAAGGATTGGATTGAAAAACAATTTCAAATTTAATAAATGGCTTGTTTATTGATAGATGGCTGCATTGGAGAAAGCATTAAAGTTGAAGGAATAATTATTCAATTAAATAAGCTAACGAGTAAGTAAGAAAGTAATTAAGCAAACATAAAATAATTATTAGGTTTGCAGTCAACCTGGTATACCATTTTATTGCAGTGATTGCAATGCTATATTATTTTTCATCTTTGTCCAGGATGCTGCTGGAGGAAGATGATGATTTCAGACATGTCAGCACATTTCTATCCTGCTGTTCATTATCTTTTCTACATTTTGTTTTATTTATCAGGACATAGCAAGGCTGTCTGGCCCTTTCTTTCTTTAATTTCAAATATTTTATCTCTCAATCACTTCCCTCACCATCTCCCTCTCACAGTGCAGTGTTAGCTCATTCTAGTGCTCAATTAATATCTACGGCTTCTTCCAACTCTGTTCTGCTCAATGTCTGTCTCTCCTTCATCTCAATCATTTTTTTATCATCGCCATCTCCTGCTTTTCCTCCATTTGGGCCCAATGTTATCCCCCTTTCCCATCTTTCTGCTTTTATTATGCCTTTAATTATCCTTCATCCCATGTGTTACTGTAATCCTAAACCTAACAGTACCACACCCTACCCCAGCCCCAAACTGAAACCACTCGTGCTCGCCTACGTTCCATCCAGGTGCAGTCGGAGACATTACCCAGGGAGCATCACCTCGTCATGACCCGATCAGGCTCCATGATGGGCCAGGGTCCCGGCGCAGGAGGCTGGGTGTGCGACTCAGCTACCCTCCCCATGGCGGGACGCAGGGCTTCCCGTGCGGGCTTGTCCCCAAACCGCACAAGCTCTGGCCATCCTGAATCTGATCCAAGCGGAGGAGGAGGAAGCGGTGGAGGAGGAGGAGGCGGTGGCGGTGGAGGAGGAGGAGGAGGAGGCAGTGGAGGAGGAGGGGGAGGTGGAGGGGGAAATGGAAGTGGGTTCACCTTTACAAATGGACAACCTGCCAGTGGACGCAACTATGCCACTGTCCTGCAAGGGGAGGTATCGGGACAGAGGGACTACCCCGGTAGCTTGGGGAGAGGTGGACTAGAGATGGGGAGCAACTTTGTGGTGGCAAGGCCAGAAAGGGAGGGCGTAGGGATATCATCTGTCTACCCGGAAGCAGCTGGCTTAATTGGGGACTGGCGTGATCGGATGGGTCTGGGGGGTTATGTTTTAGGCAGGAGAGATATAACCCCCCAGCTTTTTCCTTTCCCAGGGCAGCCTCAAGGAGCATACGGCGGAGTGATGGGCTTTGGAGCCGGCTGGGTTCCGGGAATGGAGGCTATGAGAGGAGCTTCAGGGCCTGGGGGTCCCTCCTTGGCACTGAGGGTGGGTGAGTTCCTACGTCTGCGTCTTGCCCAAGTCACTTTTGACCCATCGCAGCCACCGTACGATTCTGTGCAGGTGTACGGCCTGGAAGGCACAGGGTCCCGGGCTGGATCCCTCAGCTCACTCGAGAGCGAAGCAGAAAAGGAAACAGAGAAGGAGGAGTGGGGGGCCGGGCTGGAAGAGTGGGGACCCCAGTTCCACAAATTAGCTCAACTCTTCAAAGACAGGGAGAAAGAAAGGGAAGAGAAGAAAAATGATGAAGTAGATGCCAAAAATGAGAAGGAAAAGAAAGATGAGCCAGGGAAGAAAGAGAAAAAAGAGGGAGAGGAGCAGGCTGGAGAAGAGGGGAAAGACTGAGGATGGATACAAATGAATCAAATAGGGGCAAAGAGGGTAAGAGAGGAAGAGAGGGAATAGGAGGATGATGAAAAGGCAACCAGAGCTAGAATAATGTGAAGAGAAGTTAAAGGAGAGAAAGATGAAGAGGCAAAGTAATGAAAAGAGACGGAGAAAAATGAGCCTAGGGAGGGTGGAGTGTGCGAGGGCAAGGGAGGGAGTGATTGATGTAATTTAAAGCAATAAGTGTTGAAACGCTGATATGGTTGAGCACAGATACTGAGACAATGCAGAGGCTGCTTCTACTCGGGGCAGCAACAATTTGTTAAACGGTTTGGACAAAGAAAAACAACCCAAACATCCAAGACTCGATTTAATTCAACTCTCACGTGTGGAACGAGAAACAGTGGGAAACAAGAAGAAAGACGTTTCTCGTTACGTGTGTCGGTCTGCTCTTTGTGTCCGCATGTGTGTGTTTGTGTGTGAGAAAAGTCTGTGAGGGAAGACTGATGTGCGAGCAGAAGTGCATACAAGCACTTGTTTGTGTGAGTGCATACGTTTGCATATTTAACAAAGAGGGAGCAATAGAGGCAGGGAGAATTCATGGTACCCAGAGACAATTTAAAGATGTGACAATTTAAAGATGATATCTTAGCAACATTAGTTTTCGGGACAATGTGCAAGAGTAAACATTTAACAAGGAAGTTTCAAATCTAGGATAACACACGTGGGATGAAATACTGGATGTATTTGAATATAATGTGAATGGGAAAGGGGATGGATGTACTGTACAGAGAGAGAAGTGGTCAGGGAAATGAGACGATTGTACAGAAACTGTTACATTTTATTCCATCTGCTGTGGCATAAAAGTGAATTATTCTGCTCACATTCATTCCAAATGAAAATGATGAATCATTTAAATCCTGCAAAAGATCCTCCCTCCTCTCAGCCCTCAAGCAAAATAGACATTGTAAAAAATTTAAATGATTTAGGGATGTGATCTCACATCCTCCTCCTCCCCCCCCCCAAACCCCCATCACTCCAGCATTTTATGAGTGTTGTTATGTTTACAAAGAGTCACACACACACACACACACACACACACACACACACACACAAAAAGAACTAATGAGCACCATAAGGCTTTGATTGTACTACAGTAAATTCTAAAAGCGTAACCATTCACAAGTATTCCATCTACTATGTAGTAATTGTGATTATATCATTCATCTCTTACATTTTTTTTATGGAAAAAGTCTCCTATTTTTTATGCATATCCCCACTGTAGTCTCACTTCACACATCTTGAGGACAAAGTATGCATGATTTTTGAAAACGGCAGCAAACCTAAAAAAGGCAATCAATCCCATCTTCAACACTCGTACTTCCTGAATGAAAAATCCCCATATCCCCAAATCCCCATAGATCTGTAATGAAAATGTAGGTAAAAAACCCCCACAGAGACTCCCACAACATGGAGGCTTTTTGTCCTTGTTAAAGGTCAGGATGCAAATGAGCTGGAGTTTTCAGCTGGAATGCACTTTTATACTGTGTGATGTACAATAATAGATAATGAATAATGTCAAAGATTACAGTTGTTTTATAAGATGTCAATTAAACAAAAAGATACAATGCTTGACTGTATGTTAAAGCATTTTAAATGTAAATACCACTGAATATTATTGCTAAATAAAAAAGAGAGTATATACAATGAAAAGTAAGTGGAGAAAAAAAAAATCTAAAACAGAACTTGTCTAAATGGAGCACCGTTGAGACTTTCTGTATGTACTGTAGATTAGAAATGGATGAACTGAGCTGGACTTAACAGCCTGCTGGACTGAAAACAACACCATGTATTCTGCACCTGTGTGGTAAGTGAACAGGTTTGGTTTGTGGTAGTGCTCATCTGAGATGGACAAGCCAGGGATTGAATTATACATGTGGCCTCTGGCAAAAGTTTGTTGTGCAAAATATTGGTTACAGAAGCCCCCAGAGCTAGCAAAGAGTTCAGTGGGAGGAAAATTCAATGGAAGGAGGGGAAATTCCTCTAATTCGCATAAAACAAAAAACTGGATTATTATTATTATTCTGCAAAAGTAGAATGATAGACACTAAAACTGAATTTGTTATACAGCTCAGTCATTATTGCTGCACTGCCCGAGAGATATGAAAGAAAGTTTTATAGTTACTTATCTCTAGAAATATAATAAAGTGTACATTTAAGAGTAAGATTTTTACGGGAAAGTGACTATCATCTTTCATGCATTTCAGGCAATGCAAATTACTGACCAAAATAATGATAATAATACATTTTGCTTTGTCTAGGCCTGCATAGATCTAAAGTCCAAATCAAGTTCTCACATTTTGTCAGAGGGGTATTTGCCAAATACCCTAACCTGAATGTGGATGTCTTTGGTGTGCCATCACAGAAATGTTTCCATATCACTGGTTCACTGTAAAGTCATCCACATAAGTCAAGCTGCTAGCTTTGCTGTTGTCCACCAGTTTGTTCCACCATAATCGTGTTGTTATGGTCTGCTTCTGTTAACACTTTGTTAACCAATCAGGAAGTCAGGCTACACGCTGACCGAAATGAAACCCATATCCACCTCTATACCCTTTACCTGAGATACAGACTTGTCCATACAGTGCCACTGTGCAGATTGGATTGAATCAGGACCAACGTACAAATACTGCACAATAACTGGAGAAGAGTGTGTGTGTGGAGGGGGGCAGAACCTTGGCCAGGGATCTGAGTTAGTAATTTTTGCTAATCAACAGTACCTTTTTAACATTAATATGAGTTCCCCCAGCCTGCCGATGCTCCCCCAGTGGCTAGAAATGGCGATAGGTGTAAACCGAGCCCTGGGTATCCTGCTCTGCTTTTGACAAAATGGAAGCTCAGATGGGCTGATCTGGAATCTTATTGCTCCTTATGAGGTAATAAGGGGCAAGGTTACCTCACTTTTCTCTGCTTTGCTCGCCCAGAGAATTTGGGCTGGGCTTTGAAGCCAATTTGATATAGTGGCCAAACCGTGTCATTACAACTTCCAATTCATTAGATTGGTGGCCTAAAAATATTTTTTTGGCTTGAATGATAATTTCTCTGGTAAACCTTAAATGACTGCCAAAGAATTTGGATCTATTCTGTTATGACAATGAGGATCGTTGTATAGAGAACTTATGCGTTGCTTTGGAAATGCATCATCTGGGCAACATTTTCCTTAGTATTTATGTGGAATGTGCCAACTTTCTGAGTCCCTCTGACTCTCACCATACAAATAAAACTATCCTCATTTCCATAACAGTTTCACCTATTCTGTGGCAACCATTGCGAAAGCAATTAGCATGGTATACCAATAAGTAATCTTTCTTGCCATTCCAATTACATGGTTTATTCCACAATCTTGATTGGCTGCAGGTGTTGTATCTCTGCTGATTGGTTTGATTTCAAAGTTCTGCCCTGGCTGATTGGTCAAAATCAAAGTGATGATTCTCCTGATTTGGCTTATTTCAGAGTTCTGGAGTGCTGAACCGACTAACCCACTTGACGGTCCTGATTATCCCACCTCCTGAGCCCGGCAAATTGGTTCAATCAAAATCATGATTAGTTGAATCAGAAGTTTAAATAGAATACTATTCTGCAGTCTCTGCAGCACTCCACAGCTCTTGTTTTCAATCTCTAAGCTAGCTCAGAAGCACAAACCCCCAGTGACTGACAAAAGTGGTCCTGTCAGGCCATTTATCAACTCCTCTGTCCAAAAAAAACCCTATATACTGAGGATAATGAAGTCACACTCAAAGGATGAGAGCAGTTATTTTAGGATTTATATATGTTGAGATGTAGCTTAAGGGTGCATGTTGAAGGAGGTCGGGACCTCGGGCTTCGGGAGTCCTCTTGACCCCAAACAGGTAGACGCCATCGGTTCTGTGCCCCCCACACACCCCACCCCCACCCTCCGGTAACTTCATTGCTTCTGCACGATGTTGATACATATCCACAATTGCGTGCTGAACAAAGTGTATTTATTTCTGTTGTACTTTTTCTTTTTGTAAATTTGAATAAAAAAGGAACTATTTCAAAGAGATGAGTCAGACCTACTCTGTGCTCCTTTCTGCAGTCTCCCGAATTTCTGGATAATCAGACTTCTGCTGCTTGTGTGTGTGTGTTTGTGTTTGTCTGTGTGTTTGTGTGTGTGTGTGTGTGTGTGTGTGTGTGTGTGTTTGTATCTGCAAGCGAGAGAGACAGGGAGAGAGCGATTGAAAGATGTTCTGTGCAGTGCATACAAATGTGTGCACACCTTGAGAGCATCTCTTGTGAGTAGGTGGGTGTGCCTTGTCAAATTGGCCCCTTGAATTTTCCAAATCACAGACAGTGAGTGTGTGTGTGTTTGTTTTGTTTTGTGTGTGTGTGTGTGTGTGTGTGTGTGTGTGTGTGTGTGTGTGTGTGTGTGTGTTTGTGTGATTCTGACTGCATGATGAAGGAACACCTTGTCTGGTCTGATCCAGCCCGGTAGGGAATGTAAGGTCAGTAATAAAGTACAGACAGAGAGTTGTGCAGAACAATCATGCTTTCAGATGCAGAAGGAGAGGGGGAGGGGAGGAGTTCTCTGTTTGTTCATCAGCGAAAAAAGAAGTCAGAGACAGACATTTTGAACTCAAGAGCAGCAGCAAATAGAGCAGGCAGCAGTGACCAAATTGTACAAGGCCCTTTACCAACCCTCGCAGCTCTCTTGTATTCTGCAGCCTTCGTCCTCGCTGATGGATGCAGTGGGGATATGTGCGCCCTCACTGTGTGACTGAATAGCTGGTTAAAAAGATTTATTATAATAATCAAATATGAAGGAGGGGATTATTTCTACATGATGATTTAGAGAATGATCGTGTTAGCTGGGTCTCCGCTTGATTACAATGATAATTCCCGCCTCAAGTCAGGAGAGGGAGAAAAAACAGAGGGAGAGGGAACGAATAGAGAGAACCATATTAACAGTTAATATGCAAGTCTGTTGCATTACATAAAACTGTATTTGTGATTGGGTTAGAGCTGATTCTGCTGAGCGCTGAGGAAAAAACCCTTGCCATCTCTTGTGTGTATCTGCATTCTCATAATTATGAGATTCAGGGAGCTGACTTGCCCCCTACTGAAGCAACATCCTGTATCTAAAGAGGATGTGCAGTCACTTGGAGGCAAAACAGAGCTTTGAGTAGCTTTAACCCCCTCCCCCCCTTGGCCACCAACTCAGAACCGACACGACATTCTTATCGATGTACGACTTGTATATGTACGTTTATCAGTCTGCCTCAAGCATCAACACCGCAATGCAGCATTCTAGGTGTGTTGCTGCTGTCATGGCACTGTCAATAATTACAGCATGCATAATTGATCATAGTATAATGGCAGAGCTGGAGATGAAAAAATAAAAGAGCTCTGTTAAAACTGTACACCAGGGAATAACTAACTACACTGTACTGGAGAGCTACACACACACTTAATGTGCTGCAGGATTTCATCACAGGATGTATGAGTTGGTTGGTTGTGTGTGTGTGTGTGTGTGTGTGTGTGTGTGTTTTCGAGTACATGTACAGATTCCTCATTCTGTTTGAACCTTACTGACACAGAATCCCTATGGCTATTTAGCATAGTGCTTGTGTGTGTGGGTTTCTGTGCGTGTTTAGTGTGTGTCTCTGTATCGTTGCACTTCAAGTACATATAAACTTTTAAAGGCAGCTTGGCAACACAAGAAATAGGTGTCAGGGGAGGTGAATTTCAACGGCCGCGCAACTCAAAGCGAGTGTATCTTTGCCGGCGTGATGACTTCCTGCCCTGTAGTTAACCGTCTAACAGCCTTCACCAGTACGTAACTTTTAACTCCACTTGTCCCTGTGGTTTTTATACTGGCTCCATTTGTCTCTTTCTCGTCTCCTCTTGTCTTTTCCCCTCGTCTCCTCTCATGCACTCTCGCTCATGCGTTTCCTTCTGGACGCTCTCACAGTTTACTGGCTCATTTGAAGTGGAAAATTAAATCTTCATTACGAATCTTAATTAGAGTTCGATCTCCCTATAGTAAGCCGACAGGGAATCCATAATGTAACAGGGGGAGACCTGGAGCAGGCGTTGGTTTTGGCAAGGTGGGGCGTGGATTAGAGGGGATAATTAGGGATTGGGTACTTCAGGGTAAATTACACAAGAGGTATTTACACTTCAGAGGTAGGGGAAATGGATGGCGCAGGTGGATAAAGTGGCCTGCTGGTAATGGTGGAAACTCGAATGAAAGTCCAACATGCGTGAGCTGCGTATTGGCGACTGTGCAATTTTTGTTTCTGTGTTGATAAAGGTTTATTGTACGACATTACCTGGAAGCCTTAGCATGGTGGAAGGACAGGAAGTATGCAGGGTATTAGGCGCGACTAGAGTGATAGCTTACGGGGGTTGAAGAGTTCTCGTAAAAAAGCATGCTGCTGCGCCTGGTTTGTCATACATAAGAAACAAACAACAGTTTCTGTATTGTTGGCATACTGGGACTCAGTGGAAGGGAGGGGTTAAAAAGGCCCTTATTAGTCAGAAGTCTATTGGAATTGCTTCTTGTCTTGCTTTTTGGTGACATGGTGTTACTTGAGGCGACATAATTCCTTATCATGCTCCCGTAAGCATAGAGCATTTGCCTAATACCAGACAGTAATCATTCAAAGACACTGCTGAGCATGCAGCCCAACACTCCTGCTTTTTATCCACATTTACAAACTAAAGAACACTATTTAACCAATGTGTGCAGGGATTGGGCGATAAACAAAACAATTAGGTTTCAGCACAGTTAAAATATGCACAAAGCTCGTAAACATGAAAGCAGGAAACTCACTTTCTTGCAGCGCTTCTTTTTCATTCCTTTGTCAAGACCTTTGTCGTTTTTCGCTGTAGCTCTATTGTAGTTAGGTATCCTATCAGAAATCATCAAAAATCCCTATGCAAGTCCTCTTTGTGGAAGCAATGAGCCGAGGAGAAGAGATTTTTTTGCCTGAAGGGGACTAGCTCAGGTCCTAATCCTGTGACAGGAAGCCCACAAAAACAGCCTAGCAACCGGGCCTAAGTGAAACTGTATTTCCCCCTACAGAATAGATTATTTGTTCAGCTGTCCAGCTGCTGTCTTATTTGCAGAGAGCATACAGATACAAGTGGCTGCAAAATATTTTTAAATGATGAGGGCAGGAGATAGTGTCTGGACCTTCATTTTATTTATCAGCTCTGTGCGGTTTCCGGGAGCTGACTGGTTGACTGCTCCGAGCAAGGTGATTATATCTGCTGTAATGTTGTTGTGGCGGCTCAAGACTCAGGAGAGAAGTCTGTGTGTGTGTGTGTCTGTGTGTGTGTGTGTGTGTGTGTGTGTGTGTGTGTGTGTGTGTGTGTGTTGAGGTGGCAGACTCTATTTACACAACTGATCATTAAAGGCAAAAAGAAAAATAGAGCATGATATAACCAATTACTGGCACTAAGCATAGAGTGAGAGAGTTAAGTGAGTTCATTAGCCCTCTGTGTCAGATTGGTTAATTGTTCAATGAAGTGAGTGGAATAATAAGTTGAGGGGGATGTTTTGCCGTTAGTGGAATGTTCATTGGGCTTTATTCTCATCAGCTGTGTCTCTTATTGTCCCACATAGATCATGGAGGGAAGTTAACAGCTAAAGGCCACAGAAAAGGCCGAGCCAGTGTTTGGTCAACTGCCCACTCACTAAATACCAACAGACACTCAAACAGTGTGTCTGACTATTTAGAATCCCCTCGTCATCTGGCTCAATTTTTCTATGCAGCACTCAAGCCTCGCCAAATAAGCCATAGTTCGCCATCTAAGTAAACACAGTGCTGGTTAAGCTTTACAAGCATTGTCACACTAAGAAATAAGACAAGAAAGAGGCCACACAGTCTGAATTGATGTATTGAGTGCAGGACAGTGTGATGTTTTGTGACCCAAGAAGATTCAGAAATAGATATCATATATAGACTATAGGTAATTAAAGGGGTACTCCAGCAATAAGTAATTAAACTTCCACACAGTTAGAATGATCAAAATTGGTTTGGGGTATTGGCTAGATTTTGCTTTTTTGTCCATTGCAACCAACTTGTGTCTTGAAGGCTGTTTTAATGAATAATTAGTCCATATATGAAAAGTAATGCACTGTAATTTGCATGTATTGCACATACTTATTACTGTATGCCATTCATTGACTGCCACTGCGACCGTGAAAATACAGGATAGGATAGGGAGGATTTTGGAGTGCATGGTTGGGGGAGCAGAGTTTGTGTCTTGAAAGAAGTCAAGGAGTCTGGTGTTTTAACCCAAACCAAAGTTTTTTGTAATCTTTACTAGTCGTTTTGGTGGCCGAACTTAACTGTCGTCGCCGCATGACAGTCACCTTTTGTCGACTATACTTATTTGTAATGGCACTAATTTGTCGATGGTTGCCGTCATTTTGTAAGCTATCAAACAAACCTTACCATGTTCTGAACTGTCCATGTGTTTTTAGTAAAGTAATACAGTTCTTCCAGTCGTCACATCCTGTGGTGATCAGTTTGTAATTTTTGTGGGAGAAGAGCTTGCGGTAAAAGTAAAATGGTCTTTTAACTCCCAGGGACCTCTGCTCTCACCTTATCTGACAGGGCTGGCCAATCAGCGGGGTCAATAGGTGCTGTGCTGCCTTAGTGGAGTTGCTTGTTGCAAGCTGCTCTGGCATGATGCAGAGGGGGATGGCTCTTCATCGGGAGCTACTGAAGTGGGTGAACATGGGGCTGGTGGTATAATTTGTACACAAGAAGGCAAAGCCAGACATGCATGCACATCCTATTGTGTATGTTGCACAGATTGATAATAAGCGAAAATACATTTTTGTTGTGTGTTGCTGTGTTTCTGTGTTGTGTTGCTTTGGCTGCCCCAGATGTTTTTTTTATTTGTTTGCACATTTAGAAAAGTATGTAATAGACAGTTGTTAGCCAACATAAGCATAAATACATGAATATACACTAGATTTGTGTAAAACCCACTCAGCATTTAATTCATTCAATCACTGGCTTAAGTCAATCCCACAGACACTCATTGTCTTTCAGTTTCATATACACAGTCCTTTTAAGTGCCTGGCTGGGAATTTATGCAAAATCAAGCTTCATGTATGCTCTTCAGAACTTTTTTTCACTTTAATATTATGTATATCCTAATCTGCCTTTACCTCAAGTGTATAAGAATACACATTTTGGTTCATCCTGGATCTGGGGACTAACTGTGCTGTTATCAAGGTCACTCGGAGCAGTATCTGTCTGCATTGGAGTTCTCGGAGATGGATGTCCCTGATCCTCTGTATCCTCTGCTTCCTATTAATAATCCATGTGTGAAATCACAGCTCTGAATACCAATCAGACAAATGTTTACCATTGATAATAAACCCAAAAGTGGAATTGACTAGTAAACAGGTGCAACAGAGCACACACACATCAGTGATGTTGGGTGTGGACAGAGGTGCAACAGACTTGAGATTTTCAATTTGAGAGGACCTTGAAACATCACTTTGCAGTGTGGTATTACTGGAAATTAATGTTGAATAAAGCTGACGTGCATGCATGCAGTAGACTCTTCCAGCATCACGCTGTTTATGTAATTCACAGAATGGACCTGATCTGGTGTGGTAAATGTAGGGCACTTTATTGAAGCATTGACAATTCCTCTGAAACTGAATCTGCACATTTCCAGCCAAGCTTACATAAACAGACCCCAGCTGGCTACACACCGATGTGTGTCTGCTGCCACCTGCTGGAATATTAACCTCCAAAGAAATTTGGTTTTGGTCAAGATTTAAGATTCAGGATACTTTATTGTCTTTGTATGAACTCAATCAAATTTAGTTAGTGGCAATCAGTGCAGCAGCTGTAAATAAATACTAAAAACAAGATAAATAAAACAAATTAAAAAGATAAAACAGACATAAAAAAGGCATGGCACATAGCACTCATATGAACATTTGCAGAGTGTTTTTGTTTTGTTAAACGTCATATTGTCCTTTCGTGACAGTAGTCCTTAGACCTTAGCAGCTACAGGTGTATTTGTGTGCTTGTGGATGGAGATGTGGGGTGATGGAGGCTACAGCTCTGGGGAAGAAGCTGTTCCTCAGTCTGTTATTCCCAGTTTTTTATTGTTCTGTATCTTTTTTCAAATGGTAATGGGACAAACAGACAGTGTCCTGGGTGTGCTGTTGTGTCCATGCTTCTGTAGGGGGCCTGGCATGCACAGCATCTAGGTCCGGGAGCTCTTCTCCTACAATCCTCTGTGCCGTTTTCACCACCCTGGCCAAGTCCTTTTTGTACATTCCCTGCTTATATTCATTCAGAAGCTGTCTGGATCCTATCCCAGCATGCACAGAGAAAACACCCTTCACAGATCATTTGTTCATTACAGAGCTAACTCACTTACATACGTACAGACTAGCAACCACATGCACACCTTTGGTCAATTCAATTTCTCCAGTCTAGCTGACCTGCATGTCTTTGGGATGTGAGGGGATGCTGAGCAGGGAAATCAAACCTTCTTGTGGGAGAGTAACACAGTGGGGGGTTAAGCTCCAGAACACATTTACTTAAAGAATTTAAATTTGGTTGAAAAGCTTGTTAAAATGATTTATTGCATTGATCAAATCAGATATGAGGGACAGAATTATATATCAGCAATTATGTTAGCTGATTCTGCTGCATGATGAAAAAAGTACATTTTTGCCATTACAGTGTCTTTATAAAATGGCACTTCTAAAGTTACCGTCCAGCACAGTATCCTCCGGCTGAATGAAATAGTTCATGAAACTTGCGTCACTTCAGAAATCCTGAAATTGGTATAGATGTCACAAAGTAGAGAAGCCGTAATCCTTCTTTAGCACTGTAGAACTCCCTTAAAGGTAATATATTTCAGTTTGATGCCTGTTTGACCGCTCTAATGACATTGTATTAGTTTTATTTATCTGTAGTGTCCATGTAGTGTCCCAAAATGCGGCCAAAATGACAGCCATTAATAATGTCAAGTTTGTAAAAAAAGTAGCATGGATGTCTCCTTACTTTTTGACTGTGAGTATTCTGTACTTTGAAATCATTACTCCAATCCAGTGATATCTTAAAGGGACAGCTGATGGTAGCATTTCAACCCCACAGTATGTCCGCCCACCCCCATGTTTATAAGCGGTTCTCGTGAAATCACAGAAAGTCATTAAGTATCACTAGTATAACTAGGTATATTAATATGATTGGAGAGTTTGTTACTTTTGGTTAACAAGAAACACTGGTGTAATTGAACTTCAAACAGCATTAAAAAAAACAGCTCAAACTTTGTTGCCATCCAGTTTTGTCTTGTATAAGAAAACCTGTCGGTCAATTTAAGAATGAAAGTTGGTTTTAATCCTCAGATCTGTTTACATTGGATCATAGTCCTTCAAGATTTTAACGCTTGTTTTTTTTCCCTTTGCACCGTGGGTACATGCTTGGCTTAAAGAAATGGGTTAGATACACTTTTTGGTTGTTGAATGTACTATTGCCCTTATCCACCACTTTTTGTGCACCATGGGGAGTGTTTTCTCAGGCTTCTTTCCTCAGAAGCCTCCCAGTCAGTGATCATTCGCTCTTATCTTATGTCTGTCTATCTGTCATATACTAATATATCTATATACTAATATATTTATAAACCGATATATATCTATATACTTATATGTCTATATACTAATATATCTATATACTAATATCTATATACTAATATATCTATATACTAAGTCTAGTATGGATGTGTTATTTAATCTGCTATAGATAGATGGTATAGAAAGAAGAAGAAGAAAGGAAAGAAAAGAAACAAAAACTATTAAAAAAATGCAAATGTGTTTGTGTATGTATGCATCTGTGTCTATGATGTGTAAATAACTGAAGCATAAGATTTACTAAAGGATAAAAGTAGAGAAAGGTGGTCGGACCTGAGAAGTTTTTTATCAACTTCTTCCTACTCCTTTTGAACGTTGGAAATTTTTTGTTTGTTTGAATGATTTTCAATTTTGGAAGACTGCTGAGAAGTACATGGCTTTATTTATCTGTCATTTTAATTATATGTGTATGCACGAATGCATGTATATAAATCTTTTATTTTAATTTTGTTTTAATTTTTGTTCAAATAAACTAATAAACTAAACTAAACTTTAAAAAACTATCAATCTGCTCTACTCCAAACCTTTGTCTGCCTCCCACTTCTTGCCCCTTGGCTTTAGACACTCGGACAATCAGATTCAATAGTTGGTTCTAGATAACCTAAACTGAATCATGCTGACAATACCATGGGAGGTTTCCTCGGGCATTTTGCAACATGATGCAGAGCACCTCTTGCACTACTGCCATGTTTCAGTTGATATCTTCACTGCTGAAAGAAACCATGAAAAATTGAAATCTTTGCTGACAACTAAATAGATCAAATGGATTGCTGAATGTGGCTTTAATCAAAACATAAAATGTGGACTAATTTAGGTACTGTAAGAGTGCCAATGATGCAACACAGTTTTCCTCTGTATGCAAAATAGAGATTTGGTTGGCATCTTTTATCTTTTTCTATCCGCTGTTTGTGTTCTACTCACTTTTCGCCAACTCCAAGCCACAGTAATTGCATTTCCCATATTAGGGTTTAAGTCCCTACTGAGCAAAAGCTACAAGAGGTCAAGAGAATCTCTTGTGAGCACTAAAGACAATAATACCCCATTCGGTCTCAAGATAACAATTTAAGCTTTTTCACAGACTTATAGACTCAGTAGGTTTTTATAACCCAGCTGTCTCAAATCCTTCTCCTCTGATCCCTGTCATCAGTCCCCTGCTGATGCAGCGGTGGAAAATATAGACCACAGCTGCTTTCTTGATAGCTACTGAGAAGGATGAGCAAACAGAACTGTCAATAAAATTAAGGGCAGAGAAGTAAGAATTTGTGAATGGGGGCTCAGGGGGTTTAAATTAAAAAATGACACAGATGAATAAAAGTGGAGCACTTAGTCCATAATGAGGAGCAAAATAACTCTTAAAGTGTATATTTAAGTGTTTTCTCTAAAAGCAGGGGAAAGGGAACACTTAGGGACCCTTGGGTGATTCCAGATGATAATGTTGCAGTCATTTAGTTTTAATTCCCTAATTAACCCACATTTATTTATAACGGTTCATCCTTCTAATCATTATTTAACCATTCATTGACTTCACATTATACTGCCATTCAAACAAAATAATATGTGTTGATGGAGTTATAACTTAACCTGGACGTACCTTACGTTTTAAGCAAACCACCTTTGTGGTACATGGACGATGATTTCTAGTAATTTCTAGGACTTTGTGACCTTTCATGTAGTAAACCATCACATTAAAATCTTCTGTCCAAAACTTTAATGCATTATAGAAGAAATAACAGCAAATTTTGTATTCAATTTGCTCCAAATTGAATGGTTCCCCAAAGATGAGTCTTCAAGGTGCCCTGCCTCATAAAACCGATTTTCCTTGCATTTTTTTAAATATATTAGGTCCATCTGTGTTTTATGTCGTGAATGTGAAAATAAACTGCCACTTCCTCTGTCAGCTCTAGCCACTGAAAAGAAATAAGCGGAGAAATCAGGCCAATTACAACAGCTGGTCAATCTGATGTCATGTTGCCTGAGCTCATTACTATTCATGAGCTTGCCCTGTTGTGCTGGTTAAAGAATGCTGATAGCCAAGCTTTCATTGGATAGCTGTTAGCCAATCAGAGTCAAGCCGTTTAGCTCATTGAATATTAATGAGAACTTGTACAAATCGAGCTGAGTCTTTCTGCAGTCTTTCTATATCACGCTAGAATGGCTTGAAACAAGGTTTTTAATTTTACAAAGTCCATGGTAGAACTTCAGACATTACCACAAAGTAATGAAATACGTGTGGTGACCATGCTTCTAGCACCCCCGCCAGGTAAACATCTCCCCTTCACCAACAACTTGGTACATGGTTGGATAGTAGGCAATATCAAAAACTAATGGCTGATTTTCCTTAAAATTAGTGTCAAATTATTCTAGTCCCCAAAGTTCTAGTGTTTTTTTGACCTTTGATCTTTTTTCTTCAAACTCCATCAGGTCCTTTCGTACACAAAAACAATTCAAGTTAATGAGCAGTAACCATTCAAATGCACCTGCAATTATAAGGCTGTTTTTCTACTTTCTTACAATATAGTCATGCTCCCCAGAAGATTTTCGATGAAATTTGATAACAATATTAAATCCAATCTTTCTGAAGCTATTTGACCACACTCCTAAAACCATCAGCAGGTCATTATATTGGTCCATGATAGGGTATCTCAATAACAACTCAAAACTAATGGCTGGGTTTCCATAACATAGGCTGAGAAATGTCATGTCAGAGGGACAGTCAGAGGGAGAGGGAGAGAGCCCTAAAGTCAACAGGTGACATGTTTCTACAACAGTGGCGGCACCAGAAATGTTTCTTTTGCTGGTGCTATGGGGCTGCTCGACGTTTCAGTGAGGGTGTTGAAATTTAGAGTTTCCCTTGACACACACAGCCTAAGCACACGTGCGCAGATAGGCACCCACCTCCGCTGCAGTCTAGTAAGCGAGTGAACGAGAGGGAGAGAGAGATTGATTTATGTTTTTGAATAAAGTTAAAACTAAAGTTGTTGATACAACAGCACCATAAAACTCTGATTTGAAATACCAGCCTACAAGCCGGGTTGACACAATCATTACTGCAGCTTTCATACTGTAGCTTATAGTATATTTGCAGAAGAATAATGCAGCAGGCCATATACACCACACATAGACAACGACACACATAAACACGCACAAGCACACACACACCCACATCCTCAGACAGTCATACTTGCACACATGGTAAAAATAATGTAGTCATATCTGTATATAATAGATACATTCTCCACAGGTTGACGTTTAGGGAGTAAAGAATGATCCATTGCTGATTATATTTACACATTAAGAAAATATTTTTTATAAATAAACCACAGCAATTTCTTGTGGGTGCAGATGTTGCAAACATTACTCCAGCTACTGATTTACCTGTGAGGCTTTCAGGGTCACCAAAAGATGATTCCTAGTGATTTTGATCATTCATCTAACACCATCATGTCAAACAAATATGTTGGAGTACTAATGTCTTCTACATTCCAGAACATTTATATGTCTGGACTTGGCATACATATATCCACTCTTAATTATTAATTAATGCACTACCCTGTCTAATGATACCTCTAGATTTAAGAAGGGGATTACACACATACAAACTAACACACACACTCAGTCAAAAAAACATGAAATAATTAGTTTATTTTTTACATTTTGATATTAGTTTGAAGGATAATTATCTTAGATCCTTTCATAAAGCATATCTCTATTTTTGTGGAAACATGCTGAAAGAAGGTACATACTTAATAATCACTGTAAGAGATGAGTCCTTGAGAGAGGAAAAGCTTTGTCTAGCGTTGTCATTGTAAAGACACATCGATTAATGTTTTTTATTTTCACACCTCCCCTCCTCTCCTCAATTTCAATTTCTGCTCGAGCAAAACACTTAAATAAAGGGAAAGGGCATCTGTCACTTGTACCAAGCCTAAGAGAACAATTCCTCCGCTGTTTGTTTTGTTGTCTGCCGGTTATTGCAAAGTAATTTGATTTGGAGGCTGTGATCGATTATTGGCTTCATGTTCAACCTGTGGTTCTACTGCAAAGCATCAAAAGGGTACAACTGTTATGAAATTAGCTCTGTCACAGCATGTGGTATTGCTGTTCATGCTAGAAATCCTAATTCAGTGGCTGTGATATATATCATCAACCAGACTACCTAATCCCTTTTCCAACATTTTTACTTTGATGCTATAAAGTGGCAAAGGCTGCACTGCATATAAATCTTCCTTCATAAATCATTAATCCCGTCTTAAGTCTAAAACACCGCTGAGAAATAAGACTATTCAAGCTCTTGTTTCAACTTGAGTGAAGTCATTTTGAATAGGGCAGATGACTATTTTGTTCACGATTGTGCAATGAGATTTTCAAACTGTTTTTTAATGTGAAAAATAATAAAATGACTGAGAAAAAGTTCTTCTCTCTGGCCCTTTTTCTTTCAGCTTGACCAGTTTGACTACCATCCTGAAGAAACTCCCCATGTATTCAGCTCTTACTGGGAAACAAATTATCCTGAAGGGCAGATCATTGCAGGGGTCTGCAGCAGAAACATCCTCAGAAAAGAAACAACATAATCTTCGATCATTTTCGCTACATCAAAACTCCTGCGGCTTACATTCCCACCTGGAGTCCATTAGATCAAATCACGGTGTATGAAATCAGATCAAAGTCACAATATGTTTGACACAGCCTGTGGTTGGTGATCAGCTTTTTGTGAGCTTGTAAAGCAAAAAAACACAACAATGTCAAGGAGTTTATAGGGTCATTTTAAGGATGTGAAAATACCTTTTGTGTATGATTTCAACAATGAAGTAACACAAAAGAGAAAAGGGAACGCTTTTGGGAATAGCTGTGAATGTAGATTAAAAACTGAAAACTGGGAACATTAACAGTCAAAACTCATTGTGACATTTGGAGATGAAAAATTTTTTGTCCAATACTTTTGTCTGTCTTTACAGCTCAGTCAGACCAGTTATTAGAGTAGATGGCTACTTACTAATTATCCAATCAGAAAGTGGGTTTTATTTGGAGCATAATTTAGCAACTATACAGCCATATAGGGATCAATAAGAGGGATCACCTGCCCTGCAGAGGGTGGTGCAGTCAGCTGAATACACCATCCAATGTGAACTCTTAGGATCATGAAATAGCTCCATCACCCCGACAACAGACTCTTCTCTCTGTTGTGGTCAGGAAGACGCTACCACTGCCTCAAGGTCAAAACAGAGAGAATGAGGAGGAGTTTCTTCCCTCAGGCCATCTGGGTCCTGAATCACTGACTTTCACATCCATAACTCACTACATATGATTTATAACCCACATACCATACAATCCATCCCCCTGTTATTTATTGCATATGTTATACCGTATGTACATTGTACATTGTTGTTGTACATTGTACAATGTTGTTGTTGTTTTCTGAAACTCAATTTGTTTTCATTGTTTCACTGTTTCATGTTATGTCCCTGAAATTTACTGCTATATTGTTTCTTTTGTAAAATATTTCATTTTATTTGGATATTTTATATTTTATTTAGTTATTTTATTCTTTTTGTGAGTTGCTTTCTGGAGCTAGGCATGAATTTCACTGCAAGTTGTACTGTGTATGTGTGTAACCGTCAGGAGTTGTTGAAGACCAAAACAGAGCTAAAATGAGATTAAGTGGAAAATGCTTATTATCCAAAATGGCGGAGTTCCGGTTGGGCGGAGCTAATAAAAGCAAATAGGAAATATGTACGAAATGATGAGAGCAATGCGTATACTAAATCTGGTGAAGATCAGAGCAACTATGTCCAAATTATGACCAATTAGGGGGGCGTTATAGAACAACCATACCAGGTAAATGTGAACTCAAATCAAAGAATTTACAGTTTGCAAATGGCTCCCAGTTTTTACATTTTGGGCATCCAAAAGTTTTGAGAAATTTTTGTATATAACCAAGATGTATTCATATATATTTTGACAAAAATATGCCCAAGGGCTAAAACCAATTAGGGGGCGTTATAGAACAACCATACCACTCCCAAGCCTAAATGTGAGCCTATATAGTATGTATAGAAATAAGAAGGATGAAAAAAGGAAAATAATTAAGTACATTCACTCAGGTACTGTATTTAGTGCTTAGTAAAATAAAGTTTTGTTTTTTTTCTCTGCATTTATAGTTTCCTTTTCCGCACTTTTGGTTCAACCTTCTTCAACTTCAACACAATGGATATTTTCAAAGAAATTAAACCATAAAAGCGCTATGTACATGCATACAAGCCCACTTGGGTCTGCTCAGTTCAGCCAGCCAAGAACGTGATTGTTGTGTATGTGAGCAAATAGGTCAGTCATGATGCACTGCGAGTAAGGACTGCCTGCAGATGGGGCAGGTGTTGTTTTCACAGAGCCAGCGGTCAATGCAGTGGATGTGAAACTCGAGGGAGCAGGGCAGTAGTTCACAATGCTATAAAATCATATAATATACTGCAATTGCAAAATACAAATGCAAACATTTCTTTAAGAGCCTCAGTCTAGTGTTGTGGTGTCATGAGACATGAGGCTGTTCTAGTGAGTGGAATACAGTAAACTGTTTTTAGCATTTACACACCAAATTAAGTTTCACTGCTGTGCTAGTTCATTTCCATGTTCAGGATGCATATCCAGATCCGCAGAGAATCAAATTGCATTAATGTGCTGCGCTCAATTTCAACAGAACAACATTAAGTTTTGCTTGATGCAATAAACATTGTGTTTGTTACCAGGGATGAATATAGATTGTTGTTGAGTGTTACTGATCTAGTCATGCTTCACATCCAGGGAGTGGTGGGATGGGCTCCAGCCCCCCTGCCCCATAATGAGCAGATGGGCAAAGAAAATTAATGAGAAAATGAGTGAGGAACTGCAGGTATGCCTGACTAGGCTGCTTACCTGCTGCCATCAACTGATTCTTAAGATCTGAAGGACTACTTTATGATTTAAAATGTATCCACCTTTGATCTAATATCAAATGTATTTAAATCTTTATAATTGTAATTGTGAAAACATGTTTCAGATTTAGGGATTTCATGGCCAGTGCATAAAATTAAGGTGATATTTTGATTACTTCTACATGTTTCACCAAATAAAAACGTTATATTCTTGCCATACATCTGCTCTCAATGAACATTGATGTTTTGCTGTTACCCATACACAATGGAACACATTTTTATTTAAATGATCTGTTTGCAGTAATGGACAAGAACAAAGACAGATGCATGCATCAATAGTGTGCATGTACAGTGTTCATCCTTGTTAAATAACTTTATCTGCAACAGTCCTAACCTCCAAATGCACATACAGTGTTATTGATGTCAATGCAGATGCAATAACTGCAACCAGTTAAACTGCAAGCTGCTTGTCACAAATATCTGAACACTTATATGTAGTAGTGAATTGACTACATGCAGATTAAGAGACTTTTAAATACTGCAGGTGTTGTAATAATAAGGTGTTGTGGTGGTGAATGTGCTAATCACTCCAATGAACAGTACTGCAACAACCACTGAGTTGCGTCCTTAAATGCATACACATTTGCCCACTCTTCCACTTGAGCTATTTAAAACCATGCTGTTAAATTAAATGGAGTGTGCTTAACTATGTCACTCTTAAACGTTCTCCCTCAACTAATGCAAGCTGTGCACATATTGTAATTTCCCTTCCCTTTTAAAAACCTTGTGCTTAAACACATGTATTGGCTTTTTCATCTATTATAACTCTGCCTCTCGCTTTATCAACCTTTTACCACATATTTTCCAAAGACCTTCCTCTATTATGTCAAGGACTGGGAAGTAATAATCATTCCTGCTGCTGAATGCCAATTGAAATTATTTTTAAAAAAATCTAAAAGTGAAAAAGTGTGTGTCAATATGGTTACGGTTTTTATCAGTGATAGTTAGGAGTCTGTATCACTACCAGGCAGTTGGCCATTGTTGTCAAAATTAGCAGAATATAAAATGCAGATGAAGAACACAGTCAACAGTGTGATAGCGCTCGCAGTAACAGTAGCTACTACTTTCACAGTGAACACTGTGCTGACATATCAGTTTTATAAGAGTGGCCAAAGCGTGGCCTGATGGTGCTGATATCTGGTGGGAGTGGGAATGTACACAATAGATTTCCTGCCAATTCGCCCATTAGCTATTAACATATGTTGATCACAGACAAAAAACACACAAATGGGCAGAAGTGATCAGATAATATTATAGGTGTAAGAGTAAAATAGACAAAAGTCTTAGAGAAGAATACATTTTTTGTAAATCCAAAGCACAAAAAGACAGATGTTACTGCTTTATTAGCTGTCTGTATTTCAGCGCAGACGACTTTATGTGAACACAAGAATTGTAAAATCAATGATGACAAAGCAATACAAAGCATGTTCTTCTGGACCGTAAAGAGCCACAGAACAACAAGTACATGCTGTGGATATATGTACTTGGCCTGACTGCTGTGTGGTCACCTAAAGAAGCTTCCTCTCTGTCACTCAGTGGATGCAGCTGAGATACAGCAAGGAGCAATCTTATTGACTCAAGGAAAAGCAGCACACATTTGTCCAAAAATCAATAGATTTGTCCTTAGGCTCTTTTTTTCAATTATTTTTGCTAAAGGGGCCATAAAAGTTGCCACATGTAGTGACAAAGGTGATCATTTTACACTAAGGTGTTTTTAAGTGTGCCACATTAGGACACATGTTGTATATGTGACTTTCAACATTGTTGTTGCTGCTAGGTATATATCTGTATCAGAATATGTGACCTGTTCTGTAAGGCAACTTAATGAAGTCATGTGATAGTTTAGACCATGGTTCCCAAATGCTTTTTAAACTACAGCATCCCCTCATAATAATTTTACATTCTGCACTTTATTTATTTGAACAATTAACATAACATAAAACATTGATGTAAAAATGTATAATATATTTTGACTAACATTACTTTTAGGTGGCCTAATCTCCATTACTACAACAAGAAAAGGCAACAGTTTTAGGCCATGTTGCTGTGCAGATTTGCAGATAAATATTGGACTTAAACGATGAATAAAAAAGGTTGTATGCCATGTGTTCCTTTTGTTTTGTTAAAAAACAAAAAAATGCCTTACATTTGAGGTTTTATGGGACAAAAGATGAAACAGTCCTTGGCATCATGCATTGATACTGTTTTTAATCTAGCATTCCCCTCAAAAAGCCTGGTTTAAACTACAATTTGTTTGACCTAATAAATCCATATCCAACAACAGAACAACTGTTTCGAGATCAAGAATAAGAATAGAATTTCTCGTATACAATTATTTTAATATCAAAGGTTATGTACTGTCTAATTATAAATGACCACAAGCTACTAAATCTTTGGCATCCATTCCTTCTGCATACTCCGATGCTTGGCACTTAGCCTTGCTACTGTACTCTCTCCGCCTGCGTTAGCGATTTGTGTGATCTTAGGATGTTTCTCTCAATGGGTTCATGTTCATTCAAATGTTCTGTGTCTAAGGCTGCGACAGAGGCTCTGTGAGCTCAGAGACACTCTCTGTCAAACCTCATTTTATAGAAATATGTGTCAGTAGTATTTTAGGGGCAGAGCCACACCTCCAAGCTCAAAACGATTGTTGCATTAAATGGTTAAAACCATGATGTGAGTGTCTTGAAAGAAAATTATTGAAGTAAAGGTCTTGTCCTTATTTCCCAATTTGGCATGATGTCAAATCCTGCCTGTTATGAGACATCTAAGACATCTAAGATGTCTGGAAAAGGACAGTGAAGCCCTTTAGGCATCTTGTACAATCAATACACTTTTCAGCTCTTTGGTGTGTGACATTTACAGATCAGTGGAGCCATGAAATAGAAAGCCATAGAGTTCAGCTTATGCTGTTATCCACTCTCTGCTCTTATAAGTGATCCTCCTTATTACTTCCAATAAGTCACTGACACCCTATCTTAATTTTATTTTTTTCTTGAGGCACCAATGCAGTAAAAAGAGGAATCAGACAAAATAAAGCCTTGTAACAGCAAGAAGCCTGAGAAAGGCGGGTTTGTAGCCTCTGGTGGAGCACAGCACATGCAGGCAGTCAAGCCGTCTGCATGTAGCCAGCTGTCACACGCTCCCTCTTAATCTGTTTGCAGGCTCATTTAGCAACTAGCTGCTGAAGATTTGGGTTTCCGCAAGTAGAGTCATTGCTGTGAAGGTTCAACTTAAATGTGTGGCCTTGGGGAAGCCCCAAAGATAGATGGGAGTACAACTTTTGATTCCATTTGTGAAAATGCTTGTGAGATAGCAGTGGTAGAAAGCAACAAAGGACATTTATTCAGTTACTGCACATACAGTGGGTACAGAAAGTATTCAGACCCCTTTAAATTTTTCACTCTTTGTTTCATTGCAGCCTTTTTCCAAAAAAATCAAAAGTTCATTTTATTTCTCCAGTAATGTACACTCAGCAACCCATCTTGACAGAAAAAAAACAGAAATTTAGAAATTTTTGCATATTTATTAAAAAAACAAAAACTGAAATATCACATGGTCATATGTATTCAGACCCTTTGCCGTGACCCTCATATGTAACTCAGGTGCTGTCTATTTCTTCTGATCATCCTTGAGATGGTTCTACACCTTCATTGGAGTCCAGCTGTGTATGATTATACTGATAGGACTTGATTAGGAAAGCCACACACCTGTCTATATAAGACCTTACAGCTCACAGTGCATGTCAGAGCAAATGACAATCATGAGGTCAAAGGAACTGCCTGAAGAGCTCAGAGACAGATGGCAAGGCACAGATCTGGTCAAGGTTACAAAAAAAATTTCTGCTGCACTTAAGGTTCCTAAGAGCACAGTGGCCTCCATAATCCTCAAATGGAAGACGTTTGGGACGACCAGAACCCTTCCTAGAGCTGGCCGTCCGGCCAAACTGAGCTATCGGGGAGAAGCCTTGGTGAGAGAGGCAAAGAAGAACCCAATGGTCACTGTGGCTAAGCTCCAGAGATGCAGTCGGGAGATGGGAGAAAGTTGTAGTAAGTCAACCATCACTGCAGCAATCCACCAGTCGGGGCTTTATGGCAGAGTGGCCCGAAGGAATCCTCTCCTCAGTGCAAGACACATGAAAGCCCGCATGGAGTTTGCTAAAAAACACCTGAAGGACTCCAAGATGGTGATAAATAAAATCCTCTGGTCTGATGAGACCAAGATAGAACTTTTTGGCCTTAATTCTAAAAGCGGTATGTGTGGAGAAAACCAGGCACTGCTCATCACCTGTCCAATACAGTCTCAACAGTGAAGCATGGTGGTGGCAGCATCATGCTGTGGGGTGTTTTTCAGCTGCAGGGACAGGACGACTGGTTGCAATCGAGGGAAAGATGAATGCGGCCAAGTACAGGGATATCCTGGGCGAAAACCTTTTCCAGATGCTCTGGACCTCAGACTGGGCCGAAGGTTTTTACCTTCCAACAAGACAATGACCCTAAGCACACCGCTAAAATAACGAAGGAGTGGCTTCATTCTGTGGCTGTTCTTGAATGGCCCAGCCAGAGCCCTGACTTAAACCCAATTGAGCATCTCTGGAGAGACCTGAAAATGACTGTCCACCAACGTTTACCATCAACCTGACAGAACTGGAGAGGATCTGCAAGGAGGAATGGCAGAGGATACCCAAATCCAGATGTGAGAAACTTGTTGCATCTTTCCCAAAACGACTCATGGCTGTATTAGATCAAAAGGGTGCTTCTACTAAATACTGAACAAAGGGTCTGAATACTTATGACCATGTGATATTTCAGTTTTTGTTTTTTAATAAATATGCAAAAATTTCTAAATTTCTGTTTTTTCTGTCAAGATGGGTTGCTGAGTGTACATTACTGAGAAATAAAATGAACTTTTTTGATTTTTGGAAAAAGGCTGCAATGAAACAAAGAGTGAAAAATTTAAAGGGGTCTGAATACTTTCCGTACCCACTGTACATACTATTTTGAGCTCATTTCTTGAGTATTCCCACCACTACATGTATATACTTGTTTGTTTTAGAGGGAAATATATTAGCCTACTTTTTACTCCACTACTTATTTGATATCATTCAAGTATGGAACACAGTGCACTCTTTCAAACTGTCTCTCCTGGAAGACATTCACATTGGCCAATCACAGCAACGTATGTGAATGTCAGAATTTCATTTTTGGAAAGCTGTAGAAATCATCAGACACAGCCCCTGGCATCGGAAAGGTGTGTGTGTGTGTGTGTGTGTGTGTGTGTGTGTGTGTGTGTGTGTGTGAGGTGAGCAGATGCACATCTTCTGACTTGTTTTTATCCACAAAACATATAGTATATATATTTATACATAGGCTATTTATTAATATAACTGGGCTTCTTAGGCTAATTATAGGAGACAGAGCACATTAATTAACATTGACATTAATAGCATCAGTGTACATGTGGTGGGGCTAGTTCTACATCTTATTTGCACCTGTAGTCTGGACACAACTAAAGATGACAATTGATAAAAAGCATGTTCTACATAATAAAGTTACAATGAAAATAAGAGATAATAAACCAGAAGAAATGTAACACTTGTCCAAGCAATTTTGAACTAACAATACAATTACATGTAATTTCGCTGACGCTTTTATCCAAAGCAATTTACAATTGCTATATACTGTATGTCAGAGGTTGCACGCCCCTGGGGTATAGGGTTAAGAGTCTTGCTCAAGAACACATTGGTGGATGTTCACAGTGGGAATCTAACCCAGATCTCCCAAACCAAAGGCATGTGTCATATCCACTGCGCCATCACCACCCTATTGAACAACAACTGTAAAACACTCCAAGTTAATCTATAAAAAACATCAGTTCATTAACAAGTAATATCTGCATGGGTTCATATTTTGTGATAATTGGGTGGGTTTGAGGCATAGACAGGGCTGCTTGATGTCAGTCAAATCTGGCAGCATGCTATATTGGGAACAAATGGACTAAACTACATTAAGTAGTTCAAACTAACTCCACCTCAACCAGCTAAAATTGCATAAAGTGGCTTTAGAAAGTTTACACACCCATGCTAAAGTTGATTAAAAAGAAAAGAAAAGAAAAACGTCTTTTGGAAATTGATCTTAATTCCTTAATTAAAAAAAAAAATAGGTAAAACCAACCTTTTAAGGACACCAATTGTTTTGTGAATGAATAATGTATTGCAAATAAATAAATGTTCTTCCTTAAAGTAAAGGGGGCATAAGTATACACACCCCTGTGTTAAATTCCCATAGAGGCAGGCAGATCTTTAAGGGCGAGTTATTTCATGGATCTAGGATACTATCCATCCTGATAAAGTTCCCATGGCCTTTGGAATTAAACTAATCCCATATCATCACATACCCTTCACCATACCTAGAGATTGGCATGGTGTAATTTCAGTTAGGTTAATAGCTGGTTTGATTTGCATTGAGAGATGATTTTATGGAAATTTCCCCATGCCTATCTCTAGGTATGGTGAAGGGTATGTGATGATGGGGGAGCTATTTTAATTTCAAAGGCCAAGGGGAACTTTATCAGGATGCCTAGTATCATGGATCCATGAAATATCAATTTTAAATAGGGGTGTGTATACTAATGTCCCCTGTATTTTAAGGAAGAACATGTATTTATTTACAATACATTATTCATTCACAAAGAAAATTGGTGTCCTTAAAAGGTTGGATTTTCCTAATTTTTTTTATTAATTAAGGCATTAAGATCAATTTCCAAAAGATGTTTTTTATGCCTCTTTTTAATCAATTTTAAACTAGGTGTAAAAAACCTTCTCAAGCCACTGTATGACTGTAACAGTCATCAAACCCATTTTTTTCTGCAGAACACATACTTTTACTTTGGATATTTTAAGTAAGATTCTGATTACAGGAGGTTTTTTTGCATTGTTGTATTGGTTCTTTGACTTGAATAAAAGATCACAGTTCTTCTTCCACCACGGGGGTATGGTGATAGCAATCTATTTAACATAATATAAATATACATAAGATGTAACATAGTCACTGCCATTTGGGTCAACCTATGCCACCTTGAAGTTTAGAATGTATCAGTATAGAACATAGTTATTTGAAATCAACCTCAATGTGTGTCCATATTGGGATGGATGTTAACTGTGTTCAACCAGATGAGGGCAGTGTATCACAGCTCTGCTGCACAGCCTTACAGCTGTGTGTTACTCTAGCACATTCTGTAGGCCTACACTGAAGAAGGCCAGCCTGTGGTGAATGCTGGAAACAGATCTAAAAAAAATCATAATTTTGAGTTATTACTGACATCAGGAAGAACAGTGATACGCCAGGTGCTGCCACTTTTATATCTGCTGGCTGTTATAGACTGGACGTGGTTGCTAGTGTATTATACACTCCTTTTTTTCTCCCTCTCTCTCTCCCTCCTTCTCTGTCTCTCTCTCTCTCCCCCCCTTCTCTCTCCCCCTCACCAACTGTTTCTGGGATATGTTAATTGTCTCACTTCTTCTATGCACATATGTTTTGTTGTCTTGTATTGCCTGCCAAATGACTACCAAATGTCTGCAGAAGTAGAAGCACAAACAGATTTTCAACAAATGAGTGTTTCCTACACTTTAACACATGAGGTTTGTCGGTTTTAAACACATTGCTGCCTGAGTAGCAGCTCCTTTGTAAAACCTTTTTATTCCAGCATTGTTTTATGTAAGCAGATATATGCACATATACCTAACAGACAAGTAATTGAAGGCATATTGAGCTTCTCGACTCCGGTCTATGCAATACTGCATTGATGAATAAATAATGGAACGTCCTTTCAAGTGCATCTTTGAACAGTGCTGAAGTTTTTAACCCAATGAAACCTGGAGACAGCTACCATCTCCCAGACTATAAACCTCTTATTCTCGCTGTCTTGGCCCTCCGCCTTTCTCTTTCAACGCTCCTACTCCCTATTTCTCTGGCATAATGCCCCCCCACTGGGTCTTCTTTCATCAGGGTGAAGTATCAGTGAGACGCAGATACAAAGGTCTCTCATACACATGCGCAAACTTACATAGAAGCATGCATGCATGTAACAGACACTGCCCTTTTGTTGCTTCAAGGGCCAATTTTTGTAAATGACACACCAAACACAGCTGCACCCTCCAAAACCCATTCATTTGTAACTTAATGAACACATTTGTTACATTAGGAAGTGATATATGGGACTAAAAGGGTTAAAAATTTGGGTCTAATTCTGGCTGCATCTATGAAAAACAGCTGAACTGTGTTGCATAAGGGATGACATTGACAAGTGGCAGCCATTCAGATGAGGGGGTGAATCATATATCATTGTTACATACAGCTTGAGCTTCAACCTGGCCTCCCAATTCTCCATCCCAAATCCTATCACAGCCATGAGTGATGATCTCGCAACTTCGAGGAGAAAGGCACTGAATGAAACTGTTTGATATACGGCTCTATTCCCTCAATGTCCTCACATCATTACAGAAATATTGCCATGAAAAAACATTTGTCAAAAGCATCAACTCAGTGTTCTGCTCTGACATAATAAAACCATTACTTTTCTGTGAAGAGCTATTAAACATTCTTCAAATAAATATTTACTTATTTTCTGTCAAAAAAGGAAGACAAGGGGGAACACACGCTTTGACACATGAAAGCCTTTCCAGTGATCTAATAATGGATATTTTTGATAATTTTGAAGATCATGTGTTTGGATTGTTCTTATTCAGACAATACATGTTTACTTTTCTGTTTATCCTGCAGAAGGATTTGGGGCCATCATGAGCAGATTGTCATCAGTAGTCTGGAAGGAAATAAAAAAGTGAGGTATAGTCTGATTTGGGGATCAACCTTATAGCTCTATTACAGAGCTAGGTAAAAGAGCTGTATAAATGCTACCGCCTCTGCCTGGAGCTTTCTGCAATTGGATCTAAAATTGCAAAATATGGTATTTTTCAGAAGCTCTTCTGGCTGCTGATGTTTTGTGGTATTTTAGATTGTTGATGCTTCAATGAGTTTCACTAAGTTTGAGATTGTTCTTTTTAAGCTATTTTGTTGTTGGCATTTTTAGGCCTTCATTATGGCAGGACACCATAGGCATGAAAGAGGAGAGAGAAGGGAATGACACGCAGCAAAGGGCTGAACCTGCGGCCACTGTGTTGAGGACTCTGTATATGGGCGCCTGCTCTACCAGAATATGTTTATTTCTTACGCTTATGCTATTTCTTATGTCTTATGCTGAACCTTGTTGTTAATCCTATTTTGGCCAGGACTCCTATTGAGAGTTTGAATCTCAATAGGATTCCCCTGGTTAAATAAAGGTTTAATAACTTTTTTTGAAAAAAGCCTGAAAGTGTTCAGTATTAAATAAATAAAACATTATGAAATAAATGAACATAGCCTATTAATAATAGACCTATATGAAGTAAGTAAAAACAATACATCATAGACTAGTTGTATCAAATTAATTAAATTAATTATTTTCATATTAACAGTGTTATTGAAGTTACCAAAGGTCTTTTTTTTCATGTCACCTTTCAGGACAGCGGTGTTATCATCATGAATAACCGCCCCCCCTAACTTTTCAGCCAATCAAATGGGTCCTCAGCCTCCCAGCGGGCTAACCTAACGTTAGCTAGTCCAATTTAGCTAGCTACTACGACCAAAGAAAAATCATTCTCGAAGTGGAAGAAGTAAATTGGGGAACGAGGGAGTGGTTTTGGATAGCTTCCGTATGAATTGCTCTTCAAAGAGTTATGTGTCTTTCTCTGAGAACGTATTTGGAATCAAAATGCTGCAAAGGTAAACCATGCATTGACCAATAAACACTAACGTTAGCTAAAAAGCTGTTGCCGCTTTCACTTGCTCTTCATTTAATGCTGAGTTTAAATACTAGCTCACAAGCCAACCAAGCTAACTTTGTTAGTTGGCTAGCTCGCTAGGTAACATATGGCGTTGTTCAGCTAAATAAAAAAAAAGAGTTCACTGTATTTAATTATAGCTGCATGTTGTTCTTTAGTTGTGGCTACATTTTGGTAGCAGTTGGTGAGGCTGCACAACTGATTGGCTGAAAAGTAGTGACAAGTCCACTGTCAAGAAAAGTGGCATGAAAAAAAGCTATTATGAATTTTTTGTTGTTGTTGAAAGAGACATTTTTAAATAAATATGATTTATAATGATTATAAAATTTCACAATAATTAATTTTCATAATAATGAAAATTAGATTATGTCAACTAATTGCTTCATTTATATATTTCCCTGTATTTGTAACATTCATTTTATAATGTCTTATTTATGTTTTTTTAATATTGTATATTTAAGTTTGAACATTGCTGGCTACATTAAAAAAGTAGCCATAACAAACAAGAGAATAATTACTTTGAACCTTTTAACTCTTAAATTAGCCTACGGCCTAAAGTGTTGTCAGTGATAGACTTGGCTCTTGTTAATCGGGGATTACAAGACGTCTTCAAGGGTATTAGTTCTTGCAGCTGAAACCCTCTTGTGTGATTATTTATTGATTGAATATCGTCATTGCTGCCTTTCTGATTTAGGCCTACGCACTGGAGATGAATTTCTACTAGTTATCAGTATTTGTTCATTGTTTATCAATCTCAGATCCCCTTTTGCCAGTCAACCTGGGCTCCTCAAGAATCAGTTCATACACTGACCATCAATAAAACCGTCTCAGTGCTGTGCAAAGTAAGTAGCCTACCACATATCCTTTTTTTGTATCCATGCTGAGACAAGTGAGTGGACCTTCCACCTCTTTGCATTACATTTAAAACTGTACGACTACGGTCTTAAAAGGGACTCTCTTGGTTTGGGACCATCTGAATATAATCTGATCTAATCAACTGAATTTTGAAAAAAATTTATGAAAATACAATGGTACAAACTCTAACTCTTCACCTCACAACCAACCATCTCTCTCTCTCTCTCTCTCTCTCTCTCTCTCTCTCTCTCTCTCTCTCTCTCTCTCGTGCTTGAGCGTAGAAGTCGGAGGCGCTCCAGTGAGCACCACAGTATCTCTTCACGTCACACTGTCCGGACTGTTGCTGCGCCCGGAGCACCTGCAGGCGCGGAGAGAGGAGGAAAAAGCAAGGGACGAAGAAGTGCGCAAGGGACATTTGAGAGCGGAGGAAGGAGAAGGGGCTGGGCCGACGGGAGGAGAGCACCATGGCCTCAAAGGAGACGACAACAACGGCGGGCTTCGTTAACGTCAGCAGAGAAATCACAGGTGAGCACGAACAAGAGTTTTTCGGACAAAGTATGTTTTAAGCTCTTATTTAGAAGGGAAGAGAGGAAGGAGAAGGGCGCGTGGGGTTAGTTTTTTTAAATCTTTACTCAGCTTCTCTTAATCTGCTTTCCATTGCGTTTGAATTAAAATGAGTTATTACCGCAGGCAAGTGCAGGAAATTCCTCCCAAGGCAAAACCAGAGTTAATGGCTGTTAAAACGTGTGCAGATTGTAATCCCATCGATCTCGGAGCGGGAGTGTTCACTTTCACAATTAATTTAGCATTGGCTGAAGATCTGCCGTGACATTTATCGCGCACAGGGGTCCTGTATTGCTGTCAGTTAGGTTAGTGTAGTAGTAAGAGTTTCCGTGCACGTGTGCGCATCACGTTTTCATATCTTTCTTTTCTTTATGCGTGTGCGCGCGTGGGAGTTATTGTGCCTGGGAGTGCTTTGCGTGCAGCAGGAAGCATGGGTTCATCTACACACACACACACACACACACACACACACACACTCAACATGTTTAGATGGTGTTGTTAAAGAAGGTGTGTCTCTCACTGCTAATTATCCAGACATGGCGGGTTAAATCCTGCTGTTGACCAGCTCATCCTGGTCAAGCCCTGTCTGTCTGGCCTGGTGATAAGAGCCAGGCGGCTTTAGGCCATCAACACACCTACCCGTGGAGGACAAGATGAGAAGGGGGGAGGTCAGGGGGTTCATGATAAGTGGGTGAGTGAGCAGATCCATCAAAGTGTCAAAAAGGCAGTGGGGATATGAAAAGGAATTGAAGTGGTAGGGGAGGCTGATCCATCCTGGTTTTTCTCCCGCCCCCTCCTGCCCCTCTTAGCCCTTTGGGAACAGATGCTGGGGTCACACCAGCTGGCCTTGGGGGCACCGCAGCGTGTGTTAAAAGGTTTAAGCAATTGGTTCTTACCCAGTTTAATGTCAATAACTCTCTGTTTGTCTTTGACTGATCCTTCCTTCGATCTGCCGGTGTGATTTCCCCCTCCCCACCCCACTCCATCACTGCCTCGTCCTCCCTGCGTCCGATGCTGCTCACTCAAGTGTAGGAGCCAACTTCATGGTTGTTGCTGCATGTGGAAAGTGAGTTGGGAGATTGTGACACAATTGAGCATCGCAACACAGCGTGCCGTGCTGTATCTCCATATGGTGGGCTCTTATTTAGCATCGGTGGCTCGTCTGGAATGTGGAAGGTGAATATGAATATGTGCAGGCATATGCGAGTGTTTGCAGTCTGAGGATATAGGTTGACACTATGTTTGTGAATAGCAGGTTGTATTATTGAGGTTATTGTGAGGGAGATGTAAATGGAGAAGGCCTCTGGTGCGGTTCAGTGAGCTTCGACAGGGCCATGTGGTGCGGTGGAGTAGAGGCCCCTAAAGATTGCAGCTCTGGATTGTGTGGTCAGTTCCACAGAAATGAGCCAGGCTGCTTCTTTCTTTCTCTGAGGCTAAAAATAGCCCAGTTATAAGTTTTCTTCAGCTTGTGTGTGTGTGTGTGCGCGTGTGCGTGCATGTGCGTGCCTGTTTGCTTGTCTCGGTGACTGTTTTCCCCTGTGTGGCTATCTTTAAAGAAATAATCCACCAGTATATACCTAAGCTGAAGATCAATCACAAAACACGCCGATCGCATCAACAGCTTTAACATGGGGATCTTACTGAGATATGGGAACATTTTTCTGATACATAACTAAATATTCAAATGCTGTGTAACTGTGTAACTCATATGGATGGAAGATTTCAAACACATCCTCTCAGATAACAATCACAGCTTAATTTCCATGTCCAAAATGTGTCAAAATCCACTCTTAATACTTTGATGTCTAGTTTACTTTAATATCAGATATCACTGTAATCACACAATGTACAGGTGCGTGACCAATTAAATGAACCCCATAGTTAATACGATACAGTAACGTGGGCTATTTAAATTAGCTGGAAACACCCGTATTGTTGTGTGGACTTTGTCCTCAGCAAACCTCTCCAATTCGTCTCATAATGTCCCAGTTAAAAAGTAAATGCCGTAAACATATTCCTTGTAGATATTTACAATCATTTCCCTGAAGAACCAAGCAGGCCTGCCTTGTTGCACAATCCACATTTTCTTCAAAACTGTCCATTTTAAGCGTGCTGACTTGAAGTTTGTGAAGCGAACAGTTTGGGAACAGCAACACACAGAGAGCAGAAGGTGATGGACATCCGGCACTTGAGCTACGCAATTACCCTCAAAATGTACTTCTGTTGAGCCACCTTACCCCAGAACTAAATATGGATCCTAATCCTTGCGTTCGAAACGCAATGAGTTCCTCATAGGCTTTCCTTATTTTGGGGGAAAGCTCCTGCCGTCAAAAGTCGGCTATAGATGCATAAATACATTATACACCACAATACGACTAAGAGACATCAGATACCTATACACATAGCACCTACACACATCATAGTTAGCTGTGAATTTTGTTTGTTGTGCTATGGCAAAAAGAACAAATCTCCTGCTATAACTTGAACGCTTCTAGAAACAAAATTATATATGTACTGAAATGTCCCTGTAATCTTGCATATATTGGGAAAAACTACGAGAACCCTTACAATATGATCACTCAACACAAAAGTGGCATTTGTAATCATGATGCACTAAGTCCAGTAGCTGTTCCACTTTTCGATGTTGCCCAACACAACATATTATAGCAGGTGACATTTACACTCTGATGAGAGAACTATTTTGAAAATACACTGGGTACTCTCACACCATTAGGTCTGAAGGAGGATTTTAGTATCGGACCATTTCTGTGTTGTTGGTATGTAAAGGGAAACATGGAGACTCTATGTACTGTTATTATGGTGATGCACCATTTTGTACTTGGAAGACTCTAGATGTACAGTATGCTGTTCACCTCCTTTGTTAATACCCGTTGCCTGTATAGTGTAGTTTCCTGTTCCTATATGTTTTAAGGACATCCTGTTTGAAATTTAGAGGCGCCTCTATCTAGATCTAGCTACAGAGGCTCGGTAAGCTCCCGTCTTTCCAACTGTACCCACCCAGATATTTTTCATTTTCAAACTTGTAGTCTTCAGCCCTAACTGATGCTGCTTCAAGTGTCACAAAAGCACAAAAGGCTTTATACAACTTTGTTCACATATGCAGCAGTACTCCCTGAAACCTGTAAACAGACTTTGATGTGTAAAATCAGTGTATGGGACTCCACTACAGAGATGATTTTCTTGGTTGACAAAACAGTCTCAACTCAAGGGCCACTTACTTGCTGTTGACAAGGTCTGCAACTAACAATTATTTTCATTAATTCTTAATTATTGCCTACGGAAATAGTGAAAAATACAATTTTCAAGATCCCAAAAGGATGTCTTTATGTTGCTGTTTTTATCCAAATATATTAAGTTTACAATCATGTAAGGCAAAAAAAAAAAAACAGCTAATATTTTGGTGTGAGAAGCTGGTGCCAGTATTTTGCTTAAGTTGCAGATAAAAATGTCTATTCTTCTTGTCACTTTAGGACTCATATTCCACGTTGGCTTAAATCAATGGTTCCCAAACCAGGGGTGTCATCAGCTAAATATAAATAAATAAATAAATAATGCATGGTTCTGCTGCACTGCTAATAAAACATGGACAAGTTTGTGAAAGGACTGCCAGGTAAATGTAAACCGTGAAAGTAAGTCACACCAAACAACACCACAACGACTCAAACAAAGCAAGAAAAGACGTAGTGGTTACCACAATTCATCTAAGGAGCCGATGGAAAATTTCCCAGTTGAATTGCATTGTTCCTCGTTATCCCTTCGCTGGAAAACCGCTGATTGTTGCGTACGGTACCGTTTCACGTTATATGATGGTATATTTTCTTTCCATGCATAATCAGGTGTTCACAGCCTTTTCTACTGGTTGAGAGAGGAATTACTGCAGTAAATTCAGGATGGTCTATTTTACTGTAGTAGTAAGTTTGCATGGCCCCAGAAAATGATGCTGTTTTACAAAGAAGAGGCACTCATGATTCTAATGAAGTGAGGAATCAGAATGCAAAGACAATTACAGTTAAAATACAGAACTTTCACTGTGAAAATTTCACAAACATGTTTTTATAAAACCAATACAAAAAGAAAAATGTTTCTCCACTCATTTATTCATTTTTTTTCCTTTCATTTGTCATGTGCTGTATATTTGAATTTATGGACTAATTCCCCCTTTTACAGTGTTTTTGAGTGCATCTCGGGACAGCGCTTTTCATTCTGTTATGTGTTTACATTATGTAATTGGCTCTCCTGTTTTACCACTTTTCCTCTGCTCTTCTCTCCAGAGAGCATCAGGAAGGTGCTGGACAAGCAGGCCATTAAGTTTGTGCGAGCCATAAAGCAGGACACCAGGAGCGGCAAAACAGAGGACAGGATCCTGGTGAGAGATGCCAACACATTCACACCCATCATTTCTCCCCCCCAACACCAGGTCACCTGAAAGAGAGATATTCATTGTTAAAGTGAAAGAGCCTTTATGTGTGTGGTGTTGAATATGGAACAGCATGGCACAGGGTCCTTCCAAACAAAATGGAAATCAATGGAAGTTAATTGCGACAAATTGAAACGGCCATAAGAAGTCACAGATTACACGCCCTGAGATGCACAACAGACGGGTTGAAAATCAGGCTTAAGACAGAATCAGAGCAAAGTGGACATTGCCTACTGAGTCCATCCTCAGAGTTTATTAGATGTGGCAGGGTGGCCTTAATGCCCCAGGGTTTGTGTGTGTGTCTGTGTGTGTGTGTGTTGGAGTACACACAGGGGCATGATTTATTGTGGGGTTATTTTTCTGAAGCAGAAGCTTGTGTGAGTGCATGCCAGAGGGTGTGTGGGCAGCCCTTTATGTGTTCAAGGAGCTTGTGCAAGCCAAGGCCACCTCTGTTATTGAGAAATTGTCAATTAGTCAGCCACATTACTGACTGATCAGTTACACACACAGTTGCAATGCGACAGAGCAAGCTTAATTCCTTTCGCTGAAGACAAGAAAAAAGACAAGCTGATAAGTTTATCAAAACTATTAATCAGTACTGTTTTCCATGTCTGCTATTATTTCTCATCTCCATCTATCTCCATCCTTACACACCGCTCCTCTATTTTTGTCACCTCCTCTTTGTTTCCTCTCTCCATCCCTCCTTATCTGTCCATCTCAATTATTCTCCTTCTCGTCATCACCCCCCTCCTCCCCCTCCCACAACCACGCCAGTCGCCTCTCTCTCTCTCCCCTCCTCTTTATGCCCTTCCCTCCATCTTTACTCAAACCTGTAAAAGGGTATCAAGCTTCTCTTTCCATCAGAAGCAATTCAATTAGATCTCTGCCTTACAAGAGTTTTTTTTTACAATCAAAATGGGCCTTGGCTGCTGCTGCTGCCGCCACTGCTCCAAATTCTTTCAAGGGAAGGGAGGCGAGGGAGGGAGATGGATATAAGCATTCATTCCAGCTCGTTGTCAAGGTCTCCCCCTTTAAAAATCTTTTCCCTCTAATGGATACATCTGTTTGGATATTTGAAGGGTGATCCGATGAGGGAGTTTGTAAATAGTTTGTTTCAGTCTCTGGGTATTGTGCACAAAATATTCACTTATGTGTTAAAATGTCATAAATGATAGTTAGAGAAAGTGGAATATTTTAGGATTGCTTTCTAATCTTGAAAATTAATTTTCTATGCGTGATTGCTCAGACGAGGCCGTCTTTTACCTTTGTCCTCTCTTTCATGCGCATCCTTTCTTCACAGTTGAAGTAGATTTAACAGGATCATTTGCTTTCAGCTTGATTCCTCTGGTTTGTTTAGTTTGTGTACAGAAGGAGGTTTACAATGTTTGAGTATATATTGACTGTATACAAGTCTTTGTCCTACATCTTGCTCTTTCTTTTTACCTCCTTTTCCCTCAGGAGACTGCTGGTGTCCAGCTGTCTGTGTGTGTTGACTGTACCAGCCCTCATACTGCCACAAACACATACACACAGCCACACACCCTCCACTCATCTCAGACAGACACAGGGAGGGCTCAGCGTGACATCCAAGCGGCACCCAGGGCAATGCAGTGGGGAGCATCAACATTCATGTTTCCATCACGGGGCGCACACACACACACATGCACGCACGTGCGTGTTTACAGTTTGACATGTGCAGGAGGCATCTCTGCAGACACACATGGTTCAGTGCATCAAAAGTTGCCTGCATACACACTCTTACGGCCATTATTAGATCGCCCTATTTGAATATTAGGGGCAACTCAGAAAACAAAGCATCTTCAAAGGCAGAGACATGGAGGGAGGTTGGGGGGAGGATTGGATGGTTGTGTTGGAAGAGAAGGGGAGGGGCAAACCACAAGCGCAAACGGAATGGAGGGGGAAGGAAATATCTGATGTGTTGTGATGCCCCAGTTGCCTATTTGGCTCTTCCGCCACTTACCCTGGTCGGTCGCTTTGTTTTATCCTCTGTTGACTCTGCGGTTCCAATGCTCCCACCTAATAATGGGCCTATTACTGGCTGAGACTTCCCCTGCTTGACAGTCCTGAGGACACTCAGGCACTTCAGACACTTATTCCCGCTTAAGTTACGCGGAGGTCCGACTTTTGAGACTGTGGTAGGACCAGGGTTTGAGGTTGAGTTAGTGATGCAGCATTGTAAGACTTGGTTGTGGTTGCATGCTCATTGGATGTGTCTGTTTTGGGACGTTCACAGCACAGCTGTTAAATATGAAAGTTGGGTAATTTATGATAATGAATTATGGTCAGCAATCACTTGTTACAGTTGTACATCTCTTTTTATGGACACAAGAAATATAACATTAAATAATATAAAATAACTTTTGGGATGATGGATTCTTTTCTACAACCGCGCAACCATGGAACATTTTATCAGCAAGACATCGCAGCTCAAAATGTGCTCTACCAAATGGTTGACAGGACTGTTATGGTGTTTTTCCACTGCATGGTATCTGCTCGACTTGCCTCGACTCTACTCACCTTTTTTGGTTTCCCATTACAGAAAAAAAGTACCTGGTACCTGCTAACAGGTATTTTTTTTTTTTTTTTTAAGTACTACCTCAGTCAAGGTTTCAAGCAAGCTGAGGTGATACCAAACGGTGAGGTGAAAACCTGCAGACTACTGATTGAAGAGAACCATCGCTATTCACTGCGTCATCATTGCCAGCAACAGATTTGGGGGGTGTCCTGAACAAACTCCAGCTTCTTTTGAAACTAATTTGTCTTCTGGCTGTGGCAACAGCCACATGCCGTGAATCAAAAGCAACACACCTTCGACGATTTGTGTGTGTCATGTTAGGTCACGGCAGTTTTTATTTTCTTGCAAGTTCTCTGTACTTTGTACATTGCATGGAAAGCTGATCCCTCCTGTGTTGCTTTTTTATGTTCTTCCTTATCTGAATTTAGAGTCTAAAGAAGGGACAAACTTGTTTGTGTGCTAAATACTATAAATAAAATCAATTAGACTTTAAATGTGTTGCAAAAATCTGCCTCATGTTTGTCGGCCATCGCCTTCATCAACGTCTTTGAGAGTTCTTATTTCCTTATGTTTTAAACTCGACTTCATGAATGTAATTTTCCTTAACTGAGTGGTCTTTGCTTGTTATAGGAATTTTGTTGCCTTTTAATTATTTTGTTTCCCATCTGCCTTTTGTTTTTAAGCCTCTGTTTTTTTTTTTTTGCTCCTTGGGATTTTTTTTTTTAACCTCAATTGCATGATTGGTGTTTTCAATCCTGCCGATGTGCATCTTTTTTTATTATTGAATTCTATCGCTCTTTGGAATTGTTTAATTCCTTCTGTTCTTCAGTGCTCTGTCCACCCCATCACTGACATGTGCTTAACTGATTTATCCAGACCCTGAGATAACTATGTAATGGTAAATCCAAGTCTGTGAATTTAGAAGTCTCATATTAGACCATTGGCATTAAAGTGGCACTCCAATGATTTCACAGATCGAGTTCCATTACTCATCATAAGGGGTACTACTCAGCCGGTAAAAACGGTGGTGTAGAGTCTACTGTGACTCTGGGAGGAACTCCTTAATGTTTAAAAAAATAACCCAGATGATGTTGTCATGGTAATCTTGGCTTGGGCTTGGAGACTTCAGAGGTAATGGCAAGCTGCTTAACGAACAGAAGCGTACAGTTTTACCAGGCAGAGATGGTTGAATGAAGGAACACTGAGCTTTACCCATACTAGGAACTAAAAGTCACACACGGTATGACCTGATTTGTAGGGGATTTCTAATTTGTTTGTTTTTATTTATAAATATTTATAGACCAAAATGTAAAATCCCATGGGATATGCAGTTATCAAATTTTCATGGACAAAAATCCCAATCACAAAATAGCCTGGGAGATTTCCAAAGGCCCCTTTTTTATTCTTTTCTTTTGACATTAATGACAGGAGAAGATGTGTTTTTAACTCAAGGTTGCAGTCCAGATTTAAACCCAGGATTTGTGTACTCTACATGGTTCATGTCTTAGATAACGTTAGTCTGCAGGACAGTAGATGATAACTGAACAAAAGTTAGACACACTTTTGAACTACCTTGTACAAGTTCACTGAATTACATGATCAACTTGTACATTTCTAAATGGTGATACTGGGCCTTCATTTTAACTCCGAGCTTTGGACTGTGAAAGAAAGCTGGGTAAAAGAAGTAAAGCACAGACAGCCATACTAGCAGCTGAATCTTTTGTCCTTCAGTCTCTCAACAACACTTCCATTTTTTGTGTAATGGCAAACATTACCACTGCATCATCCATGATTTCATGGCTTTTCCCTGTGAGATGCGAAGCGAGGAGTCATTTACTCTGCGAGTGTCTGGTATTTACCATCTGACTGCGTGGCGAGTGCTCTGTGCTGTAATTAGGACTTTCTTTTGATTATCATAACACATGTCGGTAGCCTATGGCAGAGAGGCTATGAAGTATGACTGCTGACCTTCTCTCTACCCCCATGAGGAGAGAGAGTGTGAATAAAAGTATGTATTGTCAGGACGGACAGGCACCTCAAAGTATCTTTGCCTCTTTTATCTCTCCCTCATATTCATTTTCTTTCTCCTTTGCTATACCTCTCTTGCATTGTTCTGATACTATTGTATCCACCCCTCCTTTGCCCTCTCTACTCCTCCATTTGGCCTCTCCCACACTCTGCTTGTCTCTATTTCATCCCATTTTCACATTTGCTCATTTTTTATTCCCCCCCTACCCTTTCTTTCCTCTCAGCCCATTCTCCCAATCCTGGCCACTACGTCTCCTCTTATACACTCTTATAATCCCCCCTCTTCCAACTATAGCACAACCTCACAAACCATTCCCATTATCTCTCTTTTTTTCCCATCTATTTTAAGAGGTCTTTTGGTTTTCAGAGCGCTCTCCTCGCCATCTCTTTGATTTAGACACATTTGACTGGTTGTTTTTTATGAGCGAATCTGGAACAAGATGTGTTTTTGAGCTTTGCATTTCTTTCCTCTCTTTTGGCTTTTTATCTCTCTCTCTTTCAACCACTCTAAAGTCCACTTATGTAGCAGGACCTGGGGCATCTGTGCTTTCAAACCCCCTGTAAGCTGACAGATTGACTGATGGCAGGGTTGTGTTCTTGTGATGCTGAGTTCACTTGAGTGATGGTAGCTGACTGAGGGTGTGTGTGAGAGAGAGAGAGAGACAGGCAAGTGTAGTCCAAAGCCAGCTTAGCGAGCTATTGTGCATCATTATAAGTGCATGATAGTCCTGTGTGTGTGTGTGTGTGTGTGTGTGTGTGTGTGTGTGTGTGTGTGTGTGTGTGTGTGTGTGTGTGTGTGTCCGAGCGAGCCAGAAATACTGCAAGCGGCCAAATCTGGCACTGATCCTCAGCTTGTTCCCTCAGAGGCAGCGTTGCATGCAACACACACGACCCAGAGACACACTTTGATTTGCACCATCTCGTTTGAAGTGCAAGACCCAGAGCCTGACAGCTTATGATTAATATAAGCCCGCCTTCTCAGCTGCGTGTGCATGCAAACACACACATCCTGAAAGGAATAGTTGTTTTTGTGCACGTACTGTACGACACACACTCCCACCCTGCCCTCGCAGTCTGCTCCAGGGGCCGGCCGGCTGGCTCTTTGAACTAGAACTTCTGACATTGTGCCGTCACAGTAAGGGCACTTAGCAACCCCCCCCGTATCCTTTCATCTCCTTCTCCTCTCGCTACTTCCTCATCACTTTCTGAGACTGTCCCCTGACCAGGTCAAAAAAGTTGACCTTCTCATTTTAGAGGATTGCCTGGGTGGGAATTCATCTTTGAGGGGCTTTTAGGATGTTGGATTGATCCTTGGAGGAGAAGGTTGCCAGATTGCCACATGAGAGGGAAAAACATTTTGGTTGTGGCTAGTGGTGCTTGACTTTAGCTCTAGATTTATGCGCCAATAATGAAAGTTCACTCGCTATATATGTGAAGTAGGCCGAGTAGGCAACAAAACCCAGTCTTGATTGATTGTCTCTAATGATACTTCAATGGGCTGTAAATGATATATATCAAGTCAGGACAAACCCTAAGCAAGAGGCCTTGCTCAGCATCAGAGGATCAAATGGGCATCCGTCAGAGATCCTGCATTATTGATGCCTCTGTTTACATTATGAGATCTTCTGTCAGTTTGCAAGGCTCTTGGAAGGGAAAATATTCTTCTGTCTTTCATTTTCTCACTATATATGACCTCTCTCTTTCCTCTTTCTGTGCACCTCAAGGTCCCATTACATCCCACCTGTTCCTTCCCGTATCTTTGTAACTATGTAAGTTTTCAAACTTGTCAAAGAGCTGTGATTTGATTAACAATCTTCTGCGGAGGGCCCTCCATCAGCTTAGTGCAGAGATTTTATTCTTGTGTTGCGGGTATCATTCTGTCTCCTCCTCTTTTAGTCTCTAGTTTTCTTTCCTCTCCCTCTCCTCTTGTCTCTTCTCTGTGGGAGTCTGTTATGGATGTCTATATAGTTAAGACACAGGGCTGATCTGTGAGGCCAGCTTTGCCAGGAGTAGGTGTAGTATCTGAGGACTCTATTATCAGGATGGAAATCTGGTGTCTCTGTCCTTCTCTCTCTCTTTGTATGTTTCATTTTCTTTCTTCCTCTCACCACCACACAGCAGGGCGCCATTAGCCATTCAGCACAGAGGGGCCTTGAGGAATTGAAAGCGACGGAGCAGAAAAAGAAAATAAAATCTGAAAACGGGAAAAGAGACAGGAGTTGGGAGAGGGAAGGAGGAGGGTGAGGGCAAGAGGGGATGGAGGGAGGTGCTGAGGCGGGAGCAAACCAAACAGGGCACTGTGGCACACAAGGAGATGGAGGGATTAGGGAAGAAGATGGAAGGGGGGGGGGGTGCCAAGGAGGGAATTTGAAAGCCAGCTAAAAAGGAGCAATACTAAAGTGTGGCCAAGAATTGTGAGTGGAGCTAGGTAGTGATATAGATGCACAGTGAATGCATATGCTTATTATGGATTTTTGAATTATGAATGAGATTAATTAAATAGACAGATGTAAATATATTCACATTTTCTGTCTCTTACTATACCCCAGACCCTTTCAAATGGTAATTTTGGCAAAAGCGCACCTTTCATTTTGGCTTCTCTTCCAGTCCTCTTTCTCCACCCTATCTTACCATCGGTGCCCTTCCTGATGCAATGAGGCATCTGTTGAATAAGTGCTACTTAGTTCCATCAACACAACTTAGCGCCATAAAATTGGACGGTCTCTCAATCTCGGCATAATATTTCTGACACACGCACTACCATCATTAGCTTGCTAATGCCTAGAGTGCTTAGCATGACTTACAAGTCATTGGGACGAGCTGCAGAAATGATTTGCTCTCTTTATGGGGTGTTTGTGCTGTTCTATTTTTTGCTGCAATTTGCATTTCCTTCTCTGTGACAGAAAAATGAATGTGTTCTCCCCTCAGGTCCTGGCAACATGGAGACTGTATCTCTTTGCTGTCAAAGTGCCCACCAAGGTAAATGTTCCCCCGCTCTCAGTGGAATTTTATGGCTTTCACTTGCCAGCCTTGATCTTATGGTGATTCGCAAGAGATGTGACAGAAAAGGTAGCAGACTTTTCAGAGCAGGAGAGACGAGATAATGATGATGACTATGCTGATGATCATTTTGAATGACACCAATCGCAATAAAGATTAGATAAGGTGGCAGGTGGCATAAAGTCAGTCGTTTAAAGCAATAGTTTGACATTTTGGGAAATATACTTATTCTTTTTCTTACCGAGAGATGCCCAAAAAACAAGGTTGATGCCCACTCTCATAATTTATTATGAAGCTACTGCAGTTGGTTAGCTTAGCTTATTGCTACACTGAGGTTGTGTATGGTTTAAACAAAACAAGATACAATGTGTCAATCAGTGAGCTTGTGAGGTGCTGGTAGCCAGATGGTGTGGCCTTTGGACAGAGTGGGCCTTTGGACTCCTAGTCTTTGTGCTAAGCTAACAACCTGCTAGCTGTAGATTCATATTTACTGTACAGCCATGAACGTAGTATCTATCTTCTTATCTATTTTCTGCAAGAAAGCAAAAAAAACCAAAATGTCAAACTACTCAATTCAGGTGTATTTTAACTTTGGTCTTATTTTAGAATTTTTTTGCCATCCCTTCAGTCATGTTAATCAGTCATGATAACGGTTCACTAGGGCTGTGCAATTAATTGAAAGTTAGTCATGATTATGATTTCAGCTCCCAATGATCACAAAAACAGAATAATCAAGGAAAAACAATTATTTAGCCCACTATGCTTTGGAAGAAAACTCATATTTTCTCTTGTGTTCTGAATGAAAAAAATAAGTTTAAATAGGAAAAGTATTAAGGCAAATTTCACAGCAACATCTTTCCAGAAGTCAACAAGTAATTGTGTTAAATTATCGTGACTTCAATATTGACCAAAATAATCGTGATTATATTTTTTTCCATAACCGAGCAGCCCTACTATTCACACACCAGAATAATTGTTAATATCTGGGACAGTGGCAACATCAACAAAGTCTTAACAGGGCAAGAATCACGAGTGGTAAATCAGACCGGTTGTAAATTAGTCTACAGTTCAAATGATAAAATTTCTTTTATTAAGAGTAGCATGTTCCAGTTTATCTACCGTGGCATGGATGCAAAGGATTCTCTCTGCCAGACCTTGTGTTCAAGTTTTTGGTCAATTGTCCCTTACGCAAGAAACCTATTGCACAGAATTGCAATAAACTGCTAACCTTGGTCTTTTCTTAAAACATGAATGATTGTCTGCCTGCTTGTGGTTCTTGCCCCATCTGACTTCTTTTAAATGATGTTGCTGTGTTCACAGATCTCTATTCTGAGTACCATTTTATTGATATTAAAAGAAATGGCCCAAACCAAGAAAATAACACCTAAGATGTAATTATCCTATAAAGATTATCATTTGGACAATGTATCAGTGTGGACCACAATGTTTTTTTCTGCTGTTTTCAGATGGAGGTCACCTTCAACTTCCTGGAAATTCGAGCAATGAACACTTACCCAGAACACCAGGTGAGGCACTGGCATTCAAATAGTTTTCCTGCTGTTTGGACCTTCATAGCGGAAAAAAGTATTACAATACACTAACTTTCCATCTCCATATACAGGTTGTCATCGATACAGACAAGACCACCTACTCGCTGAGAATACAGACCCAGGACCAGCTGGATCACATGGTCAGCCACATCAACTACGCCCTCTCCCGGGTCTTCAACAACTCCATTTATGCGTAAGCATCTCCGAGCACCTCAGCCTCGAGCAAAGGAACAAGTCTTTTTTTTTTTTTTTTTGTGTTTATGTGCTGAGGAGCGAAGACAAGTTGGCCGACGCTAACAGCACTCGACAGTGCGTTGGCAAGTTGGCAGCTCCTCTTCGGGCAGCTTTCCTCGTCAGCAGCCAAATGCATTCTTGTATTGCTGTAGTTTGCATCCAACCCATTTCTGTCTCACGGTAGACTTTAACACCCAGCAATCAGTGGGATTAAATCAACCAGCTGACACTAAACAGGCCATTACCTAAAGGCATTGTGTTGGATCCTTTTTTTTTAAAGCAGCTTATTTATTATAAGCAGTGAGAAGCAGAACACACAGTCACTGACGGAGCAATAGACCCGGGCCTCCAGTCAAAAAGCCACAGTTGAAATCCTGAAGATGGCTATGTAAGTGTTCTGCTCTTTCTAAAGAGGGGAGCCCAGAGGTAGGAAAGCCTTGATAGAGTTAAGTTCAAGCCCTAAATATGTCCCATAATCATGCGTGTATGGGTGAGCAGGCAAGATAGACAAAGTGTATCCCCCTTTCTCTTGTGTCTCATCTACAGTTTCTAAGAGCAATGATATTGACTGTGCTCCTGACTTGCACAAGTCTATCTTTGCACTCTATCACCTTTCAGAATGTTTTTTTTTTCCATTAGGACCACGGCAGATGATTGCTTCCAGTGAGGACATTTAAAGAGAATAAAGAGAGAGGGCTGGACAGAGCGAGGGAAGTTGTTGTGGGTTTGATTGTGCAGCCTTGTAACCGATTGGTGCCGCTGTATTGAAGTACACAATGCAGATAGTATCAAGATAACGGGCACGCACATACACACACGCTCCAGGGGCAGATGATGATTGTCGAGATAAGGTGGGGATTAAGGTCATGGATGTGGTTAGGTGTTGTGTGTGATTTGTTGACAAATGGGATTAAGGATGGGGTGTGTTGAATGCAACAGTATGGTGGTGTAATCCTATCAAAAAGCCAAAGTAGGTAGAGCACAGTATTATGTATGAACAGTATTTACTTTGTGATCCCAGTCCTTACGGTTTTCTGCTTACTGGATGTTTTTTGTCAAAGAAAACAACCATATACAGTGAGGAAAATAGGTATTTGAACACCCTGCTATTTTGCAAGTTCTCCCACTTAGAAATCATGGAGGGGTCTGAAACTGTCATCGTAGGTGCATTTCCACTGTGAGAGACATAATCTAAAAACAAAAATCCAGAAATCACAATGTATGATTTTTTAACTATTTATTTGTATTATACAGCTGCAAATAAGTATTTGAACACCTATCAGCTACAATTCTGACCCTCAAAGACCTGTTAGTCTGCCTTCAAAATGTCCACCTCCACTCCATTTATTATCCTAAATTAGATGCACCTGTTTGAGGTCGTTAGCTGCATAAAGACACCTGTCCACCCCATACAATCAGTAAGAATCCAACTACTAACACGGCCAAGACCAAAGAGCTGTCCAAAGACACTAGAGACAAAATTGTACACCTCCACAAGGCTGGAAAGGGCTACGGGGAAATTGCCAAGCAGCTTGGGGAAAAAAGGTCCACTGTTGGAGCAATCATTAGAAAATGGAAGAAGCTAAACATGACTGTATTTTTTCCATAACACTCATTAAATCATTCACACCTTGAAGCAGTGTACTGTCTCTTGGGCATTGAAGTGCTCTTTGCTTAAGAAATATTTTACTGCTGAAAAGAGCGTATTTTAAAAGAAACTGGGCTGTCTATGCAGTAGAATGACGCAAAAAATTTTTTTTATTGGTGCTTCATGGCCAGAGAAAACGGAGACAAGGGGCTGTGGTATTCCCTTAACTTACGACCAGTTTGCACCGGACCAATCCAGCAAGTTCTATTGTTTTATTTGAGAATCGAGATGCATCCAAGAATTAAGCATTTTCCCCACCCCTAATATTTACCATCCATTTTTAACCCACCCTGTAATGGGGCCCAAAGGCTTTCTAATCACAACACTGCTTATTTAAAAGTCAATCATAGTGCCCATCCTGAAAGTATAGGTAGTGAGGACAACTTTGGTTTAGTATCATGAAATTCATTAGGATTTATTCTGTGGGCACCATGTCTGTACAAAGTTTCAGGGCAATTCATCTAATAACTATAGAGAGATTTCAGACTGGACCAAAGTACTAATTACTTCCTAATGACCTGGTGTGCTGTGCAACTCGTTACGAGACCTTGCTTATCTTCAGGATGCTAATCTCCTTTACCATTCTCCTCTCTCCTGGAAACGCCAGCAGTCTACGTTTGTGGTGCAGGTTGCATGCTATTAGCATTTAGCTCAAAGCACCACTGTGCCCAAGTACGGCTCGTCTTGTTTGACTCGCGCTCTTTGTCTTTCAGTCCTCCTATCTGTCGAGCAGAGGGAGACCTGAGTGAAGAAAGTCACAAGTTTTCACCAAACTCTGAATCGTCATTGGAGCCCCAGAAAACATGCGGTGAGTCTTCTATGTTTCTTTTTGTAGTGCACAAAACACACACAGGCATACACATGTACACAATCCGTCCACTCACTGACTTGCGCCATATCATGCTGGAGACTCATTCTAAAGTGGGTCAGAAGACCAAAGTTGCTGGATGCACTCCCTTTCTGCTAGGACTCCTATTAATCTACAAGAAGTGCTCTTTCGTGCTGCAATACTTTCATCTCACCTCAATATTACCAGCTAATCTCTCTCTCCCTTGCTCTTGCTCTCTCTCTGTCTGAACTCCTCTGTTATGTCTGGCCTGCACTATTACAATCTCCTTTTAATTCCTACTTTGCCTTCTACCCTGCTTTATTCTATCCTTACCATTTGTGGTCTGTTATGTTCTAGCTTGAATTGATTTGTGTCATTCTCCACCTTTCAGGAGGTTTTTCTGAAACCTACGCTGCTCTTTGTGACTACAACGGAATTGGCTGCAAAGAAGAAGTGCAGTGGGTGAGGACACTATACAGACTGTACAAAATCACCCCTTTGTTTGTTGTGTTGTTTAAGATACTTCTGTCGTTTTGTACAATTGAGAACAGGATATGATCTTTTTAAGTTACTGTCCCATATTTTTCTCACTCTAACGCAGTGACATCTTATTTGTTACTTTTTGTCTCATCTTTCCTCTCTTGCTCCCCTCCTCTGTTCCAGGATGTTGACACCATCTACCACTCTCAGGACAACAGGGAGTTCAATTTACTGGATTTCAGCCATCTTGACAGCAGGTGACAAGTTTATTGACTTCTAAACCACAACCAGGCTGATTAGAGCATGCCAGCGTGCACTGATTGAAAGAGACAATTAACTTATGCCAAACTTAGAATGCAGCTGCATACATTGCAGTCAGTGTATGTATTGGCTCTGTACTTCAGCACATTATATTTGAAAAGAAGTGGTGAAAATTAAAGTAAAGTGCTGACTTTCAGTATTAATTTGAGGGTCTTTACATCCACATCAGCATATAAGGGACAGAAAGTAATTGTAAAATTTTACACAAACTTATATTTGATATTTGCCAGATCTGTTGCAGTCAATGTGTGGCTGTATGTACCCTACAGACATCAGCAGACGTTTTGCATACTCCTTTACGATGCTTTGCCAGAACTGTAGCAGCCATCTTAAGTTGTTTTAACTTCAACTTCAGTCTGGTCTTCAGAACGTGAAATACCTACGTAGCTACATTGATGTTTCTGGTGCTTTACTTTGCCAGTCAAAAACATTTCCCTCTAAGTCAGTGTATTTCCCCAACAAGTTTAAGGATGGGTTTGATTTTGAAACAACTTTAATGCTGGACACAGGATGTCTCCAACTTCTCTGAAAAGTTAATTCTCAATGTGCACTGGAGGTTTCAAGTTTAAACATCACATGCATGCATGTTTGTGTGGAAAGCCCGTTTTTATTAGGCAACTGTAGGAAGGCATTCGGAAATGTCAAACAAGCACACGTTAATAAGCCTTTTAATTTAAAATATTGTGTTAACCTTTCCTGAGGATATTGAAAATAGCCTTCTAGTGTCAAACTCTACACATTCACACATCATTCAGCACAGTGAAGGTCTAACTTCTATGTAAAGTAACAGTAAGATAAACACCTTATTAAGTGGAGGGGAACCAAATGAAACTATGGACCTGTGTACTTTCCTTTGCCCAATCAAAGTTGTCTGAAAGCGTTGTAAAATCATTGTAATTCAATGCTACGGTTTGCAAACAGTGGTCTCTGGGAGATGGTGTATGTGCCCTTTTATATGTGCAGCATTCCCAAAACTCTTCACCTTCATCTTGCAAGGTTGTATAATATTGCCTGAGTCATGTCAAGCTTATTCTTCCCTCGGAATTATTCAATTTAGAGCGTGGCCAAAGGCTGTGCTGCAGTGTGTATGCTTTGCTCTCGTGGCACAGATCAGACATTTCCGATCCGTCTGCATAGCGAGGGCAAGCCGTCACATTCCAAACGATGTTAGTGAATTGATTTAGAATAGAAGAAAATAGGAGGTGCGATTCTTATGTGAAAAGAATCCCCCCCTCCCCTACACACAAGGCATTGACAGGAAAAGTGTGTGCATGCACATACTGGACATGTTGTGGAAAACACCTTCAATACCAGTACAACTTGATCGTTAATTCAGCGCTTCATCCTTCTCCTCCCTCCTTTGTTTTGGTGCATTGTAAACAGACATATGATGCATGCACCTCTACTGCATTTCTGACAGAGCTGCTTAAGGAACGTTTGCTGTCCCCCGTGGCCGATGCACATGCCGTGGGAGCTGTAACTGAACCTAAAATTCAGCACTTAAACCCTTGAGTCGTTGTTTCATTTCAAATCCACTGTGCTGGAGTACAGACCCAAAACAATAAAAACATATAAAGCATTCTAATACTTTTGACTACACTGTAGTTTGGAAAGACATTTTGTCCTCATTCTGCATCACGATGCTTTACAAAAATGTTTCCCCGACGATGCATGTCCTCATCTGACAGCCCTCGTCTTATCTGACATTAGAACTGTCTGTTTAACAAGACCCTCCCTGGGTTACATGTTAAGTCTATTCCTCTGTCATTCTCTCTATGGCTCACTTGCTGTTCTATGTCTCTGTTCAGTTTTGTTAGAGGTTTGGGAAGAAAATAGAGAAGGGGAATGATAAGCTCGTCAGATGCAGAATCCAGGGCTCAGAAACGGCTGTAAAATGCCATATGTCTTCTCCTCTATCTCCCCGCTGGTAACTTGTTAAGCTCCCCATTTCCTTTCCCAGACATATCGCTCGATCATAAAAAGATTTGACAGCTGACATGCAAATGGAGCATTCAACCTAGCTTACCTGTCGTTTGGTTGAGGAATGTTTTGTCTTTAGAAAACCCTGCAGCCTATTTAAATAATTTTCTACTTTCCTGTGTAGAAACAACAGTCCTGACTGGAGAGGATGTATTTACACTTAAAGATGTATTTCTCATCATAGGAGTAAGTTCTTGCTATGCTGGTAAATCCAAAAGCCATTCATTGAAGTGTGATTGCAGCAGCAACTCATGAATATATTAATGTATTTCATATTGAGATCACTGCATCGCTGTTGTTTTTCCTCCAATATTTTATATAGTGTGTGTGATAAAGACAAAGCCTTTGCAGAGGAAGCTGCCTGCCCTTGCTGTTTTTTAAGCTCTTCCATTAACATATTGTTCCCTTGAGCCCACAATCAAATCCCAAGACTCCCTCCCTGCTATTCTAGAGAAGTTGTACAAATCTAAATGGATACAGGAAGCAAAGATTTAACAAAGGAACACTAGAAATCACAAAAGACAATGCAGGGAAACGATCAAGAAAGGGAGCAAACGACCGAAGAAACGATCTACGGATTGGTCTTTCCATGGTCATGTGCCAGAAGCTATTTGTGGTGCATTACTCCATTCCTCCCGTCATTGTCCTTCTACATTTCCATCCTCTCTATCTCCCCTGATTGAGCCTGTCTACCAATACCACAAGCGACAGGGCAATGCTTTTCCTGCCGACTGCTGTCCGTCCAAACATCGTCTCAGCTCATTTCTCCGGACTGAAAGCGGACACCTTTTTCTCCAGCGCTGTTGTTGTTCACTTCCTATTTTCTTCCCTTTCATTGTCCACTGTTCTCTTGTTTTAGCTCTCTTTCTCTGAATTACTCCCCTCCTCACAGACACACACTATGTCTGTCTCTGTTGGTTGTGTGTGTGTGTCTGTGTGTGTGTGTGAGAGAGAGTTTTCTTTTTCATACGTATGGTTTAAGTGTGAGAGACATTTTTATGCCGTACTGTCCCAGGTGCTTGGGGCACCTCTTGGCTTGACAGTCCCTCCTAAGTTTGCACCTGCATAATGAAGTCTGGATGCTGTGTCCAACTCTGTTTTTAGTTTTTCTGTTACTGAAGCAGGACAGCTCTAGAGCTCACAGAGTCATGGTCTGTATGAGCTTTGAGTGTTTGCATTGATTAATGTCCATACAGCATCTAGGTGAGCTTCAAAATCTGACCACCTTCCTACTGGTGATGATGGTCGTTTGGCCCAACAATTGGACCGATTTCTGTCAAATTTCTTCTAAATATTTATTATCCACGGAGGATGACTCCTAATGGTTTTAGCACCTCTGACCTTTCTTTCTTTTAGTGCCACCAGTTCAGGTCAGAATGTTCAACCTTCCATACCTAGGATAATCACACAAGTGCAATAAATATTCATTGTCCCACAACAAATGTTAATAAAGTTTTTGATGACCCCCGCTGACCTTTTTGCTATCACTACAATAAGAATTTTTTTTTCACTCCACGCACAATATATAAAACTCGAATCGGCACATAGTCATGGAATTTACTGAGCAGATCCATGTTCCCGAGAGAATGAAGCCTGTTTATTGTCCTCACTTCATGTCCTTCCCTCAACTTTACCCACAAGCTATTAAATAATCTAATAGGCTTATTGCCATGAAATGTTCTGAGCAAAAGGACCCCACAACCTTTTCTCCTGTGTCATCTTAGGAGAAACACTCTTATCTTCGTCTTCCTCCTGTTAAGGTCTATAAATGTCAATTTAATGGCTTTTTACACTGAATATGCAAAGCAGGCGGTTCACCGCTAAGCCCAGGTAAATGTGACTGCTCAAAGGACATTTCCCTAAACTATTGTCAATAAAATAAATCATATTTCTGACATCAAAATACTGAGTGAAGTTTAGGAAGAATGAAGAACAAAGACATCATTGTCATGATCTGATGGCGCCTTTGATGTGCGTAATAATTAGCCATGTGGATTTTACTGCTGGGAGAGAGAGGTGCTGGTTTGTTTCTGTCAGCAGCTAAGTTTACAAGAATTTGCCAAATTTCAAGATTTGGGGCAAACGGAAAAGTTAGACTTCACTAACAACTCTAATTTTAGCTATTTGCATAGTAGCATGCTGTGCATGTGTATAACAGCGACTGAGAAATTCCCACACTGAGCTAATTGACTGCTGGCTGAAGATTTTTATTTAGCATACATACATGAGGGTGGTATCAATCTTCTCATCTTACTCTCCGCAAGAACGCAAATCTGGCAACCCTACTCGGAGCTTAAAATTCAAATATAGGATTTTTGTGTCATTGTAATATGTAATGCTCTTGGTTCACTTTGCAAACGCCAACTAACATGAGTTTGTATACAGTATATAAACATATTAGAACTTTCTATCTTCTAACCATTCCCCTGACCTTAAAGGTGCTCTAAGCAATGTTGGGTGACATTACTTCTCCCTTCTGTGCTTCCGTAATTTAGTATATTATTTGTAACATAAAATAATTTGAGTCAATTTATATTTTGGGGGTGTAGGATGCAAATGAGCGCTTGCCCCTGATTTATACATCAAACTATATTATAATTGACTGTAGTGTAACGTTTAATAGACTAGCTCAACTAAACCAAATTGGCTCAACAGCACCTAACTAGGATTAATTAAAGAATACCACAAACAAGGTCCTGGTTTTGTACTCACGGCAAACGAGCCCCCAACTTGTTATGACCAGCTCACAGGTCACAACAAAAGAGGTAGATGCACAGCAACATAACAATAATAGAGTGACATTATTAAATAATGATGCAAACAAGAGCACGATGAGGTGTGATTGTCAGTATCAGTGATGAATGAAGGTGTATGGATGTAATGGAGAATGTGAGGTGCATGTTGTCAGTAGTTAACAAAGGGAAAACTCAAACAGTGAGACATGTTAGTGGGCAGTCGGGAAATTGCGGCCGCCTGGTCTCGGGGCAGGCGGGGTTATATAGTCTGGGAGGACCGGCTACAAGCACTACTACTCGAAACTACTGCACTTACGCGTCACATGCCATGCGAACACACGCACACACAGACAGACCTGCGCACGCACGCACGCACACACACACACACAGACCCACCCACACACACAGACAACCCCCCCCCACACGCACAGACACACACAGACACACACACACAGACAGACCCAGCCACACACAGAAAGACAGACAGAACCACTTCACTACCTCATGGTCCTCTCAGTCCTCTCCCTCTCCTGCTCTTTTCCTGCTGAGTCAGCTTCAGGCTTTCTGTGGCCTGAAGAAGGGATGCCTTGTCCTCCTTCCACTGGTTGAGATTACTTTCCAACTGCTGCTCAGTTTTCTTCAGAGCAGCCAGGAGGCATTCACTCACAAAGCTTTGCTCGTCATTCTGATCCACATAGGAGGCTCTTGATTTGTCGCCCTCCTCTAGCAGGGAGGTTTTCTCCTGCTGCCGTTGGACACGCTCACTCTCCAGCTGATGTTCATACTTTTTCTCAAGAGCAGCCATGATGCTTCATTGTTTTTGTCCTGCATCTCCAGCTGGGCTTTATGGGAAGCCTGGGATCTTTCCAAAATCTCCTTTGCCTCCTCTTCCTGTTCTGGGAGAGCTTCCTCCATCTTGCTCAGTTTATCCTTTAGCTCCTGAGCTTGAGCCCTCTCAATCTCCAGATAGCTCTCCAACCTCACGTTGGTAGTCTTAGCTTCTGCAAGCATCTGTCTCTCCTTACAAAGCTCGATCTTCTGAGTCTCCACATTATTTTTAAGCGCCTCTTTCTCTCCCTTTATCTGCTCCAATTTGACTTTCAGGTCTTCAATAATGAAGTACTGCAGGTTGAGATCTTTTTGGGCTTTTTGCAGCCTGTTACTAATTTTTCCCTGCTGGGATTTCAGATACTCTGTTTCCCTGGGTGGGGAGTGGACACATTTAGCCAGCTGAACTTTCAAGTCACACATCTGCCTCTGCATCAGCTCTTTCTCATGGCCCTAACTGCTGCCCTCCCTCTGTTGTTGGAGCTGATCTAGGAGATTGACCAGCAAGTCCTCACGGATTATCAGGTGAACTCTCCCCTCCCATTGGGTGAGCGTTGCCTTGCTGTCCTTCAGCTCACACCGTACTTGTTCTGATCAACTAGTTGTGCTTTCAGAGACTGTGAGGGAGTTCAAGAACGCTCCCTGGCTGTGGAATTTTCAAAATATCGCAAATTCAGAACATTTCTTCACGAGTCATCCCAGGCGCATTTCCCCAGCTTCAAGTATGTGCTTTGAGTAGTACCGACTCATCTGTCGTTTTGTGTCCACTCTCTCTGTAAAAATAGAGGTGAGCAGCATGGCCGGTAAGTGTAGCAACTCTCTGTTGTGGGCAATGACGCTTTGCATCTGTGCTCTACCTCCAATGAAGAGCAGCGTACATCCACTTCTCTAAACTTTGTCAGAGACCAGAGAACCAAATGGGCCTCTGTCTCTGTGAGACGGTCTGAATGAGATACTACCAGTGGAGCAGTAACATGCACAGCAGACTATATTACAACTCTCCAAATCTTGGAAAACAGAGATGGGAGGAGTTATCTTTTGAATGTGCACAAAGTAGTAAACATGAGCAGAAATCTGATAAATCTGGGGCATTTTCAGCCTTTATTTTTGGCAGGACAGCTGAATATATTAAAGGGGGGGGGAGAGAGAGAGGGGAGAATGACATACAGCAAAGGGCAGCATGGCAAACCTCTACTGTATATATGGACCGCTGCTCTTCCATCTGAGCTATCTGGCCGCCCCTGAGCTATACATCTGAGCTATATTAAGTCCAGGGGTTTATAAATTCATTCAAATTAATTAATATATGAGTCACATGAATAAGTGCCACATGCATATTTAAAGAGATTTACTTCCCCAGCAAAGACCTGATGGCCTTATTTTTTCTATATTTTCAATTGTTTCCAGCATAAATTGATGTAGAAAAAGGTGCAAAAAAATTCAGCGTTTAATGTTCAAAATTATGTCTGTGGCCGGGGGGGTGTCTAACTGCCTGTCAATCACTGCGCATGCACATATATTCATTCTCCCTTTTGGGGGGAGAAGCTTAGGAGAACTTTTTGGGCTTTAGCAGAAAGGGGGAGGGATTTAGAATACCCTCAAATTCTTCTTGTCGGTTATTGGCTGTAACGCTGGAACACTGTTTGTGTTTGCTTCGTGGTGCAGGTGGGCACAGTTTGTTTTTGTTGCAGTTTTGTAGACCCTGGGCTGTCTACAGAGACCGCTTTTTATACATACATACAGTGGGTACGGAAAGTATTCAGACCCCTTTAAATTTTTCACTCTTTGTTTCATTGCAGCCTTTTTCCAAAAATCAAAAAAGTTCATTTTATTTCTCAGTAATGTACACTCAGCAACCCATCTTGACAGAAAAAAACAGAAATTTAGAAATTTTTGCATATTTATTAAAAAACAAAAACTGAAATATCACATGGTCATAAGTATTCAGACCCTTTGCCGTGACCCTCATATGTAACTCAGGTGCTGTCTATTTCTTCTGATCATCCTTGAGATGGTTCTACACCTTCATTGGAGTCCAGCTGTGTTTGATTATACTGATTGGACTTGATTAGGAAAGCCACACACCTGTCTATATAAGACCTTACAGCTCACAGTGCATGTCAGAGCAAATGACAATCATGAGGTCAAAGGAACTGCCTGAAGAGCTCAGAGACAGAATTGTGGCAAGGCACAGATCTGGTCAAGGTTACAAAAAAATTTCTGCTGCACTTAAGGTTCCTAAGAGCACAGTGGCCTCCATAATCCTCAAATGGAAGACGTTTGGGACGACCAGAACCCTTCCTAGAGCTGGCCGTCCGGCCAAACTGAGCTATCGGGGAGAAGAGCCTTGGTGAGAGAGGCAAAGAAGAACCCAATGGTCACTGTGGCTAAGCTCCAGAGATGCAGTCGGGAGATGGGAGAAAGTTGTAGTAAGTCAACCATCACTGCAGCAATCCACCAGTCGGGGCTTTATGGCAGAGTGGCCCGAAGGAAGCCTCTCCTCAGTGCAAGACACATGAAAGCCCGCATGGAGTTTGCTAAAAAACACCTGAAGGACTCCAAGATGGTGATAAATAAAATCCTCTGGTCTGATGAGACCAAGATAGAACTTTTGGCCTTAATTCTAAGCGGTATGTGTGGAGAAAACCAGGCACTGCTCATCACCTGTCCAATACAGTCTCAACAGTGAAGCATGGTGGTGGCAGCATCATGCTGTGGGGGTGTTTTTCAGCTGCAGGGACAGGACGACTGGTTGCAATCGAGGGAAAGATGAATGCGGCCAAGTACAGGGATATCCTGGACGAAAACCTTTTCCAGAGTGCTCTGGACCTCAGACTGGGCCGAAGGTTTACCTTCCAACAAGACAATGACCCTAAGCACACCGCTAAAATAACGAAGGAGTGGCTTCACAACAACTCTGTGGCTGTTCTTGAATGGCCCAGCCAGAGCCCTGACTTAAACCCAATTGAGCATCTCTGGAGAGACCTGAAAATGACTGTCCACCAACGTTTACCATCCAACCTGACAGAACTGGAGAGGATCTGCAAGGAGGAATGGCAGAGGATACCCAAATCCAGATGTGAGAAACTTGTTGCATCTTTCCCAAAACGACTCATGGCTGTATTAGATCAAAAGGGTGCTTCTACTAAATACTGAACAAAGGGTCTGAATACTTATGACCATGTGATATTTCAGTTTTTGTTTTTTAATAAATATGCAAAAATTTCTAAATTTCTGTTTTTTTCTGTCAAGATGGGTTGCTGAGTGTACATTACTGAGAAATAAAATGAACTTTTTTGATTTTTGGAAAAAGGCTGCAATGAAACAAAGAGTGAAAAATTTAAAGGGGTCTGAATACTTTCCGTACCCACTGTACATACATACATACACACACACACACACACACACAGTGTTCTGGGGACAGGCAGCTCGCGGATAGTGAGGAGAGGTTTGCTGTATGTGAAAGCAAATGTAGCCTAAAATACGCGTGACATCGCTTAGAGCACCTCTAAGCTAAACCTAACCGTATACCAATTTTAATCTTCCCCTTTGCTCTAACATAATCCCTTTTGAATTTCTACATTAGATTACAGTCTTAAACCTGAATTGATCTGTGTGAAGAAGCGACAGATTGACCTGCTGAACAACATGTGCAAGTACAAGACACAAAACACCCACGTGCTGCATGACTGAGTGAGACTTCATAGAGGTCAATTACATGTCCTGCTGTCAAAACATGAATCAGCAGACAGTTTTGATGATGAATTCTGACATGTGCATCATCTGCAAACGCACACACACAGGCCGAGCTGTGTCGGTTTGAATGGACTGGTCTGATGGCTGGCATGAGAATGAAAAAGGAACACAGCCCGCAGCCATTTTACTCCGAGATATACCTGACTGCTGCAGTTATTGGCAACAGGACCCTCTCTGGCTAGATTACACTTTCCTCTCTTTCTCTTTGTATTTTCCGTCTGCCTCGCTATCTTCCTTTCTTCCTTTCTCCCTTTCTCCCTCTCTATGGGCTTACTGTACCCCTCCCCCCCTCCTTTCCCCTCTGTTACTACTTGTTTGTCAGATGATGTATAGCAGGTGTAGCAGCAGTGTGGCTTTAGTTGGACCTTGGAGGATTCTAAAACTCTCTCTTCCCCTCTTTCTTTCTCCCTCCCTACCGACACACACAGGATGGACTGTGGGTTCTGTGTGTGTTTGTGTAGCAGTGGATGTAGCGGTGTTTGGGGTCTGTAGCTGGGATCAAATTGTGCCTTTTATTGAATAATCCACTGACCCAGGCATCAGTCTTTACATCTTTCTTTTTAACTTCTTCATCTCGGCTCTCGTGCTATGCAGGGCTGCAGTATCAGTCATCTTTTAGAAAGCAGCACTGCCCATAGTGTACTTCTGTCACAATGATGAACTGCTTCTTACCAAATGGGGAGCAAAGAAAAAGTTTGGCCCACGATAATTTGGATTTATGGATCAATGTCATCAAATGGTTTTGAGCAGATGGAGTTTGCTAATTTAAAGATTTTAATTTAATTTGTGTGTGTGTGTGTGTGTGTGTGTGTGTGTGTGTCCATTTCAGGGACTTGGCGGTGATCGTGGCATCCATTGCGTACAACACCTGGTTCACCAAGCTGCATTGCAAAGACATGCGCATAGTAACTATCTTTTTTTTTGTGTCTTCCTCTCTTATAAACCTTGCTAGATCTATACTACAAATCAGTGTTTTTCTTGTCTTCCCTCTGCTAACCCCTGTTTTATCAGATTACATTTCTTTTATCATATTTTATTTTTATCTCATTTGGCAGACGCCTAATGTGAATAAAGAAATCATGGTTCCAAGATTAGTTAGCATTTTCTAAGTCAACAAGTTGAATACATTTTCTATTGGTTTGAACCTATGCATTAGGGAGGGGGGGATAGAGTTTGCGCAGCTGGCCAAGGAGGCATTTCATTGGTTCTTTCCAAGTGGACTGCAAGGCAGTGATTGGTGGGCGTTTTTACAGGATTACAGCAGCTAAAGATAACAGATCTTTCTCGCTCCTTTTTTAAAGCCTGTTGCCGTCCAGATGTGAAGACCATTTCAAACAATAAATAAAAAAGTGGTTATTGGAAAAAGTTACCCCCAGAGGAGAAAAAAACCTTGTTCGGAAAACAGTTTAATCTCAAACATAACAATTAACGGACCTCAGGCGGACAGTTTGTTCTATTACGTATTTCTGAATCTGCCCCTCGCGTGTCCAAGTTTCTTGACCGGTCATTCTATCTTAGCTGGAAAAGGACATCTTGTCTCTTGGATAGGCTATGGTCTCGACCTGGGACCTGCTATGATAAACACCGCTCTAGGCAACTTTTTCTGTCAGGCTCCACGTCATCTATTCTTTAAGGAAATGGTGTGGAGTCATAACAAACCCAGTTGTCTCCCATCAAGAAGAAACACACAGCTGACAGATACAGAAGTCATATACTCTGAGAGGCATTGGAGATCTTATTATGAATAATTAATAAAAAAATCATTGGTTAAATGTAATTTTCCCATTACACCTGCCTTTTAATGTGCTTGTTTTTGACAAGACAATGTCATTGTCTCACATTGCCAGACCTTACTCCACAGTGCAGCGGAGGAGGGTCTGGATAGTCCACACAGCATTCTGTGATGGGGAAAAAAATGTGCTCTGGTTTTATGGTATTTTTTTAAACCAATCACGATCGTTATGGACGGTGCTAAGCCCTGGACGGAGCCCAGGTGCTGCTGCAGAATAGCCTCGGAAAGGAACATGTTTTGGTGGAACGTGTGTATGTTCAAAAGTTGTTTAAGCTGTATAACAGAAAACTTAGATTTCATAGATCTAGTCTAGCTATCTGTCTGGATTTACCCTGCAGAGGTCTGAAGAGCAGTTAACCATAGTCCTCATAAATCGCCCGGAGTTTAAAATTCCAAGACAAAGAAAGCAAAAGGTAACAGACATCCGGCCAAAAAGATGGATTGGATGAATTTCTGGCGGCACCGGGGCAATCCCCGAAGTGGAACGTCATGAATTTAGACTGACATGATTGAGTATCACAAAATCTTTTTTCCACAATTGGAATTATTGCCCAGCCCTAATGCTTTGACATAAGCAGATTTCTGTTGCTTCTTATTAATGTTTGTTTCACTCACCTATATTCTTCATCCATTTGAAACCTCTGGTCACAAGATCCTATGCTGTTTGCTTGTCTTCAGGGGTCGGAGGTGGTGGACCAGGTCCTGCACACAGTCAGCAAGTCCAACAGTCTGGAGGAGCTCACTTTGGAGAATGCAGGACTGAAATCGTAGGTTAACCTCTCCTCTGACATCATCAACCCTGCCCGTCACCTCTCTGTTAATCTAATTTCCTCTCCTTTTCTTCCTCTCCTCACACCTTTGCCTCTTGTCTCAACACTCCTCTACCTCTCCTCTTTTGTCCTTTTATAGACACTCCAGTCTTTTCTCTCCCCTCTCCTTTTTCTGCTATGCTTGTATTTTCATTTCTCACTTCCATCTTTCATCTCACCTCTTCACCTTAGCTCATCTCAGCTCTCTACTCCTCCTCACCCTTCATCTGCTGTCTTAACCTTTTCCAATTCTGTTTCTCCTCCTTTTTTCTCTTTCCCACCTCTCTTAACCTTCACTCTTTCATCCAATAAAGGGTCCCGCCTGTCTGCCTGTGGCAGTTGTATTGTTTCCCCAACGAATCATTAGTGAGATTTTGGGCTTCACCTGGCAAGAGGTTTCACCTTCTATGCATGGGTTGTGTCATTTAGCAGAGCAGTTTCCTTATTTAGTATTAATTGAGATGAATTGGCTGCCTCAGGCTAAGATGGTTTGCTGCAGCATAATGATGAGGTTACCAAGTTTTAATACTTTCCCTGTGTTAAATCGCTTCCAATAGAGAGGGCAATTTTTTAAGAGGCTCTCCACAAGCACAGCACCAAACGCTCACAGTGATGTGGAAAAAAATGCTCAAACACATTTATAAGATATTCAAACAGCATGGCATATGAGTGTTAAAATATGACTTAAGGACCCACTGAAATACAGTTTTTGTTTTGTCATTTAATGTGATTTACAGACATACAGTACTGTGAATGTGAAAGAACAGCACAGTACGAAAAATTGGGAGTCTTTCACTCAAAAGCATTTTATTCCAAACACAGAAGAAAGTAAGTACTATTCTTGACTGCAAATGCTCATGCATGGAGATACTTCTTAAAGTGAAAGCAGACTCTCACCAAATAATTCTTTTACAACTACAGTAAATTATGTGCAGCCTTAAATATTTCTTTTGTTCACTTTGTTGCAGCAGACCAATCTAGTACTAAACGTAACAGTGACGTTCAGTGTTATCATCTCATGAAGTTGTTGTGGCTAACATGTTGAAACATTTGCTAATTACACATCCAACAGACACAGAGCAACACTAGCCTCATGTTTTGTTCCACCTAATAATGGAAGTTCAATATTCACTCTCCTTTTGGCTCTGGTTTTGGTCCCCACCAGCTCCTGAGAGAAATATCTGGCTCTTCAGCTGCTAAATTCTCCCCCTATGTTCAAGAGCTAGTTGATAACTTTGTCCATCTGCCATTTAGAGCTAGGCAGGTAGTGTACTATGGGATTATCAGAGCTTTTGTCACTGTCTGCTGCTGTTGGTGGATTTAGGTTGATGAGAGTGTTAACAGTGAACCAAAACAGATTATTTGCAGCCTGCAAAACCAAAACAGTGCACAGAAAGATGCTAAAAAGTCCGGCAGAACTCAAATATCATTTACAAGGGGGTTGCCCTTCAACAAATATTTTTCTTCTCATCCCATGTCATACAGAAGACATAAAATATTGTGCATTTTTAATAACTAGCTCAATTTTTACCGTATGTGTCCATCTACCTTTACATTCTACCTTTACAGCACAAACCTATTTCCATTCAATTACCAACACTGCTGCTTGAGTAGGACACTTTGCACTCATTACCAAGAGGTATAAGGGTGAAACTTTATCATTTCATAGCATTTCATTGAATTGGGGAAATCTCTCAGATGGATTTACTCACTCTCTGATACCTATGTTAGCATTTCTTTTCGATACAGAAAATGTAATATTTTCTTTTTTTTTAACATATTTTTTTTCTCTAGGGATTTCCCGCAGAAGATGGCATCAGCGCTGTCAGAGAACCCAGCCTCTGTGATTCACTCTCTCAACCTGGCTCACAACACGCTAGACAACCAAGGTATAAGCCTGGACACTCTCTCTCTCTCTCTCTCTCTCTCTCTCTCTCTCACACTCACTCACTCACTCACAGGGCACCGCTGATTGTTCTTTTGCTTCTTTTACTATGCTGCTGCTTTTGTTTGCTCTCAAAGAATTCAAAATCAATGTCTCTCCTTGCAGAACTGCGGAACAGTTTCTTGTTGTTTCTCTTTTATCCATCTTTATGCTGTATGTCTATGAGTGGTCCTATTCTTTAGTGAAATGCCCGCAACTCTCCTCACAAACTGATTTGGGTTGCTCCATACACACGTATAGAGAAACTTACATTTTAAATAATTTGGTGTGCCTCAGTTACTACACACTAAACCACTATACAACTTTCTCTCCCTGTCCCTGTTTCACACTTGTACAACTGAAAAGTGTGCATGTGTTTGTATGCCAGGGTCAGGCTTTGCATGCAGGCCTCTATCACTCATTAGCTAATTTCTGTCCTCCTGTGTGACACATGTCACTTCCACTCACTTTAATAAATTATTTTGTGCTCACACTTGACACCCTCCGTTTGTGTGTGTATATTGACAGTGTGCAAACTTACTTTATTGTGACTACAGCCACAAAAGTGCTGCAGCCTTAACCACCATCATAATACTCATAATCATAGTAAAGAATGACCTTCAGTGCTGTGTCCGTTTACAATGTTCTTTATGCCTCTAATGCCAGTAGAAGCTCTGTACATACACATTCCTCCTGGAAACAGGAAACAATGTTTGGCACATAAATATAAAACATAAAAAAGTAGGTGTTATGTAAGCTGGCTTGGCATATATTTATATGCCCTTTTTTTTGCTCTGGGTATGTGGGAGAAAGTGAGATTGTCGGTGGGATGTTTTTTTTTTTAGCTGTAGTAATATGCTTGTTGGGTTTACTGTGTGTGTGTGTGTGTGTGTGTGTGTGGAAGGGGTGTACTGAGAGAGGTTGCATTTTAGCTTGAAATTATGTGGCAAAGCTCTTGTTGGGCTCATAACTCTAAAAGCGGATGGGTGTAGGGCTGTAAGAAATAAGTCTGCACAATATATCATTTTTTATCGTCATCGCAATATCAACTAGCGCAATATACTCATTGGGAAAGGCTGCAACATATTGTGATAGACACAAAACAGATTTTTTGTTAGTTGAAAGAAAATTTAAGTAAATTTATCGCGTGTAATATCGTTATTGCAATATTTGTTATTGCGATATATTTTCCTCATCTCGTGCAGCCCTAGTAAGTAACCATTATTTTTGTTATGGATTATTTCAGCTGTTTTTTTTTATTAAACTAATTCATCAGTTAGTCTCTAAAATAACACAATACAGTCAATGTAACTGTAAATCACAATTTCCCACAGCACTACATGGGTTTATAAAATTGTTTGTTTAGTTCAATAGACAGTAAAAATCCAACGGTTTTCAGTTCACTATAATAAAAACAGCAAATGTTCAAATTTAATACAGCATTTCCTTACAAAAAATCTAAATAGTTTACATTTCATTGTATTTTGCTCTAGATGGGTGATTATGTGTGTTTTTGTTATTAAACTTCCCTATCTCTCTTTGTCTCCTCTCCCTCCTTCTGCTCAAACCAGGAGTCTCCAACCTCATTCAACAAGTGTGTCGCCTCAACAAGGGACTGCGTCTCCTCAATCTCTCCAAGACCTCTCTCTCCTCCAAAGGTAGGAGTGCTCCTCTTAGACACAGTAGCTTCTTGGGGGTAACCCAACACACATTGTTTTACAATTAAATGTTGGAGCTGGCACAAAAATTATGTTTCCTGCTCGAAGAACAGAAACTTTCTGTAAATCTGTGTTTGAAGCCAGGTTCTTCTATTGAACCCAATGTTGCCTTCCTGCCCCAAATGCAGTTCCATTTGGGCTGGTATTTACTCACATAGATAAAAAAGACCCATGCATGTACAGTATTACCCATCTACCAAATGATTATCAGGTCAGAATCATAAGCAGTTGATCTGTTTTTTCTCCCCTAAAATCCAACATAGGCATTAGTGCAGTGTCCCATTTCTATCGCTTTTATCCCAGCCAATACAACCATCTACTAGTATTACAGCAGATTCAAATGTTTTATATCCATACGCTAATAGCTTATTCTTAATAGCATTTTTTGTCATTATAGCATATTTCACAGCATTCTTGATCTTTTATCGCATTGTTTATTTGGTTTATCTTAAATTATGATTTTATGTTTTTTTACAGAGTTGCAGAAGTAGTAACCTGCTACAGAAATGCAAACACAGTTACTACATATTTGGTCAAAATTGAGTTAAGATCTGAAGTTTTGGTCTGTTTTGCCGTAAAACTTGATTGTGCCAGGGATAATATCATTTTTGTGAAAATACAGGGTTGCCAACATTCAACAGCTGGTTGGAGGGAGATTTCTGCCTCCAGTGCAATGGAGGGAAACCTTTCTGCATACTTCTTTGTGGGCAGTTTTCATTGAGAGTATTTCTTCAGTGGAAAACATTCTCATGAAAATAGTTTTTATAGGTAGAAAAGGTAAAGAAAGAGACCAAGGCTAGCCTTTGCTAAAGCTAAAACGTATCCGTTCTGGTGAACTGACATCTGGTAATTCTCTTTGTTAACCAACGTTTGGGGGCTAAAATAATCAGCCCTAAGGGGCATAATAACACGGAAGACTTACAGCATTTCTGTCTGTTACATGGTTTGCTGGCCAGCTTGCAAACTAAACCCTTTCTTTCTGCCGCTCTCTGCCTTTGTAGGGCAGGATGGCTACGGAGGTGTTGGACATAATTATAAGGCTGAAAGCTGTTGTGTATGGTGTGTATATGCCACAGACAGCGATCTTCATACCCAATTAGTGTACGTTATGAATGGGAAAACAACTCTAGGGGCGATTTTAAAAGACAGTGGGTTGACACAGTAATTCCCGAGGAATGCTGTGATGGTGCTGACCTTGAGTGGTGGGTGTTGGTATGACATTGCAGGGGATGAGCATTTTTTTGTTGAATATTTATGGATCTCTTCCTACCCCCCCCTCCTTCCCTCTGTCTCTAAAACCCCTACACATGCTGAGACAAGCACGCACCCACATACTTACGGTAGGACACACACACACACACACATGCATATGCTGTCTCTGAGATGTGATCATCAGACATGCAAATATGCAGATATATCACACTTGCTCCCACATCCTTGCTCCCACACACTTGACATTGTCACACAGTCCAAATGGCTTCTAAAAGTCTGATAAATAGATGAAGGGGGGATTAGACACTGTCCCCTCTTCCCCTCATTTCACTCCTAATCGCTACAAATTAGGGATGAAGAGCTTAGCGCCTTGACTGCTTCAGGGCAGCACATGCAGTAGCTGGCTTCTTCCACACACACTCCCCGATGCTTGAGAACAGGAGAAAGTCACCTCCTACAACTACTAGCTATAATCGATGATACTAAGTCAAGTGAATGGCACACAGATTAACGATGGTCGTAGACTTTTTTATTTGTTGCTGCTGCTAGATGTTTCTCGTGTTGTTATTGTTTCTATATTTAATCCTCAACTTGCCATGGCGTGCTGTGCTTTGCATCAGTCTTGCAGGGTGAGGATTTTAATGAGGGGTTCCATCGGGCCTGTGGGTGTAATAGTGTAGTGATCTGATTTGAGAGAATGATTTTGTTTTGGCTTTTAGGGTACACTTGGATACTGGGATGCAGGGTAAACTGTGGCTGGCTTCCTACAAAAGCTCTTTTGATACTACCTTGCCTTTGGAGTCCACTAGTCTCTGCTCAGTTATTTTTTATTTTTTTTGCCAAATAGCTTGCTCATCCGCATCCATTATGTAGTTTTGCAGTCATTAGTTGCTAATAAGTCACATCCAGAGCAATAAATTGGCCCGTTGGAGGAAAAGGATTATAATAAGTAAATAACGGAATGATGCATATAACAAACCTGTTTTTTTTTGTTTTGTTTTTTAATTCCCTTCTCCATTTCTTCCCCACTTCCTTCCCCCCCATTAGGTGTGGTTACTCTGTCGCAGGCGTTGTGTTCAAGTGACGACTACTCTAATTCTCTGCTGCATCTGGACCTCAGCAAAAACCCCGGGGTTCTGTCTGGAGAGGATGCCACGGTGAGGGACACACATACAAACACACAAATGAAATGCTGGATTTTTTTGATTTTTTCTTTTTTTTTAACTAAGTATGTTTTAATCGTCAGTAAAAATGCCAAAAAGTTGAGAGAAGAAAGAGTTCACAATAGTTTTTAAAATGGCTGAGGTGGAAAATGTGATGTTTCGTAACAACTGAATGCAATGGAAACAGCCTCAGTGAATAAATCATGACCAACATCCACTGTAGAAATGAGAACATTCTGCCAGACGAACCATCAGATCTGTGGAGCGATGACGAGACTGCAACCTTCCTCAAATGAATCCATGAACCAAGCAGAAATACTATATAGAAATACTAATATATATTTCCATGGTTTTCCACTGTTTGAGGTGTGACTGGCGCTCTCCTGCAATAGTTAAATGGCACCTGACTGGAGAATTTGCAACACCAGCTGTTTTTCTCGGTGAACTCACTCCTTATTTTTTCCCACAACGGTAGTCGATAGAAATATTCTGATGGAAACCTGACTACAGTTTGACAACATTTATTAGTGTGAATTTAATGTGGAAACAGAAACAGACCCTTTTACTGTCAAGGTCATCTAAATGGATTACAAATAGGAAATGCCTGGTTGCCCAAAGTAGTGACTCCATTCTTCTTTGCAAAACTGCTCAAGCTGTGCCAGGTTGCACAGGGATTGGGAGTGAACAACATGTTCAAATCTAGCCACAAATTCTGAATTAGGTTGAGATGTGGACTGAGCCACTCCAGGACATTACCATTGTTGTTTTTATCTGTGCAGCTTTGGCTTTGTGCTTGTTTTTGCTGGAAATCAAAGTAACAAGTTTTTTTTTAACAGACTGCATCAGGTTTTTATCCAGAATATCTCTGTATATTTTGCATTTATTTTCCCCTCACATGCCTTCCTGGGTCTACAGCAGAGCAGTATCGTCACAGCATGAAGCTGCCACCACCATGCTTCACACTGTGGATGCTACAGTATGTTTATGATGAGATGATGGTCTCATCAGACCACAGAGTTTGCCATTCTACCATAAAGCTGCGACAAGTGAAGCACCTGGCCAACTGTTGCTGTCTGCACAGTCTCTCCAATCTGAGCCTCTGAAGCTTGGAGGGCCTTGAGAATTTGATTGATTGAATTCTGAGAAATTTGTTCTATGACATCTTTTATTGACAAAGTAAATTTTTGATTGCTTATTGAAACCCATCACACCAAGCTTAACAGGCATAGTCAAGATGACACTAGTCCCACTTTGCCAAACCTTCCTCCACAGTGCTGCAAAAGAGGATCTAGCTAGTCCACACAGCATTCCGGGATGGGAGAATAACGAACTATGGTTTATTGGCATTTCTTTAAACCAATCACAATCGCCTTGGGCGGTGCTAAGCGCCGAGTGGAGCCACGGTGCCTTTGCAAAAATAGCCTCAGAAAGGAACTTCTTTTGGTGGAACATGTGAACGTTCAAAAGTTGTTTTAGTTGTGCAAGGACCCCCTCGAAAACAAGATGCTGCATCTCAAGGAGTTACTCAAGACATTTTCAACAACAACAAAAAACTCAGATTGGACAGATAGTCTAGCTAGCTGTCTGGATTTACCCTGCAGAGATCTGAGGAGCAGTTAACCATAGTCTTCATAAATTCACCAGAGTTTAAAATTCCAACACAAAGAAAGCGAAAGGTAATGGATATCCGGCCGAAAAAACTGAAATCTGGCGGAATTTCCGGCAGCAAGGGAGCAATCCCAAAGCCCCATAGTCCAACAATGTGTTAGAGAGAGAGACATTTTCACTTTGACATTAAAGTTTTTTTTTTTTTTTGTTCAACCAAATCTACTTTGATTCAGTGTGGTAATACAATAAAACATGATAACATCCAAAGGTAGTGAATACTTTTTATAAGCACCATATATTTCTATATACATATAAGATAAGGCAAATTCTTTGTATGTGAAAACCAACTTGGCAATAGATCTGTTTCTAATTGTGATTCTTCATCTTCATTCACTAAAAGACACTGTTGTTCTTCCCGTGTAGAACCTGTACCTGTTCCTGGCCCAGCCCAACTGCCTGGTCCACTTGGACCTGTCAGGGACAGACTGCACCGTGGACTCGGTTTGTACTTAATCTCTCTGTTACAGTCACTATCCACCTGTCACTGTCCGATCTCATCTCTAGGATGGGATTCAGGCCAAGAAACAGAAGGGGGTAGCGCCCTGAATATGAATCGCCCACCACACAAAAACAATGTTACCTCTGTAGACTGAGTCTTTCTTAGAGCTCCTCTGTGCATAATAATGCTTTGAGAGATGGTGAAAGCTCTTAGAATGCATTACAATGGAGTTGTATAGCCTCTTATGAATTATACAAACGATACATTGAATGAATAGCATACAGGAGCCTTTGTTTCATGCGTTTGTTCACATCTTTGTCTCTTCAGAGAGACGACTTTCTGTGTTGTTACTGTGTCTAAATTTAGCATGTCTGCCAGTGTGACAAAAACGGTGTCTTGCCGCATTAGCAGATACGCTAACAGCTCAAAGGATGACAGAGCTTTCTCTCTGAAAGAGTCCAGTGACGATGCTTGAATGTGTCTGCCCCTGCTGGTTATTGCTGAAATGGCAGTTACAATCTTCAGTGGAAAAAATGTGTAAAGTTCCAATTGTACTCAGGGTGTTTTTAGGGTCTGTGTCGCTTTTGGAAGATGGAAGACGAGAGGTCATTGTTTATGTCCCGTCGCTGCTGCTTTGTCAGTGCTGTACTGCTGCTGACAGGATGACATTCAGTAGGGACATGCAAGGTTGGATAAAACAGACATAAATATCCTTTTTCTTTGTGTTGTGCTGCTGGGAGATAAGAAGTCAGCTAGAGATCTACTCTGAGCTCTGTTGTTGCTCACTGTCACCTCAGCAGGGCGGGTGATGTCTAAACTCCACACTCACTATATTGCTATGATGCCTCGTCACATAACGCATCGAGCATTTTTGCTGGTCTGCTTTTTTGCTGCTCTGCAAGTTTTACGCCATCATTTTCACATACCGGATTAAATCCCATTTCTGTTTTAATACTTTGTTTCTCTCAGTGGGGCAATGTAACTTAAGAACATTTTCTTCTCTAGGCCCGGGTTCAACTCCGACCGGCGACCCTTTGCTGCATGTCATTCCCCCTCTCTCTCCCCTTTCATATCTTTAAAAAAAGGAAGAACATTTGCAAGTACTCAAGTACAGTTTTGAGGTACTTGACATACATACATTTTAAAGGGATATTTTGTGCTTTTTACTCTAGCACATTTATCTAACAGCTGTAGATACTTATTTTTGAGATCCTTTCATACAAAACGTATAATTAGCTTTAAAATATGATGTATCGTCCAGTGAAAACCAATCTCCTCCTTATCAAGTAATTTTAGTCTGGAATTGGGTCAACGTTTTAGCTAACTATTGCTATCCGTACTAGCCTCAGTGACAAATACATTGCGTATCCTGTTTGTGCTTCATAACAAAAGCCACCCTGTGTTTTGCCAGGTGCTGTGAACTAGCAGCAGTAGGAAATCTTCAGTTTGAGCTCTGATATAGCTTTCCCACAGTGAACAGTAAAACAGCAATCAATAAGATAACATTACAAACAGGAATCTTTGATTACATGCATGCATTGTTTCCTGTGAGTCCTTTGTATGTGTGAGGGAGAAATTGCGTTCACAGACACTTACAATGTTAACTAGCATTAAAAAGGTAATTATTGAAGGTAAATATATTGAATGGCTATTTTTGTTTTTAATGCAGATCATAAATAGTTTAACAAACTGGGTTCCATTTCAAGACAAATTTAAGGATTAAAACTTCAAACTGCCCAATACTTTATAAAGTAGATAAAAACATCTCCACCTCAACTAACTTCAACAAAAAGGCAGCTCACATATTAATTAAAAGTGATAATGCTACGTATGTGTCTATAATGCTATAAGGAGCCATTCTGTATAATAATAATAGTACTTAATAATAGTACTATTACTTTTGTTACTTTAAGTACATTTGCTGATACTAGTACTTTACTTTCATATACATAAAGTGCTCATGTTATGCTTTTTGGCTTTTCCCCTTTCATTTATTGTGTTATATATCTTTTTTGTGCACGTTATAAATTTACAAAGTGAAAAAGCCCAAACTCCAGCCGATAGGGACTTACCATCTCAGACAGAAACCACTGTTCATGAACTGCTTCAAACAGCTCTATCGTAGTCCAGCCTTTACGTCCGTGATGAACGCTCGCCCTTTGTAACACAAGATATATTGCTAGCTGCTAGCTTGGCACGCCCTCATACTCTGCCACTTACTAGCTAGTAGTACTTACTGCACATGTGTGACTCCCAACAAAGATGGAATAGAAATGAGATGCATCGCTCTAGCTAAAACGGAGAGCTCAACACACAGGGTGAAAAGAGGAGCCTGCAGCAATGTTCAATGTACAACAAAAATATGGTGTTTTCTGAAAATGAAACCACATAAACCTATTCTGGTACAACCTCTAAATACTATCATGAACCTGAAAATGAGCACAATATGAGCACTTTAAGGTTAAATGCAAAGCTTTTATAATTGATTTCTTTACGTTGTTGTATTACTACCTTTACTTAGTAAAGGATCCAAATAGTTCTCATACTTCCACCACTGGTTTTTCTTTACCACAATGCCTTGCACTTTACTGCAGGTGTTTTAAACCCCAGGAGCAGGCAGCTTGTAAGGAGGGAATAGTCCACCCTGTGAAACTAATGCTCCTCCCTCCCCGTAAATGTGGGCCATGAATTTTGTATTGAATTATGTGCATGAGTGGAAGTAATAGCATCTGTTCTGCTTTATTTGCAAGTTCTCAAACTTTTTCTCCCCCCTATATCTCTTTAAAAGTCCCCTTGAGACTAAAAGAGTACCCTCTGCCATCACTGTTTCATGTCCTGTTTTGCTAATTGTCATTTATCCTTTGGAGAGAAAGTGTCTGAGAGATAATATGTCTTCTTTAGTGTTGGCCTGTTGGATTGAATTATTAATAAGTTCCTGTTTTAATCTAGGTTGATGTACCGACGACCGTCGATTAGCCAGTTTGCGTGATTGATCACGCTGCCACGGTATGGATTTGTCCGATAGTTTAACCTGTCGCAAGTGATGAGATGCTCCTAAAAAGTCTTACAAAAAATTGGATTTTGATGCCGATCATATTTGCCTAGAGCTTTCTCCTGTCAAACAAACACACATATATCATCTTTATTTCATGATTAATTTGGTCACAGATTCCTGTATATTCATTTTGGTACTTTCCACAGCCCTGTAGTTTGAACGTGAGCCATATCTTCACAAGATGAGAGCTTGATTTGACATGCACTTTGATGGATGGTAGATGAATGGCTGTATTGCTGCATGATTTCACATTGATCAAGCAGGGAAACTTTAGGTGACACAGCATATTTAATTTCCTACACACGTTTTCAGTGGCTTTTTTTCCATATTTAATGTTAAACTTTACATACGATGGATATTCAGTATTACAAATTAAAGAATGTAAGTAATCCATTTTTTTCACTGGTATGATTTCAACTTGATTCTGATTTAGTGTAATACAATTACTCTTCTTGTTGCCCATTTGGCCCTGCTATTGGGAATTCGTAGACTTTCCCTGATAGGAAACATAAAAAAATGTAAATTTCCAACCATTTGGGCTTAAAGAACCCAAGCTGTTTCTTTTTCCGAATATGTTGTGTTTTTGACTTTCATTTCATCATTTTCCATTTAAGGGTATGGATTAATTTTTTAAGTGCAACAATGAAGCATTCCAACTATGGCATGGCTCAATAAGGGGCGTGCGTGTGGTCAAATAAACTGTAAAACATATGGCCTAAAAAGGATCAAATGAATCCTAAAACATATTGCAAAGACTGTTTTATCCTGATTTGACCAGCAGTAACATCTAATTTGTTCTGGTACATTCCCCCCCACCACCAATCTGTAGAGAAATTCTATTATTTAATGCCATCTATAACACTAGCATCATACATTTTAGGGACATTTTTACTGACAAGGCTTCTGCCAAGAAAGAGTTACAGCAGCATCATTTTTTTAAGTGTGTTCAAATTGTATTCGTGTCAGTTTTAATCTGTGCTTTAATAATTTGTGCAGTGTTCAAGAGCCAATATAACTATTATATAACACACTCACATTCCCTGTAGTGAACATAATACAACCCATTTATCTCACTGTGTCTCTGTTTCTTTGCCAGTTGTTTGGGGCCTTGCTGCGAGGCTGCTGTGCTGACCTCTCCTACCTGAACCTCTCCAAGAACTCCTTCTCTCACAGGTGGGCGTTCACCTTGAGTGTAAATCCCTATTAAAGTGCCCATATCTTTTTCTGGTGTTTTGAGTGAGATACGATTTCTGAATGTCCTTTGCCTTCAGTTCCCCGGTGAGCTGTTCAACATCTGCATGGCTTTCTACGTAACTAGCCGAGACGAGGTGGCTAACCGTAGCACATGCTTGCGCTAGCATGCTAGCTCGTTGTCAATGGCAAAACACTGCTACAACACACCATAATCTGCAAAAAATTACTTCCATGTCCCTGTTCTGCAGCTATTCCACAAGTGTCCACAAGTTGTTTAGAAGAAGTCTCCCAGCTAATCCTGCCTTGTACTGACCAAAGTTGGAGAAAGTTATCTAGCTCATGGGATCCTCACGTAGCTACTGCGCATGCTCAATTTCCAACAAAGATAGTAAAGAAGTCAGATGTCTCACTCTGTAGCTTAAACTGAGACCTAAACACACAGGGTGAAAACAGGATCTGCAGCAATGTGCGGTACAACAAAAATATGGTGTTTTTTTAAATGAAACTATGTAAACCTATTCTGGTACATCCTCAAATTACAATAATGAACCTGAAAATGAGCAGAATATGGGCGCTTTAAGACTTTTTTTTTTGTTTTGTTTTTTGAATAACAAGACAAAACACATTTGTTTTCTTATTCTGACTCAGCCAAACCACTCTGGAGGAATTCCAGTCAGGGGGCACGGAGCAGAGCTAGCGTCATCATTTATTTCCTGCTGTAGATTAGTGTTCAGCCCTGGACCCCACTGATGGAATTAGCGTGCACACTCGGCTCACCCCATTAATGTGTTCTGGCTCATTGCATGTGTATGTACAGTATATGTGCGTGTGTGTGCAGAATGTGTTCCTGTTTGTCTTTAATTTATATACAATGTCTGTTTGCTAACAAGTTTTCCATCTGTCAAACACTTGCTTGCATGCCCCGAGATTTTTATTTTTTGCGTGCTACGAAATGTGTGTGTGGGTGTACGTGCACATTTGTGTTTACATATCTAGCAGGCAGAAGCGTCTCTGGCTCCCAACATGTCGTGTCCTCCAGGAGCCCAGGGGCTTCCCTGCTCAGCATATTACATTACAGAATTACTGTGGAAGAAGTTGGTGAAAAATGAGACTAATTGTAGACTACAATTATTGTTCCAATCCCGGGCTCCAATGCCTGCATTCTCTCTTTCCCTTTCCATGGATGTTTTCACCTCTCTTATTCATCTCTTCTTGCTTACTGCCTACTTCTCTCTATCATCCTCTTTACTTACATTCTCTCCCCTATTTCCTTCCTCCTCATTCTCCCTTCTCCTCTTTGTCTCTCCTTATCACTCCTCCTCCCTCTCCACATCCTCCAACTTACTTTCATCCCCCTTTACTGCTGCTCTTTCTTCTCACACCTTCCCACTCGTTCCCTCCCTCTTCTGCTCCCCTCTGCTTCCCTCCTTTCATATTTTATCCCACCTCTTGCCGGTCATGGGTCTTCTGGTATTAAATGCTCGCTGGCTCTAGTGCTGCCAGTCAAACGGCTGCGGTTTTGCGGTCACAACATGGAGCCACAAAGCTGACCCAGCTGATAAGAACCGCCTGGCTGCCGCTCATGAATATGGAACGGACTGCTTCAGACCCCTCCTACACACACACACACACACACAGATATGGTGCTTTTGTGAAACATTTAGCAGTCCATGTTAGATACAGTTAGACACGTCACCATGTGTGGTAACAAGTTGCTGATACAGCTCCCCCTGGAGTGTGTTTTGTGAGAGAGACAGTGACACCGTATCATTCTGTATCAGCGGAGTCCTGACAGGCTGTATGCTAATCATTACAAATGGGTCAAAGTAGAGCTGGTGTTCCACACGCTGGGAGGTTATCACAATAGCAATGACAGGGGCTTGTAATGTGGCTTCCTGGTTTTCTCTCACTACTGTTACACTATCTTCGTCATGGTCTTTTTCTTTATGCCTCCCATCATTGCTCTCTCCCTTATGAGCATTTTTTTCCCTTTGTAACTTTATCTCACATTTTCTTTTATTCCTTTCCTCTCCCTACAAACGGTTTTATTTTTTAACCAAGGTACATGGTTTTATCTGTGTGTGTGTGTGTGTGGTAAATGTCAAAGCATAATGAAAGACATGTGACTCGGTCAACCATACATTTGCCGACATTACTAGGAAAATCTACATATACTGTAGCTCAAAGAAAAGAATGATTGTTGCGTGCCTGTGTGCGTGCTTGTGTGTGTGTGTGTGTGTGTGTGTGTGTGTGGCTTAGAATTAACACCCGCCAAAAGTAATTGCAGCTGGTGTCATTGTCATGTTAACTGCCAAGTCCTAAATGGAACTCTGATCTTTAACAGTGCAATCACAGCAGTCAGTGTTAACCACTCTGTCATGTGCACAAAGGAATTACACTTGCAGTGCAATATGCACAAAGGAATTTGGTGAAGCGGAATAGAAATTGGTGGGTTGCAGTAATTATTCATTAAATTCTCAGCCAGTTACATTACTGCTCTCATACCAATTACACAGCTGTGCCAAACACATGGACACACAACAAAGTGGGCTCAGTAATCTGAGAGAGGAGTGCAGAGCAGATTTTCTGTTATGATGTCCTAGATGTTCAGACACAATACAAATATGCTGCCAAAGGCAGGTGACATGTTGTTTTCAGACTGAATTTTTATCATTGGCGATATTAAGTCAGGTCATGTTGATATATTGTTAATGTTTAATTTATTTTGAATGAAAAAATTAAGTTAACTAATTATGTAGCAATGTATTTAAATTAAAATTCAAAAAATGGTCAATGTGCAGTGGAAGCCTTCGAAATGTATGTTTTGTTGAGTCATGCTGTTTTAAATGGGAGTAGGTTAAAGCAGTTAAAGTGTCAGTTGAAGAGACAGTTAATTGTTAGGACTTCACGTGTCAGTTGATGTTGTCAGAGGAAGTTGAAAGGTAAGCATAAAAAGTGAGTTGATGTAGTTAAGCTGAAATTATTCCAGGTTTCAGTCAAATTTGAAGTGTTTGTGAAATTGTTGAAATGTCAGTTGAAATAAAATTGAAAAGAGTTGAAGCATCAGTTCAAGAGTACGGACTTAAAGTGGAACTACACCCCATTTTTAAAATTGATATGTTATACCAATGTTCTAAGAAAGTCCAAAACTATTTGTAAACATTAACAACTCTCCCAAATCCAAAAACTAGACTACATAAACTCAATTTTGTGATTTCATCAATTATAAAGTGTGGAATTGCTTCATAGACAATGTTTTGGGAAACTGAGACCACCCAGGGGAATGTTTTGGGTATATAGGTACATTTTCTGTTTCACAACTGAGAACACTACAATAGAATGTACAGTAGCTAATTTGGGTATTAAAAAAAAGAAAACAAGCAGTATCCCATTCATCGTCTAGGAAGCAGCTCCAGACTCCGTATTTAATGATATCACAAGGTTGAGACTTACGTCTCTGGTTTCTGGCTTTGAGAGAGCGTAGCTCATGTTCTGAAATATTGATTGAACTTTTCTCGGCCATGGAAATAGCAATCTGATTCTTAAGTTAGGTTGTGTTCCAAGGTAAATGCCTTGTTAATATGATACAGTATATAAGCAAAGTATGAAACGCTATAACATTTGATTTCATAAGAAATTGTTTACAGTATATAATTCAGCAACAATTTTGTGAATTCGACAGTTGGCACCCAACAGGCTTAAACAGGGCAACTTTTAAACATGTTTTTAGCCTCTAAACATGTTGAAAATGTCATTAAAAGTCAATACCCATGTGCAGTGATTCCTTCTGAATGAACACAATGACTCTGACTGCAGTAGATGTGAAAGAAATGCATGAAAGTTGTGCTAATTCAGCTGTGTTTGCTCATAGGGATTTGTCTAATATATGTTTACTTCATTGTTTGAATGTTTGGCCATGTTTAACATGAAAATCCAACATTTTAACATTGTAGATATGACCGAAAACACGGAAAAGCATAATATGTGACCTATAACATTTTCAGTTTTTAACTCTATCCGTTACCTTTTGAGACAAATTACCTGCAAAACTAACAGCATTCCCATCAGCTGCTGCTGTACAAAGTGGTAAACATTATACCTGCCAGAAATCACCATTTTCAATCGTCATCTTGAGAGTCTTACCATGCTGACGATGGCATACAGCTCACAGCACTGGTGTATCTGAATAAACATGGCTGTGGCTTTATTTTGAAGGAGAATGATTTTACTCAAACATCTGGTGGTAATTGCATCTGTAGCGAAAGAAAAACATGTGTTCACAGACATTCTGACATGTCCTGGCAGGAAACACACCGCTGTAGTTAATAACGTTAGTGACGGCATTCCATTTATGGAACTGATTGACTCATTAACAAAATTTGTCTTTTCTGTGCTTTTCCTGCTAAGATGAGTCAAAATGTCTGCAATTAAAAAGGTTTACATAGAATGCCATGAAGTAATTATCTGAAAATTGAAGTGGTTCTCTCTCTCTTTCGCTGTTCTGAAATGTTCTGATGAGAGTGACTTTTGCATTGTAGTTTATCATTAACTGAAATGACAAGTCATATTAAATATGTTCAACGTGCCTTGTCACTGAAACAATATTCGTATGTTTAGAGGTAGCAGGTGATCCCCCCCCCCCCTTCCTCGTCTCTCATCCCTTTACCCGACTGTCTCCAGACCCCCTCCCCATCCTCCCCTGTGGTACATTATTTGTACAGTGGGGGCTGAAATAGCAGATTGGCTGCTTTGACAAGTTCTAAACAACAACACAACAACCAAACCAGTGCACCCGCATCTAGCCTGTGAATGCAGGCCGCTTGTGTATTACAGTGTGACTCAGAGGGATGTTGAACTTACACACAGACGTGCTCTCTGTCCGTCCTCTGATGACAGGCTAATGTACAGTATATGCCAAGCAGATGGTTGGCTAATTGGCCAATGTTACCTTTTAACTGGTGGCAGTAATTAATGCCAACTCCATCTATTTAGTGTCTGGTTGATATAATACCGACCTAAATGTCACAGCTAGCATCTGTCTACTTTAGCCTTCTTACTCTCTCGCTCCTGTTGTTCCGTTCCCTCGCTGTCTGTCTCCGCTTTTCTGTCAGCATATTAACTCTGTCTGTCCTCCGCTGTCATGTCTCTCGATTATTCTCTTATCTGCTCTAGTCATGTGGTCACCTCCTTTCTTTTTTTGTCTTATTCCCCGATTGTGGTCCATCTTTTATGCTCCCTCTCTGTCCTGCTCTTCCCTCCCACTCCTACACACACTAAAGTGTTTTGTGTTTGTTTTCTTTCCAGGAAAGCGAGAGATTCTTTGCCAACTTTCCGCCAGTTCTTCAGCTCTGCATTCAGCCTGACCCATGTCAGCCTGGCCTCTGTGAAAGTCCCTCCTGATTCACTGAGGTGAGTCGCCATCGCAGGCAAGGATGCAAAAGGGTCTTTAGGCATCCTTAAGCATGTGCAAGATGCAAATCACTTGTATGGTCTGAACCACAAACAGATAAAAAAGGAACATATGTAACCTCATTCATTTTGACCCCTTTTGCATTTGGCATTATTTATATGTATCTGATAAGATCATAATTCCATTCAGCAAAAGAAAAATATGAACATGCCTATGTAAATGCACCCAAACTATATTAAAGATATTATCCCCCAACCTATTTGGGAGGTGATAACAGATGCATTTGGCAATGCTACTTACAAAATCCATCTCTTGGAGAACTAAATAAATTGCAAAAAAATGGAAAATAAACAAATCAATCCAAGAAGCACTTTAAAACTAATTTTCAAAAATGCACTGTCAACATATTTGCAATGTTTTAAAGACTGGTTTTGACAGAGGAAGTAACTTGTATGAAGTCAACGCTGCATTTTTACAAGTGTGTGTGGAGTCTCGGCAAACCTCAATTGCTCGTGTCATATTGTATTGAAATGATTCCAATGAGTACCACACGGTGAGGTGTACAGAGTTGCTTCTCAAATGCCTTAAATGAAAGTCTGGGGGTGGGGAGTTGGGTTGGATATGAAGAACTAATTGATAGTCGGTACGCAGAGAGGCAGATCTTACTAGATACTATAAAATACCTAATTGGAATATTATGAATATTATTATGAGGTCTTGAAATGATTAAACAAAACAATATCTTATTTAACAGAGACAATACGTCTCCCAGCATTTCTATCAGGAATTTCACATTCACAATAAATGAAACCCATACAATAATCCAATTAATAAATACTGTCAATGAGCCAATATGGATTATTTTGAATATTGAGCAGTGTTCCTTCTCAGATTAGTCAAGTAGCTGTATGCGCAAATAAATATGGAGACTACTGGGGAATTTAAACCGAGCTGAAATAATTTTTTTCATTTTTTAATTTCAATTTTTTTTTTTTTCAGGCAAGTCATTAAGAATGTGTTCTTATTTGCAATGGCTGCCTGACAAGTGGTAAAGCCACTTAAGGGAAGGGAAGGAGGGCTAGGAAATAAAATCCATTAGACATACATAATGTTTAGCTATGAAGAAGGGTCATGATATAAGTAGCATATATGACAAGTCACGTAGCCCATTATGTCTGCCCACCTCTTTCAAGTGCAACAGACATTTATGCTATTGACAATGTTTAGTCAAACTTGACGCCTAAGAGTGGTAAAAGATGGATTCCCACTAAGCCCACTCAAGCTAAAAATGTGTCCACTCTCATGCTGTAAGGTGCTTTAGTTTAAGCACGGTCTAAATTACACACAGCAAGGATCATTGCTGAAGGCCTTTTTATGATTTATATCCAACTTTTAGCAAACTGTTAAAGAGGAGCCTCTTAAACTTTTTTTCCGTTTTTATTGTGTCAGGCTTGAACATTAAAATAGCTCATACCATATGGAGTGTAGTTTGTATCCAAACCATCAATGAGATTTAATCATCAAGGCTCACATTAGGTTTCAACTGCCTTTCCAGGACAGGGGAGGCATTTTTATTATTTTGGTAGATTGGCCTTCAATCAGAGGACACAGATTGAAGCCCCCGTCTTGGCTGGTGTCCACCATGCGGACGTGTCTTTGTCCAGGACTCAGTATCCTCACCAGCTTCAGGAGATCTGTAGCTAAACCGGCCAAAACATAAAGCCTGTTTTCCCAATGAGAATAAATGGACTTTTGCTACGTTACAGTTTCTCTGTGAGGTGGGTAGCTTGCTGTTAGTTTCTCATAGCCAAAACACACAATCAATAGCAGAGTAAACAAAGCAAAGTGCCAACAATTGAGGTGATTGTGTGCTGCAATGATGGATCTCGGCCAAAAAAATGGAAGGATGGTACTTCCAACTTGGCACCCCTCCTCCTTACCTCTTCATGGTGCATAACTCTTAAATGTGTATTCGTTGCACAAGAACAACCTCCAGCAGAGCCTTGATGTGCAAATGCATTTTTTTTTTTCGTATCCAGCTGGGCTTGTGTGAGTATGTGTGTGCAGGAGCAACAATTGGCCACTTCTCCTGAATAAAAATAAGGTGGTTTTCGGTGGGGAGTTAGTTAGCTATGAATTTTCCTTTTAAGCTACGTTTCTTTAAATCCTTTAAGATGGCTCAAAAACTTTTAGGTGTGCTGAGGAAAATGTGGGGCATGGTCGGATGATCTGTCCAGGTTGTTAGAGGGAGGAAAAAAAGCAGTTGGATTTATTTATTTTTGTGGGACTAATCCATGTCTTTTTCATTTTGGCCTTGCCTTTGTTCATTAATTGCCTGTTTCTCTCCCATTTCTTCTTATCTTCCTATCATTCATCTCTCTGTCTGTCTCTTTCCCTGTCTGTATTTCTCCCTCTCTTTTTCTCTCTCTGCATTTGCATTTTCCTTTTCTGTCTCTCTTTTTCCCATCCTACCCTGCCTGTGTTTTCCTTCAGGGCTCTGTTCTTAGGTCTGTCCAATAACCCTCATATCACTGATTTACACCTGGACATCAGCAGCTGTGAGGTATGCTCTGTTAGTCTAGGCTGTGCTGTAGGTATATTCACTCATCTTCCTCATAGATTGACCCTCGTGGCTGTCCTATCATGTCTCACAGCTCGCTGTCTTCTTCCCACAGTTGAGGTCAGCAGGTGCTGGGGTGATTCAGGAGCTGTTTCCTCGAGTTTCATGTGTGGGAACTTTAGACATCTCTGATAATGGTGAGAGACACGCTTACGCACACCTACGTGCAGACTTGCAGTACATGGTCTTTTGTATATTTTCAAACAAAGGAATGTGCCGTTTTTTTATTTCAAATGCATCCTTTTTACACAAACCTAGTAAATCAATCAATTTCAACCTTCTCTGCCCCATATAATGTGTAACGATTCTGTAATAATGTCTTCTACGGCCCTGGAGTGAGCTTTCCAAAGCTTGAAAACAACATAAAATTAACGCCGATAATGACATCATGTTTATCTCTGTTTTAACTTGACACTTTAACAGAAAGCCTTAGTTATTGAAAAAACTTGCTAATTTTACAAATTGAAATTTGTACCTCTGAAGTACAATACCGACTAAGACAGGTCCTTCATGAGCTCTGTGTTGTTGAGGGGCCCAATTAAATTGTGTTTAATCAAATACATTTTGGGACCTGGTAGTATTATTTCAGCATAGGTAGATAGATAGATAGATAGATAGATAGATAGATAGATAGATATTGATCCCCCAAAAAATGGGCAATTATGGTATTATGTATGCCCTGTACTTAAAGGTCCCATGACATTGTGCTCTTTGGATGCTTTTATACAGACCTTAGTGGTCCCCTAATACCATATCTGACAGCTGGGGGTGTGGCCATGACCAACTGCCACTTTACTTGTTTGAAAGCATGAAAGCAGAGAATTTAACCCACCCATGAGACTCTCATGGGTGGGTCAAATTCTCGGTAAAGCAGAGAAAGGGGACACGCATACATCTATTGCCATTTCTAGCCACTGGGGACCATAGGCAGGCTGGGGGAACTCATGTTAAAGGTCTAATATGTAATATATTTACTGTAATAAAGTCAAAAATGACCCCAATGCATCATCAGGTATTAAGGAAACATGCAAAGTTGAAATTCTATCTTTTCTGACAACAATGCTAATGCCAGTATTTTCACCTTTTTGTAAATTCCGTTCGGTGACGGAGTTTCTGTTTGTGTTTTGGCCTGTGTGTTGGTATCAGTTGCCCAGTTTGACAGCCAGGCCGGGTTGCCAGATATACCTGTAAAAACGTGAAGGCAGAGCGCTACAGCTGTAACGTTAGTACAGCCATGAAAGCAGCAAACAAACGAATGGGATCACGGAGATAGATTCTACCCGACCTAAAAAAAAACAGCATGTTTCTAACAATTGACCAGAGACCTAACAAACCCCGGGTAAATATTAGAGATGTATTTGAAAAATTGAGACAGTTTAGAGCCCAAAAGGACGCTGAGTTGGATAATTTCCTCCTGAACAGGTAAGCATTAGTTTCAGGTTAATTTATCACGGCTACTAGGGACAGGGATGTTATGTAATTTCAACATTAGTGTGCTCACATTGGATTATATAGCTATAGTACCTGAGTTGTTTACATACTCGCAAAAAAAAACCAACTGAGACACAGCCAGTAAAGTGATCCCGACTGGTCCTGGCTAACGCCGCCATGCAAACCCTGCTAACTGCTAATGTTACTGGAGGACCAGGCAAGCGGGCCATGGCTGTTTACAACATGCAGCGTGTTCAGCAACCCGTAGCCGACAACGGTGAGTTATTTTAAGCCAAGAATGGGGGCTGTAAATTGGGAAGAGAGAACTGTGAGTTAGCAGTGTGATTAGCGATTGTTGCCGTAATTCTAAGCCAATAAAGTGTGTATTTCATTTGGGTGGAAAAGGATGGTGAGTTTGTGGAAGTTTTAGCGGTTCCTACTGTAATTCTAAGCCGAGGAAGTGTGTCTGTCAGTTGGGAACATAGCTCTGCGTGAGCATGGGTTTTTATGACTGTCAATATAGCCAGTGTCACACGTTAGCTATTCCGCTGGGCTGTGAAGTAATATATGTGAGAGAGAGACATCGTGGCTTTCAAACAAGCAAAGTGGCAGTTGGTCAAAGCCACACCCACCCCCCCCCCCACTCTCTCTCTCTCTCTCTCTCTCTCTCTCTCTCTCTCTCTCTCTCTCTCTCTCTCTCTCTCTCTCTCTCTCTCTCTCTCTCTCTCTCTCTCTCTCTCTCTCTCTCTCTCTCTCTCTCTCTCTCTCTCTCTCTCTCTCTCCTCAAAAGCTAAAATCAGAAATGGCATATACATGTTAGACTAAATTTAGGGACAGAGACTTAAGATATGATATTAGGGGACCACTAAGGTCTATATAAAAGCCAAAGAGCACCATGTCATTGGGCCTTTAATTTAAACAAGTACTGTTTTTATAATTACAATCACTTCCATGAACAATGCAAATGGGATGTTGACTGCCTTAAGTTTTAAACAGCTGTAACCCCCCCCCCCACGTAGGTTTATTTAACCATAGATGTTTTGCTCTCTGAATGAGGCATTAAAGTCTTTTTTGCTGAAATATCTTGCCATGGTAACCATTTCCTCTGAGCAGCATCGTCCATCCTTGAGCTTTTGAAAATGTGAGTAGGTGGGAGTGTGTGTGTGGGGGGGTAATTAGGAGTATTCTGGAATCTCTGTGGGCAGTGACAATTTGTTCCAAAACAGACCATGAGATGAAAAAAACTGAGCTTTGAAAGCAACAAATGTTAGCACCTGGCCAATTTAATGATGAGTCACTGGTGTGACAGCCCCAAAAGTTGTTGTATAGTAAAAAAAATAGTTTTGTGTGTGTGTAGGTTTGGATGCTGACTTGCTGGCTGTCATCCCAGCGTTCTCCAGACACCCCTCCCTCAAACATCTGATGCTGGGGAAGAACTTCAACATCAAGGGCAGGTACGGACCGCACGGGAAACCAGCAGTACAGATGGTTGCAAAGACGATACTGATGAGGAATGTTTTCTTCTTCTCTCTGCCTCCTTAGGGTGCTGGATGAAATTCTGCAGAAACTGGTTCATTTGGTGCAAGAGGAAGAGTGTGTGAGTTGGATTATATAACATATTATTGTACACAAATCCTCTGCGGTGTTCCGCACAGATGCACGCCTACACATGCCTCACAGTATTGTGGCCACACAAACACACACACGCTTGTCACCGCTTAAATTCTCATGTCCTCATTCATGTGCGGTTAAGCACAATCTCCAACCTGCTGCCAGAAACCCAAGGTGCAAACATTGCACGTGAGTCATGTTGTTTGTGGGCTCGGCAAATGATTCATTTGGTCTCAGTGTATTCGCGAGGCTCCCGGGGCTCTCTCCGCTCTCCGCTCTGCAGATCCAGCATGACAAGTAGCTTACTCAATTATTTACAACTGTTGATGGTGATAGCTCACAACGATGGTCTCGCACTGAACACGGTCTGATGCGTGCATGCAAGCACACTAACAGAGGCACAGCTGGGTGTCAGTTTGTAAGTTGAAAGGAAGTACACAAAGTTCAAGTTTACATCAAGTATAGTGGATTGATGTCCTAATGCAAAAAGTACAGCTCAGAAAGAAAGTGGAGAAATTTGTTTTGGAGAAAGTGCAAATGAGCAGTTTATTATTATGCACTTGGAATCTCTAAGAAACAATAAATAATATAACTGGAGGGGGTTTGAGCTGAAAATTGTGTTTTTTAAAATCTTGATTTTCTTTCAGGTTCTTGTATTATATTATCATTAAAAACACATTTCCCAGATATTTTGAAAATTAAAGCCCCATCTATAAACTACCAGGATTACATGTATGATTTTGTTGTAGCAGTGCGTGCGTGCGTGCGTGCGTGCGTGTGTGTGTGTAAATGCAGAGCGAGCGGTCGGAGTGGAGGAGAGTTTAAGTTCATTTGCGAAGATATCGAATGAATGATGAAGTTAACACCGGTTTTCCATCACTTTTGTGACATTGAACGTGACACCAGAACAAATTTATTTTTTTACAAAATTTCCGCATACACACAATTATTTAGGTTGAAAAGGGGTATAGATGACAAAACTAATATGCGTACAAACCTCAATTCCTTTAACAGACATGTGTACTGTTTATTTCAACCAACCAACGTTCCTATTTTATACACCATCTTTTTTCCTCAATGCTTTCTCTTCCTTCCTTCTCCAGGCCCTGCAGTCCCTCTCCCTGGCTGACTCGAGGCTTCGCCAGCGGGGCACAGTACTGGTCAACGCCCTGGGCTCTAATACCTGCCTGCGGAAGGTAGACTTAAGCGGCAACCTCCTGGAGGACTCCGGGGCCAAGATGCTCAGCAAAGCCCTGCAGATCAACACAACACTCAGGTGTGTCTTTGTGTTTATTTTGAAAGCAGTACTTTGATGGGCGCATTTTCCTTGCAAATCGGAGCACTCTGTAACAGAGGAAGATAAGGAAACAAAGAGGTGTTAGAGGACAGAATAGGGTCAGTGGGAAATTAATATGTTAGATATGGTTTGAAGAGAGGATTCTCAGAGGCGGCTTAGAGGAAGAAATGTGAGTTTAATGCAGTGCGTCAAAGATAAGATGGGTAAAAGTGAACCTTGTAGGAGATAAGAAGGTAAGACTACAGAACAGGAGGGATAGAGAAAAGAAGGTAGGGGGTGTGTGTGTGTGTGTGTGTGTGTGTGTGTGTGTGTGTGTGTGTGTGTGTGTGTGTGTGTGTGTTTGTGTGTTTGTTTTGGAGGTGGAGGAATGGAATGAGCAGATGGAAACTCTGAGATAGGCAGAAAGAGTGAGGAAAAGGAGGACAGAAGCGAGGCAGTAGGTAGGATGGAAGCATTTGGATGGGGAAACGGATATGGACTAGAGAGGAAGAAAGTGACGGGAGATGGAGACCACCTAAGGAGCGAGATTTGGGTTTAGCTGATTGAATTTCTAGGGCAGAGCGAGTCAAGGGAAGTAGAGGAGGAGGAGGAGGATGATGGATAAAAGGAAAAGAGGGGATGAAAATGACTGATGTATTAAAAACAAGAGTTAGACAGTGTAGAATCTGCACTGTGTAATAACAGAAGCTCATTGCTTGCATGGCCTCCTTAATGTTGTGATGTGGACTCATTCGAAGCATGTAGCAACAACAACAAAAAAGTCAAATGTCTTCCTGCTGAGATATGTTTGTGCAACTACGTGGTCAGGTAAGTACGGTAACTATGATGCTATTGGCCATGTGCATGTGATTGTGTGTGTTTAGGAGCATTCAAAAGTGACTCATCTTCTTTATCCTCTCTGTGCCCTGTCTTCCGTTATTTCCTGCTGGCTTGATCCCTCTCAGGAGTGTGATGTGGGATCGCAACAACACCACGGCGACAGGCTTCCAAGATGTGGCGAGAGCGCTGGAGCAGTAAGACGAGCACAACACACACCCTTTTGAGGAGGGGAAACGCACATAAAACGGATCTCACACACACCCATATGAAAGGCAGATAACTGTCTCTGAACAATGTCTACTATTACACAGCGTTTCATCATTTCTCTGACGTGCATGCCAGTCAAGCTGTCATTTTTTTCTCTCTGTGTGTGTGTGGATGTGAATTGTGTGTTTAAGTGTGTACAAGCATTTGTGTTGGCGCATTTGCGTATTAGGGAATTGGAGACAACTGTTTTATAAGCGCCCTGGGTGTTTTCTGTTTGTTCTTGTGAACATAACAATTCTTCCAGTTTGTTATTGCAAGGGTAATATTATCTTGTCTTTCTTGCTTTCTTTCTTCCTTCTTTCTCTTGTTTCCTTCTCCACTTATTAGCAACTTTACACTTCAGTACATGCCCCTCCCACTCAGTGATGTCACTCAGGCATACCGCAGCGCCCCGGAAAAGATGGACCAAGCCCTGACCAAGGTGAGAGCAGCTTTGTGATTTCTACATTTGCTGCGTCATGTTGTAAAAAAAAAAACCTGATTAGGTTGACAACTCATGGCTTTGATGAACGAGTGATGATATTGGCTTTCAAATATTATATATTTTATGATATTTATCACAATTAAATATTTCAATCGTCTGACAGCACTAATATTTTTTTCAATATATTTTTTATTTTTTTAACCAATTAATCTGCGATTCAGTTGTTGGCTATTCAACCTTAATGCATTCTGTTACTTTAAAAACTCCCACCGAAAAGTGAAGGATCTCTTTATCAGCTAAGAGATATAAGACAATCCTTTATTAGTCCCACAGCAGGGACATTTGCAATGTTATGGCAGCAAGGAGATGCAATAACAAAACCATCAGTAAAAATCATATAATAAATGCTTAAACAGTAACAAAGATGTTAAACAATTTTTTTTTTAAAAGCCACACCCCATAAATGATCTCTGAATATCGATGTCCTCCGGTGTCAGTGGCTATTCACGTTGTTGTTCTTTGGGTCAGGGTGGCACCCCGTCTTTTTGTTTGTCGATGTGCTGTTTTTCTAGCTGTGTCATCAGAGACTTAAATATAGCCAATCAAAGCATTTAATTTCAAGCCACAGTAACCCCTTCTCATTGGCATGACGGAGACATTTACCGACAGCCAGACAGCAAAAGAGAAAGACTGTGTGGAAACAGCAAATGCTAGCTTTTGGGCCGTCTTTATGCCTGGATACATATCATATCCTCCGCCATGGCTTGTCATCATTACAAGGAAAGTAGGCTTTCGTTGCTTGACATTGCTAGACAGGAGAGATGGCTACATATAAAGATCTATTTTAGATACTGAACGGTGTGGTCATTTTCTGTCAGTCCCACTGTTAAGGAAATGCACCTCGCTCGTAAGCTGCAGTTAACAGAGCAAGTCTGTTTACATTGCTTGTCAAACTCCATTTTCCCGTCGGCTCAGCTGTCAGTCAGTCAAACACAACATTTTTCCTCCCCATAGACTTGGATGCTAAAGGAGCATTTCTGATACATCTCCAGAAACTTAAAATAAACAATATATTTTTATAGCTAGTTTATTATATTTTGACTTTATGTTCATTCTAACATCGGAAATGGATCTGCTGTGGTACTCGACTCATTTTCTGGTGCTTATCTTAAGTGTGCATAAGTAGTGTGTGAAGCTTTTATGTGTGTTAGGGTCTTGTTTGTCTGCACATTGTCTATGAAGCTCCAAAGTCCTTGAGGAACCCTTGATTCCATCTTTCTTCACATAAGATGATTAAGCAGTGAACACTTCCACCTGCTGAGTCAAGAAAATAAATCAAAGGCATCCCGTTTATTTCTGGGGATCAGAACTCTCTGCAGTCTCCTTATTACCATGCAAATGGCCTCGTCTCCTGTCTCTTGCACACTGTGCTTTATAAACAACTGTCATTGCCACTCCTCTCTCTTTCTGTGTGTGTCTGTGTGTCTGTATGTGTCTGTGTGTGTCTGTGTGTGTCTGTGTGTGTCTGTGTGTGTCTGTGTGTGTCTGTGTGTGTCTGTGTGTGTGTGTGTGTGTGTGTGTGTGTGTGTGTGTGTGTGTCTGTGTGTGTCAGATCCAGCGAGCCCTGCTTAGGAACAACCAGACTCAGCGTTTCTCTCAGAAACAAGCTCTCAGGCTGCACCAAGGCCTCGTCACCAGCACTGCCGAACAGGTGTGTGTTTGTATTTGTGCACATGATGGTGAACAAGTCAAGATTTTTGTTTTAGTGTTTATTTTACCAACATGTTTGTTTTATTGTACGTAGGTGATGGAACGTCTGTGTGTGCGGGTACAGCAGCAGGTGTGTGTCCTGAAAGGCTGCGAGGAAGGAGAGGAGGTCCAGACGGCCAGACAAATCCTCAAAGAAGCCAGGGATTCAAGAGCTGTGAGGAGGCCACCACATTATTTTTTGTGTGTTTTAGACATCGAAACTGTACTGACTCATGTAATACCAAAGGGTATGAGGTATAGACACTAGAACGTCTGTGTGAATTATGTCTAGTCAGACTTTTTCATTACATGTTTTACCAGTGGCGGGAAATAACTAAATTACCTTAACTACCTAAATGGGCCATCAGAAATAGTTTTGTATAAAAAATGGGTTACATAACTCCTACCATCTAACACGTGACTCTACAGTTACACTTAAAGGTGCTGTAGGTAGGATTGCGAAGATCTAGGACTTAGACAAAAAATTTGAAAATGGACAACTTCTCAGTCCCTCCCACCTTTCTGCTGAAGCCCAAATCAGTCTCCTAAGCCCCTCCCCCTACAAGGGAGAATGAATGCGTGTGCATGAGCAGTGATTGACACACGGTTAGACATACCCCCTGGCCCTGATTGCTGCATCTGAACAGGGAGCGGTGGATTTTTGAAAAACAGGCTGTAGGTGGTGCCAGTGGAGCCAGACTTTTTTTAAATTACCTGCTTCATGTAGTTCTAATGGAACATAGGGTCAGTTTCAGCAGATATGACAGAAAGTTAGTTTTATACCTAGTCTTACCTACTGCACCTTTAAACTGTGCATGTGCTCTCCAACAGCTGAATCTATAAAACGTTTCAACCATATATAATGTAATCAAATTTACCACCACCTGTAACTGCTATTACAATTATACAGTCCTTGCACATTAATAATAATAATCCATCCATTTAGTAAATACAATATTACTTTCAGAAAAGAGACAGACTGCTCAATGAGAACATTCCTTTTGATCCTTAAATCACTGATTATAACCTCATCTTTCTCCTCCGTGTGTGTGTGTCCGTGTGTGTCCGTGTGTGTCCGTGTGTGTCCGTGTGTGTCCGTGTGTGTCCGTGTGTGTGTGTCTGTCTGTCTCTCAGCTGTATCCCTCCCTGTGTGAGTTGGCCCATGTGTTGTCAGTGGACGGCCCCGTCAAACAGCGACTGGACACTCTGGCTGGAGAACTGGCTAAGGCTGCGGACAAAGAGCTGCAGGTACGTTGGTGGTGGAACTGTGGCCATTATCACAGACAACGGTCATTCCTGATAAATCCATATTTTAAACTGGTGGAGGTCTGAAATAGTTGCATTTAAATTGCCCATTAACAGTGTGTGACTGTGTGTGTGGCACAGGTATGCTGACTTCAAAAGAAATTAAGTGTTTCAATTCAAAGTGAAGGAACAGTTTAACATTTCTCTAGTTCTGTTTCTATTGGGTATCAGTAGCACAGCGCAGTGGAATAATAAAAAAAGCAGCACACCACGCAGGGGGACTCTGGGATACTTTCTATTGAATTTTGACTTACTTAAGCATAATTTAGATTTCTGTTTGTGCTTTCCAATTTTGCTGTTGGGTACAAGGCTACATTTGTAATTTGCAAAGGTCAAGATCACTTAATTCAGTCACGCACAAATTTCCAACTTTGGTTTGAACTGGTAACGTAAGATCTGGAAGAGGTTGAACAGTTCATATAAATTGTTAGTAGTTGATACATGGATGAATGGGTTGCTGGAAAGATGACAACAGCACAGAGAAAAAAAGGCTGTATGAAAGTCTAAGGGAGCAGATAAAGAAACTCATTGCATGAATAATAAATGCCTTGAAAACAGAAGTGTGTACAAATATGTCTGTTATGGATGTGTAGTAATTCAAGTCTTGGTTACTGGGTCCAGGTGGTGGTGGACTCGATGGTGTCCCTGTGCCGCGAGCTCTGTCCAATGTCCTGCTCAGCCGCCGAGAGACTCACTCCGCCTCTCTCATCCATCTCCGAACAAGTTTCGATCCCTCGCTCCGCCATCCGCAACGCCCTCATGGAGAGAGCGGCTGAAGACATCAACAGAGCCTTGGAGTAAGATAAAGAGCTGGTGAAAACAGTTCAATGTCAAGCCGAGAACCTCAGCTAAGATACTTATTTAATTGTTATTCCTTTGCTCTCCTCATTTCAGGGAGGTGAAGTTGTCTGTGGTCTCCTATCTGACCAACTCCATAGTGGATCAGATTCTACAAGAGCTGTACAACACCCATAAAACCCTGGTACTGGTAATACCCCTTTTCTGCATGAATTCTTTGTAGAAATGTAGAACAAAATATTTACGTATTCAAAGCTGTAATCTCTATCGTCACAGTAAAGATGATTTAGGATCCATTTCCTCAGATTAACTGATACATTAATAGTATTTCTTTTACCACACTTTACTATAACATTATATGAATCACAAAACATAACGGATCAGGGCTCAACGCTAACTTGTGCCAGCTTGGCAACCAGGCATCATCTTTTGGTTGCGGAAATTGACAATAGGGGTGTGCAAATTTTTTTTTATTATATTCGTATCGCGATTCAAGCTCTACAGATTCAAAATCAATTCATATTTTTTTGTTTTGTAACGGCGTGTGTACTATCACATGGGAAAAGTCACTACATGTACATACTGTGAATTGTTTTTTAAATTGCAAATCGTTTTTTAATCGTAAATCAAATCTTGAACCTACGGTAAACACGTGTGTGGAAAGCAGTCGCACAACAGCTGAAATGTTGTGTTGCACACGGACATAGTGTTTAAACTTTACGGAGACAACCAAATAGAATGTTGCCGTCTTTTGAAATAAGATTTTTCCATTTTGTAAGTACTGAACAGAGGTCACAAAGCCAGAGGCCACAAAACGGTTGCCAATAGGCTCAATCTGGTTGCCAAGGGCAACCAGGAAACGGTTACTGTTGAGCCCTGTAGATATTTCAGCTTTTAAATTCTGTTTTTTGAAATGATCTTTTAAAGGAATAGTTCAACATTTTGGCAAATACAGTTATTGGCTTCTTTGTGAGAGTTAGATGAGAAGGTTGATATTACTCTCATGTCTAATTAGGTCTGCAGCTGGAGACAGTAGCTTAGAGAGAAACGGCTAGCCTGGCTCTGTTTTCAAAGGTTTCAAAAATCGGCCTACCAGCAAGTGCAAAGCTCACTAATTGACAAAACCAATTTAAATGTTTAAAAAGGATTGAAGTTGCTGTGTTATGGTGGAGTGGGGAGTGCCAGACTATTTTTTTGTGGGAAGTAATGACTTTCTGGAGACTATGACATTCCATCTAACTTGCAGCAGAAAAGCGTATAAGTGTATTTCCAAAATGTCAAACTATTTTACCTTTAAGTGGCTCAACATAAATCTGCAATCTCAGTCATTTTTTGGAAGAAAAAAGATTAAGTCTGTGGAAACTGAAACCAACTCAAAGAATGACACCCATACATTGATCCAAGCTCCACCCCCGGAAGTAGGTTACAAGTGATTAACAGGATGCAGACACTTCCTGCCTCACACTTCTTCTCATTGGTTGGATTGTTTCCACACATTGAAAAAGGCTATCCCTGGTCTGAGTTTAATATATTTCCTTGCTGCTCACCAAAAGCAACCATTTATTTCCATTGCTTCTATACGAATAATAATCCATGAGTAACCTTCTGCCGCTTCACCCACACTCATTCATTTAATTTTATGAGTCAATATTTGTTTTTAGTAAGATGTGTCATGAATTCATCTTTTTAAATCATGATGTCTGCTGTGGAAGACGTCAATACCTCCAGATTATAGTCAAAGTCAATACAACAAAATGATAACATTTACTTTAAGACTTACTTCCATCAGTTAAACAGTAGTAGTGTGATGTGAAGTGCAGAAGCATTCAATGCTTGCATTATAAATCTATAACGCTGTCAAAACGCAGTGAAGTAGGCATTTTGAACTGCTGTGTCATTACCATGTCAGGATGAAGGGTTATGAGTATAAAGCAGTTTTCCTCTCAGAATATTGCAATCAGAAAAAACCCGCAACAACTGGATTCAAGTCCATTAAGGACATGATTAGACCCTGCAGGATCTCCTCTCTCCATAAAATTGAATTGTTTAAAATGAAGCCAGTGGAAAAGGATTCAAAAATACATTCTGTTTTGCATTACATTCACTGCCTCTACCCTTACATCTCATTTTCTTTTCTCTGTTTTGCTGCAGTGCAAGTTTGTCCTCTACCATGCCTCACTCCGCTTTGATAATCAAGAAATTGTATTTTTTTTTCTTATTCTTAATGGGTTTTTGCAAACTATAGCAAAGTACCCTATGCTTTGTTTGCCAGCTTCTTGTGGACAAGGGCGGACACATTTCTCCTTTGAGATTGTGTTGAAGAATATTGTTCCAGGTGTCATCAGGGCCTGTTTTGTATACACTTTGTGTTTCAATGTGTGTGTGTGTGTGTGCGTGTGTGTGCATCAGCTGCGGCAGGTGTCTCAAGCAAAGCGTTGGGATGATGTTGGGTCGGGCAGACGCACTATCAGACAGTCCAGATTAGTCGAGTCTCTGGAATTTCCTGATGAGGACTTTGGCGTTAACCTGGGAATAGTAAGTGTCTGAGGACATGCAAATATTATGTTTATGCTTAGTAAGTGAATAGTAATTATAATAATATAGTAATAATGTACCTAATAGCAAAAAACTGAAATGCAATATGTAACCCCTTTATTCTTTTTGCTTGCTTTGTGTGTGGTTGTCACATCTGTGTTAACATATTTGGATATAGTGTTTGAAATGAAGCCACTGCTTATTGTACATTCATCTCATTTGACAAAAGGACACAATGGCCATTAGAAAGCGGACCTCCAGAACTAGAAGAATTCGTCCCGTCTCCGCCAGACCGAGTGAGTTTTTGTGCCTCAACTTTGTTGCCCTCAAGTGCTCACATAGTGTGATTTATTTACAATAATAGCAGGGTAAGGGTCAATATACTCTCTATTTGTTATACAATAATGAAAGTACTGTTTTTCTTCAGCCATACAAGTAGTATGCAACTTACCATAATGAAATGAGTGATCACTTCTTTCAAAATTTAAATTAGCTTTATTTTTTCTCACCCATACTAATGCTTATGATAATAGTTAATGTGTTAAATCCAGAGTATTAATCTTGCATCTTTAAATTGAAGGATTAAGCCTTCTAAGGTAATAAGGTGGCCTTTTCGCTGAAACCCCCTCAGGCCAAACGTTTTTGCCTCACTAGTGGTAATGGTCTAAGAAAAGCGGGGTTGCCTCTTTATTTTCATCCATTATCTGCCTCACAGGGCAGCTACATTAGCATGGCTATGTAAATAAAAACCATAGAAGATTGTTTTTTTTTATATTTATTTTTTCATATTTGAATTTAGAAAAATGTAATGTCATAAACAAGTATTTGATTTTAACTTCAGTCTATTTAATTGAAATCAAAGAGTGTACTGTAGGCCAAAATCTGACCTGAAAATAATTTTTATTTTGTCTCATAGTAGGTGTAGGTGATGAGCCCAGTCCCTCTCCTACCCCTACTGCTCCACCGCACTCTGCCCCTCTTACCCACTCGGCATCATGGGAGTGTCTGTCCACCCTCCCCACCAACGGCTCGCCTTTGCGTCACGTGACCCACGTCAGGCCTCGCCCACCGCGGAGACACAGAGCAGGGCACCCTCCCCCAGAATCTGTAAGTCGATGACAACTGCCGTGAAATTGACCTTTGACCTTATTATGAGCTCCAGTAGGCAGGAATCACCTCTTTCTTGAGCTTCTTGTAACAGAAAACTCTAAACTAGGGCTGCACCATGTAAGGAAAATATCTAGTTGTGATTATTTTGACTAATATTGTGATTGCGATATGATTCACAATATTGGAGGGAATGATCATTTTTGTAGCATTATTCTTATTTTCATTGAAAATTATCAAAATTCAAAGAAATTATAATGATTATAGTGTGATTTTTGCAAGGATATGTACCAAAAGATTTTTCTCTATAGTCTGTAGGATTCGTTTTGTAAGCCGGGACGTCTCTGCAGCCCCCCAATACTTAATCAAAAATGGTTTAACGCACATTTTGCCTCTAAAAAAAATTGCCATAGTCCATATGATGATTTTTCATAACATTGCGATTAATTGTGCAGCCCTACTCTAAACGGCAGGTTCTCAAACAAATGTTTGAGATTTGTATACAGATCTCTAACACAGCTCACTTTTATGGCACCTTGAAGGTAAAGGAGTCTTTATTGTGTTAGTGACATCTATGTATATTTAACTGCCCCATTTTTTTTTAATCTAATGCTGCAGTATGAAGTTCAGTCTGTGTGTTTCAACAATACGGCTCAAAGGTGTAGAGGCGATAAAGTAAACCCAACATATATATGTATAGTTTGCAGGCGTTTCTTTTACCTCTTGACTGCTTTGTGCAAACTTATTTATCTTGTTTGCCATGCCAGTGGCACTTTCCAAAAATAAGTCCTTTAAAGTAAGAAGCTGTCACATATGTCTCTGTGACTCGATGTTAATCATGCACAGCAATCTCCCAGGGGCCGCGGGGCAGCTTCTAACTTAAAACGGCTTGTTTGTTTGGAGACTTTTTGTTTTTTCGGTACAAACTCAGTTACGGCAGCATGATGAGGAGTTGTTTCAGACTTCTGTTGGCAATGGATTCTGTTCTGCCAGCCAGCCATTTGAAATGATAAAACCTTTTGTCAACATGACGGATTGATGATTGTTATCCTGTTATTCTATCCATTTCGTGTGTGTGTGTGTGTGTGTGTGTAGCATTGCTCGGAGAACGGAGGAGTCAATATGCTGGAGGATGGACTACCTGATTTTTACAGCAAGAGAGTTCTACCTGACAGGTAGCTTACAGAATCAGTTTTCGTGCAATCTTTAAATGCAGTAGATTTGTCATTACTACTGTGGCCCCCGGAGGGCAACACACACTTTAAGGGAACTGCAGTCCATATCCGGTGGATTAGTAAAACCTGATATTTTATTCTTCAGCATCTAAAAGGAGCATATCCAACCAGACATGCAAGATCTTAATCTGACAGCTCTCATTAGTTAGCCTCATCTCTTTATCATGAGAAAATTGTAATGTAATTATGACAAAAGAATTATATTATCAGAGTTACCATTTAAAAACATACTTGTGACTGGGACTTATGGCTGATAGATTACTAGAGTGAACTTAAAGCAGCTAGAATCGATATTTTTATATTAACGATGGATGAAATGACAATGTGAAAGGGGTCGCTCTATAGTCTAGCCTTCACATAATTATCACATAAAGATGTCCTAATTGCAAGATGCTAATCATGAGATACTGAGTTATAGAATTTATAATTAGAGAATGTTTCTGAGTTTCCTTTCTCCTTTGGATGTGCTTGAATACTATATCAGCATAACCAAAATGGAAATGTTATCAGTGTTCCATCACATTGTATAAACAAAATGATTTCATACATTTCATCCTGATTGGGCTGAAAGTGAATGATATAAATCCTGTGGCTGTTAACATGTATCTAGATGCATCAAACTAATTGTGTAGAAAGAGGTGAATCACATTGCTTTAAGTCTTACCATAGGGTACATCTGCTCTGGACACAATAAAACCTATCCTGCTGAACCAAAAATAGCAATATATTGATAAGCACCTACATAAGAAGTATTCCCCCTCTATGCTACTTACAGTTCATGCTACATGCATTAAAAACAGGACTATAATGCCCTTCTCTATATTGCTTTTGTATTGCATGTCATGTCAATAAATAAACAGCATGCTCCTAAAGCACTTAGACTCAGATGTAGTAGAGAGATTCCATTTGGACTAAATAGAAGCATCATTTGTAGCTTAATCTGTTCAATAACCAGAACATATTCCATTATATAAAATAAATGATCTTGTTTTCTGTCACCGTCCAGCCTTCTGTTTACCCACTAGTTTTCTTTGGAAAGGCACAGTAGTCATGCAAAATAGTTTCTGTGCTTTCTCTGTTTTATACCAGTATTTGTCATCAGTGGCACAAGATGTGAAAGCATACTGCAAACCTAATCAATACAATTCCAATAGAGTATTGTATTTGACAGTGTGGTGAAGTCATGCTTTGGCTCATTTTAAAGCGGCTATAATTAATATTTATGTACAAACAATAGATCGCATGACTACTTGTACGTGAAATGGCTCGCTTGAAGGATGAACACAAAGGTAATTGTCTCTCGACTCTACAGTTCCGCTTAGCTCTACTGAACGTTTTAGGTCATTGTTTTCAGGCCCGCCATTTTACTGTTTTGGTTCATTAATTGCTACCATCAGCATCGTTTTCAGCAGGCTGCTGGTTGTAGTGATTAAGCCATAAAACCACTGTACACTATGTACTCAGCACTATATTACCTGTGAATTTAGCCGCTAAAATGTTTAATCAAGCTTTGCATGCAAGTAAACAATCTGTGTTGACAGCAACAATGCGGATCCCATTGACCAAAATTCAGTCTCAGAACCCATCGCCTATCGCCTGGCTATGATTTAGCTTATTTATCTGCATTCATTTGCAGATTTCTGTTTTATAAAGATTGTGAAGCAATCCAGTTGTGGACTTTGTTTGTCAACTCCATTCTCATGTCTCAAGTTGCTAATCGGACTGTAAACAATGACATGCTCAAGAAGAGAAAGTCTGGATATTCGTTGGCTATACCAGTACCCTGAAATATTGGCCGTTTAAATTTACATTAAGTGTAGTAACATTTTGGTTAAGACTTTAAGTTTTTGTAATGATAATTTTCTTTAACTCTGTTGTCTTTTCCAATAACCTCGCTTGTTTCTCCTCCTCTTTTTTGCCTTTCAGTCAGTTGTCATCCCTCCATCAGGGCCAGTCGCTGAGGAGAAAGAAGAGACGAAGCGTGTTGTCCATTTTCTCCGGCTTCCGCAAGAACCGCAACTCCACCATCTCTAATCAGGACTCAGAGTCAGTATGCAGCGCAGGGGCTGAGTGGAAGGAGGGGATGAAACATTTAAGTGCTCAGAGCCAGAGATTTGGATGGCTGTTAAATTAAGCCAGCGCTGGGCATTAACGTCCCTTCATAGATTCATGAATATTTTAATGGAAGAAAATATTTAGCTGTCTCCAACTGTTTCCCTTTGCTTTGAATGTATGGCACATAACTTCTCCATAGTTGAAAAAGTAGACAGCAGTATTGCAAATAGGAGAAAGTACAAGGCGTAAAAAACTTGTTAAAAAAGTATTATACAGCTTATTATATATACAGCTGAATAATTGTGGGGAGAGTAATGCACTCAGTAGGCACACTTTGCAAATTTACCTTTTTGAAAGGAGTTACAATTACACAAAATGGAGGAGCAAAAGGCCCTCAGTGAAAGCTAAGTAAAGTATGTTTTTCAGCTGACTGAGGAATTGTGGTTAGGCTAAAAAAACTGAGTAATCACCTCTGCTGTTTAACAACCATGCTAGAGCGCAGGAGTTTCTCTCCTAAACAGTGGCCAAGTTTTACAGCAGCCTACAGCAGTCTGAAATAGGAGAATAAAAAAGAGATGACTCATTTTTAGGGTAGCTATACTGTAGATAGAAATGGCTTTTTAACCACAGTTATGTCAAATTTTACCTGCAGACTGTTGCTAAGCAATCAAATAGATTGTTCATTGTTGCATTCACATGGCTGCCCTCTGCACCCACTTCTTTTGTCTTTTTACAACAGCTCAGAGTGTGTGGGAAGTTCAACAGCTTACTGCTGACAATAACAGCGGCCAAAGAAGTGTTCAATGAATTAGTGATATAGGAAGTACGGGCTTGCACAGTAAATACTTGTAGATTGTTAGTGTACAATATATTAATAGTATAGTAAGTAAGTAAGTGTACGGGCAAGTTAGATCACAAAACACTAACACTCATCTTCCCCTGCCTCTTGAGTTAAACCTCATCCCCATAAATGTGTGTAAATATGATTCACTAATCAAAATGTCATGTGTTTTCTGTGCATTTGTTCCAGCAGCGCCTCAGAGAACGTCTACTCGATGATTCAGCAAATGGGGAGGCCAGAGAGCACTGTTCCTGGAGCAAACGGGACTATGCCTTCAACTCGGCCCATGCAGGGTGTTCCTGTGCATGGGATGAGGGCTGCCAGCCCCTCCTGCCTCATCCAGAGACAGGTACAGTGTTGGAGACAGTCACAGTGAGTATGATGTGACCGTTCTCATGACAGCAAGCAGCTCCAGAGAGTTAACCCTGAACCAGCTTCAGGGGTGCTGCAGTCTAACTAACTGTAGTCTATATCCACAACGTTACATTTCCGGGATTGCTCCTTTGTTGCCGGAAATTCCGCTATTTTAAAAATTTCAAAGCCTATTCTATTCTTTCTCTATAGCTCAATTTACACAATATATTTTTTCCCAACATAGTCTGCCATCCCTGTAACCCAGCACAATGAGAAGTGTTCACACATTCAAGCCTCTCTCTCTTTGTAATTGTTCTCTGTGAGGTTCTGTAAATCCTGCTAGTTCTCATTATAAAAATTCTCAGTGTTGTAACAGTAGTTCACCTTGATCTGTGTCTCTAACTATGCATTGCTGGGTCCTTGAATTTGTGAGGACTGGGCCTGGAAAGTTATTAAAAAAAAGTCAAACTCCTTGAATTTGATATTTAAGAAGGTGTGGGAACCCTGTTCTCTGCCTAAAGTTGTGCGTGCGCGCACACACACACACACACACACACACACACACACACACACACACAAACGTGTGTGTGCACAGAGACAGTTGCAGTCATTTAAATCCCTTTGGTCCTCAAAGTAGAGTCCATGGATCCTCACTGAGCCTTGAGGGGATTTGAGGACATCCCCAGGAAAATTTAATTTAGGTAGAATTTGATTTAACTAGAATTAAGAAATGTTAATCGTAGCCTTTACTTTCAGCTTCCAAAATTTGCTGAAATTTTATGGAATCCATTTTTCCTTCTACTCGTGAAATGTTCCCTGTGCCACTGGCTGCAATACAACCCCAAAGCATGATTGATCCCCCCATGCTTAACAGTTAGAGGTTCTTTTCATTCAATTCTGTGCCTTTTCTTCTCCAAACGTACCTTTACTCATTCCGGCCAAAAAGTTTCATTTTAATTGGTCCAAAGAACTTGTTTCCACAATGTACCAGTCTTGTCTATATGTTCATTTGCAAACTTCAAACACTGATTTTTGTGGTGAGGACGTAGAAGAGGTTTTCTTCTGATGACTCTTCCATGAAGACCATATTTGTACAAGTATCTCTTTATAGAATGGTGTAGCACAACTCCAGTGCTTGCCAGGTCTTTCTGGATGGATCGTGCAGTCAGACGTGGGGTTTGACTTGCTTTTCTCACAATCCTGCGAGCTGTTCTGTCTGATATTTTTCTTGGTCTTCCAGATCTTGCTTTAACTTCTACTGTTCCTGATGACTGCCATTTGTTAATTACATTCCGAACAGAGGATATTGGCATCTGAAAACGCTTTGCTATCTTCTTAAAGCCTCTCCTACTTTGTGAGCGTCAACTATTTCAGTTTCAGTTTTCTAGACAACTGCTTAAAGAAGCCATGGTGCTGATTGTTGGGACAAGGGCAGATGAGTCAGGGCATTTAAAACCTTAAGACTGACATCACCTGGTCTTTCCAGACAATGATTGAGAACAATCCATGACACTGTCAGGTCTCATGTTTCCAAAGGAGGCAGTGCATGCTATAAACTCTGCAGGGTGCCCAAATCTTTGCAGATGCCATTTTTTTGTTTTCTGTTATTTTGAAAGTGTAAATGATGGAAATAAAATCTAACTTTTTGTGACATAGTATACGAATGTCTAATCTGTCATTTAATGCCTTTTTGGAGATTTTTCCATCTTTTCTTGGCTTCTTTATTTTCAAACTTTCGAGCCCCACTGTATTATCAGTTATGTAAAGCCAAATTACTTTTTTAGGGTTTGAGGACCTATAAATGAGGCTTTTATCTATCTTTTTTTAAATTTTTTTGTCCTTGTCCAGTCCACAGACCTGGTTAGCATGGTGTACAGCTGCATTGGGGCAGAAATCGAGGACTCGGATGTGAGCAGCACCTGTGACATCAAAGAGACAGACCAAGATACTGACGCGTCGACCACCATCTCAGATGTCCTTGCAGATACTCAGACTAATGGCCACGTGGTGTCCTCCAAACAACAGACGGACAGACAGATGGAGACAGGCAGGCAAGAGAGGATCGTACCCCTGACAGACTCACGGACTGACATGGAGGAGGATAGACAGAGCGGCGGTGGAAGGCCAGAGCCACCCCCACAGAGCACCAAGCCAAGTGTGGCTGTCATGAGGCAGAGACATCTGCAGGAGAGTTTAGGTACTGCCACTCAGGCAAGAGAAGCTGATTACATTATTTTATGATTGCTTTGGCTCAACAACTGAGTTTTAAAATAAGTAATTAACATGTATTTATATAGCCACCCATAAACCATATTAAAACAAAGTACAATTAAAATTGCAAGGTAATACATAAAAATAAAGTATGGAAATGTCATCCGAAGGCCTAGGTCTTCCACTGATTTTTAAAAGAGTCCACAGAAACAGCAGCGCGTATAGGAGGAGGCACAGCGTTCCAAAGTCTCAGTGCTACTGACTCGCAGTCCCCACTGGTCCTAAACAGGAACTACTCTTATTACTAATGTGCATAGCTCCTTATATAAACAGCCATACTGTACTTGTAAATCTTACCCTAAACACACAAAATGCTAAACTTACAAAACACCAACTCACATGCTCAGTCCTCATAATACAGACAGCCCATAATAGCATGTGTTTCAGTTACAAAGCATACACATGTCAATGTCAATTTTATGTCAATTTTATTTCTATAGCACATTTAAAAACAACAACAGTTGACCAAAGTGCTGAACAGGGTCGAAATCAAATACATATATAACAAGAGTAAAGAATTACTAGAACCAAAGTAACAACACAGGGAGACAAACAACAACAGTTAAAAACAAATTAATTAATAACATGTCCACAGAATTGCAGAATTGCAACATAATTGTTAAACACTGATGCAGTGACACACAATCACTAGCTAACATTAATGTAGAGTTTTCAAAGGTCATTCTTCAGTTGAATCTTAAGTAAATGACAAGTGCAGATTCTGTCTTGATGAGTTAGATACTGTTGATAGCATTATTTGATAAACACCATAGTATCTTAAAATGAAAAACAATGTAAATTTGGAGCATCCTTACGTTATTAAAAACACAATATTGTCAGATAAATTGATGCGTTGGTATGATTGCTGTAAAAGGATTAAGATAGCTGGTCAATTCTGTGTAATCATTAGTTTTTTTTCAAAATCCATTTGCTTAATTGATTATAATTACTAGCAATATTAGAATACTAGAAATCTAGATGCAGCCAGTGTCATCTAGCACAACTCACCGTTGGCTTGCAAGCTTGAAAAACTGAACTCTAGTCTGGCCAATCACGTTGTGTAATAGAGTCGGTGGGCGAAGTGAATTCCCTGCTACTTGAAAACAAAGAAGATGGCCGCTGCTACTGGCGAACAGCGGCCTTTCGAATCGGCTTCGGCCGCGACTCTGGAAGACTTGGAGTTAAGCTTTTTTTTTGAGAAAAGAACAAAGATTGGTACTGAAGTCATTCTTAAAAAAGGAAGATGTGTTTGGAGTTTTGCCGACCAGACACGGCAAAAGTTTAATCTATCAACTAACGTTGCTGTGAATGGTTATAGCACTATCCTACTGCATGCAGAAGGAATTTGCAAGTAAACTATTTCTTATTATTTACTATTTATCCCGCCTCTCGGATTATTACATTAATGATAAATTACATGAAGTACAAAGAAATGTAAAGATGTCAGCCAATAATACCGGTTCATAGTGATACATTTTTGTATCACTGTTCTAAACTAACATACTGTAAAAAAAAAACCTAAGTTAGATCAACATCATTAAAAGAAGATTTGTGCAAGACACGTCTGTCAAAGTGAGTTTAATAATGAGAGTTTAATGAGAGGAAGTAGTGCAAGTGGACAGAGATTTGACTGGCTCAGTCCCAAAGGTTCACTGTCCCAAACTATAGGGGCCTTAACATAGATAGGGACATTGTTAAGGGCTATTGTTGGTTTCAAGTCTAGATATTGTAATGAGCAAAACCTCCACAGTTAACAATAGCAGCTATATACTGTACTCTGGCTCAAAGGGAATTTAGAGATCAATACAATAGCTTGAGGCCAGAACAGGTCGTGCCATATAATCAATGTAGAAATCTGCAGATTGACATTGCAAACAAAGAAATGGTACAGAAACCTACACTTTTATCATCTGATTGGAAACCTAGCTGCAGAATATACACATCAATAAATAATAATAATTGCTGCTATTTTGTTCCTCATTAACTGAATACGACATCAGTGACGGGACAACCTTTCAGCAGATAAACATGCCCATAAACCATTGGCCAGCATAATATGCATGTGATATTTCATCTCTCTTGAAGTTGTAGAAAGTATTTAATACAGAAATGCCAAGCAACCAGTTCTTAATTGCTGTTTTATTGTTCCTTTTTACTTTATACCTTTTCTTTTTTTGTGCGCTGTATATATGCCAGTGATTTCAGTCCCAGTCTAGTCAAACTAACATTTCCAGTTACAGAATGCACATGAAATGTGTGCACCTGCTACTCATGCACCTGCTACTCTGCTTCCATACTTAGAGGTTTTTGTAAGGTCTGAGTTGACTGTGTTTCTGTCTCACCAGAAGAGGCAGGCAGGCTCCAAGGAGAAGAAGACCAGAGTGAAAGAAAGCATGAAGAGAAGCAGAGAGCGCGAGTACCAGAGGGACAGCATTCTCTTCTACTTCAAAAGGTATGTGTACAGCATTTAAAACAAAGAAAAGATAGGACACATTTTGTACAAACTCTCACGCACTAGATTTTGATGTGTAACATTACACACAAATGCTGTGTTCCTCCCTCAGCCCAGTCTCGATCTCTCAAGAGACAAGACCTCTCCGGAAAAGGCTCTGACCTCTGCCAAAACCTCACCTGGCAATCCAGACGAAGAACTGACCAGTGACCAGAGGAGCTTGCCTCTTGCTCAGCCGATCATTGAAGAGGAGGGGACCGCCGAGAACAAAAGCTCACCAGCAGCTGCCAAGCCGGGGATAGAAGCAGCAGATCCTGTCAGTCAAGGTGCTGTAACAATGTTACTGTACAGCAAAGGATAAGGACAGTAGTGAACCGTGATGTGGTAGATCATTCATTATAAACCAGTGTGGTGGTTACTTTAAAGGTCCTATATTACGGTCGGTTATAGGTTCAGACTTGTATTTTGGGGAAAAACACACTATTTCTCTTATACTGTCGGTCTAAATACCTGTATTCACCAGCTAGAAAGGGGAAGGGACAGGGTGCGGGGGCCGGTGTAGGTAGGAGAGACAGGGGGACGCGACGGCAGAAAGACGCAGCTGCCTGTCCCTGGGCAAGCCAACCTTCTTTGAGAATTCTTTATCGATCTTTTTACCTCTTTGTAGAATTATTTTTTTACTTCAAAGATAGGCAACCTAAGTAATAATTATAAGGTAAGAAATTCCTGTATTAAATTTATGATTATTTGGCTAAAGATTTCTATTTCTTCTACCTTGCTGACCCAACCACTAAGCTTTATGCAAATGATTAAGTAATGATGACACAAATATGTAAATGAGGATATGACGTCACCCCCCCGCCACAAATTGCTTTCTAATCCGTGCACTTTCTACACACATGTATAGTAAAGCTGTGATACAACCGTGCGGATTGTTTAAAGGCACAGCATAAGGACTGTGTGCATTTCTCTGGGGATTGAGCGGAGCGTGGACTGAACATTTTGATACTTTCACATTATTTATATAGCACCTCAACCTGCTATATAATACAATATGTACTAAAAAGGACAAGAAATCTCACTTTTTACAATATGTGACCTTTAATGTAATTTTCCTGGTTTTTCAGTTAAAAAGTTTTCGGATTCTGCACATGGAACTCCTCTCTTTTTCTGTATAATCATGGTAGCTTTAATGCTAATATTCAGGTCCTACTAGTTAGAATAAAGTGACAACATACGGAATACAGTATGTTGTTGATGAAGTCTGGCAGGCCATTTGGACAGAATAAGTGTGGATGATGATCATGATAATGATGATTAAACCTGTTCCACCAATCAGATGGGGAAGAAGGTCGTAATGGATTTACAGCAACATCACGTCACACCAGGAAGTCCAACTCGTTTGACATAGGTACTGTATACCCTGTACCCCTGCTGTTGTGCACACATTATGATATACGTACAAAGCATGAATGCTGTTTGGTTTTACACTTGGATGTCTGAGACAAATGCACATCTTGCTGCTTTTGTTCATAATTCATAACCATGGCGCAATGCTTTGTTATTTTTTATCAGATAAAAGCAGCATGAGTCCCTTATTTGATGTGCGAGCCCGAGATCTCCCGAGCCTGTAGAGCTTCTTGGCTGTGTACCGCATTACTGCTTTACCCTGCAACCTCTTTTCAGTTCCCGTACCCCACTTTCTGTGTGTGTGTGTGTGTGTGTGTGTGTGTGTGTGTGTGTGTGTGTGTGTGTGTGTGTGTGTGTGTTTGCCATTTCCACTTTAGGCATGGAACGGGTCAGCCCCTACGATCTGGAGATGCCCCCAGATCGCAGATTCCCTGTGAAAAAGCCCTGTTTCCCCCAGTACATAAACAGATCCCTGGACTGCCCTGCTGGGACCAGGTGTATGTATCTGTTTCACTTCCTGCTAATATGTCTTGTATGACAGCCATGTGACAGGAAAGGTTTGCACCCTTGAGGTTTTGCATTTTATTGCAATACAGTAATTTTGTCAGTTTTAATTTAAAATAGATAATATAAATAAAATTCAATACTCAAGGCAGGGTTCAATAACTGGCCGGGCAAGTAAAAAAACACAAAAAACAATTCTACTTCCCCAAGTGTCTGGCCCCTATAAAAACAATCCGTGGAAACGTTGAAATAAAAATTAAAAAAAAAAACATGTCAAAAAAATTGTCAGGGGGGAAGAAAACGTCCAAAAATAACACAGAAGAAATAAGTCAATAAAGCGTTTAAAAACCGCATAAAAAGTGTTGAAAATGTCAACGAAAAATTTCGAGAGAGAAAAAAAGTCAAACGTTGAAAAGCATCAAAAGTGTAACAAAAATGTTGAAACGTCAAAAGCATCAAGTGGAAACTCATTTCTTGATTGGCCAACAGCACATTGAAATGATTATGATATGATGATGCCCTAACGGGTAAGTGGGTTGTTATGTTTACTTGCCCGAAGTGGCTTTTAACTCGTCCCGGGCCATCGGGCGACCTTTATTGTTGAACCCTGCAAGGTATTAGGAGCATCCGTTAATCTTTATGAAGTTAATTAAAAATAGAAAAAAAGTGTGCACAGCTTAATCATTTTTTGCAAAAACTCCTCTGTGTAAACATTTTTAATAGCACTGTACATGGACAAGTCATACCTAACATATTGAATGCATGCTTGTTCTGGTGTTTTATAAATGGCTGACCAAAGAAAGAGATAATAAAACATAATTTAAAGACATCATTTTCCAGTTTTCCAGAAACATCTCTTTGCAGCTGGCAGCCAAATCTGACACTGTCTGGAAAATGGTGCCAATTAACGAGAACCTCAGCATTTCACTCCTGCTTTAATTTGAGCTGATTCCTTTTAGATACTATGTTGTATTATTGAGGTAATTAGCAGCTGTGGTTAGCTGATTGGTCATCCATTTCTACATTTCAGCCGTTTGGCATTGAAGATGAAAAACCTGTGGCAGTGGAAAGCTAGGGGCACTAATGACACAGCAAAAGCTTCTGCCAATAACCTCTGTAATACAGAACTGAAAGCTGCTGATGGGTGCAATTATCACTGTGAGAATGATAAAAAGGTCCATGCCACAAATTATGGCATAAAAGCCACTTATATAGAAGGTGTGAAACTGAAGTGGTTCTCTGCTTGGCTACATTTTACATAGGTCAAGCAAAGACATCTGTCCAATAGGCACATTTCTGTTTCCTATACATAATGAAACCTAAATATCGGAAATGTAACGGCAATTGATTTTTGTGCCCACTTTTGGGTAGCGGAACAAGCTAAATACATATCTGGAATACTGTATTATCAACTTCTAAAACTGATATGTCAAACCTGTTAGCACATTAACACATCCAGCAGACACAGAACAGTTCATTTAGTAGCATTCATTTGCAGTTGGGTTTATGTGGTGAAGTCGTTAGCAACATTAGCATTCAGATGGGCGCCCAGATCGCTCAGGTGGTTGAGCGGGCGCCCATATAGAGGTTTACCCCTCAACGCAGCGGGCCAGGGTTCAACTCCGACCTGCGCCCCTTTGCTGCATGTCATTCCCTCTCTCTCTCCCTTTTCATTTCTTCAGCTGTCCTGTCAATAAAGGCATTAAAATGACAAAATAATTAAAAACCTAAAACAAAACAAAAAACATTAGCATTCAGTTGGAGTCGCGTTTGTGTTTGAATAGATAACGAGTCTCAACCAACTTATTCAAAATGATCTGGCTTTTTACCAGCTAACTTTGTCAGTTTGGTGATGAGCCGGTAGCGTGTGGTGTTTTTTTTGTTTAGTTTTTTTGCTAGAATATGTTGCTGCTACTGGAAACACAGTTGATAGTGTTTGTGGACTGTAAAACCAAAACGATGAGCTAAAATGGTGCTAAAATGCTCTGTAACACTGAGAGGGACTGAAGGTTTGGGTGCTAACTTTCTTTTAAGTTATTGACACTGTATCTGCGTCTTCAGGTTATGAAAGTCCCCAGCTTGGTAACAGAGACGCGTTATGACGTTACCAGTGGATCAGAAGAAGGATGCTGGGAAGGGCAGACTGGAACACGGAGGACTGGACAGAGACGAGCTTTTAAAACTGTGTGGACTTAACTGACAAAGCTCCAACAGCAGCTTTTCTTTCTTTTTAATCCATGTAAACATTTGTTGCTGAAAATGCATGCACTGGTATGCTTTCTGTTTATAACTGGTTGCACTTGCTATAGTTTTTCTCAGGCATAAGGGAAGCTCTGACCTGCAGCACACACAGAAGTTAAATGTTTCTTCAGTATACTCATCATGAACTGTTTGGTGCATTTGTGCAAAATAATTTCAAACACTGTCTTCTCTTCCCCCTCCGTCTTTTACTGACAATCTGTGACTACTAAAAGTGAATTTGTACTGTATTTATTCAAATGGAGATGTAAATACCGAATATAAAACTGCACTAACCATTGTGGTAACTAACCGTTAATAATCATGTTTTTATTTGTGATATGTCATTTGATAACTGTGTAAGTATGCTTTTTGGTGTATGCTGGAATTGATGATTGAGAAATGTGTTATCATGCACTTAGCACTCCCATTCTTCAAGAGTATTTAAGTCATCAGTGAATCCCTTACAGTTTTAATCTGATTTTGCAGGCCTGAAAATGAGTATATTTTCTAAAAATGCTTCTATGAATCAGAATAAATAAAATTGACTTCACAAGGAATTGGATTGACAGTCACATTTATGATGCGTTTTTCTACATTGAAATATAATCTGAAAGCCACATGCAGGTCATTTTATTTATCATGGGGTATGCTACTTAGCCTTTTCTTTCTTTCTCAGAAGAAAAAGGAATAGTTAGACATTTTGGGGATTGTACTATTTTATTTTCATGCAAAGAGTTGAATGAGAATATCAATATCACCCTCATGACTATATTGTTAAGTGAAGAGCTGGAGAAATGACGTGGTTAGCCTATAGCATAGTGTTTACCATGCAGGGGATTGCTATGGGCCAAGTACACTCAGCAATACACTGGTAAGTAACCAGTGTGCATGGTAACATTTAACCATGTACATGTATCCAGCTAATTCAAATACCTTTAATGTAACTTAACTTTATGTATTATTGTATGGAAGTGCATAAATAAAATGGTAAAGCACTCCTTTAACTCAAAAAAAGACATGACAATATTCTTGTCTTAGTGGAATAATCATGACAAAATTGTAAAAAATAAGACCTTTGACAGGCTGTTACTGTGTCTGAGCAGCAGATGGCAGCAGAGACATAGTGCTCCTCTCCTGTAGCTTCCTGTGGTTGCCAAATTGTTACAGTTTGTTGTTACCATAGACATGGGTCCTAGCCACTGTGGCTGCTGTAATTAAGGCAAAAAAAGCATGGGGAAACAGCTGTTGTGATGTTGATATTCGCAGATCATTGATTATAACATTCTAATGTCTAGAGGAGACTTGCTAACCAGCAAGATCAGCACTTCCTGTAACCGTATAAACATGCTCATTAATTACTCCTACACCTCTGGCGTATAAACAGCAGATTACAGTGGGTTCTCACTCTGTTCGCTCTCTCCTCTGAGTTGCATGCTCTCTGTCTCAGGCACACACGTGAGATGTCAGTTATTCCAGACAAGCATTTTAGTCAACCTGATCTCCCACGCTGCCAGGATAGATTACAGCCAGAGGTGTTGCATTCACATTCACTGGGTCACCTGATAAGTTTGGTTAATTCTGTCTCTGTTGTTCCATTCACACACTATTCATTATATCGAAACCTATGTGGCTCACACATGCACAAAGTGTGTGTGTGTGTAAGAGAGAGACCAGCAAGCCACTTGACACAGTGAGAGGCTGGTAATGAGCATCTACATTGGGAGCCAGTGTGCTCCCCTATGGAGCAACACAAAGCCGGGCACATGAGGGTTCCACTACACAAATGTTAAGAAATTATTACAGGTCTTGGTCGTCTTTGTTATATATCAACCCAACTCGAAAAATGATTTCAATTTAGTGTTACCAAAATAATAAACTACATTGTGTGTTGTATCTCCTAAACACCTATGTTTGAACTTTCTGACCTATGTAAATGCTCCCATCTAATGACTTGATGTGGACATGGCAGTGCTGCCCATGGGTGGATAACATGATACCTCTGATTTTCCCAGTTGGATGTACTGTAAGGACTATTCTGTGGTCACACATCAACATTTTGCTTTTAAATATTACGTAAGTGGCAGATTATTCTTTACCTCGGAAACGGGTCAATACTCAAAATCAAACTCAAAATACAGTACAACTTTTAAAGGTATAGGGCAAGAACTGAGATACTTTGTAACTTGCAACACAATGACTTAGTCCAACCTTTGGATTACTCTACAAGTTTATTTTTCAGATGAGTTCTTTAATCCAGTTTCCAGACCTAATAGCAACATCTTCAAATGACTTGTTTTATGAATTTCAAATAAAGTAAACTAAATTCTTAAATTTAATAAATTAATCCTCCCTTTGCTTAAAGGTCCCATGGCATGAACATTTTACTTTGAGGTTTTCTTTAACATTAATACGAGTTCCCCCAGCCTGCTTATGGTCCCCCATTGGCTAGAAATGGTGATAGGTGTAAACCGAGCCCTGGGTATCCTGCTCGCAAAATTATGAACCCCACCATTGGCGTGGCCATAGTGATCGATTGGTTTGACCTTGAGTGGTTCAAGCTGCAGTAGGGTGTTTTGAGAAAACATGGACTTGGCCTAAAAATTTGAACAAGCACACCTTACTGGTCCCTCCCCCTTGCTCTCTGCTGCCTACAGCTCCTCCCTCCACAGCAGAGACCGCTGTGAACGCGCAGCCACCGCACAACGCCACCGATGCTTTCCACATCCTCATGGACAATACAGGGGCTTTATTCTGAGGAGGGTTTAGCTGTTGTGTGCTGTGCTTTTAAAACTTTATGTAAAAAAATTGCTTATTTAAAATATTTCTATTAAAAGTTTTGTAAATATTTTTTCAATAAAAAGGGTTTTAAATTATTTTTGATGTAATCGCTCATTTATGAGAACAAAAGCAGCACTTTACACAGCACATTACTGAATTACCTTTTGGATCAATTTAAAACACTAAACCTTCAGTAGGAATGATGAATCACTGAGGAAGCTCACTAAGCCAAGGAATAACAACATCTTAGAAATATGTCTTAGGTATTTGCAAAGTACACACAAGGAAATACTGAACATCTTGATTTGGACTGAAAGACGATTCCTTCACGTGCCTGTGTGTCTGGGGCCATGTCTGACCTGTTGGACGAGCATAAAGAATGTGTGTCAGACATTTGATTTACAATCCTGAGGGGGAAGAAAACGTGTATGGTTAAAAATAATCAAACGAAGAATTCTGTCTTGCCAAACATCGACAAGGACAGCGCACAATTAAAGTAGTTTCATCATAGCTACATTTAATTGTGATCGACAAAAAAAACTTCACCTGCTACAACATTCCTGCCGTGCTACAAGCTAACAAGCTAACTGTTAGACTTAGCTAGCAACAAGCTACAGAGTAAATGAGATTTGCGCTATCACCAGCGATACTGTAACCATCGCTAGCTTAGTTGTGTAGCTAGTTATTAATAAATGAAACAAATCCAGCAGGGATACTTACAGGTTGAGCAGAAATGTGGCTAGCTCTGAATCCGTGTTGAATCCTTTCAGGAGGCGTAGCTCCCTCCACCTCTGAAAAGCCTCCGTTGTCGACCCTCGTTTTATTTCGGCTCGGTTTAATTCTTTCTTTTTAGCTCGCTTTTCGTCATCGGTCTTCTTCTGTTTGCCCGTCTTTGTTTTCTGAGCAGGTGTCACTCGAGAAATTGGCAGTTTTCCTGAAAAGTAGTTTCTCTGCGATTAGCACAGCTGCAGCACACGGGCAATCTTGAGCTTGAACACGGTACGCGCTGTGCGGGGGAAGGGGGGGAGGGGGAGGGGGGAGGGTTATGAGCAGCGCGTACACGAGAGTGATTGACACTGCTAAGACAGTCCTCCTGGCTCTGATTGGCTGTTTTGACCGGGAGCGGTGCATTTCTGCAAGTAGCAGTAAGAGCACAGGGAGGAGCCACAGGAGCTTGATTTTTTCACAGATTATCTGTCTCATATTCAACTGTCAGGACATAGTGACAGTTTTAACAAATATGTAAAAAATACATTTTTACAAAAGTTACCTACTGAACCTTTAAGGTCAAAATAGCCGATTGGTCAGGGGATAGGACCTGAACAAATCAGGTTATGTTACCTTGTGAAGTTACCTGGAATCTTGCTCCTTATGAGGTCATAAGAGGCAAGGTTACCTCCCATTTCTCAGCTTTGCCTGCCCAGAGAATTTGACCCACCCATGAGAAAGAGAAAGATATCATAGCTTTCAAACAAGCAAAGCATGGCAGTTGGTCAAGACCATACCCCCACCCTTCACCTTGCCCCGCCTCTCTCCTCCTCAGTAGCATTAATGCTAAAGACACAGAAATGGCACACACTAAAGAAAGCTCATTGTGGGCTTGTAGGTGATTTTAAGAGACTTCAGATACAGTATTGCGGGACCACTAAGGTCAATATTAAAGCATCCAAAATGCACCATGTCATGGGACCCTTAAAGGTAAAACAATCCAATGTGGACAAAATAGTGTGAATACCTCCTGGAAAACGACAAAGTGTCAAGTACGTAATTCAATCGCAGTCACAAACCCTTCTTTATATGTGGGTCAGAGCTTAAAATGGCAGTTCTGTCAGCCATCTGGCAATTATTATGTTGATATGTGGACTAAATGCTAGGACACAGTATAGAATAGCAGATTAAATAGCAATAGAAATTTTAACCAATTTAGTCAAGAGAGTGCTTCTCAGAAATAAAAACATATGACAAAGACAATCAAAGATGAGCTGATGATCAGTCTAAAGGCATCTTTTGGAGCTTCAAGTAAACCCATGAACTTTACCGCCTCCGTTTTCCTGCCATAGCTCAGATTAACACTTTAATTCCTCCTTTAAAAGAATGAGCGTGACGCACCTGAGGGCCATACTCTATCATTCCTCTGGCTCCATCCTGAACTCTACTCGACTCAGACATCTCCCACTGACGCAGCTGTCGCTGTGTTTTTCCTCTCAGATTCAAAAAAGGCTTCTATTCGGTTTGCATTCATCTTTACGATCTGAGGAGGCGTGTTTTTGGCACTTTCCACGCAGGCCTCAGTGGAGCAGTCATTTATCCTCCCTCCTTCCGTACTTATCACTGTATCTGCTTCACACTTAATGCTCTCTCACCCCATTCCCCCCCCGTGCTTTCTATCTCTCCTATATAACTGTTTGTTTTCCCTGAGTCTCATAATACCTACTGCCATCAATTAGTGAGAATAAAGCTGCATGCGCATCTGGACGTGCTTGCACTTGCGTAGGTGTTTTGTATGGTCTTTTGTTTAGGTGTGTGTGTCAGTTTGTGTGAGTGAAAAAGAAAGTGATAGTGAGGTCAGTGTTTAGTGGGAGTGAGAGGTTTTGTAGACAACAAATACCTAGCGGCGGAGAGGCTGACTGAGGTAACCCAGTCTCAGAGGGGAGGGGGATTTTCAGACTTATCGCACTAAAGTTGTATGCTGAAGAAACACTACATGGCCAAAAAGTATGTGGTCATCCAAACCAAAAACACCATATGGGATTTGTAGCCACACTAGCGATGTGACTCTTGGGATGATCTCAATCCACCACTTTGTTCCAATATCTCAACAACTATTGGATGGTTTGCCCTGATGATGACTCTTCCTCTAGGGCCACCAGCAGGTCCAGGTTTTCACTCATCAAGTGAAATATCTTGGCATCCACCGGATGGATTGGCACATTTTCTGCATACATTCATGGTCCCCAGATGTGGTTAGTGATCCCTTGACCTTTGTTCTGGTGCCACCATGAGATTCACATTTGTGATTTGGAGTGAGATATCTCAACTATTAGGTAGATTTCCATTAAATGTGGTACAGACAATCATGTCCCACTCAGGATGAATTGTAAAACGTTTGCTGATCCCCTGTCTTTCAGTTAGAGCCATCATCACATCCAAATTTCAATATGTCCTTTGGTTTATGACCAAATACCTGGAGAGTTTCCAGCCTCAGCTGTACTTTGTGTTTGAGCATAATTAGCAAATGTTAGCATGCTAAGATGATTAACGTGCAAATGTTACTTGCTACCATACCAAAAGTATAGTACGTGTCCACATACATTTGGTCATATATAGTGTGTATGGATAATACTCAATTTATATACAGGTATCATCATATAGTCATGGCTCACTAGGTATGCTCATTATCCTTGAGGGTAGAGAGTGTGTGTGTGTGTGTGTGTGTGTGTGTGTGTGTGTGTGTGTGTGTGAACATAAAAGGAGGAAGGGACACAGGGAGGAACGCAGGTGTGCCCTTTCTTTATACAGCACATCAGCTGATAGTGAGCGAGGGGCTTCCCCCCTGAGCAGAGCAGGTCACAGTAAGTGATGCACATCCATTTAACCTCTTTGTATTTCCCTGTGGCTCTGCCCGCATTTCAGACCTCCGTATTTTCCTTTTACGTTCTACCTTTAGTCCACATCTCGGTCAGAGAGTTGCTGCACAAAATTCTCGGCTTCTGTTCATTTAAAGTTTTTTTGTGTTACACTGTTATGATGAAATTAGGTTGTGGATATTATCAGTGGCTTCTCCTGTTGTCTTATGTTGCTGCTTTAAAACAAACGTCAATATGGGTTGTAATAATTCGGTGATTAATATATGAATTACAGTGCTTTTTCTTTTTGTAGGTATATGTACAAACGGTGAATGAGGACAGCCTGCCTCATTTGGTGTTTTGATGTAGTTGGAGAGTGCTGTCTAGCACGCCGCTCCAAACTCTCCCATTGGTGTTTAACTGAGTTGTGATCTGGTGCCTGTAAATCATCCAAAACATTTGTGTACCTATCAAACCTTTAAATGACTGCTACTGCCCTGTATGGAAGCATCTGCCTTCCATACATCTATTCGGATTTCATTCTTATATGTGACCCATCTGTATTTGTGAATTTAGTTTTGTGGTAAATGAATCCGTTTATTACGTCTTCTTTCTGCTTTCCTCTGGAAACCACAGCCTAGATTAATCGATTTTCATGCTACAGATGTATGTAAATCCATACTGTGGCTGAGGAGGGAAAGTGGTGGGACTGGAAATAGCCCGAGCAATTTCTAAATCAGCACAGCTGGAGGTCAAAGAGTCTAAAATTAAACACAATTAGTTTAGCCTTATGTTGCTCACTTCATGTCTCTGTACTTCCAATCATTTCTGGGTTCTTGGCTGTCTCTCCTCATCTGTCACGTTACGTCTTTCCCTTTCAGCCCTTTTCCACTACTTCTACTCTTCACTCCTCATTCAGCTGCAGCTGTACTAATAAAACCAGAGTGAAAACAAAATTATCACTTAGAAGCTTCTGTGTTATTATGATGTGTGACGTCAAATTTAGTAAGGCTGGAAGCAGGCTGCTAATTTGTTATTTCCCCTCCAATGAATGATTTCCCTTCTAATCACGTTCATATAAGGCCTGCATTAAAAATAGAATAGTTAAAGGATAACTCTTTGTTCAAAACACCACAACTGCCTTGCTTTCTGTGTAAAGCCCACATCATCACCCACCCCAATGATGACCTTTGGACAGGGATGTTAAGCTTGAGTGAGATGGATGGAAGGGACAGATGGATGAAGTATTAAACAAACGTTTGTTTGTCCATCTGTCCTTCACACACACACACACAAACACACACACACACACAGTATCACAGTAAACAGTTGATCAGACAAAAGTGGAATAATGATGCATTCCACCACCACACTCTGGCATTTTTAATTGAAATTGTCACAATTAACATTTAAAGAGCATATTTATGGCGCTAAAAGAAAATGGCAGGTAGTTTTCATAACAAATGATTATTCTCAAGTAAAAGTAATAAAGCAAATTTACCTAAGTTCTGTACTTAAGTACAACTTTGAGGTACTTTTACCATACTGTTAACCCCTTCTCCACTACATTTCAGAGGAGAATATTACACTTTTTACAGCTACAGTTCATATACGATACCTTTTTTACATTAGTCTGTACAACTTAAACAGATGTGTTAATTAGTGAGCTTTAGATGTGTTAGTAGGTGTTTCATGAACCTTAAAGGTGCTGTAGGTAAGCCGTATAAAACTAACTTTCTGTCATATTGTGGTTGGTGATTTGAACCCTGGCCCTGCAGTCCCATGTCGAAGTGTCCTTGGGCAAGACACTGAAGGCCCGAGTTGCCCCCGATGCTGCGTCATTGGAGTGTATCTGTGTGAGTGTTTATCTGATGAGCAGATGGCACCTTGTACGGCAGCTTCGGCCACAGTGTGTGAATGGGAAATGGTTCCTGTACTATGTAAAAGCGCTTTGAGTAGTCGTTAAGACTAGAAAAGCGCTATATAAGAACAGTCCATTTATATTTACAATCGTATTTGCTGAAACTGAGGAGGTGGGGGGGGGATTGAGAAGATGTTGATGTTCAAATGTTCAATTGTCATAAGTACTGGATCTTCACAAAGTTGCTACTGTCTACTTCCTGTCTTTATGCTAAGCTACGTTAACTCCAACTGCTTACTATTGGAAACACGATTTCCTCATCTCACACAAATCAGCATATTTTTAAACTATTATTTTAATTGTTTGCATTTGCCTCACCATGACATACTATCATTTAGCTTTGGTCTAAGGTTTAAGAAAATGTATCGAAGTAAAATTTGGATGTATGTCAGTCTAGACTTTTGAAATAGCTGCATGTCTCAGTAGACAACTCCCAGGGTGTTTTAAAGACTCTTTAGTTTAATCCATCTTCAAAGTGTTGTGGTATTTTTGGTTCAGGATGTTCCGCTGGGATGCAGCAGAGAATAGCTGAATCGATCCATGAAACTGTCTGTGAGGTTTAGGGCAAATTCGTAGCAAATGTTGGACATTCTGCTCAGACATTAAGGTCTAATGAATTATTCATAAAACCTTCCCAAATGTCGCCATGTAGGTAGCCAATTCATCTCTCCAACAGCAGAATAGATGCTTGTTTACGTATGTGGATAAGTTGTTTGGTTACTTGCGGGGCTTTGCTCTGGACAACTGCCTGCTCATACCAAAGACTTCCTCTCATTCCTCTGCTCAGCTAGTCTGTGTGTGCTGTTTATCCCTCTGGGAACAAACAAGCTCCTCTGTCTGAGTGAAGAGTCTGCCAGTGCAATGTGCCCCGCCGAGGTGAGTTGGCTTGTTTGTGTCGTGATGCAGTCGACCTGCTGATGTCACAGAGTGTTTGTCGCTGAAGAAAAGAAGGTGGGACTATAAGCTGACAGTTCTGAATCATCAGGCTTGTCAGTCACAGTGATTAGGGACCCATGGAGCTGCAACTATTAAAACCATGAATAATACATGGGAGATGGTTGATTGACATTAGTTTTCAGAATTATTGTCACTCTGTCTCTCTACTCCTGATTCTGTCTACCTTGCTCTCACAGTGATTCTCTTCACCTCTAAAAAATTTTCTATTACTCCTTCCCTTTTTACATCATGTCTCCGCTACTGCTGTCTCATCTCAATTGCAATTTCTCAGATTGTTTCTTGTATTCTCTCTTCTAGACTTCTATATCACCTTAGGCACATTCACTCCCTATCAAGCCTTTCCCGTTTCATCCACCATCATAAATGTCCATTTATTTTTATTTTTTTACATCCATCTTCTCTATCTTTTCCCTAGTCAGACCTGTTTCCACACAGCCTTCTGGGATGGGAGAAAAACGTGCTATGGTTTATTGGCATTGCTTTACAAATCACAATTGTCGTGGGTGGTGCACCAAGTGGAGCCACAGTGCCTCTGCAAAACAGCCTCGGGAAGGAACTTGTTTTGGTGGAACGTGTACATTCAAAGGTTGTTTTAGTCGTGCAACAGAAAACTCAGATTGGACAGATAGTCTAGCTAGCTGTCTGGATTTACCCTGCAGAGATCTAAAGGGCAGATAACCATAGTCCTCATAAATAGATCAGATTTTAAAATTACAATACAAAGAAAGCAGAAAGTAATGACATCCGAAAATGGACATCAGGAAAGAGGAATTTCCCTCAGAACAAGAGCTGTCCCAGAAGTGGAAAGTCGTGGATAAAAACTATCTTTTCCCCACCTATTGTCCATCTCTAAATCTTTCATCCCAGTGGTATCTTGTACCGGTAACATTGTATCTCCTACATGCTACAGCTTCGCCTTTGCCATGCCCGCCATAGTCAACCTCCTTTTCAACGTTTGTCTCCGCCAACACCCCCGTCTCCTTCACCGTGGTGCTGCCCATGGTCAGCCTGGTCTCTGCTGTGACTGGTGCTGGTGAGGAACCCCCGGCAGTCGCTCCAAGCCAAGCTCCATCCTGCTCCTCAACCCCAGCCTGGCAGACCTCTGCGCTCTGCTCACCTTGCCCTGTGTTCTTCTGAGTGCTGATTTCCAGGACTGGCAGCTCGGTAGTGGGACCTGCATCCTCCTGGGGTTCATGACTTCAGTGACAGTGGGAGTGGAAATCTTCAGCCTGGCAGCACTGTCGGTGTTGTAGTATTATATTGTGGCACCGCGGATGTCCGGCTTTTTTGTCAGTTCCGATCATGTGTGAAACAACCATGTGCAACGCTGTCATATTGCTCCCGCTCCACCCCCACGCCCGCCACGCCCTCAGCCTCCTGCACACTCACACACAAGGCACAGACCAACCCAGTAAAGTTGGCACACACACAACTGTGCTCACTCACATGCCCCCATTATACTTTTTTAATATTTCCCATCACCTGAAAGAAACACTGTACTGTACATCCAAATACATGAGTCACAAAATGCTTTGTTTACACATTACCCTCATCCCACCAACATAAAAAAACACCGCCAAGAATCTACTACTACTGTAAGAAACAACCATCATAGCAAAATGTTATGTTATGTTAGGTTATGTAATTTGTTATTTTTGAAAAAAACACCAGAAACATATCTTGGCAACAGTTATTCTGCATTGGATGAAACTCGGCACAGTTGTTTACCATGCTCCACTGAGGCTGTGTGCAAAATTAAAGTGAATCCCATTCCGCCAGTACCCCGACGTGCTGGGAGGGGGTGCGGGCCCGTTCATCGCTGCTTGCATACAAATCATTTCATACAAATTGCAGCTTTTATCCTATGTACAATCCACATTAGTACTTCAAAGCTTATTTGCCATCCTTTGATTCTGGTATCATTTAGTTAATTGATCATTTATTAATCATTCATTTTAAGTAAACATTATTTGTTATATTTATACGGTTAACCAAACCGCAATACAAAATAAAACCTCAATATTAAATAATTGAAATAAACCCACTGTCATTTAAAGGTCAACACTTTTTAAAATGTTACTTTCAATGCACAATAGTGACCTTGGTGTATGATACACTGTCAAAATAAAGGTGTAATAAATATAATTTAGATTCTTCAAATGATATGTCTGTGTCTGATAGTGTGTGACACTTTAAATTAGGACCCATGGCAAACATTAACTCAATAAATCAGTCCATCTATTAAAACTACATAGGCGGAATTGGCAACTAATTAAATCGCTAATTAAAACAGAAACAGAAAACACTTATATGAAGTCATTAGGAACAAATTGTTTGACAAATCATGACAAAGTGAAATGATAGAATAAAGCACCTGTGAGATTTGACAAAAATATAACTGTGGGGTGTGTGGGTACCCCAGTCGGTAGGAAGAGGGCTAGGTGGGTCTGCAGACAAAGCCACATCCTCTTTGCTTGTGCAACATTACAGTAAATGTAAAAAAAGCTCTAGGCAACAATGTGTGCGCCTCTCACATAAATGACAGTGTACCACAAACAGAATACATTGTATGCCATAAAAACACAAGGTTTATATTTGTCATCACAATCCAAGAGCCACTAAGCAACTCACTGGCCAGCTAAATCAACTTAAGACAAAATTTGACAAAGGAGTTACTGTTTTTATCAAAGCACACATCACCATTACAAAACCAGGTCACTGAACTTAAAGAGATGATTTAGAGGCCCACATGGGATCTGAACCTGCTATCTTAACAGGCTTTTTCAAGGTCTGAAGGACGTCTGCAGAGGCCACATTGACTGACATAAACCATCCAAGCAAACATAAATCAAATTCCCTATGGAGCTTTATATCAACCATTCTGAACTGCAATAAAAACAGCATTATAAGTATGACATATGGCATTTGCACTGTATGACCAGAGCTTTGGCTGTTTTGAGGAGCCTCAATAGGATGTTGTTATATTGCATCTTGTAGATTACAACAAGCAATGCAATCTTGTAACCCTATTACTTAACCGTCTCAGAGAACCAAAACTCTGGGGATATTACAGCGGGGCCTTGCTCGCCTCCCTGTGACGCTCCAGGCTCCAACATTGTTTAAATTCAGTGTCATCTCAATAACCTTGTGAAAAGAGGCCTCTGTGACTTACGGAAAGCAATAATAGAAGCCGCCGGGTTTTTTTCTGAGCTTGAATGTGGACAGGTGCTTATATTTGACACAAAGGATCATATCAGAAGGTGACTGCATGGCAAAATCACTTCAAGTGAAGCTCATCTGCATCTGAGTGGTTTAATATCACAATGTAAAGGGTATGTGGTGTTCTTGCTTTGTTTGATAAATTGGCTGAGGACGAGTAATTGGATTTTATTTTGTCAGGCTATTCGTATTGAGAGATGTGGAGCAGTGATTTAAACTTATTAGAAAGTTGGAATCACTTAAGCCGCCCTGAAATATAATACAATGGGTTTGTTTTGCAACTAAAATGGAAATTGCTCCAATTTAAAATTGAAACACACACACAGACACATTTAAAGCAATAGTTCAACATCTTGAATATGTTTTTTCACTTTCTCGCTGAGAGTAAGATGAGAAGATCGACAACCCTCTCAATAATTAATTTGCTTAATATGAAGCTACAGCCAGCAGACAGACAATTAGCTTAGCTTAGCATAAAAACTGAAAACAGGGAAACAACTATACCCCGGCACTGTCCAAAGGTAACAAAATCTGCCTACGGGAACCCTTTTAGTTCACTAATTAACATGTTGTATCTTGTTTGATTTCATTCATAAATAAATAAATACAATCTTAAAAAGATGCATAGAAATTGCCATTTTTTTGGCGGGGTGCAGTAATTTCCTTGAGCCTCCGTTAATAAATTTGTCTATAGCCAAAGACAAGTAATAGCTGTCCAAAACAACCATGCATATAATCAACTTCCACATGCTCATTGAAGTCACCCTTAATTTAAACAACAGTTTCATTTCACTGGATGGTGAAAAGTAATTCACTTCCAGTGGTGCCATTATAATGATCTGTGGATGCATGTGCCAAGGATAAATACATAAAGTCATCTCTGACCTTGCTCTCGTCATCTTATGACAGCCATAAATTGAACCTCAGTTACCTCTTGACCTCCTGACATCTCCCAGACTGCACCGCTGCACATTCTAATGACAGACCCCAGTGTTTTCTTTGAGAAGGAGCAGGCAGCTTTTTCGGGGATACCGTCTTGGTGGCAAATGAGAGCACTTATCTCTGTCATCTGTCTGCGCTGTGATCCTCTCTCACAGTGCAAGACACTAGCAAGCTCTGATGTCCTGATGAGACTTAATTAAGTCTGCAGATTAGTGAAAGCTTAAGTCATGCTGAGCAGGCCCATTGAGCCAGCCAACTAAGAACGGCGGTAAGAAGAAAAGACTGCAAAGTGAGATAGATGAATATCAAAGGAATTCATATGCTAACTGAGGGGACTTCTCATCGTCTACATGGGAATTTTGGAGATGTATTGATTCTTTGAGTGTGACAGCAAGAACAAATGCTTAATAGTCTTATAAAGATGTCAGGTCATTCAGTTTCATTAAACACTATTTATATCCCCACTGGGAGGATCTGTGTAATAAAAAAAACTACAGCTGAGTAGTGATGGACAGAAATCATTTTAGCCAGGCCAGCATGTTCACACAGCATGGTTGTTCCTCTCAGCAATACACCTACTACTGTAAGTATCAAATTGGAAATAGGCAGGAGGAACACAGTGTTTTTTTTTATATCCTACCTTTCCAAAGTTTTCAGAATGCATGTTTATTATTAATCTTTGTGATGGAATCTATTATCTGACTCCATTTTTTTTTCTTTTTCAAGAAAGCAAATGCACTCTTGGAAGAAGCTCATCTCAAAGTGGGTTTGTTGCAAAGTCCTTGCATGTAGATTTAAGGAGTTTTACATTGTATGTTTAAAAAAATAGCTAACATAGAATTAGCCTAAAGCTATAACTTGAGTGCAGTTGATGCTGGAGCTTAAATTTAACAAATCAAATTTCTGAGATATTTTCTTTTAAAAGTTGTGTCTAAAGCTTTAAACATGCTAAGTGGCTAATTACTGCTACAGGCTTTTTGGCCTCTATGAGGATTTTTTTGGCCACATTGGGGCAGCACAACAAGCATATGACTTTTATCACCTTATAAAGTTGTTACAGCGAATGTATTAGCAAGAAGTTGCCTATTTACACTTCCAGAAGATAGGGGGCAATGTTAGCATTTATTTGGAGTTTTGTGTCTGTCTAACAATGAATATAAGTCCAATATTTAGCACTTCCCCCACTGTTTTGGTCTCCATCAGCTAGCTGCTAGTAGTATGGCAGAAATTTAGTTGTGGGTTGAAAAAATGAAGAAATAAAAAAGTAGATACTTTTTCTTTCACTGAAATGTTTATATTCTAACTGGCTAATTACTGCTAAAGTCTGTTTGGTCTTGTGTATAAGCGTGAAAGCCTGACCCCCAATTTCCTCTGGATGCGTAACGGCTGCGGATTGGCTCCGCTGTGTGACGGCTCCGTGCTCCACCGTCCATCAATACCCATCAGTTCCGGATTTGTGCGGAACGGCTGCAGCTGATCCGCAGCCGTTCCACATCCTGTGGAATTTGGGGGTGATAGCTGAAGTCTTCTTCATACGGAAGAGGATTAGGGCCACTGGTGAAAAATGTATGTGAGTTAAAGTCAGATTAAAGTCAGAATTCTGAGAATAAAGTTAGAACTCACATACATTTTTCACCAGTGGCCCTAATCCTCTTCCGCAATTTTATTTTGAAAATTTACCTGGATGATTTATTTTGTTTTTGTGCTCGACCTCCTGTCCCGCACTATCTGCCGTGTGCTGAGTTGGTCAGGAGCTCTCCGGCGTCTGTGGATCCGCTCCGGGAACGGTGGCGGAATCATCAGGTTTCCATTAACCCTCATGTTGTCCTCAGGTCAAATTTGACCCGTTTTCAGTTTTTTTTATCACAAAAAATGGGCCTTCGAAATAAACGCTGAAAATGTCAACATTACAAATATCAAATAACTTTAAAAAAAAAAACATCAAAAAAGCACCCACAAGATTTTAAAATTGACAAAAATGTCAGAAAAAAGCGATAATAGTGTTAAAAAAACGTCTTTTTTCATGGTTGACAGGAAGACAACACAAGGGTTAAAGTCAATGTGTGGACTTCCAGAGACTTCCGTAACATTAATGGCTTCCTGCCCATCTAAATTGTAAGGTTAGCTAGCTCAGGTGAGCTAGCAGTATCAGGTATCTATTTACTAATCTCCACAAGCTAGCAATGTCGGACACTGAGCCTCTCGTACATGAGTAGGTATCTATCTACACAGTGATACGGTTGGAGGGTATTAATTACTAATTAATAAAATTAGTTCCTACCTGAAACTACGAGCTAAGTGCCGTCTAGTTCAATTATATTGGAAAGAAGGTAGACATCTCTACGGCTACTTTCTTCAACACTGGGTAGCCTAACTCGCACTAAAACAAACTAGATTGATACATACTAGACCTACAGATAAGAGGAACATATTTATTTATGATTTTGACATTTAAAACGGCCAATCCAGTATAACTTGAACTGATATCAAGATTATTTTGTTCTGATTATAGACTGATTTAGCTCCTTAAATCCAACAACTGTTTTTACAAGTGAGTCGGGAAAAGTAAACTGCCCTTCATGTATAAACTCGATGGACTGCCTTTTTAAATCCATTTAATAATGAAAACGTATTCTGGTCCTTTGAGGCGGGAGCACAATAAAACCTCGGTCCTCCGTAGGCCTACAAACGTCCACGGACACCTCCAGACCAAAAGGCGTCCTTCTGCCTCCTTCTGGCGGCCGCTTCAGCTCACAGCGACAACTACGGCTTCTCTATCGTTAAACCGGAAAGAAATACACGGGGAGAAGCACAAACCGGCGTTTGTGTTACACTCACTCAAGACGCGGTAGTACTCACTTTGGGAGAGAGAGAGAGAGAGAGAGGGGGGAGGAGAGAGATATGCAGGTTAACTGTAGGTGGGGAGGGAAGCGCAGCCTCTGCTGGTCGTTGGGACGCCATAAGGACAAGGCGGGATGTGTTATTGTGCTGATGGCTTTCTTTCTTCTTCCCATAAGAACTCGCTTCTTATTCCAAACGGAAACGCAGGTGTAGCCTCTTTAGCCTCCTGTCCAGCCTAATACTACTACCTATCCCAGGGTTCTATGCGCCGCACCTCCCTTTTCAACACACCAGAGGAGGATTTTACGCACCGGTGTGGAAAGAATAACATCATGGTAAATGAGATGTGGCTCGTCTCTTTTGTGCACCGTGTGTTACCGCCGCTGTGAACGTGATGCCGGGTCTTATTCGCCCTGCACGGATGACCTGAACCGGGCGGCAGAGGCGGTTGCTACTACAGCACTTGTTCCATTAAGATAATTCTTATTGATGACCATGGCTGACCAGGTGAGGCGACACATACTTTCCACCTTCTCTAATCCCACCTCGTGCGCTTTGCACAATAGCACAGACTACACGGACACACACCAGGTAGGGTACGCACGCACGCACACTCACTCACCCTAATGTGCACCTTAGAGAATATCACACTATCACACTATCTGTGTGGGAATTCAGTTTGAAATGTTGAGCATTTTTTCATCTTTACTCACTTTTTGAATATTACAGAATCTAATTCCAGCATGTCTCTGTGCTAGACAATAGTGACTTTATATTGACATGTTTTTCACGCACTATATTCTGTAGCCTGTCTCACTCTTGGTGGACCTTTTATTCCATAGATTCCTTCATAGATGCTCCAAATTGTTTTTTACTGAGCCCTAGACTAACAGTAAATATGGTTTGGAAGAATGAATGTACAGCAGACATAACTAGGTTGCTGGTAAAGAAGCAGCAGACAGTGTAATTGGGCAGTAACGATGGAAGAATAAAAACATTGACTGCAGTATTAATTTTGTATTGTGCACTGTTGTTTGCCCTAGTTTCTTGACAACCTGGCTAGAGAAGGAGATTAACCCTTGACACACTGACTCCAGCCTGCTGTCAGAGTTTACAGTTTCTACGTGGACAGCTCCCATGAGAGCTGCAGACAATAAAGGCCTTGCTTAATTGATTAGCTCATTCAATAAACCTAATTGAGCTACCCAAGCGAGCGAGTGTGTGTGTGCGCGCGTGCGTCCGCGCGTGTGTGAGTGTAAGAGAGAGAGAGACAGAGAGAGAAAGAGAGAGAGAGAGAAAGCGTCTGTGTTAATAAGCAGCCACACCCCAACTGTATGGATGAAAAATAATAATACTGTGCTATACTATAAAAAATAAAATAGTGTAAAAATATACTAAACTATAATATACAACAATACATTACACATCAACCCATACAATATTGCAGTACACCCCATACATTTCTTCTTTCTGTAAGTTTAAAATCTAACTGATATTCTTTTTTAGTGCTACCTTTTATATTTAATTCAATGTTAATTTTGTTCAATAAAAGAATGTTGGAAATTATTTTCTTTCCTTATGCAGTATTTAAAGGATGTTATGGAAACAAAGCAAAAGTACAAAATCAATTTGCTTAATAAATGCTTAGTTAACCATTTATTAGGTACACCTGTACAATCCAACAATCTAATGCAATCCAATACAGCTCTGAGATGAACTGAACTTCACTGTGTAAACCCTATAACCTCTAGTTTTTGTTGACACTATTTCAGCGAAGTGTTTATTGAGTTTATAGTAATTTGTGAGACATTCTTCTGTGGCGGTGCTGAATTGCAATGCATTTGATTCTAATATGTTGTTATTTTGTCAATAACCTTTCATTAAGCGCCAATACAGTACTTAACTCTGCCACAGGCAGACGCATGGCCACAGAAGCCCAGGGGTGCTGCTGGAGTGGAATTAATTGCTGTATTAATATTGATGAAGGTCGTCCATCGTTGACCCTTGGCTGCAAAACACACACTCTATTAGGCACATGCACACACAAACTTATCCCAACACACACTCTTCTCAGCAAAACTATTGTTCCGGAGTAAACCGCTGACTGTTTTCCTTTTTTTAAATGACTAGGTAGATATGTAGATAAAGATTTTAAGCTTTTGACCCATTTTTGTACACAATGTACAGTATAGAGCCCGCTTATAGAGCACTTATACCCTCATTGCAGACAGCTGCAGCCTCTTTTCCTCTGTCCTTCCCTTGTGATTCATTTTCTTTCTCTCCTCCTCTCTGTGTGTCCTCATCAACCTGCTGTCTTTTAGAATCTTTTTATCTTTACTCTTTTTAGCGGCAGCCCCCCCCATCTTCTGTCTCCCTCTTCTCACCACCCCTTATCCCACCCCCCACCTGCTCACTCCGCTCATAGGTTTCCCTTTGAAAAGCTGTGCATCTTCCTTCAGCCTCTCTCTCTCTCTCACTTCCACTTGTCTGACTCACCTCCACTGTTATCACCTCCTCTCCCTTCCACACATAGGCACACCCAGTGGAAACACCCTTCCCCCATTCTTCAGTAATTTACCAAAATAGACAGTGTTACAGGTAAATCTGCAGCCTGTTTGGACCTTTTGGACTATTTCTAACTGCTGTGCTCCATTCTACACGTCTTTTTGTTATCTCTCAATTTCATTCTAGTATAAAATGTTTCTCACCACGGCGCCCCCCCTCCGACGTGGAAGCACACCCCTGCCTCTCAAACACCAGCTGCGGAGGGAAGAGGCCGTGTCTGAGGACTGTGATTGGATCCCCAACATGGCAGAGCCTGCCACATTGCCTATCAGTGACACAGCGGTGCCTCAGGATGAGTGCTTCAGTCAATCAACAGCCGCCCAGTCAACTTACCACAACCACGGTGGGGCATTGAGGATAGTGCTACTGGGACAGAATGGCGTGGGCAAGACGTCGCTTGCCTTATCTCTGACCGGGCAGTCGGACAGATCCCTCTCTATAGACTCTGAGACACAAGCATGTGGTAAAAACTTGGCCAGGGATTGGTGGAAAAGTGTGCTTTTGTGTGTATGTGTACCTGTGTTCGGACTGAAAAACCTTTTAAAATCAGTCTTAAGGATTAACCTTTAAAGCTTAATTTAGACAGTGTTTTTACAGGATTACAGCAGCTATAGATGACATATCTTTTTCCCATAAGTTATATATTGCTGTCGGGGTGTACAGGCCATTTCAAACAATATATAAAAAAAGTGTGTATAGGAAAGAGGTACCAACCCTGCCTTAAAAGCTGCTAGAAACAGCCTTGCTTTGGCCCTTTGTCAGTCACTAGGTCTGTCTTCCATACAGCTCACTGCAACAGAGAGGATAGTCAGCCCTGGTTTTCAAAGAGTCAATCAATGAGTCAGTGTCACAAAGGCTACATTCAGACTGTGGGCAAATTGGCCCATATCAGATTTTTTTGCTCATATATGAGTCAGATCTGTCAGTGTGAACGGCACAAATCACTCAGGATCGGATCTTTTTAATTCTGATTTGGGACGCTTACACATGTGGTCCTAAATCAGATACAGCCAGGTCTAATATTTTGCTATGTGACCTCATTCTGAACAGTCATATTGGAATTCATGCGATTTTTACGTTTCCCTGGCCTAGATTGACATTTGTCACGATTCTGCGCTGGCAGCAGTCATTCATGCCATGATTCCCCGCATCCACACTCATCTCCGTGCAGAAGTAGACACACAAAACGCCATATTTAAAATTTGTCTCTCTCTCTTGTCGTCCTTGTTATCATCTGCTCACGTATTCTGGCTTCCACTTATTGTAAAAATGAAACTGTAAAGGCTCACTTCAGTGGCCTCCATTTACTTCTGTACGTCGGCTGCATGTGTATTTGTTATTGTTCTTTAGCGCATGCAAGTTAGGACTGTAACCAGTTCACGCTGGAATCTGATATTGGTCACTTTTAACAAATATTGGATCCGAGCAATAAATTTGAGTTGAGCACTGAGGCAGTGTGAACATAGCCTCACACTCCTTAATGCATAAAGCTGACTTGCGCCTGACTCAAACCATACAGTATTCATTATTGCCCATGTAGTACATTTGGATGCATGCATCATAAATGGACAGAAAAAGCACTTCCATCCAAGGAGCCTGTACACATTTCTATGTAAAATTATTCTATGAGCTACATGTCAAAAATTCAAATGTAAAAAACACACAAATCAACACCTGTTTAATTGACACGTTTAATAGTTTTTTTTACTAGATGTTCTTGCAACATATCAGCTCTGTGGATGGGTTACCACCTCGCCAATCAATGCCTGTCTTCACCAAGTAATTACTAGTAAAAGACATCAAGACCTTATTAACACCAGAAACTACAGAGTGCTTCATGTCATTCATTAGAGTGGATTTTCCAATCTATTTCAAGCTATTTTGGGTTAATGTGTATTTTAAAAGCTGCCATGCAATTATAGGTAGTGTTTTTCTAGGTGTGTATCGATACAGTTAAATGGTCAACACCCATTTATAAGTTTTACCTTTTTTACTTTGTAATTATAGATTTTCTTTGTAATTAACCAGTAAAATGCAGCTAATTTTCTTGTCTTTCTATTTTTTATTATTGTCAACAAATCCCAAATCGCCACAACAAACAACACATTGATCCTATTAAACTAAAGTATTATCTGTGTAGTAAAAAGCCTGGTACATCATAAAGCATGTCACTGAGCTACACCATTGCACTGGGTGACATTTCCCTTCATTAAGACGAACATGGCTACTGAAATCTTTTTTGAGTTGTTCCCATGTATGGTTTTCTGCTGCCTTAAAAACGTACACTCTCCCACTCCCTGAACGTACACTCACCTAAAGGATTATTAGGAACACCTGTTCAATTTCTCATTAATGCAATTATCTAATCAACCAATCACATGGCAGTTGCTTCAATGCATTTAGGGGTGTGGTCCTGGTCAAGACAATCTCCTGAACTCCAAACTGAATGTCAGAATGGGAAAGAAAGGTGATTTAAGCCATTTTGAGCATGGCATGGTTGTTGGTGCCAGACGGGCCGGTCTGAGTATTTCACAATCTGCCCAGTTACTGGGATTTTCACGCACAACCATTTCTAGGGTTTACAAAGAATGGTGTGAAAAGGGAAAAACATCCAGTATGCGGCAGTCCTGTGGGCAAAAATTCCTTGTTGATGCTAGAGGTCAGAGGTGAATGGGCCGACTGATTCAAGCTGATAGAAGAGCAACTTTGACTGAAATAACCACTCGTTACAACCGAGGTATGCAGCAAAGCATTTGTGAAGCCACAACATGCACAACCTTGAGGCGGATGGGCTACAACAGCAGAAGATCCCACGGGTACCACTCATCTCCACTACAAATAGGAAAAATAGGCTACAATTTGCAAGAGCTCACCAAAATTGGACAGTTGAAGACTGGGATGTTTTCTTGGCACACTTTATGCCCCTTAGTGCCAATTGGGCGTTGTTTAAATGCCACAGCCTACCTGAGCATTGTTTCTGACCATGTCCATCCCTTTATGGCCACCATGTACCCATCCTCTGATGGCTACTTCCAGCAGGATAATGCACCATGTCACAAAACTCAAATCATTTCAAATTGGTTACTTGAATTGGTTGAATCAATGCCATCCCACAAATCTCCATCAACTGCAGGATGCTATCAATATGGGCCAACATTTCTAAAGAATTAACACAGAACACAGAACACAGTATTAGTATGGTGTTCCTAATAATCCTATAGGTGAGTGTATATCAATCTGCTGCTGAAAATAATCCCCAACAAACAAATTTACAATTTACTCCTGTTTGAGTAACTACAGTGTCCAGCTTTTTTAGAAAACAAATGTGTCTTTTTGAATGATAAAAATAATCATCATCATTTTCAAAGATTTCTATGTTCAGTAGGAACAATCAGGCTTTGAGGTGATAGGGTAGGGAAAAGTGTTGAAGTGTGGCATTTCTTTTCCATGGAATTTGTTAACAATGATAAAAATGAACATCACCAGTTATATTCTTGTGTGAAATGTCAATATAAGAATGTCATAAAGAGAAGTAGCAGTTGTCTGAAATGGGATGCAGTAACACCTTCCAACACAACCCACTTTTTGCCACAACCCAATTTAAACATCTACATGAAACTGATTTAAGGTGTCTTGATTAGGTCAAGGACATTTGTTAAGACCTAGATTCATTAGTCAACTTTTTCAGTAGCAGCAATTTAGACCACTGACATTTCACTTTAGTTAAAGCAACACTAGAGAACTTTTCCCGCTTCGGTGCCCCTACAGGTTGGAAGTGGAATTGTCCATTACATTGTCCAGTTCACTCAAACTAGTGTACAGATCCGCTATCCGATCTGGCAAATTTGCGTAATGTAATGTAATGGACAACTCCTCTTCCAACCTGTAGGGGGACTGAAGCGGGAAAAGTTTTCTGAAGTTGCTTTAATATTTTTATAATTTGGTTAGACTCCACAATGCATCCTGTCATATTTTTGTATTTCAATACAGTGCTGCTTTTATTTTATGGCAATGTGGTGTTGATCATTACACTCTGTGTGCTGATGTGTGTGAAATTTGTATTTGCTTGCAGGTGAGGGCTACGAGAGCTCAGTGACAGTCGACGAGGAGGACAGCAAAGTCATAGTTTTTGACAACTGGAAGCAGGTATGTTACTGACTGTCAGCTTCCCACCTCAGTCCCTCTGTCTTCTTTATCTTGTACGGTTGCCTCCTCCAGTCACTGGTTTGACATTTATTGCTTGTTCACATGGAATGGAAAAAAAGCATTTGTTCAATCACTGCGATGGGCAAATTATTTGTGTGTATTTGAGCGTAAAGAGAATGTGCACATACTTTAGCTTTTATGTGTAGTGTATAGTGTAGAAGTGTGTGCTACACTGTAAAGATAGGGCCTAATCCTGCAGCTGTGTTTCCTGTACTGTACCTTTTAAAGTTCTCATTCGGAAAAGTGGAAATTACTCTTCTGTTAAGCTTACTTTTTTCAATTCAAATCTACAGTTAACAGTTTTTTTTTATTTTTTGACGAGGGCTAAATTTGCTGCCGCTGTGCATCATCAACCTTTTGAGCGGAACTGTGCGAGTGAGTTAATACGACCCTGTGGCGATGGGTTTTGAGCAGGATAAACTTGAGCTGCAGCAGGCAGCTGTGGAGAACAATTACATCTTGCCAAAAGGCTCCTCATCATGCTGAGGACATTGAGGGAAATCAAAATGTATGCAGTCATAAATGTCTAATAATAATATGATGCAAGCTAATTTGTGTGGGGGATAGATCGTCCCTAATGCATACTAAGCCAGATGTCCACTTGGCGTTCAGGGGCTCTCCCCGTTAGGTTAAATTATTCACACACAGCAACATTTGGCCCCGGGGAACTTCGCTAGGAGCTAGATCATTTCATCACTTTGCTGTCTCCCCCTACTCACCCCCAATTTTGTTGCCCTTCCTTCCTGCAGCTGTCATCATCACCAAATCTCACTGTCCACTTGCTCTTTTAATTTCTTTTGTTGTGGCGCTCGCTTGCCTCTCTCCGCTGGCCCTTTTCTGCCATGGTTACATCTTGCTGAGAGTTAATTACATTTGTTATTCTGTGCGTGTTAATACAAGGCAGAGCATTAAGGCTGAAGCAACAGTCCCAGGCCAGCGGGAAACTTGGAATAACTCCAGGGCTGTCAGCAGTGGGGAGAGACAGAGAAGACAGCGTTCCAAATCATGCCCCAATATATGCTCATGATTTTGTGCTTTTCTTGTGGTAATGGCCATAGATAAAAGACACATACAAACCAGCACACACAGAGTCAAGCCTGCCGACAGATGTTGTCCAGCTGCCTAACGCGTGTTTTGGCCTCGCACTGGCACAGCATCAACCGCCAGTCCCAAGAGGCAGGGCTGCAAGTGTTCTCCATGGTGCACCACAGCCTACTAAGTTGCTATAGCAACGAGCAAAGACACACACACATATATACACTCTCACGTATGCACATACAGGGCTGACTTAATCACTCAGCATGTTGACACTGACACTGTTGACACTGTTGTTGGCTGTGGGGCTTCTTATGTTCTCCATCCAGGCCGATCAGCGCCTCATCATTCCCTTGCAATAAAGATGAAAAAGTGTTACCCCAATTTCCACCAGATGCGTAACTGCTGCGGATCCGTTCCGGAACGGCGGCAGAGTCATTAGGTTTCCATTAAAGTCAATGTGTACTTCCACAGACTACGGAACGGCTGCGTCCCGACTCCGTCCCAGCTCCGGCGATCACAGCACTCCAGAGCAAATACGCAGAGCTTCTGTTTTTGCCGGACGCCAGAGAGCTCCGCAGCAACTTAGCACACGGCAGCTAGTGCGGGACAGGAAGTCGAGCACAAAAACTAAATAAATCATTGGTTAATTTTTTAAAATAGGCCTTGCTCCACAACAAATCTGGACCTGGTGGGTATTGACGGACGGCGGAGCACAGAGCTGTCACACAGCGGAGCCGATCTGCAGCCGTTACGAACCCGGTGGAAATTGGGGGTTACACTCACACTCGGGGATTGTTCCCCGAGTGTGAGTGCTTTTTTAGCTTGGCTCACAGCTGATTGACACATGAAGGTCTAGCTGAAGCTGTATTTTCCCAACTGCAGTGCAGGGAGCGGTGCACAGCATACAGCAGGTAGAGATTACTGTGAGTGTAGAAACACTCACACACACACACACACACACACAAAACACTTGTACATATATATATATATATATATTAATATTTTGTGCACATGCAGCATAGGCATGGTCAAATGTGTAAAACACCAGCATACACATGCACAGAAGACAGAGTTTGCTCAGCCAGACACTGGGATGTTGCGAGTGTTGTTGACGTCACAGGGGTTGGATGGTTTAAATAAGTCATCCATGTGCTCAAAATAGAACACTGGCACACTTGGCCTTGACCTAGCCGGCCCATGCTGCTTTTAGACTGACATTGGTTGTGTAATGTATCTCAGACAATCCCGGGTTCCTGTATGTTAGAAACCGAGTGGGAGATTGAGGTTGCTGAGGACCCGAGGGGGAGTGTCACCCTTTATCTGTAATGTGTGTTTATCTGTCTTATTGTCTGTCACTTTATTCTGAGCTTGAGCCAATTTAGGAGTTTCCATTATTATTTCATAACTTGAAATGAAGATATTTATCAAAGACAACTAAATTGTGCAGCCTGAAGCCTGTAAAAATGTAGGCCAGTGATGAATACGTGTGTGTTTATCAGCGTGTAGTGAGGAGAATTTTCTGTTGCCCCGGGAGGACAGGATCGTTTATTCTGTTAAAGCAAATTAGAGAAAAAATCCAGGATGTAATTTGGAAGAAGATAATTGCTGCTTGACCACATTCTTTTGCCCAATTAGGAGGGAAGAAAGACATTGTTCCAACAACAAGATCAAACATGACTCTTAACTTAATATTTTAAACTGCTTCAGAGTCTTGACAACTAACATAGTTAACTTACCAATAAATCTCAGCATGTTCTGTACAATTGACATTCAAAAATAGCTTTATTGCATGCAAGCCAATTGTGAACATCATATTTATGTGTGCCGCTTGAAGTCTAAAACAAATTTACTGTATATAAATATACCGTATTGTACAGTATCGTACTCTGGAAACATGATTGCTCAGCATTTCATGATTTAGTCAACTACTTTAACCTAAGTCACTTAATAGGGATGCAAGGACATAAAATACTGTAAACCTGCACAACATGTTAATAACTTAATGCAATACTTGTGTCCTGGAGGTAAATCCTTGTTTATCCCCCTCAGTAGGGGGGTCAGAGGTCAACTACAAAACAGCATTCCTGTAACCAGTAGGGATTTAGGGATTTGCTAATGAACACTTCAGCAGGGTGGAGGCTCCACATGCCGTCATATTAAATAAACCCCAAATCTGGGTCATGCAGGGACACTCACTACACCACCCTCCTGTGTGTGTGTGTGAGAGAGAGAGAGAGAGAGAGCGAGAGAGAGAGCTGGTTGGTGGTCATCGAATGCAAAAGTCTGCATGTTGCACCATGTCTGTGCTGTGATGTCTGCTGCGTTCGGTAAAGATGTGGTCATTGTGGTCATTGGTGCTCGGCTTATGCAGTGCTTATGCATCTTTATTGATCCACCTGATCTTTCATTTTGCCCTGACAGACAGGCAGACAGATGGAACACAAACCAAAGGAGAAGATGTGCACAAATCACGTGTTTGCTTCATAAAAAGCTAAATGTTGGCATTAGCGTCTATGTATTTATCTGTGCTCACCCTGTGGATGTTTATGCAAGCAGGTGGGGATGTGTTTGATCTTTTGTTTCCATGTAAAAGCAGTAAGCTGCTTTGCTCATGTATCTTGTTCTGCAAAACAAAATGCTTGGTAGCCATTAGACTGGAATAGTTTATGTTCTGTGACCCAAGCAGAGAGCATGTTGTATAATGCGGAATGCACGCACGCACACATACACCACACATGCTCATGCGCTCTCTCAAAATATGGCCAGATAATGTGTTTTCAGCCTTGTTTTTACCACTGGAAGAAATAATAGATTAGAATAGAGAGCTTGCAGAGCCACAGCATGTTATGCAAATGATGCCTGATAAGTGATTCATTGTCCTGACTGTTAATGTTTACTGATGTAGTGCCTGTGCGTGTTTGTGTGAGCATGTTTTTGAGTGCATGTTAATGTATGTGGGTATAATGTCCTTAGTTTCTGTGCGTATAAAAATCTTGGGAAACATAGAAATGCCACTTAAGTGATATGGTAATGGCTGTTTTTCAACTGCATCTCCATTGATAGCTTTGAGAAACTCAGCTGCAGCTTTTCACTGCACATTAAGCCTGCACAAACCATGATAAATTTCCCTTCCAAAAAGAAAACTCATTTCTATATGTTGCACTGATAAAAGCAGGGTTGGAGACCATGCTTTCTGTCAGGTTGATGTGTTTTTTTGTATCTCCATATCTGCCCCAGAAACAGGAAGTTGTGTAAAAATGAATTCTTAGAAAGCCTCGTTTGTGGGCTCCTGGGTCGGCCACCTGGTAGAGTGTGCGTCCATTTACAGAGGCTTTAGTCCTCGATGCATTGGTCGTGGGTTTGATTCTGTTCTGCTGCCCTTTGCTGCATGTCGTTCCCCCTCTCTCTCCCCTTTATTGTCTTCAAATCTTTAAAAAGAGAAAGAAAAAAAGAAAGCCTCATCTGTAAAGCCTGTCTATTATTTATCTTGGTGTTTGACGGCCTCATTGATTGCCCAAGTAGACTGTGTTTAAAAAGAGGGAGAAGCTGCAGCAGTGGTGAGAAGTGCTCCACCAGTATATATCTGCATGGTATATAATCCGCTGATTAGAGCTTCTTGCAAATATCCATATGACTGTATATTTAAGACAATAAGTAACAGACATTGCAGTACAGAAGTGATGAATATTATATATGGTAATTTATGAAGAGTGTTGCCAATTTCATGCACAACACATACTGCTACAATTCTTTAATGAGCAAATTGAATAATAATGTGATGCATACTTTATTAATCCAACAAGGGGAAATTCAGTTTTCTTTCACTCTGTTGATATATAGTCACACACACACAGGCCCAAATACACACATGTACCAACAAGACCTATACACGTGACACATGCATTTTGTATGTAGACATGTCAGAACGAGGGGGGATGTCTCACTGGATGACACCCGGAGCAGTTGGGGGTTCAGTGCTCAAGGGCACTCTGGCAGTGCCCATCAGGGGACTTGAGCTGCCAACCCCCTTGGTTCTCAAGCCAAGTTCCCACAGACCGAGCTACTACTACCCTTTTAAGGGATTCTTATTAAAAAACTTTGTTTACGTTATGGGTTTTGTGTTACATTATGGCCTTAACATTTTAGCACCAGTTGTAAGTTTCATGAAATTAAAGCTATCAGTGAGATGGATAGTAATACAGAAATTTGGAAGCACACTGTTAAAATATCCATGTATGCTGTTTTAAATCTTCAGTATTTTCCATGATATTGAAAATTCCCTGCTTATTGTGTAACAATGAAATTTAAAGTTTGGGGGAGAAAACGATGTTAGGTATTATGCTCAGCCCAGTCTCATGGCAGTTTGCGAAATGGTCACGTTATTTAGTCTATTGCTTTGTGTACAGGTCACGTTAATGTATTTCTTTTCGTGTTGATTACGAATTTTTAATTTTGATTTTTGTCATGTTTTACCGCAGAGACCGGGGGTCGCGTCCCACGTGTTGCAGTTCCTTTCCATGTTATTCTCTTCCTAACCACAACGGTCCCATTGTTGTTGGCGCGTGACGTTTCATTTCCCCATTGCTTGTTACGTCCCCCAGAGCAGCCAAGTGTCATGGCAGTTCGTGAAATGGTCACGTTCAAAAATCGTAACTTGTACACGAAATAAACGAGAAAATCGTGACCGGTACAAAAATCAATAAATCAAAATAACGTGACCATTTCATGAACTGGCGTGAGACCGGGTTGTTATGCTGTGTATAATTAGTTTAAAGCTATAGCGCGTAGTTTCTGTCTCTCTCATGAGAAATTCTAGTAATGAAAAAGTAATGACAACAAGGCATCCGCATGCATCCACATGATATAAGCCTTCCGTGATCGGGCACCAACCCCATCCCTCCTCCTCCAAATCACCATTTTCTAAACATAGCCATACTAACAAATACAAAGAGAGTTGTCTGGAGCGGATAGTCTTAATTATGTCTTGAATGTAACAATAGTTCATCAATATTAAAAAGTCACGTACTAAAGCTTTAACAGTCAAAAACGCTGCTTCATCAGACTGTGTGGGTGTGGCTAGATTGATTTGATTCATTGGGCTGGGAACAAGCAAACAAGGCTTTAACTGCCATTGCACTTTGATTCAAATATTGCTAAATCCTGATTTATGGAAGTACATGACGTCACCTTTTTCCAATCAAGTCTCACCCACTTCAAAATGGAAAGGCAGGATTTATGACCTATACTGCAGTTACCAGGGGAAAATCACATGTTTTGGCTTCACTTTTGGGGAGCTGTCAAGCCGTCCATCTTTATATATATAGTCTATGCCACTGTCAAAAAGTACATACGTCTGCAGACTGAATGTGTCCACATATGTTTGGCCATATAGTTTTGAAAGGTGTACAGGATGATGCACATCAAGCGAAACCTCCCAAAGTCCATATGTTGTTAAGATGATTTAATTGGTATTTTCCTGAATGCTCACTCATCTGTGTGTATTTGCATATGATTTAAATTTTACTCTATGTGGGCTTGGCTTTTATTTCTGTGTTAGTCTGTGAATGTTGGTGTATGGGGGTATTTGACAGATGGCCTGCTCTCTGTGAACAGAGGAGCTGCTTAGTCGAGAGAAAGAAGGAGGGAGGGAGGGAGGGAGGGAGGGAGGGAGGGAGGGAGGGAGTTGGCACTGTCCTGAGTTGCTCTCCTTCCGTTTGATAGAGAGGCGTATTGACTTGGTCACAGTTTTTCTTCTGAAGCGCTCCATCACACTCCTAATCGTTGTCCGGTCTCTGTTTGTACTCCTTTGTTTACAAAGATTTGAATAGAGTAGAATTTGAATAGAATCACTGTTTTTATTATCTCTTTCTTTCTATCTGTTTAACCTAAATCAGACAGTGACAGGTGGTGGAGCAGCCTTCAATGCCAATGGCTCCCTGCCCTTCTCCATTCCCCGCTCCCTGTCTTTTCCTGTGCTCCGTCAAACTGACAGAGTGCCAAGGAGCTCCCTATGAATTTCCTGCTCCAGGGTGTGTTCCGGTACTACATGTCCGTTGAGACAATGTGAATTTTTCAGGCGTCTGAAACTCTCTGGAGGGCAGGAGTTAACCATCCATGTAGGGCAAGGGCATCCACGTTCTCCCACATACACACAGACAATGCAGTCCAAAGCTAGCGCGCAGATTGGGTTATCTGGTGGGAATAATGTGTTTTCATGTTGATTTCACCAGAGTTGGCTTTAGAGGCCTATTTCCAGTTGAAATGCAGCAATTGTCTTGGCAGTTCTACAGGTCAGAGTTTTGCAGTGTTTAGAACTATTACAATGGAAAGTTATAGATTAAAGCCACAAATAGAACAAATGGAAATTGACCAATTCCCTGTGCACATGTATACAGTTAGGTCAAGTTAAAAGCAGACCTGTAATATAAGCTTTATTTTCTGGTATTGCCCCATAAACAGTAAATAGAAATACTTTGTTGAAGTACATTGTGTCCTCCCTCTGGTGGTGAGATTAAATACACACACAGTGTCAATGTATGCTTATGATGTATGCCTGCAGGTAAGCCTGCCGCATCTTTTTTTTTGTACTATGATCCTTCTGCCGACTTTCTTTTTTATCTTGAGCATCCATTCCAGAAACATTTCTTGGACTCTAATCAGGATTTTTCTTCATAGTTTTTCCATACTCCTAGCTGCTGCTGCACTGTCGCTATGGTCTCTCCTGCTGGTTGACGTAAAACGCCTTGCTTTGGGTGTGCCAGTGACATAATGTCATCACAGACACCAGCCATAACTCTGTATACTGAGAAATACAGAAAGCGTTCCCTGGCAGCAATAATTTTAATCAGCATTGTGTGGACTCGTTTGGCAAGGGCTTAAATGTTGCAGACGTTCATTTTTATGTAAATGTCCCACGGATGTTCATTTTTATGTAAATGTCCCACACTAGCTTTAAGGGGATTATAAATGGGTAGTAGATAGATTTTGGATGTGTGTTGGCAGTAGAATACACTGTAAATACAACAGTTACATGTAAGCAAACAGTTGCCTATTTACCCATCCAGCAGACAATTGTATTTATTTGGAGTAATGTTTTTTGCCAATATTTTTACCTCATTTTTGGTCTTCTCTAACTCCAGAGGGACATATTTGTCTCTTTAGCAGCTAAATGCTGGACAAAATTAACCAGCTATGTCTTTCACAGAAAACGGCTGCCTAGTGCATGGATGATGAGGGCAGTAAACACAAACAGTAAAGTTTCAAACCATAAAAACAGAACAATCAGCTGATAGGATGGAAAAAAGCTTTGTGGAGATAAGGGGAACTGTAAAGTTGGGTGGTAATCTTTCTTTATGGGTTTGTTACTATTACGTATATGTCCGATATCGTTACTTTTCAGCACATGAAAAAATGCTAATTTGAAAACATTTTATTGAGCTATTTATCTCATATGAAGTTTTAGTCACAAATGTTTTTAGTACTTTTCATTGATTAAATATTTGTAAAACCCACAGAGGGACGTAAAGGGTGAGTATTAGTATTGATTCATGAAAAAACAATAAACAATGATAAAATATGGAGATACAAGGTTTCTGCCCAAATATTTATTAGTGCAGTTTAAAGGGGAACCACATAATAGGGTTGATGTTTCTTGGCCATATTCTAAAAAAAAGACAGTAAATCATATAAAAAGCTAGGCTGTCACACAAACATAATCCTCATGACCACAGACTTAAGACTCAAATCCAAAATTGGATTGCATTTGACTTTATAGTTCACAACCACAGGGAATTAATTTAACTTCACCCTGAGCCATATGGCAATGTCCCTCCCTGCGTCTAATATCACTCACCAAATTAGGTGACTGATAAATAATCAGGTCAACAAATGATGTGCTGGAAGGGATTTGGCCATGAATGCTGGATTCTGGATATGATGAGTTTAGTTGAGAACTTTGCCATGACCTATATTACACCTGTGAACCACTTTGAGTCTATTGTGTAAATGTGGCTTACATAATCAGGGAGAGAAAGCGGGAGAGGACAAAGATGGTCATAGGCAGCTTAAGGCTGCTGTTTTGGGCAAGAACCACTCAGGCTAATTGAGCCTCTGTGACAGGAATCCCCGATTGGATGTTTCGTGGTCACTGTTAAAAGGGTCAGGAGATATAATGTGAAGCGTGTCATGTGTACAGTCAGGTTGAGCAAAGCCTCCTCTGCGTTCTCTCATGGGACAGTGATACAAACTTGAGTGCTGCCTGCCTGGCATTGACATTGATGTCCTTTCAGTGGCTATAAGCTCCAGCACAACAAAACAAGGACTTAGAAGGAGGAGGAATCTGACATTAAATATCTTGTTCAAGGACAAACTGTTAATTTGTTGATGAAGCATGTAAATGAGCTTGCATAATCTGTAGCAACATGACATCCAACACCCAGTCAGCTGTCATTCGACCGCTCTATTATGCAGTATGTGCTACTCTGAGATGTTGTTTTATTAATGTGCATGTGTGTGTTTGTATCCCCAGGACCTGTCCACTCTACAGTGTGATGTGTGTATCCTGGTCTTTTCAGTGACTGACAGGCGAAGTTTCCACCGCACTGCCCAGCTCCGCCTCCTCCTCAGGGAGTCCCAGCCACACACACCAATCATCCTGGTGGGCAACAAGAGCGACCTTGTCCGCTCCCGTGAAATCAGCTCAGAGGGTAAGTAGAGTGTCTGTAATGTAAACTTGTCATACATGACTGCAACTGGCCCTTTCCAAACCTCTTTGCAAAACAGCGATTGTCCGACCATAGCAACCATATCTAGTAGGGATAGGAAGTACAAATTTTTTTTGTGTGTAAATGTAATAGCTGGCAAAGTTTACGTACTAGACAAAATTATTTTGTATATTTATAACCAACATTTCACACTCATGAAATTATTTTTAGTGTAATTAAGGATAACAATGCTGGACTATCCTACGATTGAATCAATTCACCACTGAACAGTAGATACAGTTTGGGTAGTCGACTCATTTAATAGTAAGCTAGCAAGTAAACGTTACATTAGCTAACATTACTCAGGCTCTTTCATTATAACAAAATTACATTTACATAAATAAACGTGACTTAATGTTAACGTGAATTAAACTCTAATACATTACCTCGTGCGTGAATATTTTTTGATCCCAACGCTAATGATCCCACTGTACTAAAACTTATTCCGGACCTTATTCTTATTCTTTTTGCCTTTCCAAAACACAGTCATAAATGCAAGGAATGGATTAAACAATGTGTTTATTTGCTCAGGCTTGTCCAGCTAAGTTGCTTACTATTTACAGTCTAAACAGTTGTCATTTCAGCGGACAAAATCAACAGCTGGCGGCTACAAATGAGAATCTAATTTTTGACTTCCTCTGTCTAATACAAAGGATCTGTTGTTTCAAAAATGACTATGAATTTTTACTGGTAAAGCTGCAAACATTATCATTTTAAACTGCATAACACGTGCTGTGCGAGAACAGGTAGAGAAGGCTTGACAGGCATAGCAAAAGTAACCAAGGAGGGCTGGGAGCTTAGGAAACTCTTAGTTTGCATCTGCACTAGACACAAGTAATGATGAACTAACGCCAGACTGCTGGGTGAATGATGCAAAAGAGGAAAAGCACACAATTTGAAATGCACTCTGAAGCTTGTTCGCTTCTTTTTAATGCCTTTCAAGCAGCTCTCCAAATGGAAAATCCAACAATGGAAAATGTCTTGTAATTATAGTGATCTGGTAGATCTTGATGCTTTTTTTCTGCTGGTTATAATGGATATGTGGATATTTGTGTAGTTAGGCACACATACACATTTTCCCCTGGAGAACAATGGTAGTGTGCTTTGTGCAGTAGCTCATCTATCACTTCCTTTTACCTTTGTTTGCTGTCTTGGCTCATTTGTCTCTGCCCTGGTATTTTACCATTTATCTTCCTCCAAGCCGACACCATTAGAAAGACTCTTGGGATCTATCTTTGATCAGCAAAATCAATTTCCTCACTGTTTACAGGGATCCAGGGGATATGCTCTGTTTGTAAACTCCTTGTGGGGAGAAAACTATATAAACTAATATTGTTGTAAAGTGATGGAAATAAAGAATGTCTTTAAAGGTGCCGTGCCACACAAAACCGTTTTTACTTGCAAAAAACTGGACCTAACAGTTTTAAATTTATTAGGTCCATATGTGTTTGTTTTATGTTGTAAATGTGAAAATGAACTGCTACCTCCTCTGTCAGCTCTAGCCACTGAAAAGAAATAGGCTCAGAAACAGGCCAATTACAACAGCTGGTCAATCTGATGTCATGTTGCCTGAGCTCATTACTATTAATGAGCTCGCCCAGTTGCGCTGGTAAAGGAAGCTGATAGCCAGGCTCTCATTGGATAGCTGTTAGCCAATCAGAGTCAAACAGCATAGCTCGTTGCATTTGAATGAGAACTGGCACAAATCGAGCTGAGTCTTCCTGCAGGCTTTCTATACCACGCTAGAATGACTTGAAACAAGGTAACCAAGGCATTTTTTCCACATGCAAAATGTTAGAGTCCATGGTTGAACTTCAGACATTACCACAGACCACAAAGTAATGAAATATGTGTGGCAGGGCATCTTTAAAATATATTTACCCCCATGTTTTTTCTATGTTTTTCATTTATTGCATTGAAACATACGGGGTGTAATTAGGCTTTTTGACAATGATAAACAGAAAAACAAATCTACGAATAGACCAAAGTTGGGAACAAATATAAAACATAAAGCAATTGGTTAGTCTTGTTTTAACTCTTTGTTCAGACATTTAACACTGCATTGACTCCTGTTTAAATCTTTCATACGTAACTTTTGAAATTATTGAACGTCCATTACATTTAAGCCATTGCCAAATGAGTTGCTACAAAGCTTACAAATTACATTGAAGAAAAAAAAACACGTGTGAGGGTGTGGCTACCTGTAACGGCTTACATAAAAACGACAACCAAAGGGCATACGCAGATGTAGACATACAAAATCCAAAATACGTTTTAAATCTTTTGCGTAGCCTTTTGATAATAATGAATTAATTTCATTAGTATACATCATAGAAAATCTGCTTAGAAATAGGGATTGGGGCTGTTAGTCAGATGGCCTCTCAGCCCACCACTCTGACCAGATTGAAATATCTCAAAAAATATTGTATTGATTGTTGTGAAATTTTGTTCAGAAGAATCATATTATAATCCTTTGATAATCTCTGACTGCAACAGCAGGTTGACATGTGGTTTTGAATTAAATGTCTCAACAACTGTTAAATGGATTGCCATATTTGGTCCAAACATGTCCCCACAGGATGAATTGTAATCACTATGATGATTCCCTGACTTTTTATCTAAAGCCATCATCAGATCAAAATGTTCAATTGTCCATTACCAAATAATCTTAATCCCATCAGCCTGAGCTGTGCTTTGTGCAAATAAGCAAATTATAGCATGCTAACTTGCTAAACTAATCCATGAAAACATTCACTAAATGAGTGCATTCAGTAGACTAAAGGCTGTAACTGCTGCCAAGTTGACCTTATTAATTAATGCAGTTGATTATTTTGTGTTTTATATTTGTATTCAATTTAGGTACAAGTCTGTGTGTGAGAGGTGTATTTTTCAGTAAAATCATTGTCAAGAAATTTTAATTCAATCCACTGGGATTCAATGTGATTACAGAAAATATTTTAAAAAAAAAAAGGTCCACGGGCATGAATATTTTATAGGTGCGTATACACTGAAGCAAGGTCTTGGCAAAAAAAGAAAATCACTGAAGAAGAAACACACAATGCTGTACTGAATCCATTTAGTGATGCTTAAAAATCCAACCAAGATCAGACCAAAAGCAGTTTATACTTTTAATGGACTTTATGAGGATTTTCTTTCATGTAGCTCTAGCAGACCATCCCACTGTCTGGGTTCCATTAATGTTTCATTTAAAAAGTGACTGTATAGCACAGACCTTGACTTGCACCAAAGTTTATATATTATTTAAACTTTACGGTCATCTTTGCAGTTTGTGTGTAATCACAGTATACATTTGGTTTGTAAATGTATCTACTGTCACATGATCAAACATAAAAACACATCTTTTGCTGCTGTTGCAAACATTACCCTATCCCTCCCTATCTAATCCTCTGGAGGGGCTCCATTTCTCTGTGTCCCTTAGGTCCTTGGTTTTGTTTTTTCCAGATGGCACATCTCTGTTGGGATTATCTCCCTCTTACACCACACCGCTGCTCCTACTATCTTTATGTATCTTTCTACAACTGCCTGCATGTACTTGAGTGCAGCAAACATGCAGACGCACTGCTTCATTTCTCTCCATCTTCTTGCTGCCTGATGTCTGTGAGGCTGTTTTATAGCGAGGACTGAGATCAGGGGGACGAGAAGAGGAGTGACGAAGGGAATGGAATGTGTGAGAATAGTGTGTGTGTAACGGGAGTCTCGGTTCAAAGAGGTGTATGGAATGCATTATGTGTGTGTGTTGGCGGAGAGTGGGGATTGTTTTGCTGTCCTTGAAAGAACCACTGTGAGTTTTTAGACTATCAGACTGAGGATATTATTTTTTATAAAGGGAGGCTGTATAGCTAGCGTGACATGAATGCATTGGTTTTTCCATACATCACTGAGGTGATGTTACCCCTTTTTGTAATATCTTGACCTTCCAGTATGAAAAAGGTTATTCTATACAGTAGCACTCTAAAGAAGTAAATCCTGGCCTGCACATTTTGGCAAATTTTGCCCTTTATAATGGCTATTCAGAAATTGCTAAATGACCCGTTTGAACCACTGCTGCTGGTCCTGAAAGGCTTTAAAGGTAAATGTTTTCACCTGCAATTGCAGAAATTGTCTGTGACCAAAGGTCAACTCAAATTTCCGATAAAAAAAGAAGTTTAAATTATGACTCTTCACAAGATTTCATTCAGACCAGTCAATTGACTCCCTGTAATGTGAAAGGATCGCTCGTCAACCCACTGAGAGCCCAGCCTCATCTCTGCAGCTCAATACCCTTTTACTTTAAGAGTACTTTAACAGTAGATAGACATTGGCTGTAAGAATGAGACCCTGCTCAGTAAACCACCACGTAAAACCACTGCCAACAAGCTTGGCTAGCCAAGTGTACCAGCATCTCAAAACAACAGAGAGTCAAAGTAAATGAGACAAAGAGAGCTGAGAAGTCCCTGATATTTTCCGCAGGAGTTGGTGAAGGCCAAAGCAGAGTGGTGACGGAGGCTTAATGAACACATGCAGGCAGTGACAGGGTCTCTAAAATAATATGTTATGGAGGCAATCTAATGGGTTTGCAATATTTTTCTATTTAGTGGTTTCAACATAAAGGATTTTCTTTTCAAATTTTAAGATTTTAAATACTGTATATTTAGAGAAAAAAATCTTCAGTTGTAATTAAAAAAAACAATTGTATTGTCTTTATTGTTTTAACCCTTTGATTTTTTAGTGTTATCCTGCAAGGAGTCGGTTTTAGGATTGTGCTTTCTAACAAGATTAAGGTTTCATTAACGGTATGGTTTAAGGTTCAGGCTAGTTGTATAGGACATGTTGGGCCATGCGTTTGGATTGACTTCAGTCTTGTAAGAATACAGTCAGTCGAAGGTTCTCACAAAGACATAAAAATAGAAAGGTGTGTGTGAGTGTGTGTTTATTCGCTGGAATGTGTGAAAATCACAGCCTGGGGTCAAATCCTGTTTGGTTTGCTTTGTTGTGTAATTTAAACAGAGGTAGCAAGTGTAAAATTTGTGTGCATCGGTGACTGCACATCGCTGTCGTCTCAAGTTCGGTCCTTGCTTTGGTGTATTCTTAATGACATGAGTGGAAGGAGGTGAAGGATGAATAATGAGAGAGGCCTATACTCAGCATATTCTATCTTCATAAAAAAATTTAAAAAAAAATACAGGAGCTGTGACGTGGTCAGCGATATGGAAATGCTCCGCCTCTGTTCCTGGGGCGCCTGACAAGGATGGAGCGCATCTAGTCCTTCTGATATGTGAGCCTGATGGAGGAAGCTGACTGGCCTGCCTACATCCTACATCCTCCTTAAAGAACCGCCGGGCCCTGGCGCAGAGTGCTAAAGTCATAAAGTTTATTTATGGCATGTTCAGTGACACTTTTATTCAGCTATCTCCCCCCCCCCCCCCACCTTACATATCTCTATCCAGCTGTAACACACACAGTGATACACTTGGGACGTATTTATCATTTGCTCAATGTGGCTGGGGTGGGGCTCTGCTCCTCGGGGCTTTGATTAATATGCACTCTGGCTCATTTCGCTTAGTCAGCATTCTTCCTGTCTCTCCTCTGTCTCTTTCTGTCTCCTTCCTCTCCTCCTGCTTGTTCATTTGATCTGCCTTCTTGCCTGTCCTCTCCTTTCAGCCTCTTCTTCTCTGTCTGTCTTTGCGTCTCACATCTTTCTTCTTATTTATCTCAATGCCTCTCTCACTTTAGGCTGTCTGTCTCTTCCTCCAAAACTTGTTGTTTGCTTTCTCATTGTCAGCACACAGGTAGGGACCTTTTCCTCCTCTTCTCTTTTTACTTGTCACACTTTCTTTTCATGCATTACTTTTTTCATCTTGTCTCTCTCCTTTCATCTCGTCCTCTACTTTTTTGTTTCCTCCCCTCCCCTCCTTTATTTCCTTTCCTTGTTTCCACTCTTTTCTGTTCTTCTCTCATTTCCTATATTGTTATCTTGTTTCAGCTCCTCTCCTCTCCTTGTTTAATCTCCTCTGCTCTTTTCTGTTATTCCCACATTTCCTCTCTTCTTCTGGTCTTCTCTGTACTCTGTTTCCTCCCAGCGCCTTAATTATTTTCTCTTATGTCCTTTGCTTTTTTCTGTTTCCTTGTTTCCTCTCTTCTCTCGGTTTCATCTCATTTTCCCGTTCCCCTCCACTCTTGTTTCCGTCAACTTATTTTATTGTTTCCTCTCTACTGTCATGCCCTTCCTTTGTGTCCTCTCATTGTTTCCTCTCCTCTTGTTCCCTACTCTCCTCTCCTCCTCTCCTATTTCCTCATTTCCCGGTCTCATCATGACTCCTGTCATGCTTCTTACTCTTCTTTCTTCTCCTCATTTCCTTTCTTCTTCTCCTTATTTGTTTCCTTTCTTCTTGTTTCCTTTTCTCCACTTCTGTTTTCCTCATTTCCTTTCCTCTCCTCCTGTTTTTTCTCCTTTTATTGTTTCCTCTTCTCATTTCCTCTTCCAAAATGTCCTCATTTTCTGTCCTTTTCGCATTTCCTTGAGTCCTCTCCTTGCATGCTTCCTACTTTTCGACCCTCTCCTAATTTCCTCTCCTCTGCTCGCTTCTGTTGTTTCCTCATCTTTCCTCTCTTTGTCTCATCTCATTTCTTATCATTTTATTGTTTCCTCTTCTCTATTGTCCATTGCTTGTGTCCCCTCATTGTTTTCTTTCCACTCCTCTGGTTTCCTCGTCTCCTCTCCCCTTATTACACTCTTCTCCTCTCCTCTCATGCTTACTACTTATTGTTCCTCTCCTAATTATCCTCTCCTTTCCTCTCTTTCCTTAGTTTTGGGTAATAAAGATTTGGTTTAATTCAATCAGCTGTCGTAGGTATTTCAATGAGGAAAGACTTCATTGAAAGGTGCAAAAAATATATACATTTATTCATCACATCACATGATATTGATATGCACATAGTCTTTGGTGATTAGACTCCATTGCTATGTAAATAATGTTATAAGGGGTAGAGAAGCCAAGAGTAAGCATATCCCCCAATGGAGTCTAGACACTAGTGGTGGTGAAAGAGCCTGAAGACTAGATGGAAGTACAGGAGCGGTCTTCTTAAGGGGGGCCTAGGGTGCCATGGATGACCGGAGGTGAAAAGGGAGGAGGAGGGTTGCACGCTTTGCCTGAAATGACAACTGACAGCAGCAGATATAAGAACAGGCTTAAAGAAGGGATGCCATAATGTGATTGGCGCATACAATTAATGGCCGATTCTGGTTGGTTTAAATGAAGAGTGAAGGCTCAGAACCAGCTGATCAGTTTAGGAAAAAGAGAGAATGAAAGCTTAGAAGTCTTCTTGAAAGAATTAACCCTGGGCTTCAATAGGATAAGTCCCGTTGACCTGGTTTGGTATTTGTCTTTTTTTCTCTCTCTCTTACCTCACCCACTATTACGTGACACTGCTGTGGCTCGATTATTCTGACCAGATCAAAATTCTGTTTATTGTAAAATTAGTGTTATATGATTTATGTTCACATTGCAATGACCATAGGTAGGAATATTAACAAGGGTTAAGATTTAATGTGGCATGAGTATTTAGTGGTGTCATCTTCAGGCACAGCTTATATTTTTCTGTAGCTCGTTTGCTCTGTCCTTTGTCAACAGATCTGTCTCCATGACAACCCCATCAACTGATAAATAAAAAGGTTAAAAGAGAACCTTGAGTTATGATTGTTATATCTAACCGTGCTGGAACATTTTGTGATTTTACAACCTGGGTCTTTTTTTTTCCTGTTGATTTTTCAGTGAAAATCACCAAAGTCATCTATATCAGCGACATTTTTCAGCCGTCAACACTTTGTACTCCTTTTGTGTCGCAGTGTAGGTTTCGTGCAGTTATTATGAATACCAGTAATACACCTTAAAAGCTGTTTCTGTACACATCTGCTCAAGAGCTCAGATACTGGCTCTGGGAGAGCAGGGCAGAGGCAATCAACCAAAGCTGAAGTATAATTGAAAAAAAAAGCTATTTGAGCAGACAGTGAACCCCTTTTGTTGCAGAACAATCTGTATCTGTTAGCTTTTCTTATCATCCAGGCTTGTTTGACCAGGGACATACAGGAGCTTTGAGCTGAGATAACGAGTCTTATCAACAACACGTTTAGTCACATGTCCTTTTCCTGCTGTAGACGGGGGCACCAGCTAGAAAAAGGCCCACCTAAAAATATATCAGTGTAAGTGTACGCTACATTTGGAATATTTTCACCTACAGATATATCAGTGTAAGTGTACACTACATTTCGAATATTTTCACTGCTTTACCTTGCAGTCAGACAGCCCTTTCCTACGGGGAGCTGAAGCCATTATCTATGCTCTCTTCAAAGCCACCAGACTCCTTTTGCAGTATCCATTGTAAGAAATCACAATCCCAATAAAACATTTCCCCCTTTATGACTATTTCTCTTTCACTGTGATGGTTATTAGTCAAGATTTCAAAAGCCTTCTAAACAGAGAGGAGTGTCCCTTCCCCATGCACTAAGATGCTGTAAATTGTCTCCATTTGTCACAATTTGGGGCAACAGATGTAACACTAAAGACTCTAATAGAGTCTCCCAAAGACCTGTGATTGAGCAGTTAATCCAGAGGTATTGTGGAGGTGATACACATCACACAGCAGCTGGGTCGTTAAAAGATTGTGGATGGTTTGGATTCATGATCCAATGTCCTTAAATTTCAAACTGCTGCCTCTAATTGCCATTTGCAACTGCCAGTGTGTGAAGCCTCAATTATATAAAATGTGCGCCACACAAACATCTTCCTCTCTCTCACCAGAGGCCCAATCCAGTGCCATGATGTTCGACTGCCTCTACATGGAGCTCTCTGCCTCCCTGGACCACGGCACCAACGAGCTGTTGGAGGCCGCAGTTCGGACTGCAAGGGGCGACTGCGTGGGCCCCGGCTGGACCGACGGCGACCCCGGGGCGGGCCGCAGGGAGAGCCTGACCAGCCGGGCCAAGCGCTTCCTGTCAGGGCTGGTATCATACGGTCGAGAGCGGGACCGCGATCGGGGGCGCTACAGGGAGATGAGCCGCCACCGGGGCAGCAAGATCCTCCGCCAGAAGTCTCGCTCCTGCCACGACCTCAGTGCACTGTGATACACACACATGCATACATACTCCAACACATGTACACACACATACACACACACACACACCAGATTAAATGATGTGGAGGAGAAGAAGAGGGTAAACGATAGTAGAGAGGAGCAGATGATTAAATGTAGGGACAAGGAGATGGGTGAGACTCACACGAGTGGGAAAATTAGAGAGGTGGGTGGACAGAAATTAAGCATTGGCAGATTAAGGTCAGAAAGGGAGAGAAGGGAGAGAAAGAAAGAGGAAAAAGTTGGATAGCCTAGATAGATCTGAAATCAGCCTGGGTCGCAGCACTGAACATTTATCAGTGAAACCAACTTTGAGAGAGAAAGAGGCCAGGTTGGAGAGAACAACAGAGAAACAGATAATGAGGTGAGCTTGATTTTTTTGCGCCAGCTTGGGTGAATCAGCGAGCACTTATTACCTGATGAGACGAAGAGAGAGAAAATTCGTAACTGTGGAGGGAGTCACATCAAGATGCTGATTGTGGCGAAACGGGAGGGGGGCCACAAATAAACACACACCCAGGTAGCACGCACTGATTATGTAGAGACTGATAGCAATCTAATGTATATCTATTGTGAAACCTGTTTTATAGCATGCCGAGTAGATGATCTAAGACATGACCCTGTAGGATTTACAGTTCCATGACACTGGATCGACGGTACCTCAGTAGCCAATAGCCAATGCACAATCCAGCTAGTGTCTCTAGCAATGCCATCTCAAAGGCAAGACCCTTTATTTATATGAAAGAAATGCTCCTTGTGTGCACATTTTTTAGCCCCACTCTTCACAGTGCATCCACTTTTGTGTCACATACTGATTTTTAAGTGTTTGATGATACCACCAATGGCATACATTCATCTGTGATTTTTATACAAGGCTAAAAACATTAACACCCGAGCCATATTTTCCGCTGAATGCCTGAATGAGCAAGCAGCACAAAGAACCCTTTACCGAAGGATGTGGAGTGAAAGAAAAAAAGTCAAAGTGGCTGTGAGGAATAAGACCTGCAGACTGAACTTTTCTTCAATTGACGCTGAGTCACAGAACACAGGGATGGTCTTGAAGCACAGGAGGACAAACAAGAGAAAACCTAATCTACCTGTGGCTGTTTGTTATTTTTGTCCTATTTTTCCCCCACTGGCATTATTATGTATGTTGAGACTGAATACTGTGGGAGGGACCACAAAGATGACCCAAAAAGAACGTTCTGGAAACGTTTGGATATCTCGTCAAGCGTGGCAGCATTACTGACACATGCTCACTTGTTTGTCACAGTCTAATAATCACTCTCATCTTTCCACTGAGAATAAATTCATTTTTGTTTGACATCCTGAACGAGTGTCTTGTTCTTTATAACAACGTTATGAAATGAATGTCTCATTACAGCCGTGACTAGGTTGAGGGATGGCGTGACTGGTCATCATATGACTCACAGGTTCTTTCGGAACTGTGACATGGACTCTCAGGACATTTTGGACAGTGCAGCGAAAAGATGCAACGTCAGCATTTTGTGGCTGTAAAAAACATCCCAGGTTGAAAATAAATTGTATCATGGGAGAATATACAGTATGCTGCAGAGATGTTCGCTCAAAGCAATCAGGAGAAACAGAAATACACCGTAACACTGTTACCACATATAAAAACTATTTAGATTTTTTCCCACAGACCCACACACACACACACACACACACACACACACACACACTTCATACAAGGCCCATAGAAGGTTGGGGTTGTCTATTGGCCGATCAACCTGCCCTTCTCCTGACATCACTTCATGTCAATTTCCCCCTCAGTAAGTCACATAAAATTAACATTAATTAAGAAAGGTATTTTAATAACTAGGGTTAGGGTTAACCCTGATATCTACTCAAAATTATTTAAGCAAGAACTCCTGCTGTCAATTTCTTTAGTGAAGTCAAAAGTCACTTCTTTACTTATTTATTTTCTTTATTTGTATTTTCGTACTTACTTTCATATAATATCATTTGTATTTATGTACAGTTGTATGTTCACAGACTGTGATGACTGAATATTTGTCATTTGATTTTTAAAATAACATTTAAAAATTTTAAAAAGTCACATAAAATATGTAAAAAAAAAAAAATTCTTACAGAACTAACCAAATGCGCAAATGACAATCCACACACTATTTATTTCATTGACCTGCTATATCAATATTTCGGCTCATTCGTTTCATGTTTTGAATATTTAGCAAATTAACACAGGTGGGGAAAGTGGCAGCATCTAGCTACACCTTTGCGGTTGCCGCTGCCGTAATACGCCAAAGAAGAACAGTCAGAAAAACAGCCTCTGATTGGTCGACACGGGCACCGCCCACTGAATCAGAAGATCAAAATGGACGGGGCTAATAAACATAGACAGTTAAAGAAATCAACGATACCTTGTCATTGGAAAAGCTGGCTAAACAGGTACAATATTTGGACTAAATAACCGTTCAGTTATGAATGTATCATTCTGGAAACATTGTGCAAATTCTCTAAAAAGACAATAAAGTTCCAGACCGGATTACAAAGCTTCTGGAAGACCTGGAAGACCCAGAGCCCCTCTTTGGAAAGGCGCCATATGTTAGCCTTCATGATAAACAAACACAACGACACTAGCTTGAAGCGATGCGGAGATAGAAGGAGTGATTTATGGATTCATTATCGTGGATTTATTGTACAAAGACACTGTAGTTCCAGGCTGGATGAAGAAAGACCCTCAATCGCATGGAAGGCCTCGGTGAAACGGCGAATTTCTCTCCTAATGAAAAAAAGTAAGTCTCTAACATTACAAGTTATTTGAAGATATTATTGATGAATATGAAACGTGTAATGTGTCGTATACGACAGGGTAGCCCCCAAATGCTGTGCCTTCCAGTGATGGAAAAACCTTCTACATTAAAAAAATCACTTTACTACAAAACTTGGACAAGTATAAGCAAAATATCTGCTTAGCTAAATACGTGTATTAGTATTACGGGTGAACTGTAACATAATATATCTATACCTGCAAATAACAAACCAAAGAGAACTTGAGCTAAATGGAAGAGACTATCCCAGCTAACAATTTTGGGTTCGTTCGTTTTTGGTTGCGGGAACGTTCCCTGAAGGTCAGGTTTGGTTAGGTTTGGTTAGGTTTGGGTTGGAATGGAAAGTTGGATTAACGTCCTGGGAACATTATTTGTTGGTTAGATCGAACGTTGTCAGAACGTTTCCCTAACTGTTTAGTCTTATATGATATTTTTGCGCAGTTTTACCCCAAACGTGTGCAGAGGAGCGCTTCCAGGACTCAAAATGTTTGTTTGAGGTGCTCTTTGGATGGGACAATCATATATAGCAAAACTCAGGAAAAATCCAAAGCACTCTCACTGGAAAAATCAAAAAGCCTTTATTGTTACGGCTTAGTCATCTTAAACCTTTAACAACAACTCGACGCGTTTGGCACACAAGCCTTCGCCAGGGAGCCATAAAATGGCCATAGTTCCCTGCAGTCTAGTTTCAAATTAAAAACAAAACACTTTTTTCTACTTTCTCCCAACAAGTCTGTGGACTATATTGTAAATCTTGAGTATTTTGTAGTTGCATTCTATCAAAAGTCAAAGCCTACTAGCAACTGATGTAATGAAGTGTATTTGTTTATTTCAAAGGATCCCCATTAGCTGACGCCAAGACGACAGCTAGTCTTCCTGGGGTCCAAACAATACATCCAAAAGATAATAAGTACAACCAAAATTACTCACAAATATATCATATATAAATTCACAAAAAACAAAAACTAACAATACAAAAAGTACTAACAACCTAAATATAATAAAGAATAATATAGCACATGATATAACCTCACTCAACCGATCCAGACAATATTATGATATCGAAAACAAATGTAATCTAAGTCTTTTTTTAAAACCAGTTTTTCCCTTGGTGTCCCGAAATCCCAACTGGAAGGTTGTTCCAATATACAACAGACCTATAAAACACAGTCCTCTTCATACAGTCAGATTTAGGTAGTGGTAAAGAAATCTGTCGACTATTCACCCCTGTGAATGCAAGTGGGTGCAATGGATAGAACTAGTCCGGGGCTAATGAATGAATGAATGACACTAGCAACAAGCTATCATTTAGCTGTCTAGAGCACAATCATTACTGTCTAAGTTTTGCTATCAGTCTTTGTCACTACTAGCCCCGATTAAAAGCTGTTCTGATAACGTTTGCATGAAGGATTTCAACGGATCATGCCTAGAGAAAAGAAAAGGAAATCGAACGTGTTCTGGTAACCTGGCGTAGTTTCTGTTGTTACATGGATGAGTTCTCAATCAACAGTCTGTGAAACACAACACTTTAGATTACTAACATTGTGTGTAATATGTTAGCAAGGAACTGGGATTTGACTAAGTTCACCAATACTTGATTAGCCTATTCCTTCAACCAGTGGTGGAATATGTAAGTACATTTACTCAAGTAATGTACTTAGGTACAAATTTGATGTACTTTTACTTAAGTCTTTTTTTTCATGCCACTTTCTACTTCTACGGCCTAATGGACTACAGATGGAAATTAGCCCTTGGGCTACAATGTGGCATTCTACATGTACTGTTGTACATGTTCATCAATGTGCATTGTCCTGAAACATGAAATAATAATAATAAAAAAAAATAATACTCCACTACGTTTCAGATAGAATTATTGTTTTTACCCCACTAATATTCTGACAGCTTTAGTTACTCCCCCCCATAGAAAACACATGTTGTTTTTAAAACTTGATGGTTATAAATTAAACTACCCAACAAGACGTCCTACAAGTCCAACTGAAATGATTAGACCAATAAACACACAGTTGTTTGGATTGTTTCCATTTTCTATGATGTGAGGATTTTTCTGCATTGACTACTTCAACTTTTAATACTTTAAGTACATTTTCCTGAAGGTACCCACATTCTTTTACTTAAGTAACATTTTCAATGCAGGAATTTTACTTGCTTCAGAGTATTCTTAAAGTGTGGTATTAGTACTTAAGTAAAGGATCTGAATACATCTTCCACCACTGCCTTTAACAATGCACCAAAGAAGCATTTTAGTTCACTGGAGTTTCCAAAAACAATGGCACAAATATGTCTAAAAACATCTCTGTCAGCCTCCCCTCTTTCTGCTCCACCAGCAGGTGTAGAGAAGTGCCTCAAGCTAAAAAGTAAGAACACAGTTTCCTAGAGCACTTTGGAGCAATTTCTAAAGCTGATGAAAGCAAAGGGACTGTAGTCTTATAGGATTGCCGCAGGTTTACTTTATAGTTGTTTGATAAAATGGTCATATTTTCCATGCAGTCTGGTTTAAAAACCAAACACTCTGTTTCACGTCCCCTTGCCTCCCTCCAAAGTATGTTAAGGAGCAGGGCGAGGTGGGGGCATTGGTGACTGTCTACAGCTAGCAAATAATTAAGCAGAGGCTGGTTACCTGGCATAGTATAGTTTAGTTGTTTCACAGAACATCCATCCATCTATCTTCAGTCGCGGGGGCAGCAGCTCCAGGAGGGGACCCCAAACTTCCTTTTCCCGAGCCACATCAACCAGCTCCGACTGGGGGATGCCAAGGTGTTCCCAGGCCAGGTTGGAGATATAATCCCTCCACCTAGTCCTGGGTCTTCCCAGAGGCCTTCTCCCAGCTCAACGTGCCTGGAACACCTCCCTAGGGAGGCGCCCAGGAGGCATCCTTACCAGATGCCCGAACCACCTCAACTGGCTCCTTTCGACGCGAAGGAGCAGCGGCTCTACACCGAGCTCCTCTCGGATGACTGAGCTTCTCACCCTATCTCTAAGGGCCGCTTGTACCCTGGATCTCGTTCTTTCAGCCATGACCCGGCCTTCATGACCATAAGTGAGGGTAGGAACGAAGACTGACCGGTAGATCGAGAGCTTTGCTTTCTGGCTCAGCTCTCTTTTCGTCAGAATGGTGCGATAAATTGAATGTAATACCGCCCCCGCTGCTTGTTTCTCCGACCAATCTCCTGCTCCATTGTCCCCTCACTCGCGAACAAGACCCCAAGGTTTTTAAACTCCTTCACTTGGGGTAAGGACTCACTCCCTACCTGAAGAAAGCACTCCATCGGTTTCCTGCTAAGAACCATGGCCTCAGATTTAGAGGTGCTGATCCTCATCCCAGTGGCTTCACACTCGGCTGCGAACTGTATTTCTCAGTATGGCTATGTTCAGAAGATTGTGTCGTCTGGTGACTTTTCGGCGCAGCTCGAGTGAAGATAATTACCTCTTATGAAGAGTCCCATCAGGTTTTTTGAATCCTTTGTGTCGTCCTAGGCTACTAGCAACTGTGTGGAGGAGGTGGGGTGGGGGCGCGTGCGCGATCACGGAAGGCTTGTATCATGTTGACACGCCAACAGTGTTGTTGTCATTACTTCAATTACATTACAGAAACTACACACTATAGCTTCAAGTGTTAGTCTACAAATGTTTCATAAAAATGTAATGAAGAGAAATACATGTTTCAAAAACAAAGTTACATGAAGGATTTCTCGATTGACAGCCATAAAAGAAAAATAGTTGCCCACCTTAGGTTAACATGGTGTGTAATAGTACCACAACTAATGACCTACTAGGATCTGGGTATTGATTTCTCACTACTTAACAGGTAGGCTAAGTGCACCAATACTTGATTAGCCTATTCCTTTAACACATTGCACCAAAGAAGCATTTTAGTTCAGTGGCTGGAGTCTCCAAGAAATAATGGCACAAATAACTAAAACATCTCTGTCGGCTGCCCATCTCTCTGCTCCATCCTAGTTTCAGCAGGTATAGAGAAGTGCCCCACACTAAAAAGCAAGAACAAGGTTTCCTACAGCCAATCACATCAGATAGCTGGGGTGTTGAGCTTTTAGCTGCTGGTACAGAAAGTACCATCTGAAGTAGATAAATGGGACGACTCTTGAGAGGAAGGCTAACAGGCATAGAGACGGAGGGGTTGAGGAGAGAGAGAGAGAAAAAGAGAGTAAGAGAGAGATGGGGTTGGAGAAATCCTTTGAGGAGTAATGGTTGCTTGGAGACTGTTGTCAAGGAGACAATGAGACCTAGAGTCCTTTGGCATCTCAAATGTCCTATATTTATGTTAATTTTTTTGTATTTAATTTTTTACTTTTCGCCCTCTGCAGGTGAATGAGACAGATGGCGGTAAGCCCAATGAAAAAGGTGAACTCTTCAAACACAGACAGGCTGAGTTTTTATACAATATGTCTCGCAGACCAGAAAATGACACACAAAGGCTTTTATCAGCCTTAAACAGGTCAAGTAACTGTCAGATAATAGCATACATTTGACAGCTGCACGGACGCCCTCAGGAAATAGAGAGGAAAATGAGGACAATGTGATATAATTTATTTTTGTGACACCCTATCAGTCTCTCAAATCGTGACAGAAATCCTCCCTCTCTCTGTTTTTCTTTGTGGCGCTGACTCATTCTGTGGGCATTTACGGGCAAAAGAATACTTCTCGAGAGCAGGGAAGACAGAGGGAGCTTAAAAGACGAAACACCACCTACTGTGTGCCAGTGAAAGCCTGTCGAACTTACTGCTCAGCGTGGGTGTAGGCATGTCAGTTAGGAGGCAATATTGGAAGTGGTCTGCGTAGTGTATCTGGGGATAGACTGGGCATGTGGAGGCTACAGTGATGGCCAGACATTGAGTGGCATTAGAGGATGCATTGCTGAATCCCTGGGGAATCCATGTGATTTTATTTTATTTATTTATTTTTTTGAGAAGCAATGGCTCATTGTTGGCTACCCCAAAGGTCATTGTTCCTCTGCTTTGTCTCCCGAGTGCACAGAGCTGATTATACATGCACAGACCTATAATAACCAAACAACAAAAGGGAGTGAGAATGAGCAAGACCAGTATGACTTGAATACAATGCTAAGAGTAAAGCACATGTACTGTAATTAAAACTGTTTTGGCAAGAAACCCAGAGTGAAAGATAAAGAAAGTGGTTCAAATAGGGTTGATGACAAAGGCACATATCGACCTCCGTATGGGCTGAATGCCTCAGTGCTCACATCTCCAGTAATGTGGATTAATAACAGGCCAAAAGGTGAGATAAAACCATGTATTCTGCAAAATAAAGCTCTAACTAGATGCCATCGCAAGATAAGTATTGATGTTGACATTAGCTCACATGGATGAATGTGTTGGACACGGTGCAATGCATCAAGTAAAACTAGTGCCTTGACATCTGAATAACTGGAAAAAGAAACATGACTGCACCTTAGTTGCAAACACTTTAAAATTACGTTCCCATACCCAAACCTGCATTCTCAATTATTCAAGGAAAATCTGTTTTCTTCCAGAATACATTCTGAGATTTCTTCATATAGGCCTAATTGTATTTTAATGTTGTTTTAGAAGTTTTCTGTTGTGTTATGGCTGATGCTGGGGCAGCATGATCACAGAAAAAAGAAAATTAAACAAAGAACAACTAAAAGCTTAAAGGGAAAGGGAAACGGGTGATAACGTAAGTCAACTTCGCTTGGGCTTTTAACAAATGGAGATTATCTAAATGTTTCAAAGCATACCCTGAATTGGCCCTCAGGTCTGTAATGTCTATGTCATCAATAAAATAACTTTACAATGCGTAATGTGTTTGTAGGTCAGTCGCCTTAAATCAAGTCCCCATTCCGTGTTACACGGACATTTTATTCATTTTACTCCGTGTTTGTGTTGGCTCACTATTAGGGTGTGCAAAAAATGGATTCATATTTGAATCGCAATTCAAGCTCTACCAATTCAAAATCGTTTTTTTTTATTTTTTATTTTGTAATAAAAACTTTATTGATTCCTAAGGGGAAATTAAAATAACAAACAAAGCTATATATATATATATATATATATATATATATATATATATACACACACACACATGCATGGGAAAAGTAACTACATTTACCTACTGTGAATTATTTTATATGAGATTTGTTTTTGAATCAAAAATTGATATTGAATCAAATCGTGATCTTAAAAATCGAAATCGATTTGCGAAATTTTCTGAATTGTACACCCCTACTTGTTATATTCTTTTCCCTCCTCCCCCTGTAACGTTACTTGAGTAAAGCGTTTGTGAGTTTCATGAAATGCTATATTAATCTAAGTTATTATTATGTTGGTTGCTATAACAAACTCTTAATGCTTTGGCTTGTGACAAAGTGACAGTGATATCCGGTTTAGCTCGAGATACATCCAAAGTAGGCTAAGTTACCGTATGCAACACTTGAAATGCAACTACGGCTCTGTAACATATTCTCTTATTTTAAATAATTTATTTTCTGGTTGAGCGAAACAGTCGTGTTTATATGACCTCTAACTCTGTAATATACAGTGGGGAATACAGCACCGAAAGTTACATTTAGACACTCTAACGTACGTATGTAATTTACTTAACATAACAAACATACTTATTTTAACCCACACTATATTTTCTTATAGCTAACAAAGTCGTCTTGTTTCAATTCAGAATGTTAAGCACGTGTTTAAAACTTCAACAGTACACACACCGGTCACTGATACGAGGACGTGTCGCAACAAACGCAATCTGGGAGAAAATGGGTTTCTCTTTGAAACGTAATTGGGAATGAAGTTTATTGGTATGGGAATATCATTTAAAGAAGACAGGGTTGCTTTAAAGAAATGGTTCAAGCGTTTATAAAGTACACTTAATGGGTTTCTTGCAGAGAGTTAGATGAGAAGTGAGATGAGAGTTGATACCAGCGCAAGAATCAATCTTCTCATCTAACGCTTTTCTTTAAATCAGAGGTATCACAATAATGATCACACACACCTTCTGTATTTTATCTCTGCTCACTCTGAAAGAAATTCTCAGGCTTTCTCAAACTCACGTTAGCTAGAAATATAATGTAGCTCATGCAGATTACGTAGTGGGTCCTTAGTCGCTAATAGCAGATTAAGTTACAGAACTATTATTCAGTTTGTTTGTTTTTTGCCAAATGATACCTCTTCTTCGTTCCCTGGTAGTAAATGTTTAGGTCCCTGCTACCAGTCCAGAGGTTGAAGGTTGGAACCACTGCTTTAAATTCTGTAAAAAATGGATGTTGTCATCTCTAATACCTGCATTTACAATCATTTAAGACTAAAAGCATAACCAATCGTTGGTCTCTAGCGGTTTGATGTTTTACCCAATGCAAAAATGTTTGTTGCAAATGAATATCATACTGTTGATTTTTTTCCTATTGGTACAGGGAATAAAAATTTAACGTTTGTCCTGAATATGTTGCAGACAGGAAAGGTCATGGGTTTAGTCAAATGAAAGAATGAAAAGAAACCTAGTAAAAGAAAACTCTGAATCTTCTTTAGTTACAAGCTAAAAGTAGGCTACTGAGATATTTAAATATGAGTTTTTTCTGTAGTCGCCCGCACAACCACACATTTTAAATCAAGTAGTTTGGTTTAAGACTTGGATTGGCTTGAGAACAGACTGTCCGTGGTTGGTCAAGGTATCCCCTAGTCTCGCATTGCCAGACCTTCCTCCACAGCACTGCGTAAAAGGGTCTGGCTAGTCCACACAGCATTCTGGGATGGGAGAAAAAATGCTCTGGTTAATTGGCATTTCTTTAAACCAATCACAATCGTCATGCACGGTGCTAAAAGGTGAAGTTGAGTTGAATCTAAGCGCCGGACAGAGCCTCAAGTGCCTTTTGCAAAATAGCCTCGGGAAGGAACTTACTTTGGTGGATGTGTACGTTCAAAGTTTTAGTCGTGCAACAAAAAACTCAGATTAGACAGATCAACCTATCTGTCTCAATTTACCCTGCAGAGATCAGAGGAGCAGTTAACCATGGTCCTCCGGAATTTAAAATTCCAACACAAAGAAAGCCTGCAATATCAAACTCATTTTATCTCTTTGTGGGCATTAATATGCTCTGCAATTTGCAAGACTGAAATATCTAATAACAATAATATAAGTAATGCATAACTGGAGCATCACTCATGATGATTTAATGGATTAATTAATGCGTTAAGTAGGCTATGTATTATGTATTATGTATCATGCATTCCTATTGCTCACTGTTAAGAAATGATCAAATCACTAGGAGTGTGTATGGAAAGTTAAAATGAATGTAATGTTAATGACTAATGGATCATCAAGTAATGAGTGTTTTGGTTGAATCCACAGTTTTTCATACTTTAATTTATTTGCTGTTTACAACATCTAGCAGGGACCGTTGACAGATCAGGAAAAAAATGGAAAGATTTGTAATGACGCATCAACAATTTACATTGTAATGAAGAAAATCTGGATATGAATGTGTCTGAAATCTGATTGTGACTTAAAGCGTCAAAGTTAATGAGAACAGTCACGGTTCTGCTTTCAGAGAGTAACTATGAGTTAATAACACTCATTAATTGAGGACCCATTAAGTGTTAATTAATAACATAAACTAGTAGTGATTTGATCATTTGTTAATGGCGAGCAACAGGAATTCATGATACTTCCTGCAGTAATTCATGCATTAAATCATCAAATCCACACCTCGTGAGATTGATAATGTTGTCAGACAATTTTAATAACAATCTGAGCCTGTCAGTAGCAAAAACAATAACTTTTAGTGGACAAGGCTGCACAATTGCCTTATTGGGTTTCATAGCAGCCCAGTTTGCGGCGGCCGGTTACTGCGTTCTCGCTCAATACTGAACCAATTTCAAAGATTTTGTTTACATCAGTCTATTATACCATCTACCATGGTTTGGCTGGGGTTGTCTGATCAAGGTTCAACCCTCCTTTAGGAAATTCAAAACCAAGCCAGTCAACACAGATCACCTGGGTCACCCCAGGAGCAAACAGACAGTTTGGTGCGGCTGCTGGGGAGAGCAAATCTCTCTTTTCTATCTGTCTTTTTTGAGTAAATGAGTAGTGAGCCTCACTTAAATATAGATAAGATAAAATCAAACAGAGAGAAAGGTTCTCCCTTTGTCTTAAAATAGTAAAACATTGATACTATAGTAACCTACTTCCTAATCCATCTGCTGCAATAAATATGCAGAGAAGAAGAAATCAGTCTGCACAAAATCAGAGTTTGATGGTTATTTATTTGTGCTTTAGAACTTAATAACTGTGAAACTAACATAAGCTTCCTTTCTCTCTTCCTACTGTATAATGACAAATTCTAGTAGCTACAAACATACGTTCTTGTGGTATGCAGCTGGACTGGAGAATGTTCGGGAAGTTAGCTGAATATGACATGGAAAGCCCTGGCACTTAAGGTAATTGTTATGATTAGCTCCCGGGGTGACCCAGGTGATCTGTGTTGACTGGCTTGGTTTGGATTTCCAAAAGGAGGGTTGAACCCTGATCAGTAAAAATAAGTTTAGTTTAATTCCCTCTGCACCGCCGCTCTTACTCCCTCTCTCTTATTTTCATACGTTCACGGTCTCATGCAGTTTACCTTGGATAGAGTGGTTCCTAAATCAAGTCAAATCGAGGTTTCTGCATAATAGGAAGTTTTTCCTCACCACTCAAGGTTTCTGCCTAAAGGGTTAGGGAAAGTTTTTCCTTACCACTGTTGCACAAAATGCTTGCTCTTGGGGGAATTATTGGGTCTTTTTAAATTATAATGTGTGTGGTCTAGACTTACTCTATCTGTAAAGTGTCTTGAGATAACAGTTGTTATGATTTGATACTAAAAATAAAATTGAATTGTAGTAACGCTGGGTTTTGCCTGTAATTCTCTGCTATGGCTTAGTAAAAGGCAGACTAGTGAACATCACAGTACTCACTTTCAGCGGAAATTAATTGAACTGCTCCGCTCTGCTGTTGTTGAAGCTGCCTGTGAAAATTCTAGTTTTATACAGTCTTTGGTGAAAACCCAGCATAAAGCACAGTATGACGAAATGTATGTTGTTGTATTTTTGGCGACCTGCAACAACTGCCCACTCTCATTTCCAATCACACTGAAATCAAGCCTATTCTGATCTTCAACCTCTGTGCTCTTGGTGTCTTTGTGTAGTCATCACAGTAATGGCACTGTAGTGGCACTTTGTGTGTCTGTGTGTGTGTGTGGTGTGTATTTACGTGTGTATTTACGTGTGTGTGTGATTGATATATATATGTATATGTACAGTGAGGAAAATAAGTATTTGAACACCCTGCTATTTTGCAAGTTGTTCAGAATAAATATAATAGAGCCTAGAATAACTAGAGCCTTAAAATTATCATGCAGTTGAATCGGCACAGTATCAACAGTTTTAAAAAGGTAGTATTCATTACAGGACTACTGTAAGGGATAGAATTACGATGGCTTTTTTTGGGATTAAAATGGAACAAAATAATGTAAAAAGGCTGTAGAATTGGTACACAGTGTTTTCTATAAGGTGGTCTACACCTGACAAACAGGGAGTGGGTACAGTATGTCCAGTATAGAACACTGCATGCTGTCTGTGTGGGTAAATCAAACTGTTAATTAATTAGTGTATTTGGGCTATGGTGGCCTTTGTTGTTGTACCCACACAGAAGACATGTGCTGTCTTGCAATGTGGCTTCCTGGCCATGTGCTTCTTTACTGAGCAGCATCTGCCAAGATAAAGGCCACCCTTTTCAAATCAATACATAATCAATGTTTCCCTCTGGGACTAAGCTAATGCTTTCTCCCACAGGCCTGCAACAAAAGGAGCTTGCTGCTGAGGCACAGAGCAATTTCTAACAGCATGAATTTGTTAGTTTCCATTATGGAATCATGAGGAGCAGAAGAATCTATTAAAGCAGATCTACGTCATACCAACATTTTTCCCCGAAATGTCTGACCACTTTTACATACTTAACATGTATGCATACAAGAATACTGCATTAGCCTTGTTATAGTCAGTTATTCAATAATACCAATGACAAAAACAACAACCTTGTTTTTGTCTTTGTGTTCCCATGAGAGCTTGTGTTGCTCTACTCATGTAAACATTACACTAGGACCCCCTAGCGGCCATGCTGCTCCTTGCATCAAATAGTACAACTGAAATGTGTGTATAGAACCACAATGCCATTCTCAAAATTAACCAACAATATTTTACAGATTTTCTTTGGTGTCAAACAGCATATAAATAGTTTGAACAAAAAATACTCATCAGCTGATTTTCCACAGAATTATGTAATTATTTTATTGCTATGACCAGTTTTGTTGAACAGCTCCTCTTAACTTTTAGCTGAGGTGAAGGCATGCAGTCACGTCAGGAAACTTACGTAGAAAATAAAGCATCCACAAACACCGGAACAGAAACTGTTAAAATTATTTTCATCAAATTATTTAAAACGGTAAAATGATATTTCCACTGCGTTTCACTGACCAGTGCTAGTGAGGATCCATGCTTTTTTGAGGAGGTAAAAATTAGCACACAAATACAGAATATTTTCTTCTTTATTTTTATTTTATCCAATTCCATAGCAAAATACACTTACACATTATATATGTATTTTTTTTTTTTTTTTAATCAAGGATGTCACTGAACAGCTTCCGCTTCTTGGACTCTCCTGCCTGTATTTCCTGCCAGTGAGCTCTTCTGTGGATGAAGTGGGAGAGGGCAAATTTGGCCCACACATGGCGAGCAAACTGATCCGACCTCAGCTGGCTTTCACTCAGCACTGGAAGGTAACGGGAGATGGTAAAGGAAAGTCATTGACATGGATGTGAAAAACAGACAAAATGTATAACCAAATTACCAAATAAGCAAATGTCAAAGGTGGATTTGGGGGCAATTAATATAAATGCATGTGAATTGCTGTGAATGCCTTTTTTAAATAAGACTTGTGGCATGTGTTTTTAGGATTTTAGTGTTTGCATGTTTTTATTCTTTTTATTGCATGCTTAAGTTTTATTTACAGCTTTTTTTATTGCATGAACTGTTATATTTTTACCACCTTTGCCAAGACTGGAGTTCCTCCCTTTTTTTATTAGACCTAAACAAGCTCAAGGCAGGACAATGGAAAACACCTGAGCTTGATGCAGAGCAGGTGTGGTAAGGGAACTTACCAGTGAAAAGGGAAGAGGAACAGACCAGAAGGAGAGGCTGCAGAAAGGAGACAGGCTGCAGAAAGGAGACACGCAGCAGACAGAAGATGTGACGCTGAGGAGCAGGGGGACTCGGAGGGCCAAGGGCCGGGAACAGCTGAAGCGCTGGGCCAGCTCATGCCCCGACAAAGCTCGGGCCGTGCCCAGGTGGAGGTGGCAGGGCGAGGCCGAGAACGGAGTAAGGGAACCAGAGGCCAAAGAAACCAAGAGGATAAATGAAAGAAGAGGGGACGCTGAGGAGCAGAACAGAGCAGAAGAAAAGAGACCGAGTGACACGGAGGACAGTGGAAGCCGAGACCAGTAGACGGGCTGGAGAAGTGCCGGTGGGACAAGCCGTCTGAAGTGCGGGTGAACTTGGGGTGGTGCAGACCGGATTACGTCCTTAGAGCCTGAAGCAACAGGGGACTGCAGCCACCCAAATGAGGAGTTCAACGCAGAAACGCAGATAAGTGAAGGAAAGTCTTCCAGCTGTCCTCTGGGAGAGTGCGTGGAAAATAACTGTTTTGTGTCTTGTTTGATTGAGATCTCCCTTTTGTTCTTCCTCAGCGTCGGCCGGGTGGAACATGCGACGAGGACAGGCGAGAGACAGGAAGAACCCAGGCTTCCCTGGGCGGAATCGGCCATGCTTGAGAGCAACCTGACTACAGACTGTAGCAAACACTGGGGACTAACGGCAAGAGATTGCTTTTAATACTTAGGCTTTTAAACTTTTATTATTGTTTTTTTTAACTGTTTTACATCTTTTAACTTGTTTTAGATTAAAGTGTTATATTTTTACAAACCGCTTGGTCTGTGTCCTATTTGTCAGAGGAAGAATATTTGCTGGTATGATAGTTTGACGCCCCGACATTCCACCCGGGGTGTGGCACAAACAATCTATCAAGCCTCCCCTGAGAGTCAGGATTTGGGCAATGGTTTGTATTACCTAGTTCCTGTGCGATGCTTTGCCTGTGACTGACTGTTGCACTGTTCCATATGGCTTCCAGCACCCGACTACCCAACCTGGAGCAGGCCATTGGAACATACTGGCCCTGGGAGGACAAGAGTAAACACAAAGAGTGATTAGATTAGATAATGTCCCTGTGTAGTCGATAATGTTTCACTTCAAACAGAAATGTTATTTCAGGTCAGAAATAAGAATATGAAATAAAAACATATTCCTATGCTGGTAGTTTTGGTATAGTTTCTAGTTTTTTGTTTTTTTTGGTACCAAAAATTTATTTTGGTGTATGTTAACCGGAAAATGTTCAGTAGATGAGTGGAGATTTTTTTGGTAAAATACATTAATACTTTTTGTAGTGTACAATATTTCAATGCTTCCTTTCATGTGACTCACAACAATTTATTTTTATATAGTTGAGATTTTTTTAACATACTTGATACATTTGATGCATTGTTGTCCCTCTACTTCCACTGGGATTAATGTATGATTGTTCATTGTGTACTGTTTGACGGCCAGTCTGAGGTATTAATCACCCTGGGAGACACAGATGGATAACCACATCTGTTGTCCATTGAAATAACTTTTTGGTGTTGAGTCAATACACTGATTTCCAATTGCCTTGCACCTACACAATGTGATGTGCGTATAACTGATCTCCTAACACAATTACAAATACCAAATATTTTCCAGGGAATAATGGTTAGTTGTGGGATAAAGTCTAAACAGCAGCTGTGTTGAGTCAGAATGTCAGTCTGAATACAGTTAGGAAGTACCAACACAGAAACAACCACAAGGATGTCTTTCTGAAAAAAGTATTTCCCTGGGGTTACTTTCCCTATTCTAAGGTTACATTTACATTGCCACGTTTTGTTTTTTGAGCAGAGTTTTAAGCCAAAAGTACACACACACATGTTTTTAGCCCCAGAAGAAGAACTAATCTCTGTTTCAACTAACACACAAACCGCATATCTCATCAACATTCTGGTATACTGGGCATGCGTGTACTGTGCATGGGTAAACAGGACGCAGCATGTATACTCCGCCCGTTGCTGGTAGTTGCCATGGTAACATTGGTAGCTTAATCTTAGTCTCAGAGAATGAGACTTCATGACCCAACCAGGCAGTGAAACATTGGCGTCGGTGTTGACAAAGATCTCCCCTAGGGATTACAAACTAAGATTTGGGGGGGTGTCACATGAGTTTTTAAATTTCTCCATTTCATTTTACGGTCTCCTCCAGAGGGTGGAGTCTACATAGAGACTGAAGGCATATTTAAAACAGATTTAAGAAGCAGCAGCATTTAAAATAGAGCTGTAATCTGTCTCTTGAAAGTTGTTGTGAAATTCAACAGCATGGCCTACCACATCTTAATGGATGGGGCTGTTGCTATTCTACATTTGATAACAATTCCAATTTAAAAACCAAGAACAAGCTTTGTCAGCCTTAATGTCAGTAATGGTATCTAAAACAGGAACTGTGAATAGCTAAAAGAAAAAAAATCTCATAGTGACAGCTAGAATGCCCCTGTAGTCGTACCTCCAGTCTCTTGAGGATTTTGCCTCTGCCCTTGTCACTGGATGAGGTGATGAGGGCCTGGAGGACGTGGCTGCCCGACGGGTCAGAAGCCAGCGTCAGGAGGTCAGCGGGGCTCAGAGTGCGCAGGCTGCTGAGGAGGAGTGAGCGCTCCTTGAACTTGGCCAGCGCCTGGACCAGCCGGGAGCCGTGGTAACAGATGGATGACAGAGGGACCTGGAAATGATCAAGAACACAGAGACCTGCACCTCAACATCAATATGCTGTACGGTGCATTGATTTGTCGTGCAGCTTTGCCCTAATTATTCATCTGAAATGTCAAGACTTCCAACGCCCCACATGATTCGATAAGACTCTTGGTTGTTTACCTCTGTCTGTATGTTGCCCTCTGCTGTGTCAGAGTGGTAATACACCTCATAGGTGATCAGGGACATGAAGAGAGGGAGGCAGCTGACGTGTCGAGAGCCGGGCTCGGCACAGTGGAACGCCTGGGAGGCAACATGTCGACACGGTTTTCATCACCCACAGATCAAACAATAAGTAGTTTTATGGTGTTATGCACTTTTGATTTCAGTCATAAAAGAGGGAGAAATAAATAAAAAGGGTATGGTTATATTGATTTAAGACCCCTGTGGACCGTTACATCTCAATTACAAACACTCTTTGACGCTCACATGGAGGAGGCACTGCATCATCTCCTCCTGTTTCTCTTCACTTTCTGCACAGCTCTCGGCCAGTTGGACAATCACACCCATGTGACCCGCAGCCAAGATGGCCTCCACGCCTTGGATCAGCTCATCAAACAACTTCAGGAACTATGGAGAAAGAGAGCGAGAGAAACAAAATGGGAGTAATCCTTGCAATCATAAAATCACGACTCTAATCCTGCATTGTGTGACGCAGACAATATGACCAACCAGTTTGTATTTGGCCGAGGCGGCGGTTAGCCTCTGTACGGGGAAGTTGGCAATGGAATGGAGGGCCAAGTCAACCAGCTGACCCTTGAGGTGGTTCTTGTAGAGGTCCCGGAGAAGGGACTTGTGGGATAGCTGTATTATCGTCTCAATGAGGTGACTGGAGGCCTTGTCCTTGAGAAAGACCAGAAGTGGACTAAAAAAGAAGGGCAGAAACAAAGCCAGCAGTTATATGACACGTCATGGCACAGCGACACATTCCTGGACAGAAAGGAAACGTTGTCTGACCTCACTCCTGGAGCAGCGCTGCGACTTGTCAGGTACTCCATGATGCGTTTGAGGAGCTGTTTGCAGAGTTTAGGCCGCTTTCTGTGACACACAGTCAACATGGTCTGGAACACGACACTTGCAACAGCATCGATCACACTTACTAGGAAGGAAAGAGACAACGGGAGAGGACGATGCTTCTTAGACACTTGCGCTAATTTTAAAAGGTGCCATCTGGCAAACAAAAGTTATAGTTACATTAAGTGTTTCTCACCAAAAACAGGTTGGGTATATCCTTGAGGTCTAATAAACATAGTGAATGCATTTCCTTCTCGCGTTTATGGATATTATTATTGCTATATGGGTAAGGGTGTACAGTGGCTTGAGAAAGTTTACACACCCATGCTAAAGTTGATTTAAAAAGAGGAATAAAAAAAAAAAACATCTTTTGGAAATTGATCTTAATGCCTTAATTAAAAATTTTTGGAAAATCCGACCCTTTAAGGACACCATTTTTTTGTGAATAAATAATGTATTGTACATAAATAAATGTTCTTCCTTAAAGTAAAGGGGGCATAAGTATACACACCCCTGTGTTAAATTCCCATAGAGGCATGCAGATCTTTAAGGGCGAGTTATTTCATGGATCTAGGATACTATCCATCCTGATAAAGTTCCCATGGCCTTTGGAATTAAACTAATCCCATATCATCACATACCCTTCACCATACCTAGAGATTGGTATGGTTTTATTTCAGTTAGGTTAATAGCTGGTTTGATTTGCATTGAGAGATGATTACCCCCATGCCTAGATCAATTTCCAAAGATGTTTTTTTATTTATCTTTAGCATGGGTGTGTTAACTTTCTCAAGCCTCTGTAGATACAGAGACACCTTTTGCTTTGTAATACCATGATTTCCTCTCTGTGATAAAGTTCACCACAATACAAAGACGTCTTGTTCTGCTACGAGGAGGAAACATGTGCTTGGGTTGGATGAAGAATGACTCACGATTAACGTTGTCCATCAAGGTCTCTGTAAGACTTTTCAGCTCGTACCAAAATGTGGTAGGAATCTCAAAGTCTGTCAGCTGAGGAGTGACGTTACGTTCTTTTGCACCTGTGAAAAAATAACGACGACATGAACACAAGCTAAAAGAGACAAGCCTCTGTGTGTAGAGGTCTGACCCACTGGGCCAGCCTCTCACAGAACTAGCCAACAGATCACAAGCTTTATTTTCTTCCTGCGTTTTTCTTATTTTACACTTTTACATTTTACACTTGTTTTCTAGGGGAAAAAGCCATTTAAACAGCACTTTCTAGAGTCAGTCAATGTTGCCAGACACTGGGCACACAGGGCCACCGACTTTCAACAACAGCTTTGTTAGGCCAGGGGTTTTCAAACTCTGAGCGAGATGCGGAGGGAGACGTGAGGCGGAGACACTGCATGAGGTGAAAGGGACAGGTGAATGCTGTTGTTTTCTAAAATTAACTAAGTTACTTTCTGCTTATTATAGCTAGGCTGTTGATTTGGCCGCTTGCCAACACAGTCACTAGTTCATGGAGGCTTTTTAAAATACTTTCAAAATCCTTAGTGCCTCAAAAATCATACTCCTTATCCAAGTCATAACTCAGTCACAATATAACAGACATGTTACGGACACTTACAATTTGTCTGCTAGGGGCCACCACAGAGTCAGACTTTGAAAACCTGCAATTTACAAGCAATTTATTTGTGTACCTGGACGAGACTCAGTGCGGGCTGGTCCGAGACACCCTGCCAGCACATGTAAAAGTGTGCGGACCACGTGTGAGCCATGGACATGTTTGATGAACTCTTCGCTGTTGTCTCTCACCGCCTTACTTAAAGACAACACCTGGGCCTCCAACACTCCACAACTCTCCTCTTCTTCTTCTGCGGTAGCAGACGACTCTAAATATGAATGGATACAAACGAGACAAACAAAGCAGAGTTGTTATTTACCTATTAACTGCAAAGCGTTTCATACAGTGATGATGAGCAGCCTCCCACTCAGTCATGATACGTGTAATCTTACCTATGCACCTGGATATCTGTCTGACTGCACTCTCCACTACGTGGCCGCCGCACCGATCACAAGAAACCGCTTTAAACTCGGACCCTAATTCTCCACCCAGTTCAGCCAGCACCGTGGCCACCTGGTCAGGACTGCACAGTGGGAGCAGCCGCTGCAGGGTGATGCTTCCCGTCTGGTCCATCGACACCATCAGTTGCTTTACCTTTCACTTCTGTCAGGACATTTTCCACAAACATCTCTACAGAAGAAACAACGAGAAAAGAGTTAAGAGAAATTATACACAGGCATTGATGGCGCATCTGATATCCAACGACAAATATTAGGTCATTAGAAACATCAGAGACAAGAATTGCTGGCGGTGGCGGAGTCAACTAAAAAAAATAACTATAATGGAGCAGCTTAACCTGCTTGTTATATTTCAGGAAGTCTGGCTCGACGAATGTACATTGCTAGGATAAAGCCTGCCGGCGCCGGATGTCCCTCTTCTATCACTATCTCCGCTGTCTAACAGTGTGTTTACATGTACTAAAGTAACTAGGTCGCTCATTGAAACCAGGTTACGTGTAGGGCTGGGCGATATGGAGAAAATAAAATATCACGATATTTGGATACAAATATCTTGATATTGATACCGCAACAATATTTTAGTGTTGACTATTGGTGCTTTCACAAAACATTTACACAATGAGATTTTTGATAAATAATCATCAGTAATGTGAATATAATGACTAAGTCTTTAAAGGCAAATAATAGAACAGCTAGAACAGTAAGTTTAGAAAATTAAAACTTTACTGTAATTCAGCTTACAAAACCAGGAAAAATACACCACTTATGTCATATTACGATATTCAAAATCTAAGACAATGTCTAGTCTCATATCCCAGTATCGATATAAGATTGATATATTACTAGTTCTAATTATGTGGGTATTGGAGAATGCATTTATGCAATGTAATCATCTAGTTACTGGAAGCGAATTCTCCTGTCTTTAGAGGCACATTTTTACTCTATTACAGGTTTTCTTGTTTTTGATTATTTAGTTAAATTTTAACCTGTTCTTGGTCCTTCAACAACAGAGGCCAAGTTTCTGAAAAGTTAAAACACAAGCAGCTGTACAAAAAGTAAAATACGGTCTGAAACTGGCAGGTGGATAGAGGCTCTCTTATTAAAAATTAGGTAAAGAGATTATGAATGTGACCAAACATTTGATGCCAACGTTTGTAACCCTGGTAAGAATCACACAACATCATGCAATTCTTGCACAGCAGGGCTGGATAATGTATTGATATTTATTGCTTGATGATTTCAGAATTGATGTAAGATTTCTTTCTCATATCATGAATGAGTCCTGGTGAAATAATTCTACAAAGTCTGGTTTCTTTTGGAATATCTTGGACTGAATGTGAGTAGGGCTGCAAATAAAGATTTTCATGTTTGATTAATCTGCCAATGATTTCAATTTATCTATTCATTTTTCTTATAAAATGTCAGAAAATAGTGAAAACTGTCCATCACAAGAGCTAAAGGTGACATTTTCCAAATTCCTTGTTTTTCCCAACCAATAACCCAAAGATATTTATTTATATTGGCTGCCCTATATTATAGATCATTTTTAGTGTAATTTGCTTTTCTGCTGCATGTACCCAACTTTAAATCAACTTCCAGTCATCGCTTGATCAAATGTCCAGAAAAAGAATCTGTCTCACCTCTGTCCTCATTATCTTCAAAGCCTTCACTGAGTCTTTCCCCAACTCTGCGGAAATAGCCCACACTCAGGGCGTCCAGACGCTTCCTGCCACCGTCTCCCTGACCCCATTTTCCTTCTTCACCTCCCCTCCTCTTGTTTTCTCCTCCATCTTCACCAGGATGTTTCCTCTTCTTTCCTTCCCCTTTCTGGGGCTTCCTTTCCTCCGTTTTTGTCAACATAGCTTGGACCTTACAGCATGCAGGTTACAAGTGGAATGTCTTGGTTTTTCTTGTTAGAGAGGATGGTCAGTTTGATCTTCTGGCTCAAACAGGGAACAGATGAGGGGAAAACATGAAGTCATCGTTAGAGTTTGATGGTTAAGTCCACATTCTCCTTATTCATCAAACAGCATGGCTTTATTAACATTGGTTTGCATTGTACACTAATGTTATTAAAGTATTGGGCTTTAATGTAAATAAAAGTGTTTTAAACACTTGTAAAAAAAGTATTAACAATGTTTACCAAACGATTAGTGTGTACCTATAATAGTAGTGATACTACATTATTTTAAATTGTTATTACAGGCTAGTCTGATCTGATAATAAAAAAATGGGGCAAAACTTTATAAGATACCAATAAAAAAAATGTTACAGAGGAAACACTTTTTCTGTGATCAATGTTTAGTGGATACGTCAGACTAGTAATCGAGGTTAATGTTAGGGAGGCCAAGTTGAAAATGATATGTAAACAAGGGACTTAAGCAACAGCAATACACCGAACTTACCTTTGGCTACAAATGATTCAAACGGTGTCATAAGTCATGTTTCCGAGGTCATTTCGGTTGTCGATAAGCAGTGAAACATATGGACATATTCTTTAAAAAGGAGTTTGGCTAAAAGACGAACCCAGCTGGGAAGGCTGCCATGCTAACTCCCTGCATGAGAAATGTACGCAAGCTAGCTCGCTAATTTTTCGAAACAAGTGGACATTTTACCAAATTCTTCAAGAACATTTAAATGAGACATTTAGTTTAATTCTTACAAAATATGAATTTGAAATCATGCAAGGCAAAAAGAATGTAGCTCAACTCACGTGCCAGATGTGAAGACGGTAGACCTGTGTTTTGGACGCGTAGTGATGACGCAGTAGTGGGCGGTGCCTACAATGCTACTACCAATTTGTGGGGTCCACCATAGACATAATACAAGCATATAATACACTTTATTATGTCTATGGGGTTCTCAAATTGCTTGTCTTTTTTGGGGGGCTCATTTCAAAATTATTTTTTAATCATGCCATTTATTTATTTATGTCCCCCCCCCCATTTCTCAGAAAGAAATACTACCTTAATATTCCCGTACTATGTTTACAGTTTACATAATTATTATGCCCTTTGACAATTATAAAGTACCACTGTAATACTGTGTCAGCTTGCTAGCACCAAACTCAGTTTGACAAAGCCTGACCTGAAAATGCCTGACCGGCACAATCCTACTTCTATTAAAAAGGTTCTCTGAAAAACCAAATGCTGATTTCTACAGCGTGTTAATAATTGTAATATAATAAAGTGCACTCAGCCTTGGTTGTAACCACCAGAGGGCAGCATGGTTACTTTCCTGATGACGGTGCACACCCTAAGCCAATCCTCACTGTTGGTGGTAACGTTCAGAGCTGTGACAACAAGGCATGTAAATTCTCTACCATCAGTGACTTATAACTTTATGAAGACTTTTGACACAAAATACCTTCCCCAAGCACAAAGAGGCTTGTAGGGTGACTGCTGTAAATCCTATTCAACTTTGCCTGTAGAAAATATTCAATTTTGTAGTATACAATTTTTGTCACCAAACCAAAGCATCTTTAGAAAAAACTAAAATGATATACTAGTAAAATATCTTGCTTTGTTGCTATTTACATCATCACATTAAAATGAACTGATTAAGTCAAGATTCCAAATCTTAAGTTATGACCTTTGGACCTATGACTTGCTTTTGACTTGTAAAATAATGATCCGACTGCCCCATTTCTGACGATAATGAATAATAATTACTTCCTCTTAAAAGTGACATACCCCTGCCTACAGTCTATGTTTAATAAATGAATCAGAGGGGAGGCAATTTTAGATATTGTCATTTCTGGTCAGAATGGAAACAGGACATGTAATTCTTTCCACAGGTAAACTGCAGGAGCAGAAGAAAGTGGAATAGCTTATATGTTGAATGTACAACATGTTTTAAAACTGGCTTTTAAACACTGATGATGTGTATCCAGGCAAAATTGATTTATTAGATCTTCAAAGACTACAAAGAAGGACATTGAGATAAAGACAAGTAGATGATTTTGAGATTTCCAAGTTTTCAGCCATGTCTATTTATTGGGTCCACCAGTTTGGGGTCCAGACTGTCATATCTCAAAACCTGAGATGGATTGTCTTTGAATTTGGTACAGATGTCCCCACTGACTCCTAACCCCCCCGTCCCTAGTCCCAGTTTATTCCGTATTTATGTTTAATATGTTTGTGTACTATATAAATATTTACCAAGGCAAATTCCCTGTAGCTGTAATTTACTGTGGGAATACACCCTTTTCCGATACTTATAACTTGTAATAACTTTGATGATTCTTTAACTTTTCCTCTCACGCCATCATTGTTTTTTGACCAAATAATGACATTCACATCAGCCTAAGCTGTAGTTTGTGTTTTGTTAGTTTTTTTTGTAGTTTAGTGATGTTGACGTTAGCATTTAGCTCTAAGCCCAGCTGCGTCAGTCTCATAGGGCTGGCAGCGTTGCTGTGGACACTTGAGAATTGCTAAAATGGAGACGCAAAATAAGTAAGACACACACAATAGTTTGCACTGACATTGTATACAGAGAAAGCAACAAGCTTGTGGGATAATAATAAATGATTAAATTCTGGTCTGCTCTCGATAAATTATACAATACTTTTCATGAAAGAACATATGGCATATCCTGCCTAAACTGTTCAGAAAACACCTAGCTTTGTCTTTAATAGAGGAGTAAGTGAACCTTACATGCTCAGGATGTTTTAATAGCAGGAGCAGGAGCTTTGGTGCAGAGAGGCAGGGCAACACATACATCATTTGTTCAACAGCAGAGCTCCTATTGGCTCTGTCTGTTTGTGTACATCTCCAAAGCAACTGCAGCACATGAATCAGCCTGTACACAGCACATGAATAAGCCCGTGCAAAGCACATGAATCAGCCTGTGCGCAGCAAACTGTGAATGAACACTGCAATTCATTAAGAGTCACACTGACTTACGTAGAATCATTTCATCATACCATTGTGAAACTTTTGATGTGAGAGCATGACACTTATGAATCAGAGCAACAATGGTATATGTCTGATAAATACTCCACTCCTGCTTATTGTAGGCGTGAACAATACTCATGGAAATAATAAGTTGGCAGAAATTCTTCAGCACACGCAAAAATTGTCTTTTTTCTTTTTTGGTCACAGGAATGGCTACCTGCCATAATGCTTTTGTGAAACAGGGTGAGAGGTTATATTAGTAATAACAGTTGCAAATGCTTTTCCCTCTGATATATCAATAGTTGAGATGTTGGGAACTGTGATTATTTGTTATTTATTTATTTTTTTTTGCCAAGAGTTATATACGAAGATTGAAACCACTTTCATGTCTGTGCATAAAATGTGAAGCTACAACCAGGAGACCATAAGCTTAGCTCAACTTTAAGACTGGAAAGGGAGAAGACAGCTACCATGGCTTTGCCCACCGGTAAAAAATTTTTATACCTGCACCTTTTTCTAATTAACATATATCTTGTTTCTTCAATTCATATAAAAAAGAAGTGTAAAAACATCACAGAAGTTAAGGTGAGAGGTTATGTAGTGGACAATTTTTTGTGTCTATTTCTAGCTGTCCCCTTTGCTTGCAGTTTTCATGCTAAGCTAGGCTATTTCCATTTTTAGCTATAGGGCAAAGCTGGATTGTCCATTAAATGTGAAGCTACATCCCAGGAGACCGTTAGCTCACTTTAAAGAATGAAAACAAGATGCAACACGTTTATTAGTTCGCTTTAGAACTGTTGAGAGGCAGATGTGTTTATTTCCAATCAGAGCCAAGCTAGCTGTTTTACTCTTCCGCCAATCTTTATGCTAAGCTAAGCTAATCGGCAGCTGGCTGTTGCTTTATATTAACTATAGTCAAAATAAATGTATAGTTTCTTCAAAAATGTCAAACTATTCCCTTAACACAGACCTTCAGTGTGTGCTGTTTTCATTCACTGTATTGTCTGGCTAATTTGTATGTAAAACAGATCATTTAGTAGTGTATATTGTGGGTCTGTGTATCTTTTTAGTGTATCTTAAGTTGAGAAAATGTCAGAGGAACTTGGTTAATATTTTACATAGACATGTCAATACAGCGCATACCAAAAATATTCTCACTGACACTCTTTGACACAGGGCCAATGCTACTGTAATGTAGGTGCTCATATTTTATCTGCTTATAATGAACCACAGCAATTGATTCCTTTATTGTGTTTTTTCACTTCTTGTTAGTAAAGTGTATATAACACAAAGGGAACATTTCTCCCCAGTCCATAAAATGTCTCCCACAGTCAGGAAGTTTCCTTTGGCCCGCTGTAGTTGTTTGGTTTCCCACGTACAATGTGAGAGCCAGGGCCCCATCTGTTATGCTCAGATACTCAGCAAACCCAAATCATCTTTGTTTCCTCTCACGGCCACTGTTCTGCAGAAGCCACAAATGTTGTTAGTGTCATTTATCACATTGGTGTCAAGCCAGCAAGATGAATAAAACTGGTAAATGGTCTGCATTTTTCAAAATACAAATAATCATGGCACAAATGTATGCTTCTAACCTACAAATCTTCTAAACAAATATATATCTGTTTGTACTGCAAGAGAAAAACTGCATAGTTTTGGCCCCAAACTGCACAGGATTAGTAGACTGCTTAAACCCCGCCCACTTTGCAGACAATTTGATTTTTCCCTGCAACTCGGTCTGGAAACCTGCACTTTTAATAATCCTGCTTCAGTTCACAATTTTGCAGGTACCAATCACAAACTGTCTTATCTACCTGCTATTGGCGGGCTTAACACAATGACGATTGAGAAGCTTCTTGTTTACATTCAACATAGCCAAAATGCACAGCAACCCGTTGATGCCGCTGTCACTTCTACATCACCCGGATCGTTAGTCTGATTGGTTGAAGGACTATCCAATTACTATGCCTGTTGGTCACGCCTCTTGTGCAGAGAAAAAATAGAGCAGACTCCTCAGACCAATGCTCAATCTCAAATCTATTGAGTTTGGCTTGGTCTAGTGAGAGCCAACTACAGGATTAGCATGAAGTGGGAATGTCTGTAAAGGGGACCCCTTTAAAAATGGCCATGCCAGTTTTTCCTAAATTTGTTGCCTAAATTTGGAGATTTATTTAGCCCCCTTCCCGACAAGCTAGCATGACAAGGGTACAACTAAATTCCATAACACTATATGTTTGATTCAATACCAATATATTCCCTCTAGCTTTAAAATGGAGCCCGCTATAATTTCGAGAAAACATTCAGGGCTAGAGCCTCAGAAGCCACAACCCCCCCCCCGTTCCTGCATTTACTGTAACGCTGACAGAGGAAGGCAGGTTTAGATGCGTATCTTCAGTTTTCCCTAGTAATCAACATTACGTATCAGATATGACTTCATTATTATGATTTCCTGCCAAACCACAAATTACTGGTATACCTTTAGTCATCCACACTGGCTGTTCTCATTGGTTGCTGGCACTTTGGAAGAATGGAATCTATAAGCCATATTACCTTGAATAAAACATTGATCACATTGTGCTTTTGTTGAGTAGATGCTTAGGAACTGAAAGCAACAATATGCAATCACAAATGCATGGTGGCCATCTTCTTAAGGTTTGGTTCTGTTTCTAGTGAGTTTAAGGTAGCCTTTTTGGGCTTGTGATCAGATGGTTTAAATTTAGGATGGGACTTTATGGATAAAAGGTCACAGTGGGTGTTTCCTCTGAGGTTTCTCTGTACTGACCAACAGAGGAGAATTGAAAGTGTACAGGGGAAGTTTAATGTCCTGTAATGCTTTAGTGACTCTTACAAAAATGACACAAGACGTTAACCTTGAATAATCCACATATCACTCAAAATGTGGTTTTGTTTTATTTTGGTGGTTATTACTATGCCTTATCTTAACTTTTTGTATAGGCTAATTCTGCAATGATAGTAAGCTGCAATGTACCCAAATCTATAGGTCGAAATTTACAGATACACATTATTGAGTGATCATGCATAAGGACTTACCATACATGCATACACCATTAAAAAGCCTACCTATCTCTTTCTGACCTCCTTTGACTGCAGCTACCGCTCCCTTCCCTGTATTGGAAAAGTGATGATATGAGATTGCGTAACGGTTTGGCTCCAGACTACATCTGTGTGTGTGTGTGTGTGTGTGTGTGTGTGTGTGTGTGTGTGCGCGCACACAGCGCGCCCAAATCGCGTTTGATGCAACAGGACCTCCTGGTGGGTGTGGGAAACTTTGGTCCATACAGGGTGGGGCTGGGTCGGCTGTATTGGTAGGAGAAGGGGTGTGTGTCAGCTTAAAGATACCAGTGCAGTACATTCCGGGACAGGCATGGAAGTATTCTGATTCAAGAACGGAGCGAGTGAAGGAAAAAAAAAAACTTTGCAAAAGTTTGACCCTGTGAGATTACTACTCGAGACGATCGCAGAGGATTCATCGCTGATCCAGAGACGAATCCACACGGATAAAGTAAGATTTTCAGTCACTCCTAGGGGCCTACTCCAAGTATTTTCTAATAATAAGCGAGATGGTACGTGAAGAGTAATCGCGCATGACCTAACGGTTTTTTCTTTAGACGAGAAAGTCTGTACGATAGAGGTTTATAGGATGATCCTCCAAAGAGAGGCTCACATCCCATACAGACAGAAAGAGACATTTAAGCACATTTTTACCATATCAAAAATATATAGCATTGTAAAAGTTGGTCTTACTCCATTTATAAAGTATTTTCTTGCCTTTGTTGAACTTCAACACCCTTCATTTTTCTCATGGTCTTGCTGTTCATGGGTGAAGTTTGCACTGATGTGTGTGTATATATATATATATATATATATATATATATATATATATATATATATATATATATATATATATATATTAGTATGTAGCCATGGCAGCAAACAAATGATAGATTCTACCAGACTTAAACAAAAATGGCATGTGTCTAACAGTTTTGTGACGAGGGACGTAACAAACCCCTGGTAAATATTGGAGATTTATTTGAAAGATGGAGACAGCTTAGAGCCCAAAAGTAGCCTATGCAAAGTTGACTAATTTCTTCCTGAACAGGTAAGCATTAGTTTGAGGCTAATTTATCACGGCTACAAGGGACGGGCATTTTGTGTAATTTCAACATTTGTGTAGGCTACTCACATTGAATTATATATCTAGAGTACCCGAGTTGGTTACTCGCTTAAACAGTTGAGACAGTCAGTAGTGATCCCGACTGGTCCTGGCTAACAATGCCATGCTAACCCTGCAAACGTTACCAGAGGACCAGGCAAACAAGTCACAACTGTTTTATAATGCGTAGCCCGTTCAGCAGCCCGTAGCTGACAACGATAAGTGGCATGAAAATTTCACTTCATGAGTTTTTTTTAAACATTAATAGGAGTTCCCCCATCCTGCCTATGGTCCCCCAGTGGCAAGAAATGGCGATAGGTATAAACCGAGCCCTGGGTAACCTGCTCTGCCTTTAAAAAAAAGAAAAAAAGAAAGCTCAGATAGGCCGATCTGAAATCTGGCCTCTTATGATGTCATAAGGAGCAAGATTACCTCCCATTTCTCTGCTTTGCATGCCCAGAGAATTTGGCCCACCCGTGAGAGAGAGACATCATGGGTTTGAAACAATCAAAGTGACAATTGGTCAAGGCCACTCATTTTTAACGGTTTCTACCGTAATTCTAAGCCAAGGAAGTGTGTCTGTCCGGCGGGTGGCGAGGACGGCGATCTTGTTGTGTTTTAGCTGTTCCTACCGTAATTCTAAGACCAAAACGTTTGTCTGTCAGTAGGGTACAGTGAACTGCAGTAACTATTTTAAACACTATCTGTCAGTGTTACATATTGCACCTTTAAAAAAGAAGAAGCCTTGTTCATAGAGGTAATTCATTCATTTCAATGCCCTCAGCCTTGTTGGTTGGTGACCAATCAGCTGGAGCTGGTTCCCTTTTCGTCTCTGAGGCCTTGAAGGATGTGCACTGCATGTGATGGCATTCCAGGCTTTTACTCTGCTGTGACGTTTTTCATTTATTTAAAGAGCTCATATTATGCTCATTTTCAAGTTCATAATTGTATTTAGAGGTTGTATCAAAATAGGTTTACATAGTTTAAAAACCACCATATTTTTTGTTGTACTGCACATTGCTGCAGCTCCTCTTTTCACCCTGTGTGTTGAGCTCTCTGTTTTAGCTACAGAGCGAGGCATCTCACTTCTGTTCAGTCTTTGTTGGGAGTCACACATGCGCAGTAGCTAGGTAAGGACTACTACCCGGTCAGAAGTATGAGGGCGGGCCACGCTAGCAGCTAGGCGAGCATTATAACGTGTGTTAGGGAAGTAAAGGCTGGACTACAATAGAGCTGGTTGAAGCAGTTCATGAACAGTGTTTTCTGTCTGATGTGGTAAATCCCTTTGGGGTGGACTTTGGGCTTTTTCACTTTTTTATCTATAATGTGCACAAAAAAGATATATAACACAAAAAAAGGAAAGGGGAAAAGCCAAAAAGCATAATATGAGCACTTTAATCAATAATTAATTGTACATCATGGGACCAATATCACCAGACAAACACGCCTGGCCATTTAAATCTGGTGTTGTTTGGAAACAGTGACTTGAAGTTGAAGTGCTTATCTCAGAGGCCAGTGGGCATACCAGAGGTGCTAGCATGCCAACACAAACCGACTGAAGAGAAGTGCAGAGGGAGAGGGCACAGAATAATGGAAAAAAGTGATACAAGTAGTAGGGAAAGGCAGAGGGGGACTGTTGTTTTCAAGCTTGGCTGTATTATTAATCCATTTAGGAGTTTGTGCATTAAAGTGTGAGGGAAGAGCAAGGCTACCAAAAATTAGGAATGGCTTTTCATGCTTCAGGGGGTTGAGTGGATGACCCTAATTGGGCAATTTTAGGCCACCTAAGGTGCAGTAGTGAGATAAATGTCCTTAATTAAAGCCTGGGAAGACACAAAGAACTAAATACAGCCAGAAAAGCTTTTGATCAGTTGTTACATTTGAAAATAATTCATATTTGCAGTATTATTCGGCCAATTGTAATTATAACTTGCATTTTATCATCACAAATTTTAAGTCACCTGTTGTACGGCATGGGAGCTCCATTTTACATGATTACTTAAATTAATTGCTCACCAAACCAAAATGTGCTGAACCTGTTATGATTTTCCTTTTGTTTTAATTTACTGGTTCCTTTTTTTAGATAGAAGGAAGGCAGCACGGAAGGGGTCAGTGACCGTGACTTTAGATTTGGGTGGAGATCATGTTGAAATACATACAGCTGACTCAATCCATTGTGTGAACGTTCATAGTCACAATGATTATGAATGTGTTTGCCAAATATTTAGAGGATTTGGAAACCGTTGGAGGGAGGAGTAAGTCATCTGACCAGCAGATGAACTCAGAAAGTCAAGGAGTTCAAAAGTGAGCATAGATCACATGCACATGTACAAAGATACACACACACACACACACACACACACACACACACAAATACACACGCAGGCATGCATACTGTATTCTATACTTACACATGGATTTTGAGGGTCTTATCCTCTGAGGTCCCCCTCCCTACCACCTCTTCCTCAGCTGTTTGCCCATTGAACTGCACCACATAACTTTGCTATCACTGCCTTTTTCCCAAAACCAGTGTGCTTAGCCTTTGCGTTTGATATGCCCGTTCCACGCAAATATTTAGCCATCAAATCAATAGAAAAGTAACAGCACTTGAACAAAGACTCATTGCTCCTTATCTATATGCAATAGGTACTGTAACATTCCTCAGATGGCACCGGATGTCACGCAAGTATCACCTGTCCAGCCCCAGGTATATTACTAGGTATTATATCAGGTCGCTTACCATTCCAAATATCACTATTCTCATTATAAGCTTGCTCTAGGCGTTGTACTAGCATGGAAAGTGTGAGTAGCAACAGTAACTAAGGGGGGCAGGGCATAGCAAAGGACATTTGTATAAATGAGAATAATCACCCTATAAACCGAACATCTAATACAGCATGTGTTTACTTAAACAATGCATTTCTCCTGACTATGTGCATTACTGCAGCTTGTTACAGTTTCTGGGTGTTTTACAAGAGCTAACAAAACTCCAATGGTGCTGATAAAGATTTATTTTTGCGTGCAACGCCACAGCCCTGTGTAGCTTTTTTGTTAAAATGGGAGAAGTTGCAGATGGTAAGGAAAAAGCAGTGAAGAAAGCAATGATGATCTCCCTCCCTCTTCCTTCATTGTAGCAAACACTTTTTGCTTTCACTCTCCTAATGTTGTCATTTGGTGTAACCCACGTGAACCCAATTTTAAAATCTGCGGATGGGCAGGAAGGCCGGCTTATCTTTAATGTGACAAATGATCTAATTCTGCTGTGATTGTTAGTGCACTGTATGAGGGTGGGAATGTGACAGTGTGATAAATGTTATTCACGAATGATTTACAGTACTGGACACATCTGCAGTGTATGTGCACACACAGAGACATACACACAAACTACATTGTTACGCAACAGCTGGGTTGAGGCAGATGGAATCCAGCTGCTTGTAGGAGGTATGTTAGATTGCTCAGGGAGTGTAGCCAACAAGGACGAAAGGCTATCCCAGAATGCTTTGAGAAAGCCTGACGGCCGAGGAGAGTGCAGATCTGTAATGGTGGAAGAAGCACATTGCCAATGACCTCTCTGTCTAGTGTACTCACACTATTGTTGAACTGTCGGGCCTCTCATTTCTGCTAGTTGTTGCAGATAGGTTTGGTTTTACTTGTCCCTCTCTGACATTTCTGCTATTTGCGGCACTCACATCATTAAAAACAACCATTTACATTAACGGCAGCATCTTTTTCAAGAAACAATGTACCCATGGCTCCGGATAAACCACAACACAGTCAGCAGTTTTCTTATGATGACTGTTTATTTTGAAGAGACTAGTTCCAATAAAATCTGTTTACAGCAAGGTCTTGGCATCAGACAAATAGTTCAAAACCTGGTCAAATGAAACTCAAACTATTTGCATTGATAGACAGCTAAAGCAGTGGTTCACAACCTTGGGGTCGAGACCCCCAAGTGGGACAAAAGCAAATCTGATTGGTAACAAGATGATTAAAGAGATGATAAGAAAAACAAATCACCTAATCAGTAATTTGTTCTTTTTCCTTAACACACTAAACTCCATTAAAAGCAGGAGGACTCTGTAATGTTATCTGTGCACCAAACAAAGTAATGACTTAATCTGATTTGTATCTGCTATTCCTGAAATCGGTGTCAGAAAGTAAGGGGGACAATAGGCAAAAAAGCCCTAAGAAATTTGATAAATGGAATGGCTATAAAATAACGTGATCGGGGGGTAAAAATCGCACCCAAGAAGAGAAGAAAAATTATATTTACCAAAATAATATTTACCAGTTTAGGTCAACATCTTAATACTACATTAAGGCATTTTTCTAAAATGTCTCCTAGAATGCCAGGTGAGCGGTTGACAGTAAGAGGCACATCGGAGGTGGGGCGTTTCTCTGGAGCAGCCCCGCCCACCAGGGTGGAGCTGACCATTCACAATGAGGGGGAGAAGAAGCAGGAGGAGGGAGGCTGCCGTCGTTGGTTCAGGAAGATGTGTCCGTGCTGCTGTAAGCGCCAGAACAGCACCTCATATGATGTTACAGACAAGGTGGAATATGTCAAACCCCCCGCTCCTGCAAAGCCAAAACCTGAGAATGGAGAAACAAAGGAAATGGAAGGTAATTTCACTGACTTTTGGTGTAAATTTTGGTATTACATTGCAACGACTAGCTTCAGTTAAACTTGACAATTTTTGCATGTTGCTCATATCACAATGATTCCTACATATCCATAGCAGCAGTGACACAGACACGTACTAAAATTACATTTCATATTTAACATTCCTCTCTCAGAAATGAAGTTGTCAGTGTGTTCCGTGGACCTGCTGAGCTCCAAGATGGGTCAGAACAGACAGGAGCACCACACCGACTTGTATCACGGGGACGAGCTGATCATCCGCAGAGGACAGACCTTCCAGATAGAGCTGGAGCTCAACAGGCCCTTCAATGCTGACAATGACAAGCTGCATCTGGACTTAAGAACAGGTAGGGAATGGATTGACAGTGTCTGTGTGTGTGTGTCATCAAACCTTTCAACAGAATCTATGATTTATATGATAAAGAAATATCATCAGTATTATCATTGAACTGGAACACAACATAAGTTTGACCCTCCCAGCCTGGTAAATTCCTACTTCTTTAAACTAAAAGCCCATGTACGTAACACAGACTCTCTGTTAGAAGTTTGAAGGCCCAATCCAAGATATTAAGATAAGAGGTGGTGTTGATGAAGGGGTACTTAAATTCATCTGGCAGGGTTCTGGTTGTACGTCATACAATAAAGGCATTGGGAAGCACTGCTCTAGAGCCACAGAAGACATTATACAACACAGCTTTTGCTGAAGCCCACACTAGTCAATTGTCGAAGTTATACAATCCAATATTCCAAAATGTATTTTTTCCACAAAAAACGATTTGCCGTTGTTATGTCCTTAGTAATACAGTAAACAGGCTGTAACCTGACACCACAGTGGAGCCAGGAAAGCTGCACTTCAAGTGTTCCAGAGATATTGCTAATGCGCATAGGTAACTAAGCAACAGTGGGCTCTTGAACTTTTGACCTGCAGCAGCCACCGCTCTGCAAATTGTTTTGTTTTTTGTGTGGAAAAAATACATTTTGGAATATTGGATTGTATGAGATCAACAATTGACTAGTGTGGACTTCACCGGAAAACAGGAAATAAACTGAGGCATGGATTAACACAACTTTTATGCCTTTCTGTCACATCTACTTCAATCAGATTCGCTGTGTTCCCTCAGAAGGAATCACTTCACATGGCTAGGCACTGGTAATGACATTTTGAACATGTTAAGAGGCTAAAAACATGTTTAAAACTTGCCCTGTTTAAGCCTGTTGGGTGCTAATGCTAGCAGGAGGATAACAGGGTGTATGCAGCACTGATTGTTGTTCTTGCTACTGACAGCGCTCCAAACAACAAAGCTACATGTTGAAACCAACCGGAATTCTCCTTTAGTTTGTAAAAATGGTGCAATGCCCCTTTAACTAGTACTTTCTACAAGCCTATGTGAAACTTAACAACTTAATTGAGGCAGAGCATGGGAAATGTCGTCAAAATGCACATTTATATCGCTCAGCAGTTTAATCATAACTACACCACATGTTTTAAATTCTACCCAATACCCCACAGTGTTTACAGCTCCCAGGATGCAGGACACGGGACACCTCGCTCTGGTATTTACAGGCCTCATTCTACAACTAACCATCGCACACTTGGGAATACATGGCCATTACATCACTGTAGAGAGGTGATTTGCTGCCACGTAGTTACATGGGAAGAGTGGAGGAGAAACCAAATTGACATACATAAATATAGCCACACACATTCGACAGACTCCCATTATCTTCGCTGGGAGAAGGTTCTAAGTGCAGCACTAAAAGCAGTGCCTTGTATCATTATAGCTTTCTAAGCCACCTAGTTGGTCAACGTGGATGCTGAATAAAGATTACCCGTTAATTTTCAATAAAGGTGAGGCCGATCCAGCAGAAAAGAGATTTGTTTTTCATTGATATCCTTCCTCCAGGCTGCGGTTGGATGGAGAACAATGGTTTCTAAATGAACTCTATTATCGCTTCAGCAAATGCAGCTAAAGCCCAGCAGGGTGTCACAAAGTAAATAGCTTAAAGGAAAGCATCCAAAAAGTCGTTAATGATAGGATGAATTTGTTAGCCTTTAGCAAAATCATCAAGCCAAGTAAAAGGGAACATCCAAGCGAACACATTTTCTTGGCTTTCTGCAGAGATGTGTGCATATGGGCAGTGTGGGAGCTTCTTATCCAAACAAGCTATGCACAGCGGGGCGAAGGGCTGTTACATTTGTTGTTAACAGTTTGTTTTGTTTGTGTTATCCACTGTGGGAACAGCCTAACAATTACTGTGACATGAATAATCAAGTCTACTCTGATGTTGCAGTGAAGTCCTTCCAATGCCTTTTCTGTTATCTGAATTTATTTTTAATCAAAATGATCAAGGCTAACTGAAAATCAAAGGAATTAAAAGCACTTTGTCAAACTACACAACTTGATTTTAACTTGCACATATAAAGCAAAATGTTATTCAAAATACGTTGAATGCACAAACTCAACATGTACAAATGTATGTGCATAAAAACACATATACATACACTTTCTTTAGACCATATTGTAGCAGACAAACTGTTACACTATTGGGTGTTTTTCATCTTGGTCATCCCCCCTGAAAGGCTATTCAAATATATTCCTGTATATTCCTGTATTACAGAGGTGTTTTCTTTATTTGTAGATAGATATAACTCATTAATAAGTGAGCTTTAGAGGTGCCAGTAGGCAATTTATTTAAAAAAGAAGAGCTAGCTAAAAAAAGCTAGAATTTCCCCCTTGGTTTATAGTGTTTGTGCTCAGTTAAGCAACAGTGTCATGGCTAAAATGTCATATTTAACAAACAGATATGAGAGTGGTATCAACCTTCTTATCCAATTATCCATAAGAAAATAAAAAGGCAAATATCTAAAAATGTCAAATTATTCCATTCAATGGGTAGACATTTGCACATAAATTCAAAGACCGTATGTACAGTACCACATGAAAGCATTAGCATAAAACGCATTGTAAAACATCAGGCTTTTGCTCCTTGGGATTGTTTCCTTTATTTATTCTTTAATGTAGCTTTCTGCTACAACATGACTCAAATATAACCTGTGTGATGTAGGTCCCCTGCCCATGGTGTCCAAAGGCACCCATGTCATCGTCCCACTGGTGGATCACCTGGAGGATGACCGCTGGGAGGCCAAGATTGTAGAGAAGAACAGCAACAAGATCAAGCTGTCCGTCAACTCGCCAGCCAGTGCTGTGATTGGCCTGTATGGGGTCACGGTGACAACTAGCTCTTCAAAGGATGAGGCGCCAACTACTTACAACTCCAGCAAGAGCATTGTCATGCTCTTCAACCCTTGGTGTGAAGGTAAGATTGGCAGTGGGTGTGGATGGGGGCAGAGGGTTTACAAAGACGAGGGCTAGGAGTGTGAAAGAGAGGAAGGAAAGAAGACGAGTCATAGGTGAGAAGAGAGAAATGTAAGCAGAAAAGACAGTGTTACATAACATTTCTGGAATGACTTATTTGCTTACTTCTAAGTAAAAACTTTAGTAAAAGTAAAAAAAAAATTTCTTGCAGTAGAACTGTCTGATACGGCCCAATTACTGGGAAAAGTGTTCCCAGTACTTAGCTGTTACAAATTGCATCAGCATTCTGATAGCAAGCACTGGCACAAAGTAGATATTTAATATGTGAGAGGAGACCTGATATAATGTAACACAAGGGGGAGAAAGGCCAACTTAATCCACAAGCATGCTCCTGTCCATCAAAAAGCTGCAGCGTAACCCTGTATGTAACTATGAGAGTTATATAATTTCACTGGCTAAGATTCAAGACACACTTAGTTATACCATTTAACCACCAGGAGAAGGCAGAGTAACATGATTCTTTTCACATTTTATCTGTCTCATGTACTACAGTCAGGATATAGTGACATTTCCCGCAAATATGACAAAAAATTATTTTTATAAAAGTTACTGCAGCTTTAATATGGCTAACATATTAGCAAATATAAGCAACATTAGCATTTGCGGAAGTGTTTCTGGCAACCTGTCGAATGTCATATTCACTTTCCTTTGAGCACTGGGGCCTGTTTCACAAAAATAGACTTTGGCTTAGATAGAACTAATAGTCAGACTTCAGATAGATGTCTAAATTCATCCCCTCTAGTTCTACTATAAGTAGGTTGAATTTGCCAGGTTTATTTTGCCATGTTTGTGTGTAAAAAAAAAAAAAAAAAAAGGCATTCTTATTCTTCAGTTAATAAAGCCTTGGGAAGTGAGGTGCACTGTTTATTCTGCTGGGTTCATATTCCTGAGCACTGCAAATTATCCGCACAGGATATTTGACAAAACAAAATGTATTTGCAACACAGCAAAATAAAAAAAAACTGTGGCCTGGATTTGATAAAAACACACAGTTTTTTATTACGGCGTGGCTGCTTTTGGCAGCAAGCCCAATCTAGTCTACCCTCTTTCAATCTTTTCTTCCCGAGACCAATCTTTCCCTCACGCTCATAAAATTCAAAATCCTACAATTACTGTATGAAAACGCCATGGGGCGAGCTCACAGTAATCCTGCAGCTGGTGACAACCTGTCCTCTCCCTCACTTTTACTGCAGTCATGTGTATTTTCTGCCTTTATATGCTTCTCCCATCCAGTTGCACTTCCAACTTCTTATCTGTTGACCCGATCCTCTGTTTTTTGGCCTCCTGCTCCTTCATATCCGGGTGTGTGTGTGTGTGTGTGTGTGTGTGTCTGTTAATTATCACAGCTGCCAGATGCTGTCAGCCTCAGAATTTCTCCTGTAAAATCTCAAGACACTCTGTTACGCTCCACTCACCCTCACTCCCTCCACCCTTTCTCTCCCAAGCATATCTTCCCTTCTTTCTCTCATTCGTCCCTCATGACTTTGTGAAACCTCTTCCTCCCAGTAGATTTTTCTCATGTACATCTTGAATACTCTGATAATTTTACTGCTCTCTCTCACTTTCTTTCTTTCTTTCTTTCTTTCTTTCTTTTTTATCACATTCCTGTACCCCACCCACTGGTAATCACAGTTGCAACTGCAAGAGATAAAAGCTATGGAAAAACAAAGACCCCTATTTGTGATGTTGATGTTAGGGGTACACACCCAAGTCTGCAGGGTTGATGTCACTCAGAACAGACTCCCATAAATGAACGTGGGCCTCACTGCAAGGTCAATGGCGTCATTGTGCTTCCTTACTACTTCCTGGCTTCCTTTGGGGATATTTTCACAGAATTTATGAAAAAAAAGCACATTCTTAAGGGGTTTAGTCACTGAAGAGGTGATTAAAGCATGGATTTGTAATGTTCACAAACAAGAAGCATGCCAAATTCTTGATTAGAATCTATATCATTAAAACAAATCATCCATTTCTACAAAGAAAGTGTTTTCTTGTATTTTTCCTGTCAAGGCTAGTTTAATAGGATCAACTGTAGTTATATGTAAAAGTAATACATTTAAATGTATACTACACAGAATGTAAAACTGTACCCTCAATGTTACAGTATGTTGTCAGTATTGTATAACGGCTGATTACTGTGATATAATGTTGTCATGTCTTTTCAGAGGATGTGGTGTTCCTGGATGACGAGGAGGAGAGGAAGGAGTACGTTCTGAATGACATCGGAAGGATTTATTATGGCACAGAGAAGCAAATAGGTGCCCGCACATGGAACTTTGGGCAGGTACGGACTGGAAAGTGCTGAACGCTTATGGGTTGTTATAGTGTTATTTTTTGTTTTTATCTTAAAAAATACTAAGTCATTTTCTACAACAGCTGGGCACGGTTGTTTGTAACGTTCACAAAACAGAGAGGATGCCAAATTCTTGATTAGAATCTAAATTATTAAAACAAATTAAATGTTTCTCAAACAGGAGTAAACAGTGTCTGTTTGTTGGGCACTATTTTCAGATGCAGAATAATACACATTTTGTATATGGTTATGAATAAAAGTTGGAAAATGTCAATTGACTTCCATCCAGTATGATCCACAGGCAAAGGTTGGCAGTTCTGAAACCACCATGGATTGATTTTCTATGACACAGGGGAATACAATATACAGTACATCAGACAATACTTTTCAGCAGGATCAATTCATTGTTGGCTTCTCCTGGGATTTGTTAACAATAAGAAAAGCATACTATCAACCCAGTATCCTGTAATTCTTATGAATCTTATTGTCCTACCTTACTGAAAACAAACAAGACAGTGGCCAACTAGACGACCCAAAACCTCTATTTTACTTTAGTAATATTGTTAAATCTAGGCGTCTCAAAATATAGACATCATTTGCAAACATCACGTTCCTGCTGTATTGGCACCAGGCCATTCTCATGTCAAGTTTTTCTTTGCAAATTAAAAGTTGCACAGGGCAGCTTTCCGTTTTTGGTTTCAGTAGCCTTATCAGTCTTCCACCAGATGCCATTGTCAATTTTATCTCCATCTGTCGTGAAAAGAACGAAATACTGTGAAGCATAGAGGCTGGTAGGAGCTGCAAATCTTATCAATGATGATCTAGTTTGTTCACGTTATATATACTAATTGTTTATTAATGTTGTAATATCAAGACTTGTTTTTGAATTAAAAAAAAGATTAAACCAATACTATGAATACAAACATGTATTATTATTGATAATAATAATAATAATAATAATAATAATTGTTATTACTATAATAATTAAAATAATTACTTTATTTATATGGTGACTTTCATGAAACCCAATGACACTTTACAGAATTACTATGGCTAAGCTAAGGGAGGTTGTAGGCTGTGGTAGACAGGTGGTGTTTCAGGAGTTTTTTTGTTTGTTTTTTTAATTTCCAGGGATGTAGCATTTTGGATATCTGCAATGAGGGGGTGGGGGGGGGGGGGTTCCAGAGGGATGGGGCTGCAACACTAAAGGCTCTGTCTCCAAAGGTACAGACTCTGGTTTGGGGAATGGAGAGCAGGCCAGTGTCTGAGGGCCGCAGGTTTTAGGGTGGGGTGTATGGATGGAGGAGGACGGAGAGGTACTGTGTGTTTGAATGAACTTCTATTCTTTGCTGAGGATCTGCATTTTTTTCTGGCTGTAGTTTCATGAGGGAATCCTGGAAGCATGTCTGTTTATCCTGGAAAAGAGTGACATGCCGCCATCTGGTCGAGGGGATCCTGTCAATGTGGTTAGAGTCATATCTGCCATGGTAAGGTTAGATTTATATTAACATCCTACTATCTCTGGATATTAGAAATACTTAGGGCATGAGTTCAAGTCCCCCAATGCTTTGATTTATTCAGTTAACGTTTCAATGTATTTCTGTAAATGTTATTTACCAACATGATATGCTGTTTTAAAGCCACACTGCCAGGAATACAATTGTGGTGGTTAAATATACTGTATAGGACAGACACATTTAAATATGTGAACATTTAAATATATTAATTATATACGTTCTGCCAAAAGCCTATAAAATACCCTCCATGTGTTTAAAAATAAGTTGTAGCTAACCTCAGGTTACTAATAAAACATATTCCAGGAACAATGCAGAGCACGTGACCCCATAGTCTTCATTAGTAGCTATGGCTTTAATCACGTTCTCCTTGGAAAATTATCATTTTAATCAGTGAATAACAGCAGTCATTTGTAATTGACTGTGTCACCATCCTCCCTTCAGATAAATGCTCAAGATGACTTTGGGGTTCTGGTGGGGAACTGGTCTGGGGATTACTCCGATGGAGTCTCTCCGTCAGCATGGAGCAGCAGCGTGGAGATCCTGAGGAAGTACTTGTCCTCCAACGGAACGCCTGTGTCATATGGACAGTGTTGGGTGTTCTCTGGGATCACCACAACAGGTAAGCAACAATAAAACCAATAAAACAGACGGTGTGTGTGTGAGAGGAATATGTGTGTTTATGTGGAGACAGGTTGGAAATCTATACTTTATGGTAGAGGCGTGCAAAGAGACTGCTCTGAATTTATGTCACGTGTTGTGTGTGTGTTTGCACGCGTGCTTTGTGTGTGTATGTGTATGTGCATGTGTGATTACCACAAAGTTCCCAGTGTTCATGTGAATTAGATTAACAGTCAAAAGATCATGGTCAGGGCTTCCTGTCCCTGTCCCTTTTTATTAGCCTTTATAGCAAGCCATAGCTCACACTCTAAATACCTCGCATTAGCATTCCTGTCATACCTCCTACTTTTTTTACCGATAGAGCTACATGTGTTGCTTTCATTCAGAGGGAATAATAAAGTTCCATGCAACCATGCAAATGCCATCATACTGTAGCAGAAATGTAAGAAGTCATTATGCTCAAGTCTAAGCATCTGGGAACATAATTCATTCATCAAATGACCTCGTAAATTGAGTTTTAATGAACGTCTCTGTCTGTCTTTGTTGCCAGTGCTGCGGTGTCTTGGCATACCCGCCCGCAGTGTGACCAACTTCCAGTCAGCTCATGATACTGATGTATCCCTCACCACAGATGTGTATTTTGATGAGAACATGAAGCTGATTGACTACCTCAATAGTGACTCTGTATGGTAAGATATGTAACTTTACATGGCCAGCACACCATGCAAGGAAAATTGCCTGCTGCTAAATCCATACCTTAGGAATGTGCCATATATTTAGATCTGCTCCGAAAGCAGTCTCCTCTAACTTGACACCTCAGAGACATCATGCCGGTTGAATTATTTGCAACTCCTCTCAGACTGCGGAGGTTAATTTGGTATCTATCTACTCTGTGGTAGTATTGTGTCCCTAAAATGTCCTTAGAATGATGGGTGCCATAGATTTTGATTGTTAATCAACTAATATAGGCTCAGCTAACCCAGAATAGAAAGTCATTAAATATAGGTCCACCTTCTCATTAATGCATCACTGATTATATTCCAGTAATATAATAAACATTGTTCTGAAATGGGCCTGCATAATGAGGACTTTTACTTTTAAGTATATTTTGGTGCTAATACTTTGATCATCCCTAGCATAGGTACACCAGGTAGGTTAGCCAGCTTCATTTGCATCAATAATTTATGTAACATTTAGGATCCACAAGTGCTAATTCCTAATTATCTTTCCACAACATTGTATGGATACTTGCTCCACAAACGTTGGATGCAACTTTTGTCTGACCTGCATGCATTTTCATAAAGCAGTAGTAACACAAATCTGAAACTAAGATGCCTCTAAAAGGTTTGAATGAAGAATATGCCATGTAATCTTTATGGAATAGTTCAACATTTTTGGGAAATATTCATAATTGTTTACTTCCTGAGATGTAGATGAGAAGATTGATACCACTCTCTAACACTCCCTAATTAACACTATATATCTCGTACAAAAGCTGAAGTGTAGAAACGTGGATATAGCCAAGTTAGCTGTTTCCCCCCCTATTTCCATCTGCCTTTTTGTTAAGCTAAACTATCTAAATCTTGGCAAAAAAATGTCTAATATTACTTGAAATAGGCCCTTAATATACCATAATCCCATGTAGGAACTTCCACGTGTGGAATGACTGCTGGTTGGCGAGACCAGACCTGCCCCCTGGTCATGGAGGCTGGCAGGCTGTTGACTCTACTCCCCAGGAAACGAGCCAGGGCACCTTCCGCTGCGGCCCGGCCTCTGTCAACGCCATCCGCTCTGGCCAGGTCTACCTCAAACACGACACGCCATTTGTCTTTGCAGAGGTAAGTGCCAGAAATTGGCAGGTGCACATTGTTCTTTAGTTCTCTTGAGGTTCATTTTGATGCATTACCAAAGTGAGAGGAAGCTGGTCAAACTAAATTGCAGGCATAGAGGGTTTAAAAAAGGTGGTCTCTGGAGCTGGAATAACTATAATCAAGCATGAATTGTGAAACCTCTAGATTTAATAAATATCAATTTGTGCTTCTCTAGCAGCATGCATTCTTTTCGAATAGGGACTACTTTCTTGGATCCCTGTCTCTCGCTAGATCAAGAACAGTATGCACTTGTGTCATTCAACGTGGAATAACAAAGAGAGAATGTCTACCCTGTCCACTTGTACAAATAAAAGATTAACAATGAATAAGACTGATGCACACCTTGGTTCAACTTCATCATCAGTATGAAAGGAAAACTTCTCATGTACTTGTTGGTATTTTTTAATCAGGTAAACAGTGATAAGATCTACTGGCAGAGGAAACGGGACGGTACTTTCCGACAGATCCAAAGTGAGAAGAAAGCTGTCGGCCACTGCATCAGTACTAAAGCAGTGGGCTCTGACGAGCGGGCAGACATCACACATCTGTACAAACACCCAGAAGGTACTGGCAAGCATATCATACTTTGCTTATTGCATTTCTACCCAAGATTAATGTTCCAGAATCAGACAGAATTATTTCAAAACTACCCAGAGAAATCTTAAAAAGTAATGATTTAATATCCTGTGGGGTAGAGCTGGACTCTCTGTCGGTGGTGTCAGAGAAGAGGATGCTGTCCAAACTACATGTCATCTTGGACAATGTCTCCCACCCACTCAATGCCTTGCTGCTCAAACACAGAAGCACTTTCAGTGCAAGACTTTTTTTTCCCCAAAATGCACCACAGAGAGCCACAGGAAGTCATTCCTGCCTGTGGCCATCTAACTTTATAACTCCTCCCGCTAAGTGTCTGACACACAGACAGTTAGTTTTAAACTGGACAATAGCTGCTACTACTCATACATAATTACTGTTCACTTAGAATTCCTTAATTATGTAAATACTGTATCATAAAATTCCTGTAACTATGTAAATACCGTACATATCCACACTCCTTAGATTCCTTTTATTTATATTTCTGCTCTGATATTTATATACTTCTTGCAACTGTAACACAGAATTTCCCTTCGAGGATCAGTAACGTATTTCTGATTCTGATTCTGATCCTTTCTTGCTGCATAGATCATTTCACTGTAGCTTCATCCGACCCCTCAACTGTTTGCCTGCTCTTCACAACATTAAAATATGCATCTCTGTTTGCTTAGTTTGAAGGACCCATGTCTTATCTTTTGTGTCTGTCAATAAATCCTAAAACATCAGACAGGATGAGGTGCACACACTTACATTCTCCTTCCATCTGTATCAGGTTCGGAAGAGGAACGCATCGCTGTGGAGACTGCCAGTCGCTATGGCAGCAAGCCAGATGTCTACTCGTCGGCCATGGCAGAGGATGTGTGCTTGGAGATAAAGATGGAGGGTGAGGGGCCCAGGATGGGTGCTGACGCCCAGCTGAGCATCCTGGTGAAGAACCTGAGCTCACAGCCTCGTAGGACCACTCTGCACAGCCAGGTGGCTGTTATGTACTACACGGGTGTGCTGAAGGGAACTATTAAGAAGGAGCAGATGCATGTGGAGCTTTTGCCCAATGAAGGTAGGCTGTCCACTAAGCTTTAAAGCTGCTATAATCAATATTTTTAATATAATACATTTTTTTTTTTTTAAATCAGACTTTATTTATGTAGCACTTTTCATAGAAAGTACAGGGTTAAAACAAGCGTATGTATCTTGTCGAACAACGACCACTGTGGCCACAACTGGGTGTTAAACTTGGGAGCTAAACATCATACAAGACCCAAAACGGCTGCAGCAGCAAAACCCCTGACATTAATTCAAATTAAGCAAGGGTATGTTTAATTGCCCATGACTTTTCATTTGTGGGAAAGAATGCGTTATCTCTTGTTTCAGAAGTGAATACAGTAGTCTTGCTTTAATGCAATGTAATGCACTGGAACAGCCCGGGGGAGCTTTGCTAATAAGCAACTGTGGATTAAACAAAGAAGTTATGTAGATTAGTGAGCTTTGAAAGTGCCAGTAGGGGGATTTTGTTACCTTTGGAGAGAGCCAGGCTTGCTTTTTCCCCCTGTTTCTAGGCTTTATGTGAATCTAATGAGCTAATAATACAAAAGAAAGTAAAACTTGCATAGTGAGAATGGTGCATACTGAGACCAGAACCTTTTCTGTACCTCTGCACCACACAGAAAAGACCATTGAGTGGGTGCTGCCCTACCAACAGTACCAAAACCAGCTGGTGGATCAGGCAGCTCTGATGCTGACCCTGTCTGGAAGAGTCAATGAGACCCAGCAAGTATTAGCCAACCAGACCTCCTTCAGGCTCCGCACACACCAGACCTCAAAATCACGGTATGTTTTTGATTTTCTGTAGATGTTTAGGATTGCTTCTAGAATAGAACATAATTCACAAAGGAGCAAAGGAATATTATAGGAAAATGTTTTGTTCACGCCTCCTGACTACTTTTGAATTACCCTCTGGCAGCCTTTGGGAGATGCTTTTGTTGGTAAGGAAATGGCAGCCAAGATTACCTTCACCAACCCCCTGCCACGTATGCTAAAGGGAGTGGTGTTCAGAGTGGAGGGCCTGGGTCTGCAGGAGGGCCATGAAGTGGTTGTTGGGTAAGAACATTAAATAGTTCCTTCTCTTTTGACTCCTTATCTCTTTCACCCACACATTCCCCCAACAATTTCTTCTCCATACTAATACTCCACTACTCCTTTTTCCCTTTCAGTGATGTGGACGGCCACTCTATAGTGACACTGACAGAACACTTCATCCCCACCCAGCCCGGACCCAGAAAGCTGGTGGCGTCTCTTGACTGTAAACAGCTCACACAAGTGCACGGAGTGGCTGATATTGTCGTTCTTGAGTAATGAGGGTCCTATTACTTTTTTACGTATAAACCAAAAGCCTTTAACTATATGAAAAATGTGTAATCTTCCTGTATCTTAAACCATCTTGTTTATTCTGTACTACGGCAAAAACTGTTTTTAATATTTTTTAAACTATGAATAGACAATTAGCAAATGTAGCATTATCAGTATTCACACTTCTGCCTTGCTCTGAGATGTCTAAACTGTGGTCATGTATGCAGGAGGGTTTAAATACAGCAAACACAGTGCTGTAGTTAACAAGCATATGCATATTGAAGTTACAAAACTGTCAGATTACACAGACTGTTCTAACACTAGTGCGTTTAAAGACACTGACGCATGTGGAGGTGCAGAATGCCAGGTCATGGTTATTGCGTGATAATGTAAATATTGTGTCTATTATTCCTATAGCTTTGCATAGGATGAAAAGTATGTGAAAAGTGTTGTCAGACAAAATGAACCTCACATGGCTTACATGAAGGAATGGTCAAATTATTATAATTTCCCATCTTTTTTGGTCTCACTTGACTGAAAAATGTGTAATTATTGTTGAAACTATAAATAAAATTAAAAATTTAAATCTATAAGGACATTGCCAAAAAGGTTATTTTAATCACTAGATAAAAGGCAAATAATGCCTCCTTGATTTTGAAAATCAACAAGTTACCATTCATAAAACTCTGCATTTCAGAATGCAAAGCTAAAAGTTTCCTTAGAAAGAATTCTACCAGATGTTGTACTGTGTGTGATACTCCATCGTGTGTGTGTGTGTGTATAATATAAAACACTGTAGTCAGTTTTACAGTATATTGCAACTTGCCTGCAAAATTTGGACTTGTCACTGCTGTGAATCCTAAGAAACCATATCAGACCACACCACAGTGGTCTTAACTCACCTTAGCTTTACCTGGTTCCCGTCTTTTTAACGTGACCACTCAAAGTACAATGTGAAGGAAAGTATTTTATTATAACAATATTTATCTACCATATCTACCTGTGTGTTTAATGTGTAATGTTTGTTTTTTTCTTTCTGTATTGTATATTGTGATGGTAATAAACCTTACACTGAAATACTGTCCTGACTCCTAGCTCCGTATATCATTAGACAAGTCTTGACTGGATCATCTGGATCAAGTAAAAATACATTTCCAGGATAATTGCTTGACGTCCCTCACCTTTTGTGTGTGTTGCCGTTCTCAAACCCTGGAAACAACAAATTTCGAGCTTGCAAGCCACATGTTGAAAATGACAAGTTTTGAAGATAATTTAGATTGTAAAACAAGGCAGGCCTGCTTGGTTCATTCGGGGAATGATTGTAAAGAACAAAGAACATGTCTACAGCATTTACTATTACTATTTACTATTACAGCATAACTATCTGAGATGTTTTGGGACCCGGATGAAGTACACACGACGCTACACTGGTAAGAGCAAATTACTTTTAACCATGTATCCAGCCAATTTAAACAGCTCATGTTACTGTACTGTGTGAACAGATAACTTCCTTTAATTTTGTTGGTGGCCATTTATTTTTTCAGTGTGTAAATGTTCCACTAAAACAAGTTTCCTCCCGAGACTATTTAGCAGAGCCACCGTCGCTGCGTGCGAGGCTTAGCGTCAATATAAAACCTTCATGAGCGATGCCCAAGAAGATTTTGAATGTTTATGTCACATAATGTATGTGTGGTGTAGCCAGTCTTTACTCCACAGCACTGTGGAGATAGGTCTGGCAATGCAAGACTAATCATAATGTAATCCAGGGATCAGAGAGAAAGCAAGTGGCTACCTGTTTCATTTCTGCAATCAACCGTTTTATATCTTGGAAAAAAGTGTGTTGCATGAGGGATAATTTGCTGTATAGTGACTTGTTGCAACTGTAACGTGAGACAGGGGACACACCTTTGCTACCTTTCATTATTCAAGATATGTTGCATAACGTGCTGATGTAGTCTCTGTTTGACTGACTAGCTGCAGTCTTAAGACATGCTTGGGAAGACAGGCAGTGGTGGAGTCTAACAATATAACTATATTTACTCAAGTATTTTAGTACAATTTTGGGGTGCGTGGACTTAATGCTATGCTATACTTCTGAGCCACTGCATTTTACAGGGAAATACAGACTTTTTACTCCAATGCATTAATTTAACAGCTATTTACCAGCTACTTTTCACATTTAAACCTTACATACAAAACATTAATACATCAATAATAAAATGTATAACATATCACTGAATGGGCCATTCTGCTGGCTAATGAGTACAATTACTTTTAATGCTTTAAGATAATTTTGTTGAAAACACTTCTGTAGGCCTACTGTTGCTTTTTGCTTATTTATGTTCTTGGAATAGTATTTTTATATTCTAGTATTTTTACTTTTTCTGTCCGGGTCAAATTGATAACTGTTAAGTGGATAATTGTTCTAACCAAATAGTTTTTTGATATTTCTTATGCAGCTCACCATATAACTAACATTTGCATATGTATTGCATAATTATAAGGCAATGAAATGGACAGCTTCCGATTTACTGAATTGTGTTGACTGTTTTGACAGTACAGCTGTTTCAAGCACTGCTGAAATGACCAAATCAAATTACTGTACTGTTTATAGTTAAAATACAATATAATACAGTACTGTTTATAAAATACAGCTAACTGTTCAAAATATAGCCTAAAATAGCATTGTGCTGTTACCATTACAATGTATTTTAACAGGCCTGAAAATAAACTGTTGGCTATCAATACCAAACTGGTAGCAGAGTTTGAAAACGTATTCAGAAAATATTCTGATCTTCATCAAAAATAATAATAAAACGTATATTGGGAATAAAGTTAGACAGTTATATAAACAAATTACTATAAACCATATTTAAAAATGTTTTCCTCAAAAACTCAAACCATAAGAAGGAAATTATTTAAACAGCATTTGTACAGAAAGGACTGTATCCCAAGCTTTTTGATCCATGTAAGCGGTTGATCACTGTGATCACTATAAGAGGTTTCCAATATTGAATATTTCTTTATTTGAGTATTTTTTCTTTTATGATAAGTCTCATTTTTTCAGAGTGAAATATTGGTTCCTATCTCTTACTCTACTACGTTTATCGATGGCTATAGTTTACGTGCTAACTAAACCAACATTATGTAAAATAGTTATATTAGCTCCACCTTGACAAGTTGCAACAATAAAAAGCTGTTGAAACATAACCAGTAGTAATTCAGTTAAATCATAAATATAACCATGGGGGCAATTCAGCTTTCATAACTAGCACTTTTAATTGTATATTTTACTAGTAATATTTGTGTGCTTTAACATATACAATTTTTTGATTGCAGGCCTTAACACTATCCATTTCCACAGCTGACAGGCAGAAGCCCCTGTTAAACTAATAATAGTTACTGACCTCTACTGGTTGGGCCACAAAGTGCATCTCATGTTGATCTCTACAGTGGCAGTTTGTCAAATAAGCTTTTATTGTTTTCAAGGTATAAAATACCATCAGCTGTTTTATACAGGGGAACAATATTTTAAAGAAATACAGGGATCAATGAAGAAATATCTCATACAATACTTCATGTCAGGCACATAAACAGTGTGAATCAGTAGCCATGTGGCTACTTGATAACCCAGTGCATCCAGGGTGGTGTGCGTGTCTCACTTAGTGTTAAAAATATAACAATTAGCAAAATAATTTAGCATTGAATTAAGATCAATGCCTTCTCTGTATGACAAATTCAATCATGTTATAAATAAATCATTTACTTACAACCCTAAAATGAAAAAACAAAACATATCAGCTTACAAATGACTAGAGAACTTTACTACGATATTATATTGATAACCTGTTACTATAACAACAGGATTAAGAACAAAATAACATTCAAACTCATGTTGAGCTACAACATGATGTCTTGATATGCCCCAACACAAAACCATCCAGCATGCTCCACAGGCCAAGGGTAAAAACCCCGTGAATTGACAGAATATTTACATACACATACACACACACACACACACACACACACACACACACACACACACACACACGCACACACACGCACACACACACACACACGCACACACACACACACACACACAATCAGTTAACAGAGTTACATACGTTTTCTACCACACTGTTGAACTCCTCTGGTTGATCAGCATACACATGGTGAGAAGCACCATCTATCAGCTGCACAGTGGAAAAATCAGGAAACATAGATAACACAAACAGTCAGTAATCATACAGTACAACATGAAGAAGAAAACACTTATTTAAATGGAATTAAATTATACTAATTTAAAGCTGAACTGCACCGTTTAGACTCCTAACTGGATAATGTCTTCCTCATGACTCTGCTCTGCATCTGTACTCACCAGCACTTTGGTGTAGGCCTGGTCCCTAATCTGAGCCACTTTGTCCCCGGACGAGCTGCCCACCCAGGATTGTGCTCCATACAGCATGGTGAGGGGCATAGAGGGGGGAAGCTGGTGAACCCGCTGAAGCATGGGCCTCTTGGCCCAGCCCAGAGACTCTGACATGGCCCGGAAACCCACCTCACCACTGGGAGGAGGAGGAAAGGAAATCAAAAGGTGTTAGGCGACTGGTCAACTTTTTAAAAGGGATTATGCTCCGTTATTAAAAAAATGTGATGAAATGTTGTGAGTGTTACCTTGGTCTTACCTCGGGGTTTGTGCATTACAGTGGTAGATGTACTGTGTCATAGTGTCATCCTCAAACAGATCTTCAAATTTCCTTTTGAAATCAGGACGGAACCTGTTCACCAAGCCCGGACCTGAATCAATGATATACTGTATGAGTGGAAAGAGTTATAATGTAGCACAGCACAATATTAAATTAACAATAACATATCTTACCCCATGGGCCTGCTGCTCTAATGACAGCTAGTGGGTTGAAAAGGGAAACCACCGCTGCAATAGCTTTTACCCAGCGCGGCAGGGGGGGCCTCTTCACCACTTCTGTCCCCTGTCCTTGACCCTCTTGGGTTTGTGTCTCGGGTCGCTCAGGGAAACCCCAGGGGTCCACCAGGATAAGATGTGACACTCTGCATGCAGAAAGCAGAATATATTATTTATTATAATAACTTTGTATCACCTGGCATTTATTTGACATCATCCTATGCACAGCACACAGAGGTGTGCATTGCTGTCTTTTTGGATACTACAACAAGGAAGCGCCAAAGTCAGGACACATCGGCTGTGGGGAACATTTTTGATTGTTTTGCTTGCCAGGTCTAGACAATACGGCGATACGATTTTGAAAAAAAATCAAACCTGATAATACTAATAATAAATTAGCTTTCTTGCTGAGAATTAAATGAGAAGTTCAATACCCCTGGAAAAATGAAACTACAGCTAGCAGCCAATTAGCATAGCTTTGCTTAGCGTAAAGAATGGAAACAGAGGGAAAAGCTAACCTGACTCAGTCCAATGCTAACAAAATCTGCCCCTTTTCCCCTCTTACTAGTCGACACTTCACAGCTTGTTTGTTTAATCTCTACAAAAGCTGGAGTGTAAAAGTGACCAGTTATGGCGGATTATGTTCTGGACTATTTCTTGGCACAGTCACTTCCTGGAGCAGAGACTCCTAGATGTGACAGCAACTGGCCTAGAAATAGTCCTGCAGGCCAGATCTAGGCCAGCTGTTTCCCATCTTGTGCTAAACTGAGCTCACTGGCCGCTGGTGGTAGTTCCATAGTTACCTATGACATGAGAGTCGTATCTATCTCTCGGCAAAAAAGTAAATAAGTGAATTGTATCCCAAAATGGCAAACTATTCCCTTAAGAGCATGACATTTTTATTATGTTGATAGCACCTGTATGAAGTAACAAACTTCAATAGAACTAAATCATAAATACAGTGTTCACAATAATTGGCAAAACAACCACAGCATGAATTACTGTGGATTTTCCTGGAGGTTGTGAAAAATGATTAGTGCCAATCGAGACTATATCTGACTGGCAAGAATTTTAATTACATTTATTCCAAACAACTGAAATGAATTTACAACGGATATCCTAAATAAATGTATTAAACAATATTTTGTCAGGTACAAAAATTGTAGCAACTGAAACAATAGTGTGACACTTTATTTGATTATTGCTGATCTTTCTGACTGAAATTCAGTTTTTTTAATTTTAGATATGAATCAGGTTAATTATCAACATGACATATTCATTGTTCACTATTCAAATACAATATCTGCCTTCACTAATGTCTTTCCATAATACATGACTTACTGAAGTCCTTTATTCTGAGACAAAACCCTCAACCACTGCCGGCTGTAAGTATTCTGTTCTGCAGCTGCCCCTCATCTCAAGCTCTACATGATGTCCCATTAGTATTATTACCTAGATGGGTACTGGATAGCATAGGAGGTAGCCAGGTACCCCCCCAGACTGTGTCCCAGCAGAATCATGTTCTCCAGGCCTACAGACTGTCTCCACTGCTCAATAGAGTCAACAAACTGTTCCTCTGCCTTGGCAGCATCTGAGGGGAAGGAAGGCCTGGAGCTCCTACCAAAGCCCAGGAGGTCAAAGGCGTAAACAGGCCGTAACCGACTCAGCGCATCCATGTTCCTGATCCACAGGCCCACTCCTCCTCCAAAGCCGTGGACCATCACTAGGGGAGTCTTGTGGGCTAAAGGAAAAGGAGGATGACAGACATGAGTCATATAATGCATACAGCACTCTAGAAGTACAGCTGTTGTCTCCAAATAAACAAACTAAGCCAGATAGGAGGGTCGTACCCGGTTCTGCAGGTTTGCGCACCGCCTTGTTGGTGAGGGTCAGAGTCCATATTCTATCCTGGTTTGGCAAGGTCACAAACCGAGCCCATAGGTCATTCTGAATACCTGTTGTGACCAGACATAGAGGTCAGTGAGGTTCTGTGTTAGTTGTATAGGTAATAGTCTATAGCCACAACGTTCCACTTCAGGGATTGCTCCCGGTGCCGCCAGAAATTCCACCAGATGCATCTCTTTTCTGCCGGATGTCTGTTACTTTTCGCTTTCTTTGTGTTGGCATTTTAAGCTCTGGGCGATTTATGAGGACTATGGTTAACTGCTCCTAAGATCTCTGCAGAGTAAATCCCGACAGCTGGCTAGACTATCTGTCCAATCAGAGTTTTCTGTTACACGACTAAAACAACTTTTAAATGTACACATGTTCCACCAAAACCAGTTCCTTCCTGAGGCTATCTTGCAGCATCATCGTGGTTCTGCTCTCCGCTTAGCCCCGCCCAAGACAATTGTGATTGGTTTAAAGAAAATGCCAATAAACCAGAGCACATTTTTCTGAAAGCATCGTTGTGGAGGAAGGTCTGGCAATGCAAAACTATATAGCTAGTGACATTTTGCAGAAGCTCATTTAGATATTTCATAAAGAGTTAGCAGCCATTTATATATCATTACAAGTATTTAGCTACATTTATATTACTTTATTGTGGTTTAAAAATATAAGAGTATATGTCAAAACATTCTTACAAGCAAGAATCTTGGACTCTGTAGTTTTTAAAAGGGACATGGAAGTTGGACGCCAGGAAGGCCACCAGCTCCAGACTGAAGTCACAGAACTTGGTCTAATAAGAGAGAAACAAGAACAAAGAGATAATAGGTAGTACAGGAATTATTCAACACACGCTGAATATACCATACTAACAGCTTATCATTGTTTGTATGGACCAAACCCGCCCAGGAGTGTCCCAGTTACAGCCACCGTGCTGGCAATCAAAGCCATAACAGCAGCAACGGTCAATATTTATCAGGATTACCTATGACCTTTTAAGAGTAATTTAAATTTTGAAGTTTACTGTGCAATGTGTAAAGTCAACATGCATTTAGAACATGCTGAGTCATCCAGTCAACTGGCTCACCTTGAAGTGTCACTCACAGCTGCTCTTCTCTCCAGTAAATGCAAATTTAAAAAAATAAAATAATAAGTGGCATCCCATTCAGGAGTGACATCCCATTCAGTCACAAGCCACTCCTGTGTGGGGTCCTGGTTATTAATAAAAATAGCCCTAACAGATTCTGTAAGTTAAAGTGAGCCAGTGATAGACAACTTTGTGATCACTGATTTTACAATTTTTTAACCCCCTATTCATGTCAGATTACTGGTTACAGCAGTTGGGTTACATTAAAACTGTTAGGTGTTTACATTTTTAAAATGTTGTAATTAAGTGTAATGTCACATGGATATAACACATCTAAGTTTAAGAACTTTTTATATCCAAATTGATATTGGCACAATGATAGCTAGCACTCTAGTATTCTACTACACAGATCCCCTTAAAAGGGAACATGACACAACACAGTATTTTTTTTTTTATTTCAGTTAGCATTTGATGTCATCAGCCCAGCGGTGTGCGGAAGGAGGTTATTGTACCAGACTGTTCATCTATCTGAGTTACTTACTCTGTTTCGCAATCGGTCTGTATCGGAGCTGTGTGTGTTGTAGCAGGCTTCATTGGTTAACTACATTTAGTTACATCAACTTAAGAGTTTGACAACACGGTTCTCTGTATCCGCTTTCAAAATGTACACCTCTGTGTCTATTAGGCTAGTTTCTGATGTTTCATAAGTCGTTTATATGTCAGCTGACCAAATACAAAGATGGTCTATTATGAAGATGCGTCAACTGTCAGCTATAAGTATAACTCGCTATATATTTTTTTTACAGTCATTCGTCAATCATCTTCCATCTAATACAAAGTCTGACAGGCCGTTCACAGTAAAAAATTAAAATAATAATAATAACGAATATTCGCACTGCGTGAATTTGGCAATGGGGGAACTATTAGCCAATTGGACAGGCAAGTACACGTATTATGTTAGTGTAATGTTATTGCTATTGGTGTGTGTTCTTTGTGTGAATTGATAATTGTTGAAATTCCAAACTGCAAATTACTGATCCAAGAAAATTGGTCAGAATCGAGAATGCTGCACCTCGAAATACTGGCAGAGTAAATCATCTGTCCAAAATTTACACCTCTCTGTCGTAAGTTGGGCGGCGTTTATTTCCACCAACACCGGGCCCTTTGCTCCTCTTTCCAAGCGACGGAATCGGAATATATTCTTTGTGACACCAAGGCCGCTTCCGGTTGACGAGGACACGTCACTTATTCGCTTAAGGAAGTGGACCTGTGCAAAACTCGCTCGTTGACCTCATTTGTACAAATACGACGGCAAAATCATGTCGAATTCCGTCATATCGGTTATTTCTCGGTTTCTAGAAGAGTACACCACCACGACGCCCAACAAACTGAAGGTGGTGGATGCATATTTGCTGTACATCTTGTTGACAGGAGCCCTGCAGTTCCTCTACTGTCTACTCGTTGGCACCTTCCCCTTCAATAGCTTTCTGTCGGGCTTCATCTCATGTGTGGGCGCTTTCATTCTCGGAGGTAAATACTAATTCCGTTAAATGTTGTTATGCCTTCCCAATTAATCATACAATGCGTCAGTTTCGATGGTAGCAGTCAGTCCCTGGACTTCTGGCCCATTAGTGAACCTGTGTGCAGACACAAGTTAGCTAACATGCTAACATCCCATCGCTGGAGTTGTACATTATACAGCACGTACAATAAGTATAGACAAGTTCACCTACTTAATATTAAATACTAGTATTAAAAGTACACTCAGTTGCCACATTAGGCACACCTAGCTAAAAGTTATCTAGTCCACTAACGTTACAAAAGCCCTTCAATAAACCGTTCATGAAGGTTTTGCTAAAACGTTTGTAGAAAGGTGTTTATTCAACTTCGTAGTTTTAGTTTGTGGTTTTACTGAATTGTGTTACGTTATAAACAGTGAGCAAAATTAACGTTTTAGTGCACCAGCCAAATGGCTAGTGCATGTTCAAATTTTACCAGCCACTAAATAGCTTACCATTGTTTTTTTGGCTAGAGAGTAAAGCAAATCTACCAACCACTTGCCAATTTTACCAGCATTTGGCTAGTAGTAGATTTTAAACCCTGGTTATAAAAATATCCACCCAATCTAATCAGACTAAATATTAATAAGAAATACCTTAGTGTCATGAAATGTATAATATATAATGCAGTAAAACAAAAGTATCACAAACTATACGGCCTCCAAAATGGCCATACAGCTGTTTGAACACAGGTCTCTCACAGCAGTTTTAAGAAGCACATTCTAACCCTCATGAAGGCAGGTTTTGTTGCATTAGAAGTAGGGTTGCACAATTAATCGGCAGTATTTGTTAAAAGCAAACTGTGTCTAACCATTCTAAATGAAGTATTTTGTTGCTGCAGAGACTTCCCGGCCTACAAATCCTCTCCTACAGCCTAAAGGAAAAATTCTTTGTTTGGTACACAGATTCTTGCAAAAATCACACTACATGATTATAGTATGTTTTTATTTGTTTTTCAATGAGAATGATGATCCAAAAAATTGATCATTCCCTCCAATGTCCAAATATGAATCATAACGCAATCGTGACATCAGTCAAAATAATTGCAATTTGACATTTTCCTCATATCATGCAGCCCTAATTAGAATGCATCCGTCTTAGCTAGGTGTGCTGAATAAACTGGCTACTGGTGTACCTAAGTACCTTCAGAATCAAGTGTATTCCCATAGTGGTGGACAGTGAAAACTGTTACTCAGTTGAGTAAACAATAGAATGGGTAAGCTTGAGCTATTAGGTTGCTATGATGCTCATAACCTGCGTGATTCATCTATTTTTAAATTGATCATTTGTCTCTAAAATCTCAATAAAATAATAAAAAATAGCCCACCACAACCCAAAGAGATTCAGTTTACTTTACAGTGATGGAAAATAAGGAACCAGTGTCCAGCGTTAATTCATAAGTTTTAGAATAGTTGGTGATGCCTATCTCTGATTGATTGTCTCTAAACCCTACTGCACCGTAATATCAATTTATGTCAATTGTAAATTTTCGAGTAATATTTCTTAATGTTTTAGAATTGTTTGAGTATTTAAAATGTGGTTATCAGTTTGAAAAGAAACAATCACAATGCGCACATTATTGTTATACAATCAAATTGTGGGTCCAATGAGGAAGAAGTTTTAATATTGACTGCCTACATAGCTCTAGGGAGAAAGAATCAGACTCCATTACTGACATTACAAGTCTCATTACCGCCGCCAAGACTCTGGTGCAACTTCATGTAACTTAGTTCTAGGCAGGGTGTTGCATGAGCCAAGAAAGAATCCATTTAAATTAAATAAAAAATTTGCTTACATCAATAGTGTGATAGGGCAATTGTGCTGCATTCAGGATTTTGTCAAAATAATAGGAAAAATTACCTCCATCTGGGAAAATTGACACTGCATTAATGTTGTGAGATAGGCCATGTCTTGGCGGAGGTCTGCACTTTCTGAGTACCCTTCATTTCTGTTGTTTCAGGGTTTTTTCATGTTCAGACAGATCCACCTATCTGTGAGAATGTAACCATAGGAACAGTGGCAGGGCTTTATTTTCAGTTCAAAAATCTAACTCTGTCTATATAAGCACTGAAGTGAATAGCTTTCTAAATGGAACAATTAATAAATTAAAATGTTTTTTTTTTTTTACCAATTATGAAAATATTTGTTCATAATGTTATTTATAGGTATAACAAAAAAAATCTACAACTGAATCCTCTGTCTTTTTCATTTTTCTTAGTGTGTCTTCGTATCCAGATCAACCCACAGAATAAAGGAGATTTCCTGTCCATCTCCCCAGAGAGAGCCTTCGCTGACTTCCTATTCGCTCACACCGTCCTCCATCTGGTTGTGATGAACTTCATTGGTTGAAACAGTGTCCCCCTCTTAGAAGGTGCACACTTCACCCATGCATTTCTTATTTTAGGAGTTAGGACTGCTCGATTATGAAACAAAGTCATAATGACAACAAGTTTGGTCAGTATTGAAATCACGGTTATTTAACACAATTACTCATTGACTTTTTGGAAAGATGTTGCAATTATTGAATTAAAAAAAACAGTGAAAACACCTTGAACTCTGAAATATCACTTAAAACCTTTCCCGTTTGAACTTTGCTTTTCATTCAGAAGATAAGACATGCAAAATGTAATGTACAAAATAATAGTTTTTTTCAATGACTCGGTTTTAGTGATCGTTGGCACCCAAAATCGTAATCCCGATTTAAAAATGTGATTTATTGAACAGCCCTATAAGTAGTTTTTACAGTTAGATTCCGAAGTGCAGTTTTTGCTTTATCACGGTCTAATTCAAACCAAATAGGAGATATTCACGTTTGTTTTTTATTTTTGTATTGATATTTAACTCAACACATGCCACATCAGTCATGGTATTATATTCTGTAGTTAGATTTCCTTCCAGCTGAATGGTTAAAGCTGCTCAAAGTAAGACATTTCTGCAGCTGTTGATTAAGACTACCTACCTGTTTGAGTAATTTCTCCCAAATCTAGTAGCAACTAGCACTTTTTGGAACCACTATTCAATTAATTAGGCCTGAACATGCTGGAGAACATTCTGGACAAAGGTGTATATCCTATTTTTATTTTTACAATGGCGGCCTGACAAGTGGCATAGCCGCTTAGGGAAAGGGAAGAATAACTTGCACATCTATTTTATGAGATGAGTGCGTGCAACAAGAAGGTCAAAAGTTAAAAATAACCTCCTGCACACTGCTAACTTGGAAAAATCTATTTACTTAAGCCGTTTTGCTGCCAGACCTTGAGTTTGTTTGCAATATTCTGTTTATTGAAATGGTTTAAAACTGGACTGGCCAAGGTCATAAACACCACTTTGGTTTTTGTGTTTTATACCACTCGTATCATTTGGTGTGTGTGTGTGTGTGTGTGTGTGTGTGTGTGTGTGTGTGTGTGTGTGTGTGTGTGTGTGTGTGTGTGTGTGTGTGTGTGTGTGTGTGTGTGTGTGTGTGTGTGTGTGTGTGTGTGTGTGTGTGTGTGTGTGTGTGTGTGTGTGTGTGTGTGTGTGTGTGTGTGTGTGTGTGTGTGTGTGTGTGTGTGTGTGTGTGTGTGTGTGTGTGTGTGTGTGTGTGTGTGTGTGTGTGATTAGTGTAGAGTCTCTCAATAGGCAATACATGCTAGATTTTATTAACTCCAATGATGTTTATGTGAGCTTTTACACAGATGTATGCTTTATTATTATTATTATTGGTTTATGCTTGGAAAACAAGGAATATATCATTGTCCTTGTGGTGGTCTGTGCGGAGACCCACATCATAGCACATAGTGTTACATAGTTTTGCTTTGCTAGAAAAACCATGTTATTGGTTTTGGTGTTATTGAATTTTTAGACTTGGTAAGGGCATACAGCTCTTGCTTCTCTATTAATCTTTTTTTATAACTACTCCCATAACCTCAATGTCACTAACGACCACCTTTCTTCTTTTTTCCATAGTTAAGGACAAGAGAAGATCCCCTTCCAGACATGATACATCCCGCCATCAACACTGAATTAGTTGCATAATTTTCTTACAGATAAAGATTGAGTTCTTGCATTCTTTTTTTTTTATATTAAAAATTTGTAAAGCATTCCCCTTTGCACCGAGAAGAAAAATTAAAAACAACTCAAATGGTGACCTGGAGAATAATGAAGTCGTTCTTGCATGAAACAAACTTTGCTTTTAACAAATAAATAATCTAAATATCTACATCTTTTGAATGCATGATATTCTCTAAATGAGTATGGAGAGGTAATGTACAAATGTATAAATTCATGAAAAAGTTAACAGGGCCATACTGTCCTACTTCTTGTATTTGGACATACAAAAGTTTTACCGTATTTCTATTAATAAATTAGTTAATTACAGGACACCTTAGACAATGTACCCCCCTAACCCACATTATTAGATAATAATAATAATCATATTACAGCTTAGAATATATGACTTTTTCCATCAGAGTTTGGAGAAGCTGCATGTTACATTTGGAGTTGGCTACAGAGAAACAAATATCTGTTTAAACAAAATATAAGTTAGCAAACATTGCTAGGAAAAGGCTCCCTCCTTTCTAGAATGTTTTTTGAACCCCACATGTTGCATCTTTTTTTTTAAGTTGATGAACTCATATGAGAAAAAGAGTGAGTGTGTGCAGCAGGTTAGTCTGTATCGACCGTTTTATTTCCAGGATTGCTGCAGTGCTGCCAGATGTTCTGCTGGATGTCCCTCATTTTCGTCCAGATGTCCCACACCTTCCGCTTTCTCTGTATTGGCATCGGTCGATTCGGGAAACATCGAGCTAACACAGACAAATTATATATATATTTTTTTTTTGTAAAATTCTTATCACACACACTCAGCAGCCATTTTAATTCCACAACTTGCTTCCCAAGTGCACGTCCCACCAAAAAAAACAACCGTTCCTTCCTGAGGCTTTTTTGCAAAGGCGCCAGGGCTCCGCTCAGTGCTTAGCCCCGTCCAAGGCGATTGTGATTGGTTTTAAGAAATGCCATTAAACCAGAGCATGTTTTTCTCCCATCCCGAATGCTGTGTGGACCAGGCAGACCCTCCTTCGCAGCACTGTGGATGAAGGTCTGGCAATGCAAGACTAGCAGCAGGTCTACTGCCAATCGTGTAAGAGAGGGGAAAGCAAGAACATTGCCCCCCAGAGCAATGAGAGGGTTCTAACAATTGCTCTGGAATAACTGACATGAACTCATTCCAACTCAGTTGCTTGTGACTGTGCAGATCCACTTATATTCCTCAAAGAATGTACTGACCTGAGGGTACATTTTAGCTGTGTGGGCCAGTTTGAACTGAATGTGGAACTGCCTTGCATACAGAGATAAAAAACAGACTTAATCAAGCTGGCATCCCAGGTTTGTCCTGTAAAGGCCAAAGCTACATCCCTTCCTATGCTCATGTAAAAGCAGACAGAGATGTAGACTATCTACCTACCTCTACATATTGAATGGATAACATTATTGGAGTATTTCATTCAAACAAGCGTTTCAGACCGAGGCTGAATTCAGTATTTTCAGACAGAAAAAATATTTTTTTTTCAAATAAAAGTGTGTAAATATGTTCTAGTAGAAACCCAAAATACAGGTATAAAGCTGAACTTAAGCATAATATGGAACATTTAAGTACCATTATCAGGCAAAATGGTCACAGTCCAAGTTATGTTGTATAATAATGCATAAACTTTCTTGTCCCTAAGCCACATTTTAGTGTCATGATTGGTCGAGGTAGAGCTGATTCAAGCAATTCCATTGACTGTTTGGTATGTGAAATGTACCCATTGTCATAGGTTTCTAAAATCTCAATTTGCAAAGTAACTAAAGTTCTCAAATAAATGTAAAGAAGTAAAAAGAAAAATATTTTCCTCTGAAGTGGAGTGGAAGTTTAAAATATCTTAAAATTAAAGTTGAGTACATTCAAACCACTAGGTAATGGATATTACCACACAAGGAAGCATAATGTGGCACCATTTATCAGTGAAGACAAAGACATTTCAGTTTTCCTAAAAAAGAATGATGGCAGAGAGACTAAAAGAAGATCTTTTCCCTCCAACACTTTAATGTACATGCTCTGTGAGGCGGAGGATAGTTCTATCTACTGTAGCTAATCTTGCTTAGTTAGATTCACAATTCACAATACAATTCACCAAAATTAAATATATATTTTTCTTAAATGTATATATCTTCACAGAGCTGAAAGAAATGTCAGGACATTGGGATATGTATGGTTGCCCTGATAAGCCATGAAGCAAATACATTAGGTGTGTGAAAGTTAAGTTTCTATTCTCAAATCTGATTTCAGTTTCAATTCTCCCTACATTTTTCCAGGAAATGGCTGACCATAAAAGGCTTTGCAGCCAAAGAAAAAAAGCAAGAGACTTTAGGGACATATTTGACACCCTTCACAGAGCAAATTGAGAGGCTTTGAATAACTGTTTGTTAATTCAGTAGCTGAGGGGGCTGTGGGTTGAAGCCTAATCCGACAGATGAAGACTGGACTAAATCCAAACGTTTTCAGGCACCAACATCAAATAATTTCATTGTAGGCTGCCAAATGAATCCTATGCAACCATGGAGGGAAAGCATCAGCATTTGGTGGCTCAGAAGAATAAGTTATTAAAAACCCTGAAATGAACTAAAAGCAGGGGAAATGAGAAGAAAGAGGACATGTTTAAACTTACAGTCCAACACCGTAGTTAAAAGAATATGTCATCATTTTCAGAAATAAGCATTGTTCCTTTCTTCTTCAGAATTAGATGAGAAGATTGATACCACCCTTCTTTAATTTGCCATAGCAATCTTTTCATATATCTTAGCCTATTTCCTAAAATGCACAACTATGCCCCTTAAATCTTAATTTCTTTAATATTGTGGAATTTGGGAGGTTTTGTCCAGACAGGGACTGTCTGAGAAGGTAAATACTTAAATCCTCTTGGGAAGTCGAAGAATACAAAAGATGATAGCAAATAATTTACAGAAATACAACAATTTGTATTGCATTTTTGTGTGTGCAATTTCCCCACAATATTTTATGAGCTGAGAAAAAAAGAAGTACTTTTTAGTTCATGGGAAAAAGCTGACTTATTTATAGAAGGTTACAGAAGATTTGTGGTATTTTACATCCGTGCCACAGTGAGCACAGCTTGTTAGTCATTTCCTATTTCCTAATATAATTCATTACTGTTCAAATCTAACTGGCACCTACATGGTTAACATCTGGAACATCTGGATCCAACTTTTGGTCACATGACTATGGGGAAATTGGAATTGCGGAACCTGGAATCCATGTTTACACAAGGGAGAGAGTTCACTTGGTAAACATCAAACTGACGGCGAAACATGCTTCAACCATTTATAATCGCCCTCAGCCTGGTACCATTTTTCCCAGGTAATAATTACTGAAATTATTGAGATCCTATGCTTGTACAAAAGCTGTACAATATGCCTTTGTATTTGTTTTGTTTTTTACTGCAGATAACTGATGCCGCCCCCTCACTTTAAAAGTGTGCCTTTGGCAAATGCTGGTGCCACCATGTAAAATAGTTGTTGTGCTTCATTTCTCTGAAATATTGTATCATTTTTCTGTATTATATTATTTCTTGAAGACAGACTAGAAAGGTTTTTAGAGAAGGCTTTTTTTTAATCCTCCAAGCTTACGTATTATTTGCCCCTTTGCAAGATTTGATGTTTATTTTTTCTCCAAAAGCCTGTTATATTTGTCCCCACATAACTCTACTATAGAGGGATAATCCAATTTTGTAAAGAGGCGTATAAAGAAGGTAGTTTAAGTGGGAATAGTGTTTTGTAACAAAAGAAACCGAAACCCTAAATGTGATCCAAATATTGCCCAAGGCCACTTTCCCCATTCCTCAAGCATAGATTACAAATATCCACTGTGAGTCAGATTTTCCGGCAGCATTATGGAAAGTTGAAGATCAAGCTAGTGTTCAACATTGAATTATCTCTTCCATCAGCCTTCCTCTGCGGGGTAACCACCGAGGGGGAGCATACTGCCCTGGAGGGCCAACATCTCACAGTCCCGTGTCATTATGGGCCTCAGTATGCCGGCTATGTAAAATACTGGTGTCGGGGAAAGATGAGGGAGTTCTGCACCAGTTTAGCTCGAACAGATGAGCCCCGTTCGGCCAATCCAGCTGAGGAGGAAGTGAGCATCTTTGACGACCCGGTCCAGCTGGTGTTCACAGTGACCATGAGCAACCTGAAGGAGGGGGACTCTGGGTGGTACATGTGTGGCGTGGAGATAGGTGGTATGTGGACCGCTGATGATGTTGCTTACACTTACATTAAAGCCATTCATGGTGAGTAATTGAGTGATTTTGAACTATTATTGATCCCCATTGAAATAAACTGTATTTTCATGCATTTCAAATGCTGTATTTATGAGTTAATTCCTTTCCTGCAGGCATATCAGTGGTGAACAGTTTCCTGATTGGGGAAGAAGGGAGTAGTATCACAGTTGAATGCCACTACAGTGAGAGATGCAGGTAGCCTATTTTATTGTCCCATTCATCATGTTACGATTGTGTCAGTTTTATTTACCTTGAGACCATGTAGAATCCTCACTTTTATAACAACATTTCTAAAGCATCAGCGAAACTGAGGCACATGGTTGTTTCCCTTCCAAATTTTCATTCAAGCCAAACTTTGATGGACAGTCAGCCTTCACTGACTCCCCTGTGACTACTTGCCAACAGAGAAAGCAAGAAGAACTGGTGTCGGAGCGGAGACTGGAGCTCCTGTCTGCCGACAGATTCTGACGGGAGATACGAAGACGCTTCTGTGGCCATCAGAGATGACAGAACTAGGACTCTCACTATAACCTTAAAGAAGTTGCAGATGAGAGATACCGGCTGGTACTTGTGTTTTGCAGGACGGCAGAAGAAGGATGTGCATGTGCTGGTCACACCCCGACCCACGACCAGTAGGTTGACAAAAATAAAAACATAAAAAGAAAATTGTATATAACAAATGATCCTTATACTGTATATCAAAACCTTGCATTCAACTGGAATCTAGACAAGTCAGTGAACCATTCCTATTTGGCTCTTGAGAGAAGCAGAACAAGCAAACTCAACAGTTACATATTATGATCTTATGAAGTTGAACTGCCAACATTTTTAGTTTTTTGTTCCATGGAGCAATTAGCATTACATTAAAATTGTGTTTCTGGCCCCTTGGTGAATACAAGTCCAACATTCACTCTCATTTTAGCTTTGTTTTGGTTTCTAACAACTCTGAATAAACTGAGAAAAATATCCAGTTCATTATCTGAAAACAGCTTTGGCTGGAAACTAGGTTCATGAGAGCCACAAGAGTGAATCAAAACAGGAATGTTGTGTGGCTTTGAAACTAAAAACAATGAGCTGAAAGACCCAACACTTTCACATTAGGCATACTCATTTGACTCACTTATATAAAAATATTGATTAGTTAAGCTTAAAAAATACTATTCTTTCAATCCTCCAAAACCATGAGCCTTGCAAAGCCAGCCTAAATCACACAAGCTCCGTTTTCACTATGAGATTTCAGTCAGGGAAAAATCTATTAAAACTCTGTTGAGGTTAGCGGGGGGAAACCCGACAAATAAGTGAACTATGGGGAGATGTTTAGATAGTGATCTGACTTGGCAATATATTGAGAACTATTAAAAACAAGCACTATAGGTATGAAAAGAGGCACAATTCTGTGAGTTCCTGCCCTTTACCACACATCCATCACTCTGTAGCTGCTGAAATGAGAAGTAGCCAAGAGCAGCACTGAAGATCAATATGTTTTTGTGACAGATGGCAGGTGTTTCTAGGTCTCCAGCTGTACAAGGTATTGATTATTGATGTCATGAACTCTGTGGGGGCTGTTACAAACACTCTTCTGCTTATAATAAAACATTATTTTTCAGCTATAATGTCTTTATCTTCAGCAGTAGTATCTGTGACATCCACACCTACAACAAGTCAGTCTGTTGCATACCTGCCTGCACCCAAACCCATCAGTAAGGAGTCCTGGAACAGTCACAGGTAAGAGTAAAGCAATACTTTATGTATGTGCTTTCATCATGGCCATCATGTGACTATGTAAGAACAGATGGAGTATATGTCTGAGCTGCTCTTGAAGCTGGACTATCTGCTCAGACGGCTGTGTGCTTGTGTCTGTGTTTTAGCCACATCTTGGAGTCGATGCTGGTGTGTGCTTCTATAATGCTCCTTATGGGCTTGGCCATATTGGCGAGGAAAGTTGTGGATACAGCAAAGTAAGGCAACTTCTCATTTCTTTCAATTTAAAATCTGGGCAAAAGCCTGCCACTAACCTCCTCTATAGGGCTATGAAATATTGCATATGCATATTTTTTACATGATAATTTATGGCTTAAATATCCTCAATATCCAGTTCAAGAGCAGGATCCTGTGTTGAGACCAGTTAAGGAGATCTAAGCAAGGTGCAACGTAAGCCCTCATTACATTGTCTGTCATAATATTACACTCTGTTCTGTTTAAAGATAAACACCATTATCAAGGATTAACTTTTTGCTTTAGTGTTCATTTTTTTTCTGTCTCTGACAGATGTACCCAGGTGACCTGCACAACTCTGCTCTCGTTTTCCTTAACAGGGACTCCCAGCATGTACCAATGTACTGAGCTTTATCAATGCAGGGTTGATTTTTACTCTTCGTAATTGCATTTTGTTTTGTGTCAGTTCACTGCACACATCACATGCTTTATTTCCAGTGTCTTTTAACATAGCAGCAGAACTTGCTTTCTGCTTGCTGCTTTACATAATGCAACTGCTATAGGCTGGAGAGCCTATATGATATTATGTAATCATTGTAGTATATTGTATTTTTGATGACATTTGGGGATTTTAGCAAATTGGTGGAGTTTACATTCTGCAGTTAAACATGTACTTTTTGCTAAATCCAGTATGCTTAAATCAGATTAGACCACAGCGCTGTACAATGATGTAGTATGATGAGCGACAATGGTAGGGAGTAGTATAGCGAATAGGAGAATGTTTTTGGGGGGTTTATGGATCACACAAACACAGGATTTTTACCACGAGAGACTAGTGTTAATGTCCCGTTTTAAACCAAAAGTCAACTTTGACTTTTTTTTTAAATTACGTAAGCTGTCTTATATAATGTAGTTTTGTTGCCTAAACCTAACCAAGTAATGTTAGTGTTGTTTGACTTCACAGAGCATTAAAAAGTGACCCCTATAGAGCTCAACAGTCCCGCCCCTCCTCCAAGAGACCTTGGGTTCCAGAAGTAAATTTCCCATTCATTTCTCCCTTTGACGTCTGGATAAATTTGTATATAAAGAGTTTTAGACCATGCCTTAGGCTAACCAGCTACGACATGACTCATAAACATACAACATATCATTTGGATTGAATAAAGGAACAGAAAATCTAAAAAAAAAGGTACAAGACTGTGTACATTTTTCATTATCGAGCAAAGAAACTACTCATCCAATAAACCACCGCACACCACTGAATAAAAGGAAGCTCGCGTTTGTTTGGCTAACAGCTAATTCGGCTAATCTCAAGCCGAGACAGCATGTAGTAACTCTAAAAGATCCTCAAAATAAAACCTGAAAATACCCATTAAAATGTATAACCGCTGTAGCCTGCTTTTCCCAGTGTTTAGTTTGAGTTAACATTTTTTAGACTGAATCAAGCTGTCCGCTAGCAGTTAGGCAAATTAGCTGTTAGCTCCCGGGTGGAAGCTAACGGCAGAAGGGTGGGAACAGATGGTGATTTGTCGTAAATCCCTTTCTTTAACTGTCTATGGAAAATCCTCGTAAAACAGGATTCTCATCTTGCGCATGTGCAGAGGTACCGACAGCTCCCCGTCTTCACCAGCATGAGTTCCACCTATCAGAGGCATCACTGTGGGATTGTGGGATTGTTCAGGATTGTGGGTAATTAAGTACTTATCCAAGACATTGCAAATAAAAGACATTTATCTCAAAACAAGGTTGGTGCCCCATGAACTTTTGGCATCTATATGAGCATAAACAATCGCTTAGTCATGTGGTAGCTGGTTTTAAGTCTACTATCGACTGTTACGATTTTATGGCTTATACTTTAATTGTCAATGGAGAAATTGCATTGTACTTTTACTTCCGGGAACCTGCTGTGGGCGGATGAGCGCTATAGGGTTCTGACCAAGCCAGCGGCAACTGTTGCTATGTGAATGTGTGAATAATGGTAATAATATAACTAGATTCTGTGGGACGTAAGGCCTACTCAATAACGCTGAGCGAAAGTAATGTTTTTGATATCTGTGTAAATGCCTACATGCTGCACCAAGATCTTCTTTGTTCTAAACTGCTGTTTTTTGCTTCTAACCCAATTTGAATGAGTAAGTAAGTGCTAAAATGGTAAATCTTGACTGCACAGAAGCCCAGTGGGACTGATAGTATTTTTTCAGTTTTGCTTACAATTTTTTTTTTACCTAGACTGCTGTGTTATTGCAGAACATGAGAATGAAATGGCTAATTAACACATTTAGGCTTGGATACATAGGCTTTTTGACAGAAGTAAAGTCACTCAATATTTACATTGCTACGAGGCTTACTTATTTTAAGAAAGAAGTAAGAAAATGAAGACAGAAACCAGTATAGGGAGTTCACAAATTAACTCTGCAAGAGAACAGCTCTACATTTTATGCTTGAACTGTCTGTTCTCATACTGAACCTCAAACGACGTGTTAGAATTGTAAATTGAACAAGCTAATGAGATGGCAAAACTGCTGGGGAACTAACTAGAGCTTGGAACTAAGTTTGCCTTCCCTTCATATGAGAAAAAAAGCCATTTTGTTGCCTGTGATACAGAAAAAATTGAAAAGTAAAATTACGTGCAGTTCCTTTGTGGTGCCATGTATGCTTAGAATAAATGACTACTTTGTATATTACCTCTGCTCATTGCTCCCTTTAGCTTTATTGTAATACCTTTACATGTCTTTAGTATTGTATAGTATAGTATCTGTTACCTGATTTTGGTTGGTTTCGTCTAAAACCTAATGCAGCCATCTTGCAGGTCTCCCTTTCAAAAGTGGTTTCCAACTTCAATGGGACTTAAATTAAAATTAGAGCAACAAGATACATCTACATCATTATTCCTGATATGTAAATAAGGATTTTTTTCTTTCATATCATCCCATTATAATGAAATGTGTCTTTGAATGTAATAACTGTTATGGCTGTAATTGTAATTTACATTGTCCACTTGGAAATGATTGCATTTAAAATGTCATGCCTTTTACTCATCCATCCTCCATCCTAATGAAATACCTGTCATTCACTGGAAGAATTATCTTGTATTGAATTTAAACAGTTGCAGTAATAGAGGCCTATGTGGTAAAGTTTTTAATCCGTTTTATACTGTAGAATGCAAAATAAAGGTGATATTAAAAAAAGGTTCTTTAAAAAGTCTCTATAAGGTACCAGTTTGAGTGAGGGTGCACCATTGTGGTGATTTTTACACAATTCTATGCTATTCTAGAATTTGGGGGAGGTGGTACCTCAGTCCGTGGGGACTTGGCTTGAGAACCGCCGGTTCAAGTCCCTGTACGGCCCAAGTATGCAGTGTGGACTGGCAGCTGGAGAGCTGGAGAGCTGCCAGTTTGCCTTGGGCACTGCTGAGTAGCCCTCGAGCCAGGTACCAAACCCCTAACTGCTCCAGGGCCGCCGTATCATGGTTGTGTGTATAAAGGGGGGTTTGTGTAAGAAACATACCAACTACCATACCTGGCAAATGCACTCATTGTGGATTGGCATAAAAACAAAAAGTAAAGAATCATGTTAAGTAATTAATTATGCTCCATTGTATTTTTTTTGCTTTGTTTGATTATATTGTATTGTATTCAGTTCTGTTTTATTCTTTCTATTCTGCTCTTCTCTATTATGTTATATTTTATTCTATTCCATTCTATTCAATTATGTTGTAGTGTGGGCCTATTCCATTCTGTGTTCTATGTTCTATTCTTTTATGTTCCATTCTATTCTATTTGGTTCTATTCTATTCTGCTCATATGTTCTACGCTATTTTGTTCTGTTCTATTGTATTCTATTTTCCTCTGTTCTATCTTCTTCTGTTCTGTTATATTATTCTACTCTCTCCTATTCGGTTGTATTCTATTTATTGGGTTCTATTCTAGCCCACTTTAGTCCAGTCGAGTTTCACCACTGTGTCAATGTTACAGGAATTCAGTCATTAATCTTAATGTGTGCGTAAGTGGAATCAGTTCTGCCACTAGATGGAGGTCAACCCTGTATGAAATATGTTCTTTTTGTTATATAGCTTTCTGTTTTGTGTGTGTGTGTGTGAGAGAGAGAGAGCGAGCGAGAGAGAGAGAGAGAGAGAGAGAGAGAGAGAGAGAGTCAGAGTCAGAGTCTATTCAAGCACAGAAAATGGTTCTTTTTCATGACCAAAATATTCTGTATAAGAAAAAAGTGACGAAAAGCCAGAGGTTGTTGTTTGTCACTACAGAGCTCTACACAGTAAAATACAGGATGTAAACATCTTAACATTAGAAATTACATTTCTAACAGTGCCCTTGACTCTTGCCATTTGAGGACATCAACAATCAATCAATCAATCAATCAATAAATTTGCACTCTCCTTGTGCATGGCTGCTTGAAGATAATAAGGCATCAGTGGGAAACACGGATGGCCAGCATGAAGCGTAAGTGGCTCTTCTATGCTCTGTGACAATCAATATGAAGGCAAAGCTTTGCACAAGCATGCATAGTCTTCATTAAAAACTGACGGAAGGATTGTATTATGGTTTTATGATACTGAAAGCTGTATTTAAATTAGACTCTGTACAATTAAAAGCCCAACTAGGGACAAAATTAGCAATAGTTATAAACTCTCTGTGCAGCACCATGGTCGGAACTATGTTAAATTGCAGTGTCCCTATCAAATAAAATAAATTTCTGATTCAACTAGGACAAAAATAACTTCATATACATAGACTATACGCTACCTTTTAGTCTACAGGTTAAGGGTATACTGCTGTTTCAAGGGGTGATGCTGGCTGTCCATGAAACCAATGTAAAACCTTAGGAGGTATTGGTCACAGGTGTTATATTGTTTTGTTTCGACTAAAATTCTAATTCACATTCATTTTTAGCCGGTTGTAAAGCACAATTTCAACATTTTATACTGTGTCTTGGCTATCACAGGTCCACCGCTGCATGTTAAAAAAGGCATAATTTTAGTGTTTCTATAGCAACTGTAAATCAAAAACAAAACTTACCAGACTTACCAGAGTGCCTCTTACCGACTGAGAGCATGACAAGACTAACAATGAAGAGCGCAGGCTGGTCCCATGTATACACTGTACTCTGTGTACATTACTGGTAAAGGTACATCTCCAAAACCAGACCTCACATCAAACCCATTGTAGAAATATTTCCTGTACTCCTAAACAACATGAACATAAAATAAAATAAACATAAAATGACATAACCGAATGACACTTACTAAAAGAAGCGCTATGTCATAAATGTGTATGACTTGTTTATAATGTTTATGTCATGTGTCCAGGCACTCTTATGTAGATACCTTCAAGTAAAGTGTAACCGTGTTTTCTTCAGCTTTGCACCAACTAAACTAAAATTGTAAAATAGTCACGTAAGCTGACTGGGGAGTCCCACCTGCACCACACATACCTGTTTGCTAAACAATTACAGCGAATAGCTATGGCCATCCTAGGAGTTAGCCTACACCATTTGAATAGGGAATTCCAGTATCTCTCTTCTGGATGGAGGCTAAAAGTCTCTGGTTGCAGAACGACAAGATTCAAGAACAGTTTTGCCCTAGCGGCAATCACTGTGTTAAACAAACTGTAGAATTAGAATTACTTGGACAAAACGCACAAGCACTTTGGTCAAGTACTGTTTATTATTCTTTCTATCCATGTTTTACTGTCTGTTTTATATGTTTTAATGTTTTGTGTGTTGCATGTTATGTGGTAGTCTACAAAGTTTTAAGGATGTCCTGCCTCTTAGACTGTACACCTAGTTTACCCATGGGTACCAATAAAGTAACCTGAACCTAAATGGCTGTTTATTTTTTTTCAGGAGAAACGCTGTGGGATGATTGTGTAAAGCTTTATTGATGATTTTATTTAAAATTAATTAAAAAGGAAAAGTTAGTAAAGGTAAAGAAGATTGATTGATTTATAAATGTGAGTATAATATATTCCTGACATTTAATTGAGGTTAAGCTGGATTTAATGTTAAAAGAATAGCTGCTTCCTATTGAAAACAGGGATATGCGAGAGGAAACCGACTGTTTTGACCATTTGCTGATGGGGCTGCATAAGGGTTCAGCAGCTCCTTCAACAATGAGGATTGTGATTTTAAATGTCATTGCCAGCGTGAAGCAGCATTCCGGCAAAGTGGTCCAAGTAGGTCAAGAAGCATTGTATTCTCATCATCTGCAGAAAATGCACAGCGATAACAAAGGGCACCGAGCGTAGGCAGAAGCCTGTCCTGTATTTGACATTGACTATCTCTACTTTCACAGAAAAAAAGAAGAATAAGACTGAAATACCGACTGAAAGACTGAAATCTGTATCCTATAATTTGCTTATCAGCAAATCTAAACATCTAATAATAGTTTCTGAAATGTTTGGGGCTAATTTTCATTTTAACAATGCATAAAATGGAACTGCTCAACTTTTCAAATGAGCTGTCTTGCAGTTGTGGAAGACAACTGCCGAATTATGTACAAAAGTGAAAAACACTGGTACACAACGGTCTTCCATATTTAGAGACATAAAAACATCAGAAGCACAATTTAGGTACTGATAATATCTATTTGGTTGACAGAGCAGTGCCCTTGAGCAACATAAATTCATTATATGTAAAATATTTATTGACCTTTAAAAATGCTGAGAGATCACTGTTATTTCTGTCAGCCTTTGACTTTAACAAGTCTGATGTAAGTCCTTAACAATGCTCTCAATGATAATGTTGGATTATCCTATCAAATACATATGAATCCCTGATATTGCGATATCAGATATTGGTTATTTGCATATAAAATCCTTTCTGCTCCAGAGAAAGGATTGCTACGGGATGCTGCATCTACAAAGTTCTCCTACAATATACGCCATACAAAAAATATGACATTATATTGAAAAGAGTTAATTATTTAGAAACTTTTAAGCAAACTAACCTTATGTCTACAAAACATAAAATCAGAGAACATAAAAGTGGAGTCTTGGGAGGTAATTTCCCTTGGCTATGGTGTATGCCTAAGATCTACAACCCTTACTAGAGAGGATCAATATCTATTTCATGCTTCTGTAGAATAATTGGCACTGTACAATTTATTGGTGCAACAACTTAATTTTGACCTGCTCTGTGTGTATAAATTGGGTTTAAGGTCAGTTTGGTCATATAGAGCCTGATGATACCTGTGAGTTTTATGTTACAGTCAAATAGAATAACACAGAGTCATTGTTATCATTAGTACAGCGCCAGCTCAGCAGGTTCTCTGTTTTTCTGGGACAATGTACTTTCTGTGCAGCCCTGTTTCCTACAAAAATTGTGTTTCCACAACAAAAGTGCATTCTGAATTAACAAAGGGAAAAGTATTTAGTCTCTGATTTGTTCTTGATGTGTCACAAACACGTTTCTAATCTAAATACACTTTCAAAGTTCTTGTTGGGGTTGGGTCTAGAGCCTTGAGATAGCACACTTAGAAAGGTTTTGTAGTATTATATATCAATGAGTTATGAAACATTGTTTCCTATTTACACATCCAGCCGATATGGACCAATGGTAGAATTACTACACTGTAATTACATTACACTGGACAACTAACGTGTCAAAATCTCCTATCTTCTTGTTTTTTATCTCCACCACCTCCTGAGAGAAACACCAGGCTCTTTAGCAGCTAAATGCTCTGTCCACTACCATGAGGTGCTGGGCAGGTATTATAAGGTTTGTTTTCAGCACTTATTTGATGAAATTTTTTCTTTCTGTGACTGGAAACAATGGACTAAACTGAAATTGTAAAGTTAGTAGGTGTCAACCCAAAATAATAAACTGAAAGAATAATTTCATGTAGGTTTGTCATCATCAGCAACCCCTTTAACATTACACAAAGTCATTTCATCCATTGTTAATATAAAATATGCGGATACAGTGCAGCTTTATAATTAGATCTCCCTACCTTTAAAGCAGTCCAACAATGTAATAAATCCTTGAAATCAGTGTATCAATATTAATTGCAAGGGTCTAGGAATCAAAAATGGTCCATTTGTTTAGGGCAACCACCAAAAGGTGAGTGGGTGTTAAAGGGTTAAATGTATACAGTAATTATGATATTTTACATTCATATTCAAGGGATTTGTTGCTCTTGTTATGTCAAAACACTGTTTGTTATTTTAATGCTAATGCCTCGATTGAAGGATTACAGGGTGCTCTGCAGAATGAGACGATTCTCTTTTCAAACCTTTTCAAATCCCATTAGAATTAGATACAGTTTAAAATGTGTAAGATACAGCAAAAAGGCTGTTCTTCTTCCTAACATTTTTCAGATTTTTTATCTAACAATAGCAGTACAGTATATTTCAAGGTGGGTACATCTAGTCATGTACCCGCCTTGAAATATACTGTACTGCTATTGCCTTAAAATGACTAAGCAATTGACTTTCTCGTTAACCTCCCTTAATATATATGGATTATGGTTATGTTGCTGGGCTATTTGTATTGGTGGTCAACATTAAACTGAGTGGGGCAGAGGAAGGCAGCATAACTGTTCAGTGTTTAGTGACTCGATACTTAGCAGCTATCAGAAGGGTTCTCAAGGTCTGCAATCCTGCACGGCCGTTCACGTTTCACAATGTGACATTCGCCTGCTGAGGGATGATGGGAAGGAAGCAGACACCGTGACGGGCAGGGATGAAGGCTACACCCGTGTGCTAGAATATCAGTTCCAACAGTGTCACAAAAACAACTAATGGTTTTACCTACACTTTATTTATTGTCAGAAGTGGGATAGGTAGATAGATTTCATTTTAATAACTTTTTTTCAAAATAATATTCTCTGACATGATATGACATTATGACTTTTTCAACTACCACCAGTCCGTATTTCTGTTTCTCCAAGTACTTGAACCATTGACCCTCTGGATCCTTGCCTAACTAGCTACGCACTGCGCTTCTGCCACCCTAATGCTTCTGTGAAATTCATACTACTTACTTACTACTACACCTTTCCCACTTTTCCAACTATTCTCACTACTTCACCTTCTTGTTACGCAATTATGCCAGCAATCCAGTTTAGCTTTATCAAATAGCTTTATATATTTATTTCTTATGACAAACTATACTAGGAATTTTTCATGACCTTTTTACCACTTTTTTCAACATACTATACTAGGATGTTTTTATCGACATAGTATACCATGGTTTTTTTAATTACTTTTTGCAAAACACCTATGTACTGTATACAATGGCCTTTTGACATGCTACATCATGACTTGCCCAGAAGGTGAATTGGCACCTCTCCAGCTACCAGTCCACACTCTGCACTCTAGTCTGTATTGTGACTTGAATCAGCTACCCTCTGGTTCTCAACCTGACTCCCTTCAGAGTGAGCCACTTCTATTCCAACATTTTAGTGAAATCTTTACAAAATAAAACAATACTATACTATGACTTTGTATGACATACTGTACTATGACCTTTTTATTACATACAATACTATGACTTTTTAAGATTTTTGTATGGCATACTATACTTTAAATTTTTGTGAAATAATATACTATCAATTTTTAATGCAAACACTGTTCTTCATAGGTAACCAATTATTATGATATTGGTGTTGTGCAGGACTCAGGTCCATTTGAAAAAATAAAGCATAACTGAAGAAATTGCTCTGCAGATATCAAGCTAGACAATCAAGTGCAGCTTGATTCATTGATGTTTTTTCTCTCCAAAGGATTCTGCCAGCCCTGTAGGCTTTCTGTTAGATTTTCATATCTGTTGTTTGTTTGACAGGTCTGGTGTTGATTTAAAAAATATAGTTTTGACCTGTATTGATTTTCTTTGGCTTTTTAATCATGTATTCCTTAGAGAGAAATCACATGCTTTTCACTCATGCCCTGAATGAAGATTACCATTCAGGCAAAACTATATTGGAAATTATAATTAAACAGTATACATATTATTAACTAATTAAATCAACGCACAAGAAGGCTGCTTGCTGTTTGAGTCTTCTTTTGCTACACATTCTTTGCATATGCACACAGAAATGTAATCTTTTTGATGATTTGTATTTTCTGTTAATTAACTGTAACTGTATTGTTCATACTGTGACATAAATTTATACAAACTCTTCTGGGAAGAGCCATTGTCAAGGCAAGGTAAAAGTACATCAATACTTCATTCTCACATATTTCATATTTGACCTCATTTGAAAACCCATTCCCTTATGTTGAACCAAGTTTCAAGAGAGATGAGAACAGATACATGAAAGAAGTTGCATTGGTAAAAAAAAAAATAATAATAATGTGAGAACCATCCCCACTCAGTTTTGATTGATTGATTGATGGGCTCACAGGCAACCTTTGCTTTGAAAAGGAAAGCAAAATGGGATTGTTACTGAATTCCAGTAACAATGGTTACCTATGAAGAACAGTGTTTGCATTAAAAATTGATAGTAAATTATTTTACAAAAATTTAAAGTATAGTATGCCATTAAAAAAAATCTTAAAAAGTCATAGTATTGTATGTAATAAAAAGGTCATAGTACAGTATGTCATACAAAGTCATAGTATAGTATTGTTTTACTGAATTCCAGCAACAACAATTGGAGAGCATCCATTTTCTATGTTGTGTGAATGTGTATTATGATTGTACTGAACTGTTAGAGAATGTGCTATCTCATTTTTGATAAAAAAAAGTATTGTAACATTGGACAACTGTGTGAATTGAATACCAAAAACCTAAACTGTAAACTCCCCCACAAGCCTATGAAAGATGTTCAGATTCAGACACAGCTTTAAAACGAGTTTCCAGAATCTGGAATATTAAATCTTTAGCCATAGACTTCATACACCATCATAAAATGTTAAAATAATCGCCTTAAATGTGTGCATTTTGGAAAATGAAAGGCCTATTAGTGGGGTGTTCTTACCAGAAGCAGTGCATTAGAACCTTGATTTCCACACTACTATTTTCCACACTATTATTTCTGCATAATTGTCTGGTTGTTAAATCAATTATGACGGTCTCTAATCAACAGCACAGCCTGCAGGTACACTGGGGGAGATCTTTGAAAATAATGTGCAATGATTAGAGGAGGTGCACGCTGTATACAAATTAAACAACAGTTTAGCACACTCAGCGTGTATTCAGTGATAGAGGGGGTTTTACAAAACAACAGACACACTTCAAAATGCCAGTCACATTATACATTTTGCCCTTTTTGTCATTGTGTCCATGACAATCATTGTAAGCAATGCTTTGTTGGACATGAAATGACACAGTTTGCTTCCTACGACAACTAAAATTACAGAATTTCACATTTTATCATTTAAGATAGGCTGCATAATACATATTATGTATTATATGCTTCGATCAGGTCTGGTTTTTGTGTGTGTATGTTTTTCAGTGTTTGGAAAATGTTCTACTTTTGATCCTGATATTAGCTCAGCTGTCTGCTGTGAGGCTGCTGTTGTTGAATCTGTACATTCAGTGTCATTTGAAGTTCACTGCCGAGTTTTATAGAAATGTCATTACAAAACAAACTCTGTGATCGGCCCATCAAGCTAAGCTCTGGTAGGCGCTACAGGATGCCTCTGGCTAAAACAACATATGTAAGATGTCATTTATTTCACAATTCCATGGAGTATTTGTACTGTCAGTGTTGCTGTCATGGGTTGTGTATGTGTGTGTGTGTGAATGAAATGTCGGATAAGCCAAGACCATTTTCTACCTTTGTTGACAAGTATTGTTTTCTATTCTAATTTGTAACTGTTGCTAATACCTACCAATATTTAGTTCAACCATTTGTGTAACACACTTTTTTGTTATGGTTGGGGTCCGGCTGGCCGTGAGTATTTTTTTTTTTACTATTTTTCTGAGTTTTCTGTTGGCCTGCCCTGTTTTCCTGCTGTTTCAACAATCAACTGCTCCCGCCGCTCACACCTGCCTGTATCTCCAATCTACAACAGTATATCTACCCCGGCTCTCCATCCACTCTTCACTTGATTGTTGCTCTGGTTATGCTGGTGAAACTCGATAAAGAAATACATTATCTAGAATATTCGTCTCCCTGTGATTTCCTGTATTTACCTTTTTTGTTGTCTCCCCCCTGCAGTATCATCTCAACTCCCGTTCCTGTTTTCGGTCAGCTTGCTTTCCCTCTCTGTCCTCCTACCACAGCGGCCCGCTTCCATCCGTCTCCATCTCCGGTCTCAGTGCCTGTGTCTTCTCCTCGGCTCCCCATTTCTGAGCATCCTCACTCTCTGAGATCTCCCCAGCTTCCCGTCCTCTGAGTCCCAGTCCTTGGCATCCGCCTTCCCATTCCCCTTTCCCTTTTTTCCCAATAAATCCTTTATTGTTGAGCCGTGCATTTAAGTCCTCCTGTTCTCACCAAAACACTTTTTCACTTTCTTACCAAGAGATGAGAAGATTGATGCTGTCTTATTATGTCTGCGTGTTAAGTAAAAAGCTGGAGCCAGAAGGTGATCAGCTTAGCTTAGCATAAAGACTGAAAGCAGGGGGACACAGCTTTCAGTCTTGGCTCTCAAAAATACTTATTTTAATACACTTTTTGTTTTTGTTTAAACAGTTCTTGATAAACAACACCCATTATTTCTCCGCAGAGCATCTTTAGCACTGGTGGACGCTGAAGTGGTGCGAAAAGCCACGAAGCGGAGCTATTTTCATTTTGGCGCCCATGTTATTCAATCCATCCTGCCACGCAGTGGCCACGCTGAGCGGCCGCACCGGCACACGCTACAACAATGGTTTTGATATCTCCTCTATTTCTTAGGAATGCCACGGTGCAGCTAGATACTTTATAAAATAAACCAAATTTCAAACAAAACACCCAGCTTCATAGTGATTTAAGCTGTCTTGACGTCTATTAGGCACAAGAAGACAACAAACATTCACTGCGAGAGAGAGAGAGACGTTTTGTAAAGTGGAGAGGAGAAGGATTGCTTCCCATTGATCAACTTCAGTTGTTGGGTTGCTTGGGAAATAAACCTGGCATTTGATACAGTTAGAATACAGCCATACCAACTGAAATAAAGAATATTGACATGTTTCTGAATGGGAATCAATGAGGCTCCAGGTCTTGGTATGAAGCAAAGATCTGGCGTTAAAAATCCATTTCCAAAATCCTTCTCCTATATTAGTGCTTGGGTAACTCCAAAAGCACACCTGAAACTACAGTGTTAAGCATCAGAGGAAAATAATTAAAGGTTATGTACCATTGACCATGGTTATGTATCAGAGACTGACCTTTAAACAGTCACTGTAATCAACGGTCTCTATAAATACATCTTTCACCTACCACGCCATGGGTTAAAGGGTTTTCTTTGTAAGAAAAGAAGCATTGAATCTTTTAAAATACATTTTATTATGTAGAAGAGAAAATGTACAATATGCTCATTGGAGTGGTTGCTACAGACTGATGTTAATGGAATTAATTCCACCAAATATTCCATTTCAGATAATAAAAATGTTATTTCCTTGTTCTAGTGTTGCAACAAACAAGTAGAAAAAAAACACAACATGTTCACATCAGAAATACAATGCTATGGTAGAAATGTAAAAAAACAAACAGACTTTGCTGCATTCAAAATGAACCTCTTTAAACAAAACCACCCACCCACGCCCACATAATTATGGGTTATTACAATGTAGTTTCAGTCAGAGGAATGGTTTAGGTCTACTCGTAATGGGATCTGCAACAAGGTCCACAAAACATATGCACTTCACAGTGAAAATTAGCTTCATTATATTTACACAAAACACTGACAAAACACACAAACAAAACCTAAAGAAGAGTACAAAATATGACTCACTGGTTACACCCATATTTGTTAGTTGCCACTATGTGCCACTATGTCCTCAAGCCTCTTTTGGGAGTTTTAGATAAGGTTAATCACTAATTATTTTTAAAGGGTTGATTCAGAGAAAATAGGTATGGTTCAGTTGTTACTTTCCATATTTAATAATGTTCATCCCTCTGATCCAGCTTAATGTCATACAATCAATTAGATGAGGATCTCTGAGAGGCTGATTGTGATCCAGGTTTCCCCCAGCCACAACTAAGTCTTTCCTATTTTGGAGTTCCACAAAATAATCTGATCATTCAAATAATTGCACCAACGTGATTTCCTTTAAGTTCTTTAATTAAGTCCATCAACATATTGTGTTTGTATTAGCATACAGTTCAAACCCCTTAGCAGTGGATCTCGTAAGCAACCTGCGACCCGAAGAGGAGACTCTGACTGAGGAAGAGCTCCTCTGGGTCTGTTGTTAAGGGTCCCTCGCCTCCATCTGCTGGGTTTCTGAGAAGCCCCATTCCCCCTGATCTGGTTAGTGTCTGCACCATTTCGTGGGCAAGGAGAGCCTCCTTCATACCCTTCTGTTGGACAAACCCGCTCATCATGGGACACCTGGAGGAAGTGGAGCCCAGGACAGGCTGGGTTCTGTTGAGCACATACATCTCGTGGCCGTGGTCGTCGCGGTACTCCTCCAGCTGCGCAAAGGTGGTGGGTCCGTCTGAGTAGTCGTTTACATAGAGGATGCTCTCTTCCTTGCTGGTACAGTAGGAGCCCCCTTCTTCTTTGCGGTACTGCTGGTGACGAGTGTAAATCATGATCAAGAGGAGAATGGCAGTGAGTGCCAGCAAGGAGATGCCAACAGCAATGGCGGTCTGTGTAGTAGGACCAAGAGCATAGAAGTCCATGCTGTCCTGTTCATAGAGCAGCTCCTGGCTAACATCCAGAACCTCTGGCTGATAAAAGGAGTTAGATGAAGATGAAACAAATGAGTGCATGTTCAAACGAGGCCAGAATTGGGATGAATATGAAGAAGAAGACATGTTGACAGCCAGATGAAAGGTAACTCTGGCAACACCACCAGGGTTCCAGGCTTCACACTCGTAGCGACCAGCATGCGCTACAGTCACATTGCTAAGGAACAGCATGCCGCTGCCCATGTCTGGATCAAAGCTGTCCCTCTCGCCACCCTCCTCCGTCCCACGTACAAGTCCCTGGATTCCTCCAACACCCCCAACCTTGATCTCTCCACTGCTGGGCAGGGATGTCACCATTCCTCCAGCTTCAGGCCTGAAGAGCTCACCATTGGGTCCCAGCTCTTGAACCAAGCCTCGAGGTGATAACTGGGCCTTGCCATGCAAGGCTTTCTTCCAGGTCACCTGAGGCTGAGGGTATCCTGAAGCCTGGCAGGAGACTCTGAGGCTCTCCCCTAGTCGCACAGTTAGGTGGTTGGGCTCGAGCTGCACCACAGGGGGGATGCAGACCAGGCTGTTGGGAGCCACCTCTACCAGGCTGAGGTGGGAGAGGCGAGGCGGTTCAGAGCACATCAGCCGACGCTGTTCGGCAGAGCTCAACAGACGCTGTCCATCTTCGCTGATCCAGGTTCTCAGCCAGCCCAGAGCACAATCACAGCGCCATGGGTTTTCTGGTGGTGAAGAATGGAAGAACACAAGGTAAACCTAAGTGTATGGTTTTGTCTACTGCTGTTTCCAAGACAAGAACGATTTTTAAAAGCCCAACTTTTAAGCCAATATGGCAGAGAATCCCTTAAAGTGTTCAGAACAAATCTACAATTCCATGAAAACTAAGAAAACTCCATCGGCTGAATGCGATTTGGTTCCCTGAGGTCAACATGGATGAGATATTCCTAGAGTACTCAGAAGAAATGGAAATTTGAAGATCTAAAATTCCACGACAGCTGAGCAAACTGCTGAAGATCATGTGATTGGGTTGAAAGCTCCAGAAGAGCTGCTAAATTGACCTTGAGGTGATATTGTTTGGTAAATACATTTGTTTTGTTGCTTAGTTTGAGCTCCTCTGGTGCCTATTGCAGGAATAATTGCCCTGGATTGGAGGTCCCTTTTGTAGACAGTGTTCCTTTGATTTATTATTTAACATTGTGTCTTTGGGGTTTGGTTTTACAGTTGAATGAAACCCTTTGATATGCAAAACTTGTCGAAATGCACTTTATGTTCATTGACATAAGCTTGCAGGTCGTGGCTATAGCAGTCCATTCTCGAACAGTGTCACTTCTTCAATATTGTGGTATGAAAGCATTTTTCAAGACATTCAGAATACAATTTTATCCTGGAGGATTATATCATGTAACAGTGAGACGCAGTGTGGTATTTTGTATCTGCTCTGCCTACCTGTGACACGGAGCACCTGCAGGCTCACAAGCGGTTTGAGGGACGAGGCTCCCAGGGTGCGGTGATTTCTGCTAAGGTCTAGCAGGGCCAGAGATGACAAGCCAGACAGAGCTTGCTCCGCTAGCAGCTCTATGCTGTTTTCCTGCAGGTGGAGTTCTTGCAGACGCTGCAGACAGTAAAAAGACATCAGAGGAAGGAAAATGTTAAAGGAGGAGGAAAAGAAATGAAAAGAATTTTGACCTGACTCAATTTGTAGGGTAATACTGTGAGGCAGGAATTAGTCAGAAATGTCATGAATTGGATTTATTGTTGAAGACGTCGTTGTATTTAAAAGGCATGCCATACTAAAATAGCTTTAGCTTTTCTGGCAAAACTGAAGCATTTTTTAATTTACCAAAAAGGATTAAGTTAATGTTTTTGGAACGCTTAAAACTAAATTAGCATTAAAGATTGCTGTCCATCCATCCATCCCTCCCTTAATCTCAGCTCTCCAACCTGCAGTCCCCTGAAAGTGTAGTCCTGCACTCTAGTGATCTGGTTCCCGGCGAGGTACAGAATCCGGAGGTGCTCCAGACCCCGAAACATATCTGGGGTGACCAGGTGGATGAGGTTGCCATTGAGGGCCAGCTCCAGCAGCTTCCCCTGGCTGAGAAACGCCCCTGGCTCCAGAGCTGAGATGCTATTATTCTGAAGGTAGAGGTAATGGAGGCTGCCAAGGCGAGTCAGGTCCTGAAGACGAATCTGCACTATAGCGTTGTCCTGAAGGAATATGGTCTGAGACAGGGTAAATCAAATTAGTAGAGTGATCACAAATTGATTACATTAGAGACTCAAAGGAGGGGATGTGATGTTTGAATTGGTGTTCTGTTAAGTACAAGAGAGTGAGCATGGCTTGTTGCTGTGCACACTGAGTAGAAACATGTATTAACCATGAGGAGAGATTACATTAGCATGGCCTCCATTAGATCTATCTGCATGGGGCTGTGCAGAGCTTTGGCTATATGTTAATGTAGGCAGCACAAACAATGTGGAATGAGCTAGTTCCGGATTGTGATAATAATGACTATGATGATGTGGGTTGTGCAGCATTTTTCGGGGTTGAGTTATTTTGCCAAATGCTGCAGAACACAGACCTTGTCAGGAAACAAAAAATGTTTGAGTGATTGGAGCTACACAAGAGTGTGTGCTTAACCAATAACGCATGGCTGTCTTGATTTCCAATGTGCATTCATTGATGATGTTTTCAGAGAAGCACACATGGGCCATGAGGTAAAGTATGATCGACGAGATAGACCGGCTGATTGAGGTTAATGAATCAAATTATGTGGGACATGCTTTTCATTAATATGCATGAGCTGCAATAATGTTGGGGGGCCTGAACCCAAGAGGAAATGTAGGTGTAATGTTAAACATCTTCTCAACAGATGATCAGAGGGTGTGCAAGAGTCACTTTCTGAGCAAGAAAGAATAATTACACAGCCAACAGTGCTGCCCCTCCCTCAGGCTTACATCAAAGAGGGTCACAGCGAATTGATTAAGCACAATCATTTCGGGGTAATAAGAATGGATCAGAGAGGGAGTTAACTGATGCAAAACCACTGATGCGGGGGGGCTGCAATGCACTGGCAGCTAATGCCCTAAGTTATTGTTGATTTGCCAACTGACCTCGGTGACAGAGGGGACATCCTGTGGGATTTCTTTGGTCCCAAGAGAGCCGCACTCCACTGTAAGGCTGTAGCAGCGACAGCCGGAGGGACATCCCACAGACGGTCGAGGGATGAGGGCCAAAATGATTAGGACGAGTCTGGAGAACCGCAAGAGGACCATGGCGGTTTTACAGTAGACCTTCAGAGACAAAACCTGGAGAGAGAAGGCGGAGGAAGAGACGAGAATAAATCACTAAAATCAGTTACAACAACAACAAATCTTTTTTTCCTTCAAGGTAATATATTTCATCCTCAAAGCAAAGATTGACAGTAGCTGCAGATAATGTTGTATATACAGATGGCTGTGAAATGGCAAGGGAGGATTGATTAAAGAAAAAAGCAGGGGAACATTAAAGTACCTCCTTATCCCCTCCTGTTTTCCTTTCAACTGTGTCTGTTCAGTGGAATTGCAGTAGCTTCTATTAAGGGCTTCAATTAATTAAAGATGTGATAAAAGGTGTGCAGGTTTCCTCAAGGACTTGTCTTTTTAATGCACGCACAAATACACTCACACTCCCTCTATCTCTGTATCTCTCTCTCTTTGTCTTAAAAAGACACAAAGACACACACACACACATATACAGACACACACAGACACATGTGTATTAAAAAGACAGAGGCTCCATGTTGAGCGTTATAATCTCAGAAACCACATTTACTTTCTCAGAGTAAACTTAAAGTGGCAACGAGCTCTAATGATCTGATCAAGAAACCAACCCTGGCTGCTTGCTTCACCTTGCAGCAATATCTTTCTTTGATATAAACCCATTACTGAGCAACTGATATGTAGACTCTTTTTTTACTTCTATACAGCCCAGAAGGGATTTATTGTTCCGCTCCACAGTTTCTCATTGGACATCCAATATCATGTAGCCCAGCAGTGTTCATATAATAGCTCATCTGCAGCAGATCGCATAAAGATACTGCAGGGTTGGAGATAAAATACATGTTGAAATGTCACACTGAGCCTGTCATTCTGTTCCAGTGACAGCAGCAGGTAGATTTATTGTGCTAGCTGAGGTGCCTGCCTCATATTGGAGAATCTTCATCCAGTAGAGAAGCAGACATCTCATTGATCCAAAATAAAGTCTCACATTGTTATAAAACATTCATGTGCACCCCGGCCCGTCTTCCCGTATCCCATTAATCCTGTCTGACTTTGAAATTTTTAGTTTACTTAAGACTGCAGAATCACCCAGCCAGATAATTGATAGCATTTACATCTCGCTCGGAATGATTTGCAGATCATCTAGTTTATTAATTGTTAGAATTAGAGTGCACACATCTCTCATTACCGATGAGTGATGAAAGGGTCCTGTGCCTGAAATCCACTGTGATTGTTAAATATTCAGTTTGCAGGGTGTTTGAAATGTTCTGTCAGATTGATATCAAGCATGTCTCATTTGTAATGTTATAATCCATTCCAGACCAGTAATTTACTGCCTAAGTGCTAAAGCACTAGGATCACTGTTTTAGTAAATGAGAAGCCATTCTCAGTGCAGCCACGCTGCATTATTAAGCAAATGAGAAATGAACTGGATTTTAATATTGCATGTTTGATTTAGAACACATTTACAATGTGACCCACATACTGTAAGCTGTTCAATCGTCTTCATTCAGCAAAAACAGAGAGAGACACTTATTAACAAAAGCCTGCCATTTCCTCTCCAGAGCTCTCCAAACAAGCGTGGAGAGAGAAATAATATACTTCTATTGTTGGGGAAAGAGAGCACAAAAATTGAATTTTGAATAAGGCCTTGGTCTGACATTGAGGTTGTGTTACTTCTCACAGTGCTATGACTTAAAAAAAAGCTTTGACTTGCTTGAAAAGTGTCAGAAGAGGAAGACACTCGCCTAAGAATACACACAGAACAGTATGCACTGCCGGATATTTGTTGTTACAATATGAGCCCAACATCAATGTAAATGGCATCCTGCCAGGTAGAAAAATAGCTTGTGCATTTCTCTGCTCACTGCAGTGGTACTGAGCGGCAGTCATGCCACGTATTAGGTGTTAGGACAAGGTTGATGAAATGTAGAGACAAGGATCACCTACGGAGTCTGTAAGCAGAAAGAAGGCAACATCAAAAATAACACATACGGGGAGAGGTTTCTTTAAATAATCCTGCTGACTGCAACTTGTCTTACAGTATACTGTAAGTCCTCTCCCAATAAGTTTGCCCTCACGCTCATCTTTTGTCATGCAGATGTGGGATTTCAGTGGTAAGAGGTCAATATGTTCATTTCAGTCTCAGTAATCCTGTGCGGAACATACGTAATCTGCACAATCAGATGCTTGTTAGCTAAGCTGCTCTCAGCACTGTTAACGTTTTGATAAAGGGGGTTGCTTCGTTTGGCGTAAAAAAATGAGGTCAACAATAAATCTCTGTTGACTGTTTAACACACATAGGATGATTTGAATGTAATGTTGTGTACATAGATCTGAACGTTAAGTGAGAGCAGCTGGAAATATCTGCCAGGCCAGAAAGCAGTCAACACAAGCCTGTTCAGCATTCAGTATCAGCATCAACCTCCGGACATGCATCCACACACTGTGCTCTGCAAACATTATTTTGCACTGGACTCCAGTGCAACTAGGAGTTTGGTTGTTTGGGTATTTCTGAAATTACAATTGTGTTCTTCTTGACAATGCGCTTTGTTTTCACATCCCAAACAAACTATCCAAATCATAGTCTGGTTGGCCAAACATTAACAGCACAGAAGATTCACTGCATAGTACTCTTATAATCTTCTCTTATTTTCAGAGGTGCAGCAGACAGTCAGAGGGCTAGAGGCAGAAGTAAAGTTCACATCCCTGTGCTGCCAATGGTGCAGGTCGGCCTCAGTCGTTGTTATGGTTACTCTTGTGATGAGGTTTGCTCGCGGGCCCGAAGGCCAGACACAGTTCCTGTGAGCTGGTGTTAGGCAAACAACTCCACAGAAATAGAAGCTGTCATTTCCCGGAAAGAGAAAATTGCTCCCAGGACCTTGAGCTATGTGATGACCCCGAGTTAAATCGTATTTTCTTCTTTCATCCAACTCTCTTTCTCCTGCTTGAACTTTTTCCCTCCCCTTTCCCCTTTCCCCTTTCCCCTCATTTAATCTCTCCTTCCTTCTTGGTTTCTCTGAAAGCCTCCATCATTTTCCCTTTCCCCCATCTCTGACCTCTTTCTTTTCTCATCTCTCGTCCTTCTGCGCTGACTGACAGGTGCTAAATCATTTGTCTCAGAGCATCCTTTTGTCTACAAATAGACTGAGGCCAAGGCACGGGGAGAACACTGTGGCACTAACCCAAGAGTAACACACTGACTTTGAGCGATAGTCTCAACCCTGCACACACACACACACACACACACACGCACACACACACACACACAAACATACACATACACTCATAAACATGCAGAGCACGCCTACAAAGTAGCACTTGTACACTAGCCACCAACAATCAGAGACACTGAATGGCCCACACACATGATTATGCACTTGCACATCCTGCCTACAACCAGCAGCCACCATCATCAATTCAGACATAGTCAGATACAAACGCACCCAGGCCCGCACGAGCGCACGCACACACACACACACACACACACATTTTTGTGTCAGCGGTAAAGGAAGCCCTGCTCTGTTAATAAGAATTCATTGATTTCTTTATTTTGCCACTACTGCTCTGCCCAGCTGGGCTCTGCAGCCATTGATTTTCACTATGAAAGCAGATGTTGTGGGGTGGGATTTGGAATTGCATTTGTGAATGTCTGTGTTGAAGAGAAATAAAGTAAAATGATTGCATGTTGCTTATGGCTTACATGCAGTTTGTGTGTGTGTGTGTGTGTGTGTTAGAGTGTGTTTGTGTGTGTGGCTCACTGTCAGGCTACCTCAAGAAGAATCACCGTCTCGAGAAGCAGCAGCACTCTGCCACTTCTCACAGCGGAACATTTGGTCTAAAAACCTCCCTCCATCTCTCTGTACTTAGACAAGCTTGAAAAAGCGATGCATTTTAAGAGTTTATGTGATAAACTGCCGTGACAGGTCAGTCTGCGATGCAGAGACTTGTTGCTAATGTAAGCGGGCCAGCTGAAAAGCTCAAACGCTGTTGATATACGGTAAACCTCACAAAAAGTTCAAAGCAACCCAGAAACTCAGATTTTGTCTGGGGCAATATGATGCTTTACAGGCTATAGCTACCAGTCACACATTCTACTTCATACACAGTAAAAGGCAGCAGGGTTACTCCAACCATGAGTAGAATGAATAATAATGAACAGATATTGTCTATTAAGGTTCAACATGTTTTTGTGTTGGAATACTTGCAGTCTGATTTGTGACTGATAATTCAGAAGTAAAAGCGCAATGGCAACTGTATGACTGCATAATCAATATCCATTTTCCACACAAGATTTACTTTTATGCTTTCACTAAATAGAAATTTCACTAATTGCTAAAAGCGTAAAGATAGATTGTAACCCTCTTTTAGCCACATGACCTTCTTTTTTGTTATTCTGGGCATTCTTTCCTTTATCTGCATGACTAAATGGTGGCAATGTTGCAAAAGCTGTGTAAAAAATGTATGACTTCAAAACAACTATTAAGTATTATGCACAAAAATCATATTGGTTTGCCCAGCAATATATTTATACAGATGTAACTAATGTAACAGATGTAACTACTTACTTACAGTTATGAGGCATTATTAAGGAAAGGTTATTTGCTCAAAATGTCAAACTATTCCTTTGAAGTAATACATTTGGAAATTTTTGAGAAAATCAATCAACCATGGTCTGTTTATGTATGAGGGTCTGTGTCACTCATTGTATTCAGGCATTTAGTAAACACACTGGCAGCAAATTCATAAAAGATGCTGCCTTTTGAAATATAACTATCACTTTTTCCTGCTCTTCCCATTTCAATGACTCACCTTATCAAACTCATTTGTCTGACACTTCCTCCTGTGTTTTCTCATCATTTCTTGTGTTGCTCCTTTTCAAATGCTAGTTTTCTGTAATATCTCTCTCTCACACACATGCACGCTGTCCATTCTAATTGTCAACGTTGGTTGATGCTATCGATCAGAGCAATTTTACTCACAGCAGCTTCATCTGACAGGCTGCAGGATTTATGAGTAGATTATGCCAGTGCAGAATGAATGGTTTGATTTGTACATTTCTTTTCCTCGATTGTTATCAATCTGTTTAAATCCCCACTACCGTTCACCCATTTTTATCCCTCTTACTGGGGGACTGGGAGTGTGCTGTAATGAGGGGAGCAAAAGTGGACATGCACAGACACCCACCAATCACATTTGATTGTTGCTCACTAGTTTTGTTTTACATTATGATGGATGGATGATATCAGACCGGTTGGAAGTTGGATGGAGGGGCGTCACATCCTCCTCTATTGAGAAGCAGAACAATCCCATCCATCTTAATAGTATCTCCAATTCTGATAAGTGTTCACGTGAATGAAATGTATGAGTTTGTTTTCTATTAAGATGTTGGATGATTGTGCATCCCCCAATGTTCCAGATGGGTGAATCTGAATTATAACTATTACTTCTTTTGTGGCAGTTCAGTTGAAAGTGAAGGTACTACTCAACAGCAATAAAAGTGTGTGGGACTCCGTGTGCATCCAAAAAGGAAATGAATGCTTTGCAATGCTACAATAACGATTGCTTACCATCCCGCTATATTGCGTTAATAAAATTGGATGTGCAGTAGCGTCTGCAGATGGAGTCATTGAATCCTCATAAATTATGTTTCTTTGTTGCCATGGAAGTGACTGCATGTGATGGATGTCAGATGTTTGTCAAATAACGCTCGGGCATGCCTATGTTGTGTTATCTGTGAAGTCTGGCATATAGACGGGAAATGATGAAAATATAAAAGTAATCTCCTTTTTTTTCTCTTGCATTTGTTATTTCAGCTGATCTTTGCCATCCGCTCATATCGTTTTTACTCAGGCCATGAATGGGGGTGCAATGCAATTACAGCCAAGAGAGATTTCAGTCATCATTGTCTGGCAGACAGTAGCCAATGAAAAATAAAAGATTTCTGGAGGCATAATAAGTCAACTTGTCTGTACAAATCTGTTCACACACGAGATAAGCCCCACCCTCGGAGTTAAACAAACAAGGTCCTATTTAGGGCCTCCATGTTTGGCTCCACACTGCTTCATGTGTGGAATAGCAATTAACCAGGGGGACGTGCATCAAAACTCTGACATCAGGGAAGAAATACTCAGAAGTCAGAATTAGAAAACATAACCTTCTTCCTGGGACAGATCGTATGTAACAATGAACTGTATACTCTTCCTGGCATCTCCCTTAGTGTCAGTGTAATATTCCTGCCAGATTCCTACAGGGTGTGTGCTGTGATCAGCAGTGATCTTATTATGCTTCATTTTTTCCCATCACAATATCACTTTAATATTCTCATGTGTTTTGAATACACAGTGGCTCTGCAGTGAAATTGGTATAGTTGGTCTCTAAATTGTATTCTGGGATTAAGGGAGCTGTTTTAGTGCTGTAGTACTGCAGCCTGATGGGACAAACTATAGACAATGTTAGGTAATGGATCCCTGCTGTGACACATTTGTTATTAAATCTTTTTTTGTATTAATCAGATTTTTAATTGTGTGTTTAGGAGAGAATCAGCAAGACCAATGAACAACAAGAGAACAGCATGGGTGGTTGGCTTGAATTATAGGATATAAAGTAGATATCAGTTGCCATCTTATTAAAGGTGCTCTAAGCGATGTCACGCATGTTTTAGCCTAGAATATTTGTTGTCATATACAGCAAACCTCTCCCCACTATCCGCGAGCTGCCCTTCCCCAGAACACACTGTAAAAAATGCAGTCTTTGTAGACAGCCCAGGGTCTACAAACAGCAACAAACAAACTGCACCCACCTGCACCAGGAAGCATACACAAACGCTGTTATAGCATTCCAGCCAATATCAAACAAGAAGGATTTAGTTAGTGCTTGAAAATACTTTGAACGTCAAGGAGAAGTAACGCTACCCACCATCGCTTAGAGTACCTATAAATACCCCTGGCCAAAACAAATGCAGTCTTAAACAACAGGATTGCAATGAATCTTACAGTCCAGGACGTTTTGATGATGAGTTTTTGTTGTTTTCGAGATTCAACTTGATGCTACAGTTTGTAATGTTGAATTGTATACTAATGCACTCAGTGTCCACTTTATTAGGTACACCTGTAGAGTCAAATGCTTTCCAGTGCAACTGCTCTGCTTCAAAGCCCACTTTCATTAAGATATTAGCCCAATTATGTTTCTGCATTGATGTTGTTATTATACTTTCATGTATGTAAATACAAAATATACATATAAATATACAACAAAAAACAGTACACCATCCATCTTTAACTATGACCTCAGTAATAAACATATCATTGAATTTACATATTTCTGAATAATGTCAATGTAACATTATGAGCTACGCAAAACTAAATGTTATAGCAGGGCTGTTGTATTAGATTGATATTGTATTATTATTATTATATGATATTGTACTACACTATTAAGTATTAGCATGGAATATCACTAGTAAGGGGATGTGCTAATCTGCAGCAGCAACCCATAATTTGGGGTCTTGTAACAGTGCTGTTGTTCTACTGTTTTGCATTATTCTTAAGGAGCGTTTCTAATATTTTGTCCCCTCCATTCAAGTTAAAAGGGTAGACTCAATTTTGGACCAACACGGGCAGTGTATTAACTATTAATATAAACATAAGCGAATGTGTTACTGGGGCAATGATGAATCAATTTGGGTCTTCAGGGCTCCCTCATGTCAAATAATATTTCATTTCACTTTAACTTTTTTTTTCAACATGGCATAATCCTTTATACAAAACACATCAGAATACAGATCTTTTGTTCCACTCTCATACTATAATCTCCCAAAGTACACGGCAGACCGATCTGCTTAAAAATACATAACAAAAACAATATTCCTTCATGTGGTTTTTGGGATTAAATTGTATCAAATGTGAGTCCCTAAACCAAAATTAAACATAACTAGGATCCCTGACATTTGAGAACCTCTGTGTAACTACAAACGCACCCTATATCCCCCAGCACACAACTGCAACCTACCGTTTTCCCTGCGTGGACTTGATCTCGGCAGCAGTCTCCACACTTGCTCGAGCGACTTGGAATAAGAAAAGAAAATAAAAAAATAAAAAGATGAACCCCACTTCAAATCAATGCAAATAAATGAGCCAGAGCATTGTTTGCCTCCCTCCGCTCGCTTTTTTTCACTCGTTCCTGACTGGGCAGCGATTTAGAGTCCGCGCAGACTGAGCTCGTCCATTGTAACTGGATGCCGAGAGATGGAGCAAACTGCTCGCATCTGCCAACGCTGGACGTCAGCACTGATGGAGGTCGATTTAGACTCTTATCTCCCGCCTCTGATAGTGTTATGTGTCTTTGATTTGTTTCCGCTTTTCCTTGCCTTTTGCCTCAACGCGGATGTTATCTTCCAATAGTGATCGACTCCTTTAATTATTCCAGCTTGACCCCTCTCTCTCTCTCTCTCTCTCTCTCTCTCTCTTTCTCTTTCTCTCTCTGTGTGTGCATTAGAGAGAAAGAGAGAGAAGAGGTAGTGGGGTGTTTTATTCTCGTTCATTTACTTTCAAAGCTGGTCACATCTCTGCCTGGCACCGATGGGTGCACTTAACTTTAAGTGCATTTTCCGCCGCTAAATAAACCATGATAAACAGCGACACTTTAATGTGAAACAACACATTTTAAGGGTAGCATAGGGATTTCAGCACCACGGACAGCGGCCTTGTCTTTTATTCTGAAAGGTTACGGGCGTAAAGATTTGATCCTTCACGCTCTGCCACTGATGAAATGACGCCCGTCCTTACAGTGGCAATCGCAGGCAGAACGCAGGCAGAAAGTGTGGAAAAGTTGAAAAAGTACCATTTCTATCTAACCAAGGGCAAGTGAATTCAAGCTGAACCGTGGCCTTTCAATATCCATAAAAACCATACTGCTCATTCACAGCAGGAGGCTACAGCTTATCACTGGCTGTGGCAGAGAGGATGAACATGAGCAGAGGTTACAATTTATGTTACAGCACTTTTAGGGGCCCAGTTGCTGATTGCTCAGCATGCGTAACATCGACCTGCTTCGTTGAATACAATTGTAATATATCTTACGGCTGTTTGTTCAAGGTTGGCCTCATACAAGAGTGGTACTGTTCAATGAGGTCCACCATGTGATTGCAGGCCGTCCAGAAGCTTTTTAATCCATCATGGAATTACAGTGTCTTTGTATAATAAATAAATAAATAATTATAAATTCAAAAATCAAGTTACGATAAGTCCAATATCTCCACATCGCTTCAAGCTAGCTACGTTTTGGTTTAACACCAGGGCCTGTCCAAAAAGGGATTTGTGAAATCATGTCCCTTCCAGAATCTTAGTAATCAGGTCTTGAACTTCATTGACTTTTTAATAATTCCAGAATAATAGATTGTTGACTGAAAGCTTATTTAGTCACCCTATCATATAGTATAGCAGTTAAGAACAACAATTGTACATTTTATGAGAAAAGCATGACATTTCTAACATAGTTAGTGCATACCATATGGATTATTTTCACATGTGGAGGGAAGTCAGATTTGACCTCTGAGAGCCATTAAAATCCAAGATGGCTGCCAGTCCCCCAGGTCTAATGTTCAAAAGTGTTTCATTTTGGAACCAAACAATGTAGAAAAACATTTAAGCTGTCACTTTCAACTACGTGGGGGGTGCCCATTCATTTGGTGATACTTTGGAGATCACCAGAATTTGCTTATGCGTTTATTTTACCTTGGACATTGGATTGGAACTATGCAATATGGTGAAACTATACTGCATGTATGAATAAAATACTTACATATATGTATGAAAAGTGATTGTTTACTGTTAGCCACCGCCATCATGGCTGCTGACCAATCACATGAAGTCATGTTAGGAGAGAGGGGAAACTTGTTCAGCCAATAGACAACCTTAACCGGATACAAGCAGGAGGGCCATTTGAAATTATGATTTAGTAAACAAAAATTCATTCAGTACTTCATGGTGCTCTGTGAAACAGTTGCGCTCAGCATTGAGGCAAAGGTTGACCTTGCAGACCCTGCAAACCACATTTAACCTAAACAAAAAAAACAGAATTGACAGCCGCTGCAAAAGAAAAGTATGTTTTTTTTCAATATCAAGCCCAGTTTGAGTTATTTGTGAAGGAAAACAGTAAGTGCACTTCTTTTGGCATTACTAAGGCTGACAGTAAAAAATAAACTCCAACATATGCCATTTAAGTATAAGACTAGCACAAGTGACAGTAAGCCTATTTTATTTATTTATACGGTCATAAAACTGACCAGAATCAGATATTTTTGCTATTTATGGCTTGAAAATCTATATAATAGAGCACTATAAAATGTTATGTAAACCAGTGGCAACACCGGATGCACTATAAATTACTATTATAATGCATTATATGTAAAAATAAATAAATAAATAAAGAACCTTAGGCTTACTCGACATATCGGACACATGTCTTTAAAAAGGCTTACTGTCACTTACGCTAGTCTTATGTATAGGGCGTATGATCAAATATGGTTTCACCATTTTTCAAGCAACAGGTTTCACTAATTTATAGAAATCCTAGGCAAACATCAACTATCTAAACATGTAACACAACTTTTTAACCAGATAGTGTGTGAGTTTCATCAACTTACCATGGTAAGTTTCAAAGTTGTGATTGTAGAAGTTGCTGAAGTTAGAAAGGCGTCCAACAACTCCTGATTGGTCAGATGCCATAGGGTGAATATAACATGAATATATTTTAAGTAGCGTGATCTTTGCTGACTGGCTGTGAGAAATCAATGTGTTTATACAACCTCATGCAGAGGCACGGGGGCGCTAGTTTTAATGTTCAGTGAAGTTACCAAATACGGTTCCTCGCCCTATGTTCAGGTATAACACAAAAGTAATTTCTATTTTAATACGTTGAGTCTACCCCCTGGCGACTGCTGAAGTACTCCCTCAGGTACAAGTGGTTGAGAATCAAAGAAGTTATGTGCACACGCCTCTGTGCATGCCCCCTCTGATGATGACGTGATCACACACTAATCACACACCACAGTGGTTAAAACCGTGTTGACACACATTTAGCATCACTTAATTAAAGCTTGCGTGTGTCTGCATGAGCATAGCTGCAAAGGTTTTGATGTCCGAGCAGGTACATTAGTTTGTGTCTAATTACATGTCTTTGTGATGGTGAGTGTATGTGTGTTTGAGCTCGGATTTTGATGATCTCCTCCTACCTCCTCCTTTTCGACCCATATCAGGAAAATTAACAACACACTCAAATAGGGCAGAGGGCTCCTTTCATCATATTTCCTCTCATCCAGCTGTTCTTAACTCTCCTTTTTTAGCTGACAGGAAAAGCTACCAATGTTGAATACATCACACAGGCTATTTGTATGCATGCAAAGTCCCATCTAGAGTTTATTTGCACATGAATTGGTCCATAAACTTTGCTAAGAACTTGTGTTTTTCAGCCAAAAAAACAAAAGCACCCTATTTAACAGCCAGAGACAGTTGGGCTTATATTGTCATGGTTGCCAGTTTGAATCCCCAGATCTGCAGCAATATCAGTCCCCTACCCTACCAACTCACCACACTGCACTTGAACAAGTCACCGTTCCATTAGTGCTGCTCTGGGGCCAACCTTAGAAGACTTAGGTTCTCTAGGCTGTATCTGTATGTGTCTGTATCTGTGTCTGTGTCTGTGTGTGTGTGTGTGTGTGTGTCTGTGTGTCTGTGTGTGTGTGTGTGTGTATGTGTGTGTGTGTGTGTGTGTGTGTGTGTGTGTGTGTGTGTGTGTGTGTTTGGATAAAAAGCCTTTGCAGCTACTCTCACAGGGATAATGTAATTAGGAATGTTCTCTTTCTCAACTTGCCTTGTAAATGAAAACAGCTCTGTATCAAAAAGTGAACACATTGGATGCAGCTGTGCTAGTATAGAGGATTGTACCTCCTCTAACACTGAAAAGATTTTTTTTCCTTGAATCACAGAATGTGAAAGAAACCTGAATTGAGAGACACAAACCTTGTCATTGTGAGAAAGATAATTGTGACTGAATCATCAATCTCTTTGTAACTGAAAGCTATTTTTAAAATGACGAGGGAAAGATAAACGACTTTATTCACAGACAGGTGGAGATTGAGCGATATAGACTAAATCTAAGCACCAACAGGGCAGTATAACTCCTATTTACATTCTTTATTGAGCAATTTGAATGAACACAATTTACATATAAATGTGAGAAGAAAAAAAAACCAAGTGAGGAAATTGCCTTTTTTGTTTGTGACGTGGTCTACATGGGTAAGAATCAATAACATTCACAGACAGATGCTGGGGAGATAACAATGGTTTAAAGTTAAAACACACCCACACAAACACACACAAACACACACACACACACCATGTAATAAGATGATCTCCCAATGAAAAGCAAGCAGGACATGAAAGCTTTACAAATGGTCGCCAAAACAACAGCTGTAATGCGACAGGCAGACATTTGTTCCACTAATTACTGAGGGAGATTGTCTAATACAGCCGGATCAAGGCTTAGATAGATTTATGTTATCAGGCCATACGCTCGCTCGCACACACACACACACGAACGCACGTACATGTACTCACACACACACACACACACACACACACACACACACACACACACACACACACACACAGTGTTGTCCATCATCCCTTGCCTTGGCCCTCACACCTTGACAGCTGTCAGTGATTTTGACATGCGAGGTTACAGAATAAAGGGATTACACTGATCTGTGGAGAAAAGGCATGTTCCCAGCCGATATCACCGAAGTAACAAAAATACATGTTTTCTGATTTCCCATAATGGTATTTAACTAAGCAGATAGTCTTGTTTATGAAATTTCTGCTCCCAACCCAATACAATGACGAGAATAGATTAATGGAATTTTATCTGTGGTGCTCACAGGATTGAAAAATTACCTTTAAAAAATTCAAAGTCACTGTCAACAGTTTTCATTGGAACTTCTTTCTACCAAAAAAATAGCATGAAACCAATGACAGTGTGTTTTATAGAATATCAAAGCAACACTGGAAAGAAATGTTGCCTTTCTTTAAAGCTGCACAAATCAGTATTGTTAAACTAATGTATAATGTAAAAGGGGTTGCTCATAGTGACAAACCATAGACTTTACATACAGTGCATGTGATGAACTACAGTCCAATCAACAGACAAGAACATCAACAATTGGACGATTCTGCCAAAACTCTAATCACGTTGAATGGCCACAATTTGTTTGATTTTATGTTATGACCAGTGCCAATGTTTATGAAATTCTTGCTTTCTGCAATATCAGCTCTTTGCAAATAAGCCATGTTTACACTTCAACAACATTAATGTCATTTATTTATCTGTATTATAAGCACTCTCTTTCCGCTCTGTTTTTGGTCTCCACCAACTCCTGAAGAGCACTAGAGAGCTGTGAGAGTGAACCAACACAGTTAAGTTGTAGGCCGGACCGCTAAACAATGAGCTGAAACTCGCTATACAACTTCAAAGCTGTAGATTCAGGTGATAATTCTATGTAGGTTCATCACTACAAGCAATCCCTTTCACACTGCAATTCCATACATTATTACTATAAAGATGTGGTTTGTAGCTGCTCTAAAGTTGATGAAAGATCACAGATACCATTATTAAATAAATGAACTATGAGTAAAGTATGATTATCTTCCTTGAGATAATTGTTGTTCCGTATTGTTTGGGTTTGGCTACTAAAAAGCTTAGTTAAGGAGAGTGTATGTTTTAAGTTGGGCAACAAAAACACACTTTGTTTAGGTTGCAATCATGGTTGTAGGAATGAGAACATTACATTATGTGTACCATTACAAACCTACAGAAATGTAGGTTTTGTAATGGGACATAAACTCACCTCTAATGCATGAAAGCTGGCTTTGCTACCTGCACATCCACAACCCACGCTCCACACCCTTCCTATCTGGCTTTTTACAGGGGACAATACTTCCCGCATTGGCTGTAAATGTAGGCATTGGACATATTTGGATTTTTTTTCAATATGGACATAATTGTAACAATCCTGTACTGATGAGATATCAACTCATCTTTGCAGGTCTGCACTGCTTTAATGAGCATTTTAACTTTGTTTGGGTTTTCTAACCTGCAACTTGGTTCTCATCAAACAAAAAAGTTAACTAGTTGGTGAAAACATTGATGATAAAACATTTTGCAGCCAAAGAGTGGGATACTTCCTCATGAGTTGGTGACCAAAACATAAAAAAAGAGCTGTTGGATTTACAGTTGACCACACACCTGACTCCAAATGAATTATAATGCTGCTCTTAGCAATATGAACTTTATAAGGTAATTGCATGTCAAGTGGTGTGTTTTTAAACAGAGTTCCATTCATTTAGATTGTATTGGGGTGATAGAAGCCCCAGAGATGGATATCTTTAAAACTGGAAAATCATTTTTTTGTGATGTGGTGAACGGACCCTTTAATACTATGTGTTTCAATTTTCTCTATTTGGACACATTAATATACAAAAAAGGTGCAGGCACAGGCGCATGCCCACAGACAACAAGGTGCTAACAACTATCAAGGCAATGGTGTCTTCCTCTTCCTGGATATCCCCTGATGCATTATCATCTGTGATTTCTCAGAAACTCCATTACTATTGCAGAAGGGTATAGTGCTTGTGCACCACAATCAATACTCTTCCATTAAGGTGATGAACGGTCTGTTTCCCCAACCTTCTGCAGTCAAGACAAATTCTCAGGACCCACTGATCCAAATCAGTCAATGTTGGCATGACAGCACTACACGCAGGCAATGTGAAGGGTAAAGAAAGTTGCTGACTGGGGAAGTCTGATCAACGCTTCCATCCCCACTGGTTCACTCCTCCTTCCCACTCCAGTGTAATTGAATTTACCTTAACAGGAGTCAATTTATACAGAGACATTCATTTCTCAAATGTAGAGTGAGGTATACATTTTTATCTGAGAGTAAGATTTTGTCCTCAAGATAATTTCTAAAACTAAATTTGAATTGAGAAGTCTGGCAAATTAAGCATTTTAGTCTAATATTCAAAAGTGATACATAAAGTGCATGTTTCCCCTTTCTTTACATGAAAGAAATATATAATTTTGGTTTAAAAGACAGAAAATGTAAAGGTTTGATTTTGACCCTGTTCTGATATCAACAAGGCGGCACGGTAACCGACTTTGCACCTGTGGAAATGAAAAGTAAGTAACATGCCAAGAGAACATATTTCCCCACTGTATTTTCAGTAAGCATTAGGATAACTGTTTATCAGCTGTAAAACAACACACACACACACACACACACACACACAGTTCTTGAATTTATAGAAGAAATGCAAAGTCACCCTTCAGGAAAAAAGAAATTAGCTTGCTATTTGTTTTTTACAGAGATAGACATGTTGTGAAAACCTTGGCAAAGGCAGCGCTGTGTTAATTAAATAAAGTCAATGTTGTTAGCGCACTCCAGAAACTATTTGCTTTCAATTTAACAGCTGACATCTTCTACTATCCTTTGGTAATCTGAAGAGAAATGCACAGTGGCAAAGCTATTGCTGGGTGACTGACAGGTTTTCGGCTGAGCCTGTCAGTTTAGCTAAGCCATCAAAGCAAATTCTGCATTATGTTCAAACAAAGATCACATTTAGTCTGTGGAAGGAATGGTGTGTCAGTGTTGGTGAGGAATGGTGATGACTGCTAAAAGATCCACACTGCACCATTGAATGAATCAAAAATAAATGTATGATAATATAAAAGTTATGAATGTAATAAAACAAAGAAAAGTAGAAAATCCTTACATTAAAGCTGTAACCAGAGAGTGTAAAGCACTTTTGTAAGATAAATAACTTAAACCAATAATGATCTGTTAACCAACCAACCGTTTCAGCACTAGGTCAGTCTTTTTTACAGTAAATCTGACTCTTGGAAGTTCTCAAACTTTGTTAAAGTGCATTATTAAATAGTTGGAGTACCCCCTTACAACCCCCCTGAGCTGACACTGGTGAACCTCCAAAGCCCAGCTGTAAAAGTCATACATGCTATTTTGCATTTTGCAAGACCACATGGAACAGACAGATTGACATCACGATGAAGGATTATTCAATGAACTAGTTCTGGCTAGTGTCAGATGATCTGAATAACAACAACAGCCACTCTCACTCTCTCCAACCGTAGTAATGGAAATAAAACGCTGTGGTGTCACACTGCAGATATGCCGTATATTATAGTCGACAGAAGCAACAGCTTGCTCACTGTGACCTTGAGTGCTGACTGTTTACTTCTAGAAACTAGAGATGTTGGGTTCCTACAACTGGAGTCACCTTTCAAACTAAATGCAACAACGGCCCCCCAAAGCGGTAAAATTGCTTTCTGTAATAAAAGAAGGTGAGTCCAGTCTAGGAAATGTCCTTCAGCCATCTCTGACAAACAGGTTATACCATTTCACCGCAGTGTTGCTCTGAGGACACAGCAACTGCAAACAAGGATTATAATCAACAGTTACAACCTCCACATCTGCCCTCTGTCTGTTACTGTTTGTATCAGTACTTATATAATTCAACTGCTATACCATGAGGGGGGATTATTCGTGTATTGTTCTTTCCTATTCCCCAAAACCTGTTCTAGCTGATGTGATTGTGTAACTGATGGCAGACTTTACGTAACTGGAAAAACAGCAAGCCAACCACGATACTAAGAAGTGTTGTGTTTGTTTTGCAAACATTTAACAAGCCATTGACGTTTATCTGTGTTCATTAAGTAGCTAAATTCTGTAGCTCGGTGGCCCCCATGATGGATGTTATGTCCCAGTAATAAAATGGCCTAGCTGGAGTAGCTGTGGCTGTAAAAGAGTCTGGTGGTCTTTATATCCACAGTCATGCTGCCCTCTTTTGATTCCATTTGATAATACATAAAAGCCATGGAATTTAGCATCAATATTCATCAGCCACAATCAAAGCTTCCTCAATTTGTTGACGCCCCTGACCCCCTCCCATCCTGTCAGGTAAATGTAAATGTGCTGTATTTATATAGCGCTTTTCTAGTCTGAGCGACTACTCAAAGCGCTTTTACATCATACAGGAAACATTCACCGTTCACACACATTCATACACTGTGGCCGGGGCTGCCATACAAGGTGCCACCTGCTCATCAGATAAACACTCACACACATTCACACTCCGATGCGCAGCCCAAGGACACTTCGACATGGAATTGCAGGGCCGGGGATTGAACCACCAACCTTCCAATTGGCAGGCAACCACTCTACCACTGAGCCACAGCCGCCCAGGTGAACGTTTCTTCTTGACTTCGACCACTTTGGTTTATGAAAACCAAATCAAGCCAGATTTTCATGAAATTTATTGTGAAGATTAATGGTTGGATAAATGCTAATGGTTTTGGTGATATCTGGACCTTTCATCCAGCCCCACCTGAAACTTACTGTGCACATTCACGTGTGTGATTGTCAGCCCAGAAGTAAATGCACTAAGTGTTGCATTCAGATGTTGTTTGACTTTGACAACTTGGTCACAGCTGCTGCACCTGTAAAGTGTAATTTTTTATTCTGAGTAGAATGAAGGCTCTGATGACTCTTAATAACGTCTTATGTCATATTCAATACCTCCAGTGCAGAGACTTACTTTTTGTGTTTAGGAGCAGAGAAATGTTTCAAGGAAGTCTTCCGTGCGATTGTTGGCCTTCCCTAAGCTTTTTAAAGCCAGCATGTTCCCATGTCTTTGTACAATAAATCCATAAGTATGAATCCATAAAACAAGTTACACAATGTTTGATATCTCCGCATTGCCAGAAGCTTTATTATTTAGCCTGGAACTGCAGTGTCATTTGAAAAACGTAGCGCCATTATTTAGGAACGATATATCCACTGTCATTGTTTGCCCCAGCCATCTTGAATCCCAGAATTTTGTCAGGTGAGTGTGTCCACCAATCAGAGGCTTTCTTCCTGACTGTAGTCTTCTTCTTTGGTGTTTTCATCCACAACGTTGGAGATGCTGGCACTGTTACTGTGTAACTTTGCTGCTACAGACACTAAACATGGAAGAAACGATCCAAAATAATGATATACAGCATAAATGTTATAAATAATTACATTCTCAGAGCTTCTGGCCATTCAGACAGCCCTGAATGTGTAAATGAATGTGATTTGGCCTTCTGATGTCTCATAGCAGACAGGAAATGCATTGGAGAGGGCACAACTAACTTTTTTGGATTAATGCGTTACACATTTCTGTAAGATTCAATTTCCGTTTAGATTTTTTTTTGTATTTGTAGTCATATAACAATTTACACATTTTTGTGTCATCCCTGCAGCATACATTTCCTGATAGCCCAGGTTGGCTTGAAATCAATAATGTCTATAGCTTAATTATGTGCATCACAGGGTTGAGGTTATACAAGCATTATTACACAAGGAAACCAGGTGATTGGAAACAATGGCTTAGACCTCATAGCGATAACTAAATCATCATGCTTCCCCCACTCTGGTATATTGTAGGTTGCAATCAACATTTGCCTTCTCCACAAAAAAAAATCTCTTCATTATTTTGTGGCAGATATATGTATTTATATCAGCTTTATGGCTTATGGCGGAAAACAAGGTATTTGTTTAGCTGCTTTCTGAATGGTCAAATAGGGTTGTTGTACAAAACACTCCATATTATATTACCTATTTTATAGACTGTAGTAGTAGTAACATTGTAGGTATAGTATTGGATTTGAACCTGGACTATTGGTTCAAATCCATTATCCAGTGCTGATGCAATGGATGATTTATTTTTTTCCATATATTTTGTTTCACTTAATTGTTTAATATTTATATTTGTGTGGCATGAAAACATGCACAGATATTGATTATTAGCACAAATTACTGATTATCAGTGAAAGCAGCTTATAAACAATGAAAGTCTGTTTGTAACCCTGAAAGACAGGACTACCACAAACCTACACAAGAGACTGGCTCATGGATTTTTCATTTCAGGTAATTGCCTCTCCAGCCCCATCTAGTGGGAAGGTCATAACATGACATGGTAGCTGCTTTGTGTTGTCAAGTTCAGCACTGACTTACATACAGTATAGGGCAGACAAGTGCCGATGATATGCTGCACTATGTTGAGTTAAAATAGTAATGTACATTAAAAATGTACACCGTTTTAGTTGTCTGTCATATTGTTTAGAGTAGTGGTTCTAAACCTGTCAGGATGCCTCCAGTGGGTCAGACACACACACAGGCTTGACCATATGCAAAAACAGACCAAATGTTCCAACTGTATCTGCAGTATGTCTATATATATCATACACAGAGGAATTAATGCCACAATTTACCTTTATTTCCCAAAATTCTCTTGTCAGTTGCTTAACAGACATCATCAGTGGACGACCTGACTGAGAGCGGGATGACCAGGACCACAAGCAGGGAACAACAAACATGTCTACTGGGGAAGTGCGGCATGTTTAGCTACTTCTTATCTGATATAACCAAATTCTCTGACATGTTAAAACTTGGCCTAACAATAGCATGAGTAGTAAAGAGTTACATAGTCAAATGGACGCAGTAGCATCAGTTACACAGCAATATTGTGTACGTTAAGTTTGCTGACTTTAGCTAAGATTAGCCACCATAAGCAACTGGTCATATCAGACCAAGTATGGCTGTAGAAGTGAATGAATTGAGCAATTGTGCATTTTATTTCTCATAAATTCAACTTAAATTCTCACTTTAAAGTAACGGCACTGTATGTGTATGTATGTGGTAAATATACAGTATATATACACAGGATATATATATTAGTATAGTTGTGACATTACAACTGTGTAAATGTAAAATGCCCAATATTTATCAAATGTATTATATAACATTATCAGAATTATGCACTGTGAGTGGTATGAATGCATTAAGAACATCACAAAACATGTGAACACTGCAGCGCACTGATCTTTAAAATAGATTTTATTTACCATTTTGTAATTCAACAGTTTACGATATACAGCTGACAGGACTAAGACATTGCAATGGATTTGGCCCTAAAGGTTGAACAAGAAGAACAGACATGGTTAGATAGATAGACAGATAGATATGATAGAGGATACCAGAAGAACTGTGTTCTCTTTTCTCATTTGTGCTTTTCCTCTCCACTCCTCCCATGAAACAATTTACAATGGCATAGCAACAACATAGCATACTGTATGTCCACTGACACTTTCAGCCAGACCACTGAAAATAAGACATTATTTCCCAAACATGTTTTCTTTTTTCAAAATGAAAGTATGAATCATTATTCTTATGTTTTTTTTTACCTGTTGTTTTACAAAAAAAAACAAATGATGTCTTTAAAGTGCTGAAACATACGATTATGTTTACATGAGCAGTAGTAAGAAATTCAAGAGGTAATGTTCTGCAATTGACAGAGAACCACAGAAACAAGGTAAAATCCCAGTTTTGTTTTTTAGTACAGTAGAGCAGTTGTGCTGTGAATTTTGTGTACAAAAGTGGTCCAATACTTCACGTAGTTCACGTTCTTCAACATCAGTGACTTTCTCCACAGCCACTTCGGTGATAGTAGGCATATTAGTAAATGAAGAAATGGGCCAATTACTAACTATTCTCAATCTCCTTCTTTTTGTTTTTTGGAAGACTAAATTGGTCTTAGTCTTTTGGTAGCCACATAATTGAAGGTTTACTTTACCAACAAGAGAAATAAATCAAAACATAATGGTAACTGGACCCTTGCCAGATACATATATGTGACATAATTGTCTAAATTGTCCACATGAAACAACCTTATGTTCCAATATAATGTATCAGAGCAGCACAAGAATGAAAATGCTATTCTTGGTGGCAGTGTACATTTGGTGTTTTGATCTTTTTTTTTTTTTAAACATTTTGTAACACCTAGACAGAAAAAGTCTAATTGTTTGTGTTAAGGGCCACAAATATTAAAAGTAAAGAGGGATGTACAACTGAAGGCATTGTACTGTGTAAAATATAGCTTTAGGTTCATGTGTTACTGTCACACATCTATCATTCTGTCATGTAACTGCAGCCACCATCTACACCAGCGCTCATTGAAAAAAAAAAACAACAACCATTCTTTTGTAGTTCAAGTTTCAATCCAAAGATTTTTGTTTGGAAATGCTTTTTAAACCTAACTGGCATTTTTCAATGAATACTTTTAAAACAATCCAGAAAAAGTAGTGTCATTTAACATTGGATAAACAATGAGTAAAATTTGATAATACTATAAGTAGTTTTCCTTCTCTTCTTTTAGTAGAAAATGTTTTTTCTCCCTTAAAATACTATATTATTAGCAGAGTAAGACTTGGCTAGTTCTGATAGGTTAGAGGTACATTGACATCAATACTGACACTACGCCTGCTCTACATGCAGGCTCAGCAGTAAGAGCTAATCCACTACACACAGTACACAATACACCTGACATCGTCTACATTACACTACAAGAAAAATGACAAATCAAAAACAAAATAAAACGATACCCGCCCACCCCTGACACGCAAAAACACACTTACCCACCCTCGAAATAAAAGCAAAGTTCAACGCACACATACACACAGTTCGATTATATATTTTTTTACAATACTGTACAACGGGAGGAAGTGTTGTGGGGAGATGGCGAGGGTTGGGCTATATAGAGAGATAGCATGGTAACATGATGGCTAAGCTTCACTTACTACAGCATAAATGCACAAGACAAGCAACTACAAACAGGAAATGGTCTGAGCTCCAAGCTGTCCCAATATAGAGAACAACAACAACTTCATATTCACCCTTTTCAGCAAACAAAACCTCATTTTTTGAGAAAGTGTAACGTTCCTCGGATCAGAGTTTCTACTCAAAAGAAGCAACACAATTAATTTAGATTAGTAGATGGAGATAGTGTATTGCTTCTCGAGCACCTGGTTTTTCAGTAATTTAATTAAAAATAAACACTTTTACAAATTACATTGGTATTAGGAATGACACTATAAAAATGATTTAGGAATAAACCGCTAACTACCAACCAAAGCTACAATTCTCCATCTATATCAATGACCAGTATATGTTTCTATAGAACCTTACTGTAAAAAATAGCATGTTAGAAGCCTGGGTAGAAATGTGTGCTTGTTTTAGAACACTCACTGTGCTTATCATGATTATGTTCACTATATTTTAGCTTCTGTGCTTAGCATTGACCTCTACCATTGTTGCTTGTTTTAGCATTTAACAAATTGTAGTGTCTGTTGGGCTTTTTGTATTTTATTCACAGTTACACCTCTGTTGTGCCTTTACTAACCTGCGTGTCAGCATCACCCCATCTTAGTGTAGCAACTGCACTGTCCTCTTCTAAGGACATGCGTTTTGGGGGATCAGTGGTGAAAAAATGTGCAGATGTGCTTCAACACTTCAGAAAATAGTCAATTTCAAAGAAACAAGATAAAACACGTTAATTTGTGAGCGTCGTACATACATGCGAGTGGTATCAACCACCTCAGCTAATCTTCTAGTGCATAAGAGTATTTCACAACATATTAAACTATTCCTTTAAGGTTCTTCGAATATGCCATATACAATTTTGTATATTATCTGAATTTGTTCCATGCTCATACAGGTATCATAGCCTCCTAGTTCTCCAAACGTCTTAGACATAATTAATGATTTGACAGCTCACAAATGTAGAAAAACTACCACGTGAAGAAACATTTCAGCCAGAACAGAAGCAATCCCCAAAAAATCCTTCCTGCCTGTGAAGCTAAAACCATCTCGCTTCCTCCTAACATGTGCCCAACAAAGCATCTTAGAATGAAAATACAAAGGAACGCGTGATCTTCACACTGCTGTCTTGATGATAAAAAACAAAAACTCTTTTTTTACATTTGTTCTGTATTAAGACCTCCAAAAACCTCTGCGACCACACTATTACAAATTGTCCTGGATGCTTTCCAATCAGACACTTTTGGGAAACCCAACCCTGCATGCTAAATAGACCCCTCTCTGTCCTATCCCACACACTCCAACAACAACAACAACAACAAATCAATTCACATATGAGGAATGGCAAACATGGTTAATCATGATTCAGTAGTTTTTATTTTTTTTACAAAATAAACATGTGCTGTAAAAAGAAATTCTACAGAGAGAATTATACTATACAGCTACTTTTAAATCTACATAATTAAGTTAAGATTTGTATTCTGTATTCTTCTGGAAACAAGCTGCACCTCTTTTGCTTTCTGTCGCTCTCTCTCTCTCTCTCTCTCTCTCTGTCACAGCACAGCTTGGCTCAGAGCTTTTAAAATAAATGCCTGTAAATACATTAAAGGTCCCACTGACTGTAAGAGACTGACACCATACCAGTCTTTCTGAGATATACAGTTTATATGTTACCAAAAACATGTGCAGGACTCAGGTAACTCAGGTAATGTTTTTGGTAACATGCCTTAATTAATGGGGCAGATTGCTACGACCCACGGAAGACACAGACTATGACACAATAAGATCCTCTCACTAGCTACGTCCTCTAACCCGGATCCTCCTTCATAGACTACATCCCAAGATGTATTTCACATTTAAAAAAGAATGCCTGGAAGACATAAGGAGAGATGGCACTTCAATATACAGAGTTGCATCCACCCGTTTTGTGTGTATAGGTGTGTGTACGTGTCAACAGCGGGGAAAGTTAGGTGGTTTCGGTCCCTATAATCTTAACAGGTCACCTTCAGTTAAGACACGGTTTCCACAGGCAAGGAAACCACAGGACTTTAATTTCACTTGGACCCTGAGAAATAGATCTCTTCAGTCAAAGAACCGGAAGCAAATGCTTTTGCGTGTGTGTGTATGTGCGTGTATGTATGTGCGTGTGTGTGTGTGTGTGTGTGTGTATATATACACACAAGAGTATGTGTGAGGCAGAGAGCATAGAATGGTTTAAGATCACTGATAATTCTCTGCTGAGTTTTCAAAGTTTAAGCAGCTTTAGTGGAGAAAAAAAAGTTGGAGAAAATGGATAAAATTTCCACCAGATATCAGCCCTAAGTGTCAGTCGCCCATCTCAGGTGTTAAATATGTTTGTTCTGTAGAACTGTTTTTTAAAGAAGCAGCATAAAAACAACAGGCTTAGTCTTAAGCTGAGATCAACTATAGTTGAGGTCACTGTGTGCTGTAAAATGTACAATAATGTGAGTGTTTGGGTGTGAATGAGTGTATCTGCCTCTTTTTATTTACTGGCCATTGAATTGAGCCAATTTCCATCTTCCAGCATCATCAAACTGTAAATGGCCAGCTCAGGCACAGTTCACCCTGCTCCTCTTTATTACAGCACCACTGTGTATCGCATCACAAGTCTCCAGCTGTCAAATCACTGCTGCTAGAAAGTCACCAATCCCAAACCGACCCAGCTAACAGAATAAAGGAAAACAGTATGTGTCTCGATGTTGCTGCATGCAGAAAAAAAACACATGTAGCTTTAAAATCTACTGTATCTCTAACTGCATATGAAGATGACATATACACGTTTTACAAAAAATGAAAGGATAAACAAACTGTATTATTAAATTATCTGTAACAAATTAACAACCCACCCACACCTACACCCCCCCCACACACACACACACACACACACACACAAATCTTTTGGATGATGACCCAATTTTTCCTTCCTTTCGTTTTTTCTTCTTCTTCTTCATTTTATCGAGAGACAACACACAGATAGATAAAAGAGGTTAGGATAGATATAATAAGCCCTTACAATATGTAAAGGTCTCCAGCGAATGGGATCTCCCCCACAGAGGAATGTGGGAAAGTGGGGTGAGGATGGAGGAGAAGGGAGGAAGAGAAGAAAAAGATGGTGGGGCACAGAGGGTCGCGCCCGGTAGCATTGAGAGAGCGGGGTGCCGTCTATGCACTGGGGTTGGGGTTGCTGTGTGTGTTAGTGGAGCCGTTGCTTCCCTGGATGGTGAGGCTGATCTCATCCTTCCTCTCCTTCTCGTCATCTTTCAGCTCCTCCTTCAGCTCCTCCTTCTCCTTGAGGGGACGAGCCTCCACAGTGTCTTCGGAAGCCATGGGGGCGTAGCGGCCTGTCCGGTGCTCCTGCAGGGCGGGGCCCCAATTTGGATCTGCCATGCAAGCGAACTTCAACCGCTGAGATGGAAAAAGGAAGAGGGACACGCCATTTAGAGCAGCTTCAATATGACTGGAAACTTTAGAGGTGATTCCAAAGAGATTTATGAGCGGGTCTGAATCTAATCAATTTAGGACTTTGCTGGAAGTGCAATGTTAAAAATACCAGTTCATGCATTCATGATGTAAATGTAACTACAAATATCAGCTCCAAAAACACTTTATGATAAATGTCAATAGTTAAAGCTGCATTCATTGACTGACAATTCAACTGACATTAGCTATTTCATCTCTTACTCATCAACAGACATTTTGACTGATTTTAGCTCATTCAACTACTGCTTGTCAACTGTTCAACTACGTTCAGCATTTTATATATATATATATATATTATTTTAACAAACTTGCTTTTGGCTCATATACTTCAGACACTTCCAACCTTTTCAGTATGCACAATTTTCAGCTTAAATGTGTACACTTTTTCCAGTTAATATTAACATTCTGGAATGTTAATGGACTATTAACAGTGGAATGCATTCTATTCATGTGTGTTCCCAATTCAAGGGCAAATTATTGGTGAACTCTCTCTTTATGTGCGCGATGAAACTTGATTGGTCAGGAAAACTCCTGCTTTCTCGCTAAATTCAACCATACATGTGGAATCCTTTCAACAACCTATCAACTGATGGTGTTTAGCTAGACTACATTTTACCAAGTAATGCAAGAAACAGGACTTCTTCAATACAGGAAATATTCATATAATCACAACAATGTAAAAATGAGTTAAATAAGTAAATTACCAACAGATGTTTTGATTACATAGTTTGCTGACACGTAGCCATGGCTCAACACTGAGCTTCTCTTCCTTTCAGGACTGACTAGGACTGCAAGGAACCTGGGAACCTGTTTTTAGCAAATCTCTTTGTTGCAGAGATATTAGCTGCTCCTGTAGATTTATTTTCCACAACATCAGGAGGATACATCCAATCCTCACCCAGGAGGAGGTGCAAGTTCTGGTCCAAAGACTTGTTGTCTGGCTCTTGGCGGGTGTGCCTTCATGTGCCATTCAACATCTGCAGCTCATTCTAAATACAGCAGCTTAGCTGGTCTTCAATCTAGTTCACTCACACCACACTGCTCCTCCGCACTCCTGCATCGGCTAAACCACACACCCCGGCCCGTGCACTACACTCTGCTACTGCCAATCGCCTTGCTACTACCTCTCTACGAAGGGGGCCCAGCTACCACTCAAAGCCATGACTGTTTGCTGCCCTGGCTCCACAAGGAGCTCCCCACTGACATCAGGCAAGCAGAAACCCAGACAGAATATACTACTCACACACTATAAACTAAAATAATTAGTTTGTCTTTCTTTTTGTCTCTAAATGTATCACTTAAAGTAGATCAGCATATCTGAAGTTGATTCTTGCTTTTTTAGTGGTTGTACCCACATGGTTGAATGCACTTACAGTATTATAAGTCACTTTGGATAAAAGCATCAGCTTAATTAATGCAGTGTAATGGTACAAGCCTCAGTGTTACGTTCCACACATTGTAAGAAATACTATGGAGTGGGGGGGTGTTGTACCTCTCTGAAGGTGGCTCCTGGGGACCTTGAGATCTTGTAGAGGGCATAGATGGGTATGCAGACCACTGAGGACAGAGCCATGGAGAAGCCGATAGCCAGAGACCAGCCAGGATACACGTAGTTATTGTACTTGATGGGCTTGTACTGGATCACTGTGAAGATCAGGATGAACTACAAGGACAGAAGAGAGACGGTGAATGAGTAAGGCCTTCATCATTTAGAGCAGGTGCTAAAAAAAGCTACTGAAAATGAAACTTTATTCAAAAACACAAAGAGGGAACTAGAAATATATGTTGAAATGTTGTTCTTCAATATGTGTTATTCACATCCAATATATTATGGAACTATATACAGTAGTCATGAAGACAAAAAATTACCTTGCACTCTATTTTTGTATCAATTTAACAATATTCGTTAAAAAATCATGAAGATATAGCAAAATAATTTGTGTCAAATCATTACAAATTCCCCATCCTGGTTTACCTTGCATAGTAGCTTGATACTTGCTATGTCACGAGATCAAGAAAGAATTGCGGGATCACTTATCACAAAAAAATCCATCTTGCCAGGCTTTGATTAATGCATTTGTGTCTGAACTACCAGCTTACAGAACCATTCAGTGTCAAACAAATGGCTGCTGTTGCTATGGTCAAAGTAAAAAATATGACTTCATGTACAGCAGATCAGGTTTCCACAATAAACCTGCACTGCAACACAGTACAGGTGAAATCATTATAGACATCAGCACAACACATGTTTGTTTTTATTTAAAAGTTGCAGATAATTATGATTATAAATCATGACTGTTGCCAACAGCAGTGAGTTTAGTCGGCAGTTCTAGCCGAGGCCCTATAGAGCAAGGCATTCATCTGTGTAGTGACCTGAGAGAGAGAACAGAAGTGCCTGAAATCTGACCAGTAATCCACAACAATGAATTTCTTGGTTGGCCCAGCAGCTTAGTGGACTAATACGCCTGCTTGGGAAATACCATTGATAGCAGCTGTATGTGTCCATTTCCCAGTCAGAAAGATTTGCTTTTAGGGATTTGTATTGGAAACAAAGCCAACAGTAGCCAAACAGATTAGTGTTGATGGCAGCTCAAATGTAGGTCAGGCCCCTTCACAATGTGTCACAACCACAGGAAAGTTTTAGAACCTTACACTGAACGCCTTCAGATCTCTACATCCACATCTTCTTTGCTCTCGTTAATGTTTCAGGAGGCAAGAAGATTTATGTGCCATTGTTACATTTTGATTACAGGTTCAATCACTTATGACCCAAATCAGCCGGTGTGTTTACGTGTGTGTGTGTGTGTGTGTGTGTGTGTGTCACTTACAGAGATAATGAGGGGGGAGATGAATCTCCAGCAGACTTTGAAGAAGAGAGGAGGAGGGAAGCCCAGCATCATCTCAACGTCTTTAAAGTAGTTCCTGTAGCCTGCAATCAACACAAATGGTTATCCAGGAAAGTCCAAAGTGTTGCATCAAAGTTCAAAGTCTGATTGTCCATTCCACATTTTAATACTAACACAATCCTCGTCAGTCTGTGATTTTAACGTATCCCGGTAGAGATTTTTGTGACGAACTGTTACCGTGTTTATTTCTACTTAAGTTTTTGACCTAGCATGCAGCTGAGGAGCCCGACATATACAGGGGCCCCTGGTTGGCTAGATTTGAAAAAAAGGGTTATTCACATTTGACAGATTGACTTGTGCAAAACTAAGTCTCCCATATCTAATTATGTTATGGGAGAACCCCTCAGGTAGTACCATGCCACAAAGCCATTTTTAATTTAGACATTTATTCATCTAAAAGCTGGATGACAAGAAATCATGTGTCACCTCAGAAGTGGCCTGTTGGTTAAGGTGATGGGGAAGATTCTTACTACTTTCCACATAGGGCATGCAATCTTTATGGCCATTAAGATTTACAGAAATCAAAACATAGGTGTTATTTTATGAAGCCTTGCTATAAATTCCATTGTGCCGTTATGGGGCACCACTCTGGCATTCTTTTTATCTTGGTCATCTCAGTGCTGATATCAGATTGTGGGTCTGTGGCCAACTTGTTCTGATTTGAACTTACTCCTGAATGAACTGAAGTGAAACTGACACAGAGCTTGTGTTATAACAAAGCTAAAAAGATATGATGTGCTGCTCAGAAAGTAACTAAGAGAATAAAACACTTTTCTGGTAAAGCAGCACATATTGACATGTCCAAAGGCAACATTCTGTGGTCTCTGTTGATGCTTATAAAAAACTGTTGTAGACGCACTTGATTAAACTGGCTTTTGGCTCAGGTTTGTAATTTTTTTGATTTTTATTATTTTGGGAATTTATTTCTCATTTTATTGTTTGGGTCTTATTTTAATAATTGTATCATGTGAAGCACTTTGTGACTCTGTCTGGGAAAGGTGCTATATCAAATAAACACAACTACTACTACTACTACTACTACTACTACTATTATTATGATGATGTGTGCTGGCGTGTTTAGCCTGCCTCTGGTGAACAATTAGTATTTCACTGTCTTTTTCTTTTTGTAATTTTTTAATTTAAGTATATAATGGTGAGTTTACGATGAAGCAACTTACAAAATATTTGCACATTGCAAAAAAGAGCAATCAGGATAATAAATCACACCGGGCATTATGAGCACACTAATCATCTGTCACATTTGCTGAACTGTATTGACATTGTCACATTCAAAACGGCCCAATTTATGTTTAAAGTTAAAGAATATAATTTACCTAGTAACATACGCGCAATGTTTAATAAAAGAGACGGGGGTTATCATTTAATAGGACATTGTATGTTCAAACAACCTCGTGCAAACTACTGTTAAAACGTTTGTTGGGTCACCTCATGGAATGGACTGAACAATGACATCAGACAGAGCCATACTATCTTCTAATTTAAAAGTAGATTAAAAAAGTCATTACTTGATCAATACAGAATAGACCAAAACATAAGAACCGAATTGTAATGTAAAGGTATTGTTGCATATTGTTGTAAGTTATGGTAAGACCTGAAAAATTGTGTGCTGTATTTCCATATCTACTTACTTTGTAATAATATGATTTTGTGAAATGGGGGCAGGACCAAGTAAACTATTTGCTTCTGCCTGCTCCTTCTCGAACTAATCATTATATGTATATATTTTGTTTTGTCTTGCAAAATTCTTGATTCTTTGAGATAAATACATAAATGAAAGCTCACATTCTTTTGATTAAAAAAAACTCAAAAGCTATTTTAAAATTCAAGTACTAACAAGTGTGGAAGACTCTTAATTAACTTTCTTCTTCATGCACAACAAAGACAAACTGCCATTTACTGCTGACGTTCTGGTGACAGACAATGTTTCTGCTTTCAGACTTGATTACAGCTGTGCTGAAACTATCTCTTTGTGGAATCATTATGTCTAGGTATGGCCAAACATCTACAGAGATAAGAAGAGTAGAAGTAAAACCTAAATTGCAAAGCACAAAGGCAATATGTTTTCACAGTAATGATAATCTGCGATAGCACTTTTTTACCTTTTAAAAAAATTGTTCATTTCATAAATTCACATGAGAGCAAACAAAAGCAACATATTCAGTATATTTCTCTCCTTACCATAAACATACATAACGCAGATGCACATGATGCAGGAGATGATGACCAGAGAGAAACTAGCAGCATAGTTGTCCATCAGTAACAACCAATAGATTCCTGCCTGCACACATTAAACAGAGAATGAGTCACCACCATGAGAAAGAAACAAGCTGCTTTCAAAGACATGACCTGTAAGTGTCTGGGACTTACCTGTGTCGTTAGTGGCACTCCAAGTAAAAATCCAACTATGGCCACTGACAATGTGACAACCGTCTTGTTCCTGATGATCCAGTCCGTACCGATCTCATCGACGACGGCCGTCACCAGGGTCTCAAGTAGACAGAACTACAGAAACAGAGGCGATGGGTTCGGTAATTTAATGAAATGAGAGATAAGATTGGACAGTTGAAAAAATGTCTTCATATGATGAAAACAAGGGTACCAGGAGTTTTGACAGATTATTGGAGAGTTTATTTTCATGTTTTTACACATTAGGGAGTAATGACATCTTTTTAAGTAGAAAGTATGAAGTCTTAAAAGGAAAATGTTCTGGTTCCACATAAAATGTCTAGTAGATTTATCCTTTGTATATGAACTTTAACTGAAATGCTTTACTACTTATTTCCTGTGAGCAGCTACATATTTATCGTCTGCCCAGTAAGTTTAATCACTTTTGTAGCACAATACGTATACATTCCCCAAATATTTTAAAGAGGACAAATTTGCATTAATCTGTGTGTGGGGTGTGGCAAAAATAATTCCAATTCCAGCCATACAAGCGGTTGGTCATTGGTTAAGAATAAAAGGCCTTTAAATTTATACTTGCTAATACAACAGTATAACAACAGTCTACAGCCATGCTAAAAAGCCCTGCAAGGCACAGTGGTGGTTAGGGCTAAATGTTAATGGTAGCATGCTGCCAAGTTCACAAGACAACGCATATATGTTTATGTTTAGAAGGGATATATGTTCACCATCTCATTTAGAATGTTAGCATGCTTACATTTGCTAGCACTAAACACAAAGTACAAGCACGCCTGAGTGGCAATTGTTTTGCAGGTATTTGACGTTAAACAAAAGTCTTGAACAAAAGAGGGTCAAAAATGTCAAAAATGTTTACAATTACAAAAGATGAGGAAGAATATTATACCAAATTTCAAAATTCATCCAGTAGTTGGCAAACTGGTGTCGTTAAAGTAAAAATGAATATCACTAAGTCAATAAGGTTTATCCTTTGTGACTATGAATATTTGTATAACATGTGTAACAATCCATCTTAGTAGATGGGATTTCACTGGATAAGTGAAAACATTGACCTATTGGTAGATCTAGATGAACAGTCAAGGGTTCCCCAATGTAATAGAAATCATCATCTGGGGTTGGAATAGTTTTTGAGATCATTTAGTCTAGAACAAAAAAGTGCCATCCTTAAAGGGGCTTCTTCTGGACTCTTTTTACTCACCACCAACATTGGGAACATATTCCATACCACTTGAAACATTTGGTCTATGTGAAACCAAGACATATATATAAAAAAGCCCCCAAGAACCAGTGATAAATAGTACCTGGCCTACAGATTGACTTGAGCTGCATGGAATCCGCTACCATTGACCAGACATTTTCAAACTATAAAACACATCTGCAGATCTAGATCAGGTCTAATACGGAGTTTCTGAAGCATGCAACTCCTATCAGTTCCAATGAGTTCACTTGGCCCATTTACAGGATCAACATGCAGAAAACTTACAAACACAAGTTATAAATTGGGTCTACAATGTACCATTGCAACCGCACTTTACGAAACCTTTATTTGATGTCACTTACATTCAGCCATACCTTCTGCTCACTGTCTGCTGTTTGCTTGTTGTGTGTTTACTTGTATGTTTGTTTGTTTTTGCTCTTATTGTAGAAAATTCTGCTGCTATAATAAGGAAATTTCCCCGCTGTGGGATGAATAAAGTATAATCTAATCTAATCTACAATCTATACGTATACACATATGGTGAATGACACAGATGACCATGAACACCACATATACATCCAAAAATTAAACAAACTCATCATCATATTTACTCCAAACATAAATCCCAATATTACACAAGTAATTCACATTTTAAGTGTTGATGCATTAGTACGGTATTTTAGAATTGGATGGAAGCACAACCTGTATGTAGAGTACAGTGTTCCAGCCTCACCTGAGTCCCCAGTCCCAGGAGGATGAGCATGAAGAAGAAGAGCAGTGACCAGAGTGGTGAGATGGGGAGCAGAGTGAGGGCTTCTGGGTAGGCCACAAAGGCCAGGCCCGGGCCGTGGTCAGCCACCTCTGACACAGGGACGTTCAGGTTGTGTGCCATGAAGCCCAAGATGGAGAAAATGACAAAGCCAGCATACACGCTGGTCGCACAGTTGGTTACACTGATGATGATACTGTCTCTGTATGTAGATGAGAGAAGAAAAAACACGTTAGGGAAATAATTCAACTCTTGCAATTGCATCATTTAAAGGCTACTTTTAAGTAAATTTTTCAGCATTATCAAATCATTACCAAACATAAAGCAAGCTTTTTACTATCCTTAAATACTCAATTGTGTGCAGGTTAAAAGAGAAAAAAATCATATTTATATGTTAAATCAATAAACCATAAATTCATAGAAAGATAAGGTGAACTATATGAACTAATGCTGTGATTGCTGAACAAAACAGCAGAAGAGGAGTAACATACTACAGTTAGACGAGTGTTGATGTCCCCAGAATGTGATCTCACAGAGACTTTGTATCACTATTGATAGGATTTTGATAAAAACAATGTATAGACTTATACAAAAGTATCTCAATCATCACTTATGACCCACTAGAAGTGTATGGTGGTATCTGTATCTGCAGAGACCTTCCCTTCTGCCTGAATTTTCTTACATTGCTGTGTTCGGGACGTTTCTAATTGCTAAAATTTCATAAAAAGAGAAAGAAAGACAAACGTACAAACGTAGAACATGGGTTTGTTAGTCCAGGAGTTTATGATTTAAATTACATTCAGATCACACTAATAGCAGAGAAAACTCAGATTAAGTCATCTCTAACCGCTGAGCTGACTTTACTCCCTCTGAGGGAAGTTGATTTTGACTCAGACCAAGAACGCAGTAGTATTGAAACAAGAGTCTCTTTGTGCTATAAAAGGATGTAAAACAGTGTGCAATCTGGTTCCTTTCTTCCTGTTAAGTTTGTTGTCCTTGATTGCTGGTGGATGCGAGGAGAACACCTTTTTTTATCTTTACCCTCCCTGACTCAAACTTGGGCTTTGTTCAGATTCAACAAGGGAATTATGTGATTGCACAGTGCTTTGTTTTCCTCACATTTCCTGTAAAGAGTTATCACTGAGGACCAGTCCCTTTCTGCTCACAAACCACCAGCAGGGACTGCACAGTCCTCTCTGCACTTGTGCCCCAATCGGTGGTGTTGCAGGAGTGCAGAGAGCGACTCCGCAGGGACAGAGCTGCAGAACACAAGCTGATTAGGCGGGTGTACAGCTGTGTGTGCAGATAGCACAACCTCAAGCTCCTGACAGAGGGACAAATTATATCTTCAGCCTTTCTCCTCGTCATTCCACAAAAAAAAAACAACAACTACAAAGTGTGCTAGGCCAAAAAGTACTTTAATCTGGCGATAAAAAAATGACGCTGTTAAAATGAGTTTGCGTTAACGCCGATAATAATGTGTTTAACTGACAGCACTAGTTAAAAGACATGCCAATAAACCAGAGCACGTTTTTCTCCCATCCCAGAATGCTGTGTGGACCAAGAAAGACCCTCCTCCGCAGCGCTATGGAGGAAGGTCTGGATAGGCGAGACTACCGGAGGGGTATCATACAGTCTAAACAACCTAAAGACAATTTTAGGTTTATTTTACATTATGTCAACTCCCCTTCCCCTCCTTCTACTTCCTCTCTCCTCCTACGCCTCCTCACCTTCTCACTTTGTCTGCCAAGTGGCTCTGATCAGTGCAAATAATAATAAGATGCTGGTTGTGTTGCTGAAACATTGCAGGAGCATAGCCTAAACTTAAATGAGCATGGTCATGTTTACTTAGGCAGGCACACAAGCTATAACTGCTGCTTTAATTACAGTGCAAATGTAGAAGCCTCGTTAATGCTTTGAAAAATCCAACAGCATAACTTCCAACATGCATAGTCATCAAGCTGTCTATGTTTCTGGAAAGGCAACATGTTAAGTATACATTTTAACTTGAGCGTAGCATTAGTGTGCGCACAATTTGAAGGACCTTTACCACATTAGCCACAATTAAAAACATGTTGTACCAGGCTTTTTTTTCTTGTCTCATTTGTTTGTTACTTGTTGTTGTGCAATGTGTCTTCCTGAATGTTGGTCTGTATATGTTTCTTTTATGTGCTGACTGTATTAAGTGATTTAATTGTATTTTATTTTTTGAGGTTGCCATTTTAAAACTGGCCAACTGGATGAAAGTTAGCCTGTTAACTATGGCTCATTTACAATTACTTTGCTGTTGATTAAGGAGCACTGTCCCTGCCAAACAAACACATAAATGAAATAAATGCAAATGTGGTTTTCCTTTATTGTAAGGGTTTATTTGATATCCTAAAGGAGTACTGTAATTTCACATTTTCTGAAAAATACATATGCACTTTTGAGATCTAGATGTCTGTAACATATAAAGCTACAGACAGCAGTCCATTGGTTTAACTTTAACCTTTTTTAACTAGAATAAATGTGTATATACAGGTTTTTTTAAACATGGGAAAACCTGCTAAAAATAGGCCATAGACTCATTTGTCATTGCATTATGGTGTGTTAAATTACGTTAAAATCACAAACACACGGGAGAAAGCAGCATGGAGGTCAGTGAAAATATGACGTTGGTTACTTCTTTTTTTAATGTCTGCTACTTATTCTGGCTCTCTTTCAAACTTGATGTTGACTAATTTGGAATTATGTTTGGGCGGAGTATGATGGAATTTGTGGCTGAGATGACAAAGAGCACTGGAAAAGGGCTGAACATTAGCGTGTCCACCTGGGTGTCATGTTTCCATCACTGCTGATTGGAGCTGGAGCTGCTAAATACCTGTGGCGACTGCAGAGTCATTTGTCTTGAAAATAAAGGCTGATTGTAATCTATTCCACAAAAGACAAAAGCCAGATGGGTGTAAGTGGATTTTTGTCCAATGGGAAAAGGAGCGTTTAGCTCAAATACTGGAAGCAGAGGGGAAACAGCAACCCAAAAGGTAAAGGAAACTGCCTAAAACCAAAGTGTAAAAATGACACACTGTGGTTTCTATGGGGGTTATGATCTGGACTACTCATTGGTTGGGATAAGTAACTTCCTGAAGTCTTCTTCAGTTGGCTGGCAAACTCACAGTGACAACTTCAAGAGTCCAGGAGCTCACTGCCCCTGGGCAAGAAATAGTCCAGCACATAACCACATAAAACCACAACTTGTTGTTCTTACACTTCTGTATGTGTATGTATTAAACAAATAAATCTACCATTCAATCCACCAATCAATGAGCTTTAGAGGTGCTGGTTGTCAGATTTTGTCACTTTAGGAAAGAGCCAGGCTAGATATCTTTGTGCTAAGCTAGGCTAACCGCATTCTGGCTACATTTTTGCCGTACAGATATGAGAGTGGCATCGATCTTTACATTTAACTCTCTGCGAGAAAGCAAATAAGCGTATCTCCTAAAACGTTAAAACATTCCTTTAAAGCATAGCTTGTTTTTGTTAGGCCGTAGTTTGGAGTACCAACCTGAAACAGTTGTTGTGGAACTTGTTATAGGAAGCCATGGTAATGAGACCCCCCCATGCACAGCCCAGGGAGTAGAAGATCTGTGATGCAGCATCTCCCCACACCTACAAAAACAAACCCACATACAGTCAGATGTAGTCCAAAGTTGGAAAAAAATATATTTCTTACTTCAGTTTTTTTCCCATCTGCCTGTTTATGTGTTTGAGTGAATACCTTTGCATCAAGGACCTTCTGCCACTGTGGAGTCAGGTAGAACTTGATGCCATTGATGGCTCCGTCCAGGGTGATGCCACGGATAAACAGGATGGTCAAAACAAGATAGGGGAATGTGGCTGTAAAGTACACCACCTGCACACAAGCACACAGAGATAACCCAACGATGTGTTGAAATCAGTTGGACGTAGTAATTTTCCTGCCAAAGTAACACAAGAGTCAAGAATTCCTTTGTGTATGATATATACAGTATATACATATATACTGTATATATAAAAATAGACACACCGCATACACAGTTGGAATAGTATGTCTGTTTTTTGAATGTGGTCAAGCCTTCGTGTGTGTGTGTGTGTGAGAGAGAGAGAGTGAGTGAGTGAGTGAGTGAGTGAGAGAGAGAGAGAGGCTGACCTTTCCAGAGGATTTAACACCCTTGATGAGACAGAGAAATACGACAAACCAGGACACCGCCAGGCAGCCTAGGATAGGAAGACGGACCTCTCCAAAATTCCCAATATCATCCGAGATGTTCAACACATAGTGTCTGAAAGAGAGAGAGAGGAAAATAAGTACAGAATTGTATATATAATAATAATTATTTTTATTATTATTAATGTGTGTGCGTCTGTGTGTTGTTTTTATGCACAAATTGTGTTTACCTGTTTACTTGTATTATTATATCAGATGCATTTACTCCTTATTGTTGTTTGTGTGTATGTGTTTGTTATTGTGCTTTGGCAACACAGATGTATTGATTTTGTCATGCCAATGAAGCAAATTGAAAAAGTGAGAGAGAGAGAGAGGGGGGAGATGGTTGGTTGGTTGAGTTCAAATGTATAACTATTTGACATTTATGGGTCTTTGTTTTGGGACACTAGTTGTCATTTTAGGAGAAATACATTTTAAAATGTCAGAGCAAACACTGAGAAAAAATCTTTAACCTTAGAAATCAGCAAACATTACTTTTTTCAGTAGACGCTATACTTTATGTAAGACTGTATGACGTTATTTGTCTTTGCTCAAGGTAATGCAAGTGTTCCTTACAGTCATGATTGAATACATCCACAAGGTAATGTTCTTCTTTGATATTACATCTATATCATTACATACTGACTTTTTGGTGGCCCATATTGCCCCATTACTAACATGAATTAACGATAGAAGCAATGACTAATGGCATATGTAAATTCTGGAACTAGGATCCAATATGTAACAAAAATTAGGGTCTTGATTCCCCAAACAGGATTTACTCTGAAATTCCATTTAATGGCGTTTTTTTTATATAAGGAAAATTATAATAAATGACAGTATCTCTATGAATGCAATACTAACGATAATTATTTTACCTTCACAAACATACAACCTACACATCTTCTCACCTGCCCAACGAAGGATTACACTATTGTCAGAATAAACCGAGAAAGACAGATGAATGCGTTCTTCAACAATGTGGCTAATTATCATAGATCTAGTGGTTTTATAGGGGTTTGCTGTAATCAGGATTAGAGTTTATAACATGAGCATTTATCGTTAGCGTTATAAATGTACTAAAACAGTTCACTTATGTCGAGCCTGCCAATGTTAAGTGAACTATAGTCTCTGTTATGTGCCACACACACCTGAGGAAAAAATAAGAAAACTAAATAATTAAATTAAAAAAGCTGATATGTTGTATCTTACTAGAGAACTGATGATTTATTTGTGCTTGATTGAAACAGCAACAGCTCACATTGGATTTTATCATCAATATAAATGGCCTTGATGAGAGCAGTGCGATGACGTTCCTTTTGTCCTGACCTTAAAATGTGCTTCGTCCATCCCTTTGCTGTTTTCATTACCCAGTGCATCACACAAGGTACACATGTGAATGGACAGGTGCAATACAATATGACAGCATGTCATAAAGTCATCGTATTTGAATGAAGACTAGGTCTTTGACATTGCAAATAGAAATGTGCAGAAAGCAACCATGAAATAATATTGAAAGTTGTTTTAATTAAACACTCTCCAAACCAGTATACACATTTAGATAAAGAATAATGCAAGTGTGTACTTCTGGTACATTAAATTGGTTGGTTAAACTCTCTCTCTCTCTCCCCCCCCAGATGTATTATGTGATGTATTATGTGATCAGCAGCTGCAAATACTGTATAAGAACATAATTAGCAGGTGCGCTTGAATGCACCCTCGTTGACCTTACACACATGAACTGGCACTTAACGCATATTTGTTAAGAGCTTTGCTGTTGCACCATTAAAGATTAGAGCTGTCCCAAAGACTGAATGGCAGAATGGGATACCTCCTGCATGCCCCTTGTGTACGATAGGCCTACAAAACTAAGACTGCAAAACTTAACAATACTAAGTGTACTGTCATTTGAGTTGGGTACCGAAACCCGGTTCCTACGCAACCGGTAGGACCGGATTAGAATGCAAATTTTGGTTCCTCATTTCGGTTCCACTTAATGTGTCGACTGAAATATTTTCCCTCTGTCGCTCTAAAGCAGATGTAAAAATACCAGACTTTTTTTGTAGTCTTCTGTAAATGTAGGTTACTTTTAAAATGCCATATTTTCAACTCAACATTTATTTTGTTATTACTTGTTAATAGTGTAACTGTTATTTATTGTTAACTTATTGTAGTTGTGTGTTAGGTTACATAGATTACTTATTATATATTTAAGTACTTAAATAAAGTACTTAAATAAGTACTTACATTTTTAATAATTTTCAATTAAAAAAAAATTCTATAAAATAGCCTTTCTTTGATGTCATTTTGCAGTTTTTCAAGAATTGGTTTAGGAATTTGAATTGTTTTAAAAGTACTGGTTCGACATCGCAAACGTAAACATTCAAATGATACCCAACTCTAACTGTCATACAGACCTTGCAGTGATCAATACTAGAAAATATTGTAATGCTCGTACTAAAAAAAAAAAACACTAATTATTTTTTTAATAAATGAAATATCATTGATGTACTTCAGAGACTTACTTCCAGTACTCCTCACTGGGGCTGGTCCTCTTGGTACGGTTGACTACCTCGGATGCCGCTGCTACCAGGCTTGTGGTAGTGTTAACCAGGCTGGCGTTGAGCAGGGGGCTGCTGCCCAGCACCCCGCTGCAGTCCGGTGTGTTCCACGGGTTGTTGCAGTAGGTCCATGGAAGCAAGTTTGTCATGGACATGAAGAAATAGTAGAAGGCAATGCAAATGACCACGTTGTAATAGATCCCAATGTAGGTAGACACCACCATCATGCCATAGCCCACACCTGAAGGGAGAAGACAGGATGGGACAACATTAGAACTTGAATGTGAAGCACATGACAGCTTTGTACATGATGGGTCACCAACATTGCTATTGGCTGCCTCCTTAGAATAGAAGTACCTGAACTTACTTTCCATTTTAAACCTTCATTAAAGCGGTTATATCTGTCAATAAGTTGGAAGTTTGTCAACACAAAAGCATTGAGTAGTTGGGTAAATCCGCACTGTCCTGTTTCCACCACATCCACTTTGGTCACACAGGTGCATCTAGTTTTAGTTTTCATTCACTTCATTCAACAATTGTTAAATGTAGATCTTTTATAATGAACTCAAGTTTCACTTCACACTTTATCATGCACTGAATTCTTACATAACAACAACTCTTACAGCTATGTGACGGCAAACATTCTTACACATTTGAATTAGGGCTGGGCGGTAGCCTAAAATCTTCATCATATATATATATATAATAAAATTTTAAAAGGCAAATGGTTTGATGTGTACATAAGCACAGTATCACTGACCATGATTATTTATCTATAAATGCTTTAAAATAGAGAATTTTGCTGCTGAAACTTTTTAAACAACATTCCTGGGGGTTGAGGAGTGATGACACTAACCCCTGCAGTGGTAAATGTCACAGAAGACCTACTTATAAAATAAATAGACTTCATCCATACAAATCTCACTACAAACTAAATTAAAAAGTTGGCAACCCTGCCGCATCACACTATCTCACTAACACACACACACACACACACACACACACACACACACACACACACACACACACACACACACACACACACACACACTAACCAAAGAACTTAAATAAAATGAGATTTTCAAGCAAAATAATTGTTTTGTCCCTAAAAAGGTATGTTTGTATGGGATTTATGCAAGCACACAAACACCTTGACACTAACCTTTGAACATGGGGCTGATCTTCCATACCCCCAGACACCCCTGGCTGGCAAACTGACCGAAGGACAGCTCGAGGAAGAAGAGAGGAATGCCACAGAACACCAGCATGATGAAGTATGGTAACATGAAGGCACCTGAAGGGCAGAGGCAATATGACAGGCACTTGGTCACTGTACGGTCTGGAAGGACTGGAAGTTGCATATGAACAGTGAGAAGACAGGGATCCAAAGAAAAGGAAAGAAAATGACTACCAAGTCCAATTTGTGTAAGTTTAATGCTTTATTACTGTTGATGTGTGGACGCTTTTGTGTTTGTCCAGAAAAAAGCATGGAAGCCTATACAACGTCAGTTACCTTAGATGAGAATGATAATGGAATGTGGACTAAGCTGGTCCATAGGCACAAAGAAAAACAGACATATGATCTAACATGTACAGGCTGACTTTAGTCTCTAAGAATTATGAAATACTATATACACATATTATGTCTAACTCCAAGGTACATTGGTGAAATCCCATGTAGGCCGGATGAATACCACATATACTGTATAATATAATAGCACTTTATCATTAAAAACAATTAGGTAATTGGAAACGCACACACACACACACACACACACACACACACACACACACACACACACACACACACACACACACACACACACACACACACACACACATACTTTGACCCTCTCACTGTGTGCTTTTACTTCATCAAAGTGGATTGGAACATTTTGTTTGTCTTGAAGATCATTTTGCCAACCAAGCTGCTACTGCTTGTGTTGATGGTAACATAAATGTAAATGTGCCGTACTGAAGCATTCGCCATTCACACACATTCATACACTGTGGCCGAGGCTGCAACCTGCTCATCAGATAAACATTCACACACATTTACACTCTGATGCGCAGCATCGGGGTTCAACTCGGGGTTCAGTATCTTGCCCAAGGACACTTCAACACAGAACTGCAGGGCCAGGGATCGAACCACCAACCTTCCGATTGACCGCTCTACCAATGAGCAACAGCCGCCCCAGGGACATTTGCCAAATTGTTTATGTACTACCGTGTACATAATCTGGATTAACAAAAGTACATTGTACATATTGTTCATATGGTACATTTCAAGGAAAAAGCCTGACATTCAGTAACTGGAGGTCCTTGTTTACCCGCCGGTAAATCTGCTGGATGAATGGCTTCATAAGGATTGAAAATGGACAACGCTCCCCCTATAGCATTTAGCTTAGTGCAGCGCCATTGCAACCATTATCCACACTGACTTGGGCCGCAGCTTCATCCTCTTGTCGAAAATCGTCACATCCAGTTTAAAAAAAAAAGCTAGAAGGCGACGCCGGTATTGCCAGACTCAAGGCTTCAAAATGGCAGTACCGAAACCAATGGGTGACATCACTGCTGCAACGTCCACCGTTTTTACAATCTATAGGTATAATACAGAATTGAATCATAGGCTATATATTATATGGTATACTGTATATGTACATATTATATACACATAAAGAAAAGTACAAAAGAAAAGAAAACATAAACCTCATCTGTCATTACAACCTCCCCTGAGTGAGCAGAGAGGTTGCTGCTTGTGCAGCTGAGTCTGTTCAATGCACGGTGCAGCAACTCTGATGGTTCAGACTGGACCAGAAACCAGACAGTCATCTACAGGGAACGTCTGTGTCTGTGTCTGTGTGTGTTTTCATTTGAGCGTCCATATGCGAATTTGGTCAGTGCAATCAGCTGATACTGTACAATACCGAAACCTTATTATGAATCTCCTAGTTAAGCTCAGCTCTCCTGTCTTCTGTGCACTTTTTGCAGCTGTGTTTGAGCTAATGAATGACCTACATGTACAGAGTCATTGTACAGGAATGTACAGGAATGCAGTTCTTCCATATGCATACACATATATATATACAAATATTTGCAGTGCAAACATAAACTGGAGTGTGGGATAGATGCCAAGAAAAGGTCCGAGTCACGGAGTTATGGGACATTGACCAAACTTACCACTTTTTACTATCTTTTAGTGCATTTTCTAATACTATTTAGAAAATATATTAGTCTATTTAATCCAGAGTTTTAAGGATGCATTTAACTAGAAGGAAAAAGACTCCATGGCCTTGATGTACTTTGATGTACTCATATTCTTATGTGCCAAATGCAGTGGCTGCATGGTAAAAGCGGCACGTCAGCGGAAGCAGCAAGAAGCAGCTGGGTCCATTCTGCGGACAGATTATGACAGCATTCACACCCCAGTAAACAATAATGTAGTTACGCATAACTACAATTGATGCTTAAAAAGATGCTTTGAATTATAGTTCATTGAAGTACATTGAGTGTGAGCTGTAACGTAACTGGTGAAGACAACTGCATTGATTAAAATGCTTTAGAAGGTACAATCAGACAGATGTGAGATGATCAACTGTGATAGTAAAAGAGGGGCTCTTATGGAATATGGTCGATACATCTAACCTGTTTAGTGATGTAAACTGGAAAGATTTTATATGGTATTTCCCAAAAATAAACCATACACCTCAAATAATAAATTATGGGCATGACAGTAGTAAATTTAATTTCCCCTTGCAAGATCAATAAAAGTATTTTTTTTAATCTTAACCCAATAACCATTTACAAAACATTGACATTGAAGTTTTAATGTATTGTTTGCCCCTTAAACTTTTACATGTGGAAGTTAAAATACAGCTGCTAATGCTACTGTGACATTCCTTAAAGCTTTAGTGTGTAAGTTTTTGATATTAATGAATGTTCGTTACATTCAAGCAATTGCCAAATAAGTTGATACAAAGCTAATTAAGACTATCTCTACACAAATCTCTCTGTATTTCTAAGTATGGTTATCTTCAGAAGATTGTGTCATCCGGTGACTTTACCGCACAAAAACTCAAGTGAAGATAATGACCTCTTCTGAAGTATCCATCATGTTTGTTTTTTTAATCCTCCGTTTCCACCTTGGCTACTAGCAACTGCATGGAGGAGGGGTTGGATCGTGGGTGCGATCACGGAAGGGTTGTATCATATGGATGCGCCGACAGTTTTGCTGTCATTACTTAGAATTCCTCATGGGGGCAACAGAAACTACGCACTATAGCATAAGTATTAATGAAGTAATATGATTAAATAAATCACTCATTTGAAATCAGCTAGTAGCTGTAAAGAATCTAGCATATTTTACATAAACTTAGAGATAGATTTTCACAATCATGCTTCATGGAGCTTTAAATTCCTTCCTTACAGATTCCTCAGGCTTCATCTGAATCATCAACTTGGAGAACTCCTTGTTCAAGGCAAGTGTGTAGTAAATAATTATGTATGTATAATGTTCTGTATGTATGTCTTCGGTGTGTCATTGGCCAACAGAAATGAGGCTCTACATCATAATGCATACCTCCTCCATTTCTGTAGCAAAGGTAGGGAAACCTCCAGACATTGCCCAGGCCCACAGCATAGCCCACGCTGGTGAGGACAAACTCTATCTGGTTGCCCCAGTTCCCTCTCCGGGAGTTTTCATCCTTCTTCACTGGCTCGCCTGGAACTGCTCCATTCTACAGCAAAGACAGGGAGAGAGACAGAGGTGACTTCAGGTGGCAGGAAAGTGAATGTGTTTCTGAGATAGTGCTGCTGCATCGGTTCAAACGACGGCGCTCAAAGGATTAAAACACACCTCTCTTACAAACATGAATCAGAAGTGAATTTTATTTCAAGACATTTCAAGACCACAAATGCAGGGATATTAATAAATTGCCATTTTTATGTGTAAACAGCATTACTGGGATTGGATGTAAAACATCCTGCTTCAAAAGCAAACAATAACTTGACTCATTTCTAATATGAAATTTGTAATTGTTAACCCCCTCTTGCCGCCACCTTAACACACACACTCCCAAGAAAGTGAATGTGGAAGACAGCAGAAGCTCTGGCTGTCTTAACTCGGTCTTGCCCTGTCTTGGTCTTGACTAGGTCTTAACCCCTCAAAGTCTTTGTCTTGACTTGATCTTGGTTTAGGTGGTCTTGACTTAAACACTGGTATCATTCAACAGTTCCTGTAACATACTATCTCCTCTACCCCAAAGTCTGGCAGAAGGTGGGTGCGCTGGAGCAGACAGGATGTAAAGTGAAATCAGTGCCTTAATAACAGCAGATAAGCATTTGGTCTTGTCGTCCTGATTTCGAGCTTCTCCTCTCCTCTCCTCCCTCCTTCTTTTACTCCATCTGCTGGCATCATATGGTCCCTCTCTCCTGACCTTCTTAACCTCAGCTGTGTCTGTCTGTCTGTGTTTTGTGGGTGCCCATGAAGACACTTATGGTCTAAATACTGCTAATTTTGAAACACTCTTTTGGTAAAAGATACATGTACAGATCAGTAAAGGTCATTGACTTAACATACTAGTCATTAACATTATGAAATGATGTAATGATCTTGGTAACTTTACAAATTTGCTTCAATTCTGTGCAAAATTGTGTAAACTGTGTCATCATTGCAAGTAAGAATGTAAAGTAACAACAAACTATGATGATTTAAGTTATTTTTTTCATGAAAGAGTTCAACAAACCCCTAAACATTGTTGTGTACAGATGATTGAAATATTGAAATTGTTGTTATTTTATGTCTTTAAATTTGAAAGTTTTGCCTCAAAAGCCTGAAAAAGAAGGCAACATGGCCTATTTAACTGGTACATGCTTGGGTTGTTTTTCCAGTACTATACAATACATTTTTTTTTTTTAAGATTTGATTGTGAAAGTATTTTTATTTTTTTTACTTTTAATGTTTGAAAATGTAGACAGCACTCGGGTTCTGGCTTATATGAATTATTTGTTGTCTATTTGGGCGCGGCACAGTTGTATGCATGGCACAATACAGTAATAAAAACTCAATTCACTCATTCATGCTGCTCGTGTTATCTGTGTATAGCAGAGCCTTATTTTCAGAGGCTCAATGAATGAACAAAAATGTAAATACTGGTCACAAAAACACCCTTCTTATTTGTGGAAAAATGTTCATTTTGCTCTCAACAATTCTTTCAAATCACAAAATTCAAACCCTAACCCTGTCATTAGGCAATACACTAAATGCAATGTCATACCTTTTCAGCTATGATAAATGAATATATACACGTTAATTAATAAGTATTACAGTACAACCGTCCTTAATGGGGTTATTTAACAGCTTTGTTTGTGAACAAGATGTTGCATTAAAGTTTATATAAAAGCAATAAAGTGACATATGTGTTTGGTTCCAATTCTATAAAATGGCTGCAGGACACCAAGTCCTGGAGATAGCATGTTGCTCAGACACAATCACACCACACGCACACCTCTCCCAAATAAACACACTGCCTCCGACACAGAGCGAGATCTTGTTCATCAGCAAAACAGAAATAACCACAAGAACCTCCACATTTTGCCCTTTTGCCCCCATTGTGCTGTAGTTCAACTTTGAGACAGCTGCAAGTGGGACTGATGAAAGAGAGAGAGAAAAAATATCGGACAGCAACAACCAATTAAAACAAAAAGCCACCATATTTTCCCCAAAGCTCTGTTGTTTGTCTTTGAGTCTGACTGTGCTTGCATGTCAGGAGGGCAAAACAAAGAGCATTTTCTCCAGCATCCTTGACCTTTTGTTGTGCAGGAGTGGAGGTTGCAGGTGGGACGGATAGGAAGATCAGCAAACACAAGTGTTGTTGGCATGGAGATGCTCAGAGTGAAGCCACGGTCACAGCAGTGTGCGAGTAGAAACCCACAGCAGTGAGCCCCGCCGTCACAGCGGGTCACACATTACGAAGTCTCTGTCTGGAGTTGACTTTGGAAGGAAAAGGAGCGTCAGAAACACAGTCCCCCAGTCGGAGTTGGTTAATGTGGCTTGGGAAAGGGAAGTTTGCTGCCCCGACGACCTGATACCGGATAAGTGGACGAAGATGGATGGATGGATGGAGAAACACAGTGTGCACCTGTGTGTGTTCTCGGTGCAACTGGCACTCGTGCATAAGAACACAGGTTAACAGCATGGCTCAGGTCTATAGGCCGAACAAACAGAAAGGAGATCAAACACTGGGAATAGCAATGACCCATTAATTTTTGGTGTACACATTCCAGACAGGGACTGGCACAAAGAGTGAGTACAGAAGAAGTACAGGACGTGTGCAGTGGATGTTCTTTAACCATGAAAACAGGCACTGTGTTGTTGCAGTGTAAACAATTCCGTTGCTATATTTAAAACATTATAAAGTAGGGTTGCGCCCACTGATTGATATTCAGTAAAAAAATACTTGAAAGGGAGATAGGCATCATGCCTTTGTAGTCGATGATTTAGCATTTTCTATTTTGAATGTAGATTGATGCGCATAATGTGGAACCAAAGTTCACAAGCGAGAGTTCCGCCCGGACACTTTTTAGCTGTACGCCCTTAGGAACATGCACTGTGGTTAGCACAACAAACAGACTGCCGTGCTAGTCAGTTACACTAAGGCGAAAACAAATGAAACAGAGCTGCAGGAATACAGAATGTAAACTAAGTATCCAAATAGGTATTTTGAAAGAAGAAGTCGGGTCATTCCAATTTTCCACTATTAAATATGGAACGAAATACATTTCTAAAGAAATACACCAAATAACTAAGTAGCAGTGTTTAACATTTAGGAGGATCTATTGGCATAAATGGATTAGAAAATTAATGAATATATGTATAATCACCTGAAACTAAGAAGAGTTGTGTTTTCATTAACTTGGAATGAGTCCTTCATATCTATATACATAGTCCTTTTCCACAGAGCCCGCCATGTCACACCACCATGTTTCTACAGTAGCCCAGAATGGACAAACCAAACAGTGCATCTAGAGAGGGCCTTTTGCGTTTTACCATTACTTGAAGGCCACCGTAGGTTATACTACACGCTTGGAAGGGAGGAGTGAGCAGAGGATAATTTAGTTGGTTGCAATCTTCAACCTTACCACTAGATGCTACTGAAACCTGGACACTGCTCCTTTAAGTGACAAATCTAAACATCTAAAACTGAGAAAAAAAAGCTGTACATACAGTACATAACTATTTTTCCACTAACAACAGCCCTAAGTGGAACAGAGAGAAAGCAGCACAGCTATCTTGCATCTTGAAAAGCTGTTGTGTTATTACTGATGACCCATCCAGCTACAGGTAGAGTATGACCCACCGGTTTACACAGTCTCTGTCGGTTGTGGACTGGTTTTATGGGAAACAAGTTTTAGTCACATATTGAAGATATTTAAAAGGTGCATCAGAGGATTTAGAGTTTGATCTTAAATCCACTGAAAATCAACACGATCCAGTAAAAATCAGAGCGGCATCAAACACCATATAATGGCTGAATTCTCTGGACAAGAGATGAAATCCCCATCTCCCTTGATTGACCCCGATGTCTTCACCCAGGTGTTATAAGCCTGCGGGGCTGACTCTGAGGAGCCCCCTGGCCAGTCAGTCAGACAGACAGACACTGATCTCTACATTTCCCTCCATTTCTATGTCACATGCTTCTCTGGGACCATCTGGCCTTTATGTAAGACCATACATGCACCCATCATAGTCTCTCCTTTGATTTAATTTGCAACAGTTTTCCTCTTTCCAGGGTCTCTTTTGAGTCACAGCATTGACTTTGCTGTTGTTGCATCAGGGCAATGATGAAATTAACAAAAGAAGCAGCCTATTACACATATTTAGAGCAACGCGTTGATTTTGGGGAAAGATTTGTGAGTTAAGGGGACTTAGACATGTTTCATAGATAATTTTTGCTCACATGTTCGACAGGGCTCATACATGTTCTTGCATGTTATGCAAAAATGCCAAGATGATTGTGAGGAAATGTCATGTTTTAAATTTCTGCACTTGGAAAAACCACCCCAGTCAATCAAAGCTTTGAGGTTGAGTTAATAAATGGGGAAACCATTCTATAGCCAAAACAATGGTGACAGAAGAAGTGCCACATAATTACAACAAACATGACACAGTGGAAGTTAAGTTGTTGGAAGAGGACTTACGGAGACAGCAACTTCTGTTGGCATATTTCTTAGACCAACTTAAAGTTATCTTCTCCTTGCAACTGCGTCCCTGTCGACTGGAAATTACAATAACGGGACTGATATGTTAGTTCCATCAAGGAAAACTAGGCTCTCTAAAATATAGAAATACAAAAAGAAGCTAACAGGAAAAAAATGTCAGACTAATGTCACAACAACAAACTGAAAACAAATGATTATCTGGCCCTTTGGGGTTTTCAGTCTTTTGTGTGACAGTCAAGCATGGATGTAGTGATCATGCAAATGCATGCTTGGCAGCAAAGAGCTGTTAAATGTACAAACAAAGATATCAAATATTTAAAACACCATTTTATGCCAGGTCCTGTGCATAATGTGTGCTCCAAACCACATAATAGGCTGTCAACTGCCTGTTCACATTGTTCCTCCCTGAAATATTTCAAACTGCAGAATATGTCAATTATAGAGTGTGGTCAAGACTTGCTCTATGTGAAAAGTTAGAGTCTGTTATAATTTGACACTATGAATAATATTTGAATTCAATTGAATGTCTTTATTCAAATGATTAGACATGTTTCATTGAAGAATAGCCCTGCTAATAAAGCTCCTCTAACTTGGTGACAAGCATATTGCATTTTCTATCAGTTCTTCATAATAAAAACATCCAGATGGTTCGCCAATTGAAAGCTTTTATTGTGAAGCAGCAATAGCAGGAAAGGTTAAATATGCATTTTTAGCAGCTTAACACTTTCATCAATTCATGAAAAAAAATCATCAACATAACAGTGATCACTGAACAGGAATACAGGAGTGAAACTAAACTCCAAATTGCAGATATTCAGGTAGAAGCCACAACTGTTCTCAGAGCTGAATACAGCAACACTAAAAACTGGTGCAAAACTCATGTGTCCAGCAAAGACAGACATGAGGTTCCCAAGACACAGCTTTTCCTCATTAGAGTTTGGTGCTATGTTTATTTAGCACAATCCATTATTGCAGTGAGCAGATTGACTATTCTGTAATCATAATCTCACAGGTTTGAGACCAGCAATGTGTCAAACAGCTGTAAACAAAATACAAAGTCCCTAACTCATTTTCTGCTGAGCTGACCTGGTAGAGACTGCCAGCTCAGTGCCTCGCATGTGAATGCACAGAGAAACGCGGATCTGTGTTGTGCAGGCTCAGAGTGCGAGTGACATAAAATGAGATCAATGTGGTTCACCCAAAATTATGTCATTCTACAAAGGTCTGCAGGTGGACTTTGAAGGGAATAAGACAGACTTGCACTTACACCCACCAATTATGACCGAACACACAATTTCAGACGTGCGTTTACAGACATGCACAGGACCAATATATCAGAGGCCAGCACTAACCTTTCAAACAGACTTCTTTTGACAACTGCAGACATGTCTGTACACTGCACTGTCCACTTGAGTGTAGCAAAAACTACAAACTTACTTTTTATCTTATGGCAACACACTTTAGGTTATTTCCACTTCCCCTTCCTTTCCTTTAATGATGATCTTTAAACTTCAGTTAAAAAATACAAATGTGGCTTGGACAGTATAAAAACAATGGGAGTAGACATTTGAAGGCTGAAAGTACAACATATTTATTATTAGCACTCTTGTTTTTGCATTCACTAAATTTGCATGTCTCCTCATCTTCTGAGCTTTTAAAAAGGTGCGTCCCAGCTCTTCATACAGTTACGACAGAAGGCACACAGTAGAGTGCATCCCACCTACAAAATATGATTGTTAACATCATACAATTGCTGACTGAATTCTATTTAGTGACACCTCCTATAGAGAGATGGCATTTTACTAACAGCTCACTGCTCTCTCCCCCTCCCAGGGGAGCGGTTTCTCTGTGCACATATACAAATCTCCCTCAATGTAGGTTTGAGTTGCTTTTTTAAGCACAAAATAAATATTACACATGCATTTTTGGGAAGATAACTAATTGTCAGGTAAAATGTGTCTAAAAGAGTAAAGCTTATGAGAATAGTAGTCTTGCATCGACAGACCTTCCTCCCCAGCGCTGCGGAGGAGGGTCTGGTGAGTCATTCCGGGATGGGAGAAAAACATGCTCAGGTTTATTGGCATTTCTTTAAACCAATCACAATTGTCTTGGGTGGCGCTAATGGCCTGAATAAGTGAAATCCGGTGGAAATTCCGTCGGCAATGGAGCAATACTGGAAGTGGAACTTTGTGGATAAAGACTATGAGAACAGGAGGTTTTGTTGTATGATAAATATATACTATAGGCATTTCCACATATGTACCCCCACAGTTGATTTCCACAGTGTATTACCTGGTTATCATTTAACATGTGTATAACATCTTACACTTGCTCTCTGGAAATACTTCTGAACGTACAACACACATACAGAGGTCTCTACACTTGCACATGTCCTGTATATTTATGTACAAACGCACAAATTAAAAAGAAATGTTTTGTACTTTACTGCAATTTCTAGCAAAGGTCATCAGTGTTTGAGCAATGATTGTCTAGGAGGGGGTCAAAGGGGTTCAATAGTACCCTTTTAGGGTGTCACTGCTCCATTCATAAACTATATTGTAAAAACTGTACATCAAGAAAAGAAATGGAAAATAATACAATGACACAAGATTTGATAGACATAGACATATTATAGAAATATTATATCAGAAATTTAATTACTTGTGTCTGTCTACACATCTGGCAATGACAGCTAAAGAAATCCAACATCTAAATTTATCCACATTTAATTTGTTCACTAAAGGTATAATTGCATAAACTGACAGGACAAGCTGCCGCTCAGCTCGGAATGTCTGGACATCCTGATTTAGGTGATGAAAATGTGATGAACTTAAAGTAGTACTATTATTTTTTACCATTTGCTAGTGTTAGCTGTCGGTCAGAACTCAATCGCTATCTGCGACAACTACCAGGCTGGAAAAAGATGAGCTAGCATATGGTTTATTGACCAAGAGACTCATCACTCTGTTGGTCTTTGTGAGCAGCAAAGAGACTTTTTCTAAAAGGGTACTGATTGACATTTCACTTTAAAAAAATGTTTTGTTTTTATCAGAGGGGATTTGGTATTTCTCCCCGTGATTGTGATCATGGACACACATCCAACACAGCTGTGGATCATCGTGGAATCATGATTTGAATTTAAGTTATGTGTACTATATTGCTTTACTGTTATGTGTTTTGAGAAAGGTCCCTGGAACCACGCTGACACATAAACCAAATACAGAAGTGAAAAGTGTGTGTGGGAAGTTTATTTTATTTCTTTTTTAAATGGATCTCCGGGGGATTTAATTCCCAGCACCACAAAGAATACCAAGCCAGTGGTGTGCATGTTGTTGACTATTCATCCATGACAGACACCAGTTTATTTTGTAGTTTAGCTAACTCACAAAATATATATATATATATATATATATATATATATATATATATATATATATAAAATCTAAAAATAATAATATATATATATATATATATATATATATATATATATATATATATATATATATATAATAAAATCAGCTAATAACTTTGTGCAGATTGGGTGCAGAGAGGTTTTAGTGAAGGGACATTTTATGTTTTAAAAGGGGTCATAGTTGCAATGGCATGCTCTTAAAGTAGGTTTATGGTCGCTGTGGTGTTCCCAGTGCGAGGTGTGCGAGCCATGAAATGACGTCCCTGTGTCTGTCGTTTCCAACGCGAAGGCTCTGCAAGTTGTCACGCTGAACTTTGTTGCAATAGGAAGGTTGAGAACGACAGTGGAGCCTTCGTTGCCTCCAATCCAGCTTTCGCACGACCAATAACCACAAACAGACTGCTAAACGGTGGCAATGTCTAGGAGTATTCTATTAATAATCCTTGATCATTCCCGATTCTGGCTGCTTAAAGTAAAGATAGTTTAAAGCATTTTGGGGAGATTTTTATATAACAGCAGTGCTAAGCATTTAACAGCGGCAATGCGTCACTGTTGAATTCATATTGAGGAAACACTGCAGCATCTTCTGCTTAAAATAATTTTTAAAAAATCAACATTTGTTGATGGTGATACAACTGCTGGTGAAAGATGTGGTGACTGGCAATATTAGGTAGGTCAGCTAAAATGTAGACGTTTGTTTGCTATACTATCACACTACAAAGTTGACCTTTAATGCAGTCAGGGACTCACTATTCACACAAGCAGCTGATCTTAACTCACTCCTGCCTTTTAGTAGAGCTTCGCCAAAGGTAAAAAGGACCACAGTTTTATATATGTACTTCTCTTGCATCAGACAAAGTCATGAGAGCCTCTTGATAATAAAAAAAACAGTTAGAAAAAGTGTGTGCAGACTAAGGAAGTACTGTCCCAAACATGTCAGCACCAGGTTGCCAATGCACAAAGGAAAAAAAAGTTGCTGCATTCTAAAAAGTTAAATTTGTCCAGTATTTAGAGCTTTTCGTGGCATTAAATTCTTTACAAGACAACCCTTGACTACAAGACATCACGGAATACCAATGATGTGACAAACAAATTTATCCAACAGTGCATATTGGGCTGGCCGCACATTTATTCAACTGTCTCATTCACATGAATACTGATTGTTTAGCTACCTCATCAATGCCTAAGCACCGAGTGATTCTTGTCAGTGCCATGTCCTCCAGTCAGTTTTGCTCGATCTCCTTTTATATTCAAATCACAATCATGCAAATAAGTGCAATCAGAACACTCTTTAAATCATTCTTTTAGATGAGCCGCTCCTGATACTGTTTCCCCGGACCAATAATCAAGCCTCAGTTATTCAAAGTGGCACACGTATTCTCCCTTGCCCCACCTATGCAGAATTTAGTAAACATGTCTGTCTGCTGCGACTGAATCCACTTGGCTATTATGGAACAAAAAGCCAACCGGATCCCCCCCAAAAACAGGCGGCTCAAAGCTCTCTTTATGAGTGGGCTGTGAGGTGAGAGTAATAGGCCTAAAGGCAGTGTAGACCGTGGCTTCTCAACCTGCTACCATTGGGGCCACATACCAAAGGATCCCATTGGGCATGGACTGAATAAATCCCCCTCCATGGCTGATTAATTGAAACCAAAGGATGGGGTGTCAGGAGGAGGAGAGAGGAGAAGGAGAAGGAAAAAGGAGAGAAAGTCGAGCCCTGTCAGATGAAGGGTGGCATAGATGGCCGCCCAGAAGCTAGGGGTCACATACAGGTTACATCAATCCATACATTGAAAAAGTCACTCAGCAAGTCAGTGGTCTCCAGTTCACAATAAAACACTTAACAATGCGTTCCTGCAGACTGGCCTGCTTTCCATCAAAATGTTGGTTGTGGTCATCCTCTGAAATTACGCAACCGCCATATTCAACAACACCATGTTTCAACCACAGGAATTTCCCCTCTTTCAGGAACCTGTTGCATTTCCACTGCAAATGCCAGTGTCTAAATTAAGTTCTGGGGGCATTATTTCACCCCCCTTAAAAAGTTCCTGATCAGAGGCTACTATCTTCTGAAAGTATAGGAACATACTGTACATGATGTGATTTTGCACAGCACGGCTGCTTCAACTCGCCACCGTTTCATTGATAAAACAACAAAGTAGCCTACTCTCATATCGATTTATGACCATTTAAGGACTAAGGGAGGGCGCCCAGATAGCTCAGTTGGTAAAGCGGGAATCCATATATAGAGATTTACTCCTTGACGCAAAGGGCCAGGGTTCGACTCCGACCTGCAGACCTTTGCTGCATGTAATTATCCCTCTCCCCTTTCATGTCTTCTGCTGTCCTGTCAAAAATAAAGGCTGAAAATTTCCAAAAAATAAATAAAAAGGACTAAGGGAGAACATTTGTTGTAAATGTTTCATTCATACTGTTCAAGTCACAGCGTAGGAAAGCACATTGCTTTCGCCAGATGAGTGCGAACTTCGTTTGGTTAATTTTCTGTAACCAATCTAGCATGAAAGCATTATGACTGGAATTAGCCAGCCAGTTAACTAGCCAGCCGTCCCCAGTGGGCTACTCAGTCCTTCCGCTTCACTACTACAGGGAGACTTCTTTCTAAAGAAAATGGACAGCCCGGAAGATGGACAATCTGGTTAGCCATCTCCCAATGTCTGCTGTCGTACTGGCGAGGAGTGAAGCAGAGGGACTGTAGACTCTGTTCTGCCGCTGACAAATTTGGACAAACATTGTTTTGTTGTATGTATCATAGCAAGAGTTTATATATCCGGTATACCTATTTAAATGACAAAAAAGATTACCGCCGCCTGCTGGCATGGAGAGACATTTCTTCACACACAGGTGCAGAACATATGGACTAGTTGGCTGGCTGTTGTGGTGTGTTCAAGGGCAAATTTTTGGCCAAAACACAGGGGTCGTGAGGAGACGCAAGAATCGGGCTTCATTGCCACTAGGTGTTTGTCTGCTTGGTGTGTCAGCACCTTTAGCTTATTTTTAACATGTGGGAAATGTTTTGAAGTTTGTACCCAAGGTATAATACCAGATAGCCACGTCAGCCCTCTTCTGCAGCTAAGGTCCTGTACACACCTGTCATTATTAGGCAGTCTTGATGACCACAAGCAGACAGCCACATGTTTCACTATTAAAACATTCAAAAGAATGTTCTGGAGATAATAGATGCATCCACACATCCCAATCATAGTCTATATTATAAGCAACTTAGCATCTACTCTTTCTCCTTTGCTCTGTATTATTATGTTTGCCAACTCTGTTTTCAACATTTTGGTCTTCTGTTGAGTTTTAAATGATAGTTTTATGTAGTATGCAAATAACTTTCTCTATGTTTTGCAGCATAAAAAAAGTCATTCAGGTGGACAGTTGGGAGGCCAGTTTGTGAATAAGAAGCACATGTAAAAGATTTAGCGGGTAAATGTAATCCTATGGGAACATATATAATCTACAAATAATCTCTATAGTATCTTTGTTATATTTTACAACAAACAAGATTATAAGTATTAAAGGTCTATCTATATTCTCTATAACTAAAAGATGATGCAACAGATTTTAAAGAAGCCTTTTCAGTTTTGTTGTTTTTTGGTCCATGATTCGTTACTACATTAGTTACTACAGTCTCTACACTGGACTTCACCTGTAGACACCTCAACTGTGTCATCCAGCTCCTTACCTTGACATCATTTTCCATGATGAGGAAGTTGATGCAAGCACAGAAAATAGTCCCAATGGCCTGATGACCGACCAACTTCTCTATCTCCGCGACACTTATAGCACAAACCTTACCAGGCTGGAATCCTTAAATACCCTCCCTGGGGGGAGGAGGAATTGTGATAGTTGCCTGAAGAAAGAATGGGGGTAGGGCCAAAAAGGGCAAGGAAGGCTGGGTGTGGCTAGGTCCAAGAGGAGAGGGTGGGCATTTGATGTCAAACATCAGACATCAACAGGGATTGAAACTTGTCTGTACTAACAAAGATGTGCCCTTTCTACATGTGCATATGGGTGTAGAAACATTTATTCATTTATGAGTGATAGATTATCCTACTTATGTATGTGCAGTGTTCCCCATGAGATTTTGAGAAGTGAATTTTGTTTTGAACCAGCAGAAGATATTCAGCCAGTTCACTGACAAAAAGTATAATAAAAGGCTTCAAGACATGTCCTCCGATTTCACATTTTACATACAAAATACAAAGGAGACAAAATACCGCCTCCCCTCCTTTATTTTATAATACTAACCTTCATAGTGGCCATCGTCCTCCTGTATTTTCCTTACCAGTTAACCAAAAATTAAAAGTCAAAAGTAAAAAAATACATATTTTAATTTGTGTTAGATGTTTAATGAACGTATTGAAAATTTCGACATTATTAAGAATTACTATTACGAGAATTTGGTGGAGATTATCGATGTGATGGAGAAGTCAAGTCCAACATTGACTAATGTTTAGTTTCGTTAATCATTAAATTCACTGCTAAATCACAAATTTGATCCAATATTTCCTACTGACGTTTCAACCCCAGGACCATTACCAATACGCGTCATGTTCCACGTTGTCTCTACATATTCAGTAGGAAGGTAGAGACCGACAGCTGAGCCTTCGTTGCCACCAACTGCGCTTTCAAGTGACAATAAACCAATAACAGGCTGGTAAACGGTGCCCGTGTCTGGGGGTGTTTGATCTATAATCCTTGATCATCCCCGGACTCTGGCTGCTTCAAGTAGAGATAGCAAGTTTAATGTGTTTGGGGAGATTTTTTATATAGCTGCGGTGCTCTTGAATGCATATAGGGGAAATACTGATGCGTACTTGTGGAAGTTGCTTTGAATTAAAGCTGAATGAAATGTAATGTAATGTTCAGGTGCCATAATCTTATTTCGGGAAAGATAATCACAGATTCCACCATTGTCACTGGATTTTCAGTCATGTCTGTGTATGTCAACTACATGCAAGATACATGTAAACACCATGGATCTAATCTTATATGTTTGGTAACCACTTTAATTCTACACAGAGGACCAATCTGTTTTGACAGTCTCTTTTACTGTGCATTGTCTGTAAGCGTAGGATGACAGATCTCAATCTCTCAATCCCTTTTAGAAATAAGCTGTTCTCTAATAAAACAATAGGATTACATGAGCGTGAGTGAACAAGAGAGATGGGAAGAGACAGATTGAAATAGAGATGGATACCTAGAGCTCTATAAGAGAATGACAGAGTGACAGGAAGGGGAATAGAAAAAGGGAGGGGGGGGGCAGTAATGGCTGATGAGTGTAGACAGGCAGGCAGGTCTAGCTGAAGCCGCTGCAGCGGTGTGCTCCGTCCCAACCCCTCCCCTCCACCCCTCCAACCCCTCCCTCGCTTGTTCACTCATTTGCTTAACAAGTTCATTTGTGCGTAGGCCTTTATCGGGTATGGCTGTCAAGTGATGCGCGAGACTGGCCTGCGGAACTGTTGGCACTTGCAAGCTGTTCACCTGCATCCCTCTCACCCCCACACACCCTCCCACTCATGCACACCAGAACAAGTAGAGAGACACAGACAGACACACATACACATACGCACACACACCCACCCACCCACCTACCCCATTCAGCATGTGCAAGAGCAGAGACATGGCATTGGCATCCAATAAGGCCAGAAGTGTGTGCAAATGGAGCGTGAATACTGCGTTCAAGCTGCAACATTTCCATGATATCAGATGTGGAGCTGAAATAAAAATGTTTTTGTTTTGTTGATTTATATTTATATATGTTTTTTTACTTTTATTGTTAGTACAAACTTAGAAAAATGAAGACGTTACATTGGCCATATTTAAAAATTTGTGATAGCATTTTCCTGTATTTTCTGTATGCAGCCCGGGAGGTGTGATGGAGAAAAACAAAACAAGTTTGTGTTCATAATTTAAAAATGTATGTCATATAATTTGCTCCTCTCTTGCAGGGGCAGCAAAAGCCTTTGGCCCAGCAGATTCAGTCAGGCGACAAACCCTAAAGCTCAGTTTTTATAAACTGGATGACATCTGCAGTATGATCATCATCATCATTTTCAACTTTTTTTAATGGCAAAACATTCTGTTATACTATAAAATATGTTGAAGGATTCTTAAAGATAACATAAACCCCAATTATATGAAATTGTCTCTTTTCAATCCGAGTGATCCATAATGAGAATGTGATGGGTACATGCAAGATGAGACTAATGACATTAAAGAGCATTAATTACCAAATTGTGTGCAGATGTTTTTTTTACATTTATTGTATCTGTACTCCCTCTCTCTGTCTCTCTCTCTCTCAAGACATCAGACTATCATTTACCTTTCTCCATTTAGCTTCTTTCTTTTTTTACCTCATTGCCTCGTTGTTTTATCCCTCTGCACTTGAAGCAGCATTGACAAACATCATCTCTGTGGAATGTCCCTCAATCCTCACACTAGAGAGTGTGCACCACACATATGAAGCCTCGACAAGCATTATCACCCCCCCCCCTCCTTTGTCCATGCTCAACACAGAGCAGCATGCTGCCTCAATGAGCCTCATCATCAGCTCTTTTCTCCCCTGATTCTTTCTTCTTACAAATCCATGACAGAGCTAGTGATTAAGCCTCATCAGCCTGTTTCCTCACCTCGTTTCAGAGCTTTGCTTAAACCTCCCCTTTTTCCAAAAGTTGCACAACTGCACTGCAATTGTGTGCAGGTTAGAGCAGTGTATCACATTTAACTACCGAGTGTGGGCTGTTGGGATAACGCAACCATTTACAAATGATTTAGGTTCTGCTCTGCACATAACACATGGTACATTTAGTCTTCAGTCCAACACTTAGAGTAGAGATGGTCCGATACCATTCTTTGCTTCCCCGATACCGATTCTGATACCTGAACTTGTGTATCGGCCAATACCGATTACTGATCCGATATCAGTGTGTCATATATTTAATTATGTTTTAACTAATCCTGTATGAATGTGATATGATTTCTATCGGTTGTTGTTCGTCTGGCTCATGTTAAACTCTTTGTAAAACATGAATAAACACAAACAATGAATGCCACAGAACTTTATTTTATCATCCAGTTTGACAGTCAGATATAAGGGAAAAAGAACATAAATAAACTACTTTAACATAGATTTTCTTTAGGGCTTTACTATGTTGTATCGGATCGGTGCATAAACTCCAGTACTTTCCGATACAGATACCATCGTTTTAGGCAGTATTGCAGGCGATACTGATACTGGTATCGGAACATCTCTAACTAAGAGTCTTTAAAAAAACCTGTACCCGTCTCATGCAGGTATAGGATGATGTGACTGTATTCTGTTTTTTATAATGAACCCTAGTTACATAACTATGTAATATATACTATGCAATGTATATGTATGCAATGTTTTAAATGCCAAAATTATTCCTGGTAACATTTAGCTAAATATGTCCAAGTACAGTAACATGAACCCAATGTTTTCATGTGTATATTTAGATAGACATAATGAGAGAGATAGATAGATAGATAGATAGATAGATAGATAGATAGATAGATAGATACTGATCCCAATAAAATGGGAAAATATAGTGTTACAGCAGCTAAATCAGTCACACAGCACAGAGTATGAATGAAATACTAGGATACAATACATACATGCAATATACATGAAATTATAATAGGATAAAATACAAGAACAAATATTTGAATATATACAAATAGTATGATAAATATGTAGATAAACCTATTGTGCAAGTTGCACTTAGTGCAGTATTGTTAAAATCAGTGAGGTACGACAACAATGAAAAGGAAATTGCAGTTCATTCACCTCATCACCTCTTTTCGGTCGTGTCTATATAGTTACCCAAGATTTGAGAAAGTCTTGCGAGATGGTTGAGGTTAGGCATTGACCTTGAATGGTTAAGATAGGTCGTCGGGAAAGCGAGTCTTGCAAGAGTTCTCACAAATCTACGGTTGTCATCTAGACAGGACCCTGTTCACCCATTAATGAACATGGGATGGAGAAGTCAAGTCCAACAAAATAGAGATCAGATACCAGGCAGCCAGTGCATTAATGAATAAACACACTTGAACTCGTGCAAACAATCAAAAATGTGGATAATGCTGGAACCATTTACGCAGGGAGATATATAACCAGTAGGGCTGGGCAATATATCAATATTGTAATATGAGACTAAATATCGTCTTAGATTTTGGATATTGAAATATCGTAATATAGAAAGTGTTGTCTTTTCTTTTAAAGGCTGCATTAGATGAAAGTGATGTAATTTTCTGAGATTGTTCTAGCTGTTGCATTGTTTGCTTTTACACACTTAGTCATTAAATCAACATTTCTAAAGATTGTTTATCAAAAATCTAATTGTGTAAATAATATTTTGTTAAAGCACCAATTGTCAATCCTACAATTTCGTCACAATATCAAGATCAAGGTATTTGGTCAAAAGTATCGGGATTTGTTTTTCTACATATTGCCTCAGCCCTAACAACCAGGTTCCATTGCGATGTAAACATTACATCCCAAATATGATCAAAGCCAGGATATGTGTGTAGTGGTTATTGTAGCGGTATTGTGTCTTTAGACAACACAGGTAAAAAATAACTAGAACTAGTTTCCAGCACTGAGAGGAAACCAACTTTCAGCCAAAACTAAACTAAAAAAGTAACACCAAAATTGTGTCACAAATGTGACTAGCAATATGGACCCACATATTGGACTGCACATCTAATTCCATACAATCAAATGCAAAATTAAAAAAGCCGAATAAATGAATAAAGACATGTTCAACATGCTCCAATCATGTATTGACATAATTTCATTCATGAGCACCTGTAATGCAGAATGCTAATTCAAATGTTAATCAGCTGCAGGGTAAGAGCAAAGCCAATGCAGAAGATTAAAAAATATTATATATCATGGAACAACTAAGCCAAATTCCACATATTTTTTTTAATTTTTTTAAAATGGCTTTTTTCTTTTTTGTTCTTTTTTGTTCAATAACAACAAATCCTGTCACAGTGCATGTCAAGCAAGCCAACAGACGGCTATATAACACCAGTTTGCACAAAGAAGAAGATATTGACCAATCAGAAGCCGGAAAAAAAAACGTATAGACTACCCTTTAGAATGTGGGCAACGTCAGTGAATATGCCTAACTTGGAAAAGAAGTACATCCAACAAACAGGCTTAACACAATAGCAATATTTAAAATCAGACCAAGGAAAATGTGCATTTTAACAATGAAGAGTGGGTCAGTTAGTCAACCAGTTACTTTGAGAAATTTCAGAATGCTTTTAAATTTATTTCCTCAAACAATCAAATGTGTTAAGTGCACAAAATGAAACATTTTCATAAGTATTTATAATTTTAGAAATGTAGTTTTTATATTTCTAAAGCTATTTTTAGAATTTCAAAGGAGAGAATGATGTTTTAAGAAAGGACTTTTTCTATGCTTTTTTGTCATATGCAGATTCAAAACCTAGGTCTAACTTTCTAAATGTGGTGATTCTTTCATGTGGATTTTAAATTTAAAACTAAATTAATTACGTCATATTAATGACGTAGACACAGCAGAAGTCTCGCATTGCCAGATCTTTCTCCAGAGCGCTGCAGAGGAAGGTCTGGCCCTTCCACACAACATTACTGGATGGGAGAAAAACGTGCTCTGTGTTCATTTGCATTTCTTTAAACCAATCACAATCGTCTTGGGCGGCGCTAAGCTCCGCATGCAGCAACAGTGCCTCTGCAAAATAGCCTCCGGAAGGAATTTGATTTTGTGGAACATGTGCACGTGGGGAGGCAAGCTCTGGAATTAAAATGGCTGTAGAGAGTGAAAAAAGATAAAATGCAAGAGAAACTAAAACTGCAAGCAGTTATGATGGGGTCTAAGCCTCATCGCGCCAGTCGTACCGACGTGATTTGACCCCGGCAAACCAGGGAGCTTGCAAAAAAGGAACCCAAAGCAGAATGGTGGGGAGGCAAATGTCAGGAAATATTGAAAGGTGTGAGCCGCAAGGTCGGCGGTACAATGCCATTGCAAATACCACAGAGCCCTAAAGGATTTTTGACAACCTCTGGTCAGTCTAGTTTTATTTTCTATAAAAGCTTGTAAAACATCAACCCTGTTGTCCATAGTCAATCTATGAACATCATTTCTTTTTAAGGAAAAACTGGCCTATTACAATAGCTGTGCTGCAGTGAGGTCACATGAATGTTAAAATGGTTGTAGGACCATAAAGACAAATAAATAAATAAAACGAAACATGAATCTCACAGATACTATAAATGCTGATATCACACACACACACCAATGCCACACAAGCATTTGTGTTGTCTAAAACAGTTCTATATATTTGGAGTCATCCAGTGCAAAAATAAACATATTGAACATTATAATTCATATAAAGAACACACTATTTGCATTTCTTACATACAGTGTATCAATCTTACATGTAATTAATTAATTAATTGCACAAAGACCCCAAAAAACTGAGCACTTCTAAGATGGATACAAAACCTTCTATAAGGGCTAAAAAGACAACAAATCAGCAGAATGGGGCGACTGCTAGCTCTTAGCTCCAAAAGACAGTATGTTTCTACTAGTCATAATTATAAAGTTAATAAGTTATGAATGAAAAGTGCCAATTGGCGTTGTATACAACGCGCCCGACCTCAGAAGGGGTAAAAACGCCCAAAATAGTCTACATTGACTATAGCGCCCCCTAATGGACGATCCTTACCAAATTTGGTACAGAGCCTCAAAGTGGCATGCCGAACAGGCATCACACGTTTCCTGTAGATAGCATTTACTGTGGAAGAGATATTATAATTGCAAATTTATAATTGTATCAGTTGTTGCCCAAAACAAATACATTTGATATTATATTATAGCGCCCCCTAATGGCTGATCTATGCCAAATTTGGTATTGGAGTGTCATAGTGGGATGTTGAAAAATGGTCTCAACCAGGTTTTGTGCATTTCGGTTGCATGGCCTAGGAGGAGTTCGAAAAAGTGGTGTTTGCGCATTGCGCAATATTGCTAAAAAACACCTCAGGGGAAATAGGCGTGGCGTAAATAATCAGATTCAGCTTGATTCAACGATTAGTTGATGTAAAGCTCCTGACACACCAACCGGACAGCCGACCCTCGAAAGAAAACCCAGTTGGACTTATCAGTCTCCCAGAGTTAGTTCTTAGATGCATCGCGATTCTCTCTAGAACAATTCGATAATTGATTCTGATAAGTTAATAATCCATTTTTTTTTTAAATGTGTTGATTTTTAATTAAAAGTTACTCCAGACATGTAGAAATCAGAAAACAAGTGACTGAAAGAGGATGGGATAATGGACAACAACTTAGAGTTAGAGATAGACAAGAACAACTTGCACAGTCAGTCCATATCAATAAGGTAGGTAGGGTGACAATGACCTTCTATTCTAATATCCACAGTGCCAGCACTGCACTTTAGCACATCACTGGCCTGGATTGGCTTCCAGCCACTTCACACGGTGGGCGGATCTGAACTCACCCCAATGGTCCAGTTAGTTCCGGTTTGTAATGAAGAGTTCCAGGAACTGGAATAAATGGATAACCACACACTGTGGTACAGCCAAAAGTCAAGGGCCCAACCACCTGTTTTCCACTGCATGGCTCTGCTCGAAGTTTTTGGTATCAGTACTTTTCGCTGTACGTTTTTAACTGCAGAGATCCCTTCAGTGTCAGCTGATTGCCTTAGCGACGGTTTGTGAAACTGCCAAGATTTCATCTTCAACAGAGAAAAGTTTGCACTTTGTCAATTGTAAGGCATAGTGTATTGCGTAGTGTACGGTAGTTTTGCTGACATTTATTAAAATCAGGTTTTTGTTTGAATTGCAAACAAAAAACTACGGTTGCTATACACCCTTAGCTTGGCTATTTAAAAATAACGGGTGTGTGCAGTATGTCCTGTGTCACACTAGTGACAATCTGCAGTGTTTTAACGCTTATAAAGCTAAATGCAACAGGAACTATCCACAACTTTTGCTAAGGGAAAACCAGAATAGAACAAGTTGAATAGAACAAGCCGGAAAAGCGGCATATAGCAATTCAGCACCTTGATTACCTTCGTACAAATGTCTGGCATGAAGGCAAATCTTACCTCAACTGCTCTTTGGAAACCCATATGGGTTTTTCAGAAGTAAACATCTATCATAGCTGTTGGTTTCTTTCTTTCTGTGTATGTCTTATTAGTATACAGTTATACAGTTTTGTTTTGTTTTTGGCCTAAAGCCAAGACTGTACAAGCATGCTCATACTGGAATATTACCTACTGTATATTCACTTTTTTATACTCACTGTATAAAAACTATAGCCAAAGCCTTGGAAAATGCTGCCCTATGTCCGTGGAGGATTCAGGCAGTTCACCTTTGCCGTGACCCTAACATTCTTCTATATGGTTTTTGCCAGAGGAGTGAAATTCTAGCTGGGCTACTAACCACTGTGTCACCTACCCATATATATGTTACTCACAACCCTTAGTTTATGTAGGGATGAGACCTTTATTTCCCCCCCTTCTTTCCATATATATACATACCTACAGTTTAAAAAATGATAACCTCTTTCTAAAATGAAGCATGTTAACCCAGTAACTGTTGATAAGAATAAATCAAAGAACATCCTTGAAACTTTAGAGTGATAATGAATGAGCAGTTGGAGCTGCTTCTCTGTTGTGAAAAGGGGCATGGGATAATGTATGACTAACCTATATTTTGTCATGTTGTATAATTTGTTTTGACTGCGATATGTACCCTATACAGTATGTAAACCTTCATGCCAGAAAAGAATGACAAGACAAAATGTAAAGAATTCCCCCTTTGCCCTGATAGACAGCATTTTGTTGCAATAAGACCTAACACAAAATCCTCAGGGTTGAACCACCTCAAGGTCTGACTCCTTTAACCCCCGACTGTCTCTCCTTGCCTTCTTGCCTCCAGCAGTTGTCTGAAATCTTGTTACTTTTAGCACCCCCCTGGTGAGAAACACATTCTGAGAGAGATGACTCCACAGTTTCTTATTTCTCTTCAGTTATTTAGCTTATTTTTATTTATTTAATTCAAAAATTTATATCACCAAATTACATTTTAAAGTTTTCACAACACTACATTTTCAGACCATCTACAAAGAAGGGGATTTCATTTTCAAAATTCAAGTCCTAAAAAACTTCCATTCACAAAAAAACTAGTAGAGTAGGGAGAGTTATTTTGAGCGTCCAGTGCTAGTAAAAGTAAAACATCCTGATCATTTTCTGCGTAGACAATCTTAGTTAACTGGCAGTTGGAGTTAGCCTGACGTCATAATCAGGTTCTAGTCACAATATGGGTCAGATACTGCTCCATTGGGCTGTGATTTTGGGGAACCAGGAAAGAAAATGCCTTTGCACTCAATTGGATACACCTTCAACCAATCAGAATAACGGAGTATGTGACTTATGTTGAACTTTTGCCGAATAAAGACTTATGTGAGAGTGGCATTTAAATGTTTATCTAACTTTCAGTAAGAAAGTCAATACGTGTGTCTTCCCAATTTTTGAGCTTTTCATTTAGCAGCTTCAATTGATTAATTTTCTAACTTAATTTTTGATTGATTTGGAAACTAAGACAGGGTGTTTTGTTCCCAATTGCAGCAACAAAGAGTTCTGAATTTACTTTGGCCCAGATTTGTACTTCTGAAAGGGTTCCTCTCCATAGCAACTGTGTTCAAGGCCCACAGGTTTTGTAGCATTCTACCATATCAAACGGAATAACAAAACACAATTTCTTAAAAACAAAGTTGAAATGATTCAACTGATGACCATAATTTAAACCTATAGCATAATTTAATCATCCAGGAGGATTTCAATGTTCTAACATGAATGAGTAGCTCCTCCAACTTCACAACTCAATGTCAAATAGCTCCTTCAGTTTTTAGCCCATCAAACTTTTTGACTTTCATATTCACATCCATATCTGCACATGGGTGGTAAGTAACATCTGACCTCCAATCCTTCTCCAGTCCTCCCATCTCCCATCGGATATCCAACTCTCCTCTCCGCAAGCCAGTCAGCTAGTCAGCTATTCATTCACCTCTCCAGCCAGCTATTATCCATCAAGCTTGTAACTATCTGTCCCCCCAATCAAGCATGTATAATTAGTTTGCTGTGTGTTGTGTTGTATGACTGGGTGCCTCTGCAAGACAGCTGTGTGCCCAGAAGCCTAACTTAGTGAAGTCAGAGGGAGACCGAAGGTTAGAGCCCCCACAGGGAGATGGGCAAAGGGCACACACATACACAAACGCACAAACATACACTCTCTATATTAATTCCTGCCTCTCTTTTCCACGTGTCTGTTCCCTCGCTGGCTAAGCCTTGGTGCAGTGAGTAAACACATACTTTGCACTTCCGCTCCATAAACTGCAACACCTGCCACTAGATGGGCAGAGTGTGTGTGTGTGTGTGTGTGTGTGTGTGTGTGTGTGTGTGTGTGTGTGTGTGTGTGTGTGTGAGAGCCCCTGCTGGCTTCCTACGCTAGATGTAATGTGCATTAGCAGCTACCATAACATTATATATGGATTCTTAGATGTTTCACATCAGTCATTTCTACATTTCTATTTCAATTCCATTTCCTGATAAAAAAAAATATTTATTTCAATCATCATCACCCTTCTAAACCTACACCGAAACCGTGACAGTCCGCAGGGCAGGCTGCTAAATATGTCTAGGTAAAAGGCATAAACAGAAAAGGTAGGTGTTGGAGTGCAACAGCGCTGTGGATGAATGCCTCTACAGCAGAAAAAATTGTGCGTTTCTACACAACAGGCCTCATTAGCTTCTTGGCAAGGAACCCTATGATTCAGAAAATCTGCTTAAATACAAAGCAAATAATATTTGTGTCAGTCTGTTAAAACCTTTCATTTTCTGGGATTTATGACCATTTCAGACTAGTAGTATCACAAATAAAAAAAATAAGACAAGTATTAGTTTAATTATTGTCAAGCTTAATTGTCTCATAGTGTATGAAGAATGCATTTAAATGTGCAGTTACTATAAAAACCACTCTGAATTTTTTTTTTTTTTTAAATAATGAAATACCGCATAATTTACCAAAACAAATGAAGTTAATGAATTAACTCAGGTATGGGAGCAGGGTCACGCCCCAACCACACCTCTACTCATTGACCAGCCTTTATATTTTAAGCCAACCCATTCAGTGCGGTTTGTCTTTGCTTTCTCTTCCCACCCTCCCTTCCCATTTGGTACTTCAACTTCTTGCCTACCTCATCCCTTCATCCTCCTTTTCCCTCCAACCCTCATCCCTTCATCCATTCAACCTCATCCCTCCTATCCTCTTGCCTTCCAACTCAGTCCAGTGCATTCTTCTCTTATTTCTCATTCTACGGAACGTCCAGAGGTGTTTGAAATTTGCTTGGGTGAAAGCACCAGAGACAGAAACCCCCACAGAGTCTCACTCCACCCTGTCTCCAGTACATCCTCCCGGACCAACCAACCAGAAAACATCTCTTTTCAATCTCACCCACCATCCAAATCCATTCCTATGCCGTCAACATTTAATATAATCAAGCATTCATTAAATCTTTAAATTACATATTGTTGTGGTTCTTGCTAGTGAACAAGAAGTCAAAGCAATGACTTGCTGTTGTATGGATATGGAAATGGTATCTGATCTGATCTTTTCTTTCAGTAAATTGATGTCAAAGACAATCACCAGCACTCACTAAGCAATTAGCAGATCCATCTGAACTCCTTATTACTCCAATTATTAGTCATGCATGCCTTGAGTGCACACATGACCTCAGACTACTAAAAGGATGTGACCCATGTAATGACAGAGGAAATGAAGAAACAGGGCTTAGATCAAAGCTGGGCATTTTTTAATTTAATTTCACACATTCACAAAAACAACTTTTGAGACAGGATATTAAGATTTTAGAAGTAAGAAAAGTATTGGTGGATAGTGACAGAGATAGAGAAATCTTTGGGTGAAGTGGAAGGTGGGGCACAAATGGCAGCTAGTATGCTGGGCACCCACATTAGCAAAGTGAGTTAAGTAACGATGTATTACGATTACATAGTGATATTATTAGTAGTATTACTATTATTATTGGGAAGTTACACAACCAAATAAAAATCAACTAAAAAACATTTTTGTTCCTTTTAAAATAAAGGTAATATTAAAGCAGGCATTGAAAAGTGGAAAAATTGATCATTAATTTAGAGTGCAGCAGTAATTAAAGACCATGTGTTGGAAAAAAAACAGTGTCATTTTACAGGTTTAGCTTTTAAGATTAGTCCTAGTTATGGTATGGCCTTTCATGTCTGTGAAAAAGACCAATCAATAAACGTTTTTAAATAGGTTTTCAAATTTTGCTGAGATGCATCTTTAGAACAAATTTAGTAGAAAGTAGAAAAGTACTTCACTAGCACAACATCCTCTTCAAATAGTCACTCAATAAATGTTGAATAAATTGTTTTTGGAGTGAGCGGTGTGGTGGAGGGGACGAATAACTCAGTGCGTGTGTTGCAAGGGAGGTTCTTTAAAGAATAGTGCTTTTGCTTGAAATGCCCGTGCCTAGTGCAAAGCAATTTAAAATTCAAGTAGTTAATTACCAATAATAAAACCTCAGGTGATAATGAAGACATTAGACCTTGACAGAATCATTCATTCCAGGGAGACTGCTTCAAAACTCAAGTTAATGTTTTGTGGTAGAACATAAATGTGTTCTTCTCTGAACAAAAGACACTAAAATTTCTCTTTTGAAATCATTTCTAAGTTATGAAATAATATAGTTCAACGAGGATTGTATAATTATTAATACACTTTGGAATCTGTATCAATTAATTACCTGATTTAAAAACAGACTTTGAGCCGTTTTTAATATGTTAAGCCAGGCAGGGCTTCCATGATGTTTTTCTAACCAAAGAAAGCTATTCAATTATTTAATTAATAAAAGGTATGTGTTTTCGTTTTTCAAAAGATTTACAATAAGAGACAATCCTGTGAAGTTCACCAGAAAACCGTAGTAGGTTTTGGCAAGAACAGCCATAAATCTCTAGTCAAGAATTATGGACAAATATGCACATGCATCCACTGCTTGTAATTATGTAGTGCCCCCCCAGGCCTGTCAATCACAGCTTTTGTGAGAAATGTGGTGTGTGTTGACAAATCTAAATGGACCAGAATCAGCGGATTAGCATGGGTTTTCACACACACACACACACACACACACACACACACACACACACACACACACACACACACACACACACACACACACACATGCACACACACGCACACGCGGCAGCTCCAAATATCTTCAACCTTCCACCCACAATCTATTCCCGAATTTTGTGTGTTAGCAATTCAAGCAGCTGTTGTGTTTGCGTGTAAAACCTTTGTGCCTATGGTTATGTGTGTGTGTGTGTGTGTTATATGCGTGTGTATCCGTGTGTGTATTTGCCTAAAGAACTATAGCAAGCTGACTCAGCCTCGACAGTAGCAATCGGAAACAGGAGACAAGGACTTGGCTACCAACATAAGCCGGCAGCAAGGTCGGATGCACATACACACACAGACAAAGACACACACACACACACACACACACACACTTTTTTGTCTTTACCTGCCTCAATGAAAATAACTGTATATCTTCTCTTAAACAGATCACATTTAATTGTTTCGAGGTGTTTCAAAGTAAGTAGACAGTTACAAAAAGAGAGCTGGGCGAAGAGTGGCTGTGCCAAAGTGTGCAATTAAAGCGGCTTGCGGGCGAGGAGGGCTGGAGGAGGGGGAAATAAATTTTCGCCTTTTTCTGGACACTTTTGCTTTTCTACTCTGTCGCTCTCTTTCAAACACACGGCGGACCAGCCCACTTCCTTACCAACCCCATCTCTCACAGCACTGCCCGGACTTCCCACTGCAATTACTTATAAAAACTTTTCAGGGCTGCCACACGTGGTCGGGTTTTTAAAGAGCTGCGTCCCCCTCCTCACGTGGTGCGGGGGGTATTGAGTCGTCACGGAACCCCTGAATGATCACCGAAAAATAAGGCGGCATAGACAATAGCTCGTCTTGATGAATTCAATTCTTTCAGGACCCTGTACCGTTGTCCAGGCAGCTCCGGGCAAAACAATCATTGCTTTGATAGTGCAAGAAACACACACTCACTCGGTTGCTCTTGGAAACTTCCTCTAACTACTTCCGAATTAGGATCTAAAGATAATATACATCTGACCGGAACTTGGGATACATTCAGTTTTTTTTTGTTTTTTTTCTTATTCCTAGAAGTCTCGTTTCAAAGTCTTCTAACAAGATGTTTCCTGCTGCTTAAGCCAGTGTGAGGCAGAACTAATGAAGAAGAAATATCAGCATGCTCATTGTTGATGTCAGTAAAAAAATACAGAAAAAAACAATAGTACAGCTTAAACTGACCTGGTCTGTGGTGGAAGCGGCAATGGTGTTAGTCTCGGCCATGATTTGACGCTGTGACCCAGTGGTGCTTCTCTGCTGGCCACTGTAGGCTCCTTCATTCACACCTTGCCTTTCAGTTCCGCAGCGAAAGAGGGGGGAGAAAACACAGTACACCCTCCCTTTTGCACTGGCTTGATTAATGCCTGAATTACTTTCACCTCATTTCATCTGATGGAACTCTGCTTCCTCTCCGCCTCTCTTGCTCATTCGGCATGGTAGCCCACTCTCTCTCCCCTCTCTCTCTCCCCCCCTCCCTTCCTTCTGTGATTCCAGCTCTGCCTCCCCTCCATCCCTCCCTGCCTCCTTTGCGCTCTTACTTTTTACTCACCCCTCCCCTCCCTTTTTCCTCTCACTCTTTTACTTTCTCTTTCTACCTCCTTTTTTCTGTCGTATTTCACCATTTCAGGAATATGTGCTCCCCCACCCTCCTTTGCCATAGTCCACCTCCCCCCTTTTCCCAACTCCCACCACATCCCCAAATAAAAAAAAGAAACACAGGAGAGATCCACAGTCTTTTTCCTCTACCTCCACAATGAATGGCTCGTTGTCACTCCAGCACCTAGGCTGAATACAGAGCAAGTAAGCGGGAGAGAGGCTAACCAATGGTGGGGGTTGTGGTAAAGGGGACAGGGGGGTGTTGAACTTCTAGTTAAGATGGCCGGAGTAAAGCAGGGGGAGGTCTGGAGCAACCTTGCACTTCAGCCAAGCTCTCTCTCTCCCTCACACTTTCTCCCAACAGATTAACGCAAGCAGACAAAAAAGTGAGGAGCCCGCAAGTGAGGAGCCTGCATGCCTTCCACTGGACTCCCCTGGCACCCCCCCCAACTCTATCCCCCCCACTCTCTCTCTGTTTCTCTTATTTCTTCCGTTTGTTTTCAGAGGCAGCTGCTGCAACTCTGCAGACCACCAACAACTTCCCTTTCAGCGGCACTTGACTCTTCCAAATCCTTGTCCGTCTCTACACCCTGACATTGCCAATGCCCCCCCAACCGACCTCTGCCGTGTCACTCCGAGAGGCAAGCCGAGCCAAATCCCTCCTCTTTCTCCTCGTTTGCGACATGTTCACAGAGTTACACCCTTTCAAATTCAAGCGCTTCCCTTCTGAGCCTCTGTTTTGTTGCATACATTGTTGTGCCTGTTTGCCACCATATGGCTAATGGCTACCCACAACAAAAAGAGCGAGGAGAAAGCGAGGAAGTGACTGTATGAGAGAAAAGGGTAAAAGTCTATCTACAATAGGGCCATGATTGAGAGATCAACAAAAACATCACTGACTGGATATGGTAAGAGTAATGTCAAAAGTTGACAAGCAACTGGCGCCCGGCCTAATGGGTGTTTGATAGACGGGGACAATGGTTGCTGCCGCTTGAGTGGAGGCCTTCTAGTTATGTTTAACACGAGATGAGCAGCAACAGACAGGATGCTATTCATTTGTCTATCAATTTAGAGCATTAGAATCTCACAGGGGACCCAATAAAACAATCATTACCATACACCCATACACTCACCCTTTTCAGTGTGCTAAGAGGAGTGCTGAGGGCAAAGAAAACAAGTGCCCCCAACAAACAGCCACATCACATTTATAACAGGCAAGTCATTGTTTAAGAGGTACAGTACTAGTGCACTTTCTCAGTTACTTTTGCATTTCTTCGTTACAGCAACCAATAACTCTTAGAAGATTCAACATGACCATGTTACAAACGTATTTGGGTTTAACTTAGTTTAGGTGTTTAGATACTCTCAGGGGTTTGAAGAGATAGCTTTTGCTATGTAAAGCTTATACTTGTGCATTAACGCCAGGCTAACATATCAGCCTAATTAGCTTATTTTTATCAATATCAATGTCTGCTGATAAGTAACAAGACATTTCAATACAGAAATGATAAACTAGGTTTGAGGTAACTTAGAAACAGTGTAATATTTACATAGTTTATTCAATAGAGGGCAAAATGTGAAATGTCCTGCTTGGTTTATATATCCTGGTCACAATCCTTTAAAGTTGTAGTCCGTAAGATTGAGTTAGGTTGTTTCTAGCAGCAGCTTTTACGATAAGATGTAATTTGATGGTGGGCCTCTGGGATCTCATCTCCCAGAGATACCTTGCAAAAATGAACGACTGTTGCCTGTATGACGTCAGCATGATGATGTCCACACTGACAGCAGTTTAGTCTAAGGTGAGCTAAGAGCTAATACATCCATGGAGAGGAGAGCCGTGTGGGGACACGCGCAACCGTGGAGCGATAGGGCCAAGGAAGCAGTGGCTAGCTAACCGTGCTTACACACAGTAACCAGTGCTAACGCAGCTAACGGGATAGCCTTGGCGTTGCTGAGTGACGTAAAATGCACCACTAACTTTGGGCTGCATTTGAATTTAGAAAGCCGCCCAGACACCAAATTGTATTACTTGGCAAAGTAGCAAAAACAAGAGCCGTCAGTGTGTCATATGCTCAGTCACCATGGGATGGATAGGAACTTACAGACACTTAACTAGATGAAAATCTTATGGAATACAACTGTCAAAATCAAATATATATGTACATTAGCGGTGGGGAAAAAAAAAAAATCACAAAAGATACACAAACGCCAAGTATCGATCTATTATTATATGTGTTGGTCAGGTTATGTGGTTAACAATCCCATTTTGCAGCAATACAATTGAAGTGAGATAAACAAACAGAGACATTTATCTTTTTAGATAAAACAGATTTTGACAATGACATGAAATTGGGAAAAAAAATTGAAGTTGGAAAAAGGTAATAAATTGCTATATATTGCAGAACATTGCAATATGTTTAAAATGGCAATAATATTGTATTATGACAATAGTACTGTGATAATATTGTATCGTGAGGCCTCTTGTGTTTCCCCTCCCTAATAAACATGAGTACTTAGTGTTCAGTTGTTGTGAAGACAAGGTGAATCTTCACGTTCCTTTTTCAGACAAAGTGAAATAAATAATTGTAATACGGTCACTGTGCTGTAGTGTACTGGTTGTGCTGTTGACATGTGAAATCTGATGAAGAACACCAATCAGGTACACCCTGTACACGGTGACTCACAACTATAGTTCGGGCTTAATAAAAAACAAGGCATGTCAGGCACACTGCTAGTTGAGAGAATCCTCACATTTTGTTGGCAATGACACACACAAACACACACACGCATTAAGTGTGAGTGCATTCAGTGAAAACTCAGCATTTATTTGGTGTGGACAGACAGATTCTTAAATAAATGCTTGTTGTGGTTGCAGCTGGCTGTTTGTGGAGGGGGAAGGGCCTGTTTTGTTAACTAATTGCCCTATTATGTTAGGTTATTTAACTCTAATTAGAGAAGGACAGATGCTGTTGTTGATAATAATACCAACTTGTTAAAATCCTCACTTGTTTCGTGATATGTGTTCTATAATAGCAGAACAGCCAGTGTGAGAAAATAAAAATGTGGATGTTCAATGCATTTTCAAAGAAGCCTGTTGATGTAACAGAACTGCATTAAATATGGGCTGCACATTTTTTAGACATTCTCTCTTGGAAGACAATCATATTGCTACATCGGATTACTGGTTTCTGAAAAGTTACAGCAAATGTTCAATGAAGCTGGGGCTGCAACTAGCAATTATTACTATAACTTATTTATTTTCCAAATCTCTTTATTGGTTTTAGCACAGAAATTAATAACAATTGACAGGAGTGGTAAGTGTTTTTTTTAGTTATCTATTGCAGACCCCACTCCATACTAATGATTGTTAATCATACAACTTTTTTCTCAATTAAGCAACAATCGTTTGGTCTGGAAAATGTCCAAAACAGATTCTCAGATTCCAAGATGACACAGTCAAATATAATGTTGTTTATTATTGTGTTTTTTGCTTTAAAAAAAACAAAAATCCTTTAAACGATGAATAGATTATCAAAATAGTGTCCCGATCAATTTTCATATTTGCATGTCACGTGAACATTCCCATACACAAGGCATGCTCGTGCCAATCTCCGTTTGCACATGTCTAGACTACAACACAATTCTGGAGTTTTCATACCAAACGGGGTCAGTGGTGTTTCTAAATGTGTCTCCGTTTTAGGGGCTCGGTAACGCCGGAGTAGTGAGGACACCAGGAGCAAACGTAGCAAATGATATTCATTCTTGAAACCAAAACACCAAGTGTAGATGTAACCTCAGACTTCAAAAAAGATGTGACCAGAAAGCTGTGGGTGCTAGTAGCTTTCATGTGTAAACAAGGACAAGCCAACATCAACGGACAAGAGTAGAAAAACAATCGGGAGGCAAAACATTGATAAGGTCAGAATGAATCTCCCCCTTCCTCGAGGCTTTCCTTGTCAACTACCAAGCACATGCCAACATCTATTACAGGTTAACAAGGCCAAACAAAGACATTGATCCTAAACTCCTTCACTACATAGAACACAAACAACGTTTAAAGGGAAAGTTAAGTGCGGCTTCCTTTTCCACTTCCTGTTTAGGCATCAGCTCTGACAAACCAATATCCTCTCTGAAGACCGTAACATATATGCAGTAATTTGAAAATGAATGCAGCCCAGGTCTCACATTTCCTTACTAGGCTCTTTAACTAGACGTTTAAATCAAGCAGGTAATGAAATGTGCTTGCAGCATGATTTTGAGCGCATCAAGCTGTAATTAGGAGGCAGGTAGGAGTTTTAGCTGAACAATGAGGACAGATGTGGTGGCATATTTACCGATGAATGAACACAAATGTATGCATACTGCCCCGTTAGTTCAATAACACTCAGGGTTGGAACTGCTTTTGGGGACGCTGATATCATGTCCTTTTTTATGTCACTTTATTTGAATTTTTAAAGGTCGGCAAAAGTACTCATTTTGGCTTCAACAGGGTACCAGTGTGTATTTCCATTACCATCACTAACCACCACATGGCAACTGAGCCTGAGTTTTTTTTTTTTTTAAATATATTGCTCTAGTTAGAGGCAAACACATTACAATCAGAGGACAGTGTGGCAAACCATGTAAACTGTTTTTCAATAGACCACCCCAATTGCGCTGGCATGGTGCATGGTGGAATTGCCACACATGGTTTTGCCTTGTCGTGCATGGCAAGTCCACAGCTGTCCACAAGACAGTTTGGTAAGGAAAACAGTGTTGTTTACAATGACAACATGTTGGATATCTGCCGGTTTGCACAAAACGCAGGAGGAACCAGTCAATTGCAACTTTACATCTATCGTTGCTTACTGTGGCTGTTGCTGCTTGAATTGCGTACAATATTTCAAACCTATCCACAGACCAAATAGTAGACAACTCCTGTTTTTACATATCTTGTTGTGTACAAGTGTATGAGTACTTTTAAACAGTTACAATGCTTTCTGCTAACTCAATGACAAACATTGCATGTCCTCCTGCTGCTTCCCAAAAAAAAAGCATTCCACTAATTTGTAGGTAGAAAAGATTTAATGTGAAGCAGTAGGAAGTGTTCAGTTTGTAGTAGCAGTTATACAGCCGTAGGAAAGTGATCAGTAAAAAACAAATCCTTCTTATATCGCAAATGGAATTGGAAGAAATACAGGAAAAACAAAGCAGATCTATTGTTAATTTCCTGTTGGCACTTGGTCTCAGGTGTCCTATACTGCAATAACAAAAGACCGGTTAGGAAACACATTAATGGCTCCTCTAGTCCTACTCCAGGGTCGAGGGGCTATTGGGGTATGAAACAAATGTCAGGTGTCTTACTAGTCACCTCTCTAAGGTGTTATTTCAAAAGTTGTTTTGGGAGCGGATGCACATAGTGGAATGTGCAGCAAGTAAATTCAGACATCAAGACAAGTCTGGAAAAAAAAATACTTTGACTTATCTCTCTCATGTTTTTCTCTCTCTTTTTCAAAGCACTCTGTTATCTGTGTTGACAAATATATTCAAATATCACTGAATACTTATGAAAGATATCGCTCCCATGCCTTTCTTTAGAAGTGTACACAGTTTTGTGATCTAAAAGGTCAATGAAACAATTAATATTCTCAGAGGAGATGAGAATATTAATGTTGTTTCAGTTGGAAGTTGCTGACTTTATGTTGCTCTGTACAGTCCAAAAGGTGATGCTCATTGGTATGAGTGGGACTGGGTCCGCTGGGTTAGACAAAAGTCCCCTGATGTAAAATTCATTTTTGCTTTTAGAAGTAAACAGAAGAAGGCTTTTATATTTATTACAGAGCACACTGGCCACATTCTTGCCTGTATTAAAATCTGATTTAAGTTATCAGATTACAAGTGGACAGCTCTAAGTACAGGTGTAAACACACCCAGAAGGCATTGAGGGCACATTGAGATCTGATCACTCAGACTACTTTTTGCGGTGGTCTGGGCCACATATGACCACATTCTCATAGCAGTGTGTACACACACACACACACACACACGTGTCCTGAGTAATATTGAAGGACGTACTCAACTCTTAGTGGTACTACGTACTCTTTCAAAGTATTTCTCATGTCACAAAATCCACTGACTGAATCATGTGTTTTGAACGTTATCATACTGTTGCTGATGTGTCAGTGGTTTTGTTATATAATAACCTTATTTTAAGTTTGAAAAACATACCCAAATTCACAACTATGTAGAATATTACTACAGCCTTTCCTTTTCTAATGTCACAACGTCAGCTGTTTCAGAAGCAATCGTGCATGACTGGTAAATATATAAATTATTATTATTATTATTATATATTTAAATATAAATAAGCTTTTACATGAAGCAGCAAAGCAGGAAATGTTGGGTCTTTATCAGCAGTAACACGACTCCTATAAGTGAACATAAAAAGCTAAATAAAAAGATACAGTAGATAGATACATAGATAGATTGTACAGTATATGTATACATACAGTACTGTGCTAAAGTCTTAGGCAGGTGTGAAAAAATGCTGTATGCTTTCAAAAATATAAATAATGATTTTTTTATCAATTTACAAAATGCAAAGTGAGCAAACAAAAAAAAAAAATCTAAATCACAATACATATTTGGTGTTACTACGCTTTGCCTTTAAACTAGTATCAATTCTTATAGGTACACTTGCAAAAAGTTGGACAATGTTGAGGATCGTAGACCCAGTGGTCGGCCAAGGAAACGTAGTGCAGCAGATGGAAAACACATCAAGCTTATTTCCCTTCGAAATTGGAGATGTCCAGCAGTGGCATCAGCTCAGAACTGGCAGAACCCAGTGGGACCCAGGTACACCCATCCACTGCCCAGAGAAGTCTGGCCAGAAGTGGTCTTCATGGAAGAGTTGCAGCCAAAAAGCCATACCTCCGACATGGAAACAAGGCCAAGCAACTCAACTATGTAGGAAAACATAGTCGGCGGTATCGCTCGCGCACACGCACACACACACACGCACACACACAAGCAAACTACAAACCAAGGCTAAGCAAACACAATCTAACTAATGAAATCTTAATCTGTACTTTTACTGTTTATTAATTTATTCAGTTTCAAACTTTGAGAATGCATGAACCTGGAGGTGCAGTCCAGTGCCTTTACCCAGATTAAGGGAAGATATTGGAGATCACATTTGTGCAACCTTTACATTTTTAAGTTGTGTGAATAATAATGCAGTCTTGTGGAAGCTTATGATCCACTTTGACAGTACTTTTACTCAGGCCATCCGTATCACATATATAAACACATCAAGGGGGTATATGGAGCTTGTTGTAATTGTGTGCTCTTGGTGATTTGGGCTTTAACTAACAAAGTAAATCAAAATATAAAATCTTCAAACGTTATGTGAATCCGCCTGCCTCACTGCATGACTTCTTATGCTTTACTAACCATGGACCAACCTGCTTTTACACTAAAAGGCTAATCTCAGAGGGAGCCATGTCTGGGCTGATTACATCTTAATTGATCTATATATCTGTCCCTTACAGCAATTAGGTTAATATCTCTTCACTTCTTGTTAGCTCAGAATTCCTGTGATGGGAAGTCTGACTGTGAAAGGGGCCTTACACTAAAGCAAGCATTGATAGGCCTGCCATCTTCTTCACTCCTGAGCAGTACACGTGAGGAAAAGCTGAGATTGGAGGGCAGAACAGTCGAGAGAAGAGAAGACAAGACAAGAGAAGTGAAGTGAAGTGACGATAGGATGAAATAAGTAAAGGGACAGGCAGTGAGGACAGAGCTTCACAGGGATGAGGTTCACAATAGGACGAGCACCACAGGAGCCATACAGCAGAAGAAACACAAAAAGCTCAGTTTTGCAACAGCAGGTCGGCTTTGTCTGATGCAACAAAAGAACAAACTGTGTTGAGCTGCTATTGGAGGGAAAATCCACCTTTCTTGTTCAGTCCAAAAGAGCCAGCTCTTTAATTGGAAGCAAGGGGAAAGAAAGTGTGTGTGAGAGGGAAAATTGGATAAACATATCAGTTGCAGATTGAAGAAAAACAGAAAAGACCAGAGAGATAATTGAAATTAATGAGTGTTTTGTCTGGCAGTCTGGCTGACCTGAGCTGAACACAACCTGACCTGGCCACTCTGGACACCCCGGGATGAAAGCCAAATCACAGAGAGGATGACGATAAAGTAAAGGGAACAGATAGACATTTCCAACGCTTGGTTTAACCTGAAGTTTCCATGATAATTTCTCTACCCATCCCTCACTGCTTTGGCTGGGAGGGCCCCAGCTGTTCGGTCTGTATAAATAGCGTGAGGCTTCGGCTCCAACCCCCGGGGAGAGCGGGGCTCATTGGAGAGAAGGCATGGGAACAAATCGGGCCGGAAAAAGCACACAACATACACTTTTTGACAAACATATGGGACCATTGCGGGGAACATGTGACTAAAGTTGGTCTCACGTGGCAGAAGTCACTGTCGCGCTTGACATGTGACAAAAAGAGATGTGAAAATCCTCATTCATTAACGCAATGAAATTGCGTCCATTATGGCATTGCTTCGTAGATCCTCTTTGAGGTGAATGAAGAAAGCAAAAGCAAAAGCTTAAAAACATCCTTCATAGCAGCATTACAAAATGTGCTTATCAGTCTTATTTATGCACTTACATGCAATGACTTACACATAAGAAATTAAAATCTGAGTTTTTGCATGCTCTCTGCATAAAACTATGGGAGTTTTTGTCTCTATTGCTAGCTTCTTGGAAACTCTGTCTTTAAAAAAAAACAAAAAGAATTGAATGTCTATATTTCCATGACAATTGGGCAAACTGCTGCTGATAAACACCATGCGATATAATCCAGAGCGCCAACTAAATGGACCGTGAGGGGAGATTTATTTTGTTCTTCTTTCAAAAAATGAATTATCAAGACAGACACCATGGTGGATAAGTTTATCTTATCTTATGACGACGGACTTTCTCCCTTCTGGTTAGATAGGCAGTGGGATGTTCAAAAGCACAATTTTTAAAGGTTCACTGATTTCATCTTCAATGATAATAAATAAACTATATGGGTTTTGGACTGTTGGTGAGACAAAACAAGACATTTAAATAGGTAACGATGGCCATTGGGAAATTGTGATGCACATCTTTCACCATTTTCTGACAAATGATTTATCCATTTCATCAAAAATTATCATTTGTTGTTAGAATACCTCTATGTACATGTGCCACCAGTGGTGTCATACATTTCAAATGTAGGCATGATTTTCATTAAACATAAGGAAAATACTCATTTCAAATTGATAAAACACCTTTACTAATGATACATTTAAATTAAATACATTTAAATACTGAGACTGAGCCAATTTAAAGTTAATAAAGCATTCATCTCGTACCTTCTCTTGGCCAGCGTAATTTTAAAGCAGCACTAATTAATAGTTTTACATTAACAATAGATAAAAGGATCACCCCACTCAGCTCTACGGACCGTTTCTGCATATTTTAGCTTCCTATTGTTTTAATTTTACGGCCCATAACTTTAATGTTTTTGTTTTCATGACTAGCTGGGTAACATTGCGTGGCATTTAGCAGCTATTGTGCCGATAAGATATTTGACTGAGAAATAAGATAGCAGAGCACAGGCAAACGAAACAACTGGTAAGTTGAACTAACATTAACAACTAACTGGTTGAATGTGTGAAGTTTGTCTTTTGAGTTAGCATACGTAGGTGAATTGTAACATAATATGTACCGTTTGTTCCTATGTAGAAAAGGGAAAAGACCTGCCCTGAAGTAGGAGCTGAAAGAGTTACAGGAACTGCGGTCAGAGGAACTTAATAATTGGTCCAGTCGGAACACAAGAAAAAAAGGGTTCTAGGAAGGATATGTTCATGGAACTGCAAAAATCCCTCTGGTCGGAAAGAGCCTAATGTTGTGTTCATAGTTAGTTCCCCTGCCCCCAAAAATCAGTTAATGCAGCTTTTAAAGTTGTGTTTTCCTTTTGTCCCTTAAAGTGTGAGGGCACAAAGCAAATACTCCAATTACCAACTACTTTTTCAAATTAAATTAATGCCAAGTAATTATAGGATGAAAATCCAGCAAATTGCTTTACTCATATATCAACAGCATGTGTGAATAAGGAAGCTTAGCCTAATTGTAATGGCTTGGCGCTGATGGACTGTGTAAAGAGTAGAGCAGCAGAGCATCTAGGGAAAATAAAATTAAAGTCAAGATAAAAATGTATCTGGGACATTGTAAAACTACTAGAGAGGTTACTGTAGTGAGGGAGAGCATTCCCTCAGTGCTGTACATGTTCAGAAATCATGCTGTGAAGAAAAGCAGTCAACATCAAAAAGTCCGTTATTTCATCACTGATGCAGCCGGTGTGATTGCTCTTCTTCCATGATGACATTATTTTCCAAATAACAGCTGTTCTCCCACAATGCTGCACCTGGATCTGTACGGCCCAGTCATGTTTGACCAGAAATCAACTGTAAACATTAAACATGAACCCAGCAATGCTACAGATTCCTTGTCTGAAAGGAGCTAAAGAGGAGAAGAAATAGAGAGGTAAAGGAAAACTGAGAAATAACTGAGAAAAGCAGACCCCCCCCACCCTCGTCCCAGGCTTATAGCTGCCATTCAACACTCACATATACACACACACACACACACACACACACACACACACACACACTGAGCCAGGGAGCAGGTTGGGTTCAAGCGCAACAAATTACCTAAATATACTTCTGAAAAGGCCTTTGAAAATAGTTCAATTGGAAACCGTTGATAAAATGATAATAATACTAAAAGAAACCAGGGGAGATTTAAGAGCCCCGTTGTGTGGACACAATGACAGAGCCCTGTCCTTAATTTCACTGACTTCAGAGGACGAGAGAGGAAGAGTGTGTGAAGTCCCCTTTCTCTAACTTGCTTGTTGTTTTGTGGAGTCAGAGGGAGGGAGACCCATTAATCCAGAAACAGAAGGGGAGAGGAAGAAAATCAGAAAAAACGAAATTTTCAGCCTGAGTGGTTTTTCCAAATGAAATCTAAAAAGGTCCAAAACACAATGGAGCCCTTTTTGTCTCTTTTCCGTGTGTGTGTGTGTGTGTGTGTGTGTGTGTGTGTGTACACGGGGGGTTGGTTGGTGGTGGGTTACCTTTTAAAGAGTGCCCAGCAGTGGACGTGTTTGGCATTCGTGGCCCTTGTACCTCAATTGTACGTTTGCCACAGTCGCTGCCATTGGGCGATGCCTGTCCCCCGTACGGACACTTGTGAAACAAAAATGTCTTCTCATTCAGCTGGTGAGTCGCAGGGTGAAATCAGAAACAAAAATAATGTCTGCAAATAATAATGACTGCTGCCCTCATCTCTCTCTCTCTCTCTCTCTCTCTCTCCCTCATCTGTTTGTTGGCCCCTCACCCCAGAGGCAGTCAACACGGTTGCTGAACACTGCTGTTAACCAAACTGTCTGACTGGCAACTCAATATGTTTCTTACATAAGGACGGAGAGCGGGAGAGGCAGATAAACTGTCTAGTTTCACCTGTAATAAGTGTACATGTGTTATCTGGAGCACATGGTTAGCACTTTGCTGACAATACACAGCTCCAGAGGTCATAAGCATCGACATTCATTTTGCAACATTCACATACCTGCACATGGACCACGACTACAAACAAACCACGAAAACAGGGACATGCAATTAAAAAAAACATAAAAAACAATGGGGCTCAACACAACTGGCCCCAGGGCCACAGTATGGGCTTCGCAGTTTTGTCACAGCTTCGGAGCAAAAGTCACAGAGTTACCAAACATGTCGTGTATTTATTATTTTATAAAATGTGGAGTGTGTATATGCATGAACTTATCTGTGAGTACCTCAAATATGTGATGTGAATGTGCTTATGTACTGTAATGTGTGTGTGTGTTGACCTTGGGGAGGTTGTGGCTGTGGGTTCCACTATTTCTTTCCGTTTAGTTTCCACTTCACAGCCTACAGCACACATTAGCCACACAACCCCTGGGAAATGACACACACACACACACACACACACAACTGTGTGGGTAATTACAAAACCACAGTCCTGTGTATTAACAAAGTGACTGTTTCTGCATTATTGCACCATTTAAAACTTTGTTTTAGGATGACATCTACAATATTAAAAGACTCAAATCTGGCCCTTATGGCCCAAATCTGGTGAAAATGAAGGTGCTTTGTTTTTTTATATATATTTTAGAACTAATAAGCAGAAGTAGAAATAAATTGTGAAAATGCATACGTATCCTGTCATATTGTTTAAAAAAAGGTTTTAATGTTGCTTTTAGAATATCAAGGTTCAAGAGCTTTAAGGGTAATTTCACTGCTGACAGATCTGGTGTCCGACAAGAGAATTCGTAATTATCATCCGCCACTCCAAACATCTTACAAAGTGTAGATGAAAAGTCTCGGGCGGACTTTAAAAGCATTGCCAATGGTAATCTTTGATCAGAGGCCAGTTTTACGTGACCTCTTTCTCCATTTGGCCTTCATGGTGATGGAGGAGCAGCAGTGGTCTGCACAGCCAGGCATATGAATACAGCACTCAGCAGACAAATAAGCAAAACCTCAGTCCAACTCCTCCTCCTACTCTCACATCCCTATACACACACCCAAACAGCTACGTCTTTTCGACTCGTCTTTAAAATGTTTACTAAAGGAGTATAAAAAAAAGGAAAAAAAAGAAACAGCTATCCGTAATTGAAAAGCTGGTAACAGCCAGGGCCCCATCTGCTCATCCGTGGCTTCCAGGGCAGTCAAAGACAACGCAGGAAGATTGAGGAGAGGAGGCTCCCTTTGAACGCTGTGAACGAGCAGGAGAATTAAGTCTGGACAGAAAGAGTCCCGGCAGAAGGCTACCAGCCGAGCCAAGCGGTAGCAGGAAGCGAGCGCCTTGTGTGTAACGAGATTTACGATGACGGGTCCATCCACCAACCATCTGGGCCAGCATAAATACATCGCACCAGACAGCAAAGAAAGGGCAGAGACTTAGAAAAACAAGTTGTACTATGTAGAGAAAACACAACCGTAAAAGGGCAGGGGTTTCACTGGGTTTCAAGCGCGCTTCAGTAAAAATGACGCCATACGCTCATTTGCATATTAGCGGCGTCTTCGCGCAATTAAAGCTTAGTGGTTGTCGTTTACAGCGAGGGAGAGATCAGTAAAGCAAAGCATGGAGGAGCAGCTTGTCACAAAAAATGAGAATTGCTGTTCCACCTTAAAGGTCAGCCCAATAAAGGAGGAATAAAAGATGTTAATACATTCATCAAATCTTTCTATGAATGTGAACAGAAAGATGAGGAGGAAGACAGAAACAAGCTCAAAGAAAGTTAAGTGACAGTTGGCGATGGGAGAACACTGTCTTAAGAATCTAAAGAAGACACACACACACACACACACACACACACACACCTTTTTGATGTCTTTAAGCCACCACTGACATAACTGTCTACCGCTGCTGAGGACAATGGTCCCAGCCATTATAAGTGACCAATCACCAGACGCGAGCAGCGTCTTAAGTGTGCATGAGCACTTTCCTGTTGTCACTGCTGGAGTTGTACAATCTTCCCGCAACTCTTTGGCCAAAACTCTCAGATTTCGAGAGCAAACAAAGGCTTTACAGCTGCTGTGGCTTAATTAAACAAGCGACCATTTTTGTTGGGGATAAAACAACACTCTGGCCAAAAAAAAGTGGGACTGACGTGGTAATTTACGTCCCAATAATAAAAGGCACAGCTCTCTAAGTAGTGGAATGCATTACTTTCTATCTTTACTGAGTAGCTTTCAAACATTTGAGTCAATAACATCCTCTAAAAAAGGGGCACAAACTTTTAACTAAAGGATTCAACTTTAAAAAAAAATCCACTGGCACTTTTTTTCTACAACATGTACACTTTGTATTTGGGAAGGTGCTGTGCTGTCATATGCAAAATATCTCATCTAATCACATAGTAACGCTCAAAGATATTTTTGTACTTGACTCATTCACTCATTGTTGGCTTATATGCCCCTAGTGGTTGTGAGGAGTGATGGCAGTCTTACAGATGACACATAGTCCCATGATAGTTCTGTTATACTTTCCTCAGAGACACCTCTGAGTGTGTGAAGTGCAGTAAAAAAGGCACATAATTTGATAATCACCACAGAGTAAAAAAAACAGTATATTCCTACAGTATATACAAACATAACATTACCAGTTCTCCTTTATTTCCCAACATGCAGTTATAACTGTGATAGTATGTGTTCTTAGTGGAGTATCAACATTTTATGAATGTATCTAAATCTCTGTTACTCTTTTTTTTCAAAGTTCTGACAAGTTGTTCTTGTATCAAGAGGAGACAACAGGAATGCATGCACGACTCACATCGGGGAGTGAACACCGCTATGTTGAATGTAAACAACAACAGGCACATACCCACAACCAATCTCCATGGGGTAAAGAATTCAAACCCTCCTTGTGACTATCATTTAATTACATTAGAATCAGGTAGATAGGCATTACTGAACTTGTTCACAACTCTCCAGCGGTGCATAATAATGCAAACGATTGATTGGCAGTCTGTCACTGAGCGACAAACGCAGACAAACCCACACAAAAAAGTCCTGGGAACAAAAATGTAATCTTCATCCTCCAACCACATTCAAATGTTGTGAGAGTGAGAGAAGAAAGAGCAGGAGCGACCGATAACGTCCTCCGTTTAAGTTCAGACAGTGAGTGTAACGTGGATGCATCTCAAAAGGACAAATGTCAGTGGGGAGGAAAGCGACGCTTCAAATGAGCGAGAATGTCACAAGAAAGTTGGAGCTCTGAGTTTGACTTGATCGCCGTCTTAAGACGGACTGAAGAACTTGGACTGAAGGGAAAAGAGAGAGAGAGAGAGAGAGAGAGTGAGAGAAGTGACCTGACTGCCAATGATGCCAAACCTCTATTTAAAGCTTCAGGACTGACACTGACACATTTACCTCTTGGCCTCATCTCTTACCAGCAGCCGGAGAACACCAAAACACATGAGAGTTGCAAAGATTCGATAAATTGGGTACTGTAAAAGCAGAGTTGATGGATGAGAGGGAAGACTGCAAGTTAGGACAGATTTAGGAGACTTTAGGGACAGTGTTTGGTTGGTGGTGAGTGCTTAGCGCCATGGTGAACAGCAGGCAATGACAGCTCTGCCACACACAACAATCACTCCGAAGGAAAGCGCAGGCTTATCACTCAGTGCAAATAGATGGATCTTCGTACTTTCAAAGATTAAAGTGTTGGGTGATTTGGTGCGCATGAAAAGTGTTCCGAGGTTAATAAGGGCATCTTAAAGATAAGAGTAAATCAAGTTAGAGCACAACCCTCCAAAAACATACATAATAAGAAAATAAAAACCTGTGAGTAACTATAAAGTACAGTGAAACTAAGCCCCCTGGTCTCTTGTGTTTAAATTGGGGAAAAGAGGGTTGACTCAACTGGTGCTCCAGCAGCTGCATCCCAACAGTGAACTGCATCCATGTAGGACATCACTTTGTATTTACTTTTAGATCTGTGTTACTGCTTTTAAAAAGATCTGTGTTACTGCTTTTAAAAAGGTGTGTGTGGGTGTGTGTGTGTTCACTGAACAAAAGTTAAACTTACCAGGATCCCGGAAAACTGCTTCTCTTCCATCCTTCAGGACCTTGTCGGCAAAGATCCCCTGCCTCTCTGCTGCCGTCTCTCTGCCTCTGCCGCCTCTCTCTCTCTCTCTGTGGGATGGACTCGTCTTCCTCGCGCTATCAGAGTTTGAAGTTTTTCTGAGGTGGCGTTCGCTTGAGTGTCTCAGTCCCCCTCGTGCCTCTTCTGCGCTGTTTGCGAGTGTAGCTGGAGTGGCGTCGCTGCTTTGTGTTAATTCTGCCCTAATCCAGAAACTTTTCTATGCTGTGAAAAGAACATGTGACAGGCAGAGAGGGGTGGAGGGGCGGGAGGAGTGGGGAAGGGGGAGGCAAGGCAACACTTTTTAGTTACTTGTCCCCTTGGCCATGTGCAAAACAATTCCTCCCTCTTTGTACATGATTGGATTGGAAGGTAAAAATGTAAACATAAATCAACAGTTTGCACTCTTGAGTTCGGCATCCAAAGAGGTTATTAGAGCTGTAAAATACACTTCTGAGAATTCTGCAATAAAGGATGCAGAGAAAGAACTTAGGAACTATGTAGTAGCAGATTTGCATTTTGTAAAGCAGCTGCCATAACAAAGTGCCCTTTTGTGTAAAGAGATTAACTGTTAGGGTAACGTTTAGACTGCTCACTGACTACCGCTGTATGACCGCCAAATTGGGAAAGAACACTCAAAAACAGCCTGGATTGGGGAAAAAAGTTGCAGAAAATACATTGGGTTGAGTAAAATGTTTCTGAAATGTTCATGATGGCAAGTTACTTCAAATTTTCCCAGTAAATATTCTACCGGTGATAACTTTGATATAAAATAATTATGTGATATTATTGTAAGAATACATGCATCATTTTGAGAACTTTTGAAAAGTGTTGTGTAAAAACTAGGGCTAAGGACTAATTAATCAGCAGATTATTCATTCAATGAATTGATTTGTCAAAAAAAACTATTTCCCAGAGCCGAAGGTGACATCTTTGCATTGCTTGTTTTGTCCATCCAAAAGTCCAAAACCCAAACTTATTAAAAAACAGAGAGAAAAAAACTAATCCGCACATAAAAAAAATTGGTGATTTTTGAATTTCTTTTATTTGAAAAAAAAGATTAAATGATTATCAAAATGTTTGCCGATTCATGTTCTGTCGATCGAATGATAAATAAATTCTTTCAGATGTATAAAAACATTTTAAATCATCTAATTACATAACTTGAGTTGTCATGTGGAGACTGGAGTGTGTGTCAAATTGTGTAACTCTGCAGCATGTCTCCCTTCATTTAACCTTATCACTGTCTCAGGTAATGAAATGCCTAGACAGTGTACTAAAAGAGTCCCAGCAAAAGAAGAGAAAGTGGCCAAATATAGCTACTATTCAGTGTTACAAACATACAATACAAAAATGACCCCGGGGCATCCATCATACACAGCACACTGCACACTGATGAAAAGATGATAAGAAACACAACTAGGTTAAAAACTGAACCTTACCATCAGCGTTATGATGTTTGAAGAGATCAGAAAGGGGAACCAGCTCAGCAATAAGAAACTAACTGGTGTGAACACAGCAGTCAGACTCTAGCCCACTCGTTGACTAGTGTATGTACACAAGGCACGAGTTGAGCCTATAAGTCTATTGGGCCATCCCAGGAGGCGGGACAATAAGACGTTACATGAAACTCACTCTGAGACCTGACGTGTCCGTTAGCTCTTATGAGTAGGACTGGGTATCGTTCATTCGCTCACAACATTTTCGATACCGGTACCGATACGAATACCGTGACTTCACTACCGCAGGGTTTCCTCTATGTTGATTTAGTCGTGGCCCGCCATGGCAATATTTTAGAGAAAAAGTATGTATCATAATTTTTGTGATTATTATTATTATAACTATTTGCGTAATAATTCCATATCATTCTGATCACACTAGACGAGATAACCATGGAGCCACCGTCTGTCCTTGTGAAAGGCACAGGATGTTTCTGGGAGCAGAGCAGGCGGAGGAGATTCCCACACCCAATGAGATAAACTGACTTTGTTATGACTTTGTATCAACATCCACTTTGTATAAATAAGTGGCTGTTGAGAGCTTCCAGTTGGGCATTTTCTGTACTATTCTGTAGTGTGGAAACGGTGTTCACAAGTAAAAATGAACTTTGATATAACTTCAGTGGTCTCTGTCTATTCTTGATAATGACATTATTCTGACAACCCAACAATCCTTCCCCTCCTTCCAGGCATCGGATCCTGAAACATGGGGGAGTCATTTAGTGACTCCTTAAACAACGGGATCTTCTTTTTAAACAGCGGACAGAACCACTGGAGAGCCCTAGGTGAGAAAGATTTTATTTCTAGCCGGACAGACTGCTAGGTTAAGACAAAACGGTGATGATGTCTTTTAATGCCTAGGGTATTCTCAATCTTCAGTGACACTGTAGGAACTGTACAACTTACAGGTGAATATCTAGTTTGTGTTTACCTAGTGAAAAAGACAATCAGAGAAACAAAGCAATAATAAGTACAGTAGGTCAATAGGAGAGGGACAATACGTCTCTTGTCTCGTGGGGAGACTACTGAAATAAGAATATCCAGGGTCTAATGAGAGACACTAGTCCATAGCCTATGTGAGGAGGATACCGGTAATAAATAAACTTGCTACCCCAAGAGACAGAGTGGGACTCTGTAAGAAAAAAATAAATAAAATAAGAGGTAACAAATATGGTAATCACTTGATTTTGATAAAAGGGTCTCCCGGACGAGAGTCACTACACAAGGGTACGCAGCTCGATACATGAACTCCATACATTCTACCTGGCTCTTAAACAAATCAAGTAATTCAGGAGGAAAGTTAAAGACATAATATAAGTTAAACAGAAACCTTACACGAAAAGTAGGATATAATAAGTTAAAGATAATTCTTATAAAGGGAGATAACATAATATAAACCTGTTAAACTATTAAGATATAATATACGTTGTATTGATATTACTGTTGTTAGTACAGAGATCATATCTCTGAGACGTAATGTTTCACCAGTGGATATTGTAGCTTACATAAAGTGTAAATACTGGTGGATTGTATAGGAGTTACATTTAACATCTACTTTTACTCAGAAGTCAATTATATTTAACCTAAGGTACTTCTTTACATTTTCCGAGTAACATTTAAGTGATACATTTGTTCCAATTAAGTAAAAACTTTATTTTAAATGCCAAAAGCTGATGAAAATTGTGAAAGTACAACAATAAAAGTACAAAAAAAAAGCCACAAGAAGAAAAAATTAAACATGAAAGGATTTGGCAAGGTTTGTGAAATTGTGGAGAGAGTGGAGATTGGGAAACATTGGAGGAGGGCATAAAGAGGGCAATAAATTAAACGCTTATTGCAAATCATCGAACTGGACGACGCATGCCAAACCTTCAGGTCCCCTACGGGGGAGAACAAAGACAAACTCATGTATTGATCATTATTAATATCAGTAATGCTTTCTTCTCTATCCCTGTAGACAAGGACAACCAATTTTGGTTCAATCACCTACAAAATGAAAAGATACACCCATACCAGAATTTCTCAAGGGTATTGTAAGTCTCCAACCATCTTCGCAAATAACGTCCGCTAACCTTTCCAAATTTTAACTTCCAGCAGGAAGTCCACTTTTGCTTTATGCCAAATGATATCTGACCATCAGGACAGGGCTGTAAAACAGACAGGCTGGCACTATGACGTTCTTGTCTGGGTAAAGACATAAGGTCAGTAAGAATAAATTATTAACTCTGGCAGACAACTGTGAAATATTTGGGCTACAATTTACCTTAGGAGAGTAAACATTTAGTTAAGAATCGAAAAACTACAAAACCCAGAATAAAAAAGACAAATGATGCCATTTTTGGGAATGACTAATTTCTTCAAAAGCAAAAGAGTCAGTAGCAGAGTTTTGTCAAATGCTTTTAGATATTATTGTAATCTGACATATTTTGAATAAGACAATAATTATTTTTTTAAACATATGTTTATAAAATATGTTTTATTGTTATCAAGCTGCCCAACAAATAGACCTACAAATCCAACTGAAATGATTAGTTGCTTAAAGCACCAAAAATGTCATTTCCAGTTTCAAATATCTTCTTTTTTTTTGTATTGTTGCCTTGTAATACCTTAAGTACATATTTTTTTGATACTCTTCTTACTTAGGTAATATTTTAATGGTATTTTGCTGGTAAAAAGAATATTTTTATAGTTTGGAATTACTACTTTAAACTTAGGTGAAAAGAGATATTTCTTCCACTATGATGATATGTAGCAACATTTTTGAATTGATGATGTCATAGATCAGACTTGTTTAAATGCAAAAACGAGAAAAATAAGATAAGTAGCACACAAACTCACATTCTAAAAATACACATACAATATTGGAATTAAACTAATGTATTAGAATTACTTATTCTTACTTTAAAAATAGGGTTGCGCTCATGTAAACACACATATGAAGAGTTAAGACATGCCTCGACTATCAAGCAACTTGGTGTGTCAACGGTGTTATAAATTCTGTAAAATTTGCGTTGGATGTCAGGAAATGTTTAAAATCCTTTTAACTGTTTTCCTTTTGAGCACCAATAACATAGGCAACTACTGAAACATGCTTTTATGAATCAGCTCTGCCCAGATACTTTATTGGGAAGTGATTTCATATCAAATTTGAATTGGCCTGATGAAATGTTAAACCTTTATAACAATAACAATAATAAAAAATGTGTAACTATCAGTGTAAATAGCCTGACATAAACATCAATAAACAATTTTTGGATGAAGCCTGTAAAATGCACCCTTTACCTTTAACATAAAAAGAACACTATGTGTAATAAGGAATAACTAGCTCATAATCAAAGATATATTTTGATCAAATGAAAGTTTTTTTGTATTGATTAATTTAACCCTGGACAACAGATATAGTTTACAGTAATAATCTGTTCATGTCTTACAGAATCAAAAACAGGTTAACAACCGAACGGAAGTCAAGTTATTACTGGTTAGAATGGATGAAGCACACTGCACAGCAAGCTAATGTTAACTCCACTGGGGGGCCACAGTTAGGCCCCTTTTACATTAAACAACCAAAAATGATGCCAGGTTTGCAATGTGTCCTTAGTCTGTTTAAGCTATGCCTTCTCTAAGTCTTACACCTAAAATGGAAAAACGCAAGTCATTAAGTTACTGTTTCCTCCAGTGAATACTATCTTAATCCCTCTTGTTTCAGCTCTCCCAGGTAGTTACACCTGTTTCTCTAGAGCAAGACAGGGAATAAGTGTGCACTGACAGTGTGTTGACATCACTATTGACACAGGGAACTACTTAGCCTCATGGTTTGTTAATCAAAGCACCAGTAGATCTGATGTGTGGTGACTGTGTGGAAGCAGTTCGAGAACTTAATCTTCCATGTTCAACGAGCAGCACCCAACCCATGTCCCATACCGAGCAAGAAGGGGCACTCCTCGTGGCACTTTTGAAGAGAGAGTACTCAGGTGTACCAGACCGTTCAAAGCACGCAATCAGATTGGCGCAGGTTTGAGTCATTCCTTTCCTGGTGGGCAACAGTAAACAAAAACGATGAATTACTTGTATTACAACAGCCTTTTGTACTAAAGATACAGTGACGGGCATAGCTGAACAACTAAGTCTGACTTTTCTGATAGCGGAGAATTCAGGCATGAATGACCCATTCAAAGAATTCCTAAAAAGCCGTTGTACGAACAGACCTGCCCCCACTGCTAAAGGAAACACTGTACGGGTTCCTAAACAATACTTCTTCCGATTATTTGCTCACCGAGGCTGATGAGATTTACTCCTTAGGTATTGAAATCGGTATTGTATAACAAGGTATTCTTGATTCTTGATACTTTAGAGTCATTTGGGTCGGTGCCTAAAAAGTACTGAATCCGGTACCCAGCCCTAGTTATGAGGGATGTTCCAGGACAAGCAATTAGCTTCTAAGCCAGGGTGCTACAGTAGCAGTTGCTAGGTTACCATTGGCAACCATTTTGAGAAATAGTCAACCAAAGGCCTTTGCATGCCTCAATTGGCAACTACCTTTTAATGTATAAACAAGAATTACCGCCTTGCAACTGTATGCCTGGAGAAACTCAAATGTCACAATATGTTTCACCAAATATCTCAATATCGATATTGAGCCGCTATAGGGTTGACTATTAATGCTTTCACAAAATATTTACACAATGAGATCTTAAATACAGCCTCATGTACTCTTTTATTCTCAATTATAAAAGCTGTTCTCAGTGTTCCCTCTACGTCTGCACTGTAGCAGGGTGGGGCCCCTTAGCTACATATTCTCACATGGTGCACAACACAGCGGGTTCAAGACAAAATAGCATCAGTTATTGCTATTAACAATGCATCATATTGTTGGGCTTGCAAAGCAGCGGTGTCTATTATCAGTAATGTAAATATGCAGCGGTATGATTGGGACTCCACAAGCTCTGTTTTGTCATGATAGACAGCCTATTTTTTACACTGTGCACAGAAAGCTAAATATAGTTTAGAAATTGTGACAGCACTCAAAGCTGCACTAACTATGCTTCAGCACCCAGTAAATAGAGCCAATGAACTATGTCTCACTTTGGACTGCTGAAAAATAAGGATTCTTACAATAAGGCAATGGCATTGGGAATGATAAGATATGGGGCTTTAAAATGAATTGCACAAATCAGAGTTTGTTTTTTATAATGGCATTCAAATGACATTGACTGTTACTGCAGACCATTGGAAAGGGAGGAGAGTGCTGCAAAACACATCATCTGTAGCCGTAAATCTACCAGAACAAAATAAATCAAAACAACGTGAAGTATTTTTAACCTCCCTGGCAAAAAAGTGAGTTAAAAAGTACCATATTGTAAAAGTGACATTTCCATGTCTTTTCAGTGCTTCCAAGTAAAACTATAGTCAGTATGAAGTTTGCATATAACATATGTGGTTATTACAAAAAGACTTGGGCTGGATCTGAATATTTAAATATTCCTTAGATGGGTAGGTATTTGATTTTCAATTTTGGGATTCGAACATTCGTTGTTTTAAACTTGCATGCAGGCTGAAATGTGGTGTTCTGTTGGTATTAAGGCACTAGTTGCTGTGTAATTTAGTCAGCGCAATGTTGTCTATCTCAGCCAAGAACGGAGAAATGTTGAGTTACAAGCGAGCAGTCTGATGTGTGTACAGGCCTGTTTGGTTCGACTGTAGCAGCCTGGTGTTGTTTTCAGGCCATTTGATAAAGTTAAAGATAGTACGACCGTTTATAACACTAATTCTCGAGTAAGGCGCTGTCTGGCTGAGCATTCATTCACGAACAATGCGTTGGTCGTTGTTACTTGTCAGACATTCTGGTCTTTCCTTTCATTTTGAATACCTTCAGCAAGTTAAGACCGATTCAACTTTTGAAGAAGAGCAACCCGACGTCGCCCTGAGGTGGACAATCATGTAACAGGAGATCAGACTCATCAGTCCATATCTAGACATGATAGTCCCGGTAATGTTAAAGTAAACGGGAAACATCACTGCCTTTTTTGTTGCAACAAAAAAAGTTTTAAGCATTATCGAGGTAAACAAATCAAACACAAGCACTGAACTGCCAAGGAGTTCGTGTAACAACAGGTGACCGTGTCCTGCAACAAAGCAAAGTTGTGCCATCTCTGGCTTCATCTCTTTTCTTCTTCTTTTTTCCCGCTGCCTTAAAGTGAAGTCGAACATTTTTAATTTTTTAGGTTCTCCAATCGAAACACGGACTGTGTGATGACGTCATGAAGTTGCTTGGGATCATGGGAGTTAAGGTTAGTATTATTCACATTACATTTAGTAGGCAATTGGTTATTCATGTTATGTCATTCTAATGAAACTATTGCAGCGTTTCTCACATAATAACTTAGAAAACCTGTTGCCTAGTTGATATCAGATGTGCAGCCTTACTCAATCTTAAAAAATAGAGATTTGTCGTGAGTAACTACAGTCGGTATGAGTAAGAACATTGCATAACACAGTTATGTGCTGTTATTCCTGCAGCCTTGCATGCCTACAGGTTATTTTCTTGTAAGCATGACTGACATGAGTGACAAAACATACAATCAAGTTACATTCCACTTGTTTTAAGTAGCATTGAAAACTAAGCATGGCCTCTATTTACAAGGGTTTTTGGCAGACAAGTAGAGCTGGGTCATATTACAATATATATCATCAAAACAATATCAAAATGGTATAATCGTATATCCTTTTCTATATCGTAAGTATGTAGTTCACACAGTAGGGGTGCTTGATTATGATAAAACATAATCACAATTATTTTGGTCAATATTGAAATCACAATTATTTAAATGGTTTTATATAAATTGTATTGTTATTTACTCGTTTCTTTTGGAAAGATGTTGCATGTATCGAACTTAAAAAAACAGTGAAATGGTTAAACAAATTAACCCTGAAATGTCCCTTATTAGTTTCCCCATTGAACTTGTTGAATTCCCCTTAAGATAAATAACGGCGGATTTTTAAAATTGCACCAGATACCACAAACACAACCTCGCTGACTATTGGCTGAGTGAGTTTAGCTTTCAGGAGGGGCTGAAGAGCGTGTGTCATTTAGAACACGAGACAAAATAAGATTTAACTTCCAAAACCTAATGCGCTAAATAATTACATTTTTGGGATCGTTGAAATCAAAATTGAGATGAAAATTCAATTAATTGCACAACCCTATTTCCTCTTCTCTTTTAATCTAATTTTTGTTTAATTTAACTGAAATACTTGTACCCGAAAGTTTAACTTTTTATTCTAACGATAATATGAAAGAAACATTTGTAAGATATTCAAGAAGTGTAGCATCCGTTCATATAACATTTGTTATTTTATTTTTAGAAGAGGAGAGAAAACAAATGTAACCGCTTACCACTCTCTACAGGTGTTATTTTTTTCTCATGACAAGAGGAAGATGAACCACTAAGCCTAACTATGCTTTGGGGCCACCTAGTGGTCACAGCATGTAGCTCAATTCTGTTATTTCTGACCATTCTCCTGTCTCTTCCTCTCCTCACAGTGGGTTAAACAGAAAGCAGTCATGCATAACATAGCATCACTATGTTAAACTTGAAGATGTGTGATCTAAGAGCCTGTCCATTAAGCACAGAGATCTCCGACACTACAACTAACTTGGTTGTGTTACTGCAGTTATGCATACAGTATCACTTCTTCATCTCCTCATTTTCTCAACTCTGTAAAAGTATCTCTAAACCTCATATTTTCCTCTTTCCCTAGTCACCCAGTATCTGAATTCCACAACTCCAGACTTGGCTTCACAGAAATAACAATGAAATATCTCAGAGCCCACTGTCAAACCTGTCTGATGCATGCCATGGGAACATTCTAGCGTAACAAATATTGCAAATATGCTACAGTGCAAATGCAACAGATTCCTGGTCACTTAATCTGTTAGACTGAATTATGCACTTTGTACACAAAATGAATTGAAACCTACTTTGTTACTTTATACACTTATAAGTACTTCAAAGTGTAATTTTTAATTGGAAGAATTTGAAATGTTACGGCCTGGCAACAGATGCTGATACTTAACTCACAGGCATTTCAACACACGCAAAATGGTGTGTTACCTACAGATTACACAAGTATAAGGAGAGCAAACAGAAAACTCAGGCTGGATGAAAGAAAGACCCTCCTGTGCACAGAGGAGGATGTAGTAGGAAGGGGTTGGTGGTGTCGGCGGCTAGGATTACCACCATTCATGCATGCACAACTTCTGTTGGCATAACCTATTTTTACCTTTCAGTCCAGGCAGTCACCAACTTGGCTATGTCACAGGAATACAACTTAAACACACAGAACAAATATTAATATCATCAATTATTCTGCCAAACTCATCAGTATGATAGTCCTCAAAAATATACAAATCTAATTATTGGTTAGAATGATTGGCAATACAATTTTGTAATGTATCCTATAATATTAGCATGTATAATGTCTTGTAGGTTAGTCACTATTAGCACTAAGCTATTTTAGAAATACTACATAAGAGGATGTGTGATGAAAAATAGGCAAACTATGCTACTGATAGGCTACATAATAGCCTACCGCATCAACGCCAGTCCACTATGACAGGAAGTGTTCAAAGCAGACATTTCAACGCGGAAATGCCTCCCTTCACCACAACCCCCCCCCCACCTTGCTCTCCTTCACAACAAGAGGGGGGCAACCGGTGCCACGTGTTTCACCCCGCTAAGATAAAATAACTGTTTTCACTCGCAGTCGGCCGGCTGAAACCTCCTTTATAATAACTGAACGTCCACTTCATGGACACATGTTGAATGTTACTAATACCTAGATGATCATTCGGTCTCAACAGCCTCAACATAAAACATAAGCTTGCTCCTTTAATCACATTATAGCGTATAAGGTCTAGTGACCCCCCTAGCGCATTATTATTATTATTATTATTATTAACTTAGAAAACAAAACAACTATCTTCTTATGAGGAGGTGATGTCTTACCGTGGAGGCGAGCTCGCATCTGTTGCCTTCAATGCTCTTTACTCGGGCTGTGATGTTTCCTGCCAATATTGGGTTATTAGATGTTGCATCACCTTTGTCTTCCGCTCCTCTTCGGTCACAGCCAGCCCAACAACTTCTCGTTAAGCCCCTCCTTTCTCAACTTCTAAAATAGGCGGCAGTTGATGGCTATCTGTGTAGCGACGCACAACCTGTCAGAGACACTGGAAGGTTGTTGTAGTCTACCAATTTGTCGACATGCACCCTATTGGGTTATATGCTATTAAGATGCGCTAAATTATTGCCCAGTTAGGCTATATGTAAAAGCAATTAAGTAGACTATCAATCCTGAGTCATTACGTATTTTAAAATAAAAGCCTTTATAAACCAAACTTGAGTGTCATATGTAGAGTAACATGGGAGTAATCAAACCAAAATGACGACATAATGCATGTGAAGCTACACGTGTTCAGTGGAGGAATTAATGCATGTGTTGCTCATTCTTTTGTTACAAGTGCATGCCGCAACGATTCCTCACACAACCCCGTGTGATGTGGGCTTTGTGGTGTGTTTGCAGACAGTTTGCAAGCAGTGCAATCAGATGTGATTGCATCCGATATTCTATGGGCTACAGTTGGATTTGATGATAACGTGAATTCTCTAGCAGTCCCAGTCAAGGTAGAGGTAGACAATGCGTTGCTCCAGGCAGGTGTGGTAGTCTCGGCTATATGTATGCCACACTGGTGATAGATGGAGGCTCCGGGGGCGTCCACATAATAAATTAGAGTATGTGTTATGAATGACAGATGCAGCCGAGGAATGGATGATGGCACTTGGTAGGTTTTGACATGCAGATGCAGGCTTTACCTTGTTTTTTTTGGACCGATCAGGTTGGAAAGCTGTTGGGAAGGCGGCGGAGGAGGAGACACGCATGCAGGCGCGGGGATGGTCAGAAGCTGGGGTGAGAGGAGAGGAGAGGAGAGGAGGGAGGTGAAGGGTTTTAAAATATTTGGGGTGGCGGTCAAAAACGTTTGACACAATCTAATGGCGACTCAAAGAAAACGTGTCAATTGTTGGATCTGTCATTCCTTAAGATGTAAAAAAATAAGTAATTTAAAGTATTTTCAAAGGACAAATAACTATTGTATACATTATGCAACTAATGTCATGCACTTTATTGGAATGGTAGGTCTTGATAACACGATAACTATAAAGTTTTAGGCTATTAGATACTGATCTGATACAAACACATTGTTTGTGACTTGGACGGCCTCCAGACAAACTGTCCATTGGTGGAACCTTTTTTCTGATTTTACATAATACAAGATATTATATTACAAAAAAGAAATATAGTTACGGCCCTTGTCAAATTTTAGATTTCAAATTGCGGCCAGCTGCAGCAGTAAAATGCCGCTTATGCATTCATGTGTCAGAACGATCTAATAATCTCAAATATAAACAATATAGGTAGGCTACCCCAGCTAACAATTTTTGGTTCCCAGAACGTTCGGTGAACGTCCGTTTTTTGGTCGCGGGAACGTTCCCTAAAGGTTCGTTTTTGGTTTGGTTCGAACTAACCTTTAGAGAACCAAAAACTAACGTTCCCTAACGTTCCCTAAACGTTCTGTGTTAGTGGGGACATTAGTCACGGGAGCCATTTGTTACATCTGAACTTTTACAGTGAGGAAAATAAGTATTTGAACACCCTGCTATTTTGCAAGTTCTCCCACTTAGAAATCATGGAGGGGTCTGAAATTGTCATCGTAGGTGCATGTCCACTGTGAGAGACATAATCTAAAAAAGAAAATCCAGAAATCACAATGTATGATTTTTTTAACTATTTATTTGTATGATACAACTGCAATTAAGTATTTGAACACCTGTCTATCAGCTACAATTCTGACCCTCAAAGACCTGTTAGTCTGCCTTCAAAATGTCCACCTCCACTCCATTTATTATCCTAAATTAGATGCACCTGTTTGAGGTCGCTGCATAAAGACACCTGTCCACCCCATACAATCAGTAAGAATCCAACTACTAACATGGCCAAGACCAAAGAGCTGTCCAAAAACACTAGAGGCAAAATTGTACACCTCCACAAGGCTGGAAAGGGGTATAGGGAAAATGCCAAGTAGCTAGGTGAAAAAAGGTCCACTGTTGGAGCAATCATTAAAAAATGGAAGAAGCTAAACATGACTGTCAATCTCCCTCGGACTGGGGCTCCATGCAAGATCTCATCTTGTGGGGTCTCAATGATCCTAAGAAAGGTGAGAAATCAACCCAGAACTTGTTAGATCCCGGTGATCCCCTGTGAGGGGGATACTGGACCAGCTCTCCGTTTAAAGGGTCCGAGCCTCTTAAACCTATGGGTATTACCCTACTAGGTATGACAGAAGACTATTTAAGCTGGTGTCGAAGAGACTCGCCTAGCTTCTAACTGTCTTCATCCGGGCGTCCACCCTGCTTACTCTGAAACAGCACCTGACCGAATAGCCCTAGCACCAGATACTACCCCAGCCACGCCCGTTCACGACAGCTCTCTTCTCATTGATCAGTGCACTTGGTAAGTTGCTAGGATATTGTTTAGGAGCCAGGAAAATAGGCCCTAAGGGCAAGTTAATTTCATTGGCTAGAGCAACCTATAAGAACCTTTAAAGATGTTTAAACTCACTACACCCAATTAATTACAACCTTAAAAAGTGAAATAATTCAATGTCTACTTCTTGTACTTTAAATACAGTATTTGTATATTTTATTGCAGAATAGAGCAAGGGCAAGCATACAACTTAGTGATTGAGAATAAAATTGATCAATGAATAAAATTAAAAACCCTATCTGATTTTGTAATACTGAATAAAACTCGATATAAATGATTAAAAATTCTAAACTCCCTTAAAATGACTAACTTGGAAACCCTATCAGCTATACTGGTCAATTTGAATAAAACTCAATATAAATGATTAAAGACTCTAAACTCCTTTAAAATGAATAAAATCAAAAACACATCTCTAATTTTGTAATATTGAATAAAACTCGATATAAATGATTAAAAATTCTAAACTCCTTTAAAATGAATAAAATTAAAAACATATCTCTAATTTTGTAATATTGAATAAAACTCGATATAAATGATTAAAAATTCAAAACTCCCTTAAAATGACTAACTTGGAAACCCTATCAGCTATACTGGTCAATTTGAATAAAACTCAATATAAATGATTAAAAACTCAAAACTCTCTTAAAATGACTAACTTAAAGATCCTATCAGCTATACTGGTCAATTTGAATAAAACTCAATATAAATGATTAAAAATTCTAAACTCCTTTAAAATGAATAAAATTAAGAGGTGGGAGAAGAGCGTGTTACCCTGGCCGGGGGGACCGCGGCCTTTTCTTCTGCCCTCGGCTGTGTACTCCGTTGGAATCCAACCTTGTGCAAAGTCTTCAAAGTGTCTATAATTTCACAGCTATCGAGGCAGTTGAACAGAAGAAAAAGTCAGAATCTGATTTACTTCTTCAGCCGGGTTGGCTATGGTGGTTATCCGCTGTGGCTTCTGTCTCGCAATTCCCCTGAAGAAGTTTTCTGAAGTTTTCTTTCGCCGTTTTCTTGTCCAAGTCCCAGCTCTTTTCTTAGTCGAGGTTGTGGGGTCTGAAGGTCTTGTCCAGTCCAACACCCTCCGAGAATCGCCGAGGAATGACCCCGATCTTTGACTGTTTCTGTCTTTTATACTGTTTGACCCAAAAACCCTCATTGGCTACTTTACATGAGTCATACATGTTCCTGCCGTCCACCCTAATTTCCCGGCAAGTTGTTCGCTTCAACTCTTGACCTAAAGGCAGGCTGTTGCTCAACCCTTGGTCTCCTGGCGGTTGCCCAGCCCTTATTTCCCCACAAGCTGAACCTGTCCAGTTCCCCTTTTTCACAGCTCTGTCTACCTCCACCTTTTGTCTCTTAATCTTTAATACTTAGCATTCAGTTACTTTTGGGAGCGTTCTAGGCTTCAAACATTATTATTAGACAATACATCTTGTTCAGTTAATCAATCCTTGTTAATAGAAAATACATGTCATTCATTTGATCCAATCTTTATTTCTGAAACGTACTTCTTGTTAATTAATCACATATCATTTTGCAGAAATATATTTTCTTATCAGTTAGGTCCTCATACATCATTTCTGGGAATTTCTTAGTTTTTCTCAGTTAATTAAACACACAACATTTCTGGGAAATGTGATACATAGATACATATCATTCAGGTAATCAAACCTTATTTCTGGGTAATACTTTATTTTGTCACTGCTGTCTCAATATGCTATCTAGCTCGGAAAAGTACCTTACAGTCCAGGACAGTTATAATTTACCACTGGGACAGTCCCATACTACCCCATAATACACCCTGTCCGTGTCCTCAACTCACTTGACAAACTACACGGGAGGAGCTGGTCAATGACCTGAAAAGAGCTGGGACCACCGTTTCCAAGGTTACTGTTGGTAATACACTAAGACGTCATGGTTTGAAATCATGCATGGCACGGAAGGTTCCCCTGCTTAAACCAGCACATGTCAAGGCCGCCCTAAGTTTGCCAATGACCATTTGGATGATCCAGAGGAGTCATGGGAGAAAGTCATGTGGTCAGATGAGACCAAAATAGAACTTTTTGGTCATAATTCCACTAACCGTGTTTGGAGGAAGAAGAATGATGAGTACCATCCCAAGAACACCATCCCTACTGTGAAGCATGGGGGTGGTAGCATCATGCTTTGGGGGTGTTTTTCTGCACATGGGACAGGGCGACTGCACTGTATTAAGGAGAGGAGGACCGGGGGCAATGTATTGCGAGATTTTGGGGAACAACCTCCTTCCCTCAGTTAGAGCATTGAAGATGGGTCGAGGCTTCCAACATGACAATGACCCGAAGCACACAGCCAGGATAACCAAGGAGTGGCTCTGTAAGAAGCATATCAAGGTTCTGGCATGGCCTAGCCAGTCTCCAGACCTAAACCCAATAGAGAATCTTTGGAGGGAGCTCAAACTCCGTGTTTCTCAGCGACAGCCCAGAAACCTGACTGATCTAGAGAAGATCTGTGTGGAGGAGTGGGCCAAAATCCCTTCTGCAGTGTGTGCAAACCTGGTGAAAAACTACAGGAAACGTTTGACCTCTGTAATTGCAAACAAAGGCTACTGTACCAAATATTAACATTGATTTTCTCAGGTGTTCAAATACTTATTTGCAACTGTATCATACAAATAATAATAGTTACAAAATCATACATTGTGATTTCTGGATTTGTTTTTTAGATTATGTCTCTCACAGTGGACATGCACCTACGATGACAATTTCAGACCCCTCCATGATTTCTAAGTGGGAGAACTTGCAAAATAGCAGGGTGTTCAAATACTTATTTTTATCACTGTACTTTTGATACTTTAAGTAGGCTACATTTTACTCAAGGAAGGTGAAGTATTTGATCATTATAATGTATTTCTACTTTTACATATAGAGGATCTGAACACTTACACCAAAATAAAGTTTCAATTTTAAATTTATTTTGAATGGATCATCTCAAAGTTCTACAAATAATACATAATCCAAACGCAAAAAAAATCTTTGTAAATTTTAAAACTAAGTATGGAATGCATCAAAGAGGTACATGTAGGCTAATCATAATTATCCCTTATTTTACAGCATTATACTTGTTTCCTGCAACAAAGCCAAGTTTCTCTCTTGTGGGTAGACTGACTTCCTTTAAACTTTCCAAAGGTTTTCCGTTCCATTTGTAACCATGGTCCCTCAACCCACCTTATAGTTTCACTGTCATTTAATTTGTTTCGTTGTTATCATCTGTATGCAGACATACTTAGATGGAGATATTTATATATATAAGAAACATATTCCAGGAGCGATAGTTGTTACATAATTGAATGTCAGAGTACAGAGCAGGTGGCATTTTCACAGATAAGAACGTGTTTGCAAGAGCACACGGTACATCAAAAGTTATGGAAATCATCAAATGTGGCCTGAAATGACTGATGCTGTAGATCCTTCTGACGAACCAAACAATGAGCTGAAAAATGCTAAAAACACTCTGTAGAGCTGATTGGAACTGCGGAGTCGGTGGTAATACCATTCATTCAAAAAGTTATGAAAAGTTAAGCACTGTAATTCTTAAGCATTGTTTGCACCACATTGATGGCCACTACGAATGCAGCCTGCCGTGTAGGGAGGGCTGCAGAATATATCATATGCATATAATATCGTGTTTCTTTTTTTATTGGTATCGCAATATCAACTGGCGCAATAACCATATCTCGTAAGACTGTGATGTATCACAATAAACACTGTCATTCTTTAAACTCAATCTTCATTTTTTTTTTTTTTTAATAAAAGAATGTTGGAAATAATTCCTTTTTAATATGTTTTAAATTCAACAAGCAATTTGTTGGATTATAGCAGAATAGGCTACTGAAAGCAGCATAACTGAATGTCAGTTTCTGTTCATTTTAAGTAAAATTGTTATCAGGATATTCAACAACGTTATTGCATGTCCTATATTTCCCCTCATACTGTGTGCAGCCCTAGTAGGGAGGTGTTTGGGGTGGACAAGTGGATGTTAAAACACAGGACGTTAAAGCCAGGGAGCGGAGTTTGCTTCCCGGGAAAAATATAGACTTTCACCCAAGAAATGCGTTTTCCTTTGGAGTGTTTTAACCCAAACCACGATCTTTTTCCTAATCTTAACTAGTTGTTTTGGTGCCTAATCATAACTTTTGTCGCAACAAAACGCTTATATTTTGTGGTCTAAATTTAACCGTAATATCCGCTGAAATGAGCGGGAGCTCGCAGTGCTCTGTACCCGGTAACCCATTTTCGTTGTAACACCTACTAACTGCCGCTGATAAGACCGAGCTGAGTCAGAGGTCCATAACCAGCGCCTCGAAGCTCTGTAGCGGCCTAAACTTCTAGTAACTGCCGCTCAGCGTCATGAAGCTTGTAGCCAGCCGGCGGTCTCCAAATTTTGTAGGATATCATAAGTTTTGGTGTGCATACATTTTCTTTCGATATCATTTGCACCCGTTTGTAAGAATGCACTGATCTGTGCCATCATCGCTATGAATGACCCCTTTCGCATTACACATCCAATAGGATAACAATATTAATTAGTGCGGCTTTAAGATATAGATATAGCCTACCCACTAGATTTTACATGCTGTTCTTATTAGAACGCTGGTCATGTTTATGTTTTAGATACATTCTATGAAATAATTTAGACCTATCACATAAAGTATAATTTTTAAATGTTTTTTTATTGAATTAATGTACATATTTATGCATTTTAAGGACATTTTAGCACTCAAGAGACTTCTATCTATCCATATAGAAGTAGTGAATATTTATATATATATATATATATATATATATATATATATATATATATATATATATATAATAGCTATTTCTTTGAACATACCAGTGACGTACTGTAACTGGGTTTGCAATAAATTCAGACTTTCATGTTGGTAGATAGTGTTTGTGCTCTGAAATCTGAGCTCATGTGTATATTTCTCAGTCCCCTCAGTTGACACTGCCCAACAGTGGCATCCCAGCACTGAATAATCTTTGATGGTGCCCAGAAATACTAGGCAGTTTGTGAGTGGCAGGAAGACCTTGGCTATCAGTGAAAACAGGTTGCACACACTGTGTCTTCTACCTTTGTTTTTTTGCTAAAACAGACTGTAAAACCTAATCGTCACAATTTGGCTTCTGTTTCTTTCATTCAATCCCAACAAATAACCATATGAGTGGTGTTCCTTTTTTCCCCTCACCTGTTCTGTCTATTTAGTTTTCAGTTTGTGATGTTCTACTTCTGCCTGAATGCCTGCCCACAACCTTACAACATAGGTGGAGGTTTGTCACATTCCACTGCAGTTTATGTTTGCAAAGAAATATAATCGGTACCCACAGCATATGAGGAGCAAGTTTTTCAAGCTGTCAAAGACAACACACCAAAAACCTATGTTGGTCATGGATAACATAACATGCATACAACCCGTGTTTGATCAATGATTCAGGACTGCAACTGTATAGTCCCATAATGCTGTAGAGAAAAAACACAGACTTAAGTTGTACATTTTATGGGATTACTTATCCTTTTCAGTATCATTATGAAAGAGAATGAGAGTTAAAATAGTTTTCAGATTTTTTTTTTATCCGGAGATAGAGTTCCACAAATCCAGAGCCGTGTTTTGCAGGAGTGGAGTGAAGGCAGGAGTCAGGACAAGCAACTAGGGTAAAGGGAATACAGGATTACGACGGTACAGATGGTAACAAGCTTTTCAAAGGCTGGCTGCGTAAATGACTGGATAGAGTAGTGGTGCAGAGTGTAGGAATGAACCGGGTATATATAGCAGCGCAAGATGAGGCTGATGAGTAGCAGCTGGCCATGTGACTCCTGCACACCTGACTCCACTCCTGTAATCAAAACACATGGGGGAAGGGGGAGAGACAAGGCAGCACACTACACAGGGGTAGAGGGCCTAACAGTTTATTTCATATTAATGTTTAATTTGATTATCTACAACTAAAAAGAATGAGATGGCCACACTCTGCTGATTCTCCCATACGTTTTATTGTGCTGCAACATTTTGATCGAGCCGGGTCTTCCTCGGGGTCGAAACATTGGGGACCAGTGGGGATGTGCGGGACTACTACTGCTCTAATATGATTATGTATGCACCAACAACCAAGGCAAATTTGTTGTACTGTAAGTGTTACTTACTTGGCAATAAATCTTTTCCTGATCAGATTTTGATTCTGTACAGTAAAGTTGGCTCTTGCCCCTTTTTTTTTTAAAGAGGATTTTTGGGGGCATTTTTAGGCCTTTATTTTCACAGGAAAGATGAAGTCGTGAAAGGGGAGACAGAGGGGAAATGACACGCAGCAAAGGGCCGCGGGTCTTTGTTGAACCTCCAGCCAACCCAACTATGTTAACCCGGCCACCCTGTGCCCCTTCTTTGACCAAAATGGATAATTGTTGAGTGCTTAGGTAGTAGCATGCCTAAAAGAAAGCCTGCTCAACATGTACCGTTCCTGCATGATTCCTATACATGATCCTTTTTTTTTTAAATCTTATGTCAATAGATGGTAAAATTAGAGTCACACTGTCACATTAAGTTCAATAATTTTATTATAACACTTTTAAGATTATTGCCTTGGTTTCTGTCCAGACACACTGAGTGTGCAGTTTGACCTCCAATCTAGTGACAGCTGTCAAAACCCAGAATCCACTGTGTTAGGTAAACAAGACTACAGACCACATATATTTGCCTCCTTGACAACCCCCCCCACACACACACACACACACACACACACACACACACACAGGTAGTCACACATAATACTGATCTATCATTCCCACCGAAGTAAACTAGTAAAAGGGTTGTGTTACTAAGTGTGAACCACTTACACGATACTAACTTTTAACTAAAGAAATAATCTGAGTTGGTGTAAAATGTTAATCACATTTGGTTTTATTAGATCGAGAGCAGACAACTGACAGGTATAAATGTGCTTCTTGCCGATACGTAAGTCCAATTCCAAGAAATAAAGCCACAAGGTAAATGACTACAGTCATTCTTTGGTGAGCAGTAACTGTAACTTTAAATAAGAGACAGAGCCCATCCCAGCATGCATTGGGGAATGGTCAAACACAGACCTTACTACAAATGGATTAATTCGCACAGTATAAAAACACTGATTGCCAGAAGTGGTATCATTAACACTCAAAGAGTGTAGAAACTGCAATTTCCACTTGCTTTGTTTATAGATTGTGCAGTTTCTGCATTTTTAGATATTGTGTGTGTGATTTATGCAAAATATTGCCAAAATATTGCTGGCTTGATATGATCAAAATGTTAAAATATGTATTCTGATCCATTATCACAGGTGATCAAGTAAACCACCACTAACATTTGAGATGCTGTCACAGCCATCAATATTCAATATTTTTGATTGGCCAAATGAAAAGGCAGGGATGGTATGAACGTCTTGCTCAAGCTCTCTTTGATTCTTGACACAAGTACTTTGGTCAGTTTTCATATATGCAAATAAGGGAAACATGGAATGCCTTCCAGGAAAGATTGTCTGAAAATGTGTGCCATTATCCCCATTTGTATGATTCATTGTGTCTAGACCCCTCTATGACAGCAGTTGGACATTCAGAACAAAACAATTTTGCCCTTGGACCTGGTTGCACAACACGTCAAAACAAACACTTTTGTTTCAAGCATAACCCCATCTTAAGGACAGACGTTATGGTATTAATAAAGGTAGAACTTGACTTTTGTCACACTACTGCTGTCTATCTCTGAAAGAAAAAAGCATTCATTGTTGCCAAAAGAGAAGTGATCAGTGTAATAACAGCATGCAGATGCAAGGATGTAAAGCACAGTGGAACAATATGTGGAAAATAGAAGCTCTGCTCATTGTCCCACCCGTGTGCCTTGAACAATCGCTATGGAAAGTGTGATTGTCGGGTTGTTAATTTTATAAAGTTGCAATATCTGAATTATGCGGTCTGAAAGTGGATTTTCACAGATTTCAGACTTTTAAAAGTACTAGAAGTTGTATTATTAAGAAGAAGTAACCAGCAACTACTATTACTCAATGCATAAGTATAAAGCCCAGTAAGTCTTGTGATCGGACTTTTCCAATGTCATTGTTCCTCTATATTACCAATTCCGAAACTAGACACATTAAACAGTTTTATGCTAATTAGTATTCTCTACAAGTTGCTTAGCTTGAAGGACTGGATGCTCCGGCACACTTAGTTTGAAAATTAATTTGTCATTTCTCCAAAGGCTGTCACATTTTCCAGCAACAGATGAGAAGAATGGATGAGAAGGTGGATGTGTGCCAGCCAGCTTGATCTCAGAATTGCTAAAATCCAAATGAGGCCCAACCCTAAGCACACCATCACCCTGACTGTAAACACACTATTCCTTCATGACAAGTCGCCGATCACTCCTTGATATCAAACAAGCTTCTGAAATAAACTATCAAACATGTATTTTCCTTTCACAAATATATTGCCCACAATAAAACTCAATTCAACTCAACGACTACATGTTCAGTTATGCTACTTTTCAACATAAATGTGAGCTGAATAAAGCACATGTATGAAGTCAGAATAGGATGTTTTACAGTAAGAAAAGCACAGAAGTAAATTATTCAGGTGAAATTCCATTTCAATGCTTCAGCTGCTGGCTCACTGGCATGGCTTATACTGGAACACTTGATTAGAACTCAGGCCTTGTTAATGATATCAGTAACACCTGTCCTTTTCCCACTGTGGGACCAAATGTCTGCTGTGAAAAAGGCCTAACACAATGCTGTATGTTTCAGGATATGCAGACTTTACAGGCCTTTTACAAGGAAGGCAATTTTGACTTGAAAAGCACAAGTGCAAATAGAATAATGGCGGCTGACTTCCATTTTGCTGCTTAGATTTCAGGTTCCTGGTTGTGTGCATGCTGGCTCACTCTCACTGCAGCACTTACAATACAATGGATCCATCATTAGTGTTATTGGTAACACCTGTGCTTTTATAACAAATCAATATGTCTGCTGTGAGAATGCCCGATTGAGTAGAAGTAGAAGTGTAAAAACAAATGCGACAAAAAAAAAACGACAGCTACCACAGTTCACCATAACTTAGTAGGAGATGAGGTGTAACATAAGCTGGTTTTAAGGTTTTAACATATAAGACCTTGCATGGACTCAAACCACCTTATTTATTTGAGCTAATTACACCAGTATACACCTTCACACACTCTCCGCTCCCTTGATGCTGGTCTCTGATCATTCCCCTAGTACACAAAAAATCAGTTGGTTATAGAGCATTATGCTACCGTGCCTTTCATCTTTGGAATTGCTTACCAGTACATGGTAAAGAAGCCCACCCAGTTGACATTTTTAGATCTCTCACCATCATCTTTGTGTTGTTCACAAACAAACCTTTTTCACTTATTGTCTGATGTTGCTGGGTTTGTACTGCTTATTATAACTACTAAATGCTGTTGATAATTTTGCTGTGATAGAAATCAAGCCACAAACTCAACAAAGGGACTTGAATAGCTTGAACACAGTAGATACTAATTAAAACAATACTAATTAAAACAGGTGCACAAAAAAAGCCTGATTTAGAGATACTGAAGACTATGCAGAAACTAAACCAAAGAGGACATCTAGTGGGGAAACTAAGACAGCATGGAAAGTGGCACAATACATCCTCCAGACAGGAAGACCCACACTTCAAGCTCAGTACTTCAAATGTGTATTACTTGAGTGGTTCTAATCATGTGGCAAGTACATCCTTTACCAAAACATCTATGATATATATAATACTCACTTGTCATGTAGGCTAGACTGTGCAATTTAACCTTAATATGCCAAATGGGGCTATACTTTTAAAAAATAATGTGTATCCTGTATTATGGTTCAGCAGTAAAGTGGATGATGGAACTTGAAAAAAGCTTAGAAGGTACTGTAGATAAAGAGGGGAAGAAGGAAGAGGAATAAAAGCGAAATTGGGTGAATCAAGATGACTCAGTGCTTTGGCTATAGAGAAGGCCATAGTTTACAAATTTGTGAAAAGACAGCAGATAGATGTAAGAAAAACGGCATTCAAAGACCAGGTGGGGTGGGACTGCATATGTGTGTATTATTCATGCACACACAAAGGCCCAAAATACACACGTGCACACACTGGGCCTAGGGACATGAATTAGTGGAGAGGTGTGAAGGTGAACCGGCGCCTCGTTCCATTAAGGACCACATTGGAAACAAGCCTTCAGGCTTTATTGTGTTGTTTTTTTTAATACTTTTGAACACCTCTTGATTGTTGTTCAATAAAATTTTCAAACTATAAGTCCACACACTATACCATGGTCAGTGCTGGACTTGAACCGCTAACCTCTAGTTCCAAGCCCCTGCAAACTAAGCTAATGCTGCCCCCAATGACTCTGTTACAGTTACAAGAGTAAATATAATTTGTTACTTGAACCCCTAATCCATTTAAACTGGTAAACACAGTCTGTTAGATAAGGCAGATGTTATTATGTAAACGAACAGTAGAGGGCAGTCTTTCATAAGCAGTGACAGAAACTGAGAGGCACTGGACCATGCAAATTGTCATACTATCAGTTGTAGTGATGCTTATTGTTTTTATGGTGATGCTTATTATAGACCACGTAATGCCTTGATCCTTGAACTACACCTGCCACCTGTACAAATATTGATGCAAATGCAACGTTACACTTACAACCAAGATGTTCAGCTTCCCTTCTCCCTAGACCGTAGATCATTATGCCCTATAACATGCTGAAATTGTGGGACTTACAGAAAATTGTTGATCTCAATTTGCAAAGGGGACACACAAACTTTGTTAGATGGATGACAGACCGCTAATGTCGGCATTACTTTCTGTGTTACACACGTGTCCAATCCGGACTGGACAAACTCTTAGGTTCTAAGCCTTTCTGCTCAACTGAAGAAGGATTTCTTTCTATTTTCTTCTTTTAGCCACGCAATACTACGAATGCAATCACAATAACGAAAAATGATCAGCGACAGCAGACCTGCATAAACTGAAAGCAGATCTAAAGATAAATGAATTGTGTGGGTGGGAATATAGGCAATGGCAAACATATTTGTAAAAGTACTTTTAATGTTCTGAGCACATAAAATTGTTTAAAAAAATTGTAAAAAAATTATACATCTGAGTGTCAATTCTATTTCAAGTACAGCCGATCAACCATTGGTTGCAGTGGATTTCTTCATTCTTACAAATCTTCCATAACAAAAACTTGTATCCCCAGAAAACATTGAGCTGTAAAATAACATTTAAATTGAGTGAAGTAAGGGTTATGTTTGGGATCAAAGAGGCTGCAAATAAACTTTAGTACCTGTACTTGTTAGCATAGGTCAAGCAAACCTTCACAGATCAAAAAAATGTCTGAAATGTAAGTCTACACAGCTCAGCAAATCTATAACATCTATTTTGTAGACTAACAACCTTAAGAAAATAGAATAACAATTGTCAATATAAACCCTTGACCTGATTTGAGTAGTATTAAAGATTTAAGTAAATGTAAACATTCAAAAATACAATTTACAAATATGTACAAAGTTTTGGGTCCTGCCCGCAGTGAGTTTTCCCCTTTGGGAAGCAAATATGCATTCTTGTTAAGGCACTCACTAACAATCAATAACTTATTTCAGAGACAGGACGAGGAAATGTCTTAAATAGAAACCACTATAATTTAGCCAAAGTTCATATATCCACAGATATGTACAAAAAACCCACCAGCACTCATTCTTATTTTCTGATAGAGAGGCACTTGTTTTGAAAAACATAAAACGTCCCCATATGAATAAATGTGTGATAACTTAGGGTATGATCAGGTTGCTGTAAACTCACTACAAAAAGCACTATTCATATACCAAAGCCCTTACAGGAACGTTTTGTTGCATTGGTTTGGGCCAGATGTATATAACTGTCCAATAGTGAGGGGACAACTCATGCTTCTTCTGGGATTCTCCAGGAATGGTCCCATGATGGATTTTGATACAAACGTATCCAAAATTTGGCCTACATGTGCCTCTTCATGTGGAGAGCCAGGTGATCTGAGCGGGAAAACGCACGCTCACACAGGTGACACTGGAAAGGTCGGTGTCCGGTGTGCTTTCTGAAGTGACGGGTCAGCTCATCTGACCTGGCAAACTTCCAGCCGCAGCCTTCCCAGTTACAGTGATAGGGCTTTTCACCTGAGAAACATAAGCAAATTAATTTGTTTAAAATGCAGCCTCTCCAGTGCGTAAGACGTATGGAATCAAAATAGGTGAACAACTGACAATTAAAATAGATTGTGGATTTAGAAATGTGCTCACCTGTGTGTGTTCTCACGTGGGCTTTGAGGTGGGAGCTCTTGGTGTAGGTTTTTCCACAGCCGGGGAAATCGCAGCTGTGCGTTGCAGCACGTTTTCTGGCCCACGATCTGCGGCCTCGTTTCTGTTTGATGCTCCCCGCCTCATCCTGAGCGTAAAACTCCAGCAACGATGGCGACGAAGGAGGAGTGAGCATCACCCCCTGCATAGAAGCCGGATGGTGCTGCTGGTGAACGCGGACTGGCTCTCTGTGGATGCTGTACTGTCCTTGAAACTGTGCCAAACTCTGGTGCGCGTACTGCGGGTGGTAGGATGCGTTCATGTACTGATTTTGGAGATGTTGTTGACTAGGGTGTTGTGGATGAGAGTTAATGTGTGTCAAATGGCAGTCTGTGCGTCCCTGAGGGGCAGGGTGCTGCATGGGGTGCGCACCGAATCCTGGCAACGCACCTGGGACTGCAGCCTGGTGGTGCGTAAAAACTGCTGGGTGCACTGAGCGCATCTGGTGATTCTCATACATCTGTCCCATAAAGTCACCAGTAGCCATCATACAAGACTGGCCTATGGACTCGGTTTTGATTTTGTATCCAAGCGGTGGAGAAGACGTGGCTACTTGGTGATGAGTGGGAGTAGATGAAACCGGGACCGGATTCAACGCTCGCAGTTCGGTGTACTCCCGCAAGCATCTCGCCCTTCCTTCGCACTCCGGTGAACTCTCCCCCGAGTAACTCAACTCTGGCGTGAGAAGCTCCTCCATGAGACTGCGGACTGGGCTCGAGCCCGTGAAGCTTACCGGGCCGTGGTAGCTCTGCGCGGCCAGGTGAGATGGAGGGCGGTCGCTACAGTCTGGCACAGAACTACCGCTGCAGCTCTCGGGTGACTCCGGCAGGGAGTACAAGCACGGCTGCGGAGAAATGTTCCCGTTGTTGCTTACAACATCGGAGTCTATGGTGTTAGACAAAATGAACTCGAGGTCCACGAATCTCGCCAGCTCGTCGTCGTCTTTGGCCTGTAAAACAGGAGACTGCACTATGCTAAACTCCACTTCGATGAGCGGGTTGTCTATGTCACCTGTTGCGCTGCTGCGTACACACTGATCCAGCTTGCACATCTGTAAGGAGAGCAGACGGGCAAATTAGAAGAAGAAAAAAACAAGCCAACCAACAATCACCAAATATACAATCCTACAAATATAAATACAACTGAAATCCCTCTACTTACATTGTCGAACTGTTTTCCTTCCATAGTTTGACCACTTAGAAACGATGTCATGGCAGGCATCACTGCTTCAGCCATAGCCATGCTGACCGGTTAGATGACAAAAATCAAGAATTTAAAACTGTAAACTGTTTACTCTCCGTCCATGTAACGCCTGTTTGGTAACTTGGACAGATGAGGAGCGTTCAGAATGCGAATATCAACAGAGCTGACGGAGCCTCTTATACAAGCTCCTTTCCGGGAGGTGCGGCTTCTACTCCCCCAACACACACACACACACACCCCCCTCCCCCAGGACAATCAGTAGTGTAAACAAATAAACAGCATTCATGTGCGTCGAGCAGGTAAATACCTAAGTGCATAACATAAAGTAGACTAAAACAATCATCCATAATTCCATCTGAATTAGTAAATGGTGGAATATGAACATTGATTTTCATCCAAAAGCCAATGGAGTGTAAGAACACATCTTTAAAAACACACATCCCACTACAGTTTTTTTCAGCTTTGCCAGAGGGTTAATTATTTAAAACATTTCTTTTCACTGTATAGTCACCATTTATTAAAGCATACAAGTGTGTGAATAAGTGTGTGAAGTGAAAATCCAAACATTCCCTTTGGGGCAGGTAACGGGCTAACAGTAGGGGTAAACAGTGCGACCCTTCTGGGGGAGTGCTGGAAAGTCAAAATTCCAGTGCGTAAAAGATCATTAAAGTTGCTTGTTCATGCTTTGCTTACGTCCACATGATTCTTGAAATATTATTTTTTTACATAAATAGCCTACTAACACCTACAAGTGGAAAATCCGGCAAATCTGTAATTGTATGCTGCCAGTCAACGCAACAAAGTGACCGAATCTCCAAGACACTTATTTCGCAGTTGAAATGTCCCCCACAGTTTCGTCCCATCTTATTAAAACACACACACACACACATCATTAACTTGTCCTGAGTTAGCCTATCTGAGCATGCTTAACACAAACACGAACGTGTGAAGCGACTGGCTCATCGAAACAACCTGTTAATCTGGGTGTGAACAAAGGACTACACGTTTCTTAATGATCTTCCCCCAGCAGCCCTTTAAGTCCCCTGCCGTCATTGCTATGGTAATGCAGGTGGATGGGTGTCGATAGTGGAGAACGGAAAGAGAACAGCGCTGGGACTGGTTTTGCTTTGCTTTAAAAGTTAAATCTATGTGCAAGTGAACATGACAGATCAGTCAAAGTGAGCCCTCCGTGGCTGGCTATAGCCTACAGGTCATAAGTCCCGTACACTTCATAAAAGTGACACTAAAAACTCAAAGTACTCTTCAAATACATTTCTTTAAACGTGTTTATTATTTTAGGTAGTTATTATCACGATAACCGATGTCCAAGAGTCCATTTCCCCGGATACGATGGTTTTTATTCGTTATTTGACACTATAAACACACACTGACCTCCTTAAGCTTTTATTTTGGTACTTCCTGTTACCAGCATTGTGAATTTGCATATTAGTTAAATATTTAGTTTCACCATTTAGATTTAACATTTAGATTTATATTAAACATTTTGATTAAACATTTAGATTTAACATTTAGTTTTAACATTTAGATTTAGATTTAACATTTAAATTTAGATTTAACATTTAGATTTTGATTTAATATTCAGATTTAACATTTAGATTTTGATTTAATATTTGGATTTAACTAACATGAACAGGCCTTCATGTCAGGGGGGAAATGTAATTTTGATTTATTCATTTGTTGGCTTAAAAGTGCTCATATCATACCAGAATCAGTTGATTGAAAACAAATGCAAGAAACAACATAGCCATCTCCTATCTTCTCCATAACCATTAGAATAGGTACAATGTTTCTAATTGCAATCAACTAAAAAAACAAACAAAGGCAAATATAATGGCCATAAATAGACATGTTTTTTCAACTTGATAGCATAAACATCAGATATCTAACGGCAGTCAGACCTCTCTGGGGTCTACATAAGATAGCATACTGTACATCTCTCTCTGTCAATGATCTTTTGGAAAACTAAAGGAATATATACTGTATATTTGTTCACGCATAACCCATATAGCATATAAAACGAAATATGTCCTTATTTGGTATTAACAATGAATTGTGGATTCTCTATTTTGACACCTTCATCAAATGTTTAATAAATTCTCAAGAAGAGAAAAAAGGTTGGTTGGTTTAGTAATTATCATTCTTGTTTTTACGAAAAAGGAATGTCAACAAAACAAACAGGGTAAGGCAAGCTTTGTTAGGTGCATTTTCTTTACAAATACAAACACATTTTTGTTCTTTCCTCATAGAGGTGTTAAGATAAGCTTTATTATATATAATAATAAATTATATAATAAAAAAGTTATGTAATGTCACTGTCTCTTGTTCTACAGTATATTATATTAGATTGGACAACTTGGTTTGATTTTTAAATCCCCCAAAAACAACAAAGCCCGAACAGACTAATGCAAATAATTCTTTTGTGCGGCTGCAGGTGTAGTGAAAGGCAGTGTCCAGCAGCTCTCTCCCTTTATACTCGGTTATTTTTAACCTGCTGGACTTGCGCAAAACAAATTCCATTTCGGTCTATGAGCCAAGTGGAAATGGACTGTTTCCTGAAGAAAAACTAGACACTCCTCTACTTGAACTCTGCAGCCACCTTTAGATGCTTAGCTGTGGATACGGACACGGAGCAGGAAAACTATCACATGTCTATAATATTAATTGAAGACATTTTGTGATTGGCCCATAGGGCTTTAATTTAGAGGCAAATACTTTGTGGTTTATTGTGAATTTACTGTACTACTGAACCTTCTATTGTGCAATAATTAGCCTGTGTCTAAGTATTCTTGAAAAAATCCACATAGGCCAACTAAAATGTAATTTAGGAAATACCCAAAATAAAAAACCTGCTGAAAAAGGCTGTGATCTCTCCCGCAAAGAAAACTATCTTGTTTCATCAAAGGCATTATCAAACCCAGGTCATGTAAAAACCTAACTAGCCAAGAATAGAGAGAGAGATCCAGATAAAGAATCGCCCTGGGCTCAGGTATCTCCTTTTGTGACTTGCTTTCTGAAAGGGAGGAAGTCTTTCAGCTCAAGTGTTTTCTAAACACAATTACTTAAGATTACAGTTAAACAGACAGACAGAGAGAGCCAAGGCATCTCATCCTGGATACACTGAAATGTTTTCAAAGTGAAGATAAAAGAGTGGCTTATCTTGTTCAATTGTTTGTGTATGTGGAATGTTGTTCTATTATTTGTTCACTCAAACCTCTACTAACTCAAAACACTTTAAAAAATATTTCTTATTCAGTTTTCTGCTTCATTCAGCAAATGTTTTATTGCTTTTAATCCAAACCATCTTTTTCATTGTGGAAGATGAGATGATTTGCATTAGCACATATAGATGTAGCATTTGTGTTCTACTCCAGCCCATTCTCTCCATCTTTTTTCTTCCTCTGCTCCCTTTGATACAACACAATTAGGCACCCACTCTTTATGGTTAACTTACTGCTGTGATTACCAACCAGGGGTAGGCTACTTAAGCAGTTACCAGGGGGTACAAGGAAATATTGGCAATCAAAACAAATTTAAAGAGAAAAAAAATAGAAGTAGATTTGATTGAAAAAAAAAAAAATCCACATGTAGAGTCAGCTGTAACACCTAAACAACTGTGTTAATATTGAGTATCTGAAAATGTAGTAAGCAAGCAAGCAGAAGTCTAACAGCTAGCTAAAAGTATACATGGCTGGACTGGATGTATAAAATCAGTTAAAATAGTCAGCTAAAAAATATATAAACAGTAGAAATGGTAGCAAAAGGTAGCCTAATGGCTAAATGGTGAAATAGCTAAGCTCAATAGGTTAACGGTTAAAATAGCTAGCTAAAGCTAATGGCTAAATAGTTGAGAACAGTTAGCAACAACTATTAAGCAGCTGAAACAGTTTGCTAAAAGGAGACCTTTTAAACAGTTGAAATAGCTAAAAGTAGTAAACAGCTGAACTAGCTAAAACTATTTAAAAGCTGAAATTGTTAGCTAGTATTAAAGTATTAAACTCTGAAATAGCTAGCTAAACAGTTGAGTTAGTTAGCTAAACAGTTGAAATAGTTAGTTGAAATAGTTAGCTAAACAGTTGAAATAGTTAGTTGAAATAGTTAGCTAAACAGTTGAGTTAGTTAGCTAAACAGTTGAAATAATTAGCTAAACAGTTGAAATAGTTAGTTGAAATAGTTAGCTAAACAGTTGAAATAGTTAGCTGAACAGTTGAATTAGTTAGCTAAACAGTTGAAATAGTTTGGTAAACATATTTTAGGTAAGACAGCTAAAAGTATTAAACAGTTAAAATAGTCAGCTAAAAGTAATGGAGTGATGGAAATGGAATGGTAACAAAATGATGAAAAAATATTCAGCATCTGCCACACAAAAATGCACCAAATGGCAACACAAACATTAGTTCAAGCTGTATGAAAACACTAGCATTAATTAATTAATAGTGTTAAATAAAATCTGGTTCAATAATGAACATATTTGAAACATGATGGTTGGTGTTAATAAAGGGGTACTGAGGTTCATCTGACTGTGGGAGTATATTAAAAGGTTGGAAACCACTGATTTACTGAGATCATATTTGCTTTGATGCTCAGAATAGATGCAGGATTTTCACAGGGATCAACTTACTATACAAGCATATTGTAAACTAAGTTTGTTTCTTGCTACTGTGTGCCAGCATGTTCACGCACATGTAGGCCTACTGTACAATCACTCTCATCCTCTCATTTAGACATGTCCATACGCATTGTTTTTGTGTTACTGTATAAACAGTAGCTGTGAACTCAGAACAGCCAGGAGCAATTAACTTAGCAGAATATGGGAAGACAGACAAACCCATCCACCAACAGCAATTATTCTCCATCACGCGCAAAGTGAGGGGAAACCCAACCGTTATCTTGGATAAATATGCAGCCTTGCATGGCATGAAAATTCAACAAAGTGATTGAAGAGAAAAAAACAGAAAGTAAAACTACAGCACAGAGACAGGCTAGTTAGTTTCTAGAAACATATCAAAAGGAGGTGGGGAGGAAAGGAAATAAGAACAAACGTGAACCGATGGGAAAAAAGAAGCAATAACATCGGCCTGAGGCCCTGTAATCAGTGGTTCTGCTCTTCCTGGGGCCAGACTCTGACGCCTGTTTGGCCAAACAGTCTGACTGCCGGGTGGAAGACTGGACTGGATTAGAAAGATAGCCTACTGCATCCATATATTTATAAATTAGACATACTGTGTATAAAATGTTGAACCTATTGATTTATTTCATGAAATGACATAGGACTAATAGCATAGTGCACATCCTTCCAGACATATACCTACAATAAAATAATTTCATAAAAATAATATTTTATGTTGCAAAGCAGGGTCCTACATTGTGTTCAACATCTGAAATATTCTGACAAAAATATCCAAAACATGCAAATGCAATCATGTGGCTAATTTAACAAAATCCCATATGCTAATACACTCACTTGTATATCAAACAAAGTATTATTCCCCTGCCAAAATGATAAGCTACCAATAGTGCTAAATGGCTTAGCCTCTTCCAATAGGTAGGTTGGCACGGTGCCTAAATGGTTTAGAAGCGTTGAACACTAATAAAGCCATTAGCAGCTAGCTGTTAGACTAATGAGATCAGATTGGCACATACTTAGCAGCATGTTGGCCGATTTATGTATCTTGTGTGTGTGATCAGGATCAGATGTAATTAGGAGCTGGGATGATAATGATGAGCCACTAAGTAAAGAGAGACAAAAAGGCCCTGTTCACACCTTACATTAACATGCATCTTGAGTGACCACTTGTGATTGGATCTCACTTCCCCGCTCTATATGCAAATAAACACATACATCATTTCTGTTTGCAAAGTGCATTGTTGTTTTTAGCTGACTGGAGGCAGCAATGAACTGTGCAATGTGCCTAGTCTGAAAATAAAAAGAAGAAATCAAAACAAAACACACTGGGTGTCCTTGGCGGTTCCAGGCAAACCAAATCACCCAAGTTGTTTGACACACTAGTAACATATCTCTATGCTTTTCCAATCCATTTTGCTTGTGTATCATGCTGGTTGGTTAGTCTGGGGTTTTGTCACTGTCCATTAAAACAGATTTTGGTACAATCATTACTTTTAGTTCCTAGCCATTTACACGTTTTCCATTACAGAATGTGCATACAACTCTTGGTACGTTACATGCATTGTCCTCAGATAGTCTCAATAACCATAACAGACTCTTATTGCTCTACTGTTGAAAGTGGTTTGAATAGAATTGTTAGGAACAGTGGAGCCTGTTGGCATTCATTTCAGGGGGGGCATGAAATGAATGCCAATGCCAAAAATCAAGCATATTTTTGCTAATACAAAAATATAGCCAGTAACACTGAGAAAACTCTGTGAAATTGACACTGTCTAATGTAGATCAAACAGAAAAGTTCATGTTGTCCTGCAGGAGGCGTGGCGCCCGCCCACTACTGGTTAAAAAGTTTTCTTAAGCTTCAAGCTTGGCAGAAGAAAACAACCTGGTCAGCACAGTGTCTTTGTTGACTTGATGAATTACTCTGCCACTTGATCAAAAGCATCTTATTAAGTAAAAAATAATTAACCGTACATTAGCTACCAGATTCTGTGCTGCCCTCTACCAGTTCCCACGCACATTTAGGAAGTCCAATTTTAGTGTAGCCAGACACTGTTCTCAGAGTTACATTTTAATATGAATCAATTAAATTTTAGTATATTGATTTCCACATTTGTCAAGAGCAACCAAGTTCCACATCGGATATGGTAAAAACCTTAGTTTATCACTCTGAAAATAAGTATAACTGTTCATCGATATTTCCTAGAGCAGAGGATCTGATATCTAGCAGTTTGTTTAAGTGTGCTGGAAAGAACTGGTCTCACTTCTTTCTGTCGTGGTTTCAGATCTTCTCAGGAGTGCTTTCAGCAAGAGCTGACAGTCTGACCAGTCACCATTATGTCACAAAAGTGAAAGCACAATTATTTGGCACCAAATTATCATGAAAGATTCTCAATGGAGTGACATATTTATGAGCATGAATCATTAACTTAGAAGCAACAAAACATTGAAAGTTAGCTGTGTTAGCATTTAAGACAAAGACCAAGAGCATCAAACCACTTCAGAGTCGCTTTTTCTTTACCTTCTTGTTGGTTCAGCCAACAACAAAACAGTGCATGACATCCCACATGAAAAAGTTAGAGGTAAAGGTTGTCTTATTGACTTTATGGGCAATGTGGCAAACAGCGCCAGACCCTCCCCGGGCTGGCTTACACCATTGTTTCGTAAAAGCAGTTTTAGCCTGGTCAGAAGGCCGAAGCAGAGAGAAAACGATTTACACATTTAACCGACTTAACGTAGATGTACTCTGACTTGGCAGCCAGACTGATGCAAGAAGCTTGTTAGTTCTGACATACAGGTAACAAATTGCAATAATTTACACATCAGGAGGTTACAGACAGTACAAAAAAGGGTAGGGAAACCTTTTATTTATCTTCCTATCTGAACCAGCTGTAACCTGGAACATCGACTTTTCCCAAACTGTGATATACTTTTCCTTTGAACCGTTCACATTTTGCATTGCTTTACAAATAACCATTTTCTGACTTTAGGACATGACTACATAACTTAGAAATAAAAAGTGAATATGAAAATATATGCTCTCTGTAATTCCCTTATATTTAAAGGCTTGGCATGAACAGCTTTCATTGGAAGTACTTTTTACCAAAGAAACAGTCCCTGTTAATGGATTTATGGATTATGTCTGAAAAAACACTGTATGTTTAACATGTGTTTTTTTTCCAGAGAGTAAGATGAGAAGATATACCACGTTTATGTCTGTAAGTAAATATTTGGGTGAACTGCTCCTTTAAAATAGATTGAGAAGACTGATATGAAACAAATCATACAAAAATTAAAGCTAAAAATTAATTTTGCTAATGTGAGTTGAGATTACTCTGTCAACCATTACCGAGGTCAAGAATTAACTTTTCAATCTATTCTATTGTATTATATAAAGTTCAGGAAACACAAGAGGCCTAGTCATAAACTCTGGTACCTGAAACTGCTCTTAGTCCTCCAACTTTGTGCCAAAAATAGCCTGCTTTTGTCATTACACGAGGGTTGCTGTTTAAAGAAAATGGCTGACAATAGGTGCGTTCGTTAAAGAAACTTTGTGGTAAAACAGCGAGATGATACACTATAGGGTTGCTTTTACAGCATAATGTCTATATGATCTGTTTAGCAGCAATTCTTGTGCTCTCGGGCAATAAATGATAGCTCTTCGTCCATCTTGGATGCTTCACTTAGCTCATCTTTCAGTGGGTGAGCTGTGTAACTTTTCTAAACAGCCATGGTACTCTAGATAGACTTACAACAAAGGGACAAAATCACACCCTTTGTTTAGCTTTTGTAAGAGGCAAAAGGAAAACATTCGATGCTTGACATTTGTTTTGTTATCATTTTCATTTATGCATGTGTGTGTATCAATACCTACATGCCCGTTGCACCATTTGTGTACCAGTTTCACTCTCTGACCTAAATATGAGAAACTCAATGTTCCCATGGGACCACCTCAGTACTTGTTGTGTGTGGACATGATGTACCAGAAAACAAATCTACAAACCATTTCAGTGCTAGGCCAATGATTTCAATGAAAGTGATCAGCCATGTTCAACTTTAAGAAAGCCGTAACCATTGCAAGAGAAATTCAAATATCTTTAAAGGATGTCAAATGACGTAGTGCTCTCTGAATTACCACATTTCTTTTCCTTCTGTCACGCGCCATGAAAAGGCTGAAGAAAGCTGGTGCACAACATGGGTGAGTGAGAGGCCCTTAGTCTCAGTCCTCAGTCCTTTGGTCATAAGTTTCAGCATGGTATGTTTGCATTTGGTTTTCATTGAAATATATAACTGGTAAGTCCCTAGTTTAATGCTGACATTATTCCAATGTCAAACATGTACTGTACATATACTGTATATACCAGTCTTAAATATACAGGTACATAAATTGTCTAAAACATTACTTTATACATCAAGATGTCATTATCACTGTTTGTTAAACGCCTTGTATATTTATCTTTCCAGGCGCTTTAACTGGACTGTAACTATGACTGTGATAACTAAAGTTAAATTACAGCAACTATTTCACTAAAACCAAAGAACCTGAACATAAATAGTCAACAAATGTTGTCAATGAGAATGGCTTTTGTTGGTTGCCAGTAGCCTACAGCTGATTGCCTTTTGTTTTTATTCATACTGTATGTAGGAGATGTGTAACATTTGCATAGCACCACATCACTCATCTGCTCTTTATTAGCATTTTGCATGAGCGGTTAATTTAAGCTTTATTTTCAGTGCAGTAGTCTTAATCATTTAGATAATCCAGTGCTGATAGTAAACTTCCTATCAAATTACTTTTAGTACTTGTAATTGTGTGTCCCTTACTTAGTTTCACGTGATAAAGATAATAGCGACAGTACAGTACAACAGACGGACTATGTGATGTCGGGCTTCGGATTACATCGCAGTTTTGCAGGAAAAAAGTGATATCTATGTCTATGTCTAACATCTATGTCTTCTTACGTGATTGTTCAGGGGATCACCAAAGTCAGAGTAGGCTTTCGTCCTCTGGAAAACACGAATTTCTGTACAAAATGATCTGCTAATTTGTCCAGTTGATGTTGAGATATTTCACAAAATATGTAAAACGTTTGGCCTCCTGGTCAAATCAGAGGATCACCAAAGTCGACAAGTTTTATTCTCTGGGGACCATGAGTGTTTTTGTTGAGATATCTCCGTCTGGATCACAGTGGTGGACCGATCGATGGAGCCATCCCTGGAGACCTATCTATGGCTCTCAATGTGAGTTGTAACTGATATGGGGTCATCAGTCAATAAAAATAAAACATGCTGGTTGGCAGCTAGCCAAAGTCTCTTCTATGTCATTCTTTTGGCTCGGCCTGCAGTTTGCCTGCATGTTTGTGCACCTCGTACGTTTTACATCATGTTCGTTTACATTATGTTCTCTTTGACAGTGAAGAATGTCATGGAAGTCACCATGTGCATCCTGCTGTACAACATGCATACAGAGCACAGCATGTGGTGTGGTTGCAGGATGAAAAACATGGTTGGAACACAGACCTTTTATTAAGAATATAAGGTTTTTAAGACCTGGAAAAAAAATGTAAAGCTCATAAAACACTTTCAGAAAAGACTGTATCAGAAGAATGTATCCAATATTGGCATTGAGAGTGAGGTACAAACTTTTTTTTTCTTTCTTTGTTTCTTCTCAGACGTGACAGCTGAGTGGCCTGAAAGCTAGAAGACAGACAGGAGAGCAAATAATTACCTTTCCCAGGTAGCCGCAGTGATTGTTGTGGGCTGGAAGATGAGTGAAGAGGGCTCTGTGTGTGTCCGAAAACTGCATGTCCTTTTGACCTTGCAGCACTGCAGACACACAAAGAGAGACGGGTTTGTGTCCCCAGACAAGAGGTCTGCTTTCACCTGAGCAGCCCGGCCAATTACACCCCCGCCCCCCCAGAGACAAAGACGAGCAGAGCGGGATGAGTGACTGGGACCAGGCTGGGAGTATTTTCATTAGAGGAGGGGTGAGGAGTGGGTGAGAATATTGGGAGAGAGAGGGAAATTCTAAAGTTAGCAGACTTTGGAAACAAAAGCAACATTCCAGTATTTTATGCTATAAAGATTTGATTTTGCAGTTAATGTTTTTGATTAGAAATGTATTAAATTCCCAGAAGCACCAGCATATTTCTCCAGGGAGGCTAGTTTTGGCTAAATGCCCTCAGGTGTGTAAACAGGTTCAGACTTGGCCACACGCACATGCGCTGGAACACTTTGTACACAGGTTTGGCATTGCCGTAGGAGTCAGCTAGCATCAGATCACATTATGTGATTTAATAACAAATTCTGGCAGATAATCCACATTCCTTCTCTATAGTGTGTGTGGTTATGGCAATGAAAGCGTGTGAATATCGTGACAACTAACATCGAAACGGATTATGTCTGCCTCATTTGATCTCACATGAGCACTACTATGATATAGAAAGACATTTGCGCACGCACGCACACACACACACACACACACACACACACACACACACACACACACACACACACACACACACAAATCTCTTACTAAGCCAAGGCACTAGCGGTTTGGGGCATTGCTTTATTCACTAACACAGGGATTTAATTGAAATTTTGTCTTGCAAATATTGTCTGTCATGTATATGGAGCAGCAGATGTGTAGCGATGCGTTATCATATATGCAGGTGTATAACATGTAACCAACTCTGCACACATTAAAGTTAATACAATACATTCAGATTTAAGTAGACACCACTAGCCCCTTGGAGCTGTATACCACTAACATAGTACAGATAGAGCTAGTACTAATAGAATAGTTTAACGCTGTTCCCCTTATAATTTAGTGAAATCCAGACCCTAACAAACTATTCACTGGGCTGTCATATCATATTGTAAACAAGCTATTAACAAGCGAGTCCACCTTTAACAGAAGTGCTGAGCTGTTCTGTAAAGACGGTCCTTATGAAAACACTTTTTATGGCACATCATGCCAAACTGCCAATCAGTTTGCAATCCCATTTCCATTCTGCTTATTTTCATTTTCTTTGCTTAGGCTTACCTTTTCAATTGTCTGTGTTATGTGTCAGTGTGAATTGTGGCCTACAGTACATTAAACCTGCCAGGGCTTTGAACTAGCTGGCACAAAGATATGGGGCTGTTATTGAAGCCATTATGGGATTTAGGGCCTGAACAAACTTCTTTCAAAGAGAGTAAACGCACACACACGCACACACACGCACACACACAGGATACCTGCACATTATACTGTGAATGCTGAAACATGCATTTAGGCACACACACAAGTTTAAATGTGCATACATGTAATGTAAAACACACTCTTGCACTTACACACATACCATATTCCAAACCACTGAAAATGATCATTACTTGGTGTTAAATGGGATATAACTGTGAGAAATCCGTGGGGAAAATGGAGACGTTGATAGGGATTATCTTAAGTACAGAGTGTGTATTATATATTGTAATCTACAATATATTTTTTTAATCATAAATGTCTCTTTTCTAGAGAAATGTAAAACATTCATCATGAAGAGGATCTGTTTTGGACAACACCTGTGGTGAATGGTGGTCACAAGAAGTTTGTTTTTGTAATATAAAATAAAGGTATGATGTAAATGGGGGACACATGAAAAGAAAAAGAAAAAAAGTAAAATGTCTGAGGCCAACATGACCCTCAAAAACTGCTTCAATACTGCACTTTTCAAGGCAAAAGCGTTTAAAGTTGTTACGAGTGGCCACAGATCAGGATTGGGCAAAAGCCTGCCATCATACCAACATCTAACTTCATTCAAAGCTGTGTGATGCCTTTAAAGAGGCCAACACAACCGAATTATACACTAATTGAATCATTTGATGAAATTTAAATGTACATTATATTTGTAAGAATGATGCTTTTGGAGACAATACAAATAAAAAAAAAGTAAAAAGATGCTTGGTTATAAACAATGTCACATTTTCTGTCAAGGTATGCCCTGCTATTTCTTCAGGAAGTAGACAACTAAGACTTTTATCTGCACTGTCATCAAGAGAAAACCATGTAGCTACTCCACTGACAATGAAAGGGAGATTTACTTTGTAGACTCGTCTTGGGATATCGGAGTCCATTTATCAGTCTGTTTGTCTTTCTCAGAAAAATCCAGCATTTTAGTCTTAATTTGTCATTATTTGTATTTAATGATGTGATTTCCCACAGAGTTTTACAACAACAGGTTAAGTCCTCTCTGCTGTGTAAACCTCCTTGAGGTGGTCTTTGTATGTTTTGCGCAGGGCTTAACTGACATTCATTCATCTTTTGGCTTTTCAAATCGGTTGACAAGTTTTCTCACCCCTAATTTGTCATCATATGTGCTCACTGACTTTACTTTACACCCCCCCTGCTCCCCTGTCACATTTAGAGGGCTAATGGGGTCCACTTCAGATAACAGTTGTTTGACCAAGTCTGTCTCCAACCTTTAATAGTCTATTTCAACAAGCAGAGCACCAAAAGCAAACTTCACCAAAAAGGTAGTATGTACAGCACTGTGTACATATTATAACATGGTCATGTGATAACATGGCTGCACACACTCAACAATCCTCACAGAACAGAAACACACATATTATGTCTTTCGTGATGTTGCGTGTCTTTCAGTGCTTCCATGGCTTGCTGTTTACCGGCACATTTTCCAAATGGAGATTTGAACATGTCAAAGGAATAATGTATGTAAATGCTGATAAAGGGGATTCAGTTTCTAGGTCATTCTGTGGTTTCAGTCAGCCACCCCAGTCAGCCCCCCCTGCCCCCCAATCCCATCTCTTAGTTTGGCAAAGAGCAAACTGTTCACCTTACAGATTGTTTGAGGCCTTTTGAGACCATGACAAACTATTATGTCAGGTCAACCAATTAAGTTCTGATATATTATACTTAACCGATGTATCTCCCAATGAAGCATGTTATAGTGAGCCCCTATATAAATGTTTGGAGAGCATCAAGTTAATTGTGTATAACTGTGAAATGCTAGCAACCGCAGTTGAGGTAGTGGAGTCCAAACGGTTTGGTTGGTGGTTCAATCCTTGACTTGCTGAGCATGCCCACATCATATGGCAAAACAAATAAAATATGTTGTCAGTGGCTTTAAGTATCAATATTCTTGCCACGCACCTGATATGTAAATTAACAATATTTTCATAATTTGTTATAGAAAACGCCATCTGGTCCGGCATTAGATCTCCTTTAAAATGTATTTGTTGCTGCAAATTAGTTGAAGTCATTTTGAGGTGAAAAGGTTGGTTTTCTTGCTTCGTGTGTTGTTTCAAAATATAACGTATTCTATGGCTAGAGGTCTAAGTGAATAGAAGTTTTAGAGTAATTCAGTGTAAAGTCCAACAGCATAATTGTTTTCCTTTACAAGTTCGGAAAGAGGCCGGTGGGCTGAGTGATTAATTAAATATAATAGAAAATTCTCTGTTTCTGACAACGATGGCTGACAAGCTTTAGCCATTATATCTTAATACCACAGATCCAGGCAAATTTCTTTCCTCTTTTTCTTGCTTTTTGTTTTTTATGTACCATTTAAATGCCAAATTGCTGTTTTTTGTTTCACTAATCACCACTAAACTCTTTCTTTATCTGATCAGTAGAATATCACATTCAGTAGAAAATACAGCTCTTACTTCTCCATGCAATACTTTCTATAGGTGAGAGGTTTTTGCACGTTGGCACATAATGCTCTGTCATGTTTTCCAAGAATCCTGTTGATCTGGGTTATCACCATGTAGTGCATGCAGAGGGCTAAACAGTTCTTTACAGCTCTTATCAGACTCTAGGCCTCTTGCATTTCTGTTAGAGAGAAGGCGCTATCTCACCTAGCCCTTTCTTCTGTCCAGTCTGTCCACCACAGATTAGCCAAGTTGGCTAGTCAAGAGGAGTCTAATTACTACTTGGCCATTTAGTGAACCAAAGTTATAGTTTCATTTATACAGTATGTACACTTTCTTTTTACTCATTCTCTCTTACTTTTAACTTCTTGTGTTCTAAAGCCTTCTTCTCAGGAGCAGAAAACAGTTTTCTCACAACTAGTGCTTTCTGTTGCCATTGTCCACGAGTGGTTATGTGCCATGATGTCATTTTTCCACAGACTGCAGACAGGGAAAAACAGCAGAGCCTTCCATCTACAATAAGTCACCAAAATAATCAATAGCAACCGAGCATAGTACTCTAATTAGAAGTGATTTTGGACAAATCATCAATTATTAGTCTCCACCCACTAAGGTTTGAAATAACCAATGAGAGTTTACTACCTCTGAAAATTGTTTGTTTGTAAAAGTCACTTTTCCTCAACCATAATTGCCCAGTTAACCTAGCAACAATTCACTGCTAAAAGATGAATTAATCAGATCCCAAGATTACACTGTCGGTTCAATTAAAAGGAAAACCTATATTGTGTTGTCCACAAAAAAACATCCCAACCATCAACTCCACGATTACTATTTAAGTCAGTTGTATTACTGCCAATTAATTAGATGAAGTGGTTTGTAGGTTGTTTAGAACAGCAAATGTGAAAGCTTTAATCAACAGGTTGAATCTGATTTTATTTGTTTGTTTAAAGTTTTAATAAACTTGGACATGGAAATAAATTCAATATTCAATATTCAGTAGGTTCTGATGGAAATGCTAGTGGATGAACCAAAGCACCTTTTTCTTTGCAGAAAGTAGGCTTGGGACAAATGATTATTATAATTACCAATTAACCTGCTGATTATCTTCTAAATTAATTTAATAAAGGTAAATGTCAGAAAATACCAACAAATTAAAAACATTTCCCAGAGCACAAGATCATTTCTTCAACAAGAAAAAAAATTCCAACATCCAGGAAGTTCAAACTAGAGACAAGAATGTTTGGAGATTTTTTATGAAAAACTGACTGCTGGTATTGTCCTAACTGTGCGTGTTAATGCGATATATAAATGTACTATACTAGTGTGACTGGAAATACTGTCAGCCCAAAGTAAGCAATGTACTGTATCTCATAACAGCCACCAATCCCGAGTCCAGTACACTATGTTACTATTCTTTAATTAACAGGCCACACAACCAGAAAGCAGATTGGCAGTTGTTTTTTTTTCTTCTATTTGTTTTCTTTCATTCTATTGGTTGAGTCCAGAAATGGCGCCTGTGGTTTGCTGATAGCATCGCTTGCTGCAACCACATGAAGAGAAAAACCAACAGTCAATTACACCATTAGCGCACGCACGCACGCACAAGAACACACGCACACACAACCACACACACACACACACACACACATGAACACCCTCATGTGCATTTCCAGTAGGGACATCAAATATTGTGACAGTACCAATTTTATGCAAATAAGGTGTAACAGATACATTCATTGCTGTTGTCAATAATTATATCAGACACCACAATGCAGAATGTACAGCCGCACCAAGGACACTTGGGTGGTGCATGCTAAGTGTCACAGAGGAAAGTACAACAGACAAAAGCTCCATTAAAAGTGAGTCACGTTGGTGTGTTGAGGGTAGCTGTCTCACAGAATACTATTTTGGATATGCCCATCCCTCGCTCCGTCACATTCACTGCTGAACATACACCCCTTTCCAATATGAAAATAACACACTTACTTTACAGTAGATAAACAACAACAGCCATTTCCAGCATATTTACAGCATATTGTCTCTCCTATGATGAGTCATTCTCCACAGTGGAGGTCAATATATAAAAATTATATATAAATGTATTATATTCTTTTTTAAAGAAATTGAGTAGAACATGACTTCTCCTGCAAGATGTGATTTTTTTCCAAAGTAACATTTAGAAACTGCTGAAAACATGGGTGACCTACACTCAATACTGTGCATGAACACATCTTGTGTCAAGACAAAAGCTTCTATCTGTTTCATTCAACCATTTCAAATCAGGATCTAACAAGGCTTGACCTCTAGGAACAACAAACTGCTGAAATTACACTGGCCTTGCTTTCCGGGACACTTTGCCAATGTAAATCATATGCATAGCAACCCTACACAACAACAGTGTTCAGACATGGAACATGGATCATTATTTAGACAGAGCTTTCTATGTTCTTTACAGCTGCTAGTTTCTCTAAAGTCTGATTAGTGATCAGTGAACAAACACCAACTGACAGGACATTAAGTTTGAACTCTTGTTTCATTACTATTTTCTCTCATTCTGTATTGTTGGATATTCATTTATTCCACAATGCATTTGGCATGAATGCAATTCAAAATAAAGAGATGAAGTGCTGGTCTTGTTAATACTTGGGCTGTAGGGGAGTTTTGCTCTGACCACATCTCCATGGGTTTTTAACATTCAGAATCTCCTCAAGAAGTTAAAATTGGCAGATTTGCAGTGTATCATAGTTTATTAAACATATTTTTTGTGTATTAAAAGATTCAGTTTAGACGTCATTCGGTGGATATCACCATTAAATGTTTCAGGTGCCGGTTTAATTTTTGTTTTTATTTTTGCTTTCGCTGGGGGACGCTAGTATTGTTTTCACTTTCTGATTCTGTGTGTGCGTCATCATGGCAGAAATGTGGTCCTGAAGACACCTACTGTAACGGGAACTACTACAAAGGTCTAAGCTAGGGTACAGGAAGTAAGGGGGGTAGGAAGTAGGGAGGAGGCCATTGGGTCCACCCACTCTATTCCCCTAGCCCGATTTGGCATTGCGGCTGGTGTGAGCCCATTGCAAGATGGCCTCCGGTTTAGATTACCTCCAAATAACAAGCACAGCAGAGCTTGTACTGTAAAGGCCAAGATAAGAAAACAAGTATCTGGTTCAGATCTTTATGGAAGAAATGAAAATAAATTCCTCATCTTGAAAGTAAATCCAAGTCTTGTATGCTGGAAAATATGAACAGATTGTTAATGAAGATATGCTGTGTTTTACAGTAGGAGCAGCAGTATGAGTCATTGGATAGTAATGTTGCCTCAAAGAGAAAAGATCATGCAGTTTGGCCCAAATTTAAACTTGAAAATGCCTGTAGGTGTAAATGGGAGTGTGACAGTGTTTGTTGGTGCGACTGGAGACGTGTCCAGCGTATTTATTACTTGCCTCCCACTCAGTGCATTCTGGGAAAGGGTCTATAACGAGCATTCCCTGTAGGCTGAGGAAACTGATGAATAGGTTTTACAGTAGAGGTATTAGTAATTGATATGTTTGTTATTCATGTTGTTATAACTGTCATATAACATGATCCCACTCCGGGGCGGCCTCTAGCTCACCCACTGCCCCATGTTGGCTGGGTCCTGCAGCGCCAGGGTTCCAATCCAACCTGCGGCTCTTTGCTGCGTGTCATCCCACTCTCTGTCTTCATAATAAAGGGAAAATCCCCCAAAAAAACAATTTTTAAAAGAATATGGTCCCACTCTTAACAAATCTTTACACTGTTATGCGGAAGAGCCAGATTGATGCGGTTTTTATATGTATACTGTGACAATGAGACACAGACACACACAACACAACACAAAACACACACACACAAGCATATTACCTTTCATTGCTGTTGTTTGGTAAGTTCTGCTTGTAAAATGAGATGAGCTGATTTTGGATTGTTTCCAAGGGAAATGGTGTGTGTGAGCAAGCAATAAAGATACAGTAACTGCAGGCCAAGTGTTACAACTGGATAAGCAGGAAAGGTTGTTTTTCAGGACTGTTAGGAAAACAGTTTTCATATGTGGGCACGTGTTTGCTGGCTGCTCATACTTCACTCTCTCTTTTCTGCAGTACTGTACATCAGTTTCCTCTTTCATGTATTGTACTTAGTGCCACTGATCAGCTTTGGAAGAATTTTAAAGACATAATTACAATGTGAATTTTGACACTCAGTTGTATTTTTAAAGTCAAACCAGAATAGGATTATCTTGCTCATAAATATCTGGCAATGAATGGATGATCCTTTGTAATTACCTAACATGCGCTGCCACAAATACACCTTAATAAGTTATCACCTCGAAGCCTCTGAGAGACGTCTCAATAATACTTAGTATAGCTGTGCAGTTTGTTTTCAACATGAACTGTATTAGCAATGCATCTCCAATAAGAAGAGGTGTACAATACTGCACTCTGTCGTAGTGTCCTACAGCAAGGATCTTTAATGTTTTTAGGCCAGTGACCCCTTAGCTCAAAGATAAATAAATTAGTTGCATATTAAACTGGGCCAAATGGATGAAAATAAATGGATAACATCATGTTTTAATGTTAAACATACATGTAGATGGCAGAGTGAATCTTCAAGCCTAATTGCATGGCTACCATCGTGGCTACCATAAGCGTAACTCCATGTCATTTTTTTCCACAAATAGGCCAATTTATCTTTGCTGTTACATAATATGTTAGATTCATATCAATGTATATTTCCAGACATATTCCATTTTTGAAAAAATAAACTTTCCAAAAACTATTTTTTAAAGCTAAATTGGCGACCCCCTGCAGTATATGAGGAACCTCTAGGGGTCACTGTCCTAGAGCATACAGGGTGGTAGCATGCTCACTAGGGTAACCACTGAATCCCTGAGCAGTATCTGTGTAACAAGTTTCACCCAAGCCTGACAGATAGCCCTCTCGACACCTCGAGTGCCCCTAGGACAAGAACAATTTAGTCAGTGGACACCTCATATAGTCCAGCAGTGTCTTTTACACTCCTCATCTCTATATAAGGTGTCATATATTACCTGTCCCTTTTATCTTTTATTTCATGTGTTGTGCATACTAAATAAAATAAAATAAATATAATAGTATGTTGCATCTTAATGTATAGATGTACAGACAATCAACTGGATTACTTACTGAAGAAAATAATGTCTCTGTGTTGACTCAGTTATTCCTCTGAGAAGAAAAAGTGTATTACTTCTGATGCAATTTGAGTTAAATGGAGTCAAAGGGTTAATGTTATTATTGGAAGTTTTACATTGCTAAGCGATATGCTAGCTGGGTCCAAGCCCGAGGGGCTGGGAACCGCGGTAGCAAAACTACGTGGTTCCTACTGTTTTTCTAAAGATTCTCCATCTCCTCCATTATTCTTCTCCGCGTAAAACTCACGCTACAGCCTAAACCATACATGGTGGTGGTGTGCCATTTTCTGGACTGGTCCAAAACTCCGCAAGGACCTCAGACGCAACAATTGACCCACTTCCACGACTAGGTGGCGCTATAGCAGAAAAAATGTGTTTGGCCCTATAACTACCAAACCGTACATCGGCCATTTAAACACCATATATCCACGTGTTCCCTGGACCCAACTGGATCTCAGGATATAGGCTATGCCCATTTCCGCCTAGACTTATATGCGTGAAAAATTGTGATTTATCGAAAAACAACTTTTTCAAACTCCTCCTAGACCGTGCAATTGATCTGCATGAAACTTGCTCCAGACAGACCTGACAGAAGTTGTTAAAAGAATATTTAAAAAAGAAATATTGTGCATATTACGTACAAACAAATTTGCGTAGCTAACTTTGAAAACACCAACTTTGCTATATCTCGGCCAAAATAAATGCTGTCAAAGCCAAACTTTAGATTAGTCCTTGGTATTACCCTCTGAGGTTCTAAAACAAATTTCACAAACATTGGCCACTAGGGGGCGCTACAAATAAAAATGTTTAAATCTCATGAAGCGCTCATCCGATGAGATTTGGACCCCGATCATAACTGCTTGCAGTGCTAGTTATAATTATTTCTTTCCTGGGAAATATTAGTAAATGAGGCATGTTACATCTAACAAGATCAACATACCATGCATTATTGCAACTACAAAAAAACTAAAATAGAAGTTAATTTCACATCTTTTTTTGAGAAAGTGCTTCTTTAAGTCAAGATACTGACCCTACATTGTTTTTTTGAAAAGTACAACCCTTTAGTGACATGTTATTCTTTATCTGTGTTACACCCCTTTGTAACACCCAGCCCTCTCTCCTGTCACCCTGTGACAGTGAAATACAGCTCTTTGGATGGAATGACCTATCCATCCTCTTTTTTCTTGACACTTTGTATTCTCTACCTGCGTAACCAAAGTCCTTCGGAGTAACCCCTCACTTCCTTAATCCCCCTCCCCACTCCCTCTCATCTTCATTTTTCTCTTTCACCACTATGATCTGTCCTACCCTCTTTCTCTCTTTACATCACTATGTTTCTTCCCCCTTTCCCTCTCATTCTCCAGCGCACTGCTCTCCCTGTCAGTGTCATCCCCTGTTATGATGTAGGGGTGAGCCACACAGGATCAAAGAAAATGCTTTCAGATGTCAAACCAATCGGAAGTGAAAGAATCCTAAAGCTCTCTCTCTCTCTCTCTCTCTCACTCTCACACACACACACACACACACACACACACACAATCTCCCCCACCCACCCACCCCCGTCTTGTCCGATTCCGAACTTTACCCAATCTGTCAACCTACTATCATCATTTAGATTTTCTCATTAATCATGGACGTATTGTACTTTTTGTACAAAGCTCTCCAATTCAGCTTCTTTTAAATACTTGACTGGATTACCTGCATATTAAATTATTTCTTACTTCTTATTTTCTACATTTTCAACATGTCAAGCAACTTGCTGGTCTAGTACTAGTAACTATTGGTAAAGGAGTAAGGGAGCTAAGATATGTTTGATTACCATGAAGTCCTTTCCAGGACTTGGAGTTTAAAAAAAAAAAGATAAATGTTTTATTTGAAAAATATCAAAATGTTTAAAAATACTGTGTGAGAATAACCACAAGGATTCTCACATAAAAACCTCTTGTTGTCATGAGACAGTCAGACAACTGATGTCTCTCTAATTGGACCTCTTGTCCTTCACAGGGCAATTTTCTAAACAAAACATATGCTTTACAGTCTCATGTCCAGCTGCAACCTGGATAAAAAAATCCATTCAGACTTCAGACTGTAATTTTCCTGAGAGTTTTGCACCCAGGTACCTTCCGTACAAGTGGCTCACACTCCTACTAATAAACCGATGAATGGAAACACTTCATGATTAATGAGGACGCTGAATGCTAACAAAACACATGGTGATACATATGAATAGTATCATGAAAAGGACAGAAATATACAGTCATTAAATCTCATTTATTAAAGGGTCAAATGTGAGACTGAGTAGTCTTCGTTTCTGTGTGTACATAAATGCGACTGCAGTGTATGTGCGCACACGCACACACACACACACACACACACACAAAGAATGACTTGTGGGCCAGAGTAATGGGGATTAGGCTAAACCATCACTGATTCTTCCATTATTTTACACTGACAGTGACAGCTCATGTTTATACGCTTCACCAAATTACATCTGGACATGCGACAACATTTGTCTGTCGTTTTGTTTTTTTAAAAAGTAAGAAAGACAGAACCAAGAAACATTATTCCTAATCCCAGTTGTTTTGTTTATGCGTTTTTGTTATCTTTGTCCAAACAAAGATGGACTGATGAGTGACTTTATGAAGGTGATAGGGATGGCAACACACCCAATTTACATACACTGTCTAATATTAAGAAAAAAAATTCGAAGTAACATTCAAACTGTTCCATGCATAATGTTTTAAAATCTTCAAACTAAATTAGATTTTTATTTAAATTTCGATCTATTCCATTTGAGCAAAACACTGCACCAAAGTGATTGATTATTTTTATTCAGGAATCTAATTATCAACTAGCCCTATTGGACGATACAAAAAAAGGATTGACCTAGTGCAAGACTGATTTGTTTTCACCCTACAGAGCACAAATGTTCTCTAGAGTGGATACATTTTAAAACTGTATTTTTTTAGTGTGTACCGGGAAAACTGACACTTGGATTGTTCACCTGCATGCAACCAAAGCCCACTCAAACATGACCGGTCAATACTACTTGGACTGCAAACCGAAACCAGAATGCTTCTGATACCAAATTCTTCCCCCTGTTGCCTACATATTTTGCATTCATATGCAGCAAAAGTGAAGATGAAGGTTTAACCTGATAAGAGTCAGCAGAGTTACTGTATCTGTCTGTAAAGCCACGTTGGTTTGTAGGGGAATCTACTTAGGGAATCTAGTTTGGTGTAATGCGTGTTTAGTGTGTGTTTAGGGTGTGTGCGTGTGTGTAAGCGTACACTCTCTTCCATGGAAGTAATTTTTGATGAGTGATAAGAATTTCTGTCCTGTTACACCAGACCTGCCAAACTCTTCCTGGAAAGAGGAAGTTGCCAGAGTTCACAATAGGTCCGAGGTCACAGCGAGTGTAACCTCGCTGCACTCTCTAATGAACATCAACAACCACTCAAACGTGGCTCCTACAGCTGCGACAGGGCCCAAAGGTCAGCCTGCATACGCTCAGTGAAGCCCAGAATTGGTAGCTGGTATACACAGACCTTTCCATTGGTCATTATTCACTCTGCAAAGTAGTAGTGTTGCACAATGTACCAAAATGTAGGTACTTTTTCAATACTTTTGTGTTAAAACTGGTTTGGTATTAGAATTCATCTTCATTCAGTACTTGTAAATCAAATGTGCCAAGTGATTAAGAGCATAACATGTATATGGTAGGGTGCTGATGAGCTTCTAAATTATATAAGTAGCGCATCAGTAGCTATCAGGCTTACCCTGTATTGTAAATTTGAAGTTCTAAAACGACACATGTAAGGTACAGTTATTCTGGAGTGTCATTTTGGGGGTTTTATAAAAAAAATAAAAAATAAAAAACAAAGCGTAAATAGCTTAAGACCATAGGACACATGCCACTTCTAAACTACTATGACTCTATGGTGTCAGACAAAATGGTCAGTCAAAAAGGCAACATAAACTTAGCAAACATAATATTGCCTATAGTTAACGTATTGCCCCTGGCTAAAAGAAATGCAATTGGGTAGCTTGAATAACCTTTAAGTGGAAATGACTTATTGTTTTTGAATTATTTATACAATTAGCTTACATGGGCACTGTGCAGGGCCTATAATACAAAATATATATTAATATTTTATCCAATAAATATAACCATAGATTAGGAAATTATGTATAGATATGTATGCAATTAAAGTGTAATAGTGCAGATTTCAATGTAAATGTTTTTTACCACACTCTGTGGGTCTCATGGTTTTGTAATCTGTTAGTGGAACTGGTATCAAAAGTCAAGATTCTGGTGTATGTAACATACACATACGGTATACACATGACTAGTTTGAGCTGTGTTAGTCATTGTTACTTAGTTTATCACACTGTTTTTTTCATCACGCCTGAATTCGATGGAAACTATTTTGCATGTTACCACTGGCACTCAGTTGCATCCAGGATTTGTTTGCGTGTGTGTGTTGGTGATTGTCGGTGCAGTGTCAGTCATGTGCATCCCATCATGACAGGGCAAGCATTTTTTCTTTTAACAAGCTTACAACTGATTGTTTGATTGTTGTTTTATTTGAAATGTTAATATATTGGAGAACTTGTATGTACAAGATGAGTTGTTTAGTTACACTTGTGGAGATTTCTACTGCAATGACATACGTATAATGGTCCACTCAACAGGATATATAAGTACATCCTACAGGGGTGAGTATCTCTCCTTCTCGGACAAATCATTATGTGGATATGCATTTTATACTCAATTTGCCTCTAAAGCTATTGTAAAGGTCATTCCCTGCTGAGTGTTTTTTCACCCAGCCTTGTAGATGTCAGCCATGCCACTTTCTGTTATTTCTGAGTCCATTGTTTGAATACTGGCTTTTATTTGAGAATAAGTATAAGTAGTTTTTCTAAGTAGAGCTAGATGATTAAACAATATATTTCTGCCCCCTTTGAAGATTACCAAGCATCAATGTTTGCCTTGGAAGACAAACCACTGCTGGAACTCAAGACTGCCACTTCTCACACCAACACACAAGTGTACAGTTGGCAAGTGTGTGCATGTATGAGGCTAAACAGTGATAAACAACAGTGCATGTACCATAATAGGATGAGTCCGTTTGTTAAAAGGAAAACATTTGTGTAATTTGTTATCTCTTTCCCAAAAACATGGACACTCAAATATTTGAATCTTGTTTTTCTCTGGATGCAAGGTTGGATTTTCCTAATTCTTTTTTAAATTAAGGCATTAAGATCAATTTCCAAAAGATGTTTTTTTATTCCTCTTGTTAATCAACTTTAGCATGGGTGTGTAAACTTTCTCAAGCCACTTTACATATATAGTCTTGTATATGATTTCCAGTGCTATAGCTGAGGCCATTAGGTTGGATGGGAGGAGCTTAAGAAACTTTCCTAAGGCATCCTGATACAGGCCAGATTAAAGAAGACATGCAGACAGTACTGCAGTACTTTACAGCTGCAGTCCTCCAAATGACAGTTTACAATCAGGGTTGTTCCACTGTGATTGTAACATCAATGGACATCAATGCCAGTTTACAATGGGAATCCCATGGGGTTTATACACCTTGATTATAAGGGTCATTCATATTTAAATGTGTTCAGCTCGCAGTAAAAAACAGGAGATATTTGGAGTAATGCTGTTATATAAAAACCTTGTATGTCTGATATGTTTAAAGGAATGAGAAAAACAGAAGTGTGTTTACATTGTATTGTTGTGTTTATGTAATTTATATACACACACACACACTATATACATACATATATAAATAAATGTAATTATAAATAAAGGTCAGCATAATTTTATTCTGTTGGATAGTGGTTATTTAAGTGTGTTTCCATGTACCGAAAACATATTCTGAGATAAGGTTTAATTTACACATCCCAGAATTATATCTCCTACATAAACAAGTTGATGTTGCCTAGTACATTTATGTTTTTTTCCACAATTAGTCCATATAGCCTTTTAAACTCAGAGCTGCAAGTTTCCCTTGATGAGCAAAGTAACTGTTAGTGTTTCTGCAACCACACCATAACCTTTAAAAATAACTTCTGCTCTTTTTCCATTTCTGACACACACACAGTCACACACACACACACACACACACACACACACACACACACACACACACACACACGCACACCCAATGATGATAACACATCAGAGAGAGTTTTTTTTAATTGCTTCGCTGAATTCCTGATAAAGAGGAACAGCTTCCGTAACTGCAGATCAGATGCCAGGGGTCAGATGGCATTACAAAAAAATATAAAAGGAGCTAAGGATCACAGGGACAAGATCACATGCCAAAAACAACAGTGGTTCTGCTGCAATAGAACACAATAACAGTTTCTCTTTGATGCCCTCTTTGTGACCAGTACTCTTTACATGGTGGAAGTTCCATTACGTTTGTCCGTGGTGAAGGGGCCAAATATTAAATGGATCAGCTGGTTTAGAACATGTTTACATGCAGAACGTATTGCAGCCACCCGGACTGACATGAAATCACTTGAGGTGAAAGTATCAACACCACCAATCAAAAATACAACTTTGACAAAACTAAAACATAAAGCTTTACTACGATGGACTATTTGGCTATATGGGCATTGTTACAATATAGTACGTGTAGATTTGCATATAAAGTATTTATAGTGCTTCTTCAACCTTTTGTATTTATTTTTAAATATGTATTTTGTTGCATTTTTATGAATATGTTGCAGCCACCTGTTGTTATCCAGTACATAATTCATAAACGTGAAATCTGATGAGAAGTCCAAGTAAAAGAACTGTTAGAGCTGGTTTAAACCGGGACACTGCGCTGTCATGCACAGTTTAAACTGCAGCCCACTTTCTTTCTTTGGGTGTGAAAGAAAGTGTCCATGAGTCACATTCATGACTGGAATTACACCATTCATTTGTTTCCTGATGTATCTTCTTTAAAGTTCATTATGTTATAGTTATTAGTATTTAATCTTTCTTTAATTTGTTTTATTTCTCATTACTCCAAAAGAGAGTTTCTGAATTGACGGCCTTAACAAGGTGGGGTGATCCATCCCGTTTTTTGATGTTGGTACAATGCGCTTATTCTCCTTTGCTTGATATTAAAAGAGCTTTTTTTCTTCCAAAATGGCATGTTGCAATCAATGGTATCAGCAGATTTTCTTTTACTCTTTACTGGCAGACACAGCCCAACATAAACAAAATATCTGCAAATGCATAAACTTGTTTATTTAATATTGCGATATTATATTTTGTTAAAATTCCCCATTGACAATGTTTAAATAATGAAAGCAAAAAACACAGGATTGATTTATAACTGACCGTCCCAGTTACACTCGATTGTGCTGCCACTTTGCCTCATGGGGCTGCCCAGTGGGCTTCACAGCAGGGGCTATAATTCCTGTCCAGCTCCTTTCATGGTGTCCCGCCTACCATAAAATCACAATCGTTATTCATTAAAGGCATGCAGCTCAAGTTACCATCAGGCATTTAGGACAGGAAGATCCTTTGAATATATCCAGTAAAATGTGAACAATGTGTTTAATTAAACCCACGCCTGAGACCGGAGGGAGCTGGGATGGGATACGATTAGTTTACCCCATGGAGTTACACAGTGGGCTAGCACTATACCTGGCCAACACCTTTCCTCTTGGTCTGTCCCACGCATCTCGTCTTCTTTTCTCTCATGTGCATTCACAAGACTCATGGATGTTTAAAAAGATATACAAACCCTATAATATATTTTCAGATTTAAACAGTAATTTAATGGTCTGTTTTGTTTTATTGGTGCGCTATGCAAGATCGTTATGGGGGAAAAACAACTTAACAGTAGGGTTGGGCATCGTTTGGATTTGAACAATTCTGATTCCAATTGCGATTCTTCCTTTATATTCTGGTTCTTATCGATTCTGATTCTTTGAGGGGTGGAGTTGAAACGGGTCACATGCTTGTTTCACAAATAAGAGGAACATTTTTTTTGATTCAATGGTGGGTTGCAGTTTTACAGGGCTTTTTCAATGTAAAATAAAGCCACATTAGAGCGCTGCTTACTGTGCTCCATGGCTGCAACACAACAAGCGCCTGGCCGCTATGGAAACCCAAACTTGTGGATGTTAAATTTAAAACCGATGATCAGATTTGAAACCAAATCCTACAATCGATTTCAAACGATTCAATTAATTAAACGATTCCACTGGAATCGTAATTTTTATAAACATTCCAAGTGGTAATGGTTGTGGTTCTCGATGCCCAATCCTACTTAGCAGCCTCCTGCCTATCTCTATATAGGACAACATAGTTAAGTCCAATTTCCACAAATACATTTTTGGCAATTGGCAGTAACTGAAAAATCAAAGGTTAAAAGTGTGCAGTTTGCTAATTGCTAAGTTGTCCTCCTGCTGATTTGTGCAGAAATAAAAAAAAATCTAATTAAATGTGAAATAAATATTCTTTCCACATTGTCATTAAGGCCCAAAGAAGATTTAAATCTCAATAGCTTTGATTTTATAACTGATGATCACAGTTTCACTGGGTTTCCAGCCCCTGGGGTCCCTCCTACCATAAAATCACAATCCTGATTTATGGATGGCCTACAGCTCAATTTACTATCTGATTTTTTATTTAAATACACAGCAAAATTATCCTAGCAGCAATGGGAAGGAAATGACTGGTATGTCATGGCACCATTCTACCCAACCTGCCAAAGTGTATTTTACCCAGATGTTCTAGTGCCGGACCAAACCTTCTCCCTGGGCTTTTGGTACCATACCATTCCTTTTGGGCTTATGAGTGCTTTGGTGATAGATGGAAATAAAAAATCTGAACAAAAATGTGATGGATTATCACTTAGATATTAAGATACTGGAATCCAACAACACCCTACAAGAATATCTGCAAGACATGCATTTGTAATTGAAGTAAAATGAAAACGCTTAAATAATCATTGGCCCAAAGGGGTGTATGTGTGTGCCGCTACTTCTACAGGCATGTTTTGGTGTGTCTGCAATTCACATGTGAACCCTCTCCGTGGCTGTACCATCCAACCCTCACCTGTCGCCCTACATGTCTCCAGCAGTGGGAGAGGCCTCATACTGTGGAATGCCTGTTGCCATTTAAGCACCATTACTACCTGCTGCTGCCCTATTCTCCCTGCCTTCTATTGCCTGGGGTTCATATTGGATAAGAGCCGTAAAGCCTTACGTTTCATGGGGCTGGGTTTGGTGTAATTGGAGGGAGGCAGGCCCCTCATTCCCAGCACCGCAGGGGGCTACAATCACAGGCTTGCCCTAGCCTTTAGGCTGCCCCACCAGGGGCTAAAGAGGGTCTAAAGAGGGCACCGCGGGGTATGATATCAAACACCCTCAGAGTCCCGGGATAACAGCAAATAACACTGCAGGAGAGGGAACACATACACCGGCAGAACACACTCTCACACATGCAGTCAGTCTGTCTGTCAGGACTTGTTTATTGTGGTGAATAAAGCATTGTGCTTACTGAAGCGGCATGCAAAATCATGGAAATGAAAGGGTCCCTACTGACAATGTCTTGCTTTTGTGAATGTTTGTTTATGCTGTTGATGTATCCCTTTGTGAAGTATAAAGAATCAAAGCAAGTCAAAAACCAGATGTTTATCACACATAATATGCACATTTGCATTTTACTTAGAAAAATGCTAATTTATATAACAGCCTGACGGGACTCACCACAGTTCAACTTAGGCCTAAACTTTTCCTTCTACATTTGCCCAAAGGACCTATTTACACACCCAATGACAACAAAGAGGCTACAACTTAGCATCTTTCAGCAAACTTGTCATTAGCAAGAAAGACAGCACAAAATCAACAGCAAATGCTGGCAGTAATCTCTCATGTGAGAATTGAGTTGTGTAAAGAAGTGCTAAAGTAACACTGAGTTTTTAAAAGAAACAATATCCAGTAGTGTCAATATGAGAGGGCAGGGTTATCTCTGTGTGTACATAGCAAAGTGTACAATATGTGTGTGAGAAGAATGTACATGCATGCAAGCTTGCATGTCCATACTCATTTTCATTATATAGTTAGTGAGTTTATAGTGAGTTTGTGCTGCCAATTGAAATTTGTGTGCAGGTCTGTAAAGGGTGTGTGTGTGTGTGTGTGTGTGTGTGTCGTGTGCATGTGTGACGGATGTGTGTGGGCAGTGTTCCCAGTTTGGTGTGCATAGTAGTATATGAGTTGAGTTGATTTGTGTGTTGGACGCAACAGTGTGTGCAGGTCTGTTTAGTGTCTGTGTGTGTGTGTGTGTGTGTGTGTGTGTGTGTGTGTATGTGTGTGTGTTCAATGAAGGTTGTCTATTGGTGTGTATTTGGGTGTGTATGCACAGTATGTTACTGCATCCTATAAGTCTATGTCCTTGTGTGTGTGTGTGTGCCTAGGTGTAGATTGATATTAATCCCATTGGAAGCAGAAGTATGATAGAACAAAGCTCAGCTCGGGTATCCAACAGGTCATGTTGGGTTAGTGTCAACAGCCTGTTGAAATTCACTGTCAGTTATCTGTATTATCACAAACATACAATTAAGGTTAAGTTAGGGGCACAGGTGGGACGAAACACTGACGCAGTCCAATCATAAGACTCTGGATTGAGCTCCCATTACAGTCAGCGACCACCCGCTCACAGCTCCAGGGCTGCTGCTCTATAGCTGACCCTGACCTTTGACCTCATTGTAGCCAAGAAAGGAGAATTTCATTTCAGGGTTTTGACACAATTAAGGACAGTATATGTCAATTCTTAAAGTTATGGGGTCTCATTTATAAACACATTTTCAGCCCTGTTTTCTACGTACGCCACTTCCCACGCAAAGGTTGTGATTTATAAAAAACAAACTTGACGGGAGAATGTCCATTAAACCAACATAAAAAAGAAAATGTTAATAGGCTCTCAATGAAGGCTTGATAAAATGTGCATATAATATATTTACAGATGCTGTCCACTCATCAAACTTCCTCACTAGGTATATTCCTTGGTTTGCTCGCTTACAAATGCTAACAGTGTTCTCACTGCATTTCAGTTGCGGGGCAAACACTGTGCCTAAGTACTTCTATTTTTGGACTATTTGAACATTTTCATTGTGTATTACACTCACTTTTGGTTTGTCACTGTGGTAGATTATTCAGAATATTTTGTATAGTTAATATGAATATGCAAAGTAACTAAAGCTATACAAATATACATACAAAAACAAGTAAAACGTACAATAGGCAAGTAGGAGAAAATAAAAAATACTCAATTACAACTGACTTACAGCTAGGACACGGCGTTTGTTGCATTTGTTACATTTTTCGAGAGGTGCACATGGGGCTATGGCGTAGGGTCCGGCGTAGGTCTGTGTCTAGTAGCTTTTACACTGAAGTATAAATCACGCTTTACTCAAGGAGGGCTGATAAAGCGACCTGTGGGCATCTGCGGGGGGTGGGGCTTCAAGGATCTCAATCAAGCATGTCTTTACAGCAGGCTACAGGCGATTAACACGCATATTTGGAAATTGGATAATGCCTACAAAACCTTCCTCTCTGAACTCTCCATCACTTCCTCTTAACAAGCAGTTTGCTTGAATTTCGTATTGCCTATTGCTCTATGATCAACCTTTTGAGAAGAAGCCAGTGACTTTAGTCACACTTCTTATTGCAGTTTGCAGCTTGGCACCCATCTGCCTGAGAAGTGATTCCTGACATGATTTTATGAAGAAATTACAGACTTTTTTCACTTCTCAATCACTCAATGTCACTAAGGATGCCAAAGAAAACACTGCCTTTAAGCAGGTACCAGGTGAGTAAACACCCTTTACTCTAAGCTATAATTACTCTGCCATTTAAATACCTTTTTTCCTCAAATGGTCCTATTCAATTAAAATTCCTGCTGTTCCAAGCTCTAATTCTCACATTAATTAGTTGATATTGTACTAGTTTGTGAACTCAGATATGAAGATGGCCATTAGTTCAAACTACATCCATAAACAGCAAGATTTTTGTTACCAATATAAATAAAAACGGTGAGCCTAATCATGAAACACTGTTAACAAGCAAAGAATGAACTATGAGAATTTTTTTATGAGTTGCACCTCTCTTTATTGACGCTGGCTTGAGTCTAAGCGACACCCATCCCCTGCTGTGCCAGTTTCTCATTGGCGCGCACACACACACACACACACACACACACACACACACACACACACCTCCTTGATCATGTCCACGATGGCAGTAATAACAGTGTTTAGTTTAGGTGATTTAGCAATACTCAATCTCAGCTAACAGCTCTCAGGAATTCAGCCAGAGGGGAAATCGGCTGTCAAACTGACACTTAATGAGCTCAGTAGGGAAAGCAAGCAACCAAACTGAACGACATTTCATCAACATTTTCATTTAACATTATGATTATAGGAAACATCATTTTAATACCCTTCTACCGATCAGCCTGACCACTAATTGGTGTATCAGATCAGAAAACACTTCTATGTGTTGTATTTTGTCCGCCCTGTCCTGACCCAAAAAACACCATATGGCTCGATTGTCCAAGCAGCTCATAACAACAGACAATTACATTTCATATCAGGCAGTGAATTCTCGTGGTTGTAGCAATTATCGCAAGAGCAAACTAAACTAGTTCCATTTCATAATGTTTAATGTTTGTTTAAAATGGCGCCGTTAAATTAAATAGAATGGTCACATGACTAGGGTCCTGATTAAACAGCCACCGTGCAGCAGTTGTAATTGTCGTTTTTTTGTAGTCTTTGGCAATCAATCTATAATGTTGTTTACATATGAGGGTGCGTTGATTATTGACATTTGATTTGTATGAATGAAGTACTGGAGAAAATACAGATTATATGAAATGACCATGATGTGAATTCCATTTTCTCCCATCCCCATTGCCTTATTTTCCTACATCCTACAAGTCTGCAGCTTCTCTGTGACCTAAGCACAAATTAAGCAAATAATGTGTCAGACTGAACAGGAACTAAATCATTTATTCTTCATCTGATCAGGATAAAGACATGATCTCCCAGTCAGGGGCTCTCTTGCATATCACCCATAAAATGCTGTATTACTCTGAATAAGATAAATGCTTCCCACACAGTCCCGTCTCCACTGTTCACCTCAACCGTGGAGGTAAGAAGCAGAGGGGAAACCCCCTGGAATCCCCGCTTTCTGTGTGGCCTGTGAACCCCAGATTCAAGAGGTCTACAACCAATTCGCCTACTCCCTCAACAAGCTTTTTTATCCCTGTGTCAACCAGCAATGAGACAAGTTCTGAACGCTCCCAAACATAAAATATGTATGGGCTTCAGCATCAGGTGCACTGAACCAAGGAAAATAATGAAAAAAAATAAAAATAAATCCAATCTAAATAAATCCAGGACATAAAAACACAAGATGGAAATATTTCAAAACCGGATTATTTTTGAGGAAAACTGTATGAGGTCAATTCATAATACATTTCAATGTGGGTCAAAATATTTTACTTTACTTACTCAACATTTAAATCCCTTTCTTTATAATCAAGAGAAAGTTGTTTTTCTTATTACGTCAAAACCTTTTATTTCACTACATTGTATGAACACAGACTTTATAAAAGACCAGAATTGGCCAGGCTAGACCACTAACAAGCCCCCACTGGCCCTTCTTAATAATCTGGGGCTAACTGATGGAGACAAGCCAAAGTGGAGGAAGTAGTCTGGATCCCTTAGTGGGCTACCGGAACTACTGCAGCTCTGTGCATATGTGTGTGTGCTTCCCTCAGTGGAGGAAATGCTACTCCTCTGGAGACTATTACCCAGTAGCACCATTAGCACTGGAAGACGGAAACTGAGCAGCTTTGTCTTCCCAACTTCCCACTGCTGTGGAAATGGTACACATAAAAGGTTGCAATTCAGATCATTCAGAAAGACAGATTGATAGGGTACACTGGGTAGTGGTGGTGTGGTTTGTTGTTGGAGACCAACAGTCTATACAAACTAAGCCATGCTAGGCGCCTGTTGAACTATTGGATGAATTGCCATGAAATTCTGTCTAGACATGCCTGGTTTCCAGAGGAAGAACCCTACTGATTTTGGTGATCCCCTCACGGCGGTTCTGATTGTTGTTGTTCCAGAAAGGATTGTCCCCATATGCATGACATGTATTGGGCCTCTGTCCTCTTCTGTCCGTTCAAACCTGCGCAATTTAGGGTTGATGTTTGATACATCTACACTGTTTGACTCACATGTAAAGCTGCTAACCCAATCTTGTTTTTTTTCCATCTGAGATATATTAGCAAACTGAGATCTGGAGTTTCCACTGCTAAACTTGAGATGCTCATACATGCATTTATCTATTCTCGAATTGATTACTGCAACTCACTGTTCTTTGCACTCAGCAGGCCTGCCCTTGATCGCCTTCAATCCATCCAAAACGCCGCTGCAAGGCTACTTTTAAGGTCCTCTAGGCGGTCTTACATCACCTCTGTACTCAAGACCCTGCACTGGCTACCTGTCACATATAGCATTCAATTTAAGATTCTCACGTTAACATACAGAGCATTGGACCTGCATATCTGGATGACCTACTGGAACCGTACTGTATTTGACAGCGCTCCCTTTAACGTCTTATATGTCGAATTTGCTAAGTGTTCCTCGCACCCGGCATAAGACCCGTGGTGATCGAACTTTCGAGCCGTTAGCACCGAGACTCTGGATCGCTCTGCCTCCTCTTACATGATCTGCTGTCTCTGTTTACTCTTTTAAAATCAGTTAAAGACCTTTTTTTTAAATACCTGTTTGGTTGACTTGCCCGCACTTTTTTATAATTTAAAATGTAATGATCTTTTTTTTTTTTAACTATGCATTGGTTTGAATATGTATCATGTTGTATGTTTTATGTAAAGCACATTTTTATCTGTGAAAAGCCTTATATGAAGCACCTACCTCACCTGGCAGACAAGATCACCGCATTCATCCAAAAGCTTGAGGTATGGGGCAGGGGCCTCGATCAGGAAAACATAGATGTCTTTGAGAACCTGAGTGAAGTTGCTGATTCTGGAGCCACCACAGTGATCCCATGTATGAAGCAGCACATCTCTTCCCTGAGAGGATTGTTTCAAAAATACTTCCCAAACAACAGTGCTCAGTATGCCTGGGTTATGGATCCATTCAATGCAGCAGGTTGGTATTTTGACATTTTATTGAATATTATACTCATATATTATACATGCATTTATTTATGTTGTATGCTACTTTCTAACTGGAATGGATTGTTGTCAAACAGATTTCTTTGTGTTTATTATGCAATGAAAAATAAAGTAAGCCTGTTTTTTTCTATTCTGTCTGCAGCACCTGCTGATTTTAGGTCTGCTGAGGAGGACCAGTTTATTGACATGACACCTGACTCCACCCTGAGGCTCAGGGTTAATGCTCAGACTCTTAGTGAGTTCTAGTTTGGAGTGAAGAGGGAGTTCCCTTTGCCACATCATATCACTGTGAGATGGGCTTTTCAGCTGTTGCTTCACTGAAAACAAAGTACAGATCTCAGCTGAACATTGAGCATGACTTGAGAGTGGCAGCATCAAGCCTGCAACCCCGCTTTGAGAAATTGTGCAATGCAAAAAGTCTCATTGCAGCCACTAATGCAGGGATAAATAGACCTGTCTTGGCAGATGGATTTCACTTCTTTCCTTTTATTAACAAATTGAAAAGTGGCACTTTTATTTATTTTTTCTATTTTTGAGCTTGATACAAATTTTGACAAATTTTGACACAGCTGCACTTTTATTTTCTTTATTTTTTAACTTGCTGTTATTTGATGTAGATAGTTTGTATTTAGATACAACTTGTTACTATACTGATACTTCTTATTACTTCAATAAATTGGAACATTTTAAGATTGTTGGGTATTTCATTAGCATTGTGTTGGGGCGATGGGGGCAGGTGGGGCCTGATAATTCCCCCTTGTCCAAAGTGGGGAATGACCGAAAAAGTTTGAGAACCACTGCTTTAAGGAAACTAACGTGTGCAGGAGGAGCTGGGGATCAACCCACCAAACCTGCGATTAGTGAACGACCCGCCGATCATTTAGGCTGCTCAAGTATTGTATCTGACCCTGATGTCTGTGGGAGGAAACCGGAGCACCCAGATTAAACCCAAACAGACAGGGAAACATGCAAACTCCACACAGAAAGGCTCCTGTTGGATGGATTTTAACCCTCCAGGAGCCTTTCTGTGAAAGGTCGATGCTAGCCACTGAGTCACAGTGCTATCCTAAAAGCTGTAACCCTTAACAATCTTACTAATCATGCCTAAACCTAACTATAAAGGCAATGAACACTAGCCTATCACAGGTAGTGTTGGCCGGGTCACAACTTCCCATCCTTGGCAGGAACTTTACCTTATGTTTACGGAGATGGATCATTGAGGTGGCGGGCGTGGCCTGATTTTTCTTCCTTTGCACTGGAGACTATTGGAGATGGGAGGAAGGGGGGTGTACTTCATCTTGCCTTCAGACTCAGACTGACACTTGGAATTTAGTGGGAAGCGAACATGGGCTTGGGTGGGCTTTGCTATGTGCCCAGACACATACGGGTCGTTTGATTTGTCCCCAGACGGAGGCAGTTAGCGAATAGGGGGCAAGTGGAAATGCTTGTACTCCAACTTGAGCTTCCTCAGGTTATCTGTAAGCCTTTTGTTCTCCTCTTTCAATTCCTTGTTCTTCGCCTCGTACACCATGACAAATGCACGTGATACCATTAACATTTTTTTCAAGTGTCCAATATACATCTGACACTCTTGGTACTTATGTATTGCGTCATCTGGCCGCCGTGCCAACTTGCTCTTCAGATCCTCAATCTCCTTCTTATTTTGCAGATTTTGTCCACCTTTGTTTTTCAAAGACAGCACATACTGTCTCTGCTGGTTGAAAAACAGTTTAACAATGGAATTCTGATTTCCCTTTTTACATCTAGTTCTCTCTCGGCGTGAACTAGCTGCATGCCGCTGTAGTATTGTGTCCTTGATGTTATGCTCAAGCTGAAGTCTCTTGATCTGCGGCCTGAGAGACTTGACTATATCTGCATATTCCCTGATCGTTTCTTCTAGCTTGGCCTTCTCGGCATCCTGGAGGTTGAGCATCCGTGTTTGCTGCACAGCTTGTTCCTTGTACTGCTGCACCTCGAGTTCCAACTTCTCCTTTTCTGCTGCAATCTTGGCCAATTTCTTCTCTGCCAGCTGTTGGGCCTTATCAGCAGAAACTATGGAAAGTGTCTGTGACGTCTTTGTTTCTGCCAGCTGCTCTCTCAGCATTTTCTTCTCGTTTTTCAGCTGGTATCTCAGAGAATCCAAATTCATCTTTACCTTGACCAGCTCTGTGGTTTTTAAATCGACTTCACGGCAGCTGCCTTTCAGTTTTCTACGCAGTTTTTGAATTGTTTTGTTCATCCTATCCATTTCCGTCTGAGCCTTGAAGAAATTTTCCGTTAGGAGTTTTTTCTCAGTCCTGATACTCTCAATCTGGATTGTTAGCAGTCTTTGCTGGCTTTCTGACTCATTAATCAGATTTCTAACATTGATAATCTCCATGTCTCTGGCCATAGTGTGCTTGGTGAGCTCTCTCTGCTTATTTTGGAGTTTAATTTTGAGTCCACTGCAACTGCTGTGTTCAATTTCCAAGTTTTCAATGAGCTTACGCTGTTTCTCTGCCTCTTTTTCCTGATTTTCGATATACACTACTAGGGATTTATTTTCTTGCCGCACAGATTCCATATCGTATTCCAGGTTCTTAAACGAAACAGTCAATTCCTCATTCTTGCTTGTCAACATCGCTATCTCCTTTGAAAATAGATTATTTTCTTTCTTACAGATGTCCTTTTGTTTTTTGTATCTTATAAGTTCATTCAGTTGTCTCTCACATTTTTTTTGTACGGTCTTAAATCCGTTTTTAAAAGACATCATCTCTTGTCCTTCGTCTTTCCAATAGTTTGCAGATGCTCTCACTGTCTTTAACTTCTCTGTTATCAAATTGATATCTTTGTCCTTCTTTTTCAACAGTTGGTTCTGTTCTTCAATTTTTTTGAGGGCATAACGGTTATTTCCTGTCAACTCCTCAACCTGATGATCCAACTTATGCACCCTCAAGATCAATTCTTTTTTGTCCGTCTCTGTGTTGATTAACTTTTTGATCTCCTTCTCCTTCTGCTCCCTGAACGTCTTCTCCACAGAGAAATTGTTCAGATATTCCCGAGACTCCTTCTTGAGAAGCGCAATTATCTTCTCTGATTCACTCTTCTCATTAGCCCTGTCGGTCTTTTCGTCCAAAAGTTCAGTTTTGACATTGTTTAGTTCTTGTCTTAACTTTGCTACATGCCTGTCCTTGCGAGCAATTGCCTTTGTGAGAGTAGTAACCTCCTCCTGTTCTTTTTTTAAGGCAATATCTGCTGCAACTAGTTTGGCGAGCCTTATTTTCTGCTCTGTGTTTTGGTCCATTAGACGTTGCTCGTTTAGTTTTACCCTGGAAAGTTCACTCTTTAGTTTTTCTATTTTCATAGTTTTAGTGTCAGTTTTTTCTTCTGGCTTCATTGTGTTTGTCTGTTTCATATATTCAATAGATACTATAATAGTCTTTCCCCGTTATTCTCTGTGTGACTGGGAATTGCATTAATAAGCAACAGATACATGGGTAGCTGTTTACCTCCTGTCAGCTGTCTTTCTCATGCACTGCGGCCCAAGGAAACTAAATGTAAGGTAATTAAAGCACACTAACAAGGTACTCCTATAAGCAAAGGTTGGAGGTACTCCAACATAATGTTCTATGACACGGTGGTGATGTCATGACATTCCAATGATGTCATCATCAAGATTAAAGGCATAAAAGGCAAGAGATGATGCTAGACTGTTCGATGGGTTGTGATGATGTAACCTCCGACCAGGGCCGGTTTCAGCCCTTTGGTTGCCCTAGGTGATATTGAGTTTTGCGGATGATTGCCCTGCTGATACGGTAGATCTCGGACCTCCTGACAGACACTGAGCCCCGTTTGAGACGCTGCTGAAGCCAAAAACTACGGCAGAAACAGGGACACAAATGTGCAGCAGCTCCTTGGTCTGTGTCGCTGCTCGTCTCTATTCTTACAGCGAGAGTCGACACTAAGCGATGTACAGGTCTGCTTCAGAGCTCCGTGTGTTTGAGTGTGACCCATAGACTGCAAACGTCACAGGAACTTCAAACTAAATCGTTACTTTGAAGTTTTCCCCCCAGTTAGGAAATGATCGACAGTAATCGTCAATTCAATCTAATAATCAGGTTGACAAGTAAACGTGTGCCAAAGGGGTCGCCGTACGATGATCATGTTTAAACATGTTTTATTTCGCTTGTCATTCTAATTCTATTATTAATGGAAAGTAGACCTAAGGGCAACCCAACACCCCCAACACATTTGACACCCTAGGCAATTGCCTAGGTCGCCTATAGCCATCGCTATTGCAATCGTCTGCTTACCTTTTCCAGTAATTTAAAGTGGCAAGCCTTAAGATTTCAGTTCTGGCTGATTTAGTGGAAACGATGGAATTGTGGTGAGAGTTTGACAGTCTGGAGCATAGAAATAGAATGCATCTCCAGAACTTTGCACAGGTTACCATGGTTACGCATCTTCAACAGGCAAAGAGGCTTTCAGGAAATGACATGGTAATTACAGCTCAGTGTGTCTACATACTGTTTATTCACAGTACCACAAAAGTATGCTGAATAGTTGATAATATTAAGTATGTAATGCATAGTATGCAATTTTGGACGCAACACTTTTATTATCCATTCTGAAGAATATTTTCTGTTCTTGAACCTTTCTTTTTAAAACTATTTTTTTATTTTTTTATTTATTTAAATAAAGCATTTCAATATGATGAGAACTACTGAAGCATGGATGCCAGATTTGGGCATAACAATACGTAATGGTGTACAAAACAAAACACTTTTCCACCACACTGACTGTCAACAGATACACCTGTAATCGTAATGTGTATTAACAGTAATACAAAATGTAATATACACCACACTGACTCTGTCCATTTTTATTTAGATATGTTTAAATATATTTTTTTGAAAGGCTGGTTGAGCTTGAAGGTAAAAAACAAAATGGGCATCCAGTAGCCAGCACTGCAGCAAAACCCAGAGCCTACATTACAATGGCGTCAGCAAAGGGAACGAGCAACACCATTTCTGGAGCTCTGTAGCATGAAATATTAAAATTGTACATGACTTTTGCAAGATATCATATGGACCGTTGTATGAGGATACGTTGTTCATATCTATGCGCGATCTATGCAGAGAAAATGTACTCTCTCCTAGTATTTATGGCACAGTATCCATTTGTTTAATCTAAGAATTCAAATGTTAAAGGTCCCATGGCATGAAAATGTCACTTCATGAGGTTTTTTAACATTAATTTGCTTTCCCCTAGCCTGCCTATGGTCCCCCAGTGGCTAGAAATGGTGATAGGTGTAAACCGAGCCCTGGGTATCTTGCCAGGATACCCAGGGCTCCAAATGACCCTCGAGCAACTGAGGAACCTGTAATACATCTAAAAGACATATTTAATAAGTTGCTGCGATGTATAGATTTCCATCCTAATACGACGTACAGATGCTCAATTAATGACCCGCTATCAATTGCAGATGAAGCGATCATTTGCAGACGTCGTGCCGACGTATGTGTGCTTACTGGGATAAAACTTCATTATGAGAAGATTGTAACATAATATAGATGTGAAAGCACTTATAAACAGCTTGTACTTGTAACTTGTAAAAAGCCGAACAATATCCCCACCTGAACTGTGTTTTACTTTCCCTCCAATATTATCATCAACATAATAAAGACACCTGGACTCGGTCGAGACCAAAAGCCATATTTGGCAAGACCAGTGGCCGAGTCCGAGTCCAAATACTACCGAGTCCGAGACAAGTAGAGACAACATAGAAAAATGGTCTTGAGTCCGGACTCGAGTCCAAGACCGGACTAGAGTACTACAGCCCTGATATAAATACATTTTACTTACTTAATTTTCCTCTAGTGCCACTATGAGAATGACATTTGTGTTTTTCTTAGTAAAATGTCTCTTGTGTGTAATGTAGCAATAGTTGTTCTTAATAGTTAGATGGATCGCCATGAAATCTGCACACACATTCATGCTCCACACCAGATGAATTGATTTACATCTAGTGCCACCATCAGGTAAAAATGTACATATACTTTGGTTTATGACCAAATATTTGCAACAATAATGGCATTCCCTTCTAATTTTGGCGATCGCAGCTTTTGCTCAACTCAGTTGCACGGAGTAGGATCCTTATCTGTCAAAAGGTTATATACCAAGGTGTGGTTACCTACTAAGAAGTTTGGCTTGGCTGGATGTCAAATTAGTCACAAACACAGCTGTGTGTGGACTTGTGTCTTGTGTGTCTCATTTTTATTATAGATTTGACAAAATAGACTTTTCTGATGAAAGCCAAAGACTTAAGTAAATGATTGAGAGCACAGGAGGCATATGGTATGTTTATGAGGCTAAAAGCAGGTCCAGAAGGATTGTCTCCAAAAGTATTAAAAGGTTGTGCTTTTCAGTTGGCAAACATTTTTCAAGTATTTTTAATTACTGTTTCTCTCATAAAGTCTTACTTGATTTATGTAAACAATCTTGCATTATACCAGTACCTAAAAACAAAGCCTTTGAGTGTATGAATGATCTAAGACCAGTGGCTCTAACCTCCATAGCTATGAAGATATGTGAGAAAATCGTGTTAAATAGTCTGAAGCCTCATGTGTAGCAGTATCTTGACCCCTGCCAATTTACTTATCAGAAAGGGAGAGGGGCAGAGGATGCTATTGTCTGTAAATTGGACAATTTCTATGCTCACCTGGATGCAGGGGGACGGTGTGTGAGAATTCTGTACTATGATTTTAGCTCAGTGTTCAATACAATACAACCACACATCCTTGTAAATAAGCTTTTGATAATGGAGGTTCCAGGTGTTTTTATCTCTTTCATTTTACATTTTTTTGGAAAACAGGTCTCAATTTGTTAAGTTAAACTCAAAAGTTAAGTCAGACAATATCATGGCAAACACAGGGTCACCTCAGGGAACTGTTTTAATCACTTTTTTTTCTTTTTACCATTTACACGGCAGACTACCGTCCACAGCAGGCAAGCTGTCAGGTTGTTAAATTTGCTGACGACACAGCGCTCATTGGGTTGATCGAAAATGATGACTACTATCAAATTGAGATGAAAGCCTTTGTTGAAGATTGTGATACGCGTTTCTTGGAACTCAACGTCACGAAAACTAAAGAATTAGTCATAGATTACAGGAGAAATAAGATCACCGCTGTGGCAGTGGAAATCAAAGGTGTAGAAATAGAAAGCATGAACACAAACAAGTATTTGGGCATTGTTTTTAATGACAGGCCAACATGGTCCGATCATGTTGACTCATTGATGAAAAAATAAAGTCCACGGGTATACTGTATGAGGAAGTTACGGTCCTTTAAGGTGAATACAGATGTGGTGAGAATGTTGTTTATGTCAGTCATATGTAGTGTTGGAGTTACTGTGTGGTGGGGTGGGGTGGGGGGGGGGCTTTAGAGTGACTAAAAGGGCTGGGAAAATGGTGGGAGAGTTAAATACAGTGGATCAGGTGTATGATGATCATCTGGTAAAAATAACAAGGGACCCGGGTCACCCTCTTCATGGTAATCAAAGTTAGTCTTTTTAGCAGTTGTTGTCGATAAAAGGTGACTGTCAGCCGGGCTTTGATAACCATCAACATAGCAGCATCTAGCAACTCTGCTGCGCTGAGGAGTAATGTCTAGCAATGTGAGACAAGCATCTAGCCAACATTGCCATTGTGGGACTTGGGTTTAGCGTTCGCAACCTGGTAACCCTGTGCACTTTGTTGCTGGGGAGGAGGGGCTGGGGGAGACAACTCAGTATTTTGAATTTGTGCTGCAGTAACCATTTTAAATGCTAGCTGTCAGTATCACATACAGTATTGAACCTTCAATGTTTTTGATATTTTAAAGTCGCTCTGGAACTCTGACTTTTCTATTACATGCACTTGATGATTTATCAATACCGGCATTTATTGTCAATAGGAAGTGACCGAATCAGATTCCCCACAAGTCTTAATACTGTTTCTATTACTGCTACGTCTGTCTACTTTGTATATACTTATGGCAGGTTTTAGTATGATGAGTGTCATTTCAGGGCTTTCTCCACGCTTATTTATATCTCACCAGCACACAGAAATACTGGTAACACAAGAGACTTAGGCTTCTCTTTATTAAGGTTTTGGGTAACATATTGACTCACAATGTTAGCAGTTACAACAACCTTCAAACTGATTGATTATGGTAAAAGCTCATACAGTGAAACTCTAGTCTAGTACAACACGTCTCATTTTAGTAGTATTTGTATACTAAACAAACAAACTGTGTCCCTCTCTACATGCTCCATTCCGTTTTAACTAACCATACAAAGATTGCATATTTTTCATTTAAAACTTGAGAAGTTCTTCGACCTTCAACCTTCATCATGGACTGAAATGTTGTTAACAAGTGCAATGTGCTGGATTTTTTGGTCTTTTCACAAAAACAACTTAAAAAAGCAACGCCTAATAATGAAAGCGACAAAATGACATTCCTGTGACTGACATACCAGTGTGTACCACTGATACCACCTGTATTAATCCACCGCTGAAAATAACCCCTAACAAATGCTTTCAAATCTACTCCTCATTGAGTAATGTTTGTTAAACATTACAACCAAAAGACTTGTGGCTGAGTGCCACAGAACAAGAATTGAAAGACGGACTGATGCATTGTTGGTTTTGGCCTTTCCATTGGATTACTGACAATAACAAAGATATAGAATAACACCAGCCTTATTCTTTAAACACTTGATGTCTGCTGAATCAATTATTACAATGAATTCCATTTGAAGTGTCCGCAGCTAAAAACTTCTCAGAGCCATCTTCCAATATTACAAGGGGTGAGTATTCAACTACAAAAGAAGTAGTTTTCTTTCAAAAGCCCGAAAGACTAGAACGTAAAAAACATGACCTGTGAGCATCCTATTCCTGTCAACTTATTTATGTAAAAGTTAGGCACCAGTGCTGCACAGCACACACAACAGTTATGTCTAATGATAAAGGAGAAATCCTAATAGTCTAACTTCATTTTGCAAGACTGTAAATTAAATCCTATCAGCATGATGCAGTTTCAACTCTTATCAGGTATTTCACAACGTTAAGCTACATTACACACGAGCAAATTAGCATCAAAGTCATTATGTGTCATACTTTATATCAAGTTGGTGTCTGTATTTATATCAAGTTGGTGTCTGTATGTATTATGTGTTGCATTTCTGCATGTGTCCTAGTGTGTCATTTTGAAATAAGTATAAAAGATGGTAGACAAAAGGAGAAGTGCAATAACATTTCAGCTTGTGTGGCACCCGTCCAGTGTAGTCTGGTTCGCAGGATTATGATAAACACACAGGCACACAAACACACATACTGTGGGCACGCATGGATCAAGGCACGTATTGTTAATTCCCTTGAGAAACTGACCGCAAACTAGCTCTGTAATGCAAAGAGGAAGCGTTGGGTCTCGCTGCCGAGGAACTTCAAAGGCCCAGATGGAAGACTCATTTGCTTAGGGAGATTTTCTATTTAGATGCTATTGCAACAGTGGCACCACAGCAGCACTATCACGTATCTAGGAAAACCCACATTTGAAATTCGATTGTTGCTTATCCTTTTTTTCTCTCTCTCTTTCTCCATCCTGTCTCCTGTCGTTTTCTCACACATTAATTTTTCCACAAGTCTTAAGCTTGACTGAGAAAAATATACAGTCCATGCGTGCTTGACATAGCTCTCCACATCAAAACAGCATAAACACTGATGATAACTCAACAGCCAATTTGTGTGTCTTACACACTTTGATATGCATCTCCATGTCATGTGTCGTTTTAGTCAAAGCTTTCAAGTGTCCCAGTGATTCATGTCCTGTGAAATAGTCTCCCTGTCTCTGTGTTCTTTGGTTTAATTTTCATGTCTGCGGTTGTTTCCCTCGATGGGTATCGTCAAAAAGGTGAATCGATTGAGGTAAAAAATAATTGCTTAAAAACTTCATATATCTTCTAAAAAACATCATATACAACGCATAAACTTCCTTTCATGACTGTTGTACAACTTAGTACAGGATGTGTGTGTGTGTGTGTGTGTGTGTGTGTGTGTGCGCTGCGCGTACCATTTCTACACAGTCATTATGTCAGACTCAAACATAATTGACCGATAAGGAAGAGGAGACGTGATGAGTTAACCTCAGCTTGGCGCGCACACACAAAGACACACACACACAGACACACACACACACACACACACACACACATCTGAGCGTCACTTAGAGGATAATGATAGGTTATCTGGACAGAAAGGGAAACGTGCGCAGACACACACATGCAAATACATATTAACATACCTGTACATCCTGGGAATTGTGTGTACACATACGCATACACGTGCGTGTGTGAAGTGAAATTAAGTAAGAAGTTAACAAAGAAATAAACAAGGATGTGAATAGACAGAAGAATATTCACATCTTCAAATCACAAAGGCTTTAGTAGTGATCCAACAGTATTACTGGCTGGACCATACAAAACAAGCCAATCTTAGTTAGTTTCAGCAAATTTGAGTTCCTGGTATCATTATCAGGAAATCAAATGGGTTTTCTTTTCTGTATACCCATACATGGCACTTACATGTCAGGTATTCTACTGTATATTACCAGAAAAATAAAAAACAGGGTCAGACATTGGTGGCACAAGTACAAAAGGAGAGATTTAGATAGGAATTTAAGAAAGTTCTCAGTACTAAACTGTCACAGAATCTCACTTACGTTCTTAAGGTGTCTTATGACTACTTTACAAGCATCAATCACACGGAGTCCTTGATTACACCTTCTGTCTTGTTTAAAAAACATCAGATTGTAATATTACTTGATTAAAAGAAGACAATGTGTTGTTATTGTTATCAGAAACACTGTGCTGCCTTTTGTCAAATCGCTTTGACCATGCTAATCGGCCTTCAAATCTTGCACAGATTGATTAGGATCATACTGTCTTAATTAACACTGAAATATGCTGCCCTCAGGTGGTTCCTGTCAGGAATGCCTGGACTTATTACTGTAATAATGATAAATTTTATTTAACAGCGCCTTTCTAATCACTCAAGGTCACTTTACAGACAATAAAAGACAGATACAAGGAACAGAAAAGTATAAACAGTTATGAAAAAAATGACAGGAACAGTGTATTTACAAATAAACAAGCTGGAACAGGTGGGTTTTGAGTCTGGTTTTGAACAGGGGGAGAGAGTCGATACTGCGGAGGTCAGGTGGGAGTGAGTTCCAAAGCTGGGGAGCAGAGCGGCTGAAGGCTCTGTTCCTTATGGCGACAATATACACCAGGAGCCCTTCGGGACCTGGATCATACATCAAATACTGATGTGGAAATGTAAAATCACATATACAAATATATTAAACTACTATTATTTTATTTACATGCATGCAGCATAAAAGCAGCTAAACTCATTTAACTAGGTAAAATCCAAATTGTCACTGATTATTGTTGACCAAGCTGGTACAGTGGATAAGTTTAAGTGTGAAATGGGATGAAGTCATCCAATGAAACAAAAGTTGGGGCATAAAGATATGGTGTTAACTGATGTCATGGGTAAGGAAAACCTGCTCTTAGACAAAATATAGTTGCCTCATATCAACCAGCACAGGATGTTAAAGGGTTTGCATGGAGAAGTGAATTACCAAGTGGGGTCTATGTTGTTATGTTGATGTGGAAGGGAAAATCAACCAAAACATAGTTGAGAAAATAAAACCTTTTGTTAGTCGAAATAGCATGTTAAGATACAAAACACATATATACTTATGATACAACTCACTGTATGCTACATAAGGGCATCTTTAAAGCCAGAGCAACAATGACATAGCAACCATAAAAACATGGTACCATAAAGACACAAGAGCACACATCCTGATATTTGACCTGTATTCATGCAAGTTTGATAAGATCAGACTCATAAATGAGTATGAATGGGTAGTAAAACCTGACTCTTTAATTATCCATTTCATAACTGCCCTGTTCAAGTTGCGCAAGACTGTACAAGCGAAAAGCTGCCAATGTCTAGTTTGTTGCATGCATTACAAAGACCTGTGCAGTAGTTGACTACGTGGCCTGCAAATGTTTTTTTTGTAGGACGGTAGTGGGAAGACTCATGAATGTTCTTTAGGGAACTCATCCCTGAATGGACCAGGGAATCACACAACCTCTAACTGTTCTATGTGAATGGACAGCATAAGTTGGAATTTAAGGCCAAGTTCTCACATTCATATCATACTGATGTTTCTTTTCTATCCTCAGGTCAAGAACATGCTGGAGCAGAAAGAATCCCTACAATAAGACTGCCATTTCCTGATTAAGATCATTTCAACTATCCATGTCAATCCAGTTTAGCACTTCATGCACAAATTTAGCCACAGATCATGATGTTGATAGCACCATGTCAGTTATACTTAGCTCATTGACATGTTTGTTCCTCACAGGCATCTCCTTAAAAAACGTTCAATGAAAGGAAGAGTACGTTGAATGAACAACATGCTTGACTTAGACTGACTACTTATTTAATCTGCACTTTAAGAAGAAAACAATGACAGTGAGGTGAAATCAAAGGAAATAATATAATCATCTTTAATGCGACTTAAACATTTAAACCCCCTAACTACCATAGGAACATGAATACCCTTTCTGAAACCTCAATTATCCAAAACAACAAAAGCTATTGTATCCTATGTGGAGAGACTATTTCTGTAAAAGACCTGGCTGGTAGTATCAAATACACAGTTAACACTGTACGTCAAACCCTCGGTCGTTGGATCCGATGGATAAATCACTAAATCACACCACAATAGATGCAGACTTGGCTCATTCACATTGGCCACATGAAAAGGGAAGGGGAGAAAGAGGGAAGTCTGACTTCCATGGCTCAGGCCAGCCAGACAAAAGGCTCTGGAGCTGCATTGCCTCAGGACAAAATCATATGACACTGGCGCACAGGAAATCACCCAAATTGTCTATTGTCTGGGACAACATCACAATCCCTCTGCCTTTACACAGGGGCAGAAAACTGGGGAGGAAGAGAGCATAGGATAGATGGATAGAAGAGGGGGAGAAAATGGGAGAGTGAGAAGTGAAAGAGGATGGGAGTATACACTACCGGTCAAAAGTTTGGGGTCACTTATACATTTCCATACCACTCCATTATAGTCAGAATACCTGCTAATTTGGGTGGGGGGGCTGATCTTTAATGCAATACCTACATTGCTAATTATCAGCAACCATTCATCCAATGTTCCAAAGGCACATTCTGTGTACTAATCTATCATTTAAAAATAAAAAAACTAGAAAAACATTGGAGAACCATTTTACTATTATGTAAGCACAATGTAATCTGAAAACGGCTGCCCTGGTTAAAAAAACAATGCAACTGATCTCAGCTGGCATTCTGTCTACAATGGAGTGCAATGGGAATTTCTATGTGACCCCAAACTTTTGACTGGTAGTGTATATTCCGGGATCTTCACGCCATGTTTGGAGAGTACAAATAAGAAAATGTATGGAGGAGAGTTATAATCAGTAGGCTAAACGTAATACAACTTATTTTCTGCCACATGGCATCGTTTTGTCATTGATTACATTCCACTTTGCAACACACAACAGAGACCTTATTTGTTGATATTAATTGATTTCAATATTGATCAATCCAAAACCAAAGATTCTTTTGTATCTTAAAATATTGTTTCCAAAATTGTTTCATTGGTTCATTAACTCGTTGGAATGAGACATGAGAATAATGGTATTGGTAAGAGTAATGGACAATTCCACTTCCAACCTGTAGGGGGACCGAAGAGGAAAAGTGCTTTTGTGTCTACTGTAAAGGTGCTGGTTGACAAGTAGCTAATGCTAGGCCAATAACGTTAGCTAATTCTTGGTGGGTAACATAAGTTTACAACATTGTTCAACATGCTCAATATTTAGTATGATTTTTTTGACCACAGTTAACAACTCTGGGCTAACGCACAAATTCATCAGTAACGTAACTGTATAAATAGACAACTAATCTAATGGTAGTTTAGCTAGCTAGCTAGCACACCTCTGTCTGTCTGCTTCTGTCTCCCGGCGCTGCGAGGCTTCAGTTGGGGTGAGAGCTGACAACAGCCCCGGGGACACATCCACAGTTATCCCCCAGCCAGCTAGCAACCAGCTACTATAATTACAGCAATCCAAACCTGGTCAGCACTTAACTCCGATGCTAAGGACGCTAACGGCAGTTTACTGAACCGTCAGGAAACAGACCCAGGCAACCAAGTCTGAACAGCGTCCATTTGTAACATTACACCTTTGTTAGCATTACCGGTGTTCCAACCCTCCCTTTCGCTTTTATCAGTCTTTACAGTTAGTTAAATTTACCCGGACAAAGATGGATAAGGCACCAAAAGTGCTAATAGTAATTTAAAGATGTGGTAGCATTGGATCTGGATGGGAAGGATAACTCTGGGAGTTGGAAGGGGTGTCGCGATTCTGCCTTCTCCCAACGCAACACATGTTTGTGGGTCTGAGTTTCGCGATTTCGGTTTCATATCGCATATCGTTACAGCCCTACTACTTACTGCTACAAAGCCAAACAGCATACTGGGTACAGCTCACTCTCTGTGCCACTCTCTACAGTAAATTCAAGAACAGATAAAGAAAGACCAGAGATGTTCCATTGTAGCAAACCCAAAACATTTCAAGCATTAGCGATGTAACTTTATAATAAACGCATTAGTTCTCATAGATAGCTAGCTGTTAGCAAATAACACATACAGTATACCAGCACTGCTTGAGGACGCAGGTATGTAATGGAAGGTGTATTGCTCAGGACATAAGGTAGGGCAGTGTTGAGTGTGAAGTTTTTTGGATGAGCGGTTCTTGAGAAAGCTGAAAGCAACAATACCAAAGACAAGGCAATCAACTACAATGCAGGCGATGGAAGATCAGTTTTACTACTTTGTATTGACATAGGCTGATTCCTCTCGAAGGGAAAAGTCTACCAAGGATTTTTATTATTAAGGTAAACAATCATGTTAATGCAATGTCAAGTCAGTCAATTTTCTACAACATTCTTGTAATTTGCAAGTTCACTGACACAAACTGTTACACTGGTTTCTATGCAGCCTCTTTTAGGACAATGCAAACATCCAAATGAAGGCAAGAGTGTGGAACAAGTTTGATCAACACAATACAAGGTGATCTCTAACTTTCAAAATTAGCCTACAACTCCCCTCCCCCCTCTGTTCAAGTAGGCTATGTATTTGAACAGGTGAGTATAGTCAGCCAAAGAAGGATGTGCAGGTAGGCAGTCAGTCAGACTGTCAGGTAGAGCCGCAGGCCACACTGGCTTTCATCTATTCAGCTACACAACACATATAGACAGCTCTCGTATGCCCTTCTCATTCATCCGTCATTTCACCCCATCCCCCCACCCTCCCATCTGTGGGAACAACATGTCCTCACCCCACCCCCGGCACCCAACCTAGTGTCACTCACGCACAGGCATTCGCACGCACACATGCGCACACGCACACACACACACGCACGCACAGACACACACACACACACGCACACAATTATGCTAAATTGAAGAAGAAAAGAGTTTAATAAAGAGTTTAGGAGGATCAAGCCAACAGACTTTTTGTGTATTTTTTTGGTGATGTAAAATGTGACAAAACATTTTTTCCTAAACAAACAAACAAACAATATATATATATATATATATATATATATATATATATATATATATATATATATATATATATACATACACACACGGTATATACTGTATATACACAAATATATGCTATATATAAATATAAATACATTGAAACTTTTTAGAGACGCGTTGATTCAACTTCATAATCATTTTTGAGGATGTAGTTTGTGGTGCTGTTGAATTGAATATCAACAGGTGTTTCTATCATTATAAAAAATGTATATCTTTGCATTACACAATCATGGAACTTATGCGATTGGGATTTGTTGCTTTTCTTTTGTTTTAATTTAATTTGTTTTTAATTTAAATAAATTTTAATTAAATTAGTTAAATTTGACCATATGGCTTCAGCAATAAACAGTGTTCTTTAATGTCGCCACCTGTCGGTTCAGGCACTAGCACGGTTTTAAACTTAGTACGTATTAGCACCAATGTCGCAAAAAAACTAAATACACAACTCTAACTACTACATGTCACTAATTCCAAAAGAACAGACATCATAACCAAAGCTGACACAACTTCTTTGTTCCCTAACCTGACAAATGGAAAAAAAGAAAATGGAGGAAAGGATCCAAAGAAAAATAGCCAGAGAAAAATAGATTTTTAGAGAATATCAACTCACAGCTGTTAATATTTCAAAAAATATATTTTGATGCAAAAAGATAGCACCGATCAGTTACTTTGAGTTTACTCTACATCACAGTGAGCAAACAGCAGTCAGCCTGCACAAACATTTGATTGGGCACACATCTAATCACTTAAAAAGGTTTGTGTGTGTGTCTGTGACCTTAAAAAGCCCCAAGGGTAATTATGCGAAACACCTAAAATAAATAAATAAAATAATGCCTCATAGAAAACAATTCAACTAACTTCAAGTTGAATTGAAATTGTCTACCTCAGAAACAGGGATCTGGGACCACTTCTGTTTGGGAAGCATGGGCCAGCTGAGGTGCTATTGAGCCAAACACTGAATTCCACCAGCTTCACCAGTTGGTGGCTGTTTAGATTTTTAGTATTTATCTTTAAAATATTCTCCACTGCTTGTGCAAACTTCAAAATGTTATATATTAAAGTACTTCTAATAACCCACCATTAAGTCTACTATGATGCCCCTTAAACAATCAATGGGCCTCTGTGTGTCAGGGGTGTGTGCATGTGTTAAAACAGCAGGACTAGAATCCCCGTCTGTGGTAATCCTCTACTAACCAAGCATTGTTTCACTGTTTGTTTGAGTATGAACATAAAGTTGGTCCCTTTGCTTGTAGAAATCTTAACAGCAATAACAGCCACACTGGACTCTTCCCCTTTGACAAACTGAGGACTTAATTATGGGATTATGACACAGATTAGAGGATGTCACTTAAATGTGTTATCATCTGATTATTTAAAGGACAATACACAATGAGCTGTGAAGGGGATATATATGAGCCTGTGTAAACGGCTGTCTACCTTCAGACAGCAGCTGTAAAATCAACAGTAATGCTGTATTTACAATCACCAACTGAAACCTAAAGGATATCCTGCACCATCGTCCTTCTTAAAAGGATGCGAGCCTACATCAGGTCACAGATCTGATGTGCATACACACCAGATGACTTACTGCTGATTCCATAATGTGTACTTATTGTAGACATGTAGTTTTTTTGGACAAATGTGTCCAAAGGTGTCATTTCATAAATAGCTTGTAAAATTGTGCAAGAACATTCAGTTTCTAATTGTATTTATCATATTTTTCCATCCCCATTTGGACTTGGTCTTGAATCAGCTTGGGCTAGTTCCATACTTGACTTGAGTGCTCTTGACAATAGCCCAGGTCTGTTTTATTAAGAATGAATGAATGGACACAACTTTGCACAATATGCACTAACAACCAGTATTGGGCAAGTTACTTCCAAAATGTAATACATTATAGATTATTTGCTACTGTCATTTGAGAGAAATTATTTATATTACCATATTACTGTCTCTGAATTATAATGCTTTACATTATTTTTACATTACTTTTGAGTTACTTTCACCAAAATAACAGTGGAAATTTGACTGAAAGCAGCTAGCTTTCACCACAGGATCAATAAAAATTATCCACTTTAATAAATCATAGATTATTTATAATATTTTGTATAATGAATGTGAATATGCAAAGTAACTCAAGCTATACAAATAGAGAAGTACAATAGGGAGGTACGAGAAAAAGTTATGGTATTAATGTAGATGTTAGTAGCTCAGGATCAACCACCGAACACAGGTCAAGCCTCACTTGTCTTGTTTTACACAGAAACAAGATGTGAGTTTTGCTTTACATCAAACAAGTGTGCTTTGAGCGTCCCTGTATCCATTGGGACACAGATGTTGTCCGTACCGTCTCTGGTACTGGCTCTGACCACAGGAACAGAGACAAGACAGCAAGCTTCAACCCAGTGTAACATCTCCTGAAAATAATGTCCATCTGGCAAATGCATCTGTGTGAAATTACAGCAACTGTGAAGAAATGTTTCGTGGTGTTGGTGAATTCTTAAAAAAAAAAAAACCACAAAATGTTGTGTTAAAATGCATCGTAACTCGAGTTACTGAGATTGTAACAGGTATAATATTACCGAAATGTAATTAGTAATGCGTTATATTACTGCGTTACAGCATAAAGGAATACAATACTGTGATTGCGTTACTTTTGTTACATGTTACTCTCAACACTGCTAACAAGAATCTGTAAGAGACCTTTTGTTCTGTACCAATGCCGTGCTGCCATTTAGCAGAAGAGCCTTCAATTACAGTAAACTCGCTTCAAACAGGATTGGATTTATCTTAATCTTATATGTTTGGGAAAAACTGCTTCCATCTTTTAGCCTACACTATTCTAACCCCTCATTCGTTGTGAGCTGGTGTGTGTGTGTGTGTGTGTGTGTGTGTGTGTGTGTGTGTCTATCACCTTTTGTTGATTTTTACTTAAGCTCTTTGGGGATTGCAGAAAGCACCATGCAAACAAAACCTATCATTTCCTTACAGTCAGGCTTTGGAAAGATTAGTCGTGGCTGCAAACAGGTGTTACCTAACGCTGAAATAATTTCAGTCAACATTCAAATGATAATGGTTTACATTGCATGAGTTTACATTACATGAAAGATTAAAATACTGTTCAGATGTTCATGTTTTGATGAGCTAGATTGACTCTCTAGGCTGTGTAACAAATGAACCACAGTAACACATTATGGAGCTTAGGATGAGCATGGAATACAACTGACCAACATAATGCAATGTGTTCTTATCTGACGCCCCACCTGATATGTCAACAGTTCTGTCTTCTGTTCACACCACATGGTTAGCATTAACATGTGGATACTAGCTCAGGATCAACCAGTGAACACAGCTCATGCCTCGCTCGTCTCGTTTTACACAGGAGCAGAATGTGAGTTTTGCTTTGCATCAAACAACTGAGCTTTGAGCGACTCTGTATCCAGTAACCATGTCAATGTTGACAGATAATAAAGGGGATCATCAGCAGCTGTGTCATTCTACACCTGTGCATGTAAAGAGTTGAAATGTGTTTTAGCAGGTCGGCCTGTCCTCTGTACGCTTGTCTGTTTAAAAATAAATGCAAAAGTTGCAATGTACTGTATTCACTATTCTGACTCAAGCAATAACTCAACATGTTGGATGTGATCAACTTTGCATGCATATTCATGATCTGAACAGGTGAAGACAATTGATTTCCTGTAGTAACCCCGACTGTCATAACCATAGACTGTATAAAATATGGATGTTGTGTCCGTGACATAACCCATAGGTTTCCAAAGAGTCAAAATTAAGCTGAAAGTGCACTGCTAACAGTGGCTCCGGACATCGTCGTCATGGCAGCGCCTTACATCGGCTAATCCAAAAATAGGTAAAGAGGTGGAGCGTGGATGGAGCTGAGGTGGGCTGAATGAAGCCTACAGTCTATGCTAGTCTCTTGTGAAGGCAGCCACCTGTCACTCAAAGTGGAATTACCTTAATTATGAATAACTTGAAGCCTATATATAAAAAATAATATAATTTAAATGAGTGTGTTTTAAAAAATTAAACCCTCCTGACATTTTTTATGAAGGGAGAACTTAGCTAAAACTCAAACCATAAAATTGTTCAACTTTGCTGTAACATTTGGGTCCATGGGGATCAACTCCCTTTTGGAGCCAGCCTGAAGTGGCCATTCAAAGAACTTTAGTTTTTGGCACTTCTGTAGGTTGTCGCTTGGTCCTAACTAAGGTTATTGTCATATAAGGCTTAGTGAAAGTTCAATCAACACAACTTCATGCTAACTGTGGCTGAGTGCATTCACATGTTTCACTTCAACCAATCAGATTTTGCCATGACCCCTTTGAGCCAATCATCTTGTTGTTGAAAACATTGAAAACTGCTTCTCTCTCTGCAGCTGTCAGCCATCATTATAATGTATGAGAACAAATTATTCCATCCAGTGAGCTCATCAGTAATCTCACCCCACATCACATCTGTACTGATTTTCAATCAGATTGTGCTTCACTCTTCCATCACCAGTGTTCAGATTCATGGATGGCTCATGCTGCAACCACCCACGTAAAATGATGACATTTAGAATGGGGTCTAATCCCTAAAGACTTCTCACATATCTCTCTTTAATTGTTCCTATTGTGCACACCATTTCAAATAAATACATTTGTTGATACCTAACTCTTTCAATTAAAACTTCTGCTGGAAAGAGAGCAACTTATGCAGGTAGAATATCACAGGTTTTTGGGGGTTTGGGGACTCAACACACACATACTCACGTTCCACACACCCCAGTTACTCCTTTTCACCATTATCTGATGTTGTCATCTCCCCCTTTCAATATATGGGGATCTTGTGGCAAGACCCCCCACCCCCTCCCCCACACACACACACACACACACACACACACACACACACATACACAGTGGGCCAGTGTTCTCCCCTGGGGGGCTTGCCAAGATGAAAGGAGGAGTGGTGAAGGGGACTAAAGGAGCAGATGAAACAGATGAGATGACATCGCTCTTCATCTTTTCTCTCAGCTCGCTCTGTCCTTTTCACATATTACATTTGGTATGTTCTGTACACTTTTACGTTGTAACATTGCTTCAAATTATTGTTGTCTTTTCATTCCTATTGGGTTCTTGTGTTTTTTAAATATGGTCAGTGGAGTCAATCTTTTGCTTATGTTTCATATACACCCTGACAGTTGGAAATGGGCTTTTTGATTTTTTTCTGTTTAGGGATTACTTTACCCTCATGTTACACCTGTTCCAAAGTTACATCAAATTATCAAACAGCCATATCCCTAATCTTGATTTGCGCTTTTGATAACCTGGTACATGTCTTGCCATCCTCTGCAAGATAACTTCATAGAAACTATAACATCTTTTATTAATTTAAATGTAAAAGAGCCTCTATAAGGTCTTGCATGACACACTGAGAGGGTGTGTGCTGTCAAACACTGCCACCCTGTGGAAAGTTAGTGTCACTGCAGGAGGACAGGTTCGATCCACAGTATACAGTACGTATAAACACACTGCAATACTGTAGTGTATTACTGAGATACAAATAATTAAATAAAACGATCTCTAAAAATTATATGAATCAAGTCAGAGAGATATAACACATTCATTAACACGCATTGCTGTAAAGACCTATCAATGCTTTTAAATTAATATTAGGTGTAAAATGTCAGATTACAGTGGGGGGAGATGTATTCATATTCTTTACTTAAGGTAATGTAGAAACACTACACTGTAAAAATACTCTGTTACAAAAAAGTCTTCTATTTAAACTGCTTCAAGTAAAAGTAGTTTTTTACTGTAAGTTGTAAAAGTAAAAATTCTTCTTCTTCTTCTTCTTCTTCTTATTATTATTATTATTATTATTAAGCCATAAGCATCATGTCACTAGTTTAGGTTGAGATAATTTGAACTACTTCTGTACAGTGCTTAATTAATAATGCTGCATCCCATGTTCTAAACTTGTAACTTACGTGTTGTATGTACAGCTGTCAAATATATACAGTGGAGTAAAAATTACTCTGAAATGCAGTTAAGTATAGAGCAGCACAACATCTAAATACAAGTAAGAAGTTTGAACAGTATCTGATTATTTGTACCACTGCTTTAAAAATCTGTTGATGTTTTATTGTAATTTATTGCAATTAACCGGTGACTAAAGCATTTTTCCACATTTCAACTTTGCTTGGGATGATTTTATTAAATTCCAGTCTGTACAAGTTTTAAATCACATCCATTGTATTTGGTGATGGTAGACCTTATTTCACAGGAAAATATTTGTTTCCCTCCATTGCAATTTGTTTGCAACTCCCTCATCCACATTTTCCATACTATTGCAATGTCATAGAATGTTATAAAGGACTCAAAATCATGGGAACTCAGCTTGTGGTTCTGGGTGGAGTTAGTTGATAAGCTAAATGGCCTTAATGACTCTGAACCAGTCTTGAGGGGTTCTTCTGTTAACTCGTTCAATTTCCTGCCTCTTTCTCCAGGCGCCTCTTGGACGAATTTCCTGGTACCTCTGACACCCAACCTGGTGTCACACACAGACACACCACACACACCCCACACACACACCAATACTATTGTCTTCATCTGCCCAGAGTAAGTCAGTGATTGAATCAATATTCAGTTTGTGTCAAACTGTGTGTGCGTGTACTTGTGAGTGTGTATTCATCAGTCTATGCATGTCCATTGTGTATGCATCATACTGTATGTATGGGTGTGTATGGGAGGTGTAGGAAGGAAGATGGGGCAGGGAGAGTCGTATCATATTGATCGGCCTCTGTGTGTGTGTGTGTGTGTTTTGTGTGTGTGTGTTTCTAAAATACCATTAATGACCACACCATTCTGTGTACATCCACAGTTTAGGACACACACAGTCTGACCTCCAAAAGACATTTTTATGGACATGGGATTAACACCTACACACACAAACACAGTGGTCACCAGACTGTACCACTGTACTGTTCCATACTTTGTAATAGAGCAAGATATTGATATTGAATGATGTTCTATTCCCATTACAGCAGTGTGACTCCCATATCATCAACAAAATATTGCTTAATATACTTATTGAAAGCCTCAGTGACTAGAACTATAAGCAATTACAGCATATATTGAAATATTCAAAAGGACATATATTTTTTGTTAGTAGAAAAATGTCCTGTTGAAAATCGACTAGTCTATTTTATAATACCACTGGGGGTCGCTAGTGGGCTAGAGGCTGAATGTTTCAAATCTCTCACATACAGGTGTGTGGTAGGAAGACCAGTTATGGAGTCTATTAACACTGCTGTGAGGCAAAACATTGAATTTTAAGAATATGATGACTTTATATGAGTTTGTGTTAATTTATCACATTCATTTTGGTGCCCTTAAATAGGGAGAAAATTTGCAATTTTTTTTTTTTTTTCTGAAGTTTCACTGTGTAACAGATAAAACATGTCATTGAGCATTATAACATAAAACACCATCAAAACTGTTCTATATTATGCAAGGATGAGAACATACCGTAGATATGAATTGTCAGCAATACGTTTTACTTTTAATAGTACATTAAATCATGAAACTGAGCCACATTGAACAGATAAATTGAACATTCATCACAAAAGCTAAAGTTATAATAATAATAATGAAAAAAAGCCCAAAAAATAATATCAGTACTTTCTCCGAAATTTCAGATTTTCCTCAGCTCAATAGCAGCATCTATATTGCACCTTCTACATTCATTTTAAATAAAGTAATACAAAATACGTGAAGTTTCTGTAAACTATCTGTGATATGTAGCATTATTCCAGCATTACATATAGTAATAAAAAGAGGAATAAAACATGTTAAACCAAATGTTACACCAAATTTAAAGCAACACCAAAGCACTTTTCCTCTTTGGTCCCCCTACAGGTTGGAAGCGGAATTGTCCATTACCGCTGTCTCATTAGAACTACAGATCTGCTACCCGATCTGGCAAACTTGCATAGTGTGGTTGTAGTCGATAGTGGGCCACAAAGCGAATGCAGAAGTGCCGTTCACCCTGTTACGAGTTAATGCACCACTGAAACGACTTTGGAAACATTATTTTAAAAAGGTACAAAATAATCTTTGGTGTTGCTTTAACTTAATTCTTTCAAATCACGAATTTGATTTGAAAAAAATTAATTGTTCAAGCCCCACCCTTGCTCGAACCACAATAATTCTCGATCTCTGCCATCATTTTGATCCAGAAGCACTGTAGTTTCCACTATCAGACATGATGAACCACGGCTGAATCTCCAATTTCACCAGTCAACCTGAGGTAGATGCTAAAATGTAGTCACCAAATGATTCTTAACCAAGGACAAGCAAGGTGGGTGGGGCCAGGCCAGATCCAGAATTTCAAAAAGAGTAGATGCGCTTCCAGCCCCTTTCAGACCATGTTAAACAAATTATTGATCATAACAGAGTAGTTTTACATACTTCAAAATGGGTCTGGAGTTGCAATGCCACTGTGATAGTTTCTCTTCTTTTTGGTGTTACTCCTGTTCTAGTATGATCTAATAAAGTAGCTTATGGTGAAAGATGAACCAGTGAAAGAGCAGAATAAAAGTAGGACTAGGGATGAGGATGGGTGGAGGAATGTTTTTGTTTTTTGTTTAAAAAGGTCCCATGACATGGTGCTCTTTGGATGCTTTCATTTAGACCTTAGTGGTCCTCTAATACCATATCTGAAGAATCTTTCCCAAAATTCAGCCTTGGTGCAGAATTACAGCCACTAGAGCCAGTCCCACAATGACCTTTCCTTAGTATGTGCTATTTCTGAGTCTGTAGTTTTTGAGGAGGAGAGGAGGGGGGCAAGGTGGAGGCTGGGGATGTGGCCTTGACCAAGTCACTTTGCTCGTTTGAAAGCCATGATGTCTCTCTCTTATGGGTGGGCCAACTTCTCTGGGCGGGCAAAGCATGACCTCATAAGGGGCAATGTTACCTCCCATTTCCAGATTCCAGATCGACCCATCTGACCTTTCATTTTCTCAAAGGCAGAGCAGGATACCCAGGGCTTGGTTTAAACCTATCTTCATTTCTAGCCACTGGGGGACCATAGGCTGGCTGGGCGAACACATATTAAAGTGATGCCATGGGACCTTTAATCGGCCCAATTTATTAAATGTAACTTAATGGTTTGTGTGTAGGTGTAAGTGTGAGTCTGCTATGTGTGTGCATGAGAGAGAAGGAGAGAATGTATTTTCCTTTAACTTATGAAATAAACATGCTTACATAATGTAGACTAATGTAGTAACTAATAAACAACCAAACTTAACAGAAAAATGAACCCTTGAACAAACATTAGCTCAATAACAACTATCCTACCTTAAATGAACCATCTTTGGGGAAAAATGTATTTGACATGTACTTACATTTTAGTAAGTTTGGCCCACGTCCTATCTCTTAACATGGAGGGGGTGGTATGTATGACCTATACAGCCAATGCCAGTAGGCCTATAGCAAGCAGCCACCATGATCAAGTCTACAGTCTATGCATCAACCCCTGACAGAATTGTACACACACTCAACATCAGAACATTCTATAAACTTTATCTCCTGCTGACAAAATATTGTCAGTACATTCACTACAACTTTAATAGCATCTGACAGCACTTACATGAGTGCTTACTGGGCAGGGCTGGGTCTAATAAGGCTTGGGCACACATCTAAGCGTGGTGAGAGAGATCATATTGTTGTAATTCCCGTTAAGTAATATTACTGGCGGCTGCTAAATGAGCTCTGATGTTTGGCAGAGCTGGTTTCTATACCACTGTTTAACAAGAGTATGCCGGCGCACACACACACACACACACACACACACACACACACACACACACACATACGCACCTCTTCCTTAAGCATGCTGACACCATCTGGCGATCTGCTGATAGCTGCTTGATAGCAGTAATGGGATTATGTGGAGTTTTATGGAGAGAGCAGTGGCTGTGTGTTAAAGTCCTCCTAGATGGCAATGCTGTCATCTGGATCTGCTTCACAACCAGAAAAATAAGACTTCAAACCACCATCACATGTATCATTTATTGACCCTACATCACCTAGCAGTAGTAGTAGGCCACAGTGTGATACAATGTACAACATAGTTATGTGTTTAGTGTCTTTCGTTGCACCTGTTCTAAGCTAAATGCTCTTATAATATGACTATTATAAGATAGCATCCCTGAGGATATCATCAGTTTGGGCTTGGAGACTACACATATCTTTACATTCACACACTATAGGTTTGGGGTGGTTGGGATGGATTTACTCGCGCTGGCAGGAATGTGATCATGTGAGACATTGTGGTTCTGGGATCTGTGTAACCAGTTGTAAGACTCACCTCCTGCTGTGGTTTACCTCCCTTGCAATAAAACTTTTAGCATCTGACAACACTTGTCTTAATGACTCACTCTGACAATGATCTAATACATATACTACATGTGGTTAGTTCACCTTATGGAAAACAGGCGTTAGCATGGCAGCATCTTCTACAAGCTTGTGTCTTAGCCAGCCAGCCTGAGCAGTGGGGAGAACAAATATCTCCAAAGACTTTCTAGTTGGATTTTTACAGTCACATTAATCTGAAAAGAATGTTGCATTGTGTAATATGCACTATTATTTTGCTGTAATTCTATGGGCTAAGAGGTTTTGCATGGCCGGATTAACCACCCCCTACTACACTATGTGCATTGTGTATGCATGCTGTCACCAATTTCCAACTAAGTACACTGCACATGCAGCAGCAGACCACACATGGCAGTTTCCTTATCCAGTATGAAAAGAGAACTACCAGTACTCTTGTGCTAGCATCATAGCTAGCCTAAGGTTTACTCCGCTAGTTTGTGGTATTTTGATTAAACACCACTTTATTTGAAAATGTGCACTTTGAGTCACACCTGCTGGTTTTATTTTTATTTTCTGGAAAATGTGTCCATTTTTTTTTTTTCTTAACATAGTACAACTTTATTCTCCAAAATGTGGCACTGATACTCTGTTGTACTGACACAATCCTTTTGTGCAATTGATGATACCTTTGGGAGAGGTTTGAATCTTTCGTATCCTGTACATAACCTACCAGGATGTGTACCTACATGATGAGCTAAATCCAAAGGGAATAGAGCTATAAGACAATAAAGCAAAATAAAGCAGTTCAATAGAAAAACTCATGCTTTCCTTGCCCCAGAATGATTTTGGACCCTATAAATATATCTGTAAAAACAAAAGGTGAACTGTGGGCCATGTACGTTACTTCAGGGGATTGAATTCAAACATAAAACATGCAAGACGCCACACAAAGTCTATTAAAAATGCACATAAACAGAATAAGCGTCTTTTGCATTAAGGCCATCTTCCTTAGCTTTATTTCAGTTAAAACAGGAACATTTCTCTTTCCTATGTCTTATTTTACAGCCCAGATTGTGTGAACAAGACCACTCGTGGTATTTGAGAAGTTTTATTTTTTCATTTTTTTCAGCATTTCTTACAACAATACAGACGTCACAGAATACATAGTTTTACAAACACAAAGCACACCACCACCTTGGTTGCTGCTGCTGCCGTAAAAGGGAAGGGGGAAATGCTGCGGGGTTTTGGAAGTTGCCAGTTCAGCCTTGGCCATTCCTCTTTTCCAGACACTTCCCTCATCTGTTATAGCTAGAAAGAACCTGCCCTTCGGGGTTACCGTTTTGGAACCTTTTTGCAGCATAGCAGTATGAGAACAATGAAAAAAAGCTTTCTTTTGAGACATGTAGGGGTAAAACAAAATGTTTCTTAACTATGATCTGAGCATGATGTTACTCCAACTGAGAGGAAGCAGAAATGGAAGTCAAAAGAAGAGCAGTCCCATTGTTCTGCTTGTTGCAGTCAATCTTGGGCAATGGGAATCTCTCCATTCTATAAAACTAACAAAAGATCTTTCCTTGCTTCATGTTCGTTTTTCAAGGTACTCTGAAGAAAACGTACACCACCTAAATCTTGACCATCTAGTCTCGAGTAGTTTATTATTACTTAAATGTTTTATTCCTGTACAGTGAAATAACAGATCTTCAAACGATCTTTTTTTTTTTTTTTAAATACAGAAGGCTTCTTTTATTCCAGCCATTTTTTCCCCAGACATCATTCCCAGACCCTTCCAACTTACAACAGGACTTGATATTATATACTTCTGTGTGTCTGCTGATAGTAACATGTGTGCATGTGTGTGTACATATGCGTGTGTATGTGTGTGTGAACTCTATGTCATTTACACCCAACATTGTAAACATACATAGAACTATATTACATGTGCTTGCACTGCATCTTGGAGGGGGGGAAATTTTGGTTTACTTCACTAAAACACCACAAAAGAGGGTAAACGGGGATAGAAGGGCTCGCGAGGAGAAGAACAAGAGGTGGAGGAGTGTCAAACTCCTTTTCAAGCTTGTGAGGTTATTCTCAGTTTGGTTGAAAGCTCAGTTTTAGTGGACAGGCCCTTTTTTAATTCTTTTAAGCAATGGGGGCATGAAGACAGGATTTTTCTCTCTGGGATAGGGAACAACTAAGAACAAGAAGCTTTCTGTCCAGTCTTCAGGTTAGAGCCTGTTGTCCAGCACCTTTGAAATGTCAAAGAAAGCTAGAGGGGGAAAAAAAGAAGTCTTTATATTCTGTATAACGAAGTTCCTTTCAGGTCTCAGCAGGGTTTAGCTGGGCGTTGGGGGTTCTCCACTGACTGAAAGTCCTTTCAGTGGACGATACCACATGTTACATGTACAGAGAGTCATGAGAGGAAACAAGCCCGTTGAGCAGTGGAATTGCAGGTCTCCGTCTTTTTTTAATAAAACTTTTTTTTGGGTGGGTAGCCAGACAGCCAGCCAGCCATGGAGTCAGTGAGTTCTGCTCAGTCATTCAATTTCATCCAGTTTTAACCTCCTGAAAGAGCCAGTGGAGTCTCAAAGACAGCCGTCTTGTCTCTGTACGCTCTTGGAGGGTTTGGAGCTAGCGACACAGGCCACGAGAGAGGGGAAACAAATGAGGATCGACGGGGAGGGCGATGAAATCCGAGATGAGAGGAGGAATGGATCGGATGGACGAACAGGCGGGAGGATGGGTGTGCTCTTTACAAGTAGACGCGTCTCAGATCCCCGGGTGAGGTGATGGTGTTGCACTGCGGGCACAGCTTCTTGTTCCCCTGTGGTAGATGGAGAGACAATAGTTAGCTTTGTGGCTTAGACAATGAGTAAAGCTCAGTATAAAATGCCATCTAGGTCACTCACAAATGCAATCACTCAGGATTATAGGGCTGCAACAACTCTCTTCACTTCTCAAACTTTCCAGCTTCTCAATTGTGAGGATTAGTCACTGTCATCTAAGCTGATGATGACGTATGAGACTGAAGGATAAAGGTACTCTGTGGAGCTTTTAACCACTGGTAGTGCTGCAGAGCAATGTTTTCTATGAGAGGGTACTCTGTTTTATTTGCACCTTGCTTTGGAACCAACTCTTCCACAACAGAGCCGAAAGCAGCGTTAGTTTTGGTCCGACAAAACAAATAATTTAAAGATGTTAACCTGAGTTCTCAAACTCATATTTCTCACTGTTCTTTCACGTTTTATAGACAAAAAACAAGTGTCAAATTTAGCCCCACAAAAAATAATCATTATTGCTGTTGTAGAAGACACGTTTTGTGCAATTCAACCAATCTGTATAAGGGCACCTGTATACAGTGACAGTTTATGACAGTTTACCAGTGCTTGACAGACGAGCCAAATTGTGTCATATAACTACTACTTCCTCAATGTGAATGTAAGCCCGCCTGTTAGCAGCAGAGCGCTATCTCACAGTCCTCCCCTCAGCCCTCTTCCTCTGCACTGCTTTGATAGTGTGCCATCTGCAGTAAAGCAGCAGGTGATAATATGCAACCCAATCTGACTGGGTGGTCTCCACCACTGTCCTCCACCTCTCGGTCTCCTCCCCGCTGCCTCTTTCTACCAGTCAGCTTGTTCCTTTTCTTCTGTTGGGTGGTTAACTGCTGGCTGCAGGCACATTCCTGCAGTTTTTACTGTGCTGCTTTTGCATTAGTTACAGATGTATAAATAAATATAAACTGTCACAATAGATTATGTAAATAAATGAAGTAGAGTGGTACATCTGGTATTAACTAGGAGAGGAAGCTGCAGCAACTGCTTCATTTTATGTTATGAATAGGATCGGGTACCGAGACCCGGTGCTAACGGCCGCTATCTATCGGACCGAATAGCAATGCGTTCAAAGCTATTGTAAAACACCCAATTCCTATCTAGTGCTTGTTTTGTCCGTTTACCAATAGTAGGTAGTTATACCAAAGTAGGTTCACAATAAATTTCTTTGCGCATAAAAGTCTACGCGGAAATGGACGTGGCCCATATCAGGAGATTCAGCTGAATTCAGGGAACATGTGATGTGTGGATTTATTATGTGCAATGTACACTTCGGGAGTTATAAGGCCAAACACAGGGCCACCTAGCAGGGGAAGTGGCTGAATGTTTTAGTCCAAGGTCCCTGCAGGGATCTGGACCAGTCTGTAAAACGGCAACCCCCCACCATGTACAGTTGAGGCTGTAGTATCAGTTTTAGGTGAAGAAGAACACTGAATCGGTTGCCAGCCCCCTCGGGCTTGGACCCCTACTAAATCATTTAAATTTGACCATATTGCCCGAACAAGCAGTTCTTAAATGTTTTTTTCTTAGCACTGGTAAATCCAAACGATACCCAACCCTAGTTATGAATCCTTACAGCTATGATAGATGTCCTGGTCTACAAAACTGACCATCACAGATCCAAAAAGTACCTCTTTGGTATGTGGACACTTTCATCAGTCCACTGTAGTGTGTGGGAGTTTAGTTCCCCCCCCTGAGAAATAGTGTGTGTGTGAGACATCTAACACAGGTACAACAGAATGCAGAGATCTCATAACTGGAGAACCTAAACCTTCCACATCCTTGCTGGTCAGTTACAAATGTACTGACCCCAAAGATTTATAGGCTTCTTTTCCTGTAAGCCACTGAATAACGTATCTGGAGTGAGTGCACAGACTTAGGTAGTCTGAAGGACAAACACATACACACTAGAGAGGACGGAGGTGGTGCAAGAGTCTCCTCACACACACTCCTGCAAAGAGGATTTGTGGCTCCAGAGTACTAAAAACAGTCTCTTCATGTCTCAAGAGAGAAGAAAGAACAAGAAAGAAAAGTGTGGAGGTGAAGAAGAGAGGAAATATGAAGAATGTGTTGAAAAGTCTAGGATGGTTTAAAATAGACACACACGGTTGTACAGTAGCACTAGCACTGGGTTTCAGATGTTTTGATACTGGTGCTGAGCGAGTCTTCTTGTTTGTTTGCACGTCTGTCAAAGCTGTGTACTTCTGTTTAGTGTGTGTGTGTGTGTGTGAGTGTGTGCCCGTCACGCTGTGCTCCAGCTGCCTTGCTCCAGCTGCCTTGCTTGTTAAAGTGGTACATGGCTGGGCTGACGTTAACTAGATTCCAAGGCATTTACTTTGATCAGCTTGGCCCGCCCGTTTATATAGCTGTCTCCAGGCTATGAGTTTAATGCCCCGTACATTAGACCTGTGAGGCAGCGCATGCACACACACACACGGCAGATGGAAACAATGGGCCTCATTCAAGAATGATTTCTTATGGTCTCCCTTAAAACATCTAATAACAGAAAATTAGAAAACTCCACAAGCAATTTAGAAAACATGCACAGGTGGTTTTGTTTGAACCCATATGACGTTCTTCAGGAAGTATTGATCTTATATTGGATGTATGTTCCAGACAATTGTTAGCATTCATCTAAAGGCCAAATTAAACCTTGAGCAGCAATCCTCAAGGCCATTTTCCTTCATAGTCTTATTTTACAAATATAAATAAATAAAATTACCCATCTGGCATGTGGCTTAATCAAATGCCAAAATTGGTTAAACATGTAAGCATTGTTCTATCAAATATTGTTCACCTGCCTGGGGACCAAGGTTATTATGATTTTGCATTTTTCATTAGTTTTTAATTTTATTTCGTTTTGACTTTTTGTTTTTAAATTCAGTTTAGATTGAATTAGTTTTTAAAGCAGGTTTGCTAGTTTATTTTGTTAAAAAAAGCTTAGTTTTGGTTTAGTTTTTAATATTTTTAGTCTTTTTTGTAATATGGGTTATTGGTTGGGGGATTCGAAAAGGTAAAAAAAAACGTATTGTGTAATAACATCATACAATTTTAGAAATATGTATTCACAATGTATTCAACAATAACACCAGTACATAAAATGTAGCCTACATATGGTCATACGCTTGTAAACGGTCTACACACAACGTGCAAAATGTGTAAGTGACGTGTTCCAGGAAAAAAAAAACTAAATAGCCAATAGACTAAAGAAGACATCAACAGGTCAATGGTTTCCACATCGTTACAGCCCTGATGTCTACGGGAAATGTCACGGTCGGAAAGATAGAACATTATTTGCTCTATGAAAGACATTAACAAAGACAAAAACTAAGGACATTTACTCGATCATTTTATTTTATTTTAGTTAGTTTTGCAAACAGACATTACAGTTTTAGTTTAGTTATTGTTTTCTCTAATACCTCGCTTTTATTCTTCTACTTCAGTTAACAACAATGTTTTTTCGCACCTAGTTTTTGTTATTTTGTTCGTTTTGGTTAACCATTATAACCTTGCTGGGGACTGGGGATGAAAATTATATAATTCATATAATGCACCAGATTCACATTTACATTAGAATTTACATTTATTACACATGGCCCCTGTCAAATAAACTTGTAAATAAATGCAAATATCAATCCAAACACTGGGCAATTTTGGTACTACACTGGCCTTGAGACCAGACTAAAAATCTAATGCCACACTGGCCGGCATAACAGTAACCATGGAGGATCCTTAGCACTAGTGGGGCAGGTTGTACTTAGATGTGCTTGCTACCCTGGAGTTGTCCTAGTAAACCAACATTAGTTGTGTTTACATTCAAGTCATTTATCCGTTTATTTGCTTGGTTAGTGTATGTTTTGTGAAATAGGGGCAGATTATACAGGATTAATCTGCTTTCTGCTCCTTTTCATTAGGGACCTGAAATTTTTATGTTTGTATTCGGTTGTTTGTTTGATGGATGAAATAAATTTATATAAATAAATAGATCCTCTTAGGGCCAGGAATGTCAGTACAAAACCTCATGGCAATCCCTCCAATAGTAGTCAAGAATTTCTTTGAGCCACAGTGGATTGAAAGACGTGCCTCACCCTTTTTAGATCCACAGGATGCAGATCTCACGTGGTTAGTATAAAAACATAACTCTGGAATTATTTATTTTACAGTTGTCAGTTATGTTGCAGCAATTCCACACAATTCATAATTTCTGCCCCTCTCTGTGTGTGTTCAGTCCTGTAATTGTAATAGTGTATTTGAAATTGCTCAAGGACAATATTAAAGGGGAACTGCTTGTTAGTAATTGTTGACGTGCGTTACAGCTGGCAACTGATGTGTTTATTAGATGGATAGACTAAGGTGAGAAGGAAGAGTGTTGGCGGAGAAAAGGTAATAGACAAGTATATACAGAAGACAGAGAGGTGAGAGAGAAAAAAAAGACAACAATGAAAGACGTGGAGAAAATAAGAGATAACGGGAAATCAAAGACTAGACTGTTTTTCCTTCCAGCAGCAGAAAAACTGTGCTCCATTTACCACATTAGCCCCAGCTAATTACACACTACTGAATATATTAGACTAACTAATAACCAACAAAACCACTGCCTGTGTGTGTCTGTGTGTGTGTGTGTGTGTGACCCAAGGCACTATGTAAAACTCATTGGAGGTTGGAGTTGACTACTTTATTCCAACATTTTAACAAGCCTTTTGGGGGCCATTCCATCTAAGCTTTTCCCTTACTAAGAACTGCAAGTGTTTGCATTGTGTGTGTGTGTGTGTGTGTGTGTGTGTATAGTGAGGGAACAGGTCATTTGATAAATATTCCATTTAAGTTTCTCCCCATGGGGCACAGCTACAGAGAGGAGCTCACTGACTATGAAATGAGGCTGCAATAACTACATGTCATGAGGAGCTGTCCTGCAGCACAGAGGTGTGTGTGTGTGTGTGTGTGTGTGTGTGTGTGTGTGGACAACTGCGCGTGTTTGTACGTACCAGAGTCCTGAGCCAGCATTCTTCACAATGGACGTGCCAGCACTGGATGGAGGTAAGCGGCATTGTGTAGGAGTCCTAGGGACAGATAGTGAGAGCAAAATGACACCAAATTCAAAGGACACACACACACACACACACCAGGTAACAACAACACAGGACATTCCCTGACCAACAGCACCAAACCACTAACCATGGAACGACACAGCCAGCAGCCACAGAACCACTGAGCAAGGCAGCATGGGGAGCAACTGAACCGGCAACCTGCAGGTCACACACACACGCACAGACACGATATCGGGCAGGCAACGAGCAGAGACGGAGGGTAGCAGGCAGAGGGAGGAGAAGATGAGGGAGAAAGCCATGAATGAACCCAATCTGATGGGCGCCCTTTTCTTTTCCTCTCGAAAAGAACGGAGAGATGATGGAGGGGGAGGAGGGGGGGAGGTGGAGGAGGGAGGGAGTGCCTTACCCTCCGTAAGGGTTGTGGGAGGAGCCTCTTTATGCCGCTGCCGTAGCCACCAATCACAAGGCCCCTGTACAGGCAGTACAGGCCAAGGGGGAGGGCCTTAGGCTTCCTCTCTCCGACCTCATTGGCCAGTGGCCGGGGCCCTGGCCACACCCCTAGGCTCTTGATCTCTGCACCTGACTGGATAGCAGGCTTCCTCTGCGGAAGGGAGGGGTGCGGGGGGGAGAGGAGAGGGGGCGAAAGGTGGCAGCTAATCATAGAGGCGGGATTGTACTGATCGCGCCCTCACAAACACCAACGAACACCCGTGTGGACAGACGCGCAGACACACACAGACCCACGCACGCACGCAAACACACACACGCAAGCAAACAAACACGCAAGCAAACACACACACACAGAGATGCATGAGAATGCGTACGCTTGGACAGCTGATGGACAAACTGCTATAAGAAAATGCTTGAGGAACTCTTCTACTGTGTTCCCACTTTTGTCAAATAATGAGAAATATGAATGCCAATGACTTGGCTAAGATAAGAGACAGAAACTACAAGTCAGGCATCTCATTGGTTAGTGCAAAATATAAGGATTTGTTTTTACTTTTGAATTTCAATTTTGAAACAAAAACTCATCATTATCCACTGAAACCGCTAACACAACAGTGCCTGCTTAAGGGGCTCACTGTGACGATGCTGACATGTGAAATTTCATCTGACTATAACTGCAAAAACTGTGTTTTTTTTTACCAATATAGAGAAGAACAAACTTCAAGTCGAGAGCATGTTTCTTTTTATTCACTTTAGCTTGTCAATAACCATTAACTAAAAATATATTATCACCTTTATAAAAAATAAATTGCTTTCATATGAATAAATTTACTTAACAGGACATGTTGTGTTTCCCTTCCTAAGATGACCAGTAGATGGGGGTAGAAATCCACTGATGACACCAAACCACAGCACTGAGCTTGTGTCAGGACCAGCAGAGGATAAAGCTGAGGCAACTTGGCTACAACAGGAGAACACTTGTTTTCTGCTTTCATACAACCTGAGCATTGGAGGGTTATGATCCATGCACAACAGGAGGATGCAGTGGAAATCCCCAGCTTCTCTAAAATGCTTCCTGATAGCCAACAAGTGAAAGCACTCTGATGACTTTTACATCAGACACACAGTGACAGGGAAGGAGAGATGAAAGAAAGACAGACAGAGGCCGTGTGTGAGTGTGCGTGTGTAAGTGTTGTAGATATATTTGTGTTCCTCTTTATGCATGAATGTGTGTGTGAGAGAGATGAGGGACAGTGACAGATGAACGAAGAGGGGCCGTGTGTCTATGGGGCAGTGAGTGATCGATCGCTGTGCCTTGCCCTCCGTGTCACCTCGGGCACCCAGCGACCTTTAGGAAGCGCAGGCGTCAGTAATTACCCGCTTTTCTCTCTCTCACACAAACACACGCACACACAGGATGCCGACGCTGCACACTGTCCACAAGCTTGAAGGATGCGAGGATGGGTCCGTTACATAAAATGGGGAACACAAACTCTGATGGGGGGGCAAGGAGGATGCAGGTGCAGTCATATCTCAAGCATCTGATGGACATGAATATTGACAATGTCCCTCATCCTGCCTGATATGGTCATGGATGAACATGAGGCTTAGACTATTGATCTTGGAGTCCAATCCATCACCTACACATGCTGTAAAGCACAGACCCATCTTCACCCTTTACAATGCAACACTGCTGTTACTACTGATACTGGTGTATCAACTAGACATAAACTCTTGCATGTGCTGCCTGGTCATTAATACATCTTATACAGTATATATATATATAATTATATGGCAGAATCCTGTCATTTTTTGAGGCATTTCCTACTGGAGTCGTCCAACCCAGCACACATTCAGTTTCCAAGCTTGCAAAGCCATGCAAGAACATAAACCAACACAACACGACAGCAACACCACTACTCGAACACTTATAAAGCTACTTAGATATCCAGAAACTGGGAGAAATGAGATGCATACATGCACACTTCAAGGAGTATCCAGCATACAACACAATACACTTCACAATATGTAACAGGAGTGCCTGTTGCCCAAAGCGAGAAAAAATAAAATAAAAACAAGATCTTTGAGATATGGTCACATTCCTATTTTTATCCAAATAAGCAGCGGCTGCAGCAGTTGTGCAAAAAAAGGCAGTATTTGAAGAAGCCTTTGACACGGAACCGCTCATTATGACATATTTGGCCTAATAACGCCATAATAATAATTTTGGAGGATCCAGCCACTGGATTGGGACAGAGAATAAGTGTGCAACTGGTAGAGGGTGCTGTTCATTGCGCTAAAACAAAAAGCAGCATCCTCCTTGGTGGGTTTCCTCAGGGATTGTAGGAAAGCTAGCTACTACTAACCCTAGCACCAACTAGCAATCCTCTAATCCGCATTACATGCTACCACATGAAGTTTTTACGAATGCTAGATTTAGTGCCTCCTGACAAAAGGCACAATACTGCCTTTAAGGGTTGATGTGAAACCGAAAGCATTCATGTGAATGTTATACTCACCATGCAGATGAGACACTTGTATCGGTCTCCTCTCAGTATCTGCCTCTCCAGCTCTCTGATTCGAGCCTTCAGAGCCTCCATGGTGGTAGCCGTGGACTCCTCCTCCGTTACCCTGGGGGAGAGGAACAGAGAGAAAGACAAGAGGGAGAGAGGCTTAGTGCTAAAATTAAGACACATATAGTTGGGTATGAGAAAGCGTGTAACCATTGACAACATTAAGTCAAACTACAGTAAGAAAAATCATAACACTGTTAAAACCACAGTAGCGTTTCAGGTGGATTTTTTCAAAAACATTCTTTGTTTACACAGACACAAAAACTACAGGAAATTGGAAGGAAATCTCCTGTCTCTAACTTTATTGTGGCTGTCCTTAATACCATCAGTCTCCGGCGCCCGGATAGCTCAGTTGGTAGTGCGGGCGCCCATTTATAGAGGTTTACTCCTCGACGCAGCAAGCCCGGGGTTTGACTCCAACCTGTGTACGTTTGCTGCATGTTGCATTTGGATAGATATATATATACATATACATACGCACACACCATCAGTCTTGACACTCTATTGCACTCTTTTGTAGCCCTACTATATCTAAATATATGTTTGTTCCGCCGATGGGTATTTCATTTACTCCCATCTTTACATCGGTGTGTCAATTTCTATTTGAGCCAACTGATTATGGCCCTCTCTGCAACACCTGCTCTCTGGGTCAATCTGTATGTAGCATGACATGAGTTATTTTAAACATTGCCTCCTGTCTCTGTGCAGCTCAAGACATAGTCGTACCCCCCCCCCCCCCTTTTTATTTTACTAAAGGCCCTATCTTACAATTTTAGCCCCTTCCCTTGCTCATTCCCACCATCTTTGAAATTGTAAAGTGCCCTGTCCTCTTTTATCTCACATCTCACACTCATCATTCATCATTCATCCACTGCGTCTAATCACTTTCCGTCTACCCTATGTCCATGTATCCCTCTCAATTTATTTCCTTTCCTCTGTATTTATTTCCTCTTTTCCTTGTGTCCTTCGTCCATCCCTCCTTCATTCTATGCACCGACCTCCCTTTCTTCCGGCCTCTAAGCAGCCTCTGATTAATGTGTAGCATGATAACAGAAAATGTGCATTTAACACTGTCCGACAGCATATGAAGCAGCCATAACTAAATCAATATGGCCGACGCACAGACCACAACGCTGCTGCTGATGATGATTTGGAGCAGCGAGACGAGGCAAGGCGGCCCGTGTTTATTATGGCCATTCACTCGTTCTCTGGTAACACGCAGTAGCAGTGTGTGTGTGTGTGTGTGTTTGAGTGTGTGTGTTAAAATGAGAGTAAGTGTGTGTGTGTGTTTATGGTGATGTGGTCATTTTGCAGCCTGATAGCTAGCTGATCTATGGTATTGATCTGGATGGGGAAGGACAAGCGGAGAGAGGGAAGAGAGGGCGAACGCAAATAGAACGATAAGTGGCTGTGTGTGTGTGTGTGTGTCTGAGCGTGTCCTAGGATATGGCTTTATTTGCTGCATCCTCAAACAGCAGGCTACAGGCAAAGCAAAATAAGGATGGATTCTCAATTTCCTACTTAGACAGGTTTCTGAAAATCCCTTTGACTGTGTGCAGAATGAGTAGATTTACATCTTATTTTCTTGATTCCTATCATCAAACAAACTCATTAAAAGAAAGTGAACATTTAGGCTGATTTCAAGATTGAATTAAAATTAAGCTGCACTGTGGCGCTGAGCAGAGAAGCCTTTGTTTGCAGTGAGTTCAATTTCTTTTTGGCAGAGACTTGTCCAGGAGCGATGAAAACTCTCTGAAAACTGACATCGGATGCAGCTGTTGTTCCTCATTCTTTCTGTTACACCTCTTAAAGGAGAACTCCGGTCAATTTCAACATGCAGGTCTGTTTTCTTTAAATTAGTAGTGCTGTCAGTAGCAAGAAGAAAAATGAAAACAATTGGTGAAGTCTACACCGTGTTATCCTCATGCTAGCATAAGCACCCAACAGGCTTAAACAGGGCAAGTTTAAATGTGTTTTAGCCTCTTAACATATTCAAAATGTCATTACCAGTGCCTAGCCAAGTGCAGTGATTCCTTCCAAGAGAACACAGCGAATTTGACTGAGCCGGTCCACACTTCTGACATTTGTCTACAGATTTAGTTTTTTATTAACACAGCTGTATATTGTTATATATTGTATATTTCTGTATGAGGGGCAAACCGCGGGTAACTGCTATTGCGGCCGCCACGGCGAAGAACTGAAAATTATGAAATTATTGAATGCAACTAACTTCAGTTGGTATAGTAACAGCGTGTGAGACGGAGCTGCTGGACCTGGGCCAGAGATGTGACCCATGGCCGGAATATCATAGTTCATAAAAATGCAGCGCAGTGATGATACAGACATTTCAGACACACAACGTGTGTTTCCGCCATTCGACCCGTGCTGGACCCGTTCATAATGATCAGCCGTCTCTCTGTGAGTACGTCCATCACACCCTCCCATCTCTCCCTAGCTCTTTAAATCAGTTATTGTTATCAGAGATGCATTTAAAAAAAAAATATCCTACACTATTTATTTCAGATAGCTAATTTTCATTTACATGTGTTCATGTCTTCAACATAAGAAGAATGTAGCATAATATGAATGTGAATGCAGTTATAAATAGCCTATTTGACAATAAAGTTTGTTTTGGTTAAAATCAACAAATAATCGTTATCAAAATATTGATCAAAATAATCGTGATTATAATTTTGGCCATAATCGTGCAGCCCTACTTTCTATCACATCTACTTCAGTCAGATTCGCTGTGTTCACTCAGAACATGTTTGAAGGCTAAAAACATGTTTAAAACACGCCCTGTTTAAGCCTGTTGGGTGCTAACTTTAGCAGGAGGATAACTCAGTGTAGACTGCACTGATTGTTTCCATTTTTCTCACTACTGACAACACTATACATACAAAAAGAAAAACAGAGCTACATGTTGAAATTGACCGGGAATTCTCCTTTAAATCCTGTGACAATTCTACAACATGGTATTCCCAGATTGTAATTTGGCCATTTACCAATCTCAATTTTGATTGGCTGGCAGCTCCTAGCCCTGAAATGTAACCCATCCCCTTATATGTTGCCAAGCATTGGCAGGGGTTTTGGGGTATAGGAAGAAATAAAAAATAAAATTAAAATAAGATTTTTGTGCAATTGACTGATGGACATCTTTAATTCTGATTATTTATGGTTGGAGCTGTAATGAATACCCTACTTGTCAATCGAAAGAAAAATAACCAGGAACTACTTTAAAAATCGATTTAACGTTTAGGTTTAGGCAAAAACTGAATTCTTTCTCTAGTTCCAGCCTCTCAAATGTCTATATCATTGTGAAATTATTATCTTTTGGATTGGAACTGTTGAATCAAGCAATACGATTCCACTGGGCTCTGAGAACAGGGTTGTTTTCCCCATTCTTGACGTTTTATAAACTGAACAAATGTAAAAAATAATCAACAGATTAAACAACGGAAATAATCTTTAGTTGCAACCCTACTTATGCCTTTTTATAGCTTTGAGGTGAGTGGTTTTCCTTCTGCATCACTCATTACAATGTGGAACATACACTTTGTCAGGTATTATCCCTTACACAATGAAATTATAAAATATTTGAAAGATTATTTCTAGGTCTTTTATTGCCATTTTGTTATTCAATAGAATTGCTGGAGAATGACAGGAAAGGGTGGGGGGGTGACACAGAGCAAAGGGCCACAGGTCGGGGGATTCAAACCCAGGCCCGCTGTTCAGGACTCAGTCTACACAGGGTGTGAGCTTGATGTCGCCCTGACATATTTCAAAGAAACTTCTAGAGATTCACGTCACTTTCCTTCCTGCAAGAGGAAGTCTGATGTCAGGATCAGCTGCAGAGCGGCACTACCGAGGCTGGTCAGGACTCAAGAACACTGAGCCGTTCTGCCACCACAAAAGCAAAACAAGGTTTTCCTTCCTCCGTGAGAAAAGTCGAGGTGCTCTAGCACCTCCTTGTAACTCCATCACCATCCCGTGTCTATAAAGACCTAGTTGGGACTCCCTAGACTGACTCGCCACTCCATGCCCTGTAAACTGCTTTACCCTTTCCTCTTATTAGTTCTGAGCTTGTAAAAAGCCATTTAGCCTTGATTAGCCTGCTAGCTTATAAAGTGGCAGTGGACTCTGGGCTGGACGGGACTGGATGGGGGGTTGTCCCTAAAACAAGGCTGTCTTGTCTCTTTTAACAGCTCCATTAAAGCCCTTTGTTGCTCAGTCGAGCACAAAACTCTGCCAAGGGTTGCTTTCTTTGTCCGAAGTGAGTTCAAGATCGGAGGTGGAAAAAGAAGTTTTACTCTTGTTTTCTCCCAACAGTCACCTTTCTATTGTCCTTTCTATCTCTATCATAAATATTCATTTAGCACAGCTGATTCATAGAATACCACATTTAAAAAAAAAGTTGTTTAATTTCCCAATGCTATTAACAAGACAAAGTTAATCTATCTCTCTGCGCCTGTAGCCATCTAAACAGGGGGGACGGGGAGGTGGAGGCAGCAGGGGGCGGCGGAGGTGTAAAGATTTAATGGAGGTTAAAAGAAGAGCAGGATGATTTCCCAGGGCCAAGGAAAGGAAAGACAACTCTCTGGGGCTAGATGTGACACACAGAGAGATAAACTGCCTCTCAACCAGCAAGAACCACAAGTAAAAATCCTTGAGTTTAAGCCCTTTATGCTGTGCCGTGTGTCACTGATTTAAGCTGGCTCAGGGGTTTTCAACCTTTTCAGTCTTGGAGCCAAGAATACAAAAAAAATATGTCTGGCTTAGCAAACATGTTGAGTAGACTTACAGAAACAAGCCAACAGTTCAATTTGGGTTACAGCCTAAAATGTGAGGTATTCAGTTTAGTGTCAGAAAATATACAAGAATTCTGTGCGAGTTGGCTTCTATTCAGCGTAGCAGAAGGTTTCCACCAGTGTGGGCTCCAGGGGGAGATTTAAGTCATTTACACTGCTTTAAAAACAAATATACGGCACACGCATTTGATCCCATTTTACGCGGTTGTATGAATGCAGGTTTTGGTGGTGATAGAACAATGTAACATGTGCTACGTCATGCTGGTACAAAACTAAAACGGGTTAACAAACCAAAAGTTGTGAATCACACAGTGTCACAGGCTTGGGGTTGAAAACTCTCAACATTTGTAAGGAGCTCAAATTAGAAATGGCTAAAACTCGAATATTCACTTTAGACCTGTATTAGCTAAGAAGGCAGAAACACATAGCTACAACCCGGCATATAGAGTATGAAATGTTGGTTATATATGTATCGGACACATTTACATAACAGATGTACCTATTTATATCTTCAGAACTCAAATCTGTGTATTTTACCAATCTGGATCTGGAACGAAAAAACCTCTAAACCCAAACCCACAGTTCAGTCTACATCTAATACAACGCCCTGGATTCTCTTTTTTGGGTATATTTGTCGGCCAGTACACAAGACTGAATATGTATGTCTCTCTCTCTTCAATTATGGCTCTGGCTTTGTAGGTTTTAACTGAAGATGTGGCCTTGATCTGAAGGGCTGGCATCATAACAAACCAGAAGAACCAACACTGAAATACAACTTCCATTCACGCAACACACTGCTACTCCAACTTAGTTCCTGGCCAACAGGGCTGTTTGAATGGTGTGACCATGTATGTATATATGCGAGTGAAAGAGAGTGAAATTGCATTGCATTCCCATCTCCAGTCACCCCTATGGCGACAAGCAAGAAAGAAAGCCTGACAGAGACAGATAGATGGCTGTGCCTCCCCTCTATTTAGCGCTCCATCCCCAACGTGTGTGTGGCTATTTCTCATTTCATTAGTGTGTGTGTGTCTGTGTGTAGCTGAAGACCTCCAACATCCATCTCAATCGGCCCCATGTCTTAATCTACTGTCTACCTACATTTTGGCCTCTCTCTCTCTCTCACTCTCTCTCTCTCTCTCTCTATAGCAAATGATAAAACTATGTCACAACTAATTCTAAAAACACAATATTCTAGCAAACATTTTTATCCACCAGGTAGGGAAATAAATCTCACACGCGCAGGCACTGTGAAAATAGCAGCGGTAAATCCCTTTAGAGCATGCTGCACCCTGTTAACCGAGGCCTTAACTACACTGACACACCATGATAAAACATTTAAGTCACTATTGATTTCCCCTGCTTCAGCCCGATCTCTCAGTGTGTGTGTGTGAAGGCGTCAGATTGCAAAAGGGGGGGGCATTTTGTACCAGCTTGAGAAAAATTAGGACAGGGCAAGGGAAGAAAACAGAAATGTGAAAGAAAAGAGTGAGAAAGAGAAAAAGAGAGAGAAAGGAGGCTTGGCGACAACAATGAAGAGAAGAATCAGAGGGGAAAAGGCACAGGAATGGGCAGTGTGTGTGTGTGTGTGTGTGTGTGTGTGTGTGTGTGTGTGTGTGTGTGTGTGTGTGTGTGTGTGTGGGGGAGGGGGAATGGAGGGTACAAATCTAGCTTCATCACTTCCAAATTGAGGACAGATTCAATTATGTGCAGAAACCACATGGAAATCTCTCCGCATTGTTCCAGCTGGAGCACCAAATTTGGCAGCAATCGCATTGGCGGCATTGGAGGGGCCATTTATCTTGGAGGGGAGAGAGCGTCTCAGGCGTTGTACATGTATATATATGTGAGTGTGTGTGAGCTCATTTATCTTGCGGGGGATTGAGCAAGGGAACGAGGACGCCCTGGGAAGCGACCAGATCATTACCCATCTGGGATCAGAGAGACAGAGATTTCACTAACGCGCACGCACCAACACACACACACGCACACAGACACACACACACACACACATGTATCAATGTAACGAAAGGAGACAAATCTCATTTTCATTTGGGGACGGAGGGGCACAGAAGCTCCACAAATACGTGCATTTATAGCAAGCGGAGAAGAGCGAGGCAGGGAATTGTTCCAGCCAGCTGACTGCTTGTTCCAGTGCAATCATTCAGCATCTAGTTGGCTCTCCTTAAATGGATACTTAGATTAAGGCATGTTGTGCTGCAGGGGGCCACTAAGACCTCAGCCAGAACATCAAGTAACCACAAGCACACATGCATTTTCGTTCATAACAGAGTCATAACATCCCATTTTTTTCAGAAATTCTTAGAATTTAAGGTAGTTCTTGGCAACGAGCTTTAGGCGAGAAAGATTATTCCAACAAAACTAAATCTTAAAGATTAAGTTTATTTCCAAAAGATATTCCCCTACCGACATTAGTCTGATGTAATGTATGCTCTGTGGTAGGAAAATAGAGAAGAAAAAAAGAAAAAAACTTGAATTGCAGTGACAGCTCTGAAGAGGAACTTGGACTCACTGATGCTAAAACTGTCCCTGCTATGTTAACCACCATGAGGAGGGTGCCTTTTCCTCATCAAAACATACCAACTATACATGTGTGTGCATGAGTGACTCAATTAGCACCGTCTGACCACCTACATGTCTGTCTCTCACGCACTCACACACACACACACAAAAACAAGGACAATCACAGCACAGACTACAACTTATCGAATGCATCCCCTCGCTTAGTAAACAAAGACACACACACACACACTTCTTGCCTTGCAGTGTCATTTCTGATCAATACACTTCAAGCTGCTCCGCTTACTCACCAGCTATCCCATCTGCTGATATTTGATATGGGGAACACTCACACTGAGTGTCGATTGATTCATTTAAATGAAGCATTTATCGCGTGCAGCCTTTCCAGAGGTGATGGGGAACATAAATACATGCAAACAGCACAAATAGGGATTTCAATAATACTTCTAGTAAATATACAGTTAAGACAATTCTGCCATTAGGTTCCTACTCTGCTAGCCGCTGAAGCCCTGACTGAGGTTTCCAATAACAGGAAAAACAACGCAGTGAACACTCCAATCATTTATACCGTAACATTTTGCCTAAGGAAATTGACTGAAAAGGGAAAGGTTACTAAAATGAGATGAGAGTGATGATTTTTAGGGGGGTATTCTTAAAAGGCACTTCAGGTGGACAAAAGAAATCACTTTAAGAAATAAGGTCTGGGATGGAAGGCAACAAGCAGACTGACCCCAGCTCTGTGTGTGTGTGTGTGTGTGTGTGTGTGTGTGTGTGTGTAATCACATGGGGCAAAAGGACAGGAGAATATGCCAGACATGCAGAAGCAACCAATCAACCAAATCCCTCTTTGCCCACCGACTTTGCTCTTGCAATGATCTGACCTCTATTACCCATGCAGGGGACAGTGTGTGTGTGTGTGTGTGTGTGTGTGTGTGTGTGTGTGTGTGTGTGTGAGAGAGAGATTGTTTACTTGTGGCAGAATATGGATGAGGAGATGGAAATGAGGGAATTACAGAGTGCTGGCCTTTCACACACGGGTGTTCTAATGAATAGAGCAGTGTGTCTGCTTGTATGTTTGAAACACAGTTGAGCGAGGAGACTTTTTTATTTTTTTTATTTAACTGTCCTATCCAGCCTCGAGCTGCAGCCATATTTACAGGTCATTATTTCCTTTTTAGCATTTCTGCTTGGGCTGCCTTCTACACGTCAGTGATTCAAAGCCCTCTTAGTCAAATCCCATTTTGCCAGTTGAGTCACATAGCACTTTTTTTTACCTGTCATTGTGCATAGAGCATCACTGGATAACTGCATAAAATGCTATACTGCTACAAGCCGAGTCATGTCACAAAAAGACCCTAACTACAAAAGTTGGCAGCCGCCAATCAGGATTTTTAGAACACTTTTTATGTCATGGTAAAAAAAAACTGGCGACTCAGTCGATTTGGAATTTTTTGGTGCGGCTTTACTGGTAAACCTAGAAAGTCTTATTGAATTACTAGTGTTCGGTGTGTGTGATACTAAGAGTATGTTCTCTATCACAATTGTATACTTCTAGTTGTTAATAGCGCTTCCATTTTTTTTTTTTTTTTTGGAAAGTTGATTTATGGTTCATGTGGTAAATGAACCATCAGTAAAGATCTACCCAAATTCAATATTTACAGTTAAGAATAAGAAATGATCTTTTTCCTATTCATTTGTGTAATTTTGACCACTGTGGGACATGAGGGTAATTGTTTTTGACTCATGTCCACCTGAGTCTACTCCCCAAATCCAAGTCAAGATATAATCATAAAAAAAAGACCAACAAACAAGGTTTGAAATCTGAACGTCATCTGTATTTATGCCACGTTTGATGTTCAGTGGCACTGTCAATCTGAAAGTGTTACTGGAAAATTATAAGAAAACATCTGTTTACCATGTCATCATGTCTCAGTATATGAACGGTGTGGTTAAAGGCGCGTGCGTGTTCGCCAGTGTGAACAAACATATGAATGTGTTTTCACACTGCTGTTTTGAAACAAGTGTGTGCCTCATATCAGCTTGTGTCCATGTCCCGTTAATGATTTGAAGGGAGCTCTGTGCTCTGAGAGAACACAACGGCAGTAAAAATCAACAGCTGGAGACCCTCCCTCTCTCTCAGTAATGACCATCTCCAAGTCGACTCTCCCACAAGTACAAAAACCCATCACAAAGTCATCGAATTGCCATGCGAGTGCGTCCATAAATATGTGTGACCTACTTTTCGATCTCGCTGTTTTTACAGGTGCGTGGTGCGCAGGAGGAAGAGGTGGAGGATGAAGGAGTGCCGGGGTCTGTCTTGCTGCTTTCTCCGTTGCTCGTCGAAGGCATTTCTGTAAACACACAAACAGGTGGCGGGGTTAACACTGGATGGTGAGTCTTCTAGCTGCGATAAGCATTCACACACGTCACAACTATATTTGAAAAAAGAAAAAAAAATACATGAGGCAAAATGAGGATGTAGTGCAATGAATATACAACATTCTTGGTAAATTATCTCTTTGTGCAAGACTTGCAATTCTAAAATCCTAGAGATACATTTTGGAAAATAATTTGTATTTTGGCCCTACTTACCGTCGCTGGCCCATTTGGAGAATTCAGGCGTTATTCTGTTAGAAGGCATCCCACCGCTGCAACACAGACACACAAATGTTGGTATGAAAGGAGCATCAATGGTGCATTTCATGTTGTCCGTTTAGTTAAGTTAGTAAGGCTTCATACTTGAGCACGGCTCCCCGTAGTGCCTCCCTCTCCCTGGCCTCTCCTTGGTCCTCTCCGGCTCCAGAGCAGGGGATGATATCGGCTTCGGTGTACTGGGCCTTGCCGTACTCCAAGGTGTCGTCCCCGTCCACGTCTAGGTCAGCGTCGCTGTCTGCTGCGCTCTCCTTAATGCTACACGTTGCAAAACCTGTTCCTGTGAGAAGACGATAATTGTCAGCGTGACTTTTATTTACTTTGTCACTAAAGTAGGAATAAGGGAGCACTAAGCACATGGCACTTCTTGAATGTGCAAAACATTACAGAATAGGTAAACAGAAAGGTTCTTAGGCATACATTTAATTGAAACATAAATAATCAATTATGGCCCGGCCGACTATCGACGCAGCATCGTCCATTTCCACGATTCGATGCATCAATTATTTGATTCATTTTAACACCTCTAGTATCTACATCAGTGTCTAATGTTAAATGGGCCAGCAAACATAAGTAAAAATAAATGTTAATATTCTTTTAATTAACTCTGCATAAGTTAGAAATCCTCTTTAAGAACCCTATTAACCATTTTTTAGACAAAACTGAAGACCTTAAATTTAGCTCAGTCTAAACTTGACTTTTTCCTGACCAATTACAAGTTCTGTAGATGGAGGTAGACGAGAAAAATTTGGTCAGAGAGACGAAGGTGAAGAAAGAGACAGCGTTTAGACATGGGGAGAACTGATGAAGACGGACACCTCACCCATCAATCTTTGAGAGAAAGAGAGGGAGAGTATGGCAGTGTGTGTGCGCGTGTGAGTGGCACTTCTATAAACCCAGTGATGAACGCCCAGACAAACCCTTACCGCTGCCTGACTGCTTCCTTCAGCTCCACTTAGCCACAGAGCAGGCTGTGTGTGTGTGTGTGTGTGTGTGTGTGTGTGTGTGTGTCCGTCACTTAGAGGTGTCACTTCAGTGTTTGTTTGAGGCTGTCTGTCCCTCTGTCACTTAGACCCTGTATCTCCAACCACTTGAAGGTGAGCGCGTGTGTGCGCGTGCAAGTGTCTGTCTACCTGTCACACACTGCATCTATCTACCATGCAATGGTAGGTAAGGTGTGTGGAGGAGTGTTCAGGTGTGTAAGTTACTTACTATTTGGAGGTAGCTAGGTGTGTTTTGTGTGTGTGCGCATGTGTTTCACTTGAGATGTGACTCTGAATGTGTCTGCCTGTGACAGGCCTGACAGCCATCTTATTTACACCTATCCCAATTTCTACAAGCTCTCAGCTGGACTAGTGTTCTATGTGTGTATGTAACATGAGTTTGTGTGTGTGTGTGTGTGTGTGGGACCAGATACAAGCTCAACAGAGTTGACAGCTATCTTATTGAGCCCCCTTGTCCCAGTGTGCTTGCAAGTCCTGATACTTGACTTCCTATAACAGCTGGTCTCAGTGCACTATAGTGTCTCACTGCACTGTGGCGTCCTTGTCAGAGTGCAGACCAGCCGCTAGGGCTTGTCTCCGAGGATCTTCTGGGATTTGCTGCTGCTTCACCTCAGTCTTAACTGTGTAATTCCTTACACGATTACTCAAGAAAATAATAAAAAAAGAAATGAAGAATGCGGAGAGCGAATGTGAGCATGGAACGACTGGAAGCCGCTGTGACTAAAACGCGCCACCAATGCTAAGCCGTTTTACAACAGGCCCATGGTTTTAGTGATCAAATAAAAAACACCTTTTAACTTTTATTTGGTCTCAGTGGCAGAGGGGGACATACGGGAACAATGGCCACGCAGCGTAAATCTAGCTTTCTGCTGGCTCTGCTCGGCTACGGAGGCTCTAGTTTCTCAGGGCATGGCACAAGTTGAGCAGAGCACATGTTACATTATACAGTCTGACGTGGTGAAACGGTTGGGCTTTTATTCCTATTTTCACTGGCTTTAGCTTGCTGATTTTGTGGAAAGCCCAGTGCCCCCCCCCCCATCCACCACTGTGGTGACAAGTGAGATACAGAGTCACATCTAGAGTCCATATTTAAGTTGATTACATGAGGTGGGACCAATCGTCCTCATTGATCTTTCTGCCTTCAATAATTGAGAAAACAAAAGTGACAGTGAAGAGATGACGAGAGACACGCACCCGGTCAGAATTTGAACTGGGGACATTGCCGTCTCAACCTCTAAGACATGGGTACGTTCCAAAATCATTGCATTGCCCATCAACCCAGTGTAAGAACTAAGTGGACCTGTGAAGACCTCTAGTCCAAAGGACTCACAACAAGAATATTTAAATGTGCAGGTTCCATAGAGGACTATCAGTAAGTGTATAAAACACAGACAATACAAAATAGAATCCCAGACATTTTAAATTATGCCCTTAAAGATGGACGTGATGCTGTATTTTCTTTTTGATGCATGGCCTATTTCGGCATGTCCACTATACATGTCTTCGGTGTTTTAACTGAGCATATGTGTGGCCTGTTGTGTGTGTTCCCAGTGCTTCTATCTGTCCCTCTAAGCAGTCTTGGCAGGCCAATCTAATCTGGCCAGGGAAAGGTCAGCCCCACTCTAACTGCCTTTCACTCACATTATGCACCAACGCCAACCCCCCCTCTTTTTTCTTTACCTCTCTTCCCATCCATTCCTCCTTTCCTCACCTTCTTTCCCCCCTTTTTTGTGTCATCACTCCTTCTTTCTTACCTTTATTCTTTCACATTTCTCCCACGTATCCCCTTTCCACTCATTTTCTCTTCTGTTGACAGTTGGCTTTTTTTTTTTTTTTTTACTTCTCTTCCACTACCCTTGATCTCTCTATTTGTCTCTCTACTCATGTATCACTTGTTCTCCCTCTTATGTACCAGTCCACAATTTCCCCTCTTTTCTGCTATACAGGCATGATCAATACACACACAACCCGACTCCTACCGGGCCACCCTTCTCTGTCTCATTATCATAACCATCTCCTGAATATCGTTGACTCTTAACATACTAACTACACATTTTATCCTCAGAGTTACATGCTTCATGGCAGCAACACCGGAGACACTCAATCTACATACATGTCACCACAACAACACTACAAGTACAGATGTGAAGATGCAGACAGGATCAAAGGACTCATCAGACTGACGAACAACGTGGATCAACCGATCGACCGACCTCGGCGACATCGCGTTACCATAGCAATTATCGGGACCCTCTAAGAAGCAGAGAGGAGGGGAGTCAAAGGCCATCGCACTATCTTTCTGCCATTTACAGGTCAGAGAGAGACGGGGAAAGGGACACAGACACAAAGGCATGAGACGGCCATCTTTGAAGTCCATTTACAAAGCACAGATTTCTCCTCTTCTCAATCCCCTCTGGGCCATCTCAACCTGCAATAATCCCCCTCTTCTCCTCCTCTGTCTCTCAGGACAGGCTGATATCAAACCTCAGGATCAGTCTGCCTGCCTCCCTGTCTGCCTTTCCATCGGTCTGCGGCTAAACAAACAGATCTATTGTGTTCCAAACTTGGTAATGCCACTAAAACAGCAGGAGTAAACACTAAAGAAACAAATAGTTACATGATATATTAGGAACAAACGCAACTAAATAGAATGTATAATTTTAAAATCTAATTCATCATTCGCCATCATTGCTTTTGGTAATAACACTGTACTTACCGAGCCAACAGCTGAGATTTTGATCATTGAGTTATAGTCATAAATTATACAAGAATGGCAGATATTTGCAGAGTCCAGTTCTCCAATGTAAGGCTTTGTTTTTGTTCTGTTGTTTCATATACTTTTTAATCTCTTCTTTTTTCTATCTCTTCTGTTCTGCCTATCCTTAGTTTTTATTTATTTTTATTTTTTTCTACTCTGTAAAGCGACTTTGAGCTTGGGAAAAGCACTATACAAATTCAATTTATTATTATTATTATTAACTTTATATGTTTTGCGGGGTTTTGGAATGTTATTGGACAACAGAGATGGCAAAAGTACTCACTTTCCGTACCTAAATAGAAGTACAGATATTTGTTAAAAAAATACTCAGATAAAAGCAGAAGTACTGATTTAACTTCTTTACTCAAGTAAAAGTAACAAAGTACAAGCTTGGAAATTTACTTAAAGTATAAAAGTAAAGGTAGCCTCGTGAATGACAACCATTTTTTATGAAAACTACCTGGAGCACACAAATGTTACCCGAGTGCACGCTGAGAAACTTTAGTGGACGTGGAAAAAAGGCTCTTTATATGCCATTGCCTACATTTTAAATTGATGTCTGCCAATAGGCCTAAAAGATCAAATATATGATTATTGTAATTATAATTCAGTTGTGATTCTGTGAGAATTCACAGATCCAGTTTCTCTTTTTTAATTCTTCCTTAACGTATAAAAGGAATCTGTATGTGTGTGTGTGTGCTGAAATATGTCTTTTGGAAAGAAAATAAAAGGATTAAACATAAATGACTAAACAGACATTAATTAAGAAGTTCTGCAGCACATTGGCATTCTTGATGCCTACTACAGTATCTCTCTCAGATAAGGCTGATCGGGAATGTCCTGCTGCTTGTCTGCCAAATCTCTGGGATCTCTGTTTTCTTCATTTTCCATCATGTCACCGTCCATACTATGTGCCAACGTTAGCGCCATCAAGCCGCAATGATTTGCCGCGAATGAATGCAGAATGCCAAATCTGTCTAGTCGACTTAGTGGTGCGTTGAATATGGTATTAATGACGCAAACAATATTAACCGTAACTCCAGTGAAAGCATTTGAAACTTGTTAGCGAAGACTAGATTAGGTACTGTATACTGTATTTAAAGCTGATTCTGGTTTCCAACTTTGCCCCAGGTGTCTGTTAGAACAGATGGAGACAACTTCTCTCTCTTGATGCAACGTGCAACCTAGCTAACAGGTGAAGAACACAAACAAAATCACTAGCTAACTAACTTACTTTAAATGTGCCAGAACTATAGGCCAACACAACAACATGCTTAAATGAACTGACAACATAAATTATACGACTTACAGTTCTCAAAGACGCACACACACAATCTCAACTGATTATCCTCCGGACAGCTAGTCTCTTTTTCTTTTCTCTCCCTTTTTCTCTGTGTGGCGTGCGCCCGCTCGCGGTGTGAGATGCGCGTCCGTGCTATTCTCCGACATGACGACCTCTTGTACAAAACTAAAGTAACGAGCCAATTTTTTTAAAATGTAAGGAGTAGAAAGTACCGATATTTGTGTTAAGATGTAAGGAGTAAAAGTAAAAAGTTAGTTAGTACACTAAACTACATTTTAATATCCCACACTGGGCTCTGGGAACGTCCTGTAGACACTTTCTACAAGTATTCTAACAAACTTTTCAAATGACTACTCAAAAAATGCCATGTTGGCAGATCTCTCTGAATGTCTGGTCAGGGTTGTTGACTTATTGTTTGACTGGATAATTCCTGATTTCAATCTACATTTTGCCAAATTTAGACTACTCTAGGTGTAAGCTGTTGTGCTGCTTATTTTTAAGACAACATTTATCAATAATTCTGCACACAGGTATTTTGCTGAGAAAGCCAAAACTCACTTTTCCTTAGTTAAATATTCTGATTTGAGGTTTATTAACATTTCTGATTGACTGATAGCAATGCATTTGTTACAGTACAATACAATAAATTCTCAGGAATAGAACTTGCCTAATAATTTGGCACACAGTGTACTGGCTCCACTGTTGCATGTAGTTTAAAGTCAAAATCATGATTGTTTCAATCAACACTATCAACATTTTATGTTTATGCTCACTATATATTGTTATTTTTTATTTTAACAAATGGTTACAACTGGCTTCTTCATCTGCCTCCTCCTGATCACTCTTTGCCATTTTCAAGGATTTCAAGCACCCGTTCTAACCCTGAAAATATACAGTATATAAAAAAGCATTGTTTGGAAATCAGTATCAAAATTCAGGTCTTATGTTGCTGCTAGTACAAAAGAAGCTTAAATGAAAACTTAGTTGTAATAGACCAAATATAGATATATATAATATAATCTCCCTTAAATATAGACTTTTAGTGTATCCTGCAAAGTTAAAAGTAAAAGCCAGTTGCTTGCTTTTCAGCACATAAAACCAAGACTTAGACAGACAGACAGTCCAGTAGACAGATAAAGAAAGCTCTCGGTCTGTGCTGTGGGTCCTTTCAACCTGACTAAGCCGGTGTGAGACACAGGGAAGTCTTCCCTCACAGACTTGAATCATAAACTGAGCTTGTTCGATTTTTTCCTTCCTCCCTCCCTCTTCCCCCCCCTTGAAAGGGCCTTGTTCCCTCTGCCTTTCTTCCTTGCGCTCTCAAAGGGAGGGAAGGATGGTGGCACTTCACAGAGGGATAGGCCTTCTCTTTATCCCGCCAGCTGAGGAGACCCCCTGCAACATCTCTATATCCGTCTGGCCCGCCGCTGGCTCTCGAGAGCCTGCTGGAATCAGTGGCAAACTAAGCCTTCAAGACAAAATCCACCTTCTGAGCCTTCTGCCGTGTGTGTGTGTGTGTGTGTGTGTGCGCACGTTTCAAGTCGCTCTCCCCAGGCCACCTCAGTTATCTGTGTCACATCACAAGGTGCCCTATTACAGCAAGGCAGAAGGGTCCTGTGTCTGCTCGTTTAATGCCGTGAAAGAGAGATGGGCGGATGGAAGGAGCATGGGGGAGATGGATGGACGGGTGGCGAAAGCTACCTCCCACCACACGAGCTGTTCTTCGGCGAGGTTTAGTTGAGATTTCAACATTGATCTGTCTTGTCTCCTCTCTCTCTGGCTTGCAGAAAGGGGAGGAGGGAGGGGAGAGAGGGAGGCAGGTGAGGCTCAGCATGTGTGTGTTCAACAACAGATCGAACAGGGAGAGAAGGAGGCGACCAGGAAGAGGGACGGATGAAAGACGAGGTAGAGCCTAGAGAGTTAAAAAGAGCCTCTTCGATGACTTGGATAACTACTCTTTAACGCCATCTGTGCACATCTTGATGGCTTGCCCCCATCATTCTTTGTCACCCCGTTTAACACACAAACACCTGAGTGCTACGATGGGAGGCCACTGTGGCAGCACAGTGCAGTTTATAACATCCAACTGCACGTATTCAAACAATTAGGTGAACAGAGACAAAACATATGCTTAGTTTAGAGGCACTCTGAGGCTCAGGGGAAAGGTCCTTCTAGCAAATACATATAAAACTGAGCCGACTGTTTTATATTTCTACTAGGGGTGGGGAAAAAATGGATTCTTACATGCATCACGTTTCTCTCTAGAAGGACTTGATGTTTGATTCTGATAAGTTAATCGTTGATTATTTAAAAATATCTATATTTATTTATATTTAATGAACCGAGAGAATGGATGGGATGGGATAATGGATAACAACTGCAAAAATGCAGGAAAAAAATAATAGTTTTGTATATTTACACATGATCTAATAAGACATGACTGATCCTCAGACATGGAGGATTACTGTGAGAGAAGGTGACTTCCACAAGCATGTTGAAGGCTTAAGCATGGAATGACTACACAATAAAAACCTCAGTAGACAAAACATTTCATTAAAACGTGTGTGTGACAAATACTGCATACGCCAAAATCTTACAAAATCAGATTTATAGGTTGTTGTTTTTTAAATCATGCATGGAAATGAAATGTTGCATCGAGCAAAAGTGCCAAATATTCTCTGGTTTCAGCCTCTCAAATGAGCAGATTTGCAGCTTTTATTTAAGATATATGACAGTACATTGAATATCTTTAGATTTTGGACTTTTGGTCGAACAAAACAAGCAAACAGTAGACAGTAGTAACATCGCAGGCTTTAAGGAATTGTGAATTGCATTGTTTCACGGTTTTGAACATTTTATAGAATAAACAATTGAATCTAGACAATGACCTGTGGATGAATGTTTAATAAACACATGTTGGCTGCAGCTCTAATCTCTAAAAATCTAAATAGTGAACATAGTTAAACATAATAAAACAAGTTTGAAAAATCTGAGAAGGACCAAAAAGAGACGGTGACGGAGAGCTACCACTGTAGATGTGTTGTGTCACAGAGCAGCCATGCTCCCCAGTGGCCAGCTCTCCCATCCAGTTCTATAATTGCATTTCTGGGCGGACACACACACGGACACACACACACGGACACACACACACACACACACACACACACACACACACACACACACACACACGGACACACACACGGACACACACACACACGGACACACACGTGACCAGCGGGTCAATTTCCCAGCTAAATGTGTTTTCCTTCCCCTTGCTAAGAGGATTTTGTAGGGCCGAGCTGAGCTGGGCTGACCCAGGGCAAACGTACACTGCCACCAGACCACTGGCACCATTACAGCTCCCTGGTCACATTCAACACTGGTCCCACAGAACAAACACTGCTCACACTGGACACAAACAGAGGGAATGATGGATGAGCAGAGAAACAAAGGAGGAGACAGACAGACAGATAGAGAAAAAGGAAGGCAAGAAGAAACAGGGCTCTGGGCTGACCCTGTCTACCTACAGCTAACTGGGGTGTGCCTGGCACGGCCAGGAATGTTAGTGTGGTTTTGTGTGCGTGTGTGTGTGTTTGTACCTCTGAAGCCTCCCTCCAGCAAAGCTGTAGCTCTGATCCTCTTCTGCCCCGCCCACTCGTACTCCTCAAAGCCCCGCCCATTTTCTCCGTCCATGTCTGCAGAGTCATCATCGCCTAACGCACCCTCACGCTGACACACACACACATACAGGGACACAAGTTAATCCACCAGCAGTGTGTTGAGGCATTTTTTTTCTTGCAAATTTCAACAGCTGTAAGTCCACAGTTTTACTGTGTTAAATATGGTGTGGTGGAAGACAGGCCGGATCTCCGTAGCACGCTTTATCTGTACCATACCATGACCAGCTGTGATAAGTGTGGTTGGGAAATGTCTATAGGACACAAATGAGACCAGAGAAGAGACTGCTAATCTAAATCACGTGTTCAGAGTTTAAAGGTTTGCACACACTGCACTAAATTACCAACTACTTCCCTGGAGGCTCCAACTATTTTCTTCTTCTGTTGCGCATCAAGCCTGTGTGTAACTCAGGAGACGCCGTGCTGTGTTATACCGTTCTGTTCCTACATTTAATATGTTTCTAACAGAACGTAGACTCAGTTTTCTCATCAGATTTGTTTTGCTGTGCTTGTTGTTGCAAAAATAAAATAAAAATAATAATAAAAAGTCTATTCCACCATGGAACGGTTTCAAATTGATTCATCTTAACAGAAAAATGTCAAAAATGAAGCTTTGTTTTGTTTTTATTTAGCCAAAAGTACTTTTTTTGTGTATAATGTCTAATTTAACTAGCACCAACTGCTTTAGAATGAAATTGTTTTAGACACTGGGACCTAATCACTCGAGTGGCCAAAGACCCTTGATTGTTTCATTTTCATCATTTACAGCAGGAAGTGACAAGGCCAAAAATGTCTAGCTCTAGTTTAGATAAACGGCAAAGAGGAGATCAGATCAAATTGAGAATCTTCAGTCCACTTGATCACTAATAACAAAAGGAGAACAGAGCTCCGGCTGCAAGCTCAGCCCAGTATCTGCACTGATGAATATGGAATAAAAACACAGCTCACACAGAATGGTACAGCTCTGGAAAGCCTAAAGCGTGCTAGTGGAAAAGAGGTATTAGTGTTTCTATAGCTAGTGTACCAATCAGCAGTCAGTAAGGTGGAATACAGGAGTAGTGGTGATGGTATTTGTCCTTTGTCTACTCTAGGATAGAATGGAACTGTTAAGCATCTACAGGAAGAAGGATTGGTGACCAACTCTGACTTGAGAGGCTGTCATTGGTTTGACGGCTACCAAACAGACAGAGGTGGTGACTGGAAATATATTTCTGTTGGGGCCCTCATGTACAGATACTAAAGATGTAATGGTTATGCTCATACAGGAGCTGCATGCCAATGGATAAGAGGCAGCTATGTCATATGGGATAAACCACAGCCTTGTGCTTCAAATCAATGTTTATGTTTGCTTTGCAGTGGCAAAATTGAATCAAGGATATGTAAATACTTCAATATCAGTGTGATTTTTGTAATGGTCTTTTTGACAGTAATTCCCGTATGATGTGCATGCAGTACCGCCATGTAAAGGAAGTTAGTATCTAGAGAGGCTACAGTTGCTATTGGTTGTTATCTGCACTAATGTATAGAAGTGACTGGGAGTAAAGAGGTGACTGGTCAGCATCTACAGGAAAAGAAAGGTTGACAGGCTGTCCGACTGGGTCAGGGCCAGGATTGTACTACCTGGATCAGGCATTGTTCCACATGTCTACTCATCTCCTCCTCGCTACCAGCCAATGGGGCGCTGCACAGCGGACATACCTGGCCCCCCTCCTCAGGCTTCCTCCTCTTCATCTTCCCTATACGTGCTGGAAATGATAGGCAAGAGAGAAAGAGATTTCAATGTCAATTTAGCATAACATGGTTATCATCATTTGAGTTTTTAAGCATGTTTCATTTGATGATAATATCACTGGTTTTGAGGCACGTGAGAGAATCTATAAAAGGCCTGAGGGGCATTTATGTCGGATGAATCTTCCTTGACTGGATCATATGCAATCTATTATACACAGCTGCCCACTAATCTTAATTATTTACCAGCCTAGAAGCATAAGGGAAGGCTGAGAGGGCTAAACTCCTGAAATGTGTAAAGAAAGAAGTGACAAGAGACAGACGCAGCAGTCTCAAACCCCTTCCTTCACTCGACATCCACGCCATTCCTCTGCCTTGGTATTTCCTCCCTTGCCCTTCTCTCACAGCCCCCTTCACACACACACACACACACACACACACACACACACACACACACACACACACACACACACACACTTAATTAGAAATTTAACAGAGCAGAACAGCCGTCATTGCGCCCCGAGTCTCTGTCGTTTTTTCTTAACTGCAAATGGCGCACGGGACATTAATTTTTAGCTGGCTGGGAAAGCAGATGAGGCCAAGGGAGACCGTGGCAGGAGATGGAGGGAGAGGAGGAGGTGGACTGAAGGCAATACGCCATGACTGCAGGGGAAGAAGATGGAGAAAGTGAGGCAGGGCGGGCTAAGGAGAGAAACAGCCTCCTCCTCCTCACCAGTTCTCCCCTGATGCTAATCGAGGGGAGCGTTGTTAAATAGAGAAGGGAAAGGCCTGCTAATTAGGTCCGGCAAAGCCCCCCCCCACCCCAGCTGTTATACCCCACGTGAGAATGATTCCTGCTTCCATGTGAGGGCAGAGAGAAAGTAATGAAGGGCAAAGTTTAAACTAAGTCTCTTGTCAGCTCTGACAAATGCTGAGTTATCCGTGTGTTGGCTCAAAACTGGAAACACTACATTCTTGCGAGATAACAACCAGTGTGGTAAGATACAAATACATAGATTACATTAGCATATCTTGGTTTAGACTGCTCCAGTATCCCTTCATCAAAAAGGACAAGTTTCATTAAAAGTTGAAAGGGGTGAATGAAAAAATGTGACATTTTATTTAGTAGCATGACCAAAGAAGCAACACTGTCAACTGACATTTGTGTTTAACATCATGGAGTATTTAACTGTGTTAAGAGCAGGCCCGACGATTCGGGGGAAAAATATGAATCGCGATTTTTTTTAGCTTAGAATTGATTTCACGATTTTTGTCTCACGAAGTGTAAGGTGTATTGCACATATAAACCATGACAAAACAAACTGGGAGTACCAAACATATATTTTTTTGGCACCTATAGCACATTGCGCATCACCACAAGCCTGTAAACAGAGAGGCTCCAATGAAGAGAAGGGAGAGCACTGCAGCGCTGGGGGAGTGCTGTAAAACCTATTTTATACTTTGTTTATAACTCACAGAAGAAAGTAGTAGGCTCGTAAAAATAAATGAGTATCAAAGTAATTTTTTTTTTTAATTTAAAAAAAATATAAGTTATTTAAAAATGTATTCGTAAACAAGGGGAATTGACATCGCAATTTTATATAACGATTAATCGTGCATTTGGGACCAAATAATGCCCAAACATCTTCTGTGAAACATTGCCACCTGAGTGACGCCACAATGTTGCCCATTAGGGATTCCACAGTGAGGAAACTCTCCCACCTTTTAATAAACTCGGGACAACACCGGACATTTTACAAGAAAGAGATATTGGTCAATGACGCTCAGTATCTGTAGAGCGCTTACTTTGATCTCTGGCCTCTCTGGTCAAGCTTTTGCTGCAGAGACGGGCGCAGCTGCGCCGCGTTCCAGCTGCGACATGGCCTCCGGAGCTGATCGCGGCCACTCTAGACAAATGTTGCCTCCAGATGCTGGCACCTTCAAAGTTTACAGATTTCCTCATTAATTTTTTTAATCATAGGTTCCCTATTAGCATTGGGTTTTAATCCAAAATATTACCAAAAAGGAGTGTTGGCTTTTGGCTTTGACACCTACTCTTCGCCATGTCTCTAATTAACGTCATAACAGCATTAAGTGTTGTTTCACAACCTTCTGAGTTCTTTGGGTTGCCTGATTATTCTTTGGAAAACCGGATTCTTAGCTTTGTGACTCCAATGTAATCCATAAAAAAAGGACAGACTGGGGCTACTAAGAGCTAAGATGAACTTAGCCCATTCGATTAGAGATGGTCCGATACTATTTTTGGCTACCTGAACTTGCGTATCAACCGATACCGAGTATTGATCCGATACCAGTGTGTCATATATTTTATTATGTTTTAACAGCTGTATACTACTATCCCTGTATGAATGTGATATGATTTCTAACTTTGTTGTTGGTCTGGCTCAGGTTAAACTCTCAAACAGTGAATGCCACAGAACTTTATTTTATTATCCAGTTTTAAATCTTAAAAGTGGCGCTTCCATCCTAATTATGCTTTTATAGAAAAGTTTGACTAGGGTACATTCACAAAAAGACCCTAGGTTGCATTTTGGCGAGAGTTACGCTTTAATGAGGATTCCTAGATAAACATCACCTGACAGCAGAGCAAATATGTAGTGGTAAAATATGTCCCATTACATCAAATGTTTAGGTAATAAATTACCATCATATAGTCAAACTATTTTGTCTCCTGTGCCTTGACACCAGTGATATTATTATGTATTTTGTGGTGATGATTATTTATTTTCACATCATGCATCCTTCAACTTCTGGAAATGTATTGCTAAATAGTATTTTACTGACATTAAGGTAAATCTATATGTTTCCTGAAAGCCCATGATCCAAAACAGGATCACACAGTAATAAACTCTTATTAACAATATTCTAATCAAAAAACGTTGGAGCCATATAACGTATATTAATAAGCAATATTCAGGAGATGACACGTTGTATGTACATACCATTCAATCTTGTTTGCCTGTTTGCTCGAACTCGTAAAAATGTCTGCAAGCAGAGGGGGAAAAAAGAGAGAGGAAGTGTGCATTAGATACTAAACAAACACTAGAACATGTTTACAAGTCCAAACATAACTTTTAAGAATGGGATTGCTTTGGATGCTGAGACTGGGGCACTGTAAACAAACCTACTTCTCTATTGTTTTCCACATCCTCCATGACTGTCACGGTGCACTCATAGCTCACTCTACAGCCGCCACAACTCACTGCAGCAAACCAACCGGCCGAGTTTCCAGAGACAGAACATCACTGCAAAGTCAAGCTTGTGTCTATAATTTAATACGGATGGAAAAGGATTGAAAGTGGCGCTTGTGTCTGCAGATACAGCTCATGTCCGACGCCATGTTGGCTTGTTTTGATCATGTGACGCGCTGGAGACGGAAGTGGGGAAACGTCACATGTTGTTCCAGCGCTCGACCGCTACGGGGCAGCAACAGGTTTCATTAAACCGTCTCCTTTTAATTAAAGGGAGTGGAGTTTTACATGCAAGCTGTGGGCTACTAGATACACAACTATTGTACTGTTTCTCCAACTACTACTGTGTATCAAATACAAAGAAGATTAAAGTCATGTCAAAAAAGATGCTTGACAAGTTGGTGTTTGTTAACATTCTCTACTTCTTACTTTTAAAGTGTAATGTTTGGGTTTCTTGTGGTTTCTTGTGTGTGCAGCAGATTACAGTTTTGTAGCCGGTTAAATATCAAACGTTCTTAATATGCAACTGTCAATGGTGGAATAAGTACTCCTATAATGTACTTCTTTCAACTGTGCAATACTGAGTAATGTGTGCAATTTTCTGTGCTAATTCTGCAATAATAATTCAACTGTACCGTACTCTGCATGGCATTAATAATGCATATTTATACTGCACAATAGTTCCCATTTTTCAGCACTGACACTAACACTGTTGTTATATATTGTAGTATGCACACAGTATGTTTACATATTTCTTATTTCTATTTTTACATATATAGTTAGTAGAGTGTACATATGTTTAATTATTTTGGATTTGTATTTGTGCTTATAATTTCTCCATATACTTCTATTCTAGAATGGGAGCAAATGTAACAAAACCCAAAAAGTTTACAATACTCATGTTAATACTAACAGCTAGTCAAGGGGTTCCCACACAAGGGGTTGGGCCCCCTTCACAGGGTACCAAAACAAATCTGGGGGGTTGGGAGAAATGTATGAGAAAAATATGAGAACGTTTTTGCTACACAGATTTATATTTTGGACTTTTCTGGGGGAGGACTCCATGTTACAAAGGGCCCAACAAGACAGCCCTTTTTTTGGTAAGAGTTAAAAAACATAAAGCTTGAGAACCACTGGTTTAATCTTTAATAATGCATTGAATTGTGTAAGCTTATCATGTGTGTTTTTATTACGTTAACTCAGCAAGGTACATTGTGCTGAAAAGCAGTGGAATAGAAGTATAAAGTAGTATAAAGTGTGTAACTACTAGTCTAGAGTAAAAGCACATCATTTTATTAAATGTAGTCAGTTACTTTTCACCAATGGCAACTGGGATGTACAATTATATTTTACATTTATCTAAGTGAATGTGGAACATTTGGGGTCTTGGGTAGTTCAGGATGCCTGGGGTAAATTCTCTATCATTATGAATAATAGTCTTAAAAGTACAGCTTTGAGAATAAATCAAGGGAGGTCAGATCACTTTTGTCTCTTGCAGAATGTGCACCTCAGGTCCTCTGGGATTCAGACCCAGAGGCCTGTATGTCTTTAGCTATATGCTGACTAAAGCATCCCCAGTCGCAGTTATGGATGCCCTCTCTTGGACACGGCAACAGTGAGCAGGCAGCGGTTCAGTCCTCTAACAGTCAACCCACCGTCCGTCAGTAAGAACCGACAAGCAGTCAGGCCTTTGCCTTCTGCTCTAGACATCCATCCGTCTCCTCACTCCTTCCCTCTTTCCCCTCCCCTCCTTGCCGCCACTTAAGTTACAGGCCCACTTGGCCCACTTGGCCCACTTGGCCCACTTGCCTCGCGTGACCGCTACTACCGTATCATTATGATACAGTGAGTGTATGGTTGCGAATAGGTCAGCTTTTTAGAGGAAGGGAAGAGGTAGAGAGAAAAATTGCACTGAGATGGTGTGACAGGCCGAGAGAAGGTGGAAAAGTCTGCTATTATGCTTCATTTGTAAGGGTGGTAAAAAGAGTCACCACTGACTTAATCATTTGTATAATATAAGGTGATTTCAGCAGTTTCACTTAATGAGAAAATCTACTTTATCGCTATAAGGTCTTTATGAGCTGTGTCATCTTGAACGTATGGATGTAACGTCTGTGTGGACTTAATAGTTCTTATTTTATGGTGTAAGGGGGAAAACCCACTTAACCCAAAGATACATCATGGCCAGAAGAATTACCCGAACAAACTTTGATGAATTTAAGAGATAAAAGCAGTCAGGGCAGCTTTCAAGACATCTGAGATTTAAGGAGATTGGCCTGTTGGTCAACGTAAGTGCTGAGAGGGCATAAAATCCAAAAAATCTACTAGAATCCTCTGCTATACTGTTATACATCAGTCAGAATTATGGAATTTCACAAATCTAAAAAACTAATGTGACCAAGTGACTATTATTTAACCCCGTGTGTGTGTGTGTGTGTGTGTGTGTGTGTGTGTGTGTGAGTGTGACCTGGTATCTGTCAGAGTGGTGGGCATCCTCAGAGGACAGGGGCGACACCACTGGGGACTCTCCCTCGCGCTTGATGTGCACCGACAACAGCATTGACTAGAGAGAGAGAGAGAGAGAGAGAGAGAGAGAGAGAGAGAGAGAGAAATACAAATGTCTTCTATATGCAGATGATCTTGTTGCAGCAGAACCTGTCCTCGCAAGTTACTGCATGGAAATAATCAATAAACATGCACAAGGCACGAGTAATGCTGTTACAAAAATAAATTCAGATCTAAAGAAAAACAGATACCATTTCACTGTTGGAGAGATAACACAAGTGTAGGTGGCATGTCGCCACCTACACTTTGGCTTGCAAAAACTGAATGCAACAACTAGAAAAGGATACATTGTTCTGAAGAACACACAGAATGAAGAAACATACAGCTGGATGCTCAAAGTTTAAGTTGAAGTTAAAGTGGCAATCTACAGATAATGAAAGATATTGGAATTGCATTAGGGTTACAGTGCTGGTAATCCCCAAATGCAATCTCGTTTTGGAACAAGATTTGTCTGCTAGGCTATTCACCTTGCTAAATTTGTGTTTTTTCCCACCATGTTTGCAATTTTTATAGCTTCCTCTTGCATGTGTGCTTACTATCTGGCCTCTGGTCGCTACGTTTTTATAGAGGTTGGCACCCAGAAAAGATCCAAAGATGAGAAAATACAGGCACAATGCAGGGTATCTCTAGATACAGACACACACTCTTGTAGGTCATAAGTGATGAAAAAGAGGCATTCTTTTTGTACGAGTCAATAGATAGATAAATCTAAGTGCTGAAAGAAGTTGAAGATTCAGCTGAAGTTCATGCAGTGGAAGGAGTTAAAATGTCAGTCAAAGTGCTGGTGCTTGGTAACATCCTGAAAGAAACAAGTGCCACATCAAGTGTATAAACTGAAAGGTGATGTCAGGGAAAGCGTTTCCTGAAGTGTGAGCATGGAAAGTAGTAGTAGTACATTTATAAAAAGAAAAAGAAAAGTAATGACTTGCAGCAGTAGAATTGTCATTTGAAGAGTAGGAGTTGAAGTATCAGTGTCAGTTGACTAAATTTAAAAGCAAAATGTAAAATGACTGTCGACAGAAATAAATTAACATAAAAAAATTTAAAATAATAATATAATTTCTAAAAATGTAAGTTTAGTTCTGTATTGCAATAGATCTGTTACACAGAGAAGAAAAAAAAACGGAATAGAGAATCTTTACCCTTGGAGAGTGTTATTGCCACAGATGCTGAGAGCGCCACGTCATCGATGATGACTGTAACCTGCCTGACTTTGTCTATAAAGTCCCTTCCACTGATTAGAGTTAATGTTTATGGGATGTTAAGAGGAGTAAGGGAAGAACGAGTGATTGAAAAGAAAGGAAGAAGGAAGAAGAAGGGGAGGAAGGGTAAACATCAAAAAAAGGAAAGAGCGTAACTGTCTGACATTACGGGACACTGCCTGTCCATAAATCTGTCTCACAACACTTTGTACACACAGGCACAGGCACACACACACAGACACACGCACACTTTCTCTCTAATAGACACGCATTCAAAACTATATCCTCTTCTAACCCACTCTGTGACAAAGGCAATCCAGGGAATTCCTCAAGTGAACAACACACAAGTAGATAATGATGTGAAAGAAAGAGAACAAGGGAAGAAAAGAGGAGTAATACCAGTCCCAGGCTTGGTCCTGACAGAGTTTTCATGTGTGTCTGCGCTGCTGCATTTTCTTTTTTTTTTTTTTTTTTTTTTACAAGGCAAGCCATGAAATATTTGTATTTACAGTCGTCTCCTATTAATCAAGCGGAAAGGGGCAGAGCAGAGGCTTAAGTGCTCGACAGCAGTAATCTAATAATAATATGTGAGAAATGACCAACCTCCAGTGCTGCCACAGTAAATTGGACATTATGCATGATGCTTTTATGCCTCTGTGTGTGTGTGTGTGTGTGTGTGTGTGTAGGCCTTAAAGATATCACGTTTTTAGTCCAACCAAATCACCTTAACTTAGCGAGGAGTACACAAAGTGGGCCAAACACCCCGTAAGGAGGTGCTCTGGGGTTAATCTTCGGTCTAACAGTGGTGGGTGGTGCATACCGGGGAAAAGATGACAACAACAGGCCCCATGTGCTTCAGACTGGCCATCTCCATTCTCCATGGCCCGCCGCTGAATACTAAACATCAGCGGTAAGATGCGCAGTCACGGTCAGAGAGGAAGGCCAGCCCTCACCCCTGCTCTGTCTGCCTTTCTCAAGTACACACCCACCCACAGTGCTGTGAGTGCAGCTCTCTAAGCCTGGGTCAGCACCTGAGGGTGTGTTGGAATGAAAATGGATCCCCTGAATTATTTTAGAGCTCCTATGCTGCATTCATGAGCACGTCGGGAGTACTTTTACTTCAGTAGGGCATCTGACTTTTACATGGTCTTTTACATAGTCTTTAGTTGGAAACAAACAGGGAAATGATGAAGCACTTAATTGCTTTTGGGATACTTTCAGGAAACACTGACATGTAATGTAGAGTGGAGCTACATAGATACTATTTAATTGCATGTTTTCAGCCATGTTGGAAAAAGTCGCTACATTGAATCTTTCCCAGACTTTAGTTAAGACATGCTGAAATATTCTAGTGGTACTTCCCAGCATGAATGAAGTGTAAGTGTAAGACAACTGGTTAACTGCTCTCCATATTATGACATCCATGTTTAAGGACCTGATTCTGTGTCAGTGAAAGTTATTTATTTATATTTATATGTAAACTGGTTAGCTGTAATGTGTGAATGTAGGAAAAAGAAAATCAGCATGAAAGAGAAAGCCATGCATAAACAAATGTTTATTGTCTGTCTTTTAAGATTTTAAGATTTAAGGTTATTTGAATTTCCACATCATAAGTTTTCAAAATCTGACAGTTTGGAAGTGAAATGTGGATTAATTTCTTGAAACAAGTTGATTCCCATCATAAAAAACATCTCTCCATCTTTTTTTCTGTATTTAATCAAGTCCAATATATTATCAAGCTATCAAGTCCTCCCAGAGCCCCAGCAGCCTATTCAAAGTCCTCCTTCTATTAAATCTATTATCTATACATCATGTTAAGGACATAGAAATGTCTTCTTCTTGAGAAATGCTTGAAATTCCATGCTTTTTGGTCTAAACGTCATACCCAAATTAAAAGTGGTACAGCTCCCATATACTTTGGCCCTCTGGGATGTGCCTGATATCATTGAAAAGGTAACACTCTGTTACAAGTGTTAGGGTAATTCTAGGCCACAGAGTTGCAGAGGCTAGAATGGAGGTATTGCCATCCAAGTCATGCATCTGTAAAAATATTAAAATACACTGGTGTAAACACATCTGGTGAGATACAGATAACACAATACCATAGCCACATCTCTCAGCTTAATCAAATCTTTAAAAAATCCAGAAGCCAAAAGAATCAAAAATTGATTTTACATTTTTTTCTGTTTTCTACAGATTTGTCTGTGTGTTTTTCTTATTTCCACTTGAAAAGTGCAAAATACAAAACTTCTCAAATACACAAACACACCCACATTAATCATCACAGCGACAAAGTGTGCCGTCCACGGTACAGTGCTAAGAGGTTAAAGGGAAGGCCTACTTGATAGAATCCTGTATCTGTCTTCCCACAATGTGGTGTTATCTGTCTTTTTCTTCCTCTTCTGTCTGTCTGCATCTTGGCCTCTCTAATTGGAACTATCACGGTGCAGTTCCTCTTGGCTCTGCTGCCTGGGAGACTGGTACTTCTGTGTGTGTCTGTCTGTCTGTGTGTGTGTGTGTGTGTGTGTGTGTGTGTAAGATGTTAGACAGTGGCCTACAGTACAGCAGATTTCCCCTTAGTGCAGCATAGAGGAACAGAGGCATCAAAGTAACAGCTGTGATAGACAGTAAAGAAGAAGTGTCATAATGTTGTTGAATCTAACTAGGTTTACTACGCCCACATTTAATTTTGGCATACTTGATTTCAGCCCAAATTAAACGCTAATATTCCAAACATAGACATCATATTAAATGTGAAGAAATTGAGGTTCAGCTCACCTTTGGGGTTCCTGGAGTGGCTGTTCCATCCTTGGGTAAAGTGTTCTTACTGCAATCGAGAAAGAAGAAAAAAGGATGGAGTGAGTTATGAAGTTCAGCGTTATATCTGTATGTGTGCTTGTGTGTAAGCCTCTAGCGTGTACTGATATATTTTATTTTTTTTAAAACTTTTAATTTAGTGGTCATTGAAAACATCACTGCTAATGGCAGGTTTACTAAGAACTGAATCAGCTGGATGCAATCATTCTCCAGATTTGTCTCAACACACACACAAACACACAAACACACACACACACACACACACACATATACACACACCATTTGTTGCGGTGGAAATTTCAGATTTTGCAGTGATTTGATTTTGCGGTTGCTTTGACTCTGAGATATGTGGTGGACAATTGGCTGACTTTTAATGTAACAGGGAAGAAGAAAGAGTGAGGAGAAGGGCACAGAGAGAAAGGGGGAGTATTCGGATGATAGACAGTAAAAAATAACGAAAGAACGACATGTTCCAGCAGATGTGTGTAGGATACTTCGGTGCTTGTGTTTGACATTTTAGATGAGAGGTGAGTGATGGAAAGTCTCATATATCAACTAGCCTCTATTGTGCTACGTTGTTACTTTATGATCTCATCTTTTCATTTTCTTCCCATCTTTATTATGTTGCCTCATTTTTCTTTTGTTGCCCTCTCCTCCTTCTCTTTCCTCCCCTTTTTTCTCTCTCCATCCTTCCTTCCAACCTTCTACCTCTGCTTTTTATCTCTCTGTCCCTCTCTGTGACTTTCACCCGAACACAGAGATACAGTTCTCTGAGCTTCTTGAAGCGTTGCTTGACATTGACAAAGCGCGACTGGGTTGTCATGTTTGCTTTGAGACCCTGTTAGTACTCCAGACCCACTCGGACACACGGACACACACACGCACACGCGCACACACACACAGACCATGAAAAAAATAGGCCTGAAAGTGAATTTGCTCGACCCCTAATCTGACAGCATGCCTTGGTAGACAAGGGATTTTCTTTTTCAATGGCTGGGTGGGTGGATAATAAGAATAAAAAGCCTTATTTTTTCACTTATCTGAGAGAAGCTTTTACAAAGTGGTGCACAAGAGCAAGACAAGGGAAATATAAGACAGGGATATAATGCATAGCTGCACACAGATATGAAGAAATGTATGATGTGATAGAGGGACGTATAAAGAAAGTATTTATTCCTCATGCTCGTTCTGTGATGGGGAGTGTCGTTTGTGTTTTTACTTTACATCACTAAGTTTTTCAAACTTTTTGGGGCAGGACTGTCTCGAAAATACGTCAAAAAAATATCAAACCACTGGATATTAGGTTGATGAGTTGTTAGAGTTATAATTAGTAAGTAGTTGTCATTTAAGTTTTCATTGGTCCTTATCTGATGTGATTGATGTTCTGAGATTAGTAGCCATTGCAAGTGAGAGAGTGCCAGTTTACAGTATATACAGGTGTCTGTGTATGTATGCACTGAACATGTCTGTGTGTCATTACTGTCTGTTTGCTGTGTGTATACCCATGGATGTGTGGAAGCTGAATAGCGGGCCTCATAGCCACCAACAAAGAGAATAAACATGGATGATACAGTCAAGCTGCTGTGTAATGCAGGGGAAACTGCCAACACCACCACCTGTCTTTTCCCTTTCTCTCATCTATCTCTCTCCCCTTCTCCCTCTATCTCTCTTTTATTCATTACCTGGAACCTCTGCAGAGGCATCAACAATAACAGCCACCTCTACCTGCTCGTTGACAGTGTCAAACAGTGACAAGAGAAGGAGGGAGAGGGAGAGAGGAAGAGAGAGGGAGAGAGGATAGCAGTTGCATGCCTGCCACGATGGGAGAAAATTGCCACAATGACACAGGGGGTGATAGAGATGAAAGGGAGTGAAGAAGGGGAAAGAAAGAAAAGAGGTAGAAGGAGATGAAATGTGAGGTGAGAGAGAGAGAGAGATGTGGTGAGGGAAGAAGAGCGAGCAACATAAAGAGAGAGATTGAACAAGGGAAAGATGAAGGCAGGCAGAAAACGAGAGAAAGAAAAGGAGGGATTGATAGGGAGAGTTGGTGTGTTGCCGTCTCTTCTCGCAGTTACACACGTCTGTTTGCCCGGTTCTATGAATTTTTGATAGGGGGGGTTATGGGGCTGGAAATTCCAGCTGCCTGCCATGTCAAAACAAGGAGAAGAGTGTGGAAATGAGCAGCACAGCAAAGCGAAACAAACACACAGACGGGAGGCAAGGAAGGAGGGGAGGAATAAAAGACGGAAGACAAAGCAATTTAACATGTGTTGTGGTAATGAGGCCTGTGTGTGAACAGGGGGAGACAGGTGAGGGCATGTGGGTGGTTCAAACTAGGCTTACATCACACTGTCTCACCACGTCATACAGGACCCTCTCTGAACTTGTTAGAGGAGTTAAGAACCTGTGAGATCATGAACAGGAAGTAGTCATAAGATATCAGGTGGTGCCTTTTTGTTTGTTTGCCATCTGTGATACAAGTAAAGGAGAAAAAAATTGAAGAGATGGACTTTGTGTCCACTGACTTAAACAAGTCATAAAATCAGAGATCATAATTGATTAATAATGTAAAAAAGAATGTATTTACAGTAGATTATGATTTTAGCTGTCTGGGGTCTGCTAACATCTTTCTCATGTCATTATATATATATATATATATATATATATATATATATATATATATATATACAGTTTTCCAAAATAAAAGTGCAAGTAAAAATGCATTAAACATTTTGTAATTTGGAAGCAATTCCATTCAGTACAGCTGCCCACCTCTATAAGCCTGATTAAAACGGCATCAATCCTACACAAGTAGAGACAGACTGAGTTTGATTGACAGCTAGTTGGAGTCTGTGCCCCTCCTACCTCCACTCCCTTTCAAAGGGAGAGAGCAAGAGAGAGGGAGAGAGAGAAAGGGAAAGAGAGAGAGAGAGAGAGAGAGAGAGAGAGAGAGAGAGAATGAGAAGGAGTCAGTGGGAGTTGGGTGGAAAGGAGGGATGGTGCTAACCTCAAGATACTGATTGCTTTTTGCTTTTTTGTGCCGTCTGCTGGAGATGTGGGGGTTTGCTTTTGTGAAGGCAAATTGATTATGCAGGAGGAGGAAGAAGAGAAGTAGGGGTATGAAGAGGAGGGGGTGATGGGGTATGTAGATTACTTTGCCCCCACGAGCCACCTGACGTTTACAGGGCATGATAGATTACCATTTGCTCAACTGTCTGTGTGTGTGTGTGTGTGTGTGTGTGTGCGTGTGTGAGATTTCCATGTCCATACGAGAAGCTGTGGCCCATGTACAAGCGGCAGGGCACACAAGAGAGGACAGGTTGGCAGTTGTAATGAAACACACACAAATGCAGAGAAGAGAAATAGAAAACAAATAGAAACACACTGCACAGATATTCACAGAAGAGCCCAGGCAGATGTGGGACACACACATTTTTCACACCAACATACTCAAACACACATCTTCGTTTTCATACCCACAGCTCTTTTATTCAGCAAGCGCTGGTCATTAAAGGCAGATTTACTACAAATTGGACCAAATTCCCACTGTCACTTTCAATGATGGCTGCTGCCATGCAGAGACCCGAGGAGAGGGAGACAGTGTGTGTGTGTGTGTGTGTATATAGAATGTGGTTTTGCAATATAAGACACACACACACACACACACACAGCACTTTCTGCTTTTGTTTTATCTCCTGCTTCCATTCCCTCTGACACATATACAAAACCTGTGTTTGTGTGTATGTAAAGAAAAATGTATCAACATATCTTAAAAGGTTATCGTTGCATTCTCCTGTCCCTCCTATTGTGTCCCTCTTTTTATTTTCTTGTGGTGTGTGTATGTGTCGGATGGGTTAATGGCGAGTAGCTAAATCAGCCAGCTGTGACGTTAGCCACCATCCAATCTCACCCGGGATGACGCTATTTCCTTAAATAACCGCGTGTGTGTGTGTGTGTGTGTGTGTGCGTGTGTGTGTGCGTACACAATATCTCAGACCCACAGAGGGAAGGGCAGACTACTAACCTTTATTAATTATTGAAACACCTCACCATATCAAACAATGACAGATGGATGACTCTCATTCAGTGCTCCTATGTAATGTAATCTATTCTATTCTAAACTTTTCTATTTTGTTCTATTCTATTCTCTTAATTAAGATCCACCTTTTTAGCCAGATCTCACAGGCTTCATTAAGGGATTGAGTGCGTTCAGGTGTCATGGAGATGGCTGAGTTGTTGGAAAAAAACAACTTAACCATCTCCATGATAAGTGAGTAAACTCTATGGGCTGATGAAGGCCAAGAGATATGGCTGACAGCTCAGGAAAAACCAAGTTGACCTGTGGGTAACACAATTTAAAAAAAAATTATATTCTTTGTGTCATTTAGTTTGTTAGATGTCTGATTCTGTAAAGTATTTTTGTAATAACTTTTATACACTGCAATTTATTTTGATCTCTTACATTCTTTTCCTAACTGCTCATTCCATCAATTTCTTTATCTTTATTCCTTTATCACCACCCTTGCCCAACTTTTCATGAATCTTTTGACTTGTTTTCTAACTGTCGTGCTGTCTCTACGTACATCCTTTCCTACTCACAAAGCCAGGAAGAAATACACATGTTGACCTGTTCACATTGAGGACAGTGGGTTCATCCCTGGTCACTGCTTTGGTCCTATATGTTAGCGTGCAGCTTTTAGAAACATGGAGAAATCAGGTAATGAAGAAATGACAGGACTGGGTTAGATGAAAACAGATTGAAAAGACGTTGGGAAGAAAACAAGAAAAGGTAACTAAAGAAGACATGAGTAAGGTTGGATAGGGCCAAGAAAAGGAACAGGGAGGAAAGGAAAAGGAAGATGAGAGGAACAGGCTGAAAAAAGAGAGGAATGAGGAGGACCGGTTCAGTATCTTGACATGGGCAGACAGGGAGGAGGGGTTTTGGTAGGTGTAAACGGGGGTAAATGAAGTGTGATTTCCATGTGAGGTGACGCTATCTGTTGCCCTGTTCCTCCAGGTTAATGGGTACTATCATAAAGCTGGGCCGCTAAGGTGGACACCGGGTCATACACAAGCACAGCATCACACAGGCCACACTGGTATGTACACAAACACACGCAGCCATACGTGCGGTCAAGGTGAAATATGGATCCTAATGGTTGTGTCCCATCGTTAAAAGGGCTTGGAGTTGATTTATCCACCATAAAACAGCACGTGTAACTGCCATGAGGAGAAGAAGGAGGCGGCAGTGAACTTGAGGTCACAGGTTTGAATCCAAATCCCTGCGGGAAACACTTAGCGTTACGTCGACGGCATGCCTCTGCCTTTTATGCAGATTTATGGCAGCAAAAGCTGTGCTCGGAAAGAATAGCAGTCAGTGAGCCTGACATAAAAGTTGAGTTAAAGCTCAGCCTTCACCCTAAACCTAAAAAATTTATTTATCTTTATGAGCCATTTGAAGTATTTGTCTTAAGGATGGGTATCAGTTTGATTTCTCTAGTTACATGATAAAGATATGCGGAGATGTGTTTAGCTTAGCAGGAAGACTGAAAACACAGGAAAAGAGACCTAGCTTGTGTCAAAGGTTAAAAAAAATAAGATTTCAGCCACTACAAAACTCCTTACATGTTTTATCTGGTTAGCTAGCATGCTGACCACCAAGTCAGTCAAGTCAGCTAGTCAGGACTAGCTGCTTCTGCGCAAGCTAACCCAATGTGAAAGCTAAATGTTCATTAAACAATGTCTAATTTGTATTTCTTTCTATGTAAAGTTCAAAAGCTACAACACGTAAATTAAATACTTCTGGGGGGGGGGGGGGGAGGTTGGATGGTACCGATGACAGGGGCAAGGCCCCCCCAACTCCTTTGTTCTAAGCTAGGCTTAAAATGTCACTGAGCTAACTCTGTATTGGACAGACTCAGATGAAATCTTCTCTTCTAACTCTCAGAAAATGTTCCTAAGATGTATTCACTTAAGACTCATCATATCATAACAGTATACACACACCTTTGTTTTCTATTTGAACTTTTGAACTTTGACTGAACTTACAGTATTGTGCAAAAGTGTATGAGCGAGCAAGAAACAACGCATTTTTTTACCTGAAGCATATGGCAGCTAGCCTCTCTATCTCTGTCTCCATGTGCTCCTGTAGTTCTCCGGGCCTGAGCAGCACCTGGCAGATGGGACAGATTGGAGCCTGGCTGTCATATAGGGACATCTTCTTTTTACCTGGAGACAAGATAAAAAGCAAGGCAAAGGGAGAAACATCAGTATATATATACAAATAAGAGCCAAGCACACCAACAACTGTATCCACATTCTGCCTGGCATTAAAAGGCATCTTAAATGGATCTCATGGACGAGTGATCTGATTTGAACTTGTATCTGTTTCAGCCTTTGCGAACTATCCTTAGTGTCACACAAATACATACACAAATGATGTCAGTACATATAAAAAATACATTACAGTACATTACAACTACTTGTTGGGTATCTCTTTCACAGAGACACAGAGGCTTTGTCTAAAGACAAATGTATCCAACTGTGTTTGTATTTATAGTGCTACACACACTCTACAAATTTGTAGAGCCCTTCAATTTACCAAGGACACTAAAGGAAACTTTAGCATTGTGTATTCTTGCAAGCACCAAGGCTTGAACCATAGTTTTATTCTCTTAAACCACACACATTAAGTGTTATAATTTTGCTTTACACACAGACAGAAAGTGGAATATAGTACTGTACAGTCTCCACTGTGTCCTCTCAGGTCAAAGCAGATTTAAAGAACTGTCAGCCATGGATGAGATAATGCTGTATAGAGTCTGCCAACACTACCTCACTTCATTGTCCTTGATCAGCAGGGCACAGGGTGGGGCCCACCTGTATATGTGTGTGTGTGTGTGTGTGTGTGTGTGTGTGTGTGTGTGTGTGTGGAAAATTGCGCACTTGGCATTTTTTGCATGTCATCGTCTGTGTGTGCCTTTGTGTGTGCGTAAGTATAGTAGTATACATCGTACTTTCTCAAGTTATATTTGAGATAAATTATATGCCTGGCTAAAAATAACATCTATTGAAAGTGTCTCGGTGCTTAATGTCGGAGGACACTTCCTGATTTCCTGTATTTAGCCAATGACTTGGGCTTTTTTTAGTACGGGAACATGGGCTCCGCCTCAGCCAGGATATCCCGTTTAGACTTGCTGTCACCACGGCAACAAGAAAACCAGGTACAGGGGGACCCCTTATCTGTCTTGTATTTTTTGTTTCTCAGACACACACACAAACACACGCACACACACATGCACACACGCACCCCTCTGGGGACATGTATCCTTGCTCACATATTGGTCTGTCAGAACAGTTTCCTGCAAGAGAACTCATCAAGAGACAACTAGTGGGGAACCACACACCTCAATACACAGTGCCACACACACACACACACACACACACACACACACACACACACACACACACACACACACACACACACACACACACACACACATCACCCCCCGGCCCTTCCCTTTTTCAGAGCGTGTGTGTGCATACCGGCCTCCCATTCTCCTGCACCGCTACTTAACAGAGCCACAGCACTGGACACGTTAAGTGACTTTGAAAAATAGGTAATCGATTACTCTCTATCTATCTCTCTGCTGCTCTATCTCTACCTCTTTTTTCCACACCTTTCCCTCTCTGTGCTTTCTCTCCAGACTCATCCATTTCTAATTTTCTGCTCCCTACCATCCACTTATTTGTTTCAATTCTTTCTCCTCCTCTCTTTTTCATCTTTCTTGCTTGTTTTCTTTCTCTCTCTTTCTTTCTTTTCCCCTTTTTCTTTTGCCCCATCACTTTCTCTTTTCCCCTCAACCCTGACATTTTCTATGTTGCTCATCCCCTTTCTTTTTTCTTCTTCTCTGCTTTATGGTCTACTCCACCACGCTCCCTTCAGTATATTTCCCTTTCTCTCCTTGTTTCTCCATCTCTTTTTCTCTGCCCCCCCACTCCCTTCCCTTCTCCCCTGTATTGCTTTGACAAGATAATTTGAGTCATGCCGAAGCCGTCGCCATCCACCACGGCAAACAAAGAAAGATCCAATCCCTGTCTGCAGCTGATGGAGCTTTCTATTTTGCAGACAAACACACACCTGGAGGACGCACACACACAGGCATGCACACAAATATATGCCTGCGCTTGATTATTTTTAGGCTTTGTTATGTATTTTTTTATGTGTTTTGTTATAAAATGTACTTTTTTTAAGTAGATGTTTTTTTTGCACAGTGTGAGTATACTTTCTTTTAAGATTTCCACTGTGCAGGCATTTTCCTTTGAAGTGACTTATATTTGTATTATGTATTAACAAAAAAGTGATGAAAAGGAAATGCAGATGCCCGGGTGTGACAACAGAATGTCAACAATAAACAACAGGGAAGACTAAAGTGGAGAAGTTTTGTGTCAATTGATTTGAATCGGTTTGAATTCAGCTGCTGTAGACACACTCAAATTGAACTTGCTCTGTGTAATGGAACAGGTGAATATTTATTTCCTGGTCTTTCTTTTCTTCCTCAAATCCATGTTTTTTTTTCAAACTTTGCTGTCACTGTCTCTCACCCTTTTTTGTCACTCTCACCCCTTGTTTCTTTCCTTTTCTCCTCTATGTTTCCCTCCCTCCGTCAAGCGCTCCCTGAGGGAAGTGAGTGATGGTGAGAGGCAAAGGGACAGATAAATCCAGTGGAGAAGAAGAAGAGGAGAAGAGAAAGGGGGGAAAAGGGTGTGAGGGGGGGTGTTGATGTGATGTCGCACACCAGGCTTGTCAGCGCCTTAAAGATGATTAATGTTGGAGCAACACACACACACACACACACACACACACACACACTTTCCCACATGACCTCACAGCTCACACACACACACACACACACACACACACCCTGCGGCGCAACATGGGTGCGTTTAATCTCTGGGAGAAGAGGGAAGGTATCAGAGTCAGAGAAGGGAGAGGAGGGGTGAGGAGGAAGAGGGAAAGGGCTGGACAATAACATGGAAATAGGCCTGACAGGACTTTTTAGTGTTGAGATTCTTCAAATGCCGGCTGGTGGAGCAAACAAGGGATGGATGGATGTGTGGATGGAGGAGAGGAGAGAGGAGGTGTGCATCTCTCTGACAACCATGATGGAGTGTAGGCTTGATCCCCCTAATGTGCCAAGATGGATCGTCTCATCTCTCTTTCTCTCAGACTTTCTTTTCCTTCTATCTTCCTTTCTCAATCCTTCCATCTGTCTTTCTACTTTGCTCGATTTCTCGCTCCCTCCATCTCCTATTTTCCTGCTTTCACCCTTTTGTTTCTCTTTCTTGATCTCTTTCTTATTCTCTCTGTATTACACCCAACCATTCCTCTATCACTCTCTCCTCTTTCACTGTCTTCTATCTTTTTCATCTCTGCCACTTGATCCACTTAATGGCTCTCGCTGGTTTTTGTTCATGTCACAAAAGCATAGCCACTGACTTTTTATATCATCTGTCTGATTTATTTACTGGCTGCTATAGTGACATGGACACTTTGGCTGGTGTAATTCAGTCCAAAGAGTCCCTATTTCCTATTGTAGCTGTGAGATTTAGTCTGGGCAATGAATACAAGAATATTTTTCCAGCAACAATGCACTTGCATATCCTTTATTGTCAAAGCCAATCACAGATATAAAAGCTTATAAAACTTGATTTTATTTGAATATGTTTTAGAGCTGAGAAACAGAAGTAAAGAGTCGTTTCTGTAGCCGACATCTGAAACATATCAGTGCAAGATCATCAATAATAATAAACCATGTTAAGTATATTTTTTTTAAGCTAATAATGAAAAAAAACTAATATATTTAACATGAAAGAATATATTTAATAAATAAATTAATGAGGAATACACACACACACACACACACACACACACAAGTAGACAGGTAACTAAAGACACAGACGGTGAGGTGGAGAAAGCTAGATCATACGCAAGAGTGGAGAGCAAAGAGAAGGAATCTTTCTATTTCCATCCCTTCTTTCTTTCCAATTGCATTGTTTGACATTTGCCCATACTTTCGTCCTAATATTCTCCCTTTCCTTCCTGCTTTCCTTCATTTACAACCTTACTTTATCTGTGGTTTGGTCCTTGTGACCTTTCCTTTGTTTTTAATCTTAGTTTAGGTTTCAGTAGCAGATGACAAATGTGGCAAATGTCAGTCAGTCATAATCATAGACATAATGAAGCAAGTTTAATCCATTTTGACACGTTTTACTTCAATGCTGTGCAACCACACGCACACGCACACACACACACACACATACACACACTCTCCCTCTTACTTTCTCTCTGTCTCTCTATGTCTCTCTACCCTCTCCTGTGTTGCTTTGGTCCAGATGAAGTGGGAATCAATAGATTCTAGATAGCGCAGGCTCCAAGTCACAGACTACAATGAGCTGAGGTAAAAGGCCACCTCCAGAGAGAACAGGGATTGTCAGCTCAATACTTGCTCTCAATGGGGCCAGAGATAAAAAACCATTTGGGGTGTCCTCATGGCTCAATGGGCTAAGAGGCACACCATGTACTCACAACACTGTTGGTCCAAATCCTATTTAATGACCTGTACTGCGTGTCATCCTTTTGCTTTTATCTCGCCCATCATTCCTTTCTCTCGGGAAACAAGAGATTGTATGTGGGACTGTTCTTGAAATCCAAAAATAAATAAAGATATCTCATGTATGGCTTTGGATTGAATATTGGGCTGCAGCAATCAGCAATTTAAGGAACCTTTTGCTTTCACATGTGTCCTCTTTTTAACTAGTTGGATGAAATATTTACAGAGAAACACAGAAATGTTGGAATTGCAATGAACTTGACCATTTTCTATCTTTTAAGTCTGTTGCATGGGATTGAATACACTTGTAAAGTATATGCACAATCAGCTAATGAACACTGAGGATGTAAACTGGATTTAAGCACAACAATAAGAGTCAGAAAAGAGGAGAGCCAGATTTATGAGTTGGCACACATACATAATGCTGGTGGACACACACGTACATACACACACACACACACACACACACTGCAACATCCACACTTGAAAAACACACAAGCACATTTCCCAAATGGAATTACAAAGTGTCTACATGTAGAGACTGTTTTTCTGTCTTTGAACAACTGTCTTCTCCTTGTTTGTGCGCACGCGCACACACACACACTCACACACACACACACACACACACACACACACACACACACACACACACACACACACACACACACACACACACACACACACACACCATTCCCCCTTCTTGTTGTTCCCCTAAATGAGTTTTCTGACATGCATCAAGTGTTTATGCCCGCTACCCCTCTTTTCTCCTCGTCTTCCTCCTCCTCCTTTTACCCCCTCCCTTCGTCACTCGTCCGACCAGTTAGGTATAACACCCGCCAACATCGGTAAACAAGGAAATCTCTCAGCCGCGGCCTAGTGTGTAACCGCATTACCGCGCCCGATAACCTCTTCAAATAATGTGCGATAAGGGGAATTTGATTTGATTCACGGGAAGGGAAAGAGGGGCCACTTCTGCTCCCCCTCAATCTATTTCTTTCCGTTATTTCTTTCTTTCTCTTTCTTTCCCTTTCCTCTCTCCCTTCACACCGCCATCCTCTCTTCTTCTTTTCACTTAGCCCAAGGGGTCCTCCTTCCATCTCATCCCCCCTTATTTTACCCCCTCTCCGGAATGACACCGCCTCGCATCCACAATCAAATAAATCCCACCAAGGTGTCAGCCTTCATTTCGACTCTCCCCTCTCTACTCCCTGACCAACGCAAGGTGAGGTGAGAGGCCCCCGTAAAGCCATCATCTCCATAATGGCAAATATGAGCCCTAAAGCCCCAAACCAGGGGCTGCATTAACACAAATGGGACTAGCAAGGTTTGTGTGTGTCTGCGTCTCCCAGTGAGGTGATATGTTTTTTTCTTAAGTGAGCTGTGATTTAAGCAGGCTAGACACTAGGCTGATCACTACCTCTCTCTCTCTCTCTGTGTGTGTGTGTGTGTGTGTGAAAAACAGATGAGGCTGTGCGGCTCATTCAGAGGACATTTGATGAAATGGAACGGGGGTCAACTTCAGTTTGCCACCCGTGCCGCGTTGTGCTTCTCCGTGCATGTGTGTGTTTCCTGTGTCTGTCTGACCGTGTGCGTGTGTGTGTGTTTGCACATTCTCACTCCCTGACAATGATGCATGGTGCTTTTAAATAGCACTCCTCCACGCCCTGCTCAAAACTCATCACCAGGCTCTTTCACTATCCCTCCCCTAGCTCCCTGGGGTTGTCAGTTTTAGAAAAGCAAATGAAATGTCGGTGCGGTGGAGAGGAGGGATGAAGAGATGGCTGGATAGAGGGATAGAGAGGGGAAAGGTGTGTGTGTGTGTGTGTGTGTGTGTAGTAGTAGCAGAAGTAGCAGCAGTATGGATGTGTTTGCTGTCTGTTTAAGTCAAGGGACTATTTCTGTGTACATGTTGCACTGTGAGAAAGAGTGAAATGTAAAACAGATCAGATTAATTTTACATGGACAGGACATTTTGGCAACCTGGGAACACTGTGACTGTTACTGCATGTAGGATATTTTTTCATTATGTCATTGGGAAAAGGTTTGTGCCTGGTGGACAGCATTTTCAGGCCCACTTTGCTCTTTAAAAGAAACTAAAAATTTAAAGAAATGTACATGAAATTTGGAGGATTTAGGTAATCAAACGGGAAACACCAAGATAACAAGTCATGAATCATCAGCTGCCTGGTTTTAAACGTACGCTGAGAAATGGTCATGTAATGATCCCTGCGTGTGTGTGTCAGCATGTGTAATGTGGGTTTTACTCCTGGGACCATACTGCACGTGTGCGTGTGCCTGTCTGAAAGACAGCAGTGTGATGCTGGTGAGGTTATCTCTAACTACTGACAGCTGTTTATTTAATCAATCACCTTGTCAGTGTGTGTGTGTGTGTGCGTGTGTGTGTGTGTGCGTGTGTGTGTGTGTGTGCGTGCGTGTGTGGGTGTGATTGTGTTAGAGAGACACAGTGGCGAGGAAGAAAGAAGTAAATTAATGGAGCATTAACCAAGCACTGACCCACAGAGCAGAGGCACAACTAGCTGCTATAGGCTAAATCTCAATTCAAGAGCCCTATAACCCACAACACACAACACACACACACCTTTGCAGGTGTGCTATTTGTGCTATTTAAAATCTTATGTTATAACTCAGTTTAAAATATGACATAATGATGATTATTTTGGATTGTGCATTTTTAACCCCAAAGACAGACACATTGCAGAACTATCAAAACTAGTTTTGTCCCAGCAGCAATCACTCTATTAAACAAACTGTAGAATTTGAATCACTTGCACAAAACACAAGAGCACTACGGACATGTACTATTTTCTGTTCTTTCTATCCATGTTTTACTGTCTGTTTGATATGTTTTCAATGTTTCAAAGTTTAAGGATGTCCTGCCTCTTAGACTGTAAACCTAGTTTACCCATGGGTACCAATAAAGTAACCTGAACCTGAAATTGAAATATCCATTACTTATTTTATTACTCTTTAAATCTACTTGTTTGGTATGATTTTTGAGAATCCTGCATTTTTACTTATTGCTGTGTTATTTGTTGGTGTATAATCAAATTGCCATTGAAAAAGAGATACAATGAAAGACAAATAATTTTAAGATACATTTTTTTATTTTATTTTCACTGACCTATGCCCTCTCTCTTCTCCTCTCTCTGCTCACTGTCTGTATTCCATTTCTCCTTCCTCAGCTGTCCGGAGGAAGGGGGATACCTGACGGAGAGGTGTGGGCGTGAGGCCTGTCGGCAATCATTCCCATCCCAAAGGGGCCTCATCACGACGGGTACGTGCCGCGTCATTTGGCAAAGAGGGGCATCAGCAAGTTTGAAATAGACAGCCTGACTCAGCCCTAATCACCACCCACACACACACACACACACACACACACACACACACACACACACACACACACACATTTTTGTTTGAATTTACTTCTATTGAAAGGATTAATAATTAATAAATTAATCTTGAGAAGTTAATTTTGTTCACCTTTCTCTCTGACAAACAATCTGGCTGCATGTCAATGCAATAGCCCCGCCACACAAGCACCAACAGAACTAAGGCTGCCCTTCACATTATCTCTCTATGAGTTACCTCTCTCATCTGTTCTCCTTTTTTCTTTTATTTTCTGGGCTTTTATCTTTCCTTTCACTCTTCCCCCTCTCCTCGGATTCCACCCTCTTCCGTCCTCTCTCTATCTCTCGCTCCCTCTCATTATCTCTCTCCCTGCTGCTTTCATATGGTCTAGCAGTTGAATTAATTACCAAAGCCAATTAACGCTAGATTGGCTGATGTTTTAACTAATTAGCTTTAATGAGGGTGCCATGGCTGCCTGCGCTGTGTTAATTGAATCCTAACAGCGGAGGAGGAAGCCTGTGGAGGCAAAATGAAAGGGTTGGATGGAAGGATGTAATGATGAATGGATGGATGGATGGATAGATTGAGGCATGTGCACACTTACATTATGTACACAAGCTGTTATTGATAATATTTAGAGCGCATCGCAGGAACACCCACTCTGTTGTTTCTTCTGGTTTGTCATTAACATTAATGGCCTTTATATATTAAATACACTCACACACATTCAGACACTCATAGAGAAATAAAGGGGGGGAGGATACAATAAAAAAAGCAATATGATTATGTTATGTCACTGTGTGCATCGCCCTCATTTGCTGGGTAAAAGTTTGTCTTAGCTAACTGGGTTTTCTTAATAGAACTCATATCTGCACGTTGGATCTCCTCGTTATACCTAGCTGTATTTGTTATTGCAAAACGTGCCCGGCAAAGAGGAGCAGCAGATTAAAATCTTAGATCAATGTCAATGCTGTCCTTTCTGTGCCAGATTACCTGCTGCGTACCTGCACTCCATCTTCACCTGCCTTGTGATAGCAGGATCATCAGGGATGAGATGTGAAATGTATGCATGTCTGAAAGCTAAAGCAAAATTCCACATGAAAGAATGTCATTTAGAAGATGTGAATATATAATGTGAAAAAAACTTTGTTCCGTCACATTATCTAAATAGGCTATCCAAAGGCAGAGAATGTACATGTTCTAATGGTAGGCCTATCGTGTTTATGTTTGGCAAAGACAATTTCAGGGGTAAAATAATCACCAAAAAAAGTAATGAAAACATTGCAAAATGTGTAGCCTAAAATCTTTTGAACCCTTTCATAATAAACCTTTATTAAAACCAATCTCTTGTGCTTCTTTACAAAAATAATTAAACAAAAAGGTAAGATATAAAATGGCATTAGATCCAACCAATTCAAATTGATATTAAATGACTGTAAATCCACAATACAACTATTAAGAGACATGGACCACGTCCTCCCTCTGTGTGCCTGCTCCAATCCTGCTGATCTAAAGACATGAACAAGCGACAGATTGTCTGAGGTGGCTATAAAAATCTGCATGGCCGTGTAAGAGGCTTAATGATTTTAAAGTTACAAGAGAAAAGAGCCTGCAGTTGGTCTCATCCATCAAGTCTAGCACCGGCGTCTTCGCCAAATGGCCCTGCCACCTAACCTGGCGCTTAGCAATGTAGTGCCAAATCCACCCTCCCTCTCTTACACATTTTGTCTTTGTCCCACTAGGACTGGATTATTTCTTTCCTTACTCTTTGTATCTCTTTCACCTCCTCTGTCCCCTTGCATTTTTAACCATTTTTTCCTTCTTCTCTTGCTGTCTTTTTTTATCCAAGCAGCCAAAAAGGATATTTTAGAGTAAAACTGAAGACTCCTGCATAATTTAATAAAAAATAAAAAGGCTATTGTGAAAGTCCTTCCATCTTTATCTAAAAAATATCCCAAAACGCTAAATTCCTTTATTTATTTATTTTTTGTATATTTGCACGGAAACACACCACAGCTGCTAAATTAATTCAAGATTGGTAAATTCATTTATCAAAATCCACAGCGAGAGCACTCTTTCCCTACATGAATCACACATTTCAACACATTGTGCTCAATATCTTGAGAAATCAAGTTGAGCTCTTTACAGCCATTGCGAGATTGTGATTGAGTGTATTATGTCATCTCAAAGCCCCCTCCTGTGGACCCTTGGGCACCTCCTTAACCACTTCCCACTGCAGCAACCCCCCCTCCACCCACCCACCCACACACACACACACACACACACATACACCTCTTGCTCTTCCATTCCTCTTGCACATGTTCACCCTTTGACCTGTTGTTGCAAACTGTAATCAATAGCACAATTTCCTCTGTTTCTCTTACCCACTCGGATATCAGTGGTAATGTTTAAGGCAACAGTAAGATGGAAGGACCAAATAAAGAAGAGAGAGGCAACAAGATACGTTCTATCTCTTCAGTGGTGAGGTTCTATTCATGAGGATAAGACACTTATCAAATCCATGTTAACACTCACTCGTACCTATCCCTCAAGAGATGTGGTCATGTTGAGAAGAGGAGTGGGGATTTTCATGCTTGTGTGCACAAATTCAGAGGCAGAACCTTTTTTGGCATTGTACCACCTTTCTTCTGTTTTCCTTTCGCAAAAGTTCTTCTTCCCTCTAAAATGTCAAGAACAGGCCTCCCTAGGACAGAATGAGATTGGACATTGCAAAAATTGCCCCATTTTAACATAATATTTCATCTTAAGAATCTTGTTAATTCGTGCTAAATGAGAAAGTACGACCTTGACAAGAAATGAAGACAATTGTCAGCAGTGTCATTGCACCTTTTTTTCAATTACATGACAGATTCTTAGGAAGTCAGGTTTTGCTAATAAAAGCTATAAACAAGGATTGTGTTTTCTGGTTCACTCTTTATGGAAATCACTGGTTAACATTTCCTTCTTTTTCATTTCAACAATGCATATGGTAAAAAAAAACATATATATATTGAGATAGCTATCATTAGAACATTTAGATTCATGGTTTCTATTAGTGACACTGATGTCATTCAGACACAATAACAGCTCTAAACACGTAGATATACAGCCGTGGTGACAACAATAGCCAAATGTAAATCAGATAAATAGATGAAATTGAACAGTCATTCAAACCGCCCTATTCAACTCTGAAGCCCCATGAGCCCTTTGTACAGCAGATGCTATTGTAGGTTGGTGTGTGTTTGCGCGAGTGTGTGTTGGGTTGTCAGCGATTGAGGAAAACCTATTTCCTCTTGCTGAATCCCCGGCTCTAAATGATGGATTGATATCTCTCTTGCTGTGGATTATATGCACATATGTGTGTGTGTATGTGTGTGTGTGTATGTCACTAGCCCTCTCAGCCTCTTGCTGCCTCTCCTCTCAGGCCCTTATCAGCTCTTGTCACAAACAGAGGATAGGGGATAATCCTTCATACAAGGGGAGCAGTCTGGCCTTCCATCTATCTAGCTGTCTGTCTAGCTGTCTGCTATATTACCCCTCTCACCGGAGTGTCACCGGAATAGAAATCAAACGGACACAAAGCAAACTTCCTGCATCTCAGTAATGTCTGTTAGACATCTGTTAGATGGAAAGTTTAATGAGAACAAAACTCTCAGTAAACATTTAAGTCAAGAGTTTGTTGATGGGAAATCTTTGTTTTCCTTGGGTGTCATTTGTCCTGGTTGAAGTATCAGATCTCTTAGGAAAATGACTGCAACCCCAGATCATGAAAACTTTCCTTAGTTCCTGGTCAGGCCTACGCCTTGGGGTGCTGTGTTGTGGTTTGGGTGCTTGCCACGTCTTCATGACAGTGGGTGTTGTGGGTCACCCCGAGTTCCCAGAATCCAAGCGTTCCCCGGCACCACACAGGACCAGACTACAAGACTGGGACTTTCACAACATTTCATAATGTCACAGAGAATCATTTATACACAACTCACATAATATAATTTATATGAGCACATTTGTTCTAAAATGAGATTTAAGAGACCAGTAAAAATAAAAATACAACAACATGAAAACATTAGGACAAATTGTTACCCACACTGACTTGTACCACTTTAGAAAAGACCTTTTCCAGATGGAAAGTCTTGTCTTATTATTTTGGGTTAAGTCTAAAATACATGACCCACAGTACGTTCTTTGTAATGCTTCTGTCTCTCTGTCTGTCGCTGATTCCCAGTATAATAATACAAGCCAGAAACAGGGAAAGGGGGGGGACAGATGTGAAAATAAAACCGGTTGATAGGAGCAAATCAAAAATGTCTATCTGCTGGAGTGGGGTATTGCACCGGTCACACCTGAGGCTATTTTGTCTATGAGTGTATGTGTGTGTGTGTGTGTGTGTGAAAAATACGATACAGTGCGATTGCATCACACAGCTGCAATTGGACATCATTGTGATGGTTATGAATGTGCTATCTCATCTCATCATCTCTTCCTCCATCCTTCTTGTTTCCGGTCCTTTCCTTTCCGCCCTGTGCCTGGTGATATCACATTGTCCAATAGAGGGGGATGTTTCTCTACACTTTGCTCTTGTCTCCATGTCCATCATTTAGTTTTCACCTCTAAAATGTATGACTTCAATTATTATTAAAGTATTTCCAAAACATATTCACTTGTGTCAGTATTTAAGTTATATTTTATTCCTAACACAAGAATAAAAATAGCAGTTTATTGTTTCTAATTTTTAGAAACGTTTTCTTTCTCTTTCTATCTCTCTATTTTTCTTCATATTTATTAATTCATATGATATCAACATCTTGTGATAACGCAATAACCATGTATGTCTAATTGTCAGATACAATGCAGGATTAAGTGCTGGGTGGGCATGTTGCAGTAAATAAAAATGCTTTGTCACAAAACAGAAGACGTTGAGTGTGTTTTTCTTAGCTCATGAAAAGTTGTTTGGGAGTTACATGGTTATTACTGGACAGCTCTCTTACTCACAAGTTCTGTATAAAGACAGTTTGGAGGTTTTGAACTCCACACAGACACACGCACGCACACACACACACAGACACACGCACACACACACACACAGGGTTGAGAGGACAGGTCTGCAGCTCAGATCAATAGAAAATTAAAGAGGCTGAAATGGTTTCTGCTAACATATTAACCCCTCTTCTCTTTTTCCCTTTCTACTCCTTTATCTTCTATCTTATCCATCATCACTCCCTCCCTTACTCTTTTTCTCTCTGTGTCTCTCGTCCTCCCCTAATAGCCTGTGCCACTGACGGCAAGAGTGTTTCAAGCAACTTGAGTATAGGTTTTAGTGACAGAGAGAGAAGAGATGTGTTTTTTTGGAATTTGAGTTTGAAAAACGGCGAGAGAAGAGAGGGTGAGATGGTCGGCTGAAGGGACGGGTGGAAGGATGGGGGCAGTAATAGCATTGAGACGACAGGGGCTTTGGATACTCTCTCTGGACAACCTCACACATATACACACATACCGTCTGGGGACTCAAATCTCAGAGCAATTTTCTGGCCAGATGATTGGCAGCTTGATGCGTATTCTTCCCCTTACAAGACTGGCTGATAACTCCAGCTATCCCATTCCATGCCGGCATCCCTCCCTCTCTTTTTCGCCCACTCTCACCATCTTTTTTTTGTGTGGCTGTGACTCTCTCAACACCCCCATGCCCGAGCCCCTCCTTCTCCCCTCTCTCATCCCTCTTTCCATCCCTGCTTTTCCCCCTCTCTGTCTCTCTCTCTGGGCCTGTTGTGGGGCTATTACAATGACAGAGGCGATAAGGGACATTTATCACATGTGCGGCGAGGTGAGCGAGAGAAAGCCCTCAACAGGTCTATGGGGAGGAACACACACACACACACACACACACACACACACACACAAATGTCCAGACACACACGCACATTCAGCATTGAGACATACAGAAAACCCCACACTGCATGCACACAAATGTGCAAGTACCCGTGCACATTAATGCACACAGACAGATAAACAGTCAGAGGTTTTACATGCTTGCACACAAATGCATAAACACACACACAGACACACACACACACACACACACACACACATACACACACACAGTGAAACAGTGAATCATCCTCCTTTTCCCCATTTTGTATTTTGCAGTTGACTGAGGCCAATTTCCCATAATTCAATACAGTTGAAAAATGAAACCCCGGTAAATCGCTACAGCGATTTTACAGATCCCCGCTTATCCTCATAATTCATTATTTCCAAACTGTAACAACATTACATTTCATTTGAAATGCTCCGCCTGCCTCAGCCATTTGCCAATTGTTATATCTTATTGTTTTCCCTCTCCAAGGGGGATAAAAGTGAGTTATTGGGGGAGAAATGGTGGCTGGCTGGGTGGCAGGCTGACTGTCCCTGGATCTGGCCCGTCTTCCTCTCCATCTGTCTGTCTGACTGTCTCCCTAACTAGCTGGCTGTAGTGAGAACACACACACTGAAGAGGCACAGGAGAACAGTACAAGTTGTTGTTTTCATTGTGGGGATGTGATAATGAGCCTATTGTTTGCAGCCTTACAGACACACACGTACACAGACTGACTGCACTATTGTTCTTCAGCACCGTGGTACAGTCAGATCCACAGCTGGGTCGGTGCAGGGCAGAGACTGGGACAAGGATGGGGTGAGGATGAGGAGGAGATAAGGAGTTACAGAAAAGTTTTGTATGTAAAATCTTTATTTGCAAAGTAACTAGTAACTGTGTCTGCCAAATAAATGTAGTGCAGTAAAAAGTGTACATTTGTTTTTCAAGAGTAGAAGTAAGAAGTAGCATCAAAATCGAAACACTCAAGTACTTTAAAGTGTAGGTTTTAGCAATTAAATGTACTTGGCTAATTTCCACCACTGAGGCAATGTCAGGATATGTTTTTTCTTTAGCCTTTTTTTTTGTTTTTACATCCTGCTTTCACTCACACTGTTTTGTCACATGTAAATGATTGTGTTATATAATGGCTGTTGAAATGATGAGCTTCTTAAAGTACTTGGATATGGATGGAAGGTTTGTTTGCCACGTGTACAACATAAAATTATGAACTAATAACAGTTGAACACAGATCTAACTTTGGAATAGCCCATTTTCCAATTTTAAGAGAATAAAAAGAGAAAGAAAATGCAATCATTTTTTCTTTGTAATCACTTTTTAATCTTTTTTTTAATCAATCTAACTGCCTGGTAAAAAACAAGACCTACAATCGAAGCAAAAAAAGAAATACATTATACTGCAGCCCATAAGCTTTTTGTCAATACTACAGAGAAATATCCTTTTACACCAGGTACTGTGAGATGACTCCAGAAGGGCGTCTGCAATATTTACAGCTTCAAAAAGAGGTTCTTCAAATAGGAAAAAAAAAAAAATCACACACAGATTAAATACTGGAATCGCCATTAATTTCAGAGCTAAAAACATACTTTGAGGTCTCTTTCTCTCTCTCACACACACACACACACACACACACACACAATACCTCCTGCGATGTCCCATTCATCACAGCTGTAGCCACTCTCCAGCCCTGCCCATGTTACTGTACCCTGTCACACTGCTGGCTAAACAAACTGCTCCTTGATGTATGAGGGCCTACACCGGCCATAAACTTATTCACTTTTAACTAGCATGCTACCGGCCTGGCACGGCCAGACATCACCTTTACTGTGAGTGTGTGTGCGTGGCGTATGAAAACTGCCTGTGAGAAATTAACCCCCTGGGTACCGCCTCATAACTCACTCCTCTCTTTCTTTCCTCGCTCCTTCTCCTCCCTAACCATCTATCTTTATTCCTCAGCCCCGGCATTAGTCCTTTATCTATAACCCATTACAGTGTGTATGTGTCTCTGACAATAGAGGAAATGGCTCAGTGGTTGAAGTAGAAGGAGAAGTAGAAGAATAATAGCAGGTCTTATATGTCTTGCTGGACGACAAGCGGTTTCCTGTTAGTGAATGAATGACGAGGGTAAGTGTGGACATCAGTCTTAATGATGTCTCTTCTCCTTCTTCTCTTTTTATTCTCTTCTCTTCTCAGGAAGCAATCATGCTTTCTTATGTCTCCTTTTAGAGTACATCCAAATAAGACAAGAGAGTAGAAAGTTATAACCAACATCAGGTTTATGGTTGAGCTTGTCATGTTGGAACCCTGGCAGGTGTAACCCCCCCATGTATCTCCCTTTTCTCCCATGATGCTTTGCTGTTTTATTGACTATGTGTATTTATTGTCTCCAGTCAGTCTGGAGTCTATTGGATGACGCGCTAATCTGGCAGAATGAGATTAACTATTAATTGATAGCTGTAGTGTTATCAATAGCAATTGCTTCCTCCCCATTAATGCACAACGCATGCACGCACAGCAGGTAGCCTTGCACACATACTGGCACAAACATTTAAACAAGCACAAATGAAATTGCACACACATCTTTTGCCACCGACACACGCACCACATCAAGCAGCACCACCTATGCACACAGCTAGTAAAGGTTAATTACGTAGTTTTTTTCCACTGCTTTATGACTGCAGTAAGTTGGAACAGCATGGGCCTTGTTCTTATCAAGCAATAAATTCATTAGTGGCTAACACACCTCACTGGGGCAGCTCATTTAGTTCTGACAAACAAGATTAGAAAACAGCGTGGGCAAGAGGGTGGATCTGGACAGAGAGCTGTAAGAGCGTAGGACATGGATGTAGACACACAGGAAGACACCATCTATTTTGTATTAGGGCACAGGCTGCTGGCTAGCAGAGTTAGTCAGGTGATCTGGAAAGCAAGCCAGTGACCCAGCCAGCAGAGATAAGCAAAGAACAGAGCTAGCATTAAGGGATTTAGGGAATTTAGGGAATACTTAAGTGCCTTAAAGTGTACTAGGTTTCAGCAATTGAGTAAATATACTGGTAATTTCCACCACCGATGACAAGGACAGGATATGTTTTTTTTCTCAACCTGATTTTTGTTTTACATCCAGCTTATGCCAACACTATTCTGTCACATTTCTTATTATAGGCAACTTGGATATGGATTAAGAGAAGATTAACAGTAGGCCTAAATTAAGGCATTACTGCCCCGTTGACAGTCAAATTTGACTGCCTATTGAAATAAATATGTTTTGCACAGGTAACACCATGAGTTGAGTCAGTTGAGGTTAAAATGGATTTGTTGAGGGGAAATAGATAGTGGAGTACAAGCCTGATCATTTTATTTAAGTATAATAACCCTTACAAACTCAGACAAAGGCGCAGACACACACACACACACACACACACACACACACACACACACACACACACACACACACAATTTTCTTTAAACACACACTGCAATACCAAATATAGCTGTACTCACCTCTTCTTGTTGAGTTAAATTGGCAAATATCACCTGCTATGTACAGAGGCAGACAGGCTCCTCCACACACACGCACGCACGCACACACGCACGCAAGCACACATACACACACACACAAGACACCTTTTTTATGTCAGATGAAAAGGATGCCAGCTAGATGTTAGCAGGCAAATCAAAAATTCTATCAATCACAAGATGTCATCATTAGGGCTTATCGTACATGCAGGATGTGACAGACTTGTGTCTTTGTGGGCGTCTGCTGTTGGTAAGTATGCACGCACGCAAGCACGCGCACATATGAGCACATGTACACACACACACACACACACAAGCTGAAATATGCACACAGTTGGCCTCACACACATAAAAAGAGATGTAAATATGTGTGTATTACCCACCCACTCACAGCACTTTGTACTGCCACAGCATTGGGATTTTCACCTGTGTCTCATTTCCATTACAGTTCGCGAGCAGGCAGACAGAGAGAGTAACAAGCTGATAAGTTTTGTTTACTTTCAATACGCAAATCAGAGTACATTGGAGAAATCACTAGATATGAAAGTGTAGCCTTAAGCACGCTGGAAGGCCTCTCATTCTCAATGGTGTTATCAGCCATATTGGCACTGGATATAAACACTGTTTTTCCCAACTGACTTGAAGGCATTCATGATGACATGTGACACCAAGTTGAAGCAGAATTTAGCACCTATTCAAAAGTTAAACTGTAGATGAATATCATGAATGCATAATCAAACAGAAATGCTGTGCACGTTGTATCTGTTTTTGTGAGTCTGAATTTAACTCAGAACTCCATTGACAAAAGTAATACTTTTTTAATGATATGACGTTTGTATTGTGTTGTGCAGCTCAACATTTCATCATTTCTATGCAAAAATAGTGGTACAATTAAAGCATATAAGGTTGCATGTGTTATATGTTTGTTTTAAGATTTCAGTTAAAATGTTTGGTTGTTAACAGTAAAATCCATTTTTTTCTAACAGCTGTCATATGCATGTACTTAAATAGTAATTTTATGGACCTTATTAAGGAAGTATGGTCATATTGAGGCTTACATGGTGATTTAGAACAAACACACAAAAACATACTTTAGGACTCATAAAAATAGTTTAAGGTAATAATAATGATCCTTGTTATCCACAGCATTTTAAGTGAACCAATGCACCATAATGTACCTGTTAAGTCAAACAAAATAATTTGGGAGAGTTATGATGGTGATCACTCAGATATGCCCATTTAGTTGAACTATTGAGGAAACTTATCATGTATTTAGGGAGCAGTGTTTAGGCCCAGTGTGGGAACCAGGGCAAACACAAAACAGCAAGCTTATTTACAGACTGAAATGAGAGGCAGATCTTTCAGGATCAAAAAACCTTTTAACTGTTCTCCTGTACTTAAATTATGCCTGTGGTCGAAGTATATTACTGTCATAATTTGGAGACACATTTTAAAACAAATATTTAGCCTATATACAGAGAAAAACTCTATTGAGACTGGCGTGTCATGAATGATTTATTTTTCTGGAAGTGGCCTTAGTTTTGCAATAGAAGGAAGAGGTTAACCCACATTGCCCTGACAATACATACTGCAGTGTAGCTACAGCCTGGCCGTTAGCTCTCCTGAAACCACACGCAGCACACAGCCCTTTCTCTTTACTGCAACGGCTCAGCAGGTGCTGGTCCTGTTACAGTGTGTAGTTACAGGAAGTGAGTACAACATACACAGATGGGGGGATTAGCTAACATTGTGGTAAAAGGAGGGAGGGAGGAAGGAAAAAAGATAGACAGAAAAGAGGAGGTGTAAAGGCGTGTGTGTGTGTGTGTGTGTGACTGTAAATCAGACCATCATAACATGAATTGCAGGCTCACAGTCGTGTTACCCTGTTTCTACTGGTAAAGACACACAGTAAGCACAAACACACACTCTCTAAGTTAGTCTACACTTCATGAAATGTATTATTAGCATGAATTTTAACCTGAAAATACTGGAAACTGATGATCGTATTTTTTGTTCTTTTCTGTTCAATTGTGCCAAATGTGTGAACATATCTGTTCTCATCATCTCACAACAGCTCTTATTACACTCATGCTACTTCAACAGTCACCAGATGGCATTCATTAACACACACACTGTCACACAAACACACAGATACATGGCACAGAGCATCTTCTGCCCTATTATTCTTATGTCAGTCAACATAGCCCGGTATAAATCCAAGCCTTTTAGCCATCTTCCACTCACTGTAATATGGCTATCACCATTAGAATGTGCACATGCACACACACACACACACACACACACACACACACACACACACACACACACACACAGCGTCTTCTCTATAATAAGGCCATCAGCATTAAAGCTGTCAGGGCTGGAGTGTTGAGTATTACTGCTGAGAAATTACACCTCACTCACCCTGCATCACCGCGTGACCTGCAAACACACACACACACACACACACACACACACACACACACTCACTCGTCATCTGTCCAAACACACCAATGACTCTATGTGCATGTAATGTTGACTACTGCATCTGCATGTGTGTGTTTCTCTGTACATGCCCATCCTTAACAGAGTGAATCAGACCCACCATGCGCCATGGTATATTGCATGTAGCTGCAAAAGGATGTTGGGGACTTGCACCCTAAAGGAATACGGCCTGAAAATTGAGGCAGGAGGTGAGATTATTTGTGGACCTTAAGGTTAATGGTAATTTGAAGTGGAAAGAACAGAGGTTGGCAGGCCCGCCACGCCCACCATCGGCTGGTAAAATAAGAGAGGAGGGTTTGACAATGTCGGAAGATTGAGGGAGAACAGAGAGGACAAGGACAGAGGCAGAGGGAGGAGGGTGAAAGAAAAGACCGATAGATTGCAAGATTCTCTGATGTTGCATCTTGTAAAAGCTGCTATGTTTTGCAGTTTCCAACATCAATATATCATAAAAATGCAAAGAAATGTGGCAAGTTGGCATCATTTAAAAAAAATGACAATGGTCAGAACAATTAACTTGTATTTAATTACAGTGGTATCAGAGCCTGTCAAGAGGAAATCAATTCCCATGAGCACAGTAGCTTCTTGTTTTAATCATGGTGGTTGCTTTTTGACATCACTCTTCATCTAATGTACATTTTAAAATTATTTATTTATTCTTTTAGTCTGAGAATTTTTGTTTTAAACCTAAAATCTATATTTTTTATGAATGTACATTTTTATACATTATTATTACAGTATTCCGCGGTAAGCATGAAGAGAAACCTCCCAGCATGCGTCAGGGCAACAGACTCATGAACATAATTCTCATTTTATGTGGTGTTTATGTGTTTCTGCATTGATACTGGTGTTACTGTGTTTTTCAATTGGTTTCTAAAAAACTTTCACTGTCTACTCATTTCCATTGTTATTATACAAATAGTTAATTAGAGTAAATGAGATTAGACCATTAGATTCCTGGATAAGGGCTCAACAGTGTATTGGCGAGGGGCAAAGACCCTAGCTCTTCTTACTGTATTTAATCACTGAACCTTTGATTAACAGGCCAAACCTTGCAGTGCATGTGAAAATACACTTTCAAATATGATCACGTCCGATACCAGCAAAAGTAATTTTACAATTAAAATAGTTCAAACAGCTTGACTTTCTAAACTTTTTAAAGTTGGGTCAAGCCCAATTTTTCTCTACAATGATGGTAAATCATTGTATTCATGACAGTAATTAATTTTCTTTTGAATCATTCATGTACAAGGACACGTGGTATTGACATCCATAAACTGGCATCTTTTCGAGGGGAAATGTGACAAAATGCTGTCTAAATATGTGTTTGGCTGAAGTGGCGGCTCTAAGTAGAGTTCTAAAACCATCAAACACAAACAGAGACACACAATGTGCCTGGAGTGAGTGCTGACGTATTTATCACATAAGTATTAGTCCTTCTCAGTGTCACCACAATCATCACAGCTGGTGTTGACATGCGGGCCCCGCAGCACCCCCGAGGCCCTGCATGTGTCTGTGCTTCTGTATGAGTGTGAGAAATCTTTTTCTTTTTCTATTCCCTACAGCGATAATTTTCTCTGTGTTAACAAAAAAAGCTCTTCTCAACAAAACATGTGCCACAGAGCAGCATGACAAGGAAAAAAGAGCAACAAATAAATGTAAGAGGACAAAAGCAATGAAAAAGGAGACAGAGAACAGGAAGAGAGTTAGGATATAAGAGGAGATAGCAGGGTCAGCGAGTGACAAGGGAGAGACAAAGATTGGTGATGCCAGTTTCCATATGACAAGTGGCGACGTTATGAAGATGGACGGGCGGCTGAGATGGAGCGCCTGACCTTTCCCAAAATGCCACATGTCACCGTGCTTTTATGTCACTCCCCGCAAAACAATATGTCAGGGGCATAAAAAATCATTACGCCCTCTCTGAATTATGCTGTTATGGCATACCGCAAAAAAATAATCATTAAGATGACATTATTCCACACTTAACTAGGAGGAGGACGAGGATGGAGAAGGGGGAGGCTCTTTGAATTTACGATTTGTCGTGATTTCACGAGTAACGTAGCCGCCCTGAACCATTGTCTTTTTAGATGTATCGTTATGACTTTTATGCTTTGACGTGGGACTTTGGGGGAAAGCTAAAAGAGCAGCGATGATTGCACAGAGATCATGGGAGGAGATGTAACGTCTCACAATGGAGCTGTGCAGCAGTGATCTTATGAATCGACTGTATATTACAGTCTATTTAAAGTGAGCCTCTGAAGCTGAGAAAGGCCTCCGAGGAACATTGACTCAACAGAAATACTAAGAGGCGAGTTGGGACCTCTAAAAAGAATCCCTACCTGATGACTGAGCCATGTAATAGTCATCTTACAGCTCCATAATATGTCTGTAGGATGTAGTTTCCATTTAAACAAGGATTCTGGGTGGAAAATAAAAGTTCAACACCTACCAGAGAATATTAAAATAGATGGAGCATGTCACAGAGGTAACCAGCATGTCACTATGTGGCTTCCATCCTATGCAAGTGTGTAGGGTTGTGTGACAAGTATAAGAGTTTGCTTAAAATTGACATTAATATGAAGCATTGGAGCCAGTGATCATCTAGAGAAAGCTTGAGAGACTTTGATGCAAGTTTTTATATCATGTAGAAAATCATGATTTATTGTAACACTACATCCTTTGATTTTAGCAATGTTAAAGGGATAGTTCAGATGTTTTGAAGTGAGGTTGTATTAAGCACTTGTCCATAATCAGGTATTTCCTACAGTAGATGGCGGTTGGCTTGGCCCCAGTTGGGGGAAGCAGGCAGGAGGACAGACAGCTAAGCTAAGCAATGTGCTCTTATATATCACTGCCTTGATCGGTTAGTTTGTTGTGTGTTATTGTGCGAATCGAAACTAACTCTTTATAACACCAAAGTCACACAATAATACCAAATTTACCTATCAAGGCCACAGGCGATTAACGGCTTCAGTTCCCGGTCAGAAAGGGCTTTCTGACGGCAATGTAACGCGGTGAAAATGTTCTAAACATAGCTTCCCTTTACTGATATTGAATGTTTTAGGTGACTTTTATAGATAGCTAAAACACGTTTTGCTGCAGCCCTTGTCCACTGCAGCACATCGCTAAGCTTCTGTGCTGGTTCTTCTGCCTGCTTCTCCAAACTCGGGGCGTGCCAACCACCATCGACTGTAGGAAATGCACGGATTATAGATTAGTACTACCCCTCCACCCCCTTTAAAAAAATCTAACCTATCCCTTTAAAAGGAACTACAAGTTGACACATTCCACAAACCAAAAGCTGCTTTAAAACAACTCCTATCCACAGAATAAGAGCAGTATAGGGATCCTACAGTACTGGTTTAAGCTGGTTATGATTTGAACGGTTCGGACAGAAGCTGGCACAATGATATAGCATGTTAGCTCAGTGAATAGAATGATGCCTTTATGTTCAATTGAACTATTGATCTCAGGCATTGCACAGTGGCAGACTTTGACATTTCGCCTGGTATTTCAGCTGGGAGATGTTCTAGCTTCAGACATTTGACCTATATAACCCTGAACACATACATATAGAGTACACACACACACACACACACACACACACACACACACTTTCCTGTCCTATCGGTGTGTGCATGTCGTCAGTTCTAATAGTGCCTGACATCAGCAGAATTGAGTTTGGAGTCAATGTGGATATCCTCTATAAGCCAATCATCCAATCAGAGCTCTCCTGACTATGTGGGTCAAAGGGCAGGGTGATGTCATACTTTCTGACAACATGACAAAAAGCCTATGAGGGAAAGAGAGAGAGACTTTCCCATAGGTTTGGGGTGCTATCACAACACAGCGGTGGACAGAACACACACACACACACACACACACACACACACACACACACTAAGGACCCTTCTCCAAATCTGGCAGCCAACAATAAAGCACTCAGTGAAACATTTATGACTTTCATAAACAAGAGCCAGTGATTAATGTTAGCCCTCTTCTTTGGGATTTCTAATAAAGTATGACACATTTACACCCTCGGTCAACGCAGCCAAAGCCCTATTAAACATGTCTGAGAGGATAGATTGCCACGGCGCACACACACATTCACACACACACACTCACTTGCAGAAGAAAAGGAAATTAACCAAACAATGCCTTGCTTTTGTTTTTCAAGTCATAACAATCAAAGCACCCTCATGTCCAATACGCCACGGCGTTTAAGGCTTCTCTGATTGGAGCGTGGTGCTGGCAGCGAAACTCCTCCCCTCCTGTATAACTGTGATTGTTCTGAAATCGCCTCCTACATCTACTTGTCTCTTAGTTACGTTTAACAGCTGGACTGCGCAGTGAGGCTTGCAACATTTATAATATATTACCTTGAATATCAAGAGACGGGAGAAGAAAAAAAAACTCTTCTGGCTGAAGACCCCAATGTCTTTATTGGACTGTTTCCTTTGTAAAAATGACTGCTTTCTCAGTTGTCGCCAGACTTTGCACCTTTGTGATATTAAAATGACGTGCTGCATTAGTATAACAAAGGAAAATTGAAGTTGTGTTATTATACAATTTCAATTTTACCTTGAACCCTGTGGCTTTACATACTGTACAACCTTTAACTTCAAACCAACAGAGTAAAAGTTGGAGCGAGGATATAACAAACACAAAAAAGTGATTAAAAAGAAGTGTGTTTTTTCTTGTTTGATGGCTGATTTGATTGTATAAATCTCAGTTCTGGTAGAGCACTCCCGGCTATCTGAGACAAATACTGTACAGTAGATGTGAGTGCAAGGAAAGGAAAATGAAAGAAAAAAGGAAGAAAAGGATTTTGGAATTTTCAACCTGGTCTGATGGCCACACAGTTTTCACAGTGTCTTTTTTAAATCCATAATAAAAATATTTTCAAGTGAAGACTATTCAATTAAACAGGACCTCAGTCTACATATTTAGCTCTCCGGTGAACAGAATTTGAGTCGTGTTCAAATTCAAAAGGTCAAAACATACCAAGCTGTCTAAGCATGGAAAACTCAAATTTAATCTTTCTTTTGGACTATTCCTGTTGCTAAGTCTCGCTGCGTCCTTAAGGCTATTTGGATGCAAGTATGTGTGTGTGTGTGTGTGTGTGTGTGTGTGTGTGTGTGTGTGTGTGTGGCAATAAACTATGCCATGACTCCATCTCTCCATTATACTGTAATCATCTAAAAGTAGAGAGAGACATTAAAGTGGGAATAAGGACATTTTAAGAAGGGAAAAACATAAGTGCCAATACCACGGTTAGAGTGCCACACAAACTCGCTTTCACCTCCCCCCCATCCCAGTTCCACCAGACACACTGGGTGATTATGGCAAACAATCACTAATATAAACCAAATGGCATTATGTTTTAAGGGAACAGTTAATTAATGCTATAACTGAAATTAAAATACATTTTTAGGTGTGTGGGTTGACTTGTGTTCTTAAATATTATTACTAGAAAGAACAAATTTAACTTTTATTTATGCTTATGCAGTGATGGCTTTGGGACTTTGGGTAAAGCGCTGCACACACAACTGTCCAATCACAGCGGAGGAGGAGCATTACAAACACCACAAAGCCCAACCAATACACTATCAACATGTATATACAGGGCTATGACATGCTTCAGTCAGTACTCCACCACAAAATATGACATTGCATTTCATAGCAATGGCAGTTAACTTCCACTACATCCCTTATTTCTGGCCTTTCTCCTTACACTATACTGACTTTCCCAGCATGTCTATCCCTCTTTACCCCAGTCCCACCCACTGTAACCATAGCAGCATTTTGTCTCAGACTTTACTAGGAATCCCATCGCCCTCCATACAGTACACCCCAGAGCCACCCATTGTTTTACTGCCCAGTGTTGCTCTCTGAAGGACTGTAATTCACCACTTCATGTGTAAAATCAAACCAGATATGTGGGGTAAAAGGAGAGAGAAGGAGGGGGAAAGATTTGCGCTACTATAAGTCCTTTGGTTTTGGAACTTTATTTTATAGATATTGATAGTTATGGTCCATAGGATTGTATTGTTTTCAAAGCATGGAAAATACATGCCCATAAAGCTAATAACTACAACTGAAAGAGCAAGAGTGCAGGAGGGAAGAAGGGCATAGAGGAAGGAGGCAAGGGAGGGTGTGTGTGTGTGTATGTGTGAGTGTTCGCTTGAAGGGAGGAAAGGGTTTAAGGAGTGAGAGCCTGCCTGGCTCCCTGCTGGGCCTCCATTCATTGAAGCTGTTATTTTACAAGGGACCCTGGCTGGCAGAAAGGGGCAAACCTGCCAGGGTAAAAAGAAAGGGGTGGGCAAGTCCAGTCAAGTATGCAACTGTTGCTATGTGGGGGAAGAAATACAGTAGTGTGCTTTGGTCGTAGTTCAATTTGGTTCAAGTCAAGTACTAATGCTTGAGTACTGCCAAAGCATCTAAATATAATTGAAATCATAAAAATAAATAACTAGTGTATAGCAATAAATATGTGTTCCTGATACCTGTTACTGTATCTTCAGGCTGGAGGCGTTAGGGTAGGTCTTATTTTGACAGTACAATCCATGTGGGAAGTAAGGGTGATGTTAGTGGAGGTGGTGGTGGTGAAAGGGGGGAACTCTTATTGTGAAATCTCAGTGAAGGGTAATTGGAATTCAATAGGAGTTAGATCATGGCTGCTGCCTTAGTTCCTTTGAGGGAAAAGCTATAGGGGATTAGCAGTCGTTAGCCCACAGTGATGTGAAGTGGAAAAGAACAGCTGGCTCTCAGCTAGCCACATGGTGTGTGTGTGTGCACAATTTTTGTGTGTGAATGTGTGTAAGAAAAGAGATAGTACACAATAAAGGTGTTTTTCAACCCATCCCCTACGCTCTCCATCTGTGTGTGTTACAGTGTGTGTGTGTGTGTGTGTATGTGTGTGAATGCCACAGAAATCCCTGTACCAGAGGTGTAGCACTTAAATGAGTTGCCTCACCACAATGGCTTGTGGATAGATGTAATGGCTTGCATCTGTACATTTGGATAGCTTATTGTCTTTTGAATTCAATTCTATTGTATGCCGTTCTATAGCCTTTGGATCCTTGTTGCCGCCTCCACAATGCAAGTTTCTTGACTGCGGGAAGTCTGCTAAACTGTCATTCCTGCAGTGTTTTACAAGCTCTGAACACTTTGTTATTTTATATAAAAGCAGGCAGGCAGGTTTGCTGAATACTTTTGCCTTTTTATGTGGGAGAATGAACGAGGGATAGAGGGAGGCAGTGAAAGAACAGGAGAAGAAAAGTGAAGTAAACAGGACTATTAGACGACCAGCCTGAGGATCAGGCACGTGGCACCCTACTGCAGCAAGCAGCCACCCTGGGCATAACAATGCGATGCTTCTCTTGATTTCCTAACACTGGAGTATACAGAGTTACAATGACCTGCAGAAATATCACATTATCTACATTCACATATCTACACATTATTATTTTATTATTTGTTTCACCGGTGATGTACATGCATTTCTAACATTTCATTTAAAACCAGCTAGTTATTGCCTCATCTGTGGCTCACTGATGTTGGTGTTCTACATTTTGACTAGCAACAAGGCAAAACATTTGGTGTACCTACCAGCGTTGTGCATCCAAATAGTCCTTCATCACATACTTAAAAAATACATTTTAAATCATGATGCAGATGAAAATAAAAGGAATATCAGCAAAAAGACACAATCATGTGGTAACTTTTATTGGCCCACTTGGTATATAATCTGATATATTCTTTTGTTAAACCGATATCTTCAGAGTACTCAGATACCAGTAAAATGATCTATTCTATTGGGTGAAAGTCTTGTATTTTTTTAGAGGCAGCCATCCAGCCTGACCCTAAACTCTACGCATGATGGTCTGTTTATACTATCACAGTTTTTAGGCCCATCATACTACAGTCACCACTGAAACCAGGAGGGCTGTCTGGAGCATATTTTGATGGGGCCACTGCAACACTGCCATATAGTGATGGTGGAACAGGTTCACTTGAATTTACTGTGCATTTCAATGAATTGCCATCTTTACATCACATAGTATATAGTATATCCCATTTAGCACTTGTATCCAGTACGGGGTATAACAGGTAGTTCCCTAAACCCTTACAATACTTTCACACTCAAGCAGCTCACATCTCCAAGTCACCATAAGTCCAGTTATGTCTCTCAGATACAGCCAACCAAGTTGCTTGCAGTGAATACATAGTTAGATTTAAAATAAGCCCTGCTGTGGTTTCCCCAATAGGATGGTGAAAAAAGCACTGCCACAGAAAGCTTTTCAGATGATAGGCAAGGCCCCGGGAGAGACCTCAATTCAAACGCTGTATGGGATATATCAGACCTTTGTCTCACCCCCTCTGGGGTCAAAACGACAAGACCTACTCCTCTCATCAATGTCATGTTCTCTCTCTTCTCCTCTCTCCCTCTCTGTCCCTCTTTCTCTTTCCACCTCTCTATCCAGCCAGGTCAGGCTATTAAATGATAGAATACATTATAGAGAAGGGGGGCTAATAGATTGGAATATTATAACCACACAATAATTTCATGAAAAAGTCAAGGAGGGATCATCGCTCTTATTAACTCCAAGAGAAATTGAGGCTGAAAAATGTTCAAATAGAAAATGTTAATGCCAGGCTATACTACATGTAATTGTGCCTGCACCATTCCCTGGGCTGGCCCCATTCATGCCACTTTATTGGTGGTAATTGAGGGTATGAATTATAAATGGGGGGGGTGATTTCTCTCCTCCTTCTCATTGAAAGTGAAGCGTAATGACCACTGCCATTGTTTAACCTTCATAATCGTGTGTTCTCATTTCTTCCCTTCCCCTTTTCCTTTTTAAATTCTTATCTACTCCCATCTTTTCTTTTTTCCTCTCTTCTATTTTCCTTCCCAGTCACTCCCTATTCTCTCCAACTCATCTCCTACATTTCTTTCCTTTCTTATTTCTTTTTTCAGACTTCTGTTCTACAATCCTAGCACCATCGTGGTTTGCTGAATTTAAAACTAAAGGCATGTAAAACACACGCATACATGGATACAAACACACATAATTATACACCCACACACTCAGATGAGGGGGTTGGTGCTGCTTTTTTACCTTGCTGTAATTGCATAATAAGCCCCACCAGTGATGTGAATGCCCCAGGCCAGGGATCCAGCGAAGGGGGCTGGGGGTTTTCTTGGCACCGTTTCTGAGAAGTTCGCTTTTTTTATTTAGGCTTTTTAAAGATCAGCAGCTCTACACCTACCATCCAACAAAGTCCATTAGCCCCAGCCTCTCACCCACGACCAGTCTGCTTTTTATTTACAACATCAAACGTTTCACTTCATTAAATTACCTTTTCTTTCCCCTCCTTACTCTCTCTCTCTCTCTCTCTCTCTTTCGCTCATAGTCTTCGATGCATTTAGTTGAAACATGTTTTCTGAAACAAAAGGATGTGGGGTAATGGGAGGAAAAAACAGCCCTCCGATGCAGTCTGCAGTGGTTTTATAGCGGGGAATAATGGGCAATTGGGAGAAGGTATTTAATAGGAAACCGACATGGCACTGTAATGCAACTGGTGTTAAAGGGAGACTCATTCAGATACGATACGTTGAGGGCTGCTGTTCACTATTTTCCTTTTGAAGTCATCAACTGCCTTTTAAGTGGTGATGACTGCATGAGTCTGTTCTGGGGACACTTGAGTGTGTGTGTGTCCTGAGCTCTGATGTCAACTTACGCAGCAATGGGACTGCCAATAGAACACAGTGTAAACGCTGTTTGGCAAAATCGAACCAAACTGTACGTTAGGTTGTAAGTTGTTAAGTAAAATACTATGCAGGTTGATCCTTTTTGACAAAAAAAGTATCAAGCAAGAGCAACTTGAGTAAAATATCTCCTGTTAAAATTGTCTTGTATCAGTGTGGTCAATGAACCCATTTAACAGTCTGACTTGCCTCCATTGTTTCAAAAGCGTGCCACAATTAATGGTTGTTTACTAATTGTAGCTTCAATCTCCCATCAGATATGCAAGATGTTGTGTGTGAAATCCCTCTGAAACCCAAATCTTTTACTCAGATTTCTTTCTCTCCAGCATTGATTGAGAGTTTGATTTGATCTAGGTCCCTCATGTACTGCCACATCTGCAGCTTGTACTGCTGTGTGAAGCGGGCGTCAGCTGTGTGAGCATATAAATGAAACCAGAGAAGAGTGAAAGCTAAACATTCTCCAAGATCAATATTCCAATATCTAACATCAGGGAACTCCAATAAGTACAACGCCAGGGACACTTCAATGGCAACATCAAGGCAGTAGGGTTTACACACACACACACACACACACACACACACACAAACGATTAGCGGGTTTCAGATAGTGATCAGGCAAGCACCATAAAATCCATCCTACTTAGGAGAAGGGAATAATCCATTTGGGGGACAGGTTTCAATACGGTCCATACTAACCATGTCATGGTGAAGCGCTCACCAAAAGCAATGGGGATAATTTGGGGTCGAGATACATTGGCAAATTTTTTGAAGCAATGAAGTGAGGTCATACTGCCGAAAGCAGAGATAAGAATTAACAATCAATGTTCATCAAGGTGGTTAACATAATGGTCTTAAGGCCAACAAATGTGACCAAATACGGGTGGTTATTATCACTGTCCAGCTAATGCTTGCTTCTGGTGAGTTTAAACCGTAGGGCTGACATTGACCAGTTGCTTTCTAATCAGTGCTTAAGCTTTATAAATTACTGACATGTAATTATTTAAATGTGGATAGAGACATTCCAACAATGTTTGCAAATGTGACCTATGATGGGAAAATTTAATTAAAATAAAAAGAAGGCTGTGGAAAATGGTTACAAATAGTCTATTTGCAATGCCTCATTGTCGCTCATCTTTCACCCAGATTATTAAGTAGCTTTCATTAGTCTTGGACATCTTTGTTTGGACAACAAGCAATGAGGCTGAACTCATGACCCTTACCTGATCACACGTTTCTATGTGTATGTGTATGTGTGTGTGTGTGTGTGTGTGTGTGTGTGTGTGTGTGTGTGTGTGTGAGTGGGTTTTTGCGCAAAGCTATGACCCCAACGACCAGTGGTCATCAAAGCACTGACCACCACTGGTCGATATCCTCCCACCTCACCAACCCAACCTGTCCTTCCTCCCCACCATCTCTTCTTCTTCCTTCTCCTCCCCACAAAGCACATTGCGGCCCCAATCACTGTCGAATTATGGGTTATTTATTGAATAATCAAAACGGTATTATTGGTCCTACTGGCTGACTAGCCTGCAGTGGCTGACAATAGGGAAATAGAAGGTGGGGTGGGTGGGGGGGGGGGGGACTATTTATCAGCGTAGCTGCCATGCATGCATTTAAAATTAGGGTAATCATTTGGCATGTAAACAGCAGGCCCAGCAGCTGGCTGCCAGACAGCTAGGCTATTACTCACTAGCCACTTATCATCGCTGACATCTGAGTTTGTGTGTTTGAATCTGTGCATATATTAATGGTGAGAATGCATTGAGGGATTGATGGCACTTATGTTTGTTTTAAAAGAGTGTGTGTGCCTGTATATTTGAGTTTATTCATGTTATGTAAGTCAGCATTGGATCCCCTTTAACCTGCAAGGGAAGGGTGGATATCAACTTATGCAGTAAACGGTGGCAGCTTTTTCTGGAGCTTTTAACTGCATCCCATGGTCTTTATCAGCAGATGGAGTTTGCTCAGTTGTCATGGTCATGTCACTACAACAGAGCTATCTCCATGACAACCGAGGAAACTCCACCTGTCCACCTGTAAACCTTGATTTTTATACAACTATTTCTGGTATTTTGAACGAATGGGCAAAAATGACTGCCCTGTTTCATAGAGGTTTTTATAATATTATGACAACATATCCATGAAAGACTTTTAAAGGAATTTTAAGCAACCTTGTGCACTTTTGATGTTAGTTTTTACCAAACTAAAAATATTTTGTGACTATATACCAGCACAATTGGTAATATGTGGAAAACATGTAGTTATGTGGATACATTGGTATCCACATACACACACACACACACACACACACACACACACACACACACACACACACACACACACACACACACACACACACACACACACACACACACACACACACACACACACACACAGTGTTCATAATCAATGCAGAAAATTGTAGGGGTTAAGATTTGAAACCCAAAGTCCCTAGGCCACTTGTAAACTAATCTGCCAGGGCAGCCTTTGTGTCAGAGGTCAACAGACACCATTACAGCGGGTGTGCATGGGGCAGAGGAGAGGGCAATTTTGCGTATGTGTGTGTGCGTGTATGTGTGAAGGGCAGATGAGAGGGCAGGGTTGGCCGCTGTGGGCAGATCGTCTTTCTCTCCAGAGCTTTGGCCTGTGAGGATTGGCTACGTGCTGCGTGCTGCTGGGTTGAGAGTGGAGGGCTGACTCTGCCAGGCAAACAAGACCTGATCTGTGTTTTAAACAGCAAAACAAGCAAACACGGGAAACTGTATAGGAAAGATAATATGTAAAAATATGTTTGGTTGAGTTTGTATAAGTGATGTGTGTGTGTGTGTGTGTGTGTGTCAAGGGAGTTTTACAAAAGTCAGTAGACATGGTTGTGACAACAACAATGTTTTATTAGGGATTATAAAGAGGGCAATAAGGTTACTTTCTAACAACTTCAAACATTGACCTAGCCTACATTTCCCATAATGCTCCATGTCTACTTTGCTCCAAAGGGGAAATTGTGCATCCACTCAGCAGCTTTTCTCTTTAAATACAATTAGGTTTTTCTTTATGTGTGTATTTTGGCTCATCCCATGCAAATGAGGATATCTAAATTAAAGGACCAGTTCACCCAATTTCTCACAAGATGTACTGTATTTTCCCACTTAACGCAGAAAAAAAAATATATCTTTGTTTAATTAACATATCTTTTATGGGAGAATAAGTATGTGTACAGATAAATCAGTGCATGTACAGTACACACATAATGGCCCATATGTGTGTGTGTGTGTGTGTGTGTTCACGCTGATTGAGGTTAAACCTATATCTTCAGGGTCTGTCTCTATGTATTAAATAAAGTGGCGTCTCGGTGTGCTCCCCTTAAACAGCCCTATCAATCTGGCTCCCTTATGGACTCAATAAATTACAAGCCAATCACAATGCCTCACTAATGCTCCGGCTGGAGCCATGGTGCACAAGAGGCAGGGAGCAAGGAGGTAGGAAAGACAGTTGGAAAGGCAGGAAGGTAGCTAAGAGGGAGGGAATAGTGGTGATGCAGAAAATGCAAGGAAAGAAGGCACAAAGGAATACAGCTATATTTATCTATCCATGCCTCTAAGTATCTGTCCATCTATTTGTCTCCCCCTCTTGCTTTTAAGTCCTATACTGTTGACACTTATTGCATGTCGCCATATTTTCATCCCTCAAAAAGCATTAGAAAAGCCAATGTTGGGGTGGGGTAAGTGAATTAGGATTGGTTTTTGCCTCCCCTGGCCACAGAGGGAGGTAGGGTTACCCACAATAAGATCAGAATGAGACCAATTTTGTTTCCGTTGCCATTCAAAACAAACAATGGGCACCTAATAGCCCTATAGCATCTGTGGCCTAGCTCAGGCCAAAACACACATGATGGCCCTGGTCGATAGACGCCGACAGCTAGATGGACGAGTCATGCACAAGAGCACACACAAGCACGAAGGCGGCCGCACACTTACGTAGGCAGAAAGGCTCATGTGATGTTCCCTGATAGCCACGAGCTGCCTGGAACACCAGTTTGCGGTTGCTGTAAAAGTGGCCTGAGTGCTTCTGAAGACACCGATCATATCAGCGAAAAGAGGAGAATAGAGGCTTATCGACTCAGAGAGGGTGATGGACAGAGAGGGAAATAGAGAGCCGGGACAGGTGGTCATGTGTAGCCAACACATACTGTAGGTGATCTAATCTCGAGTCGTTACACTGACAGACAGGCAGCGGTTACTATTTGAGGATGGATACAGATATATGGATGTCAAAGGTTTGCCTCTGTAATGTTTTTATCATAAAGGTTCTTAGGGATTACCTGCAAAACATCCCCCTGGATTAATTTTGGAAACCCAAAATATTTGTTGTCTCCAGCATCTTCAGTGTGAGGGTTGGATGGCATTTTCTTTTTTTAAATTAATATATTTGGGTTTGAAACAGTTTCTCAGACAAAACAAGTATTTTGATTATGGCTATAGGAAATTGTGATGGGCAAGTCCAAATGATTATTGAAATCCATCTAGCCCTAATTCTTTCAACTTGTTTTTTTTCTCCTACATCCTAAAGTCACCCATTACCTTACCTCCTCTAAAAACAATAAAACAATTAGTCAAATAACTACTTCAAATGCAGCAATTTTGATTTTCAATTAATCTTTTAAAAATCTAATTTGTTGTCTTTTTCCCCCTAAAATACCCCTCACATTTTAAAGGATAAGTAATTGAAAATAAAGCTGCCCTAAATATTTAAGCTTCCAATATTCCAAAGTGATCCATTGCTTTCCCCTGAATCCCCTCTTGTATTCGGACCCGTGGAGATGGTGGAAAGCTAATTTGTTGTTGCACCTATAGGTAACTCAAAATCTATAGGTAACTCAAGGAAATGCAGGTAATAATTTGTAATAACAAGGAAACTGTCGCCCACCTCTCTAATATGCCCTCTAGGTTCTACAGTAAGTAAGGAAGCTCTATGTACAGCAGCCTGACCTCACACTGCCCTCAGCTAATGACATTAGGACAGCACCAGTAACAGGGTCACCCATGGTGCACCTATACACACACATGCAGACATGAACACACACCAAAAGACCTATGAACATGCATACACGCACACGCACACGCACACGCACACGCACACACACACACAGTTCCGAGTCCCCTAGGCAAGCCGTTAAAGAAGCTTCTCTCTTTGGTTGCTTCTCATTACAGCCCATTAGTCAGGTGCTTCTATCAGTTCAGTATGTGTGTGTGTGTGTGTGTGTGTGTGTGTGTGTGTTTGAGAGTGTGTGGGGTCACCCTTCAGTGGCTAACAAGTGGGGTAACGGAGTTAGCAAGAGAGAGGCCAAGGGAGGAGGGGTGCTTGCACCAAAAACACATACACACACACACACACACACACCCCGGGGGTATCGATTGCAACCGCTGTTTCACCTTTGCCTCTGTGACCTCCCCAACAATGTGTTTATTTACTCCATTGCCACACACAAACACACACGTTTGACACATGCTGCCTGTCACATACACGTAACCAACAGGGGCATTAAGGAAGCGTATAACGAGGCCGCTGTAACATTGGTTTATATAACCCTAACAACACAGGGCACACTGAGAGTAATGCTTTGGCCTTCCTTAAGTCCTACAGCTTCACCTGAGACTAAGGAGGCAGGAATTAATGGAAGGAGGGAAAGAGCAGGGAGAAGGATGGAAGGAACACGGAGGAAGATGTCACTGTCACTGTTCTGATGGGAGGGCATGCACACTAATGATATTTCTGCAGTATACACTCTGTAAATCACATTTTCATACAATAAATGACACCCTATCACCTGCCAATCAAAGCTGTTACTAGGCCATATCTAATCTCTGGCCCGACTTACAAAATAATATTACATTCTTAGTTTATTTAGAATAGCTCAGTAACTTCACCATCAGAATCCCATGTACACATAGATTGGTTTTAGTATCTATAAGAGACTACCTAGTGTGAGTTTTCAGCCTTCCTAAGGTGTCACTGAAGGATGAAGTTTACCAGCAGAGGGAATCTGACATTCCTGCTCTTCCCTCTCTCTCTCACCCCCTTTCTCTTCCTTTTGACACTTCAGCTGATAACATTACAACAAAACGTGGAAGGGTCTTAAGATACGCAACATAGACTTTTATGAGTCTGCCAACCCTTTGATGAACTTTACCTTGATCCACCGTAAGAAAAAGGCGACACATAAAGCTGTTATGAGATACAGTGAAACATGGACCCACATGCAGTATGTTTTCCCTGTACATAACTTAATTATTGTAATGGCCTTGCCACATGATGTTGACACTGCAGACTTTGGTAATTCTAATATATCTGTAATAGTTTCGGTATGGTGGACAAACCATACCACTAATCACCTTAATTCATTTTATGGTGCCATATACGATACAATAAGGACACAGTGGACAGCAAAGTGCTAACTAGGGAGGGAATCCACACACAGGGCAACTGTGGTGTAACTGCATGGCTGGGAAGTGTGTGCATGTCTAAATGTGTACCCACAAACTTCTTGTCCATGCATGCATGTTTTTGTGTGTGCATACAGTATGCGAGTGTATGTGTGCGTGCGTGTTTGAGTCGTCAGCCAGCTAGTAGCCAGGCACGCCATCCATAGTGATTAGTAGTAAAATTTTAATGGGTGATCCATACATATGTCTAGCTGTCAGCTTTACGAGCAAGTCTCCCCATGCCAGCCTGGACTACCAACAGCCAGGACACACACGCACCCACGCGCACACACACACACACCCACACGCACACTTGCACGCATGCAAGCACACACACACACACACACACACAGAGTGTCTCTTTCTCTGACCGTCTCTTTTAGCGGTGCCACAGGGGCCAGTACTGTCACGGTGCTGTCAGCGCCGGGTGCTCAGGGCCCTAAATGAAGGCATCAAGCGCTCTCATCCCCCGCTGTAATAAAACCCAGTCAACAAGCCCCCGCCGCAGGCAACACATAATGGGCTTTTTATTTCCGTTTGGTGGCCCCAGCCTACGGAATTAAAGCCCAGTTTGGTGAATGGAGGACAAGGTGGCCTCAAGGTCACTGAGCTGGAGAGTGAGGGGGACACCTTTAGGTCGCAAACCAAGATCCACAAAATTCACAGATCTCAGTCCTCTGAAGGTAATGTAATGGAACATATACTTAAAAATGCAAAACATGTTTTGTTTTTTTAATTGTTTTACACAAATTCTCATCTGATCAATCTGATAATATAAAATCAGTAATGTCAGAACCTCCAGCTGTGGTCATCCTGTGCTTGTTATATTTAAGAAATTAGGTCTTAATCATTTAAATTATACAGTGGGTACGGAAAGTATTCAGACCCCCTTTATTTTTTCACTTTTGTTTCATAAAATCAAAAAGTTCATTTTATTTCTCAAGAAAAAAACACAAAACTGAAATATCACATGGTCATAAGTTTCAGACCCTTTGTTCAGTATTTAGTAGAAGCACCCTTTTGATCTAATACAGCCATGAGTCGTTTTGGGAAAGATGCAAACATCTGGAGGTATCCTCTTGTTCCTCCTTGCAGATCCTCTCCAGTTCTGTCAGGTTGGATGGTAAACGTTGGTGGACAGTCATTTTCAGGTTCTCCAGAGATGCTCAATTGGGTTTAAGTCAAGGGCTCTGGCTGGGCCATTCAAGAACAGCCACAGAGTTGTTGTGAAGCCACTCCTTCGTTATTTTAGCGGTGTGCTTAGGGTCATTGTCTTGTTGGAAGGTAAACCTTCGGCCCAGTCTGAGGTCCAGAGCACTCTGAAAAGGTTTTCTCCCTGTAGGCCGCATTCATCTTTCCCCAATTGCAACCAGTCGTCCTGTCCCTGCAGCTGAAAAACACCCCCACAGCATGATGCTGCCACCACCATGCTTCACTGTTGAGACTGTATTGGACAGGTGATGAGCAGTGCCTGGTTTTCTCCACACATACCGCTTAGAATTAAGGCCAAAAGTTCTATCTTGGTCTCATCAGACCAGAGGATTTTATTTATCACCATCTTGGAGTCCTTCAGGTGTTTTTAGCTAACTCCATGGGCTTTCATGTGTCTTGCACTGAGGAGAGGCTTCCTTCGGGCCACTCTGCCATAAAGCCCCGACTGGTGGATTGCTGCAGTGATGGTTGACTTACTACAACTTTCTCCCATCTCCCGACTGCATCTCTGGAGCTTAGCCACAGTGACCATTGGGTTCTTCTTTGCCTCTCTCACCAAGGCTCTTCTCCCCCGATAGCTCAGTTTGGCCGGACGGCCAGCTCTAGGAAGGGTTCTGGTCGTCCCAAACGCATTATGAGGCCACTGTGCTCTTAGAACCTTAAGTGCAGCAAAATTTTTTTTGTAACCTTGACCAGATCTGTGCCTTGCCACAATTCTGTCTCTGAGCTCTTCAGGCAGTTCCTTTGACCTTGATTGTCATTTGCTCTGACATGCACTGTGAGCTGTAAGGTCTTATATAGACAGGTGTGTGGCTAATCAAGTCCAATCAGTATAATCAAACACAGCTGGACTCCAATGAAGGTGTAGAACCATCTCAAGGATGATCAGAAGAAATAGACAGCACCTGAGTTACATATGAGGGTCGCAAAGGGTCTGAATACATATGACCATGTGATATTTCAGTTTTTGTTTTTAATAAATATGCAAAAATTTCTAAATTTCTGTTTTTTTCTGTCAAGATGGGTTGCTGAGTGTACATTACTGAGAAATAAAATGAACTTTTTTGATTTTTGGAAAAAGGCTGCAATGAAACAAAGAGTGAAACATTTAAAGGGGTTGAATAAGACTGTAAGACAGTTTTGGGGTCTAAATGAGGGACCAAATATCAGTTCCTTGTTACATTACCATCTTCAAACCACAATATGGATTAAGTGAAATAAAGTAGTGTACTCACAATAAGGTTATCTTGGCTAGATTTTTGAAAGCAAAATTGTTAAGGACATTGTATTTGTGCCATTGAAGGCGCAGTCTCCCTAGACATCTAGAAAGGCCAGCGAGCACTGATATTGTTGCATAGCAATCAGAAGAGAGCAAACGTTTGTTTGAGCTTGCACCACATCTAGTGAAGAACTGAAATGAAGCTACAAGTTAGAAGTTCCACTAATGAGGGGCCAAGTTTGGCAGCAGCTCAACAAATCGACAGTGACCCCTGGTGATCTCATTTACCCTACCTGCCCCATTTCGGGAGCAACAGGAAGCAAATGATCTCTGCATAAAAGGTCAAGGGTCAGTCCATGTTGTTGTGTCGAAGCAGACTAACTGGTGGCATGTTGGCCACCAAAGGCATGTTGTGTGCTTGAGAACAGGATACTCCATGTGGTGGTATTTGGTAATGAGAGGAAAAAAACAACAGAGGAACAGACTGTAAACAGCGACAGGTGTCTTGTTAGGATAGAATTACCAGGGCGAGCGCACTCGCACACACACACACACACACACACACACACACACCTGCAAGTCACCATCTGGTAATGCTCTGGAGAAACATTTGAGCTTATTGTTTTTGTAACTGACAAGAGTATCCAACATGGTTGACTTCCCAATTTCTTCAGTAAACTATTAGCCGTTATTTACATAAATCATTTGAATTCCACCGGTAGGTATGACAACTTGAGACAGCAGCAGATACCAGCAACATGTTGACACCATAAAGGCTTTTTCAATTAAAGTTTTTTTTCATCAGTGATATCGGTGGTTAGTCATATTTTAATGTGTCCACATTTAATGTTTGACTACGTCTAATTGAGAAAAAAATGTATGCTTTCATAGTAGGGATAAACTAGAATAAGTCACACGGTTCATTCTTGGTCCAGACCAATCTGTTGATGGAGCTGAATCATAAGCTTCTGGGTTGTAATTTCAACGACTTACAGCTCCAGAGGAGTGGAGGCTGTAGTAGCAGCAGATTAATGTCTATAATTTTGGAATAGGATTTTTCAACAATAACATATATAATATGTGGGCGTTCATGTACGTTTTTTTTTTGTAGATATTTTTTGGGCATTTTTCATCCCTTATTTGGACAGGACAGCAGAAGACATAAAAGGGGAGAGAGAGGGGGGAACAACATGCAGCAAAGGGCCCCAGGTCGGAGTCGAACCCCTACATATGGACGACCGCTCCACCAACTGAGCCATCCGGCCGCCCAGCGTTCACATACTTTTGGCCACAATGTATCTTTACAAGTGGAGAGGGAAGGGACAATACCAATTGGCAGTTAAAGCAACCAATGACAAAGTTGACATGGCAGGTTTTCTCTCAAACACAAATCGAGTTGAAAGACATATGCCATTATGGAAGTGGCTAACCATCATTGAAGTACTTAGTGAATGTCTCCTGATAACGCCAGCTAGACTCCCTTTTAGGTGATACTTTACTTAATTGAGTGTGAAACTTTTATCACTATCAAGACAGAGAGGGGAAAGAGGGATGGCTAGATGACAAAAAGAGAGAGGATAGGAAGAGATGGTGGTTGAGGATGAAGGAGAGGACAGGAGAGAGACTTAAGAAGAGGAAAGAAAAGGTGGAGAAAGGAGAAGACGACGGAGGAGGTGAATTTGTGTCCCTCACCAGATGGAGTGGTCATATAGGTAGGTACCCTCCAAATGAACCTCCGCCCCTCCCCTCGTATTAACCCCCATCCCCTCCACCCCCAGTATAGTGAACCCCACCACTCCGTCATGCTATTACCTCCCTGTCTCTTTCATTATCTGCCGTGAACTCTGGGTAACCTCGTCGCGGCCATTCTTTATGTCAGGGCCCGCAACACGAGCAGTGATTTAGGCCCATCCAGTCCACCTAATTTGATTTCATCATCACAGAGCACAGTGAGAATATGGGGGGAGGAGGGTGAAGTTGTGGGAGAGTAAAGGGGGAGATGAGAAGGGAAGAGGAGAAGAAGGTGGAGGTGATGGTGTTGGAGGGAAAGAGGTAAAGGGATCTCAGGGTCACATTGGTAAACGTTAGCCAAACGACTTGAAGAGGCTAATAAAGTAATCAAGGCCTTCGTTACATGGCCATAATATTTGCCCTAAAACACTGATAACTATTACAGCACCCAATCATTGGCCAACATTAATAGCTTTTTCCTCCTCTCCTCTCCTCTCTCTAAATAGCACTTATCAACTAGACAGAGATATGTTGTTATACCTCTGGAAAAGACTGTCCTCCCAGTAGGAATGGCAGTCGGTCATTTAAACAAGTGTCCTGAAACATCATACATCAGATCAAAAAAAAAAAAATTGCTTCAATGTGTCCATCTAGATTGCTGTTTGCATCCTGTGACCTACCAACAGTCAGCGATGGTTTCTTTGAACATAACCCTAACCTTGTGACTAAGATCTCTCCCTAACCTTCAAGTCGCTTTTGTACCTAAAGCTAAAAATTGAAAATATCTTTGCAAAGATCATTTGTAAACTTTTTTTGTAACAGTTTTGAAGACATCAAATGATGTCATCATGCTGATAGTGGCCCCAGATCTGAAACCATTCATATGGGTAATGGACATCAATGAGCATTTAGTTTGGAGAACTTTGGATTTTAAATATATATTGAAATCCATTTTGTATAAATAAGGTATAATAGTTTTTGCATGTTTTGCAGTTAATGTATTGTCTATTCATTTTTCTGTTTATATCATTTATCAAAGTCTCTCTGGCCAGCCAGCTCATGTGACAATTAGCTGACACAGAGAAGAAATAAATGCCTGACACTTCACAGCTGTCGATAGCATGTTTCTACCAGTGAAACATCCTACGCATACACAGTATAATGCACGCGCACGCACACACACACACACACACACACACACACACACACACACACACACACACACACACATTTAGACAGACAGACCTGTACCCTCCTCTGTTTGACACTCAGAAACAGACACTGTCATTGCGGTAATCATCAGCCATTAGGATACATGGAGAAAGACAACAAAGCAAAGTGTCTTCATAGCCAAACCGCCTATTATCTTTCACTCAATACACCATAAAGGAAAGGAGGATATTTAGAGAGTCTGCCCTGTTAAGGCCATATATGTAGTTAACTTCGAGTTGAGCTTCAGATGAAATTACGGTATGTCTTTGATAGCCTGTTATGGTTAGCAGAGGGGGGTTGGAAACTGAGAAAAACAGACATACAAAGAGAGAGTCTAGACAGAGAAAAAAAAATGATACTCTTCTTCCTCCCTGTGTTTTCCGCGGAATGCTTGTCACAGACACAAACTGCCAGCTTGTGTTTGAATTGAAGTCCAAGCGCAATGAGGCATCTAATTTAACTTAAAAGAATATTTTGTATACAAACCAACTTTGGGAGGATACGGATAAAAAACAAACAAAAAAAAGGCAGATTGAATACGAGACGCTGATAGCATATACAAATCTATAGGTAATGACATCTGTATTTCGCGCTGAGAATAGGAACCATCTATCAAAGTCAGAGCTGAAGTGAACGCCTCTTCACTCTTCAATATAACTGTTTGACGGGAACTACATGGTAATGCATAACGATCGCTTGAATGCAATTATCTTCCAGAGGAGGAAAAATGGACATCTATTTTCAGTGTTGTTTGAGAGCATTTGAGTGTGTGTAACAAAGTCAACCCAGACACTTGTACAAACCTCTCCTGTTCCAGAAAGGGTATTTTATGCTCTACATAAGCGCACACACAAGCACAGGCATACACAGTCACACAAACACACACGCACAGTAGCTGGTTGTTACAGAAGCTATTCATCAGTCAGTCATTCAGCCGCCAATTGTGGTCATTCACTTGTGTTGATGCTGATGTGCATTTTTGTGTTTCAGTGCACGCTGCAAGCATGTACTTGTGTGTGAGAGCAAATGTCAGCCACGTGGCCATTAGCTTAGGTTAGCTGGTAAAACTTAAGCTAACGTAGTGGACTGGGAGCAAGGAGAAGCAGCTATTCGGATTTCTACAAAGTTAAAAATACACCTACCAATATCTTGGTAGGTGTATTACATTACTTATATTACTATATTACTATTACTTTGTGGGTCACACAACTGGCTTTAGAGGTGCTGGTAGGCATATTTCTTGTTTACTTTGAGCTAGCTGTTTCCCCTTGTTCCCAGCCTGCATGCTAAGCTAAGCTAATCCCTTCCTAGCTATGACTTATTACTGAATAACATGAGAGTTTTATTGACTTTCTGATCTAACTAAACTAAAATAAATGTTGCATATTTCCGCAAATAAACTCTTTTAAGGAAAAATCTGCTTTATTACAACTAACATTACAGAAACTCTTATTTCCGTAATGTTAGCCATTGTCTGATATGATAACAATGTGTTGTTTAAACTGAATTTATTAGTGTTAAAACTGTAAAGTAAACACCCGTGCAATGTTAGTGTGTGCACGCACAGCAAGAGTGAAAACTTGGTCAGTAAAATCGTATTATTACTGATAGGTATGCCTAAAACAATTATTACACACTTGGCTAATCGTCAAGTGTTTTTTTTTGCAATTAATTGCTAACATTAACTAAAGTCCTAAGACGGTAATATATGATTTTGTTTAGATGTGCCAATTTGTAATTATATAAGTAATCATTGGTCAGACTATTGAGCTAAAGCTGTGCTAGTTGTTGTCACTTGACCCTATACACGTTCATAACTACAAAAGTGACAAGGGGGATACAGAAAATAATGTTTTAGAAGTTTTGTTTAACTTATAGGCTGTGTGCCTGTGGTATTACATTATCTGGCTCACCAAAAGATGTATCCTGGAATTCATAATTTGTTTGAAAAAGTAATAAATACATAAATAAATATTTTTAAATTTGACTGAAAGAGACAATTATATTGTTACTCTCAATTATTTCTGAGACAATTAATTGTACAGCAAAAATGTAGAATTGTTACAGCATCACTGATAGGAATAATGGCAAACACAGAATAAGTTGTAAAAAAAACATTTCTTTTAAGTCACATCTTACCGGCATGCATTACTATTAGTTTCAGTGCACATTTCAAATAATTCATCTTTGGCGAGAAGCATCACTGCTGCGGCAGCAGAGCAAACATCCAAAACGTGACACTTCAGTGACGACTAAATATTTAATCAGTGCCAGTTATTTTCTGCCAGGTTATGCCTCCATCTGGGTAACAGCCGAGTGTGTGTGTGTGTGTGTGTGTGTGTGACCTCAAAATGAAGGCTTAAAAGAAAGGAGTGTCTGCATTCCTCTCTGTGTTTCTCTCACTCACACACACACACACACACACTCAGTTCCTGCGCATTTTCTGGCATCATTACTACAACGCTGCTGTATGCAAAGACCATATGTTCAATTAAGTGAAAGCCAAGATATCATTGATGATTACGGCGATGATGATGTGTGTATGAGATGGGAAACATAGAGGGTGGGGTTCATTCCGTGAGTCATTGTGTAGCATTTATGGTGTATAGGTGCACGGCAAAAAACTGAGTACAATGTCCATGTATTCCATTTCATTTAAAGGGGATTATATGGGCAATATGTGTTCATTTAGAGGGTGTCAGGGTCATTGTGGCATGCTTTCAGTATGTGCATATTTCAAATCAAGTTTCTGTTCTTTTTTTTCATCTTTGACTCTGAAAGCATTCCTATTTAAAACAGTCATGTAATGTTTATTTGATTATAGGACAAATGAGACAAAAAGAGGGACTTACCTGGAGAAGAAGCCAAATAGAAGGAGAACAAGGCACATGGAAAACACAGAAAGAGACAATATAAGAAACATTACTTGGCAACATATGGCCTGTATTTCCACATCCAGCCTCTCTGAAACCATGTAATGATCTTTATATGAAAAAGGACTTATTTCACAGTACCGCAAGATGACCATAAATTCAAAGTCACATTATTCCCCACCACAGTAATTATGTGAATAGCATGCATGTCAACAGTTATATGCATGTCCTGTTTCAGTGTGTGTATCTGTTGTGAGGGTGTACAGTTTTTTAATGCCATCCAGCAACACAGAAAAACCTTGTTAAATTCAAGTCGGGAACAGACGTACTCCACGCGACCGCAACCTCCCTCCTCCCTCTGCGTCACCCTCCCTCTACCTCCCCTCCCTCCTCACTGTGGTGTAAACACAGATTGTTAGGTTAGGGGTTAAAAGTGTTGTGCTTAGATTCTCTCAGCACTAATCTGATTTCTCCTCTCTTTGCGCATCTATATTTATTTGGTTTTGTCAACACTCACGTCTCTCTCTTTTTCTCTCTTTCTCTCTCTCCCCTCTGCCAGTGTATTGATCGTTGCTAATGGATTGGCTCTCATTCCGGAGACGTCTAACATGCTTTCCTATCCTCTTATTTTCACCCGGGGAAATCAATGAGGAAAGGCCTGCAAATTTAGACAGGATCAGGTTTTAAGGAATCTACAGCGAGACACAGCCCACCGGAGTGTGAGGAGAAAGTGAGGGTGTGTGTGTGTTTGTTGTGTGTGTGTGTGTGTGTGTTTTAGCTGATTTGGTATTCAGGAAACAATATGTGGCTTTATGTTAAAGATGTACATGTTTGCAGTGATTTTGTGGTAAACTATGACCTACATTTGGTGATCACAATGAGGTAAACAGCCATCGATATGAACACAGTCAGTGATTGTATTACCCTTTAACATCCAATTCCCCCCCTTTAATTCCTCCTTAAGCTTTTAAGTTAGAAGTAGTATGATGAATATACATGACATGGTACATAAATATAGTACATCAAACCCAAGACGCCATGTTTTATTTTAAGGCTGTAACCATTCTGTTCTATAAGTCTTTGCATCATTTTATTACACAAAATTCAGCCTGAAATATTTGGTATCTTTGGAGACTTTGGGATCTCCATTAAAATTAAAAATGCATTTGCATCACAGCGTGTGTTTGTACATACATGTCGGTAAGGTTTAAGAGGTTGTGATTAAAAAAAAAAGGTGCTTACACACCATTAAGTGACGTTAGTTACTTTGCAGATTCAAATTTTATATTCAAAACATTTTATCTTTTAAAAAATATATATGATTAAACCACCCAACAGTAGGCTACATAAAGTAGCCTATTTCCAATTAGATACACCTTGACATTAAAATGCTTCTTACATATTAATGCATCCATAATAATTCCAGTAACATAATATATAATATATATTAAAACACTGACAGGGGCCATTCTGCATAATTACTACTTTTACCTTTGATATTTGAAGTAGTTTTTGTATTTGTTTATAATACCTTTGCACTTTTAATTGTATAAATTGTAAATTTAGTAGTATTTTTACTTTGAGGTATTGGTACTTTTACAGAATTTGAGTACTTCCATCCACCACACTCCATCTTAATAAAGACACTAAGGTAAAGAATTTGGAATTTGGAACTGGAGTGTAATGTTTCTGGCCATGTATTGACTGCAGGGCCCTACATGTCCATGTGCTATGAAACTATGAATCAGTTTGACAATAATCTATGAATAGATCATCCACATAGATACACCAGAAAGTATCTCTCTCTCTTTCCCTCTTATTTCCCTCGTTTCTTGGTGCAAACAGAATGGCTAACAGGAGGGCGTGATCTTGCTCTACTCCTTTGACCTTCATTCCCTGTGTGGTTAAATTTGCCTGCACAAATGCACGCATGCATGCATGCACGCACGC